>JAWNOR010000195.1:0-1397500 GCA_035045885.1 Drosophila borealis
ATTGTGCATTTCGGCGCCGATGATGTTGCTGCCCAAATGTACAGCAGGCCCCATAAAAAAAGTCTAGAACAGTTTTCTGCAAATTAAAATTAAACAATGAATATTATTTTTGCCGTTTAATAATAAATTTTTAATTTAAACATTGATTCATAATATACAAAGAATTAAAAACGTAAATCTTACATGCAACAAAGTCACCCCCTGCTAGGTTTCGACGCAGCGGTGCACCTCAACCATACCCTCGGCGCACTGATTACCGATGCTGTCCAGGAGGAAAGGCCAAGGTGCGGCCACGGCGAGACCACGCCCATAGTACCGAGTGAGTCCGTTCCAAGAGCGTTTTACCATCCCCAGCCTAGAAGCAAGGCCCCGCTAACCCGAGGGGCAGTCCAACTCTGGATCCCATTTGAATTGGTCTCAAATAAGAACAAGAATTATTTACATAATTAAAATCAGTTCGTGTTTTTGTTGCCTTCTGCGTAATCTAAAATTTAAAGTAAAAGAAAAAAGGGCATATAGATATTGCCTAGATTGCGTCGAAAGAGACGACCCAAAGGTTACGGCCAGTGCCAGGGGGAATCTGAAAAGGAAAAGTTTAGTTTTCGAGTGCACACCATCCGTACATACATATGTATATTTAAAGGAAATAATCATTTACTTACGTCGCCCTTAGAAAACCAGAGAGCTCTTTAAGTAAGCTAAGAGTAATTAAGCGATAAAATTCATATAAATATTTTATATATAAGAATTTTTACTAGATACAATTTTTCCTGCGTGGTTATACATGCGTATATACGGCATGAATGTGTGGGGGGAGCCAATCGCTCAATTAAGTTTCATAAATTTGTTCTCCAACGTTGTTCCCGGCGGCAATTGGCCATAACTTTCGGTGACGTCTTCTCTTTCTTTGTGTTATTCGGCTATAAAAGAATTGTAATTTTTGAAATTAATACATATTGTCCATAATTATAAGAATATGCAAACAATTATACGCCTCCGGTGAAGAAATGTCCACGTGCATGAGAACGTAAATAGCTGTGTGGACATAGCCTGCAGAGATACCTGCAATAGGAGCAATGTTAATTGTCAATAATTATAAGAACACACGAATAATTATACGCACCTGTTAAGTTGAGGGAAATTTCCGCTTGCATTAGATTGTAAGTGGCTGCAAAGATAAATGCAGTAAAAAATGATATAATTTGTTATTAATTTTAAGAAACCGCAACCAATTATACGCACGTATTGAAAGAAAAGAATGTCCGGCTAAGCTTCAATTGGTGGGGAGAGGGGCATGACAGCCGACACGGGCTGATGCAGGCCATCTAGTGGTCAAAATGAGGGAGACGAGATCAGGTGATCGACTCAGGTAGGGAGGGTACGCTGGGTCCGGGACCCCATCTGGAAGAGTAAAGTGGATAAATAGTGTTTTTTATTAATTTATATTGAGCGTCTCACCTTTGTTGTTTACATTTGCTTGTTGTTACAGCTATTAGTGTTTTTCATTTGATAATAGTTCCGGCTCTTTGATGTTATCGTTTATGTGGTTCATCTTGAATAGTGTTGCGTAGGTCTGTTTTGCTACAGACGTTGTAGCTTTGTTGTTATTGGTTGTGCGGACTGCGGGCCAGGGATGGGACAAGCAGTTCCGTAACAAGTGCGAGGTTATCTGTTTGGACCTTATAGTAGTAACTGTGACGAAAAAGCCGGTAAGCATCAAGAAAGGTTGCATTGTCTTAGTATCGTTTAGCGTAGCAAAACTCTGCTAGGGCAGATTTTGCGTGGCTGCAAGAAGCTATACTTCCATTTGATCTTTGTGAATACGACTTGTTGTGCTCTTTAATGGGCACACAGAAAACCCCATTTTCAAGTTATTTTATGGTAAGCCACTTAACCGGTTGCACCTTCTTCAATATGTCATCCATGAACGGCACTCGGAATCAATCCACCATCCCCATGTTTTCTGTAGTATATGCAAACTCATAGTGTTCTGTACCATATTTAATTTTTACGACGACGACTCTACTCGTTACATTTGAAGACGACTTGCGCAGCATTCCTTGCTCGACCTATTCTTCGACCTGTTTGCTTACAGTGCTGGATGCGTCTGCCGCTAGTCCATTCAGAGAATGATTAAGCGGTTTGATCAATCCGTTGGAAACATTCTTACATATATTTGGACATTGGCATGCAGCTTTGTGGAAGTCTGGTAACAGCTGTCTATAACCTGTTTATCCTTGTGATATTGCTTCGGAGCTACAAAAGCTAGGTCCGGTACCATACATAAGAGTTATCATCTTCTATTGGCATCGAATCTTCTTCCAAAATGTTAAAATGTGATAAAATAATGATCTATCAGAATATCGTAATCGATATGAGGACTGGGACGACTAACAACCGCAGCCTCTGTATTATGTCATCCAATCGGCTTTGTAGTAATGTGGCCATGACCGTACAGCGTAGTTTTTTTTTAATAGTTTGTAAAATATAAACGGGCGTACGGCTCCGATTCATGAATTGAACTATTTATCCTTCCTATTTTTCTTTTGTTTAAAGTATCGATATCGGTGACGATAATGTAACCATATTATATGATAAGATAATAAGCAACTCAGTGCAATATGTCTGAAGTCTCGATATTGGTGACGATATCTCGCATCTGCTCAGTTTGTAAGATTATGTCCAAATCATTTGGGGTAACACCAACCACTTACATTTTTAGTGCTGAGTTTAATATCGGTTGCTCTTTATATTAAAAATTGTCCGTCTCTTTTGCCCTACTCTATGAATCCATTTTTATTCATGCCTCCAATCTGGTCGAGCAGATGTTTAGATTTTCTGCTTAACGTCTGTACTAAAGAATTACAATCAGTTATTATTTTAAATGGCCTATGCTCTAAATATGCTCTAAAACGCCGCAATGCGTAAATTATGACTAAAGTCTCTAATTCAAAGCTATAATAGCGATATTCTACTTCCGTTGTTTTACCCGAATAAAACTAAATGGGATGCATTTATCCGTCATCTTGTCTTTGTAACAGTACTGCTCCATATCCGTGACTAAAGATGGCTAAGGCCGGAGGGTCTTAGTGCTTAGTGCTAATTAGTGTTTGATTATTTAAGTAACAACTAATTATACCCTGAACCCATTGAAATTTGCACAAATACATTATACCCTTTTTACCGTATAATGTATTTGTGCAAATGTATGTAACAGGCAGAAGGATGCTTCTCAGACCCCATAAAGTATATATATTCTTGATCAGCATCAACAGCCGAGTCGATCTAGCCATATCCGTCTATCTGTCCGTCCACCTGTTTGTCCGTCCGTCTGTCCGTATGTATGAACTCAAGGATCTCAGAACCTATAAGAGATAGAGACTTGAAATTTTAGCTGAAGGTCCTCCTAGCCCATGCGCAGTACGAGTTTGTTCCGATAATCGACAACTTACTCCATTTCCAAGTAATCGATAAAAATCGATATCGAAATCCTGTTTTTTGAGCAAATTGGGTAAATAACAAGAGCTAAGGTGTAGTACAAGTAAAGGTCATAAACATACACTTTGAAAAATGTAGCTGCAATTGATTGGACGAACACCAAAGTTGAATAGCGTTCAAATCATCTTGTAGACGAGAAAGATGTAAGGGATTAGTGTATGAGAGAATAAGTTTCACATCGTCCGCATACATAAGTACACGGGCATGTGATATAGCCGAGGGAAGACCGTTTATAAAAAGAGTAAAGAGTAAAGGTCCAAGATGTCTACCTTGAGGAACACCAGAAGTAACGTGAACCTGTTTAGAGGTAGTCAGCCTCAGCATTACTTTTTGGGTAGGACCTAAAATAAGAACTAATCCAAAGCAAAAGCGACGGAGGTAAACCTAATCGGACAAGTTTAAAGTGTAGTATATTATGGTGCACAGAGTTAAACGCCTTACTGAAGTCAGTGTGAATGACATCAGTTTGCATTTTAGAAAGGAAAGCATCATTTACCAAGGAAGTACATTCTAGTAGATTGGTCGTAGTTGACCGATTTTTTACGAATCCATTTAGCACAGGGAAGACAACTGATTTACAGAAATGCTGCAAATTCGAAGTGATTATTTTTTAAAATTATTTATGGATGGCGGACAGTTTTGCAATGCTCCTGTAATTTTGTATATCAGACGTTCCACCTTTCTTGTAGAGAGGAATGATATCAAATTGTTTCCAAAGAGAAGGAAAGACAGAAGATTCAAGGGATAGATTAAAAAGCTTTAGCAATGGACGAAGAATCGGGGTCATTGCTAGCTTTATCTGTCCCGAGAAAAAAAAGAAGATGGCAAACTTGAAGATTTACGCTTCAAGCTTACAATATTATAAAATTGTCTCGGATTTTGGGCAAATTGCCTTTTGCAACGAGAAAGATAATTGTCATAGGTCTGAGAATTAAGAAGAAGAAAGTTCCACTTGGCTATGGAATATTTAGCGAAGTCAATACGCGAACCAGATCTATTAAACTTTTTAAAATATGTAGACTTAATATTTTGTTTGCCTTTGAAGAAGCAATTGAGGGAAATGAATTAGGAATACAATCATCTAAGATGGAGTTTAGGGTATTATTAAAAAATTAATAGCAATATTCATATCAACCGAGTCATATATAAAAGACCAATCGGCTGCATAAATACGTTGATTAAACAAGATTCTTTTGCGAAAGCAACGGCGGGGCTTATAGGTAGCAGATCAATGCAAAATGAGAGGATTGCAGCTGAACATTGCAACCTCTGAAGTTGGATGATATATATCCTCAGGTATGCCAGCATAATAGCACTAGCCATACAATGCATAGACTTGTCAAATGTCGTTTTAATCGGATACCGATAAATCGTCAACGACTGAGCCCCATGGGTGCTCGCGCCCATTTTAGTGTGCCCAGACAAAGTATGACTGCTGAGAGTAGCAGCCGAACGCCGGCCTCGAAAACCGAACGTTCAGTATGAAGCCGCATCTCGCTCAGCGCACAACGCCGCTGCGGCTGATGCTATTTCGTAATATATGTATGTTAGTTTCAGCCCAAATACATACATATGTGTGTATGCGTGTGCAGAGTGTGCCTCGCTTTCACTTATTGCTTTGCGCACTTGTGTGCATCTCCTTCTCCCTGCAGAGCTTCTCAAAAACCCCGAGATCTACAAACATACATACATATGTTTGTGTTGTGTGGATGTGCGCACAAGTAGATCGCGGCGTTTGTCGCGAGCCAGGGATTTTTTTATCAATTGTGTGCCCTTTGTGCCTGTGGTGGCAAAAGGCACACACATTCAAATGCTCTATCATGTATTTCTTCGTCCAGTCAGCCATAATGAGAAGATTTTGATATATTTATATTTATTAAAAACTTAAATGACCTAAATGATATATTTATATATTATATTTTAATATTTTTGTTTACTGTGGGGACCGATTTTGCTTAAAATTAAAAAAAAAAAAACTAAGTCGTATTTCTGCAAGGGTAATTCCTCGTCGGCTTGTCGAATAATTTAAGAAAATACCAAAAATTGAAAATGTTCAATTTTTTCGACTTGCTACTTGTGCACACGCACACTCTTTCGAGTAAGCAGTTGGGTGACATTATTAAAGGGTTTGACCTGTTCATGTGCAAAACTCCTATTTTCCATGCATGTTGTAAGGGTAAGGGTACCTGAACGTTGGCATAAGTGCATGATAACTCTTTGGGCCAGCCAAGCACACACACTTACACAGTTTTCTATATGGATGGAAGCATTTATGCGTTTGTGTGCATGTAGGTTCCTGCCTGCCTGTCCGATGCAAATTTGACAAAATTTGAACTTCTTGGCATTTCTGAATTTCGAGCTCTACACGCAGACACACACACACACAAAAATGTGTGCGAATGAGCTGATCAAGGGTTTGTCGTGAGACAGAGATATTTTCATCAATGGGTGCGTAAATTTGGGCGACGGTGGGCTGTCGGCCGCGTAAGGCACAAATGTGTGGACAGGCAACGAACAGGTGAACCGCCCTTGTCGTTCGTTTGCACTTTGATATGGAAAAAATGCAAGTGACATTTTAATGTATTATTCGACATTGTAAACATTTTGGGTTAAAGGGTATTATGGCAGGCAATAAACGATCAGAATGTCTAGCATGCGTCTGCATCCATAAAAAAACAAAGACCGTGCCCGTGGCTCAAATTTACGCACCCATTGATGAAAATATCTCTATCTCACGACAAACCCTTGATCAGCTCATTCGCACACATTTTTGTGTGTGTGTGTCTGTGTGTAGAGCTCGAAATTCAGAAATGCCAAAAAGTTCAAATTTTGTCAAATTTGCATCGGGCAGGCAGGCAGGAACCTACATGCACACAAACGCATAAATGCTTCCATCCATATAGAAAAATGTGTAAGTGTGTGTGCTTGGCAAGCCCAAAAAGTTATTATGCACTTATGCCAACGTTCAGGTACCCTTACCCGTACAACAATCATGGAAAATAGGAGTTTTGCACATGAACAGGCCGAACCCTTTAATAATGTCACCCAACTGCTTACTCGAAAGAGTGTGCGTGTGCACAAGTAGCAAGTCGAAAAAATTGAACATTTTCAATTTTTGGTATTCTCTTAAATTATTCGACAAACCGACGAGGAATTACCCTTGCAGAAATATGACTTAGTTTTTTTTTTTAATTTCAAGCAAAATTGGTCCCCACAGTAAACAAAAAAATTACAATATTATATATAAATATATCACTTAGATCATTTAAGTTTGTAATAAATATAAATATATCAGATTCTTCTCATTATGGCTGACTGGACGAAGAAATACATGATAGAGCATTTGAATGTGTGTGCCTTTTGCCACCACAGGCACACAATTGAAGAAAAAATCTCTGGCTCGCGACAAACGCCGCGATCTACTTGTGCGCACATCCACACAACACAAACATATGTATGTATGTTTGTAGATCTTGGGGTTTTTAAGAAGCTATGCAGGGAGAAGGAGATGCACACAAGTGCGCAAAGCAATAAATGAGAGCGAGGCACACTCTGCACACGCATACACACATATGTATGTATTTGGGCTGAAACTAACATATATTACGAAATAGCATCAGCCGCAGCGGCGTTGTGCGCTGAGCGAGATGCGGCTTCATACTGAACGTTCGGTTTTCGAGGCCGGCGTTCGGCTGCTACTCTCAGCAGTCTTACTTTGTCTGGGCACACTAAAATGGGCGCGAGCACCCATGGGGCTCAGTCGTTGACGATTTATCGGTATCCGATTAAAACGACATTTGACAAGTCTATGCATTGTATGGTTAGTGATAATAGCCATACAGTCGATGACAAGATCCTAATCGACCCCTTAACGATAGTTTCGACACATCTTGAGTTTGTTGCATTTGATATCGGTAGCATCGATTGTTTGCTTCGTCGGCTGCGTGCGATATTACCGGTCACGCCTTTATCTTTTTGTCGTTTAAGCAGAGTAGCGGGGGTGAAACCGGGCACACATCGGCGCCCAATTTATTGAAGAGTGGCAACGCCGGGCTTGCGATCCACGGCGCCAAAAGGGGCGATTGCTATTGGCCGCCCGATTCGCTCCTAAAGAGATTATACAGAGAGCGGATCGCATGCCCTTGGCCTTCATTTGGGCCGTTGACCCAAAAAAATGCAATTGTGCAGATGGGCAGCAACGGTGGCCGCCTCGTATATGTATGCGTGTGCCGAAATTCGGCGCCGATGATGTTGCTGCCCAAATGTACAGCAGGCCCCATAAAAAAAGTCTGGAACAGTTTTCTGCAAATTAAAATTAAACAATGAATATTATTTTTGCCGTTTAATAATAAATTTTTAATTTAAACATTGATTCACAATATACAAAGAATTAAAAACGTAAATTTTACATGCAACAAAGTCACCCCCTGCCAGGTTTCGACGCAGCGGTGCATCTCAACCATACCCTCGGCGCATTGATAACCGATGCTGTCCAGGAGGATAGGCCAAGGTGCGGCCACGGCGAGACCACGCCCATAGTACCGAGTGAGTCCGTTCCAAGAGCGTTTTATCATCCCCAGCTTAGAAGCAAGGCCCCGGTAACCCGAGGGGCAGTCCAACTCTGGATCCCATTTGAATTGGTCTCAAATAAGAACAAGAATTATTTACATAATTAAGATCAGTTCGTGTTTTTGTTGCCTTCTGTGCAGTTTAAAATTTAAAGTAAAAGAAAAAAGGGCATATAGATATTGCCTAGATTGCGTCGAAAGAGACGACCCAAAGGTTACGGCCAGTGCCAGGGGGAATCTGAAATGGAAAAGTTTAGTTTTCGAGTGCACACCATCCGTACATACATATGTATATTTAAAGGAAATAATCATTTACTTACGTCGACTTAGAAAACCAGAGAGCTCTTTAAGTAAGCTAAGAGTAATTAAGCGATAAAATTCATATAAATATTTTATATATAAGAATTTTTACTAGATACAATTTTTCCTGCGTGGTTATACATGCGTATATACGGCATGAATGTGTGGGGGGAGCCAATCGCTCAATTAAGTTTCATAAATTTGTTCTCCAACGTTGTTCCCGGCGGCAATTGGCCATAACTTTCGGTGACGTCTTCTCTTTCTTTGTGTTATTCGGCTATAAAAGAATTGTAATTTTTGAAATTAATACATATTGTCCATAATTATAAGAATATGCAAACAATTATACGCCTCCGGTGAAGAAATGTCCACGTGCATGAGAACGTAAATAGCTGTGTGGACATAGCCTGCAGAGATACCTGCAATAGGAGCAATGTTAATTGTCAATAATTATAAGAACACACGAATAATTATACGCACCTGTTAAGTTGAGGGAAATTTCCGCTTGCATTAGATTGTAAGTGGCTGCAAAGATAAATGCAGTAAAAAATGATATAATTTGTTATTAATTTTAAGAAACCGCAACCAATTATACGCACGTATTGAAAGAAAAGAATGTCCGGCTAAGCTTCAATTGGTGGGGAGAGGGGCATGACAGCCGACACGGGCTGATGCAGGCCATCTAGTGGTTAAAATGAGGGAGACGAGATCAGGTGATCGACTCAGGTAGGGAGGGTACGCTGGGTCCGGGACCCCATCTGGAAGAGTAAAGTGGATAAATAGTGTTTTTTATTAATTTATATTGAGCGTCTCACCTTTGTTGTTTACATTTGCTTGTTGTTACAGCTACTAGTGTTTTTCATTTGATAATAGTTCCGGCTCTTTGATGTTATCGTTTATGTGGTTCATCTTGAATAGTGTTGCGTAGGTCTGTTTTGCTACAGACGTTGTAGCTTTGTTGTTATTGGTTGTGCGGACTGCGGGCCAGGGATGGGACTACACCCAGAGAACCGCTGAGCCAGCCGGCGCGGCCCACCGACAAATAAGCAGTTCCGTAACAAGTGCGAGGTTATCTGTTTGGACCTTATAGTAGTAACTGTGACGAAAAAGCCGGTAAGCATCAAGAAAGGTTGCATTGTCTTAGTATCGTTTAGCGTAGCAAAACTCTGCTAGGGCAGATTTGGCAGTACTCAATAATATGGCCAAGTAAGCTTTTGCGTGGCTGCAAGAAGCTACACTTCCTTTTGATCTTTGTGAATACGACTTGTTGTGCTCTTTAATGGGCACACAGAAAACCCCATTTTCAAGTTATTTTATGGTAAGCCACTTAACCGGTTGCACCTTCTTTAATATGTCATCCATGAACGGCACTCGGAATCAATCCACCATCCCCATGTTTTCTGTAGTATATGCAAACTCATAGTGTTCTGTACCATATTTAATTTTTACGACGACGACTCTACTCGTTACATTTGAAGACGACTTGCGCAGCATTCCTTGCTCGACCTATTCTTCGACCTGTTTGCTTACAGTGCTGGATGCGTCTGCCGCTAGTCCATTCAGAGAATGATTAAGCGGTTTGATCAATCCGTTGGAAACATTCTTACATATATTTGGACTTTGGCATGCAGCTTTGTGGAAGTCTGGTAACAGCTGTCTATAATCTGTTTATCCTTGTGATATTGCTTCGGAGCTACAAAAGCTAGCTCCGGTACCATACATAAGAGTTATCATCTTCTATTGGCATCGAATCTTCTTCCAAAATGCTAAAATGTGATAAAATAATGATCTATCAGAATATCGTAATCGATATGAGGACTGGGACGACTAACAACCGCAGCCTCTGTATTATGTCATCCAATCGGCTTTGTAGTAATGTGGCCATGACCGTACAGCGTAGTTTTTTTTTAATAGTTTGTAAAATATAAACGGGCGTATGGCTCCGATTCATGAATTGAACTATTTATCCTTCCTATTTTTGTTTTGTTTAAAGTATCGATATCGGTGACGATAATGTAACCATATTATATGATAAGATAATAAGCAACTCAGTGCAATATGTCTGAAGTCTCGATATTGGTGACGATATCTCGCATCTGCTCAGTTTGTAAGATTATGTCCAAATCATTTGGGGTAACACCAACCACTTACATTTTTAGTGCTGAGTTTAATATCGGTTGCTCTTTATATTAAAAATTGTCCGTCTCTTTTGCCCTACTCTATGAATCCATTTTTATTCATGCCTCCAATCTGGTCGAGCAGATGTTTAGATTTTCTGCTTAACGTCTGTACTAAATAATTACAATCAGTTATTATTTTAAATGGCCTATGCTCTAAATATGCTCTAAAACGCCGCAATGCGTAAATTATGGCTAAAGTCTCTAATTCAAAGCTATGATAGCGATATTCTTCTTCTGTTGTTTTACCCGAATAAAACTAAATGGGATGCATTTTTCCGTCATCTTGTCTTTGTAACAGTACTGCTCCATATCCGTGTGAGCTTGCATCCGTGTTCAACTGAGTTTCTTTATTGGGACTAAAGATGGC
This sequence comes from Drosophila borealis, assembly GCA_035045885.1. NCBI lineage: Eukaryota > Metazoa > Arthropoda > Insecta > Diptera > Drosophilidae > Drosophila > Drosophila borealis. Next base: position 10,914 of record JAWNOR010000195.1, read on the forward strand.
TAAGGCCGGAGGGTCTTAGTGCTTAGTGCTAATTAGTGTTTGATTATTTAAGTTACAACTAATTATACCCTGAACCCATTGAAATTTGCACAAATACATTATACCCTTTTTACCGTATAATGTATTTGTGCAAATGTATGTAACAGGCAGAAGGATGCTTCTCAGACCCCATAAAGTATATATATTCTTGATCAGCATCAACAGCCGAGTCGATCTAGCCATATCCGTCTGTCTGTCCGTCCACCTGTTTGTCCGTCCGTCTGTCCGTATGTATGAACTCAAGGATCTCAGAACCTATAAGAGATAGAGACTTGAAATTTTAGCTGAAGGTCCTCCTAGCCCATGCGCAGTACGAGTTTGTTCCGATAATCGACAACTTACTCCATTTCCAAGTAATCGATAAAAATCGATATCGAAATCCTGTTTTTTGAGCAAATTGGGTAAATAACAAGAGCTAAGGTGTAGTACAAGTAAAGGTCATAAACATACACTTTGAAAAATGTAGCTGCAATTGATTGGACGAACACCAAAGTTGAATAGCGTTCAAATCATCTTGTAGACGAGAAAGATGTAAGGGATTAGTGTATGAGAGAATAAGTTTCACATCGTCCGCATACATAAGTACACGGGCATGTGATATAGCCGAGGGAAGACCGTTTATAAAAAGAGTAAAGAGTAAAGGTCCAAGATGACTACCTTGAGGAACACCAGAAGTAACGTGAACCTGTTTAGAGGTAGTCAGCCTCAGCATTACTTTTTGGGTAGGACCTAAAATAAGAACTAATCCAAAGCAAAAGCGACGGAGGTAAACCTAATCGGTCAAGTTTAAAGTGAAGTAGATTATGGTGCACAGAGTTAAACGCCTTACTGAAGTCAGTGTGAATGACATCAGTTTGCATTTTAGAAAGGAAAGCATCATTTACCAAGGAAGTACATTCTAGTAGATTGGTCGTAGTTGACCGATTTTTTACGAATCCATTTAGCACAGGGAAGACAACTGATTTACAGAAATGCTGCAAATTCGGAGGACAGTTTTGCAATGCTCCTGTAATTTTGTATATCAGACGTTCCACCTTTCTTGTGGAGAGGAATGATATCAAATTGTTTCCAAAGAGAAGGAAAGACAGAAGATTCAAGGGATAGATTAAAAAGCTTTAGCAATGGACGAAGAATCGGGGTCATTGCTAGCTTTATCTGTCCCGAGAGGAAAAAGAAGATGGCAAACTTGAAGATTTACGCTTCAAGCTTACAATATTATAAAATTGTCTCGGATTTTGGGCAAATTGCCTTTTGCAACGAGAAAGATAATTCTCATAGGTCTGAGAATTAAGAAGAAGAAAGTTCCACTTGGCTATGGAATATTTAGCGAAGTCAATACGCGAACCAGATCTATTAAACTTTTTAAAATATGTAGACTTAATATTTTGTTTGCCTTTGAAGAAGCAATTGAGGGAAATGAATTAGGAATACAATCATCTAAGATGGAGTTTAGGGTATTATAAAAAAATTAATAGCAATATTCATATCAACCGAGTCATATATAAAAGACCAATCGGCTGCATAAATACGTTGATTAAACAAGATTCTTTTGCGAAAGCAACGGCGGGGCTTATAGGTAGCAGATCAATGCAAAATGAGAGGATTGCAGCTGAACATTGCAACCTCTGAAGTTGGATGATATATATCCTCAGGTATGCCAGCATAATAGCACTAGCCATACAATGCATAGACTTGTCAAATGTCGTTTTAATCGGATACCGATAAATCGTCAACGACTGAGCCCCATGGGTGCTCGCGCCCATTTTAGTGTGCCCAGACAAAGTAAGACTGCTGAGAGTAGCAGCCGAACGCCGGCCTCGAAAACCGAACGTTCAGTATGAAGCCGCATCTCGCTCAGCGCACAACGCCGCTGCGGCGTGGTGGCAAAAGGCACACACATTCAAATGCTCTATCATGTATTTCTTCGTCCAGTCAGCCATAATGAGAAGATTTTGATATATTTATATTTATTAAAAACTTAAATGACCTAAATGATATATTTATATATTATATTTTAATATTTTTGTTTACTGTGGGGACCGATTTTGCTTAAAATTAAAAAAAAAACTAAGTCGTATTTCTGCAAGGGTAATTCCTCGTCGGCTTGTCGAATAATTTAAGAAAATACCAAAAATTGAAAATGTTCAATTTTTTCGACTTGCTACTTGTGCACACGCACACTCTTTCGAGTAAGCAGTTGGGTGACATTATTAAAGGGTTTGACCTGTTCATGTGCAAAACTCCTATTTTCCATGCATGTTGTAAGGGTAAGGGTACCTGAACGTTGGCATAAGTGCATGATAACTCTTTGGGCCAGCCAAGCACACACACTTACACACTTTTCTATATAGATGGAAGCATTTATGCGTTTGTGTGCATGTAGGTTCCTGCCTGCCTGTCCGATGCAAATTTGACAAAATTTGAACTTCTTGGCATTTCTGAATTTCGAGCTCTACACGCAGACACACACACACACAAAAATGTGTGCGAATGAGCTGATCAAGGGTTTGTCGTGAGACAGAGATATTTTCATCAATGGGTGCGTAAATTTGGGCGACGGTGGGCTGTCGGCCGCGTAAGGCACAAATGTGTGGACAGGCAACGAACAGGTGAACCGCCCTTGTCGTTCGTTTGCACTTTGATATGGAAAAAATGCAAGTGACATTTTAATGTATTATTCGACATTGTAAACATTTTGGGTTAAAGGGTATTATGGCAGGCAATAAACGATCAGAATGTCTAGCATGCGTCTGCATCCATAAAAAAACAAAGACCGTGCCCGTGGCTCAAATTTACGCACCCATTGATGAAAATATCTCTATCTCACGACAAACCCTTGATCAGCTCATTCGCACACATTTTTGTGTGTGTGTGTGTCTGTGTGTAGAGCTCGAAATTCAGAAATGCCAAAAAGTTCAAATTTTGTCAAATTTGCATCGGGCAGGCAGGCAGGAACCTACATGCACACAAACGCATAAATGCTTCCATCCATATAGAAAAATGTGTAAGTGTGTGTGCTTGGCAAGCCCAAAAAGTTATTATGCACTTATGCCAACGTTCAGGTACCCTTACCCGTACAACAATCATGGAAAATAGGAGTTTTGCACATGAACAGGCCGAACCCTTTAATAATGTCACCCAACTGCTTACTCGAAAGAGTGTGCGTGTGCACAAGTAGCAAGTCGAAAAAATTGAACATTTTCAATTTTTGGTATTCTCTTAAATTATTCGACAAACCGACGAGGAATTACCCTTGCAGAAATATGACTTAGTTTTTTTTTTAATTTCAAGCAAAATTGGTCCCCACAGTAAACAAAAAAATTACAATATTATATATAAATATATCACTTAGATCATTTAAGTTTGTAATAAATATAAATATATCAGATTCTTCTCATTATGGCTGACTGGACGAAGAAATACATGATAGAGCATTTGAATGTGTGTGCCTTTTGCCACCACAGGCACACAATTGAAGAAAAAATCTCTGGCTCGCGACAAACGCCGCGATCTACTTGTGCGCACATCCACACAACACAAACATATGTATGTATGTTTGTAGATCTTGGGGTTTTTAAGAAGCTATGCAGGGTGAAGGAGATGCACACAAGTGCGCAAAGCAATAAATGAGAGCGAGGCACACTCTGCACACGCATACACACATATGTATGTATTTGGGCTGAAACTAACATATATTACGAAATAGCATCAGCCGCAGCGGCGTTGTGCGCTGAGCGAGATGCGGCTTCATACTGAACGTTCGGTTTTCGAGGCCGGCGTTCGGCTGCCACTCTCAGCAGTCTTACTTTGTCTGGGCACACTAAAATGGGCGCGAGCACCCATGGGGCTCAGTCGTTGACGATTTATTGGTATCCGATTAAAACGACATTTGACAAGTCTATGCATTGTATGGTTAGTGATAATAGCCATACAGTCGATGACAAGATCCTAATCGACCCCTTAACGATAGTTTCGACACATCTTGAGTTTGTTGCATTTGATGTTATCGGTAGCATCGATTGTTTGCTTCGTCGGCTGCGTGCGATATTACCGGTCACGCCTTTATCTTTTTGTCGTTTAAGCAGAGTAGCGGGGGTGAAACCGGGCACACAGCGGCGCCCAATTTATTGAAGAGTGGCAACGCCGGGCTTGCGATCCACGGCGCCAAAAGGGGCGATTGCTATTGGCCGCCCGATTCGCTCCTAAAGAGATTATACGGAGAGCGGATCGCATGCCCTTGGCCTTCATTTGGGCCGTTGGCCCAAAAAAATGCAATTGTGCAGATGGGCAGCAACGGTGGCCGCCTCGTATATGTATGCGTGTGCCGAAATTCGGCGCCGATGATGTTGCTGCCCAAATGTACAGCAGGCCCCATAAAAAAAGTCTGGAACAGTTTTCTGCAAATTAAAATTAAACAATGAATATTATTTTTGCCGTTTAATAATAAATTTTTAATTTAAACATTGATTCACAATATACAAAGAATTAAAAACGTAAATTTTACATGCAACAAAGTCACCCCCTGCCAGGTTTCGACGCAGCGGTGCATCTCAACCATACCCTCGGCGCATTGATAACCGATGCTGTCCAGGAGGATAGGCCAAGGTGCGGCCACGGCGAGACCACGCCCATAGTACCGAGTGAGTCCGTTCCAAGAGCGTTTTATCATCCCCAGCTTAGAAGCAAGGCCCCGGTAACCCGAGGGGCAGTCCAACTCTGGATCCCATTTGAATTGGTCTCAAATAAGAACAAGAATTATTTACATAATTAAGATCAGTTCGTGTTTTTGTTGCCTTCTGTGCAGTTTAAAATTTAAAGTAAAAGAAAAAAGGGCATATAGATATTGCCTAGATTGCGTCGAAAGAGACGACCCAAAGGTTACGGCTAGTGCCAGGGGGAATCTGAAATGGAAAAGTTTAGTTTTCGAGTGCACACCATCCGTACATACATATGTATATTTAAAGGAAATAATCATTTACTTACGTCGCCCTTAGAAAACCAGAGAGCTCTTTAAGTAAGCTAAGAGTAATTAAGCGATAAAATTCATATAAATATTTTATATATAAGAATTTTTACTAGATACAATTTTTCCTGCGTGGTTATACATGCGTATATACGGTATGAATGTGTGGGGGGAGCCAATCGCTCAATTAAGTTTCATAAATTTGTTCTCCAACGTTGTTCCCGGCGGCAATTGGCCATAACTTTCGGTGACGTCTTCTCTTTCTTTGTGTTATTCGGCTATAAAAGAATTGTAATTTTTGAAATTAATACATATTGTCCATAATTATAAGAATATGCAAACAATTATACGCCTCCGGTGAAGAAATGTCCACGTGCATGAGAACGTAAATAGCTGTGTGGACATAGCCTGCAGAGATACCTGCAATAGGAGCAATGTTAATTGTCAATAATTATAAGAACACACGAATAATTATACGCACCTGTTAAGTTGAGGGAAATTTCCGCTTGCATTAGATTGTAAGTGGCTGCAAAGATAAATGCAGTAAAAAATGATATAATTTGTTATTAATTTTAAGAAACCGCAACCAATTATACGCACGTATTGAAAGAAAAGAATGTCCGGCTAAGCTTCAATTGGTGGGGAGAGGGGCATGACAGCCGACACGGGCTGATGCAGGCCATCTAGTGGTCAAAATGAGGGAGACGGGATCAGGTGATCGACTCAGGTAGGGAGGGTACGCTGGGTCCGGGACCCCATCTGGAAGAGTAAAGTGGATAAATAGTGTTTTTTATTCATTTATATTGAGCGTCTCACCTTTGTTGTTTACATTTGCTTGTTGTTACAGCTATTAGTGTTTTTCATTTGATAATAGTTCCGGCTCTTTGATGTTATCGTTTATGTGGTTCATCTTGAATAGTGTTGCGTAGGTCTGTTTTGCTACAGACGTTGTAGCTTTGTTGTTATTGGTTGTGCGGACTGCGGGCCAGGGATGGGACTACACCCAGAGAACCGCTGAGCCAGCCGGCGCGGCCCACCGACAAATAAGCAGTTCCGTAACAAGTGCGAGGTTATCTGTTTGGACCTTATAGTAGTAACTGTGACGAAAAAGCCGGTAAGCATCAAGAAAGGTTGCATTGTCTTAGTATCGTTTAGCGTAGCAAAACTCTGCTAGGGCAGATTTGGCAGTACTCAATAATATGGCCAAGTAAGCTTTTGCGTGGCTGCAAGAAGCTATACTTCCATTTGATCTTTGTGAATACGACTTGTTGTGCTCTTTAATGGGCACACAGAAAACCCCATTTTCAAGTTATTTTATGGTAAGCCACTTAACCGGTTGCACCTTCTTCAATATGTCATCCATGAACGGCACTCGGAATCAATCCACCATCCCCATGTTTTCTGTAGTATATGCAAACTCATAGTGTTCTGTACCATATTTAATTTTTACGACGACGACTCTACTCGTTACATTTGAAGACGATTTGCGCAGCATTCCTTGCTCGACCTATTCTTCGACCTGTTTGCTTACAGTGCTGGATGCGTCTGCCGCTAGTCCATTCAGAGAATGATTAAGCGGTTTGATCAATCCGTTGGAAACATTCTTACATATATTTGGACTTTGGCATGCAGCTTTGTGGAAGTCTGGTAACAGCTGTCTATAATCTGTTTATCCTTGTGATATTGCTTCGGAGCTACAAAAGCTAGCTCCGGTACCATACATAAGAGTTATCATCTTCTATTGGCATCGAATCTTCTTCCAAAATGCTAAAATGTGATAAAATAATGATCTATCAGAATATCGTAATCGATATGAGGACTGGGACGACTAACAACCGCAGCCTCTGTATTATGTCATCCAATCGGCTTTGTAGTAATGTGGCCATGACCGTACAGCGTAGTTTTTTTTTAATAGTTTGTAAAATATAAACGGGCGTACGGCTCCGATTCATGAATTGAACTATTTATCCTTCCTATTTTTGTTTTGTTTAAAGTATCGATATCGGTGACGATAATGTAACCATATTATATGATAAGATAATAAGCAACTCAGTGCAATATGTCTGAAGTCTCGATATTGGTGACGATATCTCGCATCTGCTCAGTTTGTAAGATTATGTCCAAATCATTTGGGGTAACACCAACCACTTACATTTTTAGTGCTGAGTTTAATATCGGTTGCTCTTTATATTAAAAATTGTCCGTCTCTTTTGCCCTACTCTATGAATCCATTTTTATTCATGCCTCCAATCTGGTCGAGCAGATGTTTAGATTTTCTGCTTAACGTCTGTACTAAAGAATTACAATCAGTTATTATTTTAAATGGCCTATGCTCTAAATATGCTCTAAAACGCCGCAATGCGTAAATTATGGCTAAAGTCTCTAATTCAAAGCTATGATAGCGATATTCTTCTTCTGTTGTTTTACCCGAATAAAACTAAATGGGATGCATTTTTCCGTCATCTTGTCTTTGTAACAGTACTGCTCCATATCCGTGTGAGCTTGCATCCGTGTTCAACTGAGTTTCTTTATTGGGACTAAAGATGGCTAAGGCCGGCGGGTCTTAGTGCTTAGTGCTAATTAGTGTTTGATTATTTAAGTTACAACTAATTATACTCTGAACCCATTGAAATTTGCACAAATACATTATACCCTTTTAACCGTATAATGTATTTGTGCAAATGTATGTAACAGGCAGAAGGATGCTTCTCAGACCCCATAAAGTATATATATTCTTGATCAGCATCAACAGCCGAGTCGATCTAGCCATATCCGTCTGTCTGTCCGTCCGTCCGTTTGTCCGTCCGTCTGTCCGTATGTATGAACTCAAGGATCTCAGAACCTATAAGAGATAGAGACTTGAAATTTTAGTTGAAGGTCCTCCTAGCCCATGCGCAGTACGAGTTTGTTCCGATAATCGACAACTTACTCCATTTCCAAGTAATCGATAAAAATCGATATCGAAATCCTGTTTTTTGAGCAAATTGGGTAAATAACAAGAGCTAAGGTGTAGTACAAGTAAAGGTCATAAACATACACTTTGAAAAATGTAGCTGCAATTGATTGGACGAACACCAAAGTTGAATAGCGTTCAAATCATCTTGTAGGCGAGAAAGATGTAAGGGATTAGTGTATGAGAGAATAAGTTTCACATCGTCCGCATACATAAGTGATATAGCCGAGGGAAGACCGTTTATAAAAAGAGTAAAGAGTAAAGGTTCAAGATGACTACCTTGAGGAACACCAGAAGTAACGTGAACCTGTTTAGAGGTAGTCAGCCTCAGCATTACTTTTTGGGTAGGACCTAAAATAAGAACTAATCCAAAGCAAAAGCGACGGAGGTAAACCTAATCGGTCAAGTTTAAAGTGTAGTAGATTATGGTGCACAGAGTTAAACGCCTTACTGAAGTCAGTGTGAATGACATCAGTTTGCATTTTAGAAAGGAAAGCATCATTTACCAAGGAAGTACATTCTAGTAGATTGGTCGTAGTTGACCGATTTTTTACGAATCCATTTAACACAGGGAAGACAACTGATTTACAGAAATGCTGCAAATTCGAAGTGATTATTTTTTAAAATTATTTATGGATGGCGGACAGTTTTGCAATGCTCCTGTAATTTTGTATATCAGACGTTCCACCTTTCTTGTGGAGAGGAATGATATCAAATTGTTTCCAAAGAGAAGGAAAGACAGAGGATTCAAGGGATAGATTAAAAAGCTTTAGCAATGGACGAAGAATCGGGGTCATTGCTAGCTTTATCTGTCCCGAGAGAAAAAAGAAGATGGCAAACTTGAAGATTTACGCTTCAAGCTTCAAGCTAAAATTGTCTCGGATTTTGGGCAAATTGCCTTTTGCAACGAGAAAGATAATTCTCATAGGTCTGAGAATTAAGAAGAAAAGAGTTCCACTTGGCTATGGAATATTTAGCGAAGTCAATACGCGAACCAGATCTATTAAACTTTTTAAAATATGTAGACTTAATATTTTGTTTGCCTTTGAAGAAGCAATTGAGGGAAATGAATTAGGAATACAATCATCTAAGATGGAGTTTACGGTATTATAAAAAAATTAATAGCAATATTCATATCAACCGAGTCATATATAAAAGACCAATCGGCTGCATAAATACGTTGATTAAACAAGGAATAGATTCTTTTGCGAAAGCAACGGCGGGGCTTATAGGTAGCAGATCAATGCAAAATGAGAGGATTGCAGCTGAACATTGCAACCTCTGAAGTTGGATGATATATAGCCTCAGGTATGCCAGCATAATAGCCATACAGTCGATGACAAGATCCTAATCGATCCCTAAACGATAGGTTCGACACATCTTGAGTTTGTTGCATTTGACGTTATCGGTAGCATCGATTGTTTGCTTCGTTGGTTGCGTGCGATATTACCGGTCACGCCTTTATCTTTTTGTCGTTTAAGCAGAGTAGCGGGGGTGAAACCGGGCACACAGCGGCGCCCAATTTATTGAAGAGTGGCAACGCCGGGCTTGCGATCCACGGCGCCAAAAGGGGCGATTGCTATTGGCCAACCGATTCGCTCCTAAAGAGATTATACGGAGAGCGGATCGCATGCCCTTGGCCTTCATTTGGGCCGTTGGCCCAAAAAAATGCAATTGTGCATTTCGGCGCCGATGATGTTGCTGCCCAAATGTACAGCAGGCCCCATAAAAAAAGTCTAGAACAGTTTTCTGCAAATTAAAATTAAACAATGAATATTATTTTTGCCGTTTAATAATAAATTTTTAATTTAAACATTGATTCATAATATACAAAGAATTAAAAACGTAAATCTTACATGCAAGAAAGTCACCCCCTGCTAGGTTTCGACGCAGCGGTGCACCTCAACCATACCCTCGGCGCACTGATTACCGATGCTGTCCAGGAGGATAGGCCAAGGTGCGGCCACGGCGAGACCACGCCCATAGTACCGAGTGAGTCCGTTCCAAGAGCGTTTTACCATCCCCAGCCTAGAAGCAAGGCCCCGCTAACCCGAGGGGCAGTCCAACTCTGGATCCCATTTGAATTGGTCTCAAATAAGAACAAGAATTATTTACATAATTAAAATCAGTTCGTGTTTTTGTTGCCTTCTGCGTAATCTAAAATTTAAAGTAAAAGAAAAAAGGGCATATAGATATTGCCTAGATTGCGTCGAAAGAGACGACCCAAAGGTTACGGCCAGTGCCAGGGGGAATCTGAAAAGGAAAAGTTTAGTTTTCGAGTGCACACCATCCGTACATACATATGTATATTTAAAGGAAATAATCATTTACTTACGTCGCCCTTAGAAAACCAGAGAGCTCTTTAAGTAAGCTAAGAGTAATTAAGCGATAAAATTCATATAAATATTTTATATATAAGAATTTTTACTAGATACAATTTTTCCTGCGTGGTTATACATGCGTATATACGGCATGAATGTGTGGGGGGAGCCAATCGCTCAATTAAGTTTCATAAATTTGTTCTCCAACGTTGTTCCCGGCGGCAATTGGCCATAACTTTCGGTGACGTCTTCTCTTTCTTTGTGTTATTCGGCTATAAAGGAATTGTAATTTTTGAAATTAATATATATTGTCCATAATTATAAGAATATGCAAACAATTATACGCCTCCGGTGAAGAAATGTCCACGTGCATGAGAACGTAAATAGCTGTGTGGACATAGCCTGCAGAGATACCTGCAATAGGAGCAATGTAAATTGTCAATAATTATAAGAATACTCGAATAATTATACGCACCTGTTAAGTTGAGGGAAATTTCCGCTTGCATTAGATTGTAAGTGGCTGCAAAGATAAATGTAGTAAAAAATGATATAATTTGTTATTATTATCCGGCTAAGCTTCAATTGGTGGGGAGAGGGGCATGACAGCCGACACGGGCTGATGCAGGCCATCTAGTGGTTAAAATGAGGGAGACGAGATCAGGTGATCGACTCAGGTAGGGAGGGTACGCTGGGTCCGGGACCCCATCTGGAAGAGTAAAGTGGATAAATAGTGTTTTTTATTAATTTATATTGAGCGTCTCACCTTTGTTGTTTACATTTGCTTGTTGTTACAGCTATTAGTGTTTTTCATTTGATAATAGTTCCGGCTCTTTGATGTTATCGTTTATGTGGTTCATCTTGAATAGTGTTGCGTAGGTCTGTTTTGCTACAGACGTTGTAGCTTTGTTGTTATTGGTTGTGCGGACTGCGGGCCAGGGATGGGACTACACCCAGAGAACCGCTGAGCCAGCCGGCGCGGCCCACCGACAAATAAGCAGTTCCGTAACAAGTGCGAGGTTATCTGTTTGGACCTTATAGTAGTAACTGTGACGAAAAAGCCGGTAAGCATCAAGAAAGGTTGCATTGTCTTAGTATCGTTTAGCGTAGCAAAACTCTGCTAGGGCAGATTTGGCAGTACTCAATAATATGGCCAAGTAAGCTTTTGCGTGGCTGCAAGAAGCTATACTTCCATTTGATCTTTGTGAATACGACTTGTTGTGCTCTTTAATGGGCACACAGAAAACCCCATTTTCAAGTTATTTTATGGTAAGCCACTTAACCGGTTGCACCTTCTTCAATATGTCATCCATGAACGGCACTCGGAATCAATCCACCATCCCCATGTTTTCTGTAGTATATGCAAACTCATAGTGTTCTGTACCATATTTAATTTTTACGACGACGACTCTACTCGTTACATTTGAAGACGATTTGCGCAGCATTCCTTGCTCGACCTATTCTTCGACCTGTTTGCTTACAGTGCTGGATGCGTCTGCCGCTAGTCCATTCAGAGAATGATTAAGCGGTTTGATCAATCCGTTGGAAACATTCTTACATATATTTGGACTTTGGCATGCAGCTTTGTGGAAGTCTGGTAACAGCTGTCTATAATCTGTTTATCCTTGTGATATTGCTTCGGAGCTACAAAAGCTAGCTCCGGTACCATACATAAGAGTTATCATCTTCTATTGGCATCGAATCTTCTTCCAAAATGCTAAAATGTGATAAAATAATGATCTATCAGAATATCGTAATCGATATGAGGACTGGGACGACTAACAACCGCAGCCTCTGTATTATGTCATCCAATCGGCTTTGTAGTAATGTGGCCATGACCGTACAGCGTAGTTTTTTTTAATAGTTTGTAAAATATAAACGGGCGTACGGCTCCGATTCATGAATTGAACTATTTATCCTTCCTATTTTTGTTTTGTTTAAAGTATCGATATCGGTGACGATAATGTAACCATATTATATGATAAGATAATAAGCAACTCAGTGCAATATGTCTGAAGTCTCGATATTGGTGACGATATCTCGCATCTGCTCAGTTTGTAAGATTATGTCCAAATCATTTGGGGTAACACCAACCACTTACATTTTTAGTGCTGAGTTTAATATCGGTTGCTCTTTATATTAAAAATTGTCCGTCTCTTTTGCCCTACTCTATGAATCCATTTTTATTCATGCCTCCAATCTGGTCGAGCAGATGTTTAGATTTTCTGCTTAACGTCTGTACTAAAGAATTACAATCAGTTATTATTTTAAATGGCCTATGCTCTAAATATGCTCTAAAACGCCGCAATGCGTAAATTATGGCTAAAGTCTCTAATTCAAAGCTATGATAGCGATATTCTTCTTCTGTTGTTTTACCCGAATAAAACTAAATGGGATGCATTTTTCCGTCATCTTGTCTTTGTAACAGTACTGCTCCATATCCATGTGAGCTTGCATCCGTGTTCAACTGAGTTTCTTTATTGGGACTAAAGATGGCTAAGGCCGGCGGGTCTTAGTGCTTAGTGCTAATTAGTGTTTGATTATTTAAGTTACAACTAATTATACTCTGAACCCATTGAAATTTGCACAAATACATTATACCCTTTTAACCGTATAATGTATTTGTGCAAATGTATGTAACAGGCAGAAGGATGCTTCTCAGACCCCATAAAGTATATATATTCTTGATCAGCATCAACAGCCGAGTCGATCTAGCCATATCCGTCTGTCTGTCCGTCCGTCCGTTTGTCCGTCCGTCTGTCCGTATGTATGAACTCAAGGATCTCAGAACCTATAAGAGATAGAGACTTGAAATTTTAGTTGAAGGTCCTCCTAGCCCATGCGCAGTACGAGTTTGTTCCGATAATCGACAACTTACTCCATTTCCAAGTAATCGATAAAAATCGATATCGAAATCATGTTTTTTGAGCAAATTGGGTAAATAACAAGAGCTAAGGTGTAGTACAAGTAAAGGTCATAAACATACACTTTGAAAAATGTAGCTGCAATTGATTGGACGAACACCAAAGTTGAATAGCGTTCAAATCATCTTGTAGGCGAGAAAGATGTAAGGGATTAGTGTATGAGAGAATAAGTTTCACATCGTCCGCATACATAAGTGATATAGCCGAGGGAAGACCGTTTATAAAAAGAGTAAAGAGTAAAGGTTCAAGATGACTACCTTGAGGAACACCAGAAGTAACGTGAACCTGTTTAGAGGTAGTCAGCCTCAGCATTACTTTTTGGGTAGGACCTAAAATAAGAACTAATCCAAAGCAAAAGCGACGGAGGTAAACCTAATCGGTCAAGTTTAAAGTGTAGTAGATTATGGTGCACAGAGTTAAACGCCTTACTGAAGTCAGTGTGAATGACATCAGTTTGCATTTTAGAAAGGAAAGCATCATTTACCAAGGAAGTACATTCTAGTAGATTGGTCGTAGTTGACCGATTTTTTACGAATCCATTTAACACAGGGAAGACAACTGATTTACAGAAATGCTGCAAATTCGAAGTGATTATTTTTTAAAATTATTTATGGATGGCGGACAGTTTTGCAATGCTCCTGTAATTTTGTATATCAGACGTTCCACCTTTCTTGTGGAGAGGAATGATATCAAATTGTTTCCAAAGAGAAGGAAAGACAGAGGATTCAAGGGATAGATTAAAAAGCTTTAGCAATGGACGAAGAATCGGGGTCATTGCTAGCTTTATCTGTCCCGAGAGAAAAAAGAAGATGGCAAACTTGAAGATTTACGCTTCAAGCTTCAAGCTAAAATTGTCTCGGATTTTGGGCAAATTGCCTTTTGCAACGAGAAAGATAATTCTCATAGGTCTGAGAATTAAGAAGAAAAGAGTTCCACTTGGCTATGGAATATTTAGCGAAGTCAATACGCGAACCAGATCTATTAAACTTTTTAAAATATGTAGACTTAATATTTTGTTTGCCTTTGAAGAAGCAATTGAGGGAAATGAATTAGGAATACAATCATCTAAGATGGAGTTTACGGTATTATAAAAAAATTAATAGCAATATTCATATCAACCGAGTCATATATAAAAGACCAATCGGCTGCATAAATACGTTGATTAAACAAGGAATAGATTCTTTTGCGAAAGCAACGGCGGGGCTTATAGGTAGCAGATCAATGCAAAATGAGAGGATTGCAGCTGAACATTGCAACCTCTGAAGTTGGATGATATATAGCCTCAGGTATGCCAGCATAATAGCCATACAGTCGATGACAAGATCCTAATCGATCCCTAAACGATAGGTTCGACACATCTTGAGTTTGTTGCATTTGACGTTATCGGTAGCATCGATTGTTTGCTTCGTTGGTTGCGTGCGATATTACCGGTCACGCCTTTATCTTTTTGTCGTTTAAGCAGAGTAGCGGGGGTGAAACCGGGCACACAGCGGCGCCCAATTTATTGAAGAGTGGCAACGCCGGGCTTGCGATCCACGGCGCCAAAAGGGGCGATTGCTATTGGCCGCCCGATTCGCTCCTAAAGAGATTATACGGAGAGCGGATCGCATGCCCTTGGCCTTCATTTGGGCCGTTGGCCCAAAAAAATGCAATTGTGCATTTCGGCGCCGATGATGTTGCTGCCCAAATGTACAGCAGGCCCCATAAAAAAAGTCTAGAACAGTTTTCTGCAAATTAAAATTAAACAATGAATATTATTTTTGCCGTTTAATAATAAATTTTTAATTTAAACATTGATTCATAATATACAAAGAATTAAAAACGTAAATCTTACATGCAACAAAGTCACCCCCTGCTAGGTTTCGACGCAGCGGTGCACCTCAACCATACCCTCGGCGCACTGATTACCGATGCTGTCCAGGAGGATAGGCCAAGGTGCGGCCACGGCGAGACCACGCCCATAGTACCGAGTGAGTCCGTTCCAAGAGCGTTTTACCATCCCCAGCCTAGAAGCAAGGCCCCGCTAACCCGAGGGGCAGTCCAACTCTGGATCCCATTTGAATTGGTCTCAAATAAGAACAAGAATTATTTACATAATTAAAATCAGTTCGTGTTTTTGTTGCCTTCTGCGTAATCTAAAATTTAAAGTAAAAGAAAAAAGGGCATATAGATATTGCCTAGATTGCGTCGAAAGAGACGACCCAAAGGTTACGGCCAGTGCCAGGGGGAATCTGAAAAGGAAAAGTTTAGTTTTCGAGTGCACACCATCCGTACATACATATGTATATTTAAAGGAAATAATCATTTACTTACGTCGCCCTTAGAAAACCAGAGAGCTCTTTAAGTAAGCTAAGAGTAATTAAGCGATAAAATTCATATAAATATTTTATATATAAGAATTTTTACTAGATACAATTTTTCCTGCGTGGTTATACATGCGTATATACGGCATGAATGTGTGGGGGGAGCCAATCGCTCAATTAAGTTTCATAAATTTGTTCTCCAACGTTGTTCCCGGCGGCAATTGGCCATAACTTTCGGTGACGTCTTCTCTTTCTTTGTGTTATTCGGCTATAAAGGAATTGTAATTTTTGAAATTAATATATATTGTCCATAATTATAAGAATATGCAAACAATTATACGCCTCCGGTGAAGAAATGTCCACGTGCATGAGAACGTAAATAGCTGTGTGGACATAGCCTGCAGAGATACCTGCAATAGGAGCAATGTAAATTGTCAATAATTATAAGAATACTCGAATAATTATACGCACCTGTTAAGTTGAGGGAAATTTCCGCTTGCATTAGATTGTAAGTGGCTGCAAAGATAAATGTAGTAAAAAATGATATAATTTGTTATTATTATCCGGCTAAGCTTCAATTGGTGGGGAGAGGGGCATGACAGCCGACACGGGCTGATGCAGGCCATCTAGTGGTTAAAATGAGGGAGACGAGATCAGGTGATCGACTCAGGTAGGGAGGGTACGCTGGGTCCGGGACCCCATCTGGAAGAGTAAAGTGGATAAATAGTGTTTTTTATTAATTTATATTGAGCGTCTCACCTTTGTTGTTTACATTTGCTTGTTGTTACAGCTACTAGTGTTTTTCATTTGATAATAGTTCCGGCTCTTTGATGTTATCGTTTATGTGGTTCATCTTGAATAGTGTTGCGTAGGTCTGTTTTGCTACAGACGTTGTAGCTTTGTTGTTATTGGTTGTGCGGACTGCGGGCCAGGGATGGGACTACACCCAGAGAACCGCTGAGCCAGCCGGCGCGGCCCACCGACAAATAAGCAGTTCCGTAACAAGTGCGAGGTTATCTGTTTGGACCTTATAGTAGTAACTGTGACGAAAAAGCCGGTAAGCATCAAGAAAGGTTGCATTGTCTTAGTATCGTTTAGCGTAGCAAAACTCTGCTAGGGCAGATTTGGCAGTACTCAATAATATGGCCAAGTAAGCTTTTGCGTGGCTGCAAGAAGCTATACTTCCATTTGATCTTTGTGAATACGACTTGTTGTGCTCTTTAATGGGCACACAGAAAACCCCATTTTCAAGTTATTTTATGGTAAGCCACTTAACCGGTTGCACCTTCTTCAATATGTCATCCATGAACGGCACTCGGAATCAATCCACCATCCCCATGTTTTCTGTAGTATATGCAAACTCATAGTGTTCTGTACCATATTTAATTTTTACGACGACGACTCTACTCGTTACATTTGAAGACGACTTGCGCAGCATTCCTTGCTCGACCTATTCTTCGACCTGTTTGCTTACAGTGCTGGATGCGTCTGCCGCTAGTCCATTCAGAGAATGATTAAGCGGTTTGATCAATCCGTTGGAAACATTCTTACATATATTTGGACTTTGGCATGCAGCTTTGTGGAAGTCTGGTAACAGCTGTCTATAATCTGTTTATCCTTGTGATATTGCTTCGGAGCTACAAAAGCTAGCTCCGGTACCATACATAAGAGTTATCATCTTCTATTGGCATCGAATCTTCTTCCAAAATGCTAAAATGTGATAAAATAATGATCTATCAGAATATCGTAATCGATATGAGGACTGGGACGACTAACAACCGCAGCCTCTGTATTATGTCATCCAATCGGCTTTGTAGTAATGTGGCCATGACCGTACAGCGTAGTTTTTTTTTAATAGTTTGTAAAATATAAACGGGCGTACGGCTCCGATTCATGAATTGAACTATTTATCCTTCCTATTTTTGTTTTGTTTAAAGTATCGATATCGGTGACGATAATGTAACCATATTATATGATAAGATAATAAGCAACTCAGTGCAATATGTCTGAAGTCTCGATATTGGTGACGATATCTCGCATCTGCTCAGTTTGTAAGATTATGTCCAAATCATTTGGGGTAACACCAACCACTTACATTTTTAGTGCTGAGTTTAATATCGGTTGCTCTTTATATTAAAAATTGTCCGTCTCTTTTGCCCTACTCTATGAATCCATTTTTATTCATGCCTCCAATCTGGTCGAGCAGATGTTTAGATTTTCTGCTTAACGTCTGTACTAAAGAATTACAATCAGTTATTATTTTAAATGGCCTATGCTCTAAATATGCTCTAAAACGCCGCAATGCGTAAATTATGGCTAAAGTCTCTAATTCAAAGCTATGATAGCGATATTCTTCTTCTGTTGTTTTACCCGAATAAAACTAAATGGGATGCATTTTTCCGTCATCTTGTCTTTGTAACAGTACTGCTCCATATCCGTGTGAGCTTGCATCCGTGTTCAACTGAGTTTCTTTATTGGGACTAAAGATGGCTAAGGCCGGCGGGTCTTAGTGCTTAGTGCTAATTAGTGTTTGATTATTTAAGTTACAACTAATTATACTCTGAACCCATTGAAATTTGCACAAATACATTATACCCTTTTAACCGTATAATGTATTTGTGCAAATGTATGTAACAGGCAGAAGGATGCTTCTCAGACTCCATAAAGTATATATATTCTTGATCAGCATCAACAGCCGAGTCGATCTCGCCATATCCGTCTGTCTGTCCGTCCGTCCGTTTGTCCGTCCGTCTGTCCGTATGTATGAACTCAAGGATCTCAGAACCTATAAGAGATAGAGACTTGAAATTTTAGTTGAAGGTCCTCCTAGCCCATGCGCAGTACGAGTTTGTTCCGATAATCGACAACTTACTCCATTTCCAAGTAATCGATAAAAATCGATATCGAAATCCTGTTTTTTGAGCAAATTGGGTAAATAACAAGAGCTAAGGTGTAGTACAAGTAAAGGTCATAAACATACACTTTGAAAAATGTAGCTGCAATTGATTGGACGAACACCAAAGTTGAATAGCGTTCAAATCATCTTGTAGACGAGAAAGATGTAAGGGATTAGTGTATGAGAGAATAAGTTTCACATCGTCCGCATACATAAGTACACGGGCATGTGATATAGCCGAGGGGAGACCGTTTATAAAAAGAGTAAAGAGTAAAGGTCCAAGATGACTACCTTGAGGAACACCAGAAGTAACGTGAACCTGTTTAGAGGTAGTCAGCCTCAGCATTACTTTTTGGGTAGGACCTAAAATAAGAACTAATCCAAAGCAAAAGCGACGGAGGTAAACCTAATCGGTCAAGTTTAAAGTGAAGTAGATTATGGTGCACAGAGTTAAACGCCTTACTGAAGTCAGTGTGAATGACATCAGTTTGCATTTTAGAAAGGAAAGCATCATTTACCAAGGAAGTACATTCTAGTAGATTGGTCGTAGTTGACCGATTTTTTACGAATCCATTTAGCACAGGGAAGACAACTGATTTACAGAAATGCTGCAAATTCGAAGTGATTATTTTTTAAAATTATTTATGGATGGCGGACAGTTTTGCAATGCTCCTGTAATTTTGTATATCAGACGTTCCACCTTTCTTGTGGAGAGGAATGATATCAAATTGTTTCCAAAGAGAAGGAAAGACAGAGGATTCAAGGGATAGATTAAAAAGCTTTAGCAATGGACGAAGAATCGGGGTCATTGCTAGCTTTATCTGTCCCGAGAGAAAAAAGAAGATGGCAAACTTGAAGATTTACGCTTCAAGCTTACAATATTATAAAATTGTCTCGGATTTTGGGCAAATTGCCTTTTGCAACGAGAAAGATAATTCTCATAGGTCTGAGAATTAAGAAGAAAAAAGTTCCACTTGGCTATGGAATATTTAGCGAAGTCAATACGCGAACCAGATCTATTAAACTTTTTAAAATATGTAGACTTAATATTTTGTTTGCCTTTGAAGAAGCAATTGAGGGAAATGAATTAGGAATACAATCATCTAAGATGGAGTTTACGGTATTATAAAAAAATTAATAGCAATATTCATATCAACCGAGTCATATATAAAAGACCAATCGGCTGCATAAATACGTTGATTAAACAAGGAATAGATTCTTTTGCGAAAGCAACGGCGGGGCTTATAGGTAGCAGATCAATGCAAAATGAGAGGATTGCAGGTGAACATTGCAACCTCTGAAGTTGGATGATATATAGCCTCAGGTATGCCAGCATAATAGCCATACAGTCGATGACAAGATCCTAATCGATCCCTAAACGATAGGTTCGACACATCTTGAGTTTGTTGCATTTGACGTTATCGGTAGCATCGATTGTTTGCTTCGTTGGTTGCGTGCGATATTACCGGTCACGCCTTTATCTTTTTGTCGTTTAAGCAGAGTAGCGGGGGTGAAACCGGGCACACAGCGGCGCCCAATTTATTGAAGAGTGGCAACGCCGGGCTTGCGATCCACGGCGCCAAAAGGGGCGATTGCTATTGGCCGCCCGATTCGCTCCTAAAGAGATTATACGGAGAGCGGATCGCATGCCCTTGGCCTTCATTTGGGCCGTTGGCCCAAAAAAATGCAATTGTGCATTTCGGCGCCGATGATGTTGCTGCCCAAATGTACAGCAGGCCCCATAAAAAAAGTCTAGAACAGTTTTCTGCAAATTAAAATTAAACAATGAATATTATTTTTGCCGTTTAATAATAAATTTTTAATTTAAACATTGATTCATAATATACAAAGAATTAAAAACGTAAATCTTACATGCAACAAAGTCACCCCCTGCTAGGTTTCGACGCAGCGGTGCACCTCAACCATACCCTCGGCGCACTGATTACCGATGCTGTCCAGGAGGAAAGGCCAAGGTGCGGCCACGGCGAGACCACGCCCATAGTACCGAGTGAGTCCGTTCCAAGAGCGTTTTACCATCCCCAGCCTAGAAGCAAGGCCCCGCTAACCCGAGGGGCAGTCCAACTCTGGATCCCATTTGAATTGGTCTCAAATAAGAACAAGAATTATTTACATAATTAAAATCAGTTCGTGTTTTTGTTGCCTTCTGCGTAATCTAAAATTTAAAGTAAAAGAAAAAAGGGCATATAGATATGGCCTAGATTGCGTCGAAAGAGACGACCCAAAGGTTACGGCCAGTGCCAGGGGGAATCTGAAAAGGAAAAGTTTAGTTTTCGAGTGCACACCATCCGTACATACATATGTATATTTAAAGGAAATAATCATTTACTTACGTCGCCCTTAGAAAACCAGAGAGCTCTTTAAGTAAGCTAAGAGTAATTAAGCGATAAAATTCATATAAATATTTTATATATAAGAATTTTTACTAGATACAATTTTTCCTGCGTGGTTATACATGCGTATATACGGCATGAATGTGTGGGGGGAGCCAATCGCTCAATTAAGTTTCATAAATTTGTTCTCCAACGTTGTTCCCGGCGGCAATTGGCCATAACTTTCGGTGACGTCTTCTCTTTCTTTGTGTTATTCGGCTATAAAGAAATTGTAATTTTTGAAATTAATATATATTGTCCATAATTATAAGAATATGCAAACAATTATACGCCTCCGGTGAAGAAATGATCCACGTGCATGAGAACGTAAATAGCTATGTGGACATAGCCTGCAGAGATACCTGCAATAGGAGCAATGTTAATTGTCAATAATTATAAGAATACACGAATAATTATACGCACCTGTTAAGTTGAGGGAAATTTCCGCTTGCATTAGATTGTAAGTGGCTGCAAAGATAAATGTAGTAAAAAATGATATAATTTGTTATTATTATCCGGCTAAGCTTCAATTGGTGGGGAGAGGGGCATGACAGCCGACACGGGCTGATGCAGGCCATCTAGTGGTTAAAATGAGGGAGACGAGATCAGGTGATCGACTCAGGTAGGGAGGGTACGCTGGGTCCGGGACCCCATCTGGAAGAGTAAAGTGGATAAATAGTGTTTTTTATTAATTTATATTGAGCGTCTCACCTTTGTTGTTTACATTTGCTTGTTGTTACAGCTACTAGTGTTTTTCATTTGATAATAGTTCCGGCTCTTTGATGTTATCGTTTATGTGGTTCATCTTGAATAGTGTTGCGTAGGTCTGTTTTGCTACAGACGTTGTAGCTTTGTTGTTATTGGTTGTGCGGGCCAGGGATGGGACTACACCCCCGCGGCCCACCGACAAATAAGCAGTTCCGTAACAAGTGCGAGGTTATCTGTTTGGACCTTATAGTAGTAACTGTGACGAAAAAGCCGGTAAGCATCAAGAAAGGTTGCATTGTCTTAGTATCGTTTAGCGTAGCAAAACTCTGCTAGGGCAGATTTGGCAGTACTCAATAATATGGCCAAGTAAGCTTTTGCGTGGCTGCAAGAAGCTATACTTCCATTTGATCTTTGTGAATACGACTTGTTGTGCTCTTTAATGGGCACACAGAAAACCCCATTTTCAAGTTATTTTATGGTAAGCCACTTAACCGGTTGCACCTTCTTCAATATGTCATCCATGAACGGCACTCGGAATCAATCCACCATCCCCATGTTTTCTGTAGTATATGCAAACTCATAGTGTTCTGTACCATATTTAATTTTTACGACGACGACTCTACTCGTTACATTTGAAGACGACTTGCGCAGCATTCCTTGCTCGACCTATTCTTCGACCTGTTTGCTTACAGTGCTGGATGCGTCTGCCGCTAGTCCATTCAGAGAATGATTAAGCGGTTTGATCAATCCGTTGGAAACATTCTTACATATATTTGGACTTTGGCATGCAGCTTTGTGGAAGTCTGGTAACAGCTGTCTATAATCTGTTTATCCTTGTGATATTGCTTCGGAGCTACAAAAGCTAGCTCCGGTACCATACATAAGAGTTATCATCTTCTATTGGCATCGAATCTTCTTCCAAAATGCTAAAATGTGATAAAATATTGATCTATCAGAATATCGTAATCGATATGAGGACTGGGACGACTAACAACCGCAGCCTCTGTATTATGTCATCCAATCGGCTTTGTAGTAATGTGGCCATGACCGTACAGCGTAGTTTTTTTTTAATAGTTTGTAAAATATAAACGGGCGTACGGCTCCGATTCATGAATTGAACTATTTATCCTTCCTATTTTTCTTTTGTTTAAAGTATCGATATCGGTGACGATAATGTAACCATATTATATGATAAGATAATAAGCAACTCAGTGCAATATGTCTGAAGTCTCGATATTGGTGACGATATCTCGCATCTGCTCAGTTTGTAAGATTATGTCCAAATCATTTGGGGTAACACCAACCACTTACATTTTTAGTGCTGAGTTTAATATCGGTTGCTCTTTATATTAAAAATTGTCCGTCTCTTTTGCCCTACTCTATGAATCCATTTTTATTCATGCCTCCAATCTGGTCGAGCAGATGTTTAGATTTTCTGCTTAACGTCTGTACTAAAGAATTACAATCAGTTATTATTTTAAATGGCCTATGCTCTAAATATGCTCTAAAACGCCGCAATGCGTAAATTATGGCTAAAGTCTCTAATTCGAAGCTATGATAGCGATATTCTTCTTCTGTTGTTTTACCCGAATAAAACTAAATGGGATGCATTTTTCCGTCATCTTGTCTTTGTAACAGTACTGCTCCATATCCGTGTGAGCTTGCATCCGTGTTCAACTGAGTTTCTTTATTGGGACTAAAGATGGCTAAGGCCGGCGGGTCTTAGTGCTTAGTGCTAATTAGTGTTTGATTATTTAAGTTACAACTAATTATACTCTGAACCCATTGAAATTTGCACAAATACATTATACCCTTTTAACCGTATAATGTATTTGTGCAAATGTATGTAACAGGCAGAAGGATGCTTCTCAGACCCCATAAAGTATATATATTCTTGATCAGCATCAACAGCCGAGTCGATCTAGCCATATCCGTCCGTCTGTCCGTCCGTCCGTTTGTCCGTCCGTCTGTCCGTATGTATGAACTCAAGGATCTCAGAACCTATAAGAGATAGAGACTTGAAATTTTATTTGAAGGTCCTCCTAGCCCATGCGCAGTACGAGTTTGTTCCGATAATCGACAACTTACTCCATTTCCAAGTAATCGATAAAAATCGATATCGAAATCCTGTTTTTTGAGCAAATTGGGTAAATAACAAGAGCTAAGGTGTAGTACAAGTAAAGGTCATAAACATACACTTTGAAAAATGTAGCTGCAATTGATTGGACGAACACCAAAGTTGAATAGCGTTCAAATCATCTTGTAGACGAGAAAGATGTAAGGGATTAGTGTATGAGAGAATAAGTTTCACATCGTCCGCATACATAAGTACACGGGCATGTGATATAGCCGAGGGAAGACCGTTTATAAAAAGAGTAAAGAGTAAAGGTCCAAGATGACTACCTTGAGGAACACCAGAAGTAACGTGAACCTGTTTAGAGGTAGTCAGCCTCAGCATTACTTTTTGGGTAGGACCTAAAATAAGAACTAATCCAAAGCAAAAGCGACGGAGGTAAACCTAATCGGTCAAGTTTAAAGTGTAGTAGATTATGGTGCACAGAGTTAAACGCCTTACTGAAGTCAGTGTGAATGACATCAGTTTGCATTTTAGAAAGGAAAGCATCATTTACCAAGGAAGTACATTCTAGTAGATTGGTCGTAGTTGACCGATTTTTTACGAATCCATTTAGCACAGGGAAGACAACTGATTTACAGAAATGCTGCAAATTCGAAGTGATTATTTTTTAAAATTATTTATGGATGGCGGACAGTTTTGCAATGCTCCTGTAATTTTGTATATCAGACGTTCCACCTTTCTTGTGGAGAGGAATGATATCAAATTGTTTCCAAAGAGAAGGAAAGACAGAGGATTCAAGGGATAGATTAAAAAGCTTTAGCAATGGACGAAGAATCGGGGTCATTGCTAGCTTTATCTGTCCCGAGAGAAAAAAGAAGATGGCAAACTTGAAGATTTACGCTTCAAGCTTACAATATTATAAAATTGTCTCGGATTTTGGGCAAATTGCCTTTTGCAACGAGAAAGATAATTCTCATAGGTCTGAGAATTAAGAAGAAAAAAGTTCCACTTGGCTATGGAATATTTAGCGAAGTCAATACGCGAACCAGATCTATTAAACTTTTTAAAATATGTAGACTTAATATTTTGTTTGCCTTTGAAGAAGCAATTGAGGGAAATGAATTAGGAATACAATCATCTAAGATGGAGTTTACGGTATTATAAAAAAATTAATAGCAATATTCATATCAACCGAGTCATATATAAAAGACCAATCGGCTGCATAAATACGTTGATTAAACAAGGAATAGATTCTTTTGCGAAAGCAACGGCGGGGCTTATAGGTAGCAGATCAATGCAAAATGAGAGGATTGCAGCTGAACATTGCAACCTCTGAAGTTGGATGATATATAGCCTCAGGTATGCCAGCATAATAGCCATACAGTCGATGACAAGATCCTAATCGATCCCTAAACGATAGGTTCGACACATCTTGAGTTTGTTGCATTTGACGTTATCGGTAGCATCGATTGTTTGCTTCGTTGGTTGCGTGCGATATTACCGGTCACGCCTTTATCTTTTTGTCGTTTAAGCAGAGTAGCGGGGGTGAAACCGGGCACACAGCGGCGCCCAATTTATTGAAGAGTGGCAACGCCGGGCTTGCGATCCACGGCGCCAAAAGGGGCGATTGCTATTGGCCGCCCGATTCGCTCCTAAAGAGATTATATGGAGAGCGGATCGCATGCCCTTGGCCTTCATTTGGGCCGTTGGCCCAAAAAAATGCAATTGTGCAGATGGGCAGCAACGATGGCCGCCTCGTATATGTATGCGTGTGCCGAAATTCGGCGCCGATGATGTTGCTGCCCAAATGGACAGCAGGCCCCATAAAAAAGTCTAGAACAGTTTTCTGCAAATTAAAATTAAACAATGAATATTATTTTTGCCGTTTAATAATAAATTTTTAATTTAAACATTGATTCATAATATACAAAGAATTAAAAACGTAAATCTTACATGCAACAAAGTCACCCCCTGCTAGGTTTCGACGCAGCGGTGCACCTCAACCATACCCTCGGCGCACTGATTACCGATGCTGTCCAGGAGGATAGGCCAAGGTGCGGCCACGGCGAGACCACGCCCATAGTACCGAGTGAGTCCGTTCCAAGAGCGTTTTACCATCCCCAGCCTAGAAGCAAGGCCCCGCTAACCCGAGGGGCAGTCCAACTCTGGATCCCATTTGAATTGGTCTCAAATAAGAACAAGAATTATTTACATAATTAAAATCAGTTCGTGTTTTTGTTGCCTTCTGCGTAATCTAAAATTTAAAGTAAAAGAAAAAAGGGCATATAGATATTGCCTAGATTGCGTCGAAAGAGACGACCCAAAGGTTACGGCCAGTGCCAGGGGGAATCTGAAAAGGAAAAGTTTAGTTTTCGAGTGCACACCATCCGTACATACATATGTATATTTAAAGGAAATAATCATTTACTTACGTCGCCCTTAGAAAACCAGAGAGCTCTTTAAGTAAGCTAAGAGTAATTAAGCGATAAAATTCATATAAATATTTTATATATAAGAATTTTTACTAGATACAATTTTTCCTGCGTGGTTATACATGCGTATATACGGCATGAATGTGTGGGGGGAGCCAATCGCTCAATTAAGTTTCATAAATTTGTTCTCCAACGTTGTTCCCGGCGGCAATTGGCCATAACTTTCGGTGACGTCTTCTCTTTCTTTGTGTTATTCGGCTATAAAGGAATTGTAATTTTTGAAATTAATATAAATTGTCCATAATTATAAGAATATGCAAACAATTATACGCCTCCGGTGAAGAAATGTCCACGTGCATGAGAACGTAAATAGCTGTGTGGACATAGCCTGCAGAGATACCTGCAATAGGAGCAATGTTAATTGTCAATAATTATAAGAATACACGAATAATTATACGCACCTGTTAAGTTGAGGGAAATTTCCGCTTGCATTAGATTGTAAGTGGCTGCAAAGATAAATGTAGTAAAAAATGATATAATTTGTTATTATTATCCGGCTAAGCTTCAATTGGTGGGGAGAGGGGCATGACAGCCGACACGGGCTGATGCAGACCATCTAGTGGTTAAAATGAGGGAGACGAGATCAGGTGATCGACTCAGGTAGGGAGGGTACGCTGGGTCCGGGACCCCATCTGGAAGAGTAAAGTGGATAAATAGTGTTTTTTATTAATTTATATTGAGCGTCTCACCTTTGTTGTTTACATTTGCTTGTTGTTACAGCTATTAGTGTTTTTCATTTGATAATAGTTCCGGCTCTCTGATGTTATCGTTTATGTGGTTCATCTTGAATAGTGTTGCGTAGGTCTGTTTTGCTACAGACGTTGTAGCTTTGTTGTTATTGGTTGTGCGGACTGCGGGCCAGGGATGGGACTACACCCAGAGAACCGCTGAGCCAGCCGGCGCGGCCCACCGACAAACAAGCAGTTCCGTAACAAGTGCGAGGTTATCTGTTTGGACCTTATAGTAGTAACTGTGACGAAAAAGCCGGTAAGCATCAAGAAAGGTTGCATTGTCTTAGTATCGTTTAGCGTAGCAAAACTCTGCTAGGGCAGATTTGGCCGTACTCAATAATATGGCCAAGTAAGCTTTTGCGTGGCTGCAAGAAGCTATACTTCCATTTGATCTTTGTGAATACGACTTGTTGTGCTCTTTAATGGGCACACAGAAAACCCCATTTTCAAGTTATTTTATGGTAAGCCACTTAACCGGTTGCACCTTCTTCAATATGTCATCCATGAACGGCACTCGGAATCAATCCACCATCCCCATGTTTTCTGTAGTCTATGCAAACTCATAGTGTTCTGTACCATATTTAATTTTTACGACGACGACTCTACTCGTTACATTTGAAGACGACTTGCGCAGCATTCCTTGCTCGACCTATTCTTCGACCTGTTTGCTTACAGTGCTGGATGCGTCTGCCGCTAGTCCATTCAGAGAATGATTAAGCGGTTTGATCAATCCGTTGGAAACATTCTTACATATATTTGGACATTGGCATGCAGCTTTGTGGAAGTCTGGTAACAGCTGCCTAAAATCTGTTTATCCTTGTGATATTGCTTCGGAGCTACAAAAGCTAGCTCCGGTACCATACATAAGAGTTATCATCTTCTATTGGCATCGAATCTTCTTCCAAAATGTTAAAATGTGATAAAATAATGAACTATCAGAATATCGTAATCGATATGAGGACTGGGACGACTAACAACCGCAGCCTCTGTATTATGTCATCCAATCGGCTTTGTAGTAATGTGGCCATGACCGTACAGCGTAGTTTTTTTTTAATAGTTTGTAAAATATAAACGGGCGTACGGCTCCGATTCATGAATTGAACTATTTATCCTTCCTATTTTTCTTTTGTTTAAAGTATCGATATCGGTGACGATAATGTAACCATATTATATGATAAGATAATAAGCAACTCAGTGCAATATGTCTGAAGTCTCGATATTGGTGACGATATCTCGCATCTGCTCAGTTTGTAAGATTATGTCCAAATCATTTGGGGTAACACCAACCACTTAAATTTTTAGTGCTGAGTTTAATATCGGTTGCTCTTTATATTAAAAATTGTCCGTCTCTTTTGCCCTACTCTATGAATCCATTTTTATTCACGCCTCCAATCTGGTCGAGCAGATGTTTAGATTTTCTGCTTAACGTCTGTACTAAAGAATTACAATCAGTTATTATTTTAAATGGCCTATGCTCTAAATATGCTCTAAAACGCCGCAATGCGTAAATTATGGCTAAAGTCTCTAAATCAAAGCTATGATAGCTATATTCTACTTCTGTTGTTTTACCCGAATAAAACTAAATGGGATGCATTTTTCCGTCATCTTGTCTTTGTAACAGTACTGCTCCATATCCGTGACTAAAGATGGCTAAGGCCGGCGGGTCTTAGTGCTTAGTGCTAATTAGTGTTTGATTATTTAAGTTACAACTAATTATACCCTGAACCCATTGAAATTTGCACAAATACATTATACCCTTTTAACCGTATAATGTATTTGTGCAAATGTATGTAACAGGCAGAAGGATGCTTCTCAGACCCCATAAAGTATATATATTCTTGATCAGCATCAACAGCCGAGTCGATCTAGCCATATCCGTCTGTCTGTCCGTCCGCCTGTTTGTCCGTCCGTCTGTCCGTATGTATGAACTCAAGGATCTTAGCCCATGCGCAGTACGAGTTTGTTCCGATAATCGACAACTTAGTCCATTTCCAAGTAATCGATAAAAATCGATATCGAAATCCTGTTTTTTGAGCAAATTGGGTAAATAACAAGAGCTAAGGTGTAGTACAAGTAAAGGTCATAAACATACACTTTGAAAAATGTAGCTGCAATTGATTGGACGAACACCAAAGTTGAATAGCGTTCAAATCATCTTGTAGACGAGAAAGATGTAAGGGATTAGTGTATGAGAGAATAAGTTTCACATCGTCCGCATACAGAAGTACACGGGCATGTGATATAGCCGAGGGAAGACCGTTTATAAAAAGAGTAAAGGTCCAAGATGACTACCTTGAGGAACACCAGAAGTAACGTGAACCTGTTTAGAGGTAGTCAGCCTCAGCATTACTTTTTGGGTAGGACCTAAAATAAGAACTAATCCAAAGCAAAAGCGACGGAGGTAAACCTAATCGGTCAAGTTTAAAGTGAAGTAGATTATGGTGCACAGAGTTAAACGCCTTACTGAAGTCAGTGTGAATGACATCAGTTTGCATTTTAGAAAGGAAAGCATCATTTACCAAGGAAGTACATTCTAGTAGATTGGTCGTAGTTGACCGATTTTTTACGAATCCATTTAGCACAGGGAAGACAACTGATTTACAGAAATGCTGCAAATTCGAAGTGATTAAAATAATCACTTAAAATTATTTATGGAAGGCGGACAGTTTTGCAATGCTCCTGTAATTTTGTATATCAGACGTTCCACCTTTCTTGTGGAGAGGAATGATATCAAATTGTTTCCAAAGAGAAGGAAAGACAGAAGATTCAAGGGATAGATTAAAAAGCTTTAGCAATGGACGAAGAATCGGGGTCATTGCTAGCTTTATCTGTCCCGAGAGGAAAAAGAAGATGGCAAACTTGAAGATTTACGCTTCAAGCTTACAATATTATAAAATTGTCTCGGATTTTGGGCAAATTGCCTTTTGCAACGAGAAAGATAATTCTCATAGGTCTGAGAATTAAGAAGAAGAAAGTTCCACTTGGCTATGGAATATTTAGCGAAGTCAATACGCGAACCAGATCTATTAAACTTTTTAAAATATGTAGACTTAATATTTTGTTTGCCTTTGAAGAAGCAATTGAGGGAAATGAATTAGGAATACAATCATCTAAGATGGAGTTTAGGGTATTATAAAAAAATTAATAACAATATTCATATCAACCGAGTCATATATAAAAGACCAATCGGCTGCATAAATACGTTGATTAAACAAGGAATAGATTCTTTTGCGAAAGCAACGGCGGGGCTTATAGGTAGCAGATCAATGCAAAATGAGAGGATTGCAGCTGAACATTGCAACCTCTGAAGTTGGATGATATATAGCCTCAGGTATGCCAGCATAATAGCCATACAGTCGATGACAAGATCCTAATCGATCCCTAAACGATAATTTCGACACATCTTGAGTTTGTTGCATTTGACGTTATCGGTAGCATCGATTGTTTGCTTCGTTGGTTGCGTGCGATATTACCGGTCACGCCTTTATCTTTTTGTCGTTTAAGCAGAGTAGCGGGGGTGAAACCGGGCACACAGCGGCGCCCAATTTATTGAAGAGTGGCAACGCCGGGCTTGCGATCCACGGCGCCAAAAGGGGCGAATGCTATTGGCCGCCCGATTCGCTCCTAAAGAGATTATATGGAGAGCGGATCGCATGCCCTTGGCCTTCATTTGGGCCGTTGGCCCAAAAAAATGCAATTGTGCAGATGGGCAGCAACGATGGCCGCCTCGTATATGTATGCGTGTGCCGAAATTCGGCGCCGATGATGTTGCTGCCCAAATGGACAGCAGGCCCCATAAAAAAGTCTAGAACAGTTTTCTGCAAATTAAAATTAAACAATGAATATTATTTTTGCCGTTTAATAATAAATTTTTAATTTAAACATTGATTCACAATATACAAAGAATTAAAAACGTAAATCTTACATGCAACAAAGTCACCCCCTGCCAGGTTTCGACGCAGCGGTGCACCTCAACCATACCCTCGGCGCACTGATTACCGATGCTGTCCAGGAGGATAGGCCAAGGTGCGGCCACGGCGAGACCACGCCCATAGTACCGAGTGAGTCCGTTCCAAGAGCGTTTTACCACCCCCAGCCTAGAAGCAAGGCCCCGTTAACCCGAGGGGCAGTCCAACTCTGGATCCCATTTGAATTGGTCTCAAATAAGAACAAGAATTATTTACATAATTAAGATCAGTTCGTGTTTTTGTTGCCTTCTGCGTAATCTAAAATTTAAAGTAAAAGAAAAAAGGGCATATAGATATTGCCTAGATTGCGTCGAAAGAGACGACCCAAAGGTTACGGCCAGTGCCAGGGGGAATCTGAAATGGAAAAGTTTAGTTTTCGAGTGCACACCATCCGTACATACATATGTATATTTAAAGGAAATAATCATTTACTTACGTCGCCCTTAGAAAACCAGAGAGCTCTTTAAGTAAGCTAAGAGTAATTAAGCGATAAAATTCATATAAATATTTTATATATAAGAATTTTTACTAGATACAATGTTTCCTGCGTGGTTATACATGCGTATATACGGCATGAATGTGTGGGGGGAGCCAATCGCTCAATTTAGTTTCATAAATTTGTTCTCCAACGTTGTTCCCGGCGGCAATTGGCCATAACTTTCGGTGACGTCTTCTCTTTCTTTGTGTTATTCGGCTATAAAAGAATTGTAATTTTTGAAATTAATACATATTGTCCATAATTATAAGAATATGCAAACAATTATACGCCTCCGGTGAAGAAATGTCCACGTGCATGAGAACGTAAATAGCTGTGTGGACATAGCCTGCAGAGATACCTGCAATAGGAGCAATGTTAATTGTCAATACTTATAAGAATACACGAATAATTATACGCACCTGTTAAGTTGAGGGAAATTTCCGCTTGCATTAGATTGTAAGTGGCTGCAAAGATAAATGCAGTAAAAAATGATATAATTTGTTATTAATTTTAAGAAACCGCAACCAATTATACGCACGTATTGAAAGAAAAGAATGTCCGGCTAAGCTTCAATTGGCGGGGAGAGGGGCCTGACAGCCGACACGGGCTGATGCAGGCCATCTAGTGGTTAAAATGAGGGAGACGAGATCAGGTGATCGACTCAGGTAGGGAGGGTACGCTGGGTCCGGGACCCCATCTGGAAGAGTAAAGTGGATAAATAGTGTTTTTTATTAATTTATATTGAGCGTCTCACCTTTGTTGTTTACATTTGCTTGTTGTTACAGCTATTAGTGTTTTTCATTTGATAATAGTTCCGGCTCTTTGATGTTATCGTTTATGTGGTTCATCTTGAATAGTGTTGCGTAGGTCTGTTTTGCTACAGACGTTGTAGCTTTGTTGTTATTGGTTGTGCGGACTGCGGGCCAGGGATGGGACTACACCCAGAGAACCGCTGAGCCAGCCGGCGCGGCCCACCGACAAACAAGCAGTTCCGTAACAAGTGCGAGGTTATCTGTTTGGACCTTATAGTAGTAACTGTGACGAAAAAGCCGGTAAGCATCAAGAAAGGTTGCATTGTCTTAGTATCGTTTAGCGTAGCAAAACTCTGCTAGGGCAGATTTGGCAGTACTCAATAATATGGCCAAGTAAGCTTTTGCGTGGCTGCAAGAAGCTATACTTCCATTTGATCTTTGTGAATACGACTTGTTGTGCTCTTTAATGGGCACACAGAAAACCCCATTTTCAAGTTATTTTATGGTAAGCCACTTATCCGGTTGCACCTTCTTCAATATGTCATCCATGAACGGCACTCGGAATCAATCCACCATTCCCATGTTTTCTGTAGTCTATGCAAACTCATAGTGTTCTGTACCATATTTAATTTTTACGACGACGACTCTACTCGTTACATTTGAAGACGTCTTGCGCAGCATTCCTTGCTCGACCTATTCTTCGACCTGTTTGCTTACAGTACTGGATGCGTCTGCCGCTAGTCCATTCAGAGAATGATTAAGCGGTTTGATCAATCCGTTGGAAACATTCTTACATATATTTGGACATTGGCATGCAGCTTTGTGGAAGTCTGGTAACAGCTGTCTATAATCTGTTTATTCTTGTGATATTGCTTCGGAGCTACAAAAGCTAGCTCCGGTACCATACATAAGAGTTATCATCTTCTATTGGCATCAAATCTTCTTCCAAAATGTTAAAATGTTATAAAATAATGAACTATCAGAATATCGTAATCGATATGAGGACTGGGACGACTAACAACCGCAGCCTCTGTATTATGTCATCCAATCGGCTTTGTCGTAATTTGGCCATGACCGTACAGCGTAGTTTTTTTTTAATAGTTTTTAAAATATAAACGGGCGTACGGTTTCCGATTCATGAATTGAACTATTTATCCTTCCTATTTTTGTTTTGTTTAAAGTATCGATATTGGTGACGATAATGTAACCATATTATATGATAAGATAATAAGCAACTCAGTGCAATATGTCTGAAGTCTCGATATTGGTGACGATATCTCGCATCTGCTCAGTTTGTAAGATTATGTCCAAATCATTTGGGGTAACACC
The DNA here is from genome assembly GCA_035045885.1 of Drosophila borealis. Taxonomy (NCBI): domain Eukaryota; kingdom Metazoa; phylum Arthropoda; class Insecta; order Diptera; family Drosophilidae; genus Drosophila; species Drosophila borealis. The sequence goes on from JAWNOR010000195.1 coordinate 44,235, forward strand.
AACCACTTAAATTTTTAGTGCTGAGTTTAATATCGGTTGCTCTTTATATTAAAAATTGTCCGTCTCTTTTGCCCTACTCTATGAATCCATTTTTATTCATGCCTCCAATCTGGTCGAGCAGATGTTTAGATTTTCTGCTTAACGTCTGTACTAAAGAATTACAATCAGTTATTATTTTAAATGGCCTATGCTCTAAATATGCTCTAAAACGCCGCAATGCGTAAATTATGGCTAAAGTCTCTAAATCAAAGCTATGATAGCGATATTCTACTTCTGTTGTTTTACCCGAATAAAACTAAATGGGATGCATTTTTCCGTCATCTTGTCTTTGTAACAGTACTGCTCCATATCCGTGACTAAAGATGGCTAAGGCCGGAGGGTCTTAGTGCTTAGTGCTAATTAGTGTTTGATTATTTAAGTTACAACTAATTATACCCTGAACCCATTGAAATTTGCACAAATACATTATACCCTTTTTACCGTATAAATTATTTGTGCAAATGTATGTAACAGGCAGAAGGATGCTTCTCAGACCCCATAAAGTATATATATTCTTGATCAGCATCAACAGCCGAGTCGATCTAGCCATATCCGTCTGTCTGTCCGTCCGCCTGTTTGTCCGTCCGTCTGTCCGTATGTATGAACTCAAGGATCTTAGAACCTATTAGAGATAGAGACTTGAAATTTTAGCTGAAGGTCCTCCTAGCCCATGCACAGTAAGAGTTTGTTCCGATAATCGACAACTTACTCCATTTCCAAGTAATCGATAAAAATCGATATCGAAATCCTGTTTTTTGAGCAAATTGGGTAAATAACAAGAGCTAAGGTGTAGTACAAGTAAAGGTCATAAACATACACTTTGAAAAATGTAGCTGCAATTGATTGGACGAACACCAAAGTTGAATAGCGTTCAAATCATCTTGTAGACGAGAAAGATGTAAGGGATTAGTGTATGAGAGAATAAGTTTCACATCGTCCGCATACATAAGTACACGGGCATGTGATATAGCCGAGGGAAGACCGTTTATAAAAAGAGTAAAGAGTAAAGGCCCAAGATGACTACCTTGAGGAACACCAGAAGTAACGTGAACCTGTTTAGAGGTAGTCAGCCTCAGCATTACTTTTTGGGTAGGACCTAAAATAAGAACTAATCCAAAGCAAAAGCGACGGAGGTAAACCTAATCGGTCAAGTTTAAAGTGTAGTAGATTATGGTGCACAGAGTTAAACGCCTTACTGAAGTCAGTGTGAATGACATCAGTTTGCATTTTAGAAAGGAAAGCATCATTTACCAAGGAAGTACATTCTAGTAGATTGGTCGTAGTTGACCGATTTTTTTTTTAACGCGAATCCCGATGCAACGTACTGCATCCCACCTCCCGCCCAACCGACCGAGGGGCGCAGTCGTGTAACGTACGACACGAAATGCAAAATAAATATGAAGAAAAAAAATATTAAAAAAAAAAAAACGTCGATACAAACTACGAGTATGTGTACAAATACAATTTCAAATAAAAATAGGACTATCTACTTGCTAAATAGTTTAGAATAGAAGACTTTATACGAGGAAGAGAAGCTTCCGAGCAGAATACTCTGTAATGCTTGTTATAGTCATCACAGAGGACCCTGAACGGTTCATGCAAGGCATAATTAGTGGAGCAAAATTGAAGCGATAAAGGTACAAAATTTCGTGTTAGTCTAGTAGGGATAGAGAAATTTAATTGGCTAGTCAACACAGAAGAGTCGATTTCACCAGTAATTAATTTATGAATAAATATTACACCCAGCATGGTTCTACGATTAATTAAAGAAGGAAGGTTAATCATCAGAAGTCTACTGAAGTATGACGGTAACCGCACACGAGGATCCCAATTTAAACCACTAAGGGCAAACAACAAGAATTGTTTCTGAACGGATTCAATTCTGTCCTGATGGGTAGCATATTGTGGTGACAGATACATGAGGCATACTCAAGAATAGGTCGTACCAAAGATATATAAAGTGTTTTCGTCGTGTACGGATCGTCAAACTCCTTCGACCATCGCTTGATGAAACCCATAACTATTCTGGCCTTATTGACCACGGTATTAACATGAGAGTCGAAGTTAAGTTTATGATCAAGGATGACACCTAGATCATTAACTTCATTAGAAGTACTATTAACACGCTCAAGCGGTATGCTATCAAGGATGTAAGAAACCAATTGAGGAGGGCTTCTATAGAAGGTCATTACCTTACATTTAGAGCAGTTGAGGTTTAACAGGTTGGCTAGACACCAAGCCTGAAACGCATCAATGTCCGCTTGTAAGAGATAACATGATGCCATATCCTTATATGCAAGGCATAATTTTACATCATCAGCATACATTAATACTCGAGAGTGAGACAGTCTCGAGGGAAGGTCATTGATGAAAAGAGTAAAGAGTAGCGGGCCAAGATGACTACCTTGAGGAACACCGGTAGTCACCAGAATACGTTTAGAAAATGAATTTCTGAAAAGAACCTTTTGGGTTCTGTCACGCAAATACTCTGAAATCCAGTTCAAAAGATTGACTGGGAAGCCGAGAAGGCTTAATTTATGAAGCAGCAAGGAATGGTTGACAGAGTCGAAAGCCTTACTGAAATCAGTATAGATGACGTCAGTCTGCTTTCTTTTCTTAAACCCATCAATTACAAACGAAGTAAACTCAAGAAGGTTAGTGGTTGTAGATCTGCGCTTCACGAACCCATGCTGGGAAGGTGAAATAATAGAACTACATAAATGCTGCAGTTGAGATGTTATAATTCTCTCAAAAGCTTTAGGTATAGCGGATAATTTGGAAATACCTCTATAGTTTTCGACTTCGGACTTACTCCCTTTCTTATGGAGAGGTATAATGTATGATTCCTTCCAGATGGTCGGAAAAGATGAAGTGCTTACGGACAATTCAAAAAGTTTTAAAACAGGTTTACATAATGCTGCAGCGCAGTATCTAAGCACGCAAGCAGGAACACCATCAGGGCCCGGTGAGTAAACCGGCTTGATAGTATTAAGGTCGCTAAGAAGCGAACTTTCGGTAATAATGGGATTAAAGATGCAGTTTGACCTCTGTAACTGATAAGGATAAGGCTGATTTTTATTATACCTAGAGGAGGAGTAGGTAGTTTGAAAAAAGTTTGCGAACAGATCGGCTATGCCTGGATCAGTGTTCGCGCTCTCATCTGCAAACTTAACCGAAGAAGGCAAAGTAGATGTCTTTCGTTTAGAATTGACAAAGCTAAAAAAATGCTTAGGATTATGTGAAAATTGAAGGCGACAACGCCGAAGGTAATTCTTATAGCAGATGGAATTTTGGGTGGAAAAATTTGATCGGGCAACTGCATAGCGGGAGAAATCGAATCCATTTAGCACAGGGAAGACAACTGATTTACAGAAATGCTGCAAATTCGAAGTGATTATTTTTTAAAATTATTTATGGATGGCGGACAGTTTTGCAATGCTCCTGTAATTTTGTATATCAGACTTTCCACCTTTCTTGTGGAGAGGAATGATATCAAATTGTTTCCAAAGAGAAGGAAAGACAGAAGATTCAAAGGATAGATTAAAAACCTTTAGCAATGGACGAAGAATCGGGGTCATTGCTAGCTTTATCTGTCCCGAGAGAAAAAAGAAGATGGCAAACTTGAAGATTTACGCTTCAAGCTTACAATATTATAAAATTGTCTCGGATTTTGGGCAAATTGCCTTTTGCAACGAGAAAGATAATTGTCATAGGTCTGAGAATTAAGAAGAAGAAAGTTCCACTTGGCTATGGAATATTTAGCGAAGTCAATACGCGAACCAGATCTATTAAACTTTTTAAAATATGTAGACTTAATATTTTGTTTGCCTTTGAAGAAGCAATTGAGGGAAATGAATTAGGAATACAATCATCTAAGATGGAGTTTAGGGTATTATAAAAAAATTAATAGCAATATTCATATCAACCGAGTCATATATAAAAGACCAATCGGCTGCATAAATACGTTGATTAAACAAGGAATAGATTCTTTTGCGAAAGCAACGGCGGGGCTTATAGGTAGCAGAACAATGCAAAATGAGAGGATTGCAGCTGAACATTGCAACCTCTGAAGTTGGATGATATATAGCCTCAGGTATGCCAGCATAATAGCCATACAGTCGATGACAAGATCCTAATCGATCCCTAAACGATAGGTTCGACACATCTTGAGTTTGTTGCATTTGACGTTATCGGTAGCATCGATTGTTTGCTTCGTTGGTTGCGTGCGATATTACCGGTCACGCCTTTATCTTTTTGTCGTTTAAGCAGAGTAGCGGGGGTGAAACCGGGCACACAGCGGCGCCCAATTTATTGAAGAGTGGCAACGCCGGGCTTGTGATCCACGGCGCCAAAAGGGGCGATTGCTATTGGCCGCCCGATTCGCTCCTAGAGAGATTATACGGAGAGCGGATCGCATGCCCTTGGCCTTCATTTGGGCCGTTGGCCCAAAAAAATGCAATTGTGCAGATGGGCAGCAACGGTGGCCGCCTCGTATATGTATGCGTGTGCCGAAATTCGGCGCCGATGATGTTGCTGCCCAAATGGACAGCAGGCCCCATAAAAAAGTCTACAACAGTTTTCTGCAAATTAAAATTAAACAATGAATATTATTTTTGCCGTTTAATAATAAATTTTTAATTTAAACATTGATTCACAATATACAAAGAATTAAAAACGTAAATCTTACATGCAACAAAGTCACCCCCTGCCAGGTTTCGACGCAGCGGTGCACTTGTCCACGGTGAAATGTCCACGTGCATGAGAACGTAAACATACATACAGGACATAGCCTGCAGAGATACCTGCAATAGGAGCAATGTTAATTGTCAATAATTATAAGAATACACGAATAATTATACGCACCTGTTAAGTTGAGGGAAATTTCCGCTTGCATTATTAATTTATTAATAATAATTATATATAAATTATTAATAAATTAAAATTATTAATTTTAAGAAACCGCAACCAATTATACGCACGTATTGAAAGAAAAGAATGTCCGGCTAAGCTTCAATTGGTGGGGAGAGGGGCATGACAGCCGACACGGGCTGATGCAGGCCATCTAGTGGTCAAAATGAGGGAGACGAGATCAGGTGATCGACTCAGGTAGGGAGGGTACGCTGGGTCCGGGACCCCATCTGGAAGAGTAAAGTGGATAAATAGTGTTTTTTATTAATTTATATTGAGCGTCTCACCTTTGTTGTTTACATTTGCTTGTTGTTACAGCTATTAGTGTTTTTCATTTGATAATAGTTCCGGCTCTTTGATGTTATCGTTTATGTGGTTCATCTTGAATAGTGTTGCGTAGGTCTGTTTTGCTACAGACGTTGTAGCTTTGTTGTTATTGGTTGTGCGGACTGCGGGCCAGGGATGGGACTACACCCAGAGACTAAACAAACAAGCAGTTCCGTAACAAGTGCGAGGTTATCTGTTTGGATCTTATAGTAGTAACTGTGACGAAAAAGCCGGTAAGCCTCAAGAAAGGTTGCATTGTCTTAGTATCGTTTCGCGTAGCAAAACCCTGCTAGGGCATACTTGGCCGTACTCAATAATATGGCCAAGTAAGCTTTTGCGTGGCTGCAAGAAGCTATACTTCCATTTGATCTTTGTGAATACGACTTGTTGTGCTCTTTAATGGGCACACAAAAAACCCCATTTTCAAGTTATTTTATGGTAAGCCACTTAACCGGTTGCACCTTCTTCAATATGACATCCATGAACGGCACTCGAAATCAATCCACCATCCCCATGTTTTCTGTAGTCTATGCAAACTCATAGTGTTCTGTACCATATTTAATTTTTACGACGACGACTCTACTCGTTACATTTGAAGACGACTTGCGCAGCATTCCTTGCTCAACCTATTCTTCGACCTGTTTGCTTACAGTGCTGGATGCGTCTGCCGCTAGTCCATTCAGAGAATGATTAAGCGGTTTGATCAATCCGTTGGAAACATTCTTACATATATTTGGACATTGGCATGCAGCTTTGTGGAAGTCTGGTAACAGCTGTCTAAAATCTGTTTATCCTTGTGATATTGCTTCGGAGCTACAAAAGCTAGCTCCGGTACCATACATAAGAGTTATCATCTTCTATTGGCATCGAATCTTCTTCCAAAATGTTAAAATGTGATAAAAATAATGATCTATCAGAATATCGTAATCGATATGAGGACTGGGACGACTAACAACCGCAGCCTCTGTATTATGTCATCCAATCGGCTTTGTCGTAATTTGGCCATGACCGTACAGCGTAGTTTTTTTTAATAGTTTGTAAAATATAAACGGGCGTACGGCTCCGATTCATGAATTGAACTATTTATCCTTCCTATTTTTCTTTTGTTTAAAGTATCGATATCGGTGACGATAATGTAACCATATTATATGATAAGATAATAAGCAACTCAGTGCAATATGTCTGAAGTCTCGATATTGGTGACGATATCTCGCATCTGCTCAGTTTGTAAGATTATGTCCAAATCATTTGGGGTAACACCAACCACTTAAATTTTTAGTGCTGAGTTTAATATCGGTTGCTCTTTATATTAAAAATTGTCCGTCTCTTTTGCCCTACTCTATGAATCCATTTTTATTCATGCCTCCAATCTGGTCGAGCAGATGTTTAGATTTTCTGCTTAACGTCTGTACTAAAGAATTACAATCAGTTATTATTTTAAATGGCCTATGCTCTAATTATGCTCTAAAACGCCGCAATGCGTAAATTATGGCTAAAGTCTCTAATTCAAAGCTATGATAGCGATATTCTTCTTCTGTTGTTTTACCCGAATAAAACTAAATGGGATGCATTTTTCCGTCATCTTGTCTTTGTAACAGTACTGCTCCATATCCGTGTGAGCTTGCATCCGTGTTCAACTGAGTTTCTTTGTTGGGATTAAAGATGGCTAAGGCCGGAGGGTCTTAGTGCTTAGTGCTAATTAGTGTTTGATTATTTAAGTTACAACTAATTATACCCTGAACCCATTGAAATTTGCACAAATACATTATACCCTTTTAACCGTATAATGTATTTGTGCAAATGTATGTAACAGGCAGAAGGATGCTTCTCAGACCCCATAAAGTATATATATTCTTGATCAGCATCAACAGCCGAGTCGATCTAGCCATATCCGTCTGTCTGTCCGTCCGCCTGTTTGTTCGTCCGTCTGTCCGTATGTATGAACTCAAGGATCTCAGAAACTAAAAGAGATAGAGACTTGAAATTTTAGCTGAAGGTCCTCCTAGCCCATGCGCAGCACGAGTTTGTTCCGATAATCAACAACTTACTCCATTTCCAAGTAATCGATAAAAATCGATATCGAAATCCTGTTTTTTGAGCAAATTGGGTAAATAACAAGAGCTAGAGTCACCAAACTTGATATGTAGCTTCTGAAATAGTATATACATATATATATCAAGTATCTTTCATTTTATAGCTATCGCCACCTCCCCGCTACTATCTCATAGCTACAAATCAAGTAAAAACACCAATTTATGCTGTGCACCAATATAAGCCACAATTAAATGCAATTAACTTCTTGAGAATACACATATATTCTATATATAGAAAATTTCATCAAGGTCGTCAAGGTAATTGTATCAGCGGCGGCAAGCGCGCGTTCCAAGAATTTCTATATACATGTACACACACACATTCAGCATTGCAATTGCGACTGTATTGTTTGTGCTGCTATTTTGATTCGTTTTTTTCTCATTAAGACTTAATTATTGGTGTGGCTTTTGACTTCGAACCCTACTGGAAAACTACTTCTTTTTTTTGGCTGGTGTGGCTGTTGAGTAGAAGCGGCAACAAGTAATGCGGTCAGTTGCGAGTTAAAACCCTGCCAAGGGAACTTTTTTTTAAATTTATTTTTATTACTACTAAATCGAACGAGCGCGTTGGTGTTGGAATTAGAGGGTTTAGGGTATTCCCAAGTCGGGAGCTCCCGACTATAACCTCTTACTAGTTTTTTGATTACTTAATGTAGGATTGCTTACATTATTATACGATTATTGATAAGTTGGTTATAACTAATAATTTGTTGGTCACTGGTGAACAAAGATGCACAATTCGAATAAACGGTTTCATTCTTTATTGAATTAAGGGGAAAGGGATATTTAGCATTAATATTTTTCTTATGAACTAATTTAACTTCAATGATTTATAAAGCATCTCTCCCCAATAATACAGGTAGAGGTTATAACTTATCATCTACAATATAAAGTCAAGTATATATATAATAATCTCTATATATATAACTGTTTGTCCTGACTGACTGATTGACTGACTGACTGACTGACTGATTGGTGATCAACACACAGCCCAAACCGTAAGAGCTAGGAAGCTGAAATTTTCACTGTAGCTACCTTATGTGATGTAGGTGCACGTTAAGACGGGGTTTCGGGAAATTCCACCCGCAAGTGTGGAAAAATCGCGAAAAACGTTTGTATGTAACTTTTTTGTTTACCATCCGATCAGCCTCAAACTTATTTTCAAAGATCTTTGTTCAAATTCATTTGAGGGGTGTTTCACACTTTTAGGAAAATCCGTTTCTCCTTGGTGGAAATGGAGGTCAAAGATTTGGTGGGTGACTTTTCGCGCTCAAATTCATTTCCAGAGATCTATAAGAATAATAATTTGATACGTGTTTCACACTTTTCGCAGAATCCAAACTTTTTCGGGTGGAATGTGGCTCAAAGATTTTTTGTACGAAGTTTTAAATTGTGTCCGATTTGCTTCAAACTTATTTTCAAAGCTCTACATAAGAATGTAATGAATACGTGTTTCAGCGATTTGGGAAATTCCACTCGCAACAGTGGTAAATTGGCGAAAAACGTTTGTATGAAAGTTATTTGTTTACCGTCCGATTAGTTTCAAAATCATTTCAAATTTGTTTGAGAACATTGATTTTATAACATACGTGCCACGGGCAAGGCCGGGTTATACCCGCTAGTATATAATATATATATAAATAAGTTTTCATGAGAAAGTCAATTCGGCATTTCAACTTTCCCCATGTTGGGATCGGCCGTCCTCCTTATTGACTGTCTTCAGATTTTAACATTATTTTTTTTTTTTTGGTATTAATGCCTTGTGAATAAAGAATACGGGACTCCCCGTATCAAATAAACTAAAAACACTTGTACCTCTTTCTTCACCAATCGGAACTCATAATTGTATTAATTGAACGGCTGCTAACTCGTTATTATTCAGCTCACCCGTACCCTCGTTGCCTTGCACTGCTGCAATTGTTGTTGTAGTAATGCGCTTAGGACACCGCGCATACTGATGATCCATACTCCAGAACTTAAAGCACGCCCCATCTGGCTTCTTTGGCTGGCTGCACTCCTTCAACATATGATCAAAGCCACGGTATTTATAGCTGTTGCTGTTGACTTGCTGCATTACTTCCCGTTGCTCGTGCTCTTGGCATTTCGCTGCTACGACTAGGCACATTAGCTGATACTATTAGAACTTTCTCGTATACAATCATCTTGTCACGCAGCTCATTATAAGAACGGCAATATAACATGGCTGCAGCCGCGTCAGTCCTATCCTGCAGGCCAGCCAATGAATTTGATGACATCGCGTGTAGCCATGTCTGCTTGCACTGCTATGATGCGCATTGCAACATAGTACTGCAATGCGCTTTCGCCTCTTTCAATCTTACGCGCCTCCAACAGCTTGCCTATATCCCAAGTTGTTACTCTTTGCTCGAATACTTTCAGCAGTTGGCAACGCACGTCCTTCCAGGTCAATGGCGCTATATGGTCTATGTACGCCTTAGCGGAACCAGTTAACAAATTTTTTCGCTAATATTCACCGCTTAACATCTGGTATGTCATACAGGGCCATTACATCTTCGATGTCGCGTACCCATTGCACGATCAAGTAGCCATTATCGCCAGAAAAACTGCGAACTAGGGTATCGATGTGACTCACATCAAGGCGTTCCTTTGGCGTTTTCTGCAAATCAGCCACCTCTTTTTCTGATTTGATAAAGCTAACTGCAACTTGGCTATGCGTTTTCTGCTTTCCAATAATTTAGCCATCTCTTGCAATTGCAGAATTTCGTAACCTTCTGATATTTGCAGCGCGCTATGTGGTGAAATACTTTCATCCGTCAAGGTTGTGCGTACATTTTTCGAAATTGCGTCACTATGGTTGTCTCTTTCTTTCTCACGTACGCTTGCTTCGACTACCTCTGGCGCCTGATTTCCCCGAATTTGAGCGTCTTCTGCATCATCGCCACCTAACGTTTTGTTATCTCCCTCAAACAGATCCAGCATCCAATTTCCTCCTGCGGCTCCGGCCATATCCACGGGATCGTCCATGATTGCTTTTAGGGCTGAGCGTAATTGATGAATTGAGACATTTTCTCCAAACTCGACGCTATGGGCAGTCAATAGGGAAATTAATTCGCTCCTTGATTTTTTCAATATCTCAGTGTATTTCATTGCCAATAATTTGCAATATTATTTGGATATACCCCACACATGATTTGTAAAATATAAACAGCCGTTGGCTTTATTTGGATAATACTCCTCCGTTCCGTACGGCTCCGATTCAGGAATTGAATTTTGTATCCTTCCTCTATTTGTTTTGTTTGAAGTATCGATATCGTAACCGATATGTTTGACATATTTCACTGAGTTGCTTATTATCTTATCATATAATATGGTTAGATTGATTGTATTCATATTCACATTGGTTGGTTGATTGGTTGTCGATCTTACAAGTTGCAGGTTTCTTATGCTTTTCACGGCTCTGTCTTCGATCTGACACTGTATTCATGAGTCAGTCAACTTCAATGTCATTTATCCAATTTTTTTTAATGCGACTGCGAACAGCAATGGCGCGAACTTTATCAACATTGTAGGCTTTCACAGGGTAGTGACTTGTATTTGTGACCGTTTTTTGAAAACATTTATTTTCAGCCGTACAATCTTTGCGCGTGTGTTAGCCTGATTCACAGTCAAGGCAGTATCCTTGCATACTTAGCTGTTCTTTGATTTTCTTTTTCTCTTATATGGCGTATTTACAGCGATACATAGCATCTTGTGATGATGGCGGAGCCCAAGTACCAGACGCAAAAAAGGAGCACCTCCGCAGCATCGGGTGCCGCCGATATCTTTTTGTCATATGGACAGAGTATCGGGGGTGAAGCCGGGCACATAGCGGCACCCAATTAATTAAAGAGTGACAATGCCGGGCTTGCGGTCCACGCCGAAAAGGGAACGAGAAGGGACGACCGCTATTGGCCACCCGATTCGCTCCTAAAGAGATTATAGGGAGAGCGGATCGCATGCTCTTGGAAATGCCATTGGCCTTCATCTGGGCCGTTGACCCAAAAACGCAGCTGTGCATATGGGCAGCAACGGTGACCACCTTTCTATGTATGCGTGTGCCGAATTTCGGCACCTATGATGTTGCTGCCCAAATGTAAAGCAAGGTAGTTCGACTTGGTCCGCAGTTAACGGCAGGCGTGTTGTGCGCAAGGCTGCACTTCGGCAACCGTCTTCAGGGCAATTGTCTTACACGTCTGCGCTCTTTGAACACGGTTGCCGAAGTGCAACCGAAATATATTGGTTAAATTTCAAATAAATTGCATTTTCATTTTGTCTTGGATAAAAAAAAACCCCGGACCTCGAGCCAGCCAAGCAGACAATTATAAAATGGAAAGGTCGCCAAATACAACATGAAATTGTTATTATTTATAAGAAACGCAACCAATTATGCGCACCTACTGAAGAGAGAAATGTCCGGCTAAGTTTCAATTGATAGACAGAGGGGGCATGACAGCCGACACGGGCTGATGAAGGCTATCTAGTGGCCGAACTGAGGGAGACGAGCGTAGGTGATCGTCTCAGGTAGGGCGGGTACGCTGGGTCCGGAACCGGGACCCGATCTGGAGAAGTAAAGTGGATTAATCGTCCTTTTTTTCGATAATTTATATTAGCGTCTTACCTTTGTTTTTTACATTTCTTGTCACAGTTGTTTATGGTATTCATTTCTTAGAAGTTCCAGCTGTTCGATGTTTATGGATTTTTAGGTTCGTTTTGGATAGTGTTGTGTAGGTCGGTTTTGCTACAGACGTTGTAGCTTGTTGATGGGCAGGGATGGGACTACACCCAGAGAACCGATGAGCCAGCCGGCGCGGCCCAAAGAGAACAAGCCGTCACGTAACAGCTAGTGAATAAATACACGAAAAACAAATAACTAAAACATTTAAAAAAAAAAGAAGAAGAATTTTAAAAAAATAAGGTAAATAAGTTAAAAAATCACCAAGAATTAAGGTAAAATTAAATATTTTCACAAAATCGTGAACAAGGAAATCAAAAAGAAATATAACACCACCCCACTGTGGCAAAGGTTATCAAAATTGAAGTGAAAAGTTCCTTTGTGTTATTGCGCGAAAATAATACAATTGTTTAAAAGGAAATCAGCAAAAAATAAAAATAACAAAAACAAAGTAAACAAGCGCGCAATCACATAAAATACAGGCATTTATTTCAATACAACACAATACTGTTCAATAATAACTTTTAAGTCCCTTTTATGAAATTTTTTTAGAAAAATATCCTAAATTCCCCTTTTTATAATATTGTCTTTTATTAAAATTTTTAAACATCATTCCTCATCCCTTTGACGTGACAAATTCAAAATAGTTGTTACAATAATATTGTTTTTGAATGGAAAACCAGAATAATTTAAATCCCCAATATTAAAAGCAAGTCTGACACCAATTCAAAAAACGAAAATACTCAACAACAGATAGAAAAATTAATAGGAGAGGTACTAGGCAAACAGTTACCCGTACTTTTACCATAGATTTCGCGACACCAAAACGCGGATCTAGAAAAGGTACCAGATATTGTGAAGTGCATTAAAGAATTTTCTGGCGATCCAGTAGGATTTAATACATGAAGGAAAGGTGTAGAAAGAATTCTACAAATATGCTCCGACGACGCCGAAAAGGCACTCACAAATATTTTGAAATATTACACACAATCGTGTTAAAATTACAGGATATTACAAGATATGCAGATGAGGTGTTCGATACATACAATGCTCCTTTGAATTGGGGTGCCATATCAAGGTGCCTCACTCTCCACTTCGCCGACAAACGCGATATCAGCACATAAGAATACCAAATGACTACATTACCGTCTACAAATACTTGTCATTAATACTAATCAAGATTGGTTCTATGAATTTGGGTATGGAGGCAGAGATAATCAGGACAAAATCAAACAGGAACAAAGCGTTAGAGACATTCATTCGAGGTTTACGGGGAGACCTACCCCGTTTGCTTGGAATCAAGGATCCCGAAGACCTACCATCGGCACTACACTTGTGCCTAAAACTAGAAAATCAAAGTTTTAGAACAGGTTACGCAAATTATAAGAACCACAAATCAAATTATAGGATTCCTGAACAAACGCCGGTACCAGCATTTCGCACTACCAAGCTATAATCCCAATCATCGACTACCCCCTCCAGCCCCAGCGCGCAGTACACTACCAACAATTGTACCACAATATACAACTATACCATCATACCAACTCAACCCCACACAACCTAGTTTTGGACGCGTCGAGAATCAAGTGTCTGCCATTCAGGTGTTGAATTCTCAATACCAACAATTCCAACAGACCGCACCACCTCGGCCAATGGCACCTAAACCACATCCAAGGCCAGAGCGTTTGGAAGTTGACCAAAGCATCCGATCAAGAATGGTTAATTATATAAATAAACCACAATTTGAAGTAGGTAATACCTATTCCTATGACCCACTTTGAAATGAGACAAAAGGCATTTAATATACAGGCTGGAGAAGGACGTCAAGTCATAAACTATTTAGCAATTTTAGAATAACGGACTCATTACCATATTTCGAGTGAAATGAGAAATGAGGAGCGGCCAAACACTCAAGATACTAATAGATACAGGTTCAAAAAGGAACTATATTCAACCAAAATTTGTTTCTAACCCGATCCCGAACCAAAAAAGCTTTAAAACAATCACTATTGGCGGAAGTTTACTCATCACACAACACAAAGTTCCGCATCTGCTTAACCATCCACACTGACATCGTTCGATGCCATCTTAGGAAACGATAGTTGATTCATGTGCCCATAAAAGTAAAAAGATACGAAGCCATCGATAGTATTATCCCTAGAACGGACCATTTAACAGAGACACAGAAGGATGCCTTGGACAGATTAATTCAAAACTACCCAAAACTCTTTGTCAACCCTAACGAGAAATTAACTTACACTACAAACATTAAGGCACAAATAAGAACTACAAATGATTCACCAGTTCACTATAAATTCTACCAGTACCCTTTGTCTCTAAAGGATGAGGTAAGCAAACAGGTAAAAGAGCTATTGGATGACGTTATATTTCGGCCATCCCGATCGCCTTACAATTCACCAGCAGTAGTTCAGAATGGTTATCGATTATAGGAAGCTCAATACAGTAACGATAGCAGACAGGTATTCCATACCTGAAATTAATGAAGTTTTAGCTCAACTGGTCATAACAAGATTTTCTCTGTCTTAGATCTGAAAAGTGGATTTCATCAAATCCCCTTGAAACCTTTCAATATCGGAAAGACCGCTCTCTCCATTAATAACGGAAAATATGAGTTTAGATTACTCCCATTTGATATGATGCTCCAGCAATATTTCAACGTGCACTCGATGACATTCTAAGAACGCACATCGGAAAAATATGCTACATCTACATAGATGACATTATCATATACAATAAAGATAATAAATAAATAAATACAATAAATAATAAATCGCAAACTAAAAACCGAACTTACAGAAAGCCAACATGAAATGTTAGTTGGATAAATGTGCGTTTTTTAGAGACAGAGTAGATTTTTTTTGTTTTGTCATTTCCGACAAAGGGGGTTAGACAAATCCAAAGAAAGTGTTACCAATTGCTAACTATACATTTCCCAAAACCCTGAAAGATCTGAGAGCCTTTCTAGGCCTAGCCGGTTACTATAGACGGTTTATCAGAGATTTCGCTAAGATTGCAAAACCACAAAGCGCGTGTCTAAACGAGAATCTTTAAAAAGACTCGTCAATTTTGACCAAAAAGCTACAGAAGCCTTTGATAAAATAAGGAATGCATTAATATCAAACGGAGTAGTATTACAATATCCAGACTGTTTTTAAGAATTCCACTTAACAACCGACGCTACGAATTTTGCTATCGGCACGGTACATTCTCAAAACGAACGGCATTTCTATCGAAAACGCTATCGAACACTGAAGAAAACTAATGGAAGAGAAATGCTCGCCATAATTTGGGCATTGAAAGCCATCAAAAATTAAATTTGCGGACCATCAACCATTAACATATTCTCTTAGTAATTGGAACGGCAAAGCGAGAATTAAGAGATGGAAATCACATTTAGAGGAATACAACTATGAATTGCCATACCGACCAGGCAAAGGCAATGTCGTGGTAGATGGGGTTCAACAGTTCAGCAGAACATTTAATTCCAAAAATCAGATATTTTACCACATAGGTAAAAATACAGACTATAAATTCAGTGTCCCATTCCCAACGTTCGAAAGACATGAAATAACCAGTCTGATTATACAATAGCAGAATATATTATTAAAAAAGTACTTAAAACCATACTAAGAACGAACGCCGAACATTTGAAGAACTGCTTAATATATCTAGCTATCTATGAATACAATTACACAACAAACTAAGTTACGAAAAAGCGACCGTTTGATTTCTTCTATGGTAGAATTGTCTCAACTAATCCCGAACAACGCGATAAAGGCCGACAGGAGATTATTGATAAAATCAAGCAAAAGCAACTGAAAGACTTTGAGAATCACAATCGCACCAGAAAACCAGTAAAAGGTTACGTACTAGGACAAAAGATATTCATCAAACAGAATACAAGGTAATGATCAAAACTCACACCAAGATTTAAAAAAAGAAATAGTTTAAGAAGATAGAGGTACTACTTTAATATCCGAATCAGGCAAAAAAATCCACAAAAGAAATATTAAAAGATCATACATTTTTTTTTTTAGACTACTGGACATATTAAGATTATCATGTGGGTTTGTAAAAATAACCAATTATACAGACGCGCATACCATATCGATCTATAAGGGAGTCGGGAAGATACGAACGTCCACGACAAAGATCATTCATTTCATCAATTTGGACAAAATCGGAAGTGCACTCGATACAATCAAAGTTGACGTAGAGAGTGATTTGATCGATACCATACCCTTCATCACGAAATCACCCAAACATTTACCACATTTCCCACCATCAATTCATCAGTTAACCGCCGAAAGCCTAGATCTTTAAATTGATTAGGATCGGCTTCGAAATTCTATGCAGCAGGCAGCCCAGACCACGATGATTTGGTAATGATAGAAAATAATTTCGATAAACTAATGGTTAATAACAACCAAACAGTAATAATAAGTAACAGCTCGAGGATAGACTTAATAGGCTCACTAAAATATCAAGTGACTTTAGAAATTTAGTTAGGAAAGATAGTTACCTCAGGTTAGATTAATTAAAAAGGAATTGAACAATATTAGATATGCCATCCAGTGGGCAAGGTTAAATATAATAAATTCTTTTAACTGAAAACGAACTAGATGAAATCGTTAAACTTTAAAGTAATATGCCACCACTCTCAATAGAAGAAATGCTGAAATTTTTTGAAGTATCCGTTTTACATATCTAGTCAACACTCCTTTATTTTGATACCCAACTTTGAAAAAACCAATTATTAAAATATTTTTTTGAAACCAATTCTAAAGATAAATTCAATAATCCATTAAGAGGAAAATTTAATATTCTTGTTTAACAAAGAAACAAACCAGGTACAAAAGGATTGTAAAACCATTGTAAATGTAACCATATACGATAAGAACAATATTGTTTAAGAGATTCAAATTGTATACCCAAGCTAGTAAGAGGAAAAAGATCATTTTGCATTTTTAGCAATGCTGATCATGTCCCACAGATTAAAGAAATTGGTAACGGCATCATCGTATTTAAGTAATTTAAAAGCACTGTTACGTGGAACAATTCCAACAACCATCTGGAAGGTAGATAAAAATGATGCCACTAGAAGTTCTTGAGGCTCTTCATATGAACAATACAGAACAACTACAACATTTGAAGACACAATATAGGCACACTGGTAATCATGTTTTCCCAGGTCCTATTAATTTTTCTAGGACTACACATATGGCAGCGAAGCAAGCAGTAGATAATCGTACAAACTACGTCACTGCCCACACCAGCTGAGTTCGCGGCCCAGTAATTTGAAGTCATAACATCAAGAGTTCCACAGTTCAATCACGTCCCACACTTTTGACGGACGCATGAGGACAAGCGTCAACTAAAGCGGGAGGATTTAACTCAGAGGTTGTTGATTCGTTGCAACATGGTCAAAATTGCTGACCATGCGTCTGCAACAGTTCCGCAGCTGAAGCTACGAATTCTTTGGAACTCAGCGATCATGTCACCCGCTGAAGATACATTGCCGCCGTTGCCATTGTTAGGTTTCATACAGACATAGATTTGATTTAAGTTTCAGTTCTAAAATCAGTCTTGAATAAAACAGACACGTTCTCCCGTAAATAAGATTTCTTTATTCAACATTACTGGAACCAACTGAGACGTCCTCAAGAAGATTTCTTTATTTCACATATTAGGAAATAACTTATATCAATTCTCCTTATACATATATCA
Source organism: Drosophila borealis (assembly GCA_035045885.1). NCBI lineage: Eukaryota > Metazoa > Arthropoda > Insecta > Diptera > Drosophilidae > Drosophila > Drosophila borealis. Next base: position 62,040 of record JAWNOR010000195.1, read on the forward strand.
CTTACGCCTTTGCATGCAAATATCAACTTAGTTTATATACCACTTAGGAATTTCATACAATAAATTTAAACATTATACACTATTACTATAAATAAAGGTATCTACGCTTAACAGCGACTTATTGTTGTTGGCATATACATATGTCTCAACCGACACATTTTGGAGCAAGTGTTGCTTCCTATGGTAAATGAGCTTTATTGTTTGTGTTTGACTTTGCGTTTGCGGACCAACTCGATCCACCACTCATGAACTTTAAAACGGTAAAAAAAGCTCGGAGTGAGTCTTCAGCTCTGTCTCTTTATTCCTCAATGCAACTAAACAATGCAAGCTCAATCAAAACCTTATGCTCAAAGAGAGTTCATAGAGCAATAAATATACAGAGGAGGCTTTTGAATCAAAAGCTCTTTTTCAAAAAATGTGAAGCAAGATTGCGAGGTTGCAAAAACAACACCTGGATGTCTGCAGCTACTTCTGCCGATGCCCAAAATTCAATGACAACTTCAGAACATTTCCCACACCACAAATTCTGTCCCTACTATCCCTTTTTGTTTTGCGGATACAGCCTATGATCTAAGCTTCTACACTCCCTTAACGCATTGTCGTTTTTTCTAAGCACTGCTTTGCTAATAATTCTTAAAGTCCCAAAGTCATGTCTTCTTCCTCGCTACTCGCTTTTAACTTGCAAGCAGCCAGGCAGATTTTAACAATTTTCATGTTTCGACCAGCAAAGCACCCTTTCTCTAAATAGGGTATTTTGACTATTAATCTGTGGTGTAGCTAAATACCACAAACCTTCTCATATACAATTTTTGATCCAATGTCTGATTAAAATATAATTTATTGGTACAATCAGTAATAATTATTTTCTTTAAACATTATACACTATTACTTTAAATAAGGGTATCAATGACTCGACGCGCCTAATTGTTGTTGGCGGATGTGTCTCAACACACATAATTTGGTGCAAGTGCACATGTATGTGTGACCGCCAAGCCATGGGAAGTATACGAATTTAAGAAGATTGCAACATTCTGTTGCGCATGTGACGTCACAGGCTAGGGCTTTTTGTGAGCGATCTTTGCGTACAGTAAATTAGCACATTTGTAAATAAATTCATTATTATAAAAGACACTATTGATTTATTACTTAAATGTGCTTTATAAAGATAGAAATATATTTTAAGCATCGCAAGAAATGAAATTCTATGATATGTGACGACATAGTATATGATGTTGACGCGCCGTGTACGCAACCCTGTGATTTGAATGGCATGGCCTGTTGGCATTCAAATTTTCTACCCACTTGCGCCGCGACTCGGCTCTGCATCAACAAAATTATAACCCAAATCGTGTTGTTGTTGTTTTTACGCGCTGCCTTGTACGAATGACAAAGAAACCTGCAAAAAGCACAGTGGCATTATTTGTGGCTTTTCTTTGCACTGAGTTTCCTATGTCCCCATAATCTTGCTTCAGAATTTCAGCGATCAAAACGGAAGATGAAAAAAATGGGGTTAATGGGCACTGTTGTTGTTTTGCAGCTGGTTTGTTGTTGCTTCCTATGGTAAATGAGCTTTATTTTTTGTGATTCAGATACAGAGCTGAAAACTCACTCCGAGCTTTTATTATCGTTTTAATTTTGAAACAAGCTCTATAAGGTTGGTCAACAAATGTAAAATAAAACCCATGAAATAAAGAAGACATGACTTTGGGTCCTTACGAATTATAGGCATGGCAGTGCTTAGAAATCACAACAATGCGTTAGGAGAGTGTAGAAGCTTAGATCATAGGCTGTATCCTCAAAACAAAAAGGGATAGTAAGGACAGATTTTGTGGTGTGGGAAATGTTCTGAAGTTGTCATTGAATTTTGGGCATCGGCAGAAGTAGCTGCAGACAGCCGGGTGTTGTGTTTGCAACCTTGCGATCTTGCAACCTTGCAAAAACAACGCGATTTGGGTTCTACTGTTGTTGTTGCATAGCAACAACAACGGCGCAAATAGGTAGAAAATTCGAATGCCAGCAGGCCATGCCATTCAATGCAAAGGGTTACGCACACGTCACACCAACTGTAACGGTGGGGAGGTTCGGGTTCAGTTTTTGCCTTTCGTTTGGCCATCTACCAAAATAAAACGAACGGCCGTGGCTGTTGCCTAACCGGGTGCATAGGGATTGGAGGTTCGCACTTCTTGCTAATGCTCGGACAATAGCTCGTCGGACTGGTCGGGGTTTTATCCTTTCCCTTCTGCACTTACCATAAAAAAAAATTATAGATTTAAGTAAATCCATTAAAACAAAAAAAACCGGATTCTAGTATGGGTACCATTAATGTGTTCCGGTTCAGGTTCTTAAACCATCACTATAAATTGCAAGCGGCTAACATGGGTACTTGACAGATAAAAAAAATTAATTATGGAATTAGGATATCATATCAAATAAGCTAATATAATTCGTTTATTCACGCATTGTTCAATTTTGTTTTTTGGCAAATTAATAGAAAGGTGAGTATAACTCTATTTACAAAAATATACAGTTTCCAAACAAAATTTGAATCCAAAGTTAATATGATGAATGTGCAATGACTAGTTTAAATCCCATAAAGAAATTAAGTGGAAGAAGAAATTCACCAACATTATCTTGAGACTTGACGGATAGTAATTAATTTACCATCTTGCTAAATTAAGCTGCATTTAAATGTTCATATGTGTATATAAATACATATATCTATAGGCATGGTTTTAAACTCTTACTCACGCGATATCCTTCGAAGCAGACGTTGGGCCCAATGTATACGACGATTATGTTCGCTTTTGCTAAATATTACAAAAGAAATTTATAAGTATATAAACACATGTATATATATATATATGAGCAGCGGTCAAGGTCGGTGGTGTGGGAATTTCCTCTCGCTTTAACTTATTTAGGCATATTCATTGCATATTTTTGTTTTAAAGAAATTAGTAAAAGAAAAATTAAAGGAAATAAAAATTAAAACTAAGGATCTATTAGCCGTCCATCTTGGCAACGTTAAACAATTAATGGAATTATATGGCAATGCTTCTAAGCAAGCGAAAGGGTACACCAAAAGTAATACAGACTCAGATCCTTTGTTACTCTCTGCAGGTTACACTATATGCTTAGTGCATGCGGCCCCGATGGTGCTGCATAAATAGTAAGCGTTTCACCCGCTTGACGCCGTTTTCCGAGGCTATGCCAGATGTTGTTCTTCGCAAGACAGCGGCTGATAAGTAAAATAGCAACAAAATTGGTTCTGCTGGGTTGCTAAGTGCGACACGTGCTCTTGGTGTTGCCCTTGTCTGGTCCGATCTCCCCCTCTGGTAGTGCCGACTAGTACGTCTAAATCTAGTCAACTGAGCAGGCACGGAAACTGTGGAAGCCTTAATTAGTTCCAAGTTTCAACACTAGCACATATAAATACCTTTTCTTTAAGGGTCACCCCGAATCACAATTAGGTTAGTGGGTCGAGTTGTTATGAAGGTTTTTGGTTTCTATTAGCGTACCAAAAGAACTTTTCCAAACTGTACCACAATTGCAATCTTGGTCTTTGATGTCTTTGCAAAAATTATTTGCAAAGAAAAAAAAATGTTATAAACTTAACTCGCACGCGCTTCAAATATAAATGACATGCTGAGCTGTACTTTTAACCTTTACTACTTCCCAACGACAAAAAAATAAGGAATCTTTCAAAAGCTCTACATCACGCGATTATATTTTAAAACGGTACTATGGCCTGATCTTATCACCTTTTTTTTTTTCCTCTCTAATCGCCCTATTCGGTTGCGCATGCCCTCAGCTGTGCAATAAACGAAGAATTGGCTTCCAGCGCGGTCGGTAAAGCAGTAACCAAACTAGAGCAGCTGATCAACAAGCAGATTCGTTTGGGGAGTGCAAAGCAACCACTACACCACAGTTTATGCAGCGCTACTTGCTAGCGGGACATAAACTGAAATAACTATAATAACTGTTGAGTTAGAACTTGTTACTAGTTTGTATATCTTTGAGATGAAAAGTACCGATGCATTTACCTGTTTCATTAGCTAGTTGATAGTAGGCTGGGCTGACTTTTTGTACAACAATCGCGGAAATGAAAACTGGTGAAAGCTTAGAACTAAACTTTTTTTGCGCGTTACTCTGACAAAAATTGCGGGCAAAGACTTTCGTACCGGCAGTAAGACTTATGTTTCGGCTGCGCAGATTATATATCTTAGCATTTCTATTATATGACTGAGCTACATTGTCTTTAGCTATCTGACGGATTACTTGTAAAGCTGTGGGCCTCTCAATAGCGGTGTCTTCGGACAAGAGGTTAAGTCGCTTTAGCAAGTCATAGTCTTTACCGTTTAACATCATATTCTGTCCAAACGCTAAAAAATATGGAGAGTACCCTGTACTTTGGTGAACGCTGGCTCTCAAGGCAGCACAAATGGCGTACAGCTTTTTATCCCAATTTGAATGATCTTTTCCGATATGGCTCTAATAGCCGCTAATACTGATCTATTTACTCGCTCACTCGCATTACTTTGTGGCGAGTATATTGCCGTTCGAATGTGGATGATTCATACCGGGTAAGAAAAGCTTTAAAGACACTAGAAATGAACTGAGAGCCATTGTCGGTCAGAATAGTTTCTGGCACGCCAAAAGTGCAAAACAGTGTGTTTTCTAGATAGTCGATAATTTTGTTGGTAGTAAACGCGCGAAGAGGCCACATAAAATGAAATTTAGTATTATGGTCTACAACCATCAGGAGACCTATATTGCCGTTTTTTGACCGAGGATATGGCCCTAGAAGATCCATGTAGAGCTTCTGAAATGGCCGTTCTGACGTCATAGGCTTGCCCATTGGAGGTCTCAACACTACATTGGGGCTTTTCGTTTGCCGACAAACTTTACAATTGACTATATATTCATGAATTTGGGCCGACATTTTTGGCCAAAACAAGTATCTCTTGAGTTTCTCTATTGTCTTTCCGATGCCACTGTGTGCAGCGTTAGGGGGATTGTGGGCTCTCTCTATCACTTGTAGGGTGAGAGACGAAGGTATCTAGAGTTTCCAGGATTGTTTCTCCTGAATGCTATATCCCGTCGCTGGCTCAGTACGTTTATATATAAAACCGTCGATTATCTGTAAATCTGGTGATCTGGATTGGTTAGAAGAAATATTGTCTATCAGATCCAGATAGTTTGGCGATTTGAATTCGGGTGAAGACAGGTCAACTATGGGACCTTGCTCCTCGAATTCCGCAAGCTCTGTCTCATTTTGACGCGATAGCGCATCAGCGACAACATTTTGTGTACCGCTACGATGCGAGACTTTAAACTTGAAGCCCTGTAATTTGATCACCCATCTACCTTGACGTCCTCTGAGATCCTTCTGTCTCATGAGCCATTGTAAGGAAGCATGATCAGTTATTACTTCGAAGTCTTATTACGGCTAAGCATTCCAGATCGGTCACACTATAATTCCGTTGGGCCTTTGACAGTTTCTCTGACATGTATGCTATTGGAGCCTCCTCTTCCTGTTCATTTAGTTGAGCTAGAACGCATCCTAAACCAGTTGTGCTAGCATCGCAAACTAATCTAAAAGGTTTTGAGAAGTCGGGTGTAGCCAATACAGGTGCAGAAGTTAAAAGTGTTTTCAAGGTGTTGAAAGCGGAATCAGCATCAGTGTTCCATTTCAATACTTTCGATTTCTTTAGAAACTCTGTAAGCGGAAAGCTAACTGTTGCGAAATGATTAACGAAACGTCTGTACCATCCAGCGAGTCCAAGAAAACGTCTCAGTTGTTTTACACTTTTTGGTACAGGGAATTCGTTAATAGCTTGTATTTTGCTAGGGTCCGTCTTTAGTTGACCATACCCAATTATAAAGCCCAAATATTTAATTTCCCGCATACAAAATTTTGATTTTGCGATGTTGATTGTCAAGTTCGCTTTACGCAAGTGCAACGCTACTTTCTGCAAAAGCAACATATGAGAATCGAAGTCCTCTGAAAGCAGAAGTAAATCATCTAAGTAGACAAATACGCGGGTCCGCAAATGGGCTGGTATCACGCGTTCCATTAGTCTACAAAGCGTTTGAGGAGCGTTACACAATCCAAACGGCATTACTTTGTATTGGAATAATGGACGATTAGGGACTGTAAAAGCGGTATACTGACGTGATTTTTCTTCTAGGGGTATCTGCCAGAATGCGTGCTTCATATCGAGGCCCGTTATATATTTAGCTGGCGGCAGACGACTAAGAATTCCGTCGATATGGGGTAGAGGGTACGCATCTTTACGAGTGTACTTATTTATGACTCGAGAATCTAGACACAGCCTGTTTTTATCCTTTCTTTGCACAAGGACGCAGTTGCTGCTCCAGGGCTATGCGATTCCTCTATTATATCTAACGCTAGCATTTTCTCGATCTCGTCGAACATTAGCTTTTCAACGGCTGGCGAAATAGGCCAATTTCTTTGTTTGACGGGGGTCACATTATCTATTTCAATGCGATGTTTGATTAACTCAGTGCGTCCTAATCCTTCCTTTTCATAAGAATAGAAATAAGAAATGATTGAATTTAATCGTGACGTTTCTTCAGCGGTTAGCTGATGCATTTTCGCTGTTTCCTGGATATCATGTTCGTTACTGTTGTCTAATTCATTTACGGACTCACCAGGACGAATTAAATTCGTTAACAGTCCAAAGTCCTGCCAAAAATTTATGCCTAAGTAAACATCTTGTTTCAAATCGGGTATAACATAAAAATCAACATTATGCACTTGTTCTCGAAATTCAACTTTAAGTGTCAGTTTGCCTACCACTGGGCAAATAGCGTTATTAGCTGTTCGGATTGATCCAGAGCATTTGCGCGCTTTGGGATGTGACAACAGTGACTTAGCTGCAACATTACCGAGGCAACTAATCGTCGCTCCGGAATCTAATAAGGCTACATATCTTTCTCCCTCTAGGCTTAACTCAGTGTACAAGCGGTTATCTGAGCTCATAAACACTGATTGAACGAGCTTCTTACGAAGACTTTTAATATTTTTCCAGAATTTCCTAAGTCGAACAGTAGAGCGTTTTGGCCGACTGAGAAATTCGATGGGTTCTATGCTGCTAAAAATTCGTCTTCGTGTGTCAAGATAGTGTTTTACTCTAATATGGTACGGTACGTATTTATTTTCAATATCAGTTTGAGTTGCAGTCTCGGCGACTGAACATGTATTTGCCATATAAGTTGTAAATATAGTAGTTGGAGTTGATTGCTCCGAACTACCATATGACTGAATTCCTGGCAAGGACTTTATTCTTTTGTGGGATGCGTCAAACTGGTGTTGGTCTGCGCATCCCGCTTCCGGTTTCCCAAAAGATTGCATTTGCTACAATTGGGTTTAAAAGTATTTTTAGCACCGCAACCGTAGCAGAATATACGCCTTTCTCCCATGCAGTCATCGAATCGGTGACCCACTTTATCGCAATTCCAGCACACTATTTTCTTGTTCTGTATTTCTGAAATATTATCTTCTATATCATTATTTTCCAGTAACTCAGAGACATTACCTCTACCGTATTTGTTTCGATTAGGAAACGAGCCAGTTTCTTTACAGAAACTTTCATGTTTCTTAACTTCCTCTCTTAATTCTGCTCGAGTCCTAATCTTCAAATGCAATAGTTCGTACCTGAGCGCTGTTCTCGCATTGCGTTTTAATAGGTCAACAAGCTTGTCTTCGCTTATTTCGTTAGATAATTGGCTAACCAGGCCTTCAATCGCTGATTGAAAATCATCAAATGTCTCCTGATCTTTCTGGCGTCTTTTCCTAATTAGTTCCCATAAGTCAAAGTCGCCTTTGACGTCCTCGAATCTAAGTCGGAAATCCGTACAGAAAGCCAACCAGGTATACTGTGGGTTTTTCTTGTGGAAGCTCCAAAATCAATCATTGGCTTTCCCGAAAAAAAGTAAATGCAGTTGGCACAAAGGAGCCTATAGTCGCCGTTCAAATTTTGAGCCGTTAATGAACGAATTCGATACAAGAATTCTTCTATCTGCATAGAGTCTTTCGAACCGTCAAATTTAAGTCGCCAGGTTTGCATAATGCTAGCTGCTTTTTCTGAACTCAAACTTGAGTTTGATCGATTGCTACCTCTGGGGCTGTATGATCCGCAGTCAAGGGGTATGCCAGAGTTCTGGGCACGATTAGGGAGAGTATCAGACTTGGAGACTGAACTAATCTAGAGCGTGTTGATTCAGCTTGCTCACTTCGTACATTTAATGTTGCCAACTTCTCTTGCAGTGATTGTTCAACAGAATCTTTAATAACGTTTTTGAGTTCTGCTATTTAAGTCCTTTGCTGAGATTGTAGAGCTTCGTTGATATAGGTAATTGTCTCTACATTTGGACCATTGTCCACTGACTTATTTCCGTTGCTGCCTAGAGACATGCAACTACATATTCTCTGTGATTTCGATTCATAGACCTAGTTTGCATACTTCGCTTGGGCGTGGCTCCTCGCCCTTTTCCGAATCGCTGACCTCTCCTGATACCTGTAGTAGTCGAACCATCTTGGGAAGGTAGAGTATTTCGCGATAGAGTTTCATCTGTTTCAGCATTACCAGCTGAGTGTAACTCCGCTGCCAGTGTATTGTTCATAAATATTAATTGCCCTGGGTTGCAGTCTGCCTCACATACTGGACATTTTGGGGTTGTCTTTAGTGTATCGCTTATGCAAACGTCGTGAAAACGGTGTTGACAAGGAGTAGTCGCAGATAGCTGTTCTGCTTGCAATTGCTCATGGCAAATGCCACAAAATGGATCTTGCGCGTTAATCGCTGCAACTATGCTCTCTGTGCTTCGTCTCACTGCCATAATGAATGCAAACTATTGCTTGTTTCCAAACAACATAAGGAAAACTAAATAGGACTTATATGATATGGTCTTGCTTATTTATTCTATCTGTCTTTTTCCCACGTGTTATTGCTTACAATCCTTAAGCAAATCTGAGTAGTTGAATTGGTGCTATTTATTTTACTGGAGTCTATTTCTGATTTGGATTTTTACTGCTCATGGACTACTAGACAACATCCGAAATATTTCCAGTTTATTGTAATTCCAAATAGTCCTTGAAACAATTAACCCAAATTTTGATTATTATTCCCTCTTTTCCAATCTTACCCGCTGCTTAAAGTACTAGTAATTAATTGTGGTCGACTAATCCAGCAATGCCTGAATTACAATCGCAAATTCCTACGACTAACTACTGTCTGAACACAACGTATTTTTCCGAGAAAGGGGCCTAACAGGGTAATTAAAAAATAATAGGTAGTAAGTGATATGGTATAACTTCGAGTTTCGATTGGGGATGGTTGTGCACTAGGTGTTAATCGGGCTTACGCGAGAAGTAAAAGTTTTACGTTCTTGCTAGGGCCCCACGTTGGGCGCCATATGTGTAACGGTGGGGAGGTTCGGGTTCAGTTTTTGCCTTTCGTTTGGCCATCTACCAAAATAAAACGAACGGCCGTGGCTGTTGCCTAACCGGGTGCATAGGGATTGGAGGTTCGCACTTCTTGCTAATGCTCGGACAATAGCTCGTCGGACTGGTCGGGGTTTTATCCTTTCCCTTCTGCACTTACCATAAACACATAGTTTAAGTGCGATCAAAAATAAAAAAAAATTATAGATTTAAGTAAATACATTAAAACAAAAAAAACCGGATTCTAGTTACAAAAATATACAGTTTCCAAACAAAATTTGAATCCAAAGTTAATATGATGAATGTGCAATAACTAGTTTAAATCCCATAAAGAAATTAAGTGGAAGAAGAAATTCACCAACATTATCTTGAGACTTGACGGATAGTAATTAATTTACCATCTTGCTAAATTAAGCTGCATTTAAATGTTCATATGTGTATATAAATACATATATCTATAGGCATGGTTTTAAACTCTTACTCACGCGATATCCTTCGAAGCAGACGTTGGGCCCAATGTATAAGACGATTATGTTCGCTGTTGCTAAATATTACAAAAGAAATTTATAAGTATATAAACACATGTATATATATATATATGAGCAGCGGTCAAGGTCGGTGGTGTGGCAATTTCCTCTCGCTTTAACTTATTTAGGCATATTCATTGCATATTTTTGTTTTAAAGAAATTGGTAAAAGAAAAATTAAAGGAAATAAAAATTAAAACTAAGGATCTATTAGCCGTCCATCTTGGCAACGTTAAACAATTAATGGAATTATATGGCAATGCTTCTAAGCAAGCGAAAGGGTACACCAAAAGTAATACAGACTCAGATCCTTTGTTACTCTCTGCAGGTTACACTATATGCTTAGTGCATGCGGCCCCGATGGTGCTGCATAAATAGTAAGCGTTTCACCCGCTTGACGCCGTTTTCCGAGGCTATGCCAGATGTTGTTCTTCGCAAGACAGCGGCTGATAAGTAAAATAGCAACAAAATTGGTTCTGCTGGGTTGCTAAGTGCGACACGTGCTCTTGGTGTTGCCCTTGTCTGGTCCGATCTCCCCCTCTGGTAGTGCCGACTAGTACGTCTAAATCTAGTCAACTGAGCAGGCACGGAAACTGTGGAAGCCTTAATTAGTTCCAAGTTTCAACACTAGCACATATAAATACCTTTTCTTTAAGGGTCACCCCGAATCACAATTAGGTTAGTGGGTCGAGTTGTTATGAAGGTTTTTGGTTTCTATTAGCGTACCAAAAGAACACTTCCAAGCTGTACCACAATTGCAATCTTGGTCTTTGATGTCTTTGCAAAAATTATTTGCAAAGAAAAAAAATGTTATAAACTTAACTCGCACGCGCTTCAAATATAAATGACATGCTGAGCTGTACTTTTAACCTTTACTACTTCCCAACGACAAAAAAATAAGGAAGCTTTCAAAAGCTCTACATCACGCGATTATATTTTAAAACGGTACTATGGCCTGATCTTATCACCTTTTTTTTTTTCTCTCTATTCGCCCTATTCGGTTGCGCATGCCCTCAGCTGTGCAATAAACGAAGAATTGGCTTCCAGTGCGGTCGGTAAAGCAGTAACCAAACTAGAGCAGCTGATCAACAAGCAGATTCGTTTGGGGAGTGCAAAGCAACCACTACACAACATCATATATTATGCCGTCACATTTTATGGAATTTAAATTCTTGTGTTGCTTAGAATATACTCCTATCTTTATTGCGTACATTTAAGTAATTTATTAATAGGGTCTTCTATAATAATAAATTTATTTGACAATGTTTTAATTTACTGTACGCACTATCGCACACAAAAAGCCTTGGGCTGCGACGTCAACTGATGCGCAGCAGAATATTGCAGTCTTCCTAAATTCATATAAAAATCTGCCTGGCCGCTTGGAAGTTGAAAGCGAGTGGAGAAGAAGAAGACGTGACTTTTTGACTTTGCGAATTATAGGCATCAGTGCTTAGAAACCACAACAATGTGTTAGAAGAGTGCAGAAGCTAAGATCATAGACTGCAGCCTCAAACCAAAACTGGATAGCATGGACACAATTTGTGGTGTGCTATTTTCATTGTCGAGTCGTTTGTTTTGATTCATTTTGTTGTTGGTTCTTATGGAAAATGTTCTGAAGTTGTCATGGAAATTTTGGGCACCGGCAGAAGTAGCTGCAGACAGCCGGGTGCTGTGATTGTAATTTGTGTTTGCATCCTCGCAATCTTGCTTCACATTTTTTGAAAAACAGCTTTTGATCCAAAAGCCCCCTCTGTATATGTATTACTCTAGGCAACCGAGGTTTGCAAAGCGATAGCCACATTATACTAGTTGAGTCTTATTTTGGAATTCAAAGTGAATATATCTGTTATAAGTACTTCTGTTATTTCGGTCAGTTCAAATAAAATAATATATTTTTAAAACTGAATTACGCGGCTATTCAAATATATAAATATATGGTGATCGACACCATTTAACATCCAAGAGGTTTTTTCAGAAATTGTGAAACAGAAATTATTTTCGCAAAAATTTTTGAAAATAAGTTTGACACTGATCGAGCGGTAAGCAAATAAGTTGCCGATAAAATTTCCGAGATAATTAAAGAGTGTGATCATTAAGTTTTCACGTAAGGCTAAAATACATTTTTATACGAATCGTACAAAACTAAGAAACTTCGGAGGACAAACTTTAACCTGCACTTTTCACCCATGAGGGAATTCGCGAAATGATATAAGACACAAATGAATTTCTTAAAAATCGTTCCTGGTAAGCTTTTTATTCCTAAACTTTTACCCATTTTTTTTTACCACTTCAGATTAAGAGGAATTTTCATAAAGAATGATTTCTCGATATCGTAGAAACGGGAAAGTTATTAATGATTTGAAATAAGGGCTCAAGGAGGACCCTCGTTGAAATTTTTAGTCTCTAGCTCTGATTCTACTACGCTCAACATTTGTTACATTCACAAACTTCAAATTCTGCAATTCCATTAGCAACTGTCAGTTGTCGGTAATATGTGAATGACAATAGTACGGCTTCTTTAAATAAACAGCTGATCTGTTTGATTTTATTTATCTGCGAAATGTTCCTCCCAACCGTCAAATAATACGGCCTCGAAGTAGAGGCTCCATTGAATGGACTCTTAGAGATTTGGCCGTCTTAAAATGTAAAAAACTGTGGAATTAAAAAATAAATTGAAAATTTTAATTTAAAGTTACAGCTTTCTTTTTTTATTTTATCAGCTGTTTGTGGGAATGATAATTCCATATTTCCCATAACATCGATAAATCATCGCAAAAAACACGAATCACTCGGGGCGAATATCAACATTATTTGCAAATGTGGAAAAAGTGGTTTCTTTCGGGAACATTTACTGGCAACATAATTCACATTCACGAAAAATGTAATAAATGTTAATAGTGGAATTAGGCTTCTAACGTCACGGAGATCGATGCTATCGTTCAACACATATACGGTCGGACACTGACATGCATACATATATGTATATATTTTCATTGAGTTAGATGCCGATCGGATAACTAACAATAAAATTTTATAAATTCAATTTCCATGAATATCCCACACTTAGCCTGTTCCTTAATCACAGAAGATAACTAAACTAAAAACTTCTGCTTCCTTAATGCATTAAATTGAGCAGCCTATTTAAAAAGCTAAACTAAATCCCTGGTCCTAATTATTATTTTAGTCGGTTTGTACTCTACGTTATGACGAAGAGGTTACGAGTGGCAATATTTACTTTTGAAAATATCATATAAATTAAATATTTATGTAATAAATAAAATAAGTAATTTGAATATGTTTACTTAATTATAAAGATGAATATATTGTGTTGCATAGTAATTCTAATGGTGACTATCAATAAAAGTGTCACCTGTTTCGAACAGTTAATGAAACCTAATTTGTCTTCAAGAAATTTCTCATTTCATAGTGTTCATTCTCAAAGAACTAGCAAATTTCTTTTTGACACAATTTTTCGAATAAGCTCCGGAGTTTCAAGTGCCTTCGGGTTTGACACAGAGGATGATGCGGAAAATAATGAAAGCACTAACCTTACCAAATGCGATTGCGGTAAGTTAATATTAGTGCATTTGTGTTAATTTTGATATTAAGATGCTATTAGTTACAAATTTCACTTTCTAGTAAATTGGAAAATTTGTATAAATAAGTTTAGAGGATCGCAATAAGTTTGCGCATTAGTATTGCACGTGTTGTGTAATGTATGTAAGATGTAGATTGTCAATATATTTAATTAAATTTTGTTGCATTTGACGTTATCGGCAGCATCGATTGTTTGCAATCGTTTGGTTGCGTGCGATATTATCGGCCACGCCGATATCTGTTTGTCATAGGATCAGAGAATCGGAGATGAAGCCGGGCACACAGCGGAGCCCAATTTATTGAAAGGTGGCAACGCCGTGCTTGCTAGGGGCGATTGCTATTGGCCGCCCGATTCGCTCTTAAAGAGACTATAAGGAGAGCGGATCGGCTGCCCTTGGATATGCCCTTGGCAGCTGTGCAGATATATATACATAGATATGTATATAAGCAAAAAAAAACAAAATTTAGCAACTACAAAAAAATCTGCTCTTTTTCAGGGCACTTACGCCTTACTCCGGGAAAACTCCTAAGGTTATGCATATGCACCTATAAAATTTAAAAGTTTAAGATTTGGTACGTGCGCGAACAATACTCACATACATACCTAACTTGAAATACCCCTTTCTATCGCCCCTTACCGCCCCCAGAGAGCTCTTTAGGTAGGGTAAGGTAGAATTAAGCGTTTTAATATATATATCACCTACCTGTTGCACGACTGATATTCGTAACATACTCGGTTATAAGTATTTTCGTGGGTACACTGTTCCTAAATCGGTGCAACGATTGACTCATAATTGCTTTCTTATTTTTCTTTTTTGCGGCGACTGGCAATAACTTTGCAGTGTTTCGTCGCCTGCTCCATTTAGTGTTGTGATAATAATAAGGCAAAGCAAAACAATAATACGCACCTGTTGACGAATTGAAGACAATGTCAGCTTGCATAGAATAAATAACTGAATGGAGATACCTTGTAAAATAGAAAGAAATAAGAAACATTAATTGTTAATAATTATAAGGAATGCAACCAATTATACGCACCTACTGAAGAGAGAAATGTCCGGCTACGTCTCAATTGATGGGGAGAGGGTGCGTAACAGCCGACCCGGTCTGATGCAGGCCATATGTACATATATTTTTCTGACGCTTTTGTTAATCAGATTAAACCGATCAGACATTTTATTTAAGGAGGTGGTAATTAGCATTTAGCATCAGAATGTAAGCTAAGTAAATGTAAAAACGTTAAGCATAGTGGAAAAATGTAATGTGTAATTTCTTTAAAATCTGAGTTAACTCTGTAAAATTTTAGTTTTTACTAGTAAGAGGCTGTGTCAAAAATAAAAAATAAATGCAAATGTATTAAAAGAATATTATTAAACCAATTTAATTCTAATTATATTAATTAAATTAATTATATTAAGCCCCAACCAAAATTCTGCCAATTTAACATTATTGTTGTTCGTGGGGTATTTAATTCGAAATAAAAAACAAGTAAAAGGCTCTTATCAGGAGTGCCCGATTAGGGGATACCCTGAACCCCCTTCTACCAACACCAAATGCAGCTCGCGATACGAGCGCGATTGCTTAAGCAGTAATAAAATTAAAAAAAAAAAATTCGTCCTAATCGGACCCGTACCGACTGCACAACCTGCAACCGCCTCTACCCAACAGCCATACCAACAATTTATTACTTATAAAAAAAAGAATATTTAAAATAGCAGCACATACACACAGCACAGAATATATAACAATTACATGAATGTGTGTGTGCACATGTATACAGATATTCTTACAATTTGCGCTGGCTGCCCCAAACTCGTGGCCAGCCAAAATACGTTTCCCCTAATAACTACTGTGTTGCTTAAACGATCTTGAAAACATTTTCAACGGTAGATCTTATTGCGATATACAACATTTGTATATTCTCAAAAAGACGATTGCATTTAAATGGTAACTTAAATTGGTGGGCAATAAAAATTACATTTTTACTTAATTTATTGCCATAAAAATGAAAGCAACTTGATATATATATTCTATTCTAGAAAATATAATATTTGTTATAACTTACGAGACCTGCTCAGAAAACAGGATTTTAATATCGAGTTTGATGATATTTGGAAACGGGGCAAGTTATCGATTATCGGAAACGAACTCGTACTGCCCGGGCACTAGGAGCAGTCTCTAGCTCTTATTGGTTCCGAGATCCGTGCGTTCATACATACGGCCGGACGGACTGACAGACGGACATGGCTAGATCGACTCAGCTATTGATGCTGATCAAGAATATACATATATACTTTATGGGGTCGAAAAGGTTTTCTTCTGCCTGTTACATACATTTGCCTTTCTTCATTTAATTTCAGTCGCTTTGAATGTGAAGCACTTCTTATCACTTATAGAATAGTCGATAATTTGATTTATTAATCGAAAATAAGCTTTTAGCTATGGGTGGTCCTCATTTGTATGGTCGGTCGGACACCAATAGTCAGGCTGGAACTCAATATAAGATTACAGCAGAAAAAAATTACAAGACATATAATATAACTAGCGGATATTACCCGGCATTGACTGAGGCAAGTTTTGTGCTAAATATGTTAGATGTAACTTTTCTCCTAGTTTCAGGTCGTGGAGAATTGAATTACTACTACTTATACTACTTATCTTTAACTCCAATGAATATACGCCTAAAGTACACAAAAAAGAATAACAAATAAGTTTGCGCTGATCGGACGATCACCTGCAAGAGAGGGGATTTTACGAAAAGTGTAAAAGACATCTCAAATGGATTTTCACAAATGTCTTTAAAATAATTTTGAAGCCGAACGGAAGATAAACGAAAAAACTTTCATGCAACGATTTTCAGCCAATTTACCACAATCTCGAATAGAATTCACAAAATCGCTTGAAAACGTATTTTTTACTTCTTTGAAAATAAGTTTGACGCAAATCGTACAAATATTGTCTTTGAACCGCATTTTCAACCGAAGAAGCTTGGATCCTGTTAAAAATATGAAACACGTCTCAAATGAATTTTCATAAAGAAATTTTTTTCAGCCCGAAACAGCCCACAAAATCTGTCCCCAATTTGAACCAATGAGGAATGAATTTTGTAAAAAGTGTGAAATTAAATGCATTTGAACAAAGATCTTTGAAATTGAATTGGAGACCTTTCGGACGGTAAACAAAAAAATGCCCACAAACTTTTTTTTTTTTTTTTTTAACACACTTGTGGGTGGAATTTCCTAAAACCCCGTCTTAGCGCGCACCTTACCACATAAGGTAACTACAGTCAGGACAAACTGTTTTATATATAGAGATATATAACAAGAAGAGATATACTCCAAAATTTTACAGAAACCAAGAATAAAATTATTTTCTCAACTGACGATTACGCTTGAATAGGGAGAAAATACATGACATCTGTTTAATCATGTCCATCTTTTGTTGTATGTATGAACCCGTTTATCTCAGAAACTATAAGAGCTAAAGCAATCCAATCTGGAAAGTAAATCATCCTATGCCTGCGCAGTAAGAGTAAGCAATCGATAAAAGTCGATATCAAAATAGGTATTAGGAGCCACGGTCACCAAATTTCACAAGTAGTTTCTAGAATTGTATAAACAAATCAAGTATGTATCATTTTAAGGCCACCACCACCTTCCCCATCACGCAAAAATTAAGATTGTCTTTATGCGAATATTTGCCCATTCTATAGTACAACTTCTTCAAGTTTTATCAATTTCGGCTAGGAAACACAGAAGGTATTCAGGAACATGTCTGGTTATATAGCAGCAAGTAGAAAGCATAAAAGTTTCTATAAAAGCTATCGCCAATCTCGATGCAGCTGCCCCGACGATATCACCTCGAGTGGGTTAAATTTATTTGTATTCGTATTAGCTGCAACGACTATGTCAGTTCGAGCTCGGAACCAATATGTCCTCAATAACAAATTTTTTCTAAGTGTCCCACTTTTTCATGAGACCCCTTATCAGGTGCTTCTCCATTCCCGTTGGAGCGTATAGTCATAATTCTTTCTCATTATTTCTTTTTTACACGATTCCATCTTGCAATTAAAAGTCTGTTTTAATTTCTTCTTCTAGCAGTCTCCGAATCCTTATTGTTTCCTGATCATTTGCTCAGTTTGCAAAATTAAATCAATGCCATCCGGAGATGCACCCACTACCCTGACCACAGTCAGTGATTTCAATTAATGTTCCTCTTTAAATGTAAACGCTTCCAATGTTTCAGATGCATCATCCTCTACCGGTTCATCCTTCTCTTCAGGGTTTCCGTTGTTAGCATATAGTTATCGTCGTTATTTTCTAATTTTAGGGACCAAAGTGCTATTTTTCAGCTACTGGTTTTTCTGGTTAGGGTTTGTACTAGTGCACTATGCTTTAAATATGCTCTAAAATGCCGCGATGCGTAGATTATGGCTAATGTCTCCAATTCAAATCTATGATAGCGAGATTTTCTTTCCGTTGTTTTACCTGAATAAAGGGTGCATCTTTCCATCGTCTTGTCTTTGCATTACCACTGCTCTATACCCGTACTAAGTTGTATGTAGTTCTGTTTCTCTATCTGGGCGGAAAATAGCTAACACGGGAGGATTCGCTAGAACTTTTTTTTAGAGCTTTAAATGTCTCTAGCTGCTTCTTATTGAGGGGAAACGGACCACCTTCTTTTAAAAGTTATACCAATGTATGTAACAGGCAGAAGGAAGCACCTCCGACCCCATAAAGTATATATATTCTTGATCAGCATCATAGCCGAGTCGATCTAATCATGTCCGTCTGTCTATCCGTTCGTCCGTCTGTCCGTATGTATGAACGCAAGGATCTTAGAACCTATAAGAGCTAGAGAAATTTTAGCAGTAGGTCCTTCTAGAGCCGCACTGATCGAGTTTGTTTCCGATAATCGATAACATTCCCCGTTTCCACGTAATCGATAAAAATCGACATCGAAATCCTATATTTTTTGAACAATTTTGGTAAATAATTAGAGCTGTAGTCACCAAACTTGACATGTAGCTTTTAGAATAGTATATATATATATCAAGTATCTTTCATTTTACAGCTATCACCACCTCCCCGCTACTACCTCATAGCTATAAATCAAGTAAATAAACCAATTTATGCTGGCCCCCAATATAAGACAATTTAAATACAATTGTCATTTTGAGAATTGTATAGTACAATTCGATCTACTGCTGAAAATTTCATCAATATCGGTTTAAAAACACGTGTCCACGTGTTTGCGCAGCAAGTGCCAATTGCAAGAATTTCTGTGTAAATGTACACACACACACACACACACACACATTCATGCACGTCTTCTTTGAATTCTTTCAACAGCAATTCAATTGCGATTGTATTGATTTCTGTGCTGCTATTTTGTTGGGTAGAGTCGGCGACAAGTAGTGCGGTCTGTTGCAAGTTCGAACCCTACCGAGGAAACAGTTTTTTTTTTGGCTGGTGTGGCTGTTGAGTATAGGCGGCGGCAAGTGGTGCGGTTAGTTGCGAGTTCGAACCCTGCCAAGGAAACTTTTTGTTTTCAATTTAGCCTTACTACTAAAGCAAACGAGCGCGAAGCGTGAGTTGCATTTGGTGTTTGAATAAAAGGGTTAAGTGTATCCCCCAGTCTTGAGATCCCGAGTAGAACCTCTTACTTGCTAATAATAAAATGATGTGTTGATTTATTCTAGTAATGTACTGGAGTATATGTATTTCGTTGTGTTCTACATTTAGTGTTTTGTATATACATATTGTTTATATAGTTTTTATACCCTGAACCCATAAAAAATGGGTAGAAAGGGTATAATGTATAATGTTTTTGCGCAAATGTATGTAACAGGCAGAAGGAAGCACCTCCGACCCCATAAAGTATATATATTCTTGATCAGCATCATAGCCGAGTCGATCTAATCATGTCCGTCTGTCTATCCGTTCGTCCGTCTGTCCGTATGTATGAACGCAAGGATCTTAGAACCTATAAGAGCTAGAGAAATTTTAGCAGTAGGTCCTTCTAGAGCCGCGCTGATCGAATTTGTTTCCGATAATTGATAACATTCCCCGTTTCCACGTAATCGATAAAAATCGACATCGAAATCCTATATTTTTTGAACAATTTTGGTAAATAATAAGAGCTGTAGTCACCAAACTTGACATGTAGCTTTTAGAATAGTATATATATATATATCAAGTATCTTTCATTTTACAGCTATCACCACCTCCCCGCTACTACCTCATAGCTATAAATCAAGTAAATAATCCAATTTATGCTGGCCCCCAATATAAGACAATTTAAATACAATTGTCATTTTGAGAATTGTATAGTACAATTCGATCTACTGCTGAAAATTTCATCAATATCGGTTTAAAAACACGTGTCCACGTGTTTGCGCAGCAAGTGCTAATTGCAAGAATTTCTGTGTACATGTACACACACACACACACACACACACACACATTCATGCACGTCTTCTTTGAATTCTTTCAACAGCAATTCAATTGCGATTGTATTGATTTCTGTGCTGCTATTTTGTTGGGTAAAGTCGGCGACAAGTAGTGCGGTCTGTTGCAAGTTCGAACCCTACCGAGGAAACAGTTTCAAATCTAATAGATAGTTTCATTGTTGAATATTAATTGTCTGCTAACATTTTCTGATATTTGGTTTTCGTTTTCTTTAACATTAAATTTTTCAGTAATATATTGGGGGTCTTTTGCGTCCATACTTCCTGTTTCTACTTTTATTATACTACCAAGACAGTTTATTAAATCTTTTTTTTCCCCTTTTTTGGGTAATAATGCACTTATTGTGATTCTTAGTTGGTCTACTTTAACTTTCAGACTGCTTATAATTTCTCCTGAAAATTGTACTTATCTTAAGTTCTGGTTCTGGTCTTTAGTTCTGTTTAACCCCTTTCTGGTGGACTATCTCGTACTCATACTCGACTAACTGTAGTTTCCATCGAACCAATTATGAATTTGGTTCCTTGAAGCTCAATGGCTTATGATCCGTAAAGATTTTGAATTTCTGTCCGTATTAATACAGACGAAAGTGCTTTGTAGCTCAGATTATGGCTAACATTTTTTTTCCACAGTTGAATAATTTACTTCTGTATCCGATAGTGTTCTGCTAGCGAAAGACACAGGTTGGTCGTGCTTAAGAGTGCCTTGAGACAAGACTGCCCCAATGGCGAAATTACTAGGGTCCGTAGTAAGTATAATGGGCTTGTTGCAATCAGGATATTGAAGGATCGGGTCGACTCATATCAGAGTTTTGCACGTTTCAAATTCCTGTGTATTTTTGCACATTATTATTTGTTCCTTCAAACTTGTGGATATTTCGTAATTGTTGTTATATATATATATATAAATTTGTTTGTAGAAGTATAAATTTATTAGCTTCGCTTATCTGTGAATATGTGTTTTATATTAATTTATTTTTTTGTTATCTTTTTTCTCTTTGTTGGTTTAATATAGTATTATCTTGCTTAGTTTTTATCATTGTACATCAACTTTCACAACGCTTTCACAGCGTAGTCCATAATGTAATCTCAGCTACCTACAAAATTGTACTTAATATGATATTCATCCTTGGTTCTTGGGCCTTGGTCCTAGGGGTTGTCCTTGGGATTGTAGATATGTTTTATGAGCGGCTGCGCCAGTTACCTGATATTGGCAATACAATTTAATGGTACAATTATTTGATTGTTTGAATAAAGTACGAGTTTAATGATCACTGCAAGCGTTTCTCTTGCATGTCGCAAAATAAACTAACTGACTGTACCTTTTTTTCTCAAGCTTAAGCAATGCTAAATATATACAATCGTTTGCTTATATGCTAGCAACATATATATAGGAAACTGTCGCAACCAACATCCTGTCAAAGTGCTTGTTCAGCTATGCAACAAAGTGTTACAATGCTGTGTGGGTCTTATGTGGGCGATGACCGTTTCTCGGCGGTTTGGCGGTTAATGGAGGTCCCTGTAATCAATTAATGTTGGGTTTATTACATATTTTTTTTCTAAGGTTTAAGTAAGCATAAGGTTCCGTATTTCTGTTATTATCATTCTGTTGCGTGCGATTAGGGTTTCAAAATGGTGGTACAGTATCATATGTGTCATATGTGATTGGTCATGATTGATAAACGTAAACCTAATATTAATAAAAAGGTAATGAAAACAGTTTTCTCTTTTGTAAAACGTCAGCGGAGTTTGTCTTTGTGGACAACCCTCCCTCAATGGGGACCGTTGTCCCCAAGTTCACTTCATCTTTTTTTCGAAACATAAAGGCGATAGCTTGTTGCCTTATCTGCGGTTTGTCTTTACTGGGACCTTTTCACCTACTTCAGAGACTCTGTTCTGACGCCTTTGGTTAACTCTGGCCCCTTTTATCTTACTCCTAACCTCGCTTGTACTTTCCGGCGAAGAGTTAAGCAAGATGTCCTTAGGTATCTTCTCAACCATTGAGTGGATTGAGCTGTTATACTCGATAGTGGCCCGCAGGATAAGGTCGACCGTGTCAACTATACCCCTTTAAAACTATAAACACCTGGCGATTTCCAGCAGGGTGTTGTGAAAGCGTTCTACCTCTCTTTTAGACGTGCTCTGAAGGGGAGGCGCGTTTACCACGCTTACCGCGTAATTATTCAATAGCAGATACGTAATGGTCTCTGACGTGACTGCGAGCTCTTTTTCGCAACACACCTGCCTCGCTAATTCATTAACACCAGCAGAGGCGTGTCTTCTATCGTTCGAGATGCGATAGGCTGGACCACCGCAAATTTGAGAATATTTCTACGCAAGTGAGGCCTTTATTGTTTCAATAAGGGCGTCCCTATTAGTGAAATTTATTATATGGCGAGTTTTTCCTGAAATTCATTTTTAGAGGAGAGCGTGCCGCCTCTAATACAATCTGGTTCGAGAAGCAGTTCAAAGGCTTCTCCGTCGAAACGATTGTGTAAGACAGGGACAATTCACTGTGAATCGTAGGCGCACAGAAAAGCTTGGCTCCTGTTTCATCAATGCGCGCTTTCCAGCGCTATATTTTCGCAATGAGATTTCTCTCGGATACCGAGAACGTGAGAGGCTGATGGTCAGTGAAAATGCTTATATCCCTAACCCCGTAAAGAAAGTGTCGCAGTTTGCCCAATGCCTAGACGATCGCAAGCAACTCTCGCTCGTTAGTAGCGTAGTTTGCTTCTCTATCTTTTAAAGACCGGGATGTCATCGTTATAGACCGGCCATGACAGAACTGCGCTAATGCCATAGGCTGAGGCATCTGTGGTCAAATCAAATGGAATTTTGAAGTCCGGGTATATTAGTATAACGTCTTCTTATGGAACGGGCTGCGCTGAGCCTCGTTGAACTGTACTGGTATCTTTTTAGACTTGTAGCTGCTAATGAACCCGTTTTCTCCTTTCAGGATATCGGAGATTGGTTTCGCTATTGCCGCAAAGTCTAATAGCAGCGGTAATAGCTTGCCAAACCCAAAATAGATCTTACACCGAATACCGAATACATGATTCGACTTGTTTTCGAAAATACGATGACGTCATCGACATAAACATAGCACGATTTTCCAATCTGCTTGCGAAAAACGTCATCTATGGTTCTTTAAACAATGCTTGCTGCATTCGTCAAACCAAAGGGAAGTCGATAAAATTGTTCACTTTTTTTCACGATGTTGCTCTGCCAGAGTAATCTGGTGATTAGATTAGCCAATATCATGGTGATGCTTGGCATCGGGTATTTGTCGGCAATTGCTTTGGAGTTGAGCTTCCTAAAGTCAATTACTAGACGATTAGTTCTATTGCCCAACTCATCTGCTCCCCCATTTTGCACCTCGTTAAAGTCCGCAAAAGCCTTGTTGTTCGGTGAAGCACTCGCAAAAAATCTGCCTTCACCGTTGGTGGTGCCTCGATTTCTGTGTTCTTCGTGTGATTGACATTCGTACATTTGTGGAACTGCAACGCCCTTCGAAGTCGATCCATATTTTAGCATGCACTCTTTCACCCAAACATGGACAACTTGCATTTTTCAGCGATGTTATTTTATTCATGAATGGAATGGACAACAAAAGGGGATTCGACAGGGATGACGCCTTTTAGGCGCTTGTGCGTCCTGATATATGTTATATATCATGATAAATAGGGTTCGGAAGGCGAATTTAGTTTTTTTGTGTCAGTGCTATCGGCTTCTTATATGGAAGAAATCTAAAGGGTGACAGTCAGTAGGGTCGTGAACAATTGTGTGGAGGCCAGAATTAAAGATCACAAATTATTGGTAACGAATCAAGACATTAATTTTGAAAGATGATCTTTCACAAGAAAAATAAAATTTAGAAATATATAGAACAAGACACAGCTACCCACAAGGATTTCCTAACGAGGGGCAACAACAGTCAGAGTAGCTGGTGTGGCTGAAAATGGTCATTGATTGCTGTTTATAATATGGGCTAGATTCAAACCGGATATATGAAAAGCCGATAACGACAGCATTGAGGATAAATCTAAATTGTAAGGCGTTGTTAAAAGTGGCGAAGATGTATAGAAATAAATATTCAAAAATTAAGACTAACCGGCGATTAGGTGGACACCCAAATATCTGTGCACAAAAAATAGAGCAAGCAAACGCTCAAAAAATATTTGTTTACAATTATGTCTTGTTTCCAGCAATAAGCAACAACAAAAATATGTGTGCACAGGGGAAATAAATAAACTTACGCTGTAGAATAGATCACACTTTACACAAATAATAAATGCATTAAAAAAAACCAACTAAAATTTAAAATTAAAAAAGATATAAAATTAAAAATAAAAAAGAAAATGCATAAAATTAAAATTAAAAAAGAAAATGCATAAAATAAAAATTTTGGGGCACAAAGTAATTGAGAAAGCTGCCGCGCCACTGTAGATAGGGAAAAAACAACTGTGCAGCATTTCCATTATGAAAGATCATCTTGCTAAGATGAAAGGGGTCCAAGTGGCAGCCATTGCAAAACTGTACAGCAATCCTGTCAGGGGAGAGTATACGATGTCCAGAAGCAGATGCAGCCGTACGCGTCGGCTAAAGCTCCCAGCACGAGCAGAACGAGAGCAGTGCGAACATCCCCGGCAACGCCTCCAACCCACAATCAAAGAAAGAAGCGCCAACAGTTGCACGTACATACCAGTGGCAAAATGCAGACAAATGTGGGACAACGGAAGAAAATGAGTATGCAAACTACTACAAAGTGCCCGGAACCCCCAAATGGCAACAACTGGGAGCCAAGCAGGGCAATAAGAACATCACCCAGCAGTCAAAAAGAAACCATGCCATTCTAGTGACATTCAAGAATCCAGAGGAATAGATTCCTACCACAATTAATAAATTAATTAGACAGAAGAGCAGACAGAAGATATATAAATATTTATGTCTGCTGTATTGCATCCAGCATAGAGATTAGCAGGTCCGCGAAATATTGGACAACGTTGCGGACGATGGTCGAGCTTGCTCGCCTGGGATCATAGCGGCAATTTCAATACGTGGTTAGTCGACTAGGGGCAGAGAAATAAGCCAACATAGGCGTCGTTTGCTTGATGCGTTTGCAGTCCTTCATGTGTGGCTGCTTAACCTCGACAACAAGCAAGCGTTCAACAAAGCGAGCAGAGGCTCAGATATCGAGCTTTGCAGGCCCATACCTGGCGCGGTACAACACTCTTAGCTCAGAGGCATCATGCAAGTCCCAGTCAGTGGAGATACCGACCAATATGTAAATCACTTCGCCAAAACTGTGAAAGATGCATAAATTGCTGCTTCAAGAGAGGACGTATAAGCCAGCGTTCACGGGTGGAACCAGGAAATAGACACCGTACAGAAGGGGGCCACTCTTAAAGAAGTCATAAAGCTTAGCAAATATGCTTCGTGAGAATACATATGCGCTGAAGCCGAAGCGCAACCCTTTAGAGCATGTGGCAAACTGGTCATGGAGAAATACTTGAGGCCAATGCCTATATGCGAGGATCTAAGAGCCTTGTTATCAAGCTCTTTCCTTTGCATCATCTCGACCCAGGAAGTGAAAAAGGCATTCAAATTAGCTAATGGCTACGCGCGCTCAACGACTATGGATATCGGAGTACCTGTTAGCCTGATTGCTTTCTATTTTGATACCAGCGTGCTCCTGTATGGCAGCTTTCGGGACATGGCCTAGCACATTATAACTGGTGGCGCCCCACATAATTTAGTCCCAAGCCCTAATTTATGGAATATAATGTAGGACGCAGCTCTCCTGCTGGACATCCCACACAGATCATAGGAATTCGTTTGCGAATAATGGTATAACACCGGCAGCTCACAAGATGAAGGCAGTATTAGTCAGCAGAAGGCAGGTAGTGGAAATATGCGTTCAATATGCGTCGACAGCTGCCCCATATAATCGAAACCGGCTATCAGGTATTTTGGAGCATTGATTGTACGTCAATTTATTTAGACACCACCTGGAGTTAGTACGTTGAAAAGCAGCGATTTTTGCGAGTCCGGAAGCCTGGATAATAAAAAATGATGGCAAGAGCAGGATGTTCACTAGTGTGCTCAGGTAGATCATCATGTATGTCGCATTCTTCCGGGCGCCATCCCCAGATACGAACCTGCAAACTAAATGCTAAAGACAGTGCGTGCTATTATACTTCAGCTCCAACCGCACTGTCTCCGAGGACTGGTCCTGGCTGGAATAATTGGGATAGTTCTCATGGCAAGCGAGCTAAATAGCAGCTCCCAATGACAGATTGATACGATTGCTGATCCCGAACATACGACCTTGGAAGAGTAAAAGGCACTGCCAAACTGACTGTGACTCATCTAGTGACGGGAGAGATGCTCTGCTAAACGGGAAGCGTCTAGTCAGATTATTATCAGATTTTTTATTGTCAATGACTTATGAGACATTCTACTTAGCTCACGAAACAATTGGATTGCTATTACAACCATTGATGGCGCCATAAATGGATTTTTAGTGGGTGCAAGTCCCACACATTTCAGATTTTCGAACTTTTCCCTCCATTAAAAAAAAATACATATATTTTCACTTACCCTCCACTTATAAAGGGTGATCCAATTCAGAAGTTCCCGTAGTCTTTGATCCGATGACGAAGACAAAGGGCGCACAATTGAAGAAATAATCTCTTGCTTGCGAGAAACCGCGATCTACTTGTGCGCACATCCACACAACACAAACATATGCATGTATGTTAGTAGGGGTTCTCGGGGTTTTTGAGAAGCTTCGCAGGGAGAAGGAGATGCACAAAGGTGCGCAAAGCAATAAGTGAGAGCGAGGCACACACACTCTGCACACGTATACGCACATATGTATGTATTTGGGCTGAAGCTTACATACATATATTACGAAATAGCATCAGCCGCAGCGACGTTCTTGACTGAGGAAGATGCAGCTTCATACTGAACGTTCGGCTTTCGAGGCCGGCGCCACTCACAACAGTCTTACTCTATCTGGGCACACTAAAATTGTCGCGGGCACCCATGGGGCTCAGTCGTTAACGATTTATCGGGATCCGATTATTCCGCTGTTGGACATAAATTAAATACACAAAGCAACAATTGAAAGAACAGCACTTGCCACTAATTGCTTAGAGACCGGACTAACTTTTTCTTTTGTGCTTTTCTATCAAAAAAAGGTCTTATCGCCTAATAGCCTTATTCCACTGTCCACATTTCTTACACTTTTCTGAAAAATGTGAAAAAATGCGTCCTGTACGTTTTCCCATAAGAAAACACAGTTCGTCTTTTTTGCGATGATTTATCGAGTTTTCTATCGATTTTGTGAGAAATGTGACAGTTTCATTACCATAAACAGCTGATATATCAACGAAGGCAAGCGGTAACTTTAAATTATAATTTTACATTTTAATTTTCCAACAGTTTTCAACATTTAAAGAGTCCGCAAAGAGTCCATTAAATGGAGCCCATACTTCGAGGTAGTGTTTTTGACTTTTGAAAGAAAAACTTTGCGGCGCTTAGGTAAATCAAAGTAACTCGATCAGCTGTTTATTTAAAGAAGCGGTACTTTTCCACTCACATATTACCAACAACCGACACTTGCCAATGGTTCCAATGGTCCCAAATGTGACATTTCTTAAGCATAGTAGAAAAAGGCTATAATTTATTTTTCAACATTTCTTACCTATTTTGCGAATGTAACATTTATTCTTATGTGAAATATGTGACCTGTACATTTTCCCATAAGAAACCACATTTTTCCTATTTGCAAAAAATGTTGGTATTCGCTCCGAATAATTCGTGTTTTTTGCAATGATTTATCGAGCTTCGTATCGATGTTATGGAAAATATAAAAGTATCATTCCCACAAATAGCTGATATAACAACGAAGGTAAGCGGTAACTCTATTGCAGTTCACATTAGCACACCTGTGGTACTGAATCGACTCCAAGACCGTACCAAATTGAATTACATCATCTTTAAGGCAGTTTTAACACAGTTGCGTTTGCAGGTCAGGGCCAATTATCCCATCAAAGGTATCTAGCTTTGTAAAAAAAATTGTCATTACACAAATGAAATATCTACCGCGATTGCGTCTAATAGCCACTTGTAAGGGATGATATAATTCTGGGACGCGCTAGTAATGATAAAACATCGTATGTTTTTCACCGCTACTTTGCGCCATATGAATGGGAGAAGGGATCTTTCGTTTTGACATTATCGCTGTCATAATCGTGCTCATCTTCAGCCTCGAGTTCAATGAGTGCCCTTCTAGGTTTGTCCAAGGCTGGAAGGGATGTGGTCTGTCCATTTTCTCCATTGGCCGATGTACTCGACAATTTATTGGGATTCGCCTTAAACTTATCTGATCAGAAATGCTTTAGGTAATAAGTTGTCTGCCGCTACTGGGTTGTATATGGGACTTGTTGCTGGGTTTGAACTGTGGCTGGTCGACCTGATGTTGACACCCTGCTTAAAAGTCGTGCTTATTCCTTAACGAGGCTGAGAGTAGCTTTGTTGTTTATTTTGCTTTGGATGCCACTGGTCGGCCTTAATGCCTTTTTTTAAGGTCCTCGCGTAATTGGTTGCGAAGGCGTACCTATCGTGGTTAGCCTTAACTTCCTCAACATTCGCCAATGCTGAGTGCAAAACAGGTGGCTGAGTCTATCTGTCAAGTTACGCTTAAATTTTGTAGTTGCTCTTTTTATATCCCTAACCCATTGAAAATAGGTAAAAAGGGTATAATTTATTTGTGCAAACGTATGTAGCAGGCAGAAGGAAGCATCTCCGACCCCATTAAGTATATATATTCTTGATCACCATCAATAGCCGAGTCGATGTATGTATAAACGCAAGGAGCTCAGAACCCATATGAGCTTGAAATTTTAGCTGAAAGTCCTCCTAGTACCCGCGCGGATCGAGTTGGTTTCCGAAATTCGATAACTTCCACCGTTTCCAAGTAATCGATAAAAATCGCTATTGATATCCTGTGTTTTCTGCAATTTTGGTAAATAATAAGAGCTAGACTCAGCAAACTTGACATGTAGCTTCTAGAATAGTATATATATATATCAAGTATCTTTCATTTTATAGCTGTCACCACCTCTCCGCTACCACCACATAGCTATAAATTGAGTAAATAAACCAATTTATGCTGCCCACCTCTATAAACCACAATTTATATGCAATTGACTTTTGAGAATACACAAATATTCTATAGCACAATAAGATGTAGAAAATTTCATTAAAATCGGTTAGGAAACACAGAAGTAATTAAAGAAAACGTGTTTTGGCGTATATCAGCGTATCAGCGGCAGCAAGCGAAAATTCCAAGAATTTCTGTATACATGTAGACACACACCTTTATGCGCGTCTGCTTTAAATTCTATCAACAGCATTGCAATTACGATTGTGTTGTGTTCTGTGCTGCTATTTATTTTCGTTTTTTTCTCATTGAGACTTTAATATTAGTGTGGCTGTTGAGTAGAGGCGGCAGCAAGTAGTGCGGTCTGTTGCGAGTTCGAACCCTACCGAGAAAACTTTTTTTTACTGGTGTTGCTATTGAGTAGAAGCGGCAGCAAGGAACGCAGTTAGTTGGGAGTTCGAGCCCTGCCAAGGAAACTTTTCTTTTGTTTAATTTATTATTTTTTATTACTACTTACGCAAACGAACGCGTAGCTCGAGCTGAATTTTGTGCTGGAATAAGAGGGTTTAGGTTATCGGGAGCTCCCGACCTAGAATCTCTTACTTGCTTAAATTTATTATTGTTTATTTATTTCTTAAGACGCATCGTAAGTCGCCACTGCACATTGTACAGGAGTTTACCTAGTTTTTACTCGCGAGTTATTTGTTTGTTGGGCGACAATTATTCGAATTCGAATGGAATAAACAAAAAAGACGAGTTAAATCGAATTTTATTTTCGAGCACCTTGCCTTGATTCGTATTCGGATTTGTACTATAGTACGAAGAATGCATGAGATAAACTTAAGAATTCCGGCCGAAGACCGCTGCTTTGGTAAAAAAAATGCAACGCCTCAACGTATTTTTTGCAATGAGATGTCGCTGACCGCTGGCCACGCTTCGTAAGCATTTCTTGATAGTGGAGGATAGTATGTTGCCAACCTACTTATGAACATCTTACATAAATAAAGCCCTAGGAAGATCATTAGCGTAAATTGTAAAAATTAAAGATTCTCTGACCGATTTAACGTAACTGCTAGTCTTTTGTCAGTTTATAAGTTCATACGTTTTTATCCAGTGTCAGAAAAATGGTATACAATTAGTTAAAAGGAAATCGTGGTATACTGGGGAAAGGGCCTTATTATAGTCAAGAAGTGATTTTGCGAATATACTTAGAGTATAATTTGTTAGTTATAGTGGTCGGCTGTTCGAACTCTTTGGCCCAAAATGGCAGTATAGATATTGGTCTGTACGCATTCTATAGATTTGGTGTAGGAATAATTTTTTTTTCCAGCTTAGAATTTTTCGAGCATAGAATGTGAGTGTTAGAAACGCAGCGTAGCATATATTATTATATGTAAGCAAGATTCTAGGTTTTTTTTTTCGTCAAGGAGTTTAATTAAAGTCAAATATTGGCTGATTTCAGCAACAGATAATTGCACAAATCTTGTTAAATAAATTAACGTCTTTCTCGTCTACAATAACATGCGTTTAGCTACATATCTCCATTTCTTTAAATTGTGCCAAGTCTATTTAGTTAATATTGCACTGTTAAATTTGATTGTTTGTAAGTCACGCATTGTAAATCAGCCATTTATTTTGTTATTTTTAAATTGCTGATCCAATTACAGTCTTAAAACACTTACCTCTGTTAAAATCCTTATTTTGTACTCGTCCGTTTCTTCTGGCCTAACAATTCTACGTTTGACTGGTACAAATATATTATTTAAATGATCAATATTCATATATGGGTGATTTAGTTGAGGGTCGACTGATGGAAGTGCATAACGTCTATTCCAATCACATGAGTTGAAAACATCGTTTAATTTAGGAGAGTCTATCGCGAAAAACTTCTATACTTATTTATCAGTTTGGTGAATATTTACCTCATTTGTACTGAGGCATTTGTACTAGTCTGGTACTGACGACTAGAGCATGATTACTCTTAAAAGCTTAGACTGTAGGCTAAGACTGTATACTTTATAAATAGTTTAGAGTGTACGACTTTGGCAGAATACTCTGTAATGCTTGGTGTAATCATGACAGATTAAGATTAATTGGCTAGTCAACCTAGAAGGGTCGGTTTCAATCGTAATTTACTTGTGAATAAATATGACACCAAGCATAAATCTACGATTTGTTAAAGAGACAAGATCAATCATCAGAATTCTACTGGACACAACAAATGTGTGTGAATGAGCAGATCACGCGCCACTCTTTATTATGATTTCGGGTTTGGATTGCTGAATGAAAAAGCTTGATATTTTAGGTCAATAAGATTGTTAATACTATAAATATATATTCAATGTTATTTTGTTTTTGGGATATTTGAATATTTTGAAGACTTTATTTTTGCACAAATATCCGCTGGTCATAAAATCATTTAAGTGAAAATTTCCTTTTGCGTCCATGATCTGGTCATTCACACACATATGTGTTTGTGTGTTTAGAACTCGAAATTCAGATATCCCACAGACTTCAAATCTTGTCAAATTTGCATCGGACAGACAGGCAACCAACCTAACGCTTAGGTGCCCTTTCCAACAAAAACAAGCTAAAATGCTACAATTTCGCATCGACCTGGAGACCCCTTTCATTATTATATATTCCTCGTCCTTTTAAAATGTGTCCGAAATTTGAGAAAAATTCAATTTGTGCGCATTGTTGCTTGTGTCCGCAACACATACAAACTTATACATTTAAACCGTCCCTAAAGAGAGTAAGCCAAAGCAGTTTCCTGTAGTGAGAGCCAAATAAAAAACAGAGATGCCGTTCTATCACACAAGTCATTTGGACTTCTTAATCTCTTGCTCTCTGAGAAAGTGAGCGTGTCTCGGACACGAACAAAAACAAAATCGACTTTGGACCAGAACTCTTTAAAATTAATGGCAATAAATTGTTCTTCAAGCTGTCCCATCTATATAGGTTGTATGGGCAGTGATACTAAAGAATAGGTCGCACCAGATATATTAAAAGGGCCTTTGTCGTGTTCGAATTGTCAAACTCTTTAGACCATCGCTCAACGAAACCCAAAGTTCTGGACTTATTGACCATGGTCCAACTTGATAGTCGAACCAAAATCATTCTTCATTATTGGTACTGTTGACACGTTCAACTGGTAAGCTGTCACTTAAAGACTAACTTAATACCAATACTGAAAAGCTTCAATGTTTACTTATATACTTACTTATTATGAATTTCTGTGAAGAACCTTTCCGGTTCTCTTAATCAGGTTCTCTGAGACTCTCTTGAGATACTGAGAAGGCATAATTTCTGATGCAGCAAAGCGTAATAAACGGAATCAAAATTCGTACTAAAATCAGTATCAGTCTGCATCCTTCCTAAAACCAGTAATTACTTGGGCAGTTAGCTGGAGAATTATGAAATACTCCTATAGTTTTCATCATCAGATTAGAACCTTTTCTTATGTCAAGTCAAGTCATTCCATATGGCCAGTAAACATGAATGTTAAAAAAAAAACACAAAATGTTTTAAAGTAAGTTTGCAGATTTCTGCAGATCAGTACCTAAGCACAGAAGCGGGAACACCGATCTTTCAGGAATAGTAGGATTTAATCAGTTTGACCAATGTAACTGATGTGGATAGAGCTGATAACCCAGAGGGGGAGTAGGTAGTTTGAAAAAGTTTGGGAACAGAAAATCTATGCCTGTATTAGTATTCGCACTCTCATCTGCAAACTTAACCGTGGACGGCAGAATAGACGTGTTGCATTTGGAGTTAACAAAGTTGCGCAATAACTTGGGATTATGTGAAAACTAAAGCACCTTGACTTCATATTTTTTGTAACCCCTGAGACCAATACAACATCTATGCGTAATCAAATAACTTGTAGATATCAACATCAATGTTTAAACAATTGTAGAGTTGAGACCAATCGACCTATCGAGAATAAGATCATTGAGCTTACAAATATCAGGACGTTCAAGCGGTTCAATCATGAGCACAAAACTATCGCCATCAAAAAACGCAATGACCAAGCAGCATCAGGAAGATTGAAATCGCGAAGAACGGCCAATACGTCTTTATAGAGAGGATTTAATAGCATCAAGGTGGCTTAGGTAAATAGACATATTAGTTAGTGGGGGAATAAAAACACATTAAATAAAAACACAAAAGCTACGAATTGCCATATTTATTCCAACAAATTAGATCACCGAGATGGGAAGCTCAAGAGTTCCGTCGATGGAGTAGGCTAAACAACTATGAGCACTTCTCCTCCGATACGGAAAGGACGATCACATCTGTAAGGGGTGTATTTGAAAGGAAATATTGAAGAATCTGAGATTCTTGGTGTTACCTTAATCCCAGTAAAAGCAATAATATCAATATTTAAAACAAGAGAATAATGTGAAGGATAGGAAGTTTAGATTTAATATCTCTCTGTAATAGCCTGATTCCACTATGCTCCATTTAATAGACTCCTTGCGGGACTTGGGCACTTTTAATGTTAACAACTAAGAGGTTCTAGTCGGGACCTCCCGTCTAGGGGATTCCGTGAACCCTCTTCTTCCAGCACCAAATGCAGCTCGGGCTACACGCTCGTTTGCTTAAGTAGTAATAAAGTAAAATTAAAAAAAAAATATTGTTTCCTTGGCAGGGTTCGAGCTCGCAACTAACCGCACCACTTGCCGCCGCCTCTACTCAAGAGCCACACCAATAATTGAGTTTTATATAGAAAACCCAATTAGAATAGCAGAACCGAAAACAATACAATCACAATTGCAATGCTGTTGATAGAATTCAAAGTAGACGCACATGAATATGTGTGTGTACATGTATACAGAAATTCTTGGAATTCGCGCTAGCTGCTGCTAACATGTACGCACATAACTTTAGTGTTTCTTAGCCGATCTTAATGAAATTTTCGACAGTACATCTTATTGCAGAATAGAATATAGATTTGTGTATTTGGGTATATTTGTGCATTCTCAAAAAGTCAATTGCATATAAATTTTGGCTTAAATTTATGGGCAATACAAGTTGGATAATTAACTTGAATTATAGCTTTTCGGTGGCAGCGGAGGTGGCGATAGGTATAAAATGAAAGTTACTTGATATATATATATATAAGTTGATACCTAAGATATCAAAAATAACAACACCTTTGATATCCAGCTTACCAACATTTGGTTCCCGCACGTGGGCATTCAACGTGTTGGGAAAAGCTGAAGCAAGGTGTCGCGTATGCAACTTTAGGTGCGTAGCAGGTCAACGCGCTCATGGGACAGCCAACCGTGGGATCGCTAAAATGGCATATTTACCGCACATGCCAATAATTTGTGGAATCAGCGGAACCAATAAAGTTCGTTGGACGCCGACGCCGACAGCGACACTGTTTCGTTGCACTGAGGTTTCATTCTCGGTGTTGGCTTTCTACATAAGTTGGTTGTTGGCGATATAGATTCTCCTTTTCTGTTAGGGTGTCTTCAATTCTCTGTTCCGGCTAGACCAACCATAAATTACCGCCCCTTTCCTATCGACGTGCACAACAGACTACGCTATGTACAATTCTTTTCGCGTGCTATGTAAAAATTACAATAGTTTGCATCAGGTTTTATCTACCGAACTTTCTCTACCCCTGTCTACAAGTCAAGTTTGGTGACTCTAGCTTATATTATTTATCAAAATTGCCTAAAAAACATGATTTCGATGCCGATTGTTACCGATTACTTGGAAACGGGGCAAGTTATCGAATATCGGAAACAAACTCGATCTGCGCGGGTACTAGGAGGACCTACAGCTATTATGGGTTCTGAGATCCTTGCGTTCATACATACGGACGGACGGACAGACAGACATGGCTAGATCGACTCAGCTATTGATGCTGATCAAGAATATATATGCTTTTTGGGGTCGGAGATGCTTCTGCCTGTTACATACATTTGCACAGAAACATTATACCCTTTTTACCCATTTTTAATGGGTTCAGGGAATAAAAACTGTGGGATTAGTAAAATTTAAAATAATTATTTAGAGTTACTGCTTACCTTCGTTGTTATATCAGCTGTTTGTGGGAATGATACTTTCATATATTTCATAACATCGATACGAAGTACGATAAATCATCGCAAAAAACACGAATTATTCGGAGCGAATACCAAAATTTTTTGCAGATAAGAAAGATGTGAATTCTTATGGGAAAATGCCTCATATTTTACATAAGAATAAATGTTACATTCGCAAAAAATGTAAGAAATGTTGAAAAAGAAATTATAGCCTTTTCCCACTATGCATAAGAAATCTCACACTTAAAATTTCACATATTGGTGTACTCCCACTCACATGTTACCAACAACCGACACTTGCCAATGAAACCAGTTTTTTACATTAAAGATGGCCAAATCCTGCAAGGAGTCTATTAAATGGAGCCCTACTTCGAGGCCGGACCATTCGACTTTTGGAAGGAAAACTTTGCGGCGCTTACGTAAATTAAATCAAACCGATAATTTTATTTATTTATATAAAGAAGCGGTACTTTTGCCATTCATATGTTACCGACAACGGACACTTGCCAATGGAACCGCGAAATGGGAAGTTTGTAAATATAACATTTTTTGAGCATAGTGGAATCAGGCTATTACAGAGAGATATTAAATCTAAACTTCCTATCCTTCACATTATTCTCTTGTTTTAAATATTGATATTATTGCTTTTACTGGGATTAAGGTAACACCAAGAATCTCAGATTCTTCAATATTTCCTTTCAAATACACCCCTTAGATGTGATCGTCCTTTCCGTATCGGAGGAGAAGTGCTCATAGTTGTTTAGCCTACTCCATCGACGGAACTCTTTGAGCTTCCCATCTCGGTGATCTAATTTGTTGGTATAAATATGGCAATTCGTAGCTTTTGTGTTTTTATTTAATGTGTTTTTATTCCCCCACTAACTAACATGTCTATTTACCTAAGCCATCTTGAAGTTATTAAATCCTCTCTATAAAGACGTATTGGCCGTTCTTCGCGATTTCAATCTTCCTGATGCTGCTTGGTCATTGCCAATGGATTCAATCTTTCTGTTGCCCCCTGCGTCACCAGATCACCAGATCATAGACGCAAAAGGAAATTTTCACTTAAATGATTTTATGACCAGCGGAAATTTGTGCAAAAATAAAGTCTTCAAAATATTCAAAAAAACAAAAACAAAATAACATTGACCTAAAATATCAAGCTTTTTTATTCAGCAATCCAAACCCGAAATCATAATAAAGAGTGGCTCGTGATCTGCTCATTCACACACATTTGTTGTGTCCAGTAGAATTCTGATGGTTAATCTTGTCTCTTTAACAAATCGTAGAATTATGCTTGTCATATTTATTCACAAGTAAATTACGATTGAAACCGACCCTTCTAGGTTGACTAGCCAATTAATCTTATGTGTTCCTACTAGACTAACATGTAATTATACACCTTTAACGCTTGAATTTTGTTCAAATAACTCTGCCTAGCATGCACCGTTCCGGGTCCTCTGTCATGATTACACCAAGCATTACAGAGTATTCTGCCAAAGTCGTACACTCTAAACTATTTATAAAGTATACAGTCTTAGCCTACAGTCTAAGCTTTTAAGAGTAATCATGCTCTAGTCGTCAGTACCAGACTAGTACAAATGCCTCAGTACAAATGAGGTAAATATTCACCAAACTGATAAATAAGTATAGAAGTTTTTCGCGATAGACTCTCCTAAATTAAACGATGTTTTCAACTCATGTGATTGGAATAGACATTATGCACTTCCATCAGTCGACCCTCAACTAAATCACCCATATATGAATATTGATCATTTAAATAATATATTTGTACCAGTCAAACGTAGAATTGTTAGGCCAGAAGAAACGGACGAGTACAAAATAAGGATTTTAACAGAGGTAAGTGTTTTAAGACTGTAATTGGATCAGCAATTTAAAAATAACAAAATAAATGGCTGATTTACAATGCGTGACTTACAAACAATCAAATTTAACAGTGCAATATTAACTAAATAGACTTGGCACAATTTAAAGAAATGGAGATATGTAGCTAAACGCATGTTATTGTAGACGAGAAAGACGTTAATTTATTTAACAAGATTTGTGCAATTATCTGTTGCTGAAATCAGCCAATATTTGACTTTAATTAAACTCCTTGACGAGAAAAAAAACCTAGAATCTTGCTTACATATAATAATATATGCTAGCATATATTATTAACGCTGCGTTTCTAACACTCACATTCTATGCTCGAAAAATTCTAAGCTGGAAAAAAAAATTATTCCTACACCAAATCTATAGAATGCGTACAGACCAATATCTATACTGCCATTTTGGGCCAAAGAGTTCGAACAGCCGACCACTATAACTAACAAATTATACTCTAAGTATATTCGCAAAATCACTTCTTGACTATAATAAGGCCCTTTCCCCAGTATACCACGATTTCCTTTTAACTAATTGTATACCATTTTTCTGACACTGGATAAAAACGTATGAACTTATAAACTGACAAAAGACAAGCTGTTACGTTAAATCGGTCAGAGAATCTTTAATTTTTACAATTTACGCTAATGATCTTCCTAGGGCTTTATTTATGTAAGATGTTCATAAGTAGGTTGGCAACATACTATCACTATCAAGAAATGCTTACGAAGCGTTTTCGGCGGTCAGCGATACGTGCAGTGGCCAGCGGCGGGCCCAGCGGTCAGCGACATCTCATTGCGAAAAATACGTTGAGGCGTTGCATTTTTTTTACCAAAGCAGCGGTCTTCGGCCGGAATTCTTAAGTTTATCTCATGCATTCTTCGTACTACAGTACAAATCCGAATACGAATCAAGGCAAGGTGCTCGAAAATAAAATTCGATTAAACTCGTCTTTTTTGTTTAATTCCATTCGAATTCGAATAATTGTCGCCCAACCAACAAATAACTCGCGAGTAAAAACTAGGTAAGCTCCTGTACAATGTGCAGTGGCGACTTACGATGCGTCTTAAGAAATTAATAAACAATAATAAATTTAAGCAAGTAAGAGATTCTAGGTCGGGAGCTCCCGATAACCTGAACCCTCTTATTCCAGCACAAAATTCAGCTCGAGCTACGCGTTCGTTTGCGTAAGTAGTAAACGGGGCAAGTTATCGAATATCGGAAACAAACTCGATCTGTGCGGCTACTAGGAGGACCTACAGCTTAAATTTAAAGTCTTTGGATCTTATAGGTTCTGAGATCCTTGCGTTCACACATACGGAGGGACAGACGGACATGGCTAGATCGACTCGGCTTTTGATGCTGATCAAGAATATATATAATGTATGGGGTCGGAAATGCTTTATTCCGCCTGTTACATACATTTGCACAAATACATAATACCCGTTTTACCTATTTTCAATGGGTTCAGGGTATAAAAAGAGCAACTAAAAAATTTAAGTGTAACCTGACAGACAGAGATAGCAATCTGTTTTGCACTCAGCATTTGCGAAGGTTGAGGAAGTTGAGGCTAACCTCGATAGGTACGCCTTCGCAGCCAATTACACTAGGAGCCTAGAATAAAGGCATTAAGGGCCGACGAGTGGCATCCAAAGCAAAATAAACAGCAAAGCTACTCTTAGCCTTGTTAAGGGATAAGCCCGACTTCAACATCAGGTCGATCAGCCAGAGTTCAAACCCAGCAACAAGTCCCATATACATCCCAGTAACGGCAGACAACGAATACCAATTAATTGTCGAGTACATCAGCCAAAGGAGACAAAGGATAAACCACATCGCTTCCAGCCTTGGACAAAGCTAGGAGAGCACTCATTAAACTCGAGGCTGAAGATGAGCACGACTATGACAGCGATAATGTCAATACGAAAGGTACCTTCTGCCATTCATATCGATACTAGCGCATCCAAGAATTATAACAGTCCTTACACGTGGCTAATGGACGCAATCGCGGTAGATATCTCATTTGCCGTTCACTCCATGCCTGCTTCGAACAACATCACGAGGAAATGTTTGTTGCCAATGTTTGGTGTAATGACAATTTTTTTTACAAAGCTAGATACCTTGGATGGGATAATTGGCCTTGACCTGCTAACGCAACTGTGTTAAAACTGTCTTAAAAATGATGTAATTTAATTCGGTACGGTCTCGGAGTCGATTCAGTATCACAGGTGTGCTTATGTGAACTACAATAAGATTGTAAGCATTGACTAGAAATTCGGATACCATCAAATAACTTTGGTAGAGAAAAAAATCGTTCTCCGTAAATGAGGAGAGATACGACTAATATCGTATCAAGACAAAGAGAAGTATGACAAGAAGTACTAAGCAAAATGGTCAGATCTTGCCGAATCAGGGTAAGCCGGCAAAACTGGATTTTTAGAAGGACAAAAGGTATTAGTGAAAGCCCACAGGCTAGGAGACAAGCTCTCCCCCTTATGTGTGGGAAATGGGTTGAAGCTTATTTGGGGACAACGATCCTTATTAAAGAAACTACCCTCACTAAAACTATGCAGTGGTTATAGTAATCGTACTAGCATGTGACTGACATAAATATTTAAGAAATACCGGAAATTCCGACTGCAGACTGGTGACGGACTAAAATAAAGTTAATGGGCATGTTTTTACAATCTCACACGTGGAAATTGTTAGAATAGACATCGGACACGTAAAAGACTTAATGTCCGCTGTCGATGTGCACATAGGATGACAATCCTTAAATGTGATTGCCGGTTCCCCCGACACGAAAGACTTACAGAATATACAAATTAAATAGTC
The DNA here is from genome assembly GCA_035045885.1 of Drosophila borealis. NCBI lineage: Eukaryota > Metazoa > Arthropoda > Insecta > Diptera > Drosophilidae > Drosophila > Drosophila borealis. Next base: position 102,051 of record JAWNOR010000195.1, read on the forward strand.
ACAGGTGGTCGAGTCAAACAATAGGCAGGTAATAATAACACGAAAGCTCAGACACAAATAAACCGTTTGACAGACACCGTTACCCATTTGTTAAATGTAACTAAAAAAGGGCAGGACGACACGGATCACCTGTACGAGACTCTGATAGTTAGAAACAGGCTACATTCTGCTCATTAAGGTAACTTAATGCTCATAGTCCCCCTTTTAAAGTAAAATATCATAAGCCGCACTATACTTGACGATTTTCGCTGACCAACTTACAGATACGACGGCCACTAGCCTTTATGTATAGTAAGTTTAAGGATTTTACATTCAAATAATATAATTAATTTCATCATCGAATACCCTTCAGTTAAGTTTATATGCAAGAAGGCTTCAATCTTCCCGGTAGCTTACAACGGATCCACCCTGCACCCCACACAACATTATGGCGGGATTCTAGGATCAAGTATTGGCGAATTGCATAACAACTGCAACAATCATAAAAAAGTGACTTGGGGTTGGTTCTTTGCGCTCTGGGTTGTGGTTTCATCATCCTAACGCAGTAGATCAGGAAGCAACGACACACCCGCCAAATCAAGGAATTGGTGGGATGCCTTTGTAAAATCATGAAAACGCGTTACAAAATGCTGAATGGTTTGCTAAGCTTTGAATACTTTAGATTATAATTTTCTTATGATCCAAACTGGCATAAATTTTCTTTTCGACTGTTATGATAATACACATAAACATAATAACACCAAAATAAAGTAAGAGTGCTCTAGCCGGGAGTGCCTGACGGGGGGATACTCAGAACCTTCTTCTACCAACTCCGAAACCTTCCTGTGCTACGGGCTCGTTTGCCTTAGTACCTTTGACTATGTACTCTCGGAGTCGAGCTCGCAACCTCCCCAACCGACTAAACTACTTACCATACCAATATGTAAGTTAACGAGTGCCCCCCGCACGTAGTTATTTAGTAATTTATAAGTAACCTTCACATTGGCTAACAATTGCACTTATTGTGCTGACACAGCGAATGCTTCAGTTTACCGCCCTGATTACAACGGTACAACGGTAACACAGCTGCGGTTACCTGATCTCTTGCACGTGTTGCAAGAGCAGCCTTATCGCTTGTACTGAGTCGGCTTGCCGGCTTGCCCTGAACCCATTGAAAATGGGTAAAAGGGGTATAATGTATTTGTGCAAATGTATGTAACAGACAGAAGGAAGCATTTCCGACCCTATAAAGTATATATATTCTTGATCAGCATCAAAAGCCGAGTCGATCTAGCCATGCCCGTCTGTCTGTCTGTCCGTCCGTCCGTATGTATGAACGCAAGGATCTCAGAACCTATAAGAGCTAGAGACTCTACATTTTAGCTGTAGGTCTTTCTAGTCCCCTCGCAGATCGAGTTTGCTTCCGATATTCGATAACTTGCCCCGTTTCCAAGTAATCGATAAAAATCGATATCGAAAACATGTTTTTTGAGGAATTTCTGTATATAATATGAGCTAAAGTCACCAAACTAGACATGTAGCTTCTAGAATAGTATATATATCAAATATCTTTCATTTTATAGCGTTACCCACCTCCCAGCTGCTACCTGTTAGGTAAAAATCAAGTAAATAAACCAATTTATGCTACCCACAAATATAGGCCACAATTTAAATGCAATTGACTTTTTGATAATACTCGAATATTCTTTAGTATTATACAATAAGATGTACTGTAGAAAATCTCAACAAGATCGGTTAAGAAACACATAAATGATTACAGAAAACGTGTTTTGACTTTTCTCCTATCAGCGGCAACAAGCGAACATTCCAAGAATTTCTGTATACATGTACACACACACATTCACGCGCGTCTTCTTTGAATTCTATCAACAGCATTGCAATTGCGATTGTATTGTTTTCTGTGCTGCTATTTTAATTCGTTTTTTTCTCAATAAAACTCAAGTGTTAGAGTAGCTGTTGAGTAGAGGCGGCGGCAAGTAATGCGGTCAGTTGCGAGTTTGAACCCTGCCAAAGGAAATTTTTTAAAATTTTTTTTTTCTTTATTACTACTAAAGCAATCGAGCGCGTATTGGGAGCTGCATTTGGGATTGGAGTAATAGGGTTCAGGGTATCCCCTAGTCGGAGCTCCCGACTAGAACCTCTTACTTGTTAACTTATGCTTTTTTGTAGCTTATGTCTTTTTGGTAGACCTCAGACCGCTTATGGCTTTACTTTTAGTTCTGTTTTGACAGCTTAAGTCGGCACTAGCCGTTAAATCATACGTTTTATTGCTGAGCTACAAGGCCAGCATTCTACGAAAGTGAAGTTGAACATCGATTTACAATGAGAACTCACCACCGGGACAACTACAACATAGGATTGAACAGGAAGCCTACCGATACCAATGCTGAATACATCATAGGCGTAAACTGCAGAACTCACTGATGAGTCGCGAGGCCTGCATTCTACACAAGTGAACTCCAACATTGATTCACGCTGAAAACCCGCGACCGGGATCCCAGCAACATTGGATTGAGGAGGAGTGAGTGGATTCATCGTAGACGCAACTTGCATTATTTTTTTTACCACGTATCTTGTGAATATAGACACATGTTTTCTGTTATAACTTCTGTGTTTCTTAACCGTTTTTAATGAAATTTTCTGCAGTTGATCTTATGTGCTATAGAATATAGCAAGATATTCTCGTATATTCTCTAAAAGACAGCACTATCAAATGTGGTACAGCGCCTTAAAATGAAAGACTTTTTATCTGAATATATTATCCTAGACAATGCGTGTAAAATTTACTAATTTTTGCTTTTTAAACCTAAGAGACTTGCTCATAAAACATGTTTCAGTAATCGAATTGGTTGCAAACGGGACAAGTTATCGATTATCAAAGATAAAAGCTGATATGATATTGGTGATTGTGAATGTTTATAAAAAATTTTCATTTAATCGAATCTATTGGATTGAAAATATTAGTACCAATTGCAATAATCTTAGAAAATTCTTGCGCGGCTAGGAATCTATTAAGAAATAAATATGTAATACGCACAATTAAAGCCACTTTTTGGTTATAAATATAAAATAACGAGCTAATAATTCAATTAAGTAGCGATTAAGACTGAGTTCAACAGCAGGCTTAGCTATATTTTAAGGCTAATCATTAATTGGAGTAAGATGCTTCTTGCAAGGATACCGCAGCTTGTTTATAATTTGAAATCTCGCTGCCCTCTTTTGTTTATTGGTCAGTTTTTTGGTTGTATAAATAGTTTTTAGACATTATTTAAGTAAGCTGCAGAAGGCTGCTAATGGTAAGATCTAATTTTGGTATGATATTTGAACTTTCTTGCTAATTTTCAACTTCTGATTCAATTGGAAGTTGTATTGCTTTTTAATAACAATTGATTTTTTAACAAATATTCTTAGGGTTTTATTTTTTTAATATATTTTAATATCTTTAATATTTTCGAAGATGAAGGTTTCAATTTCTTACGGGCATGTGTGTACTTTGGGTATAATCATTAACCATACAATGCATAGATATGTACGTCAAACAGCCAAATCGAAACACGATAAATCGAAGGGAGGTAACCCCAAGGGTGCTTGCGAACATTTTCTTATGCCCAGAGAGAGTAAGACTGCTGATAACACTGAACCTCAAGAGCCGAACTATCAGTATCAGTATCTCGCTCCTTTCGCAAAGTCGCTGCGGCTGATGTTTTTTCATAATATATGTATGTGGTGTTTTATTTAAGATAAGGTTATAGAAATAGTATTATATTGTTTAAAGTTACAAGTTATTGGGTTAAGTTATACGATCAGTGAATCGTCGTCTCTCTTCGTTTAGAAAACAGCTCTCACAAGAAACAAGCTCTAAGGCCGAACTGCAACTTCCCGTCTTCGTTGTTTTTGGCACGCTGCTCTTCTTTGCATCGTGCACGTTTTCGTCTTCTGCTTTAGCGAATTCGCCGGCTGGCGAATGCATTGTCCTCGTCATCGTCGTCTTCGGGAATCGGCCATGGCTTTAGATACTCTGCTCAAGTCGAAGAGTTATTTGGGCCATTGGAGCTACCAACTTTTTGAACATCATAGCACTAACTATACAATGCATAGACATGTCAAACAGCGTTTTAATCGGATACCGATAAAACGTCAACGACTGAGCCACATGGGTGTCCACGCCCGTTTTAGTGTGCCCAGACAAAGTAAGACTGTTGAGAGTGGCAGCCGAACGCCGGCTTCGAAAGCCGAACGTTCAGTATGAAGCCGCATCTCGCTCAGCGCACAACGTCGCTGCGGCTGGTGCTATTTCGTAATATATGTATGTTAGCTTCAGCCCAAATACATACATATGTGTGTATGCGTATGCAGAGTGTGCCTCGCTCTCACTTATTGCTTTGCGCACTTGGGTGCATCTCCTTCTCCCTGCATAGCTTCTCAAAAACTCCGAGATCTACAAACATACATACATATGTTTGTGTTGTGTGGATGTGCGCACAAGTAGATCGCAGCGTTTGTCGCGAGCCAGAGATTTTTTCTTCAATTGTGTGCCCTTTGTGCCTGTGGTGGCAAAAGGCACACACATTCAAATGCTCTATCATGTATTTCTTCGTCCAGTCAGCCATAATGAGAAGATTTTGATATATTTATATTTATTAAAAACTTAAATGACCTAAATGATATATTTATATATTATATTTTAATATTTTTGTTTACTGTGGGGACCGATTTTGCTTAAAATTAAAAAAAAAAAACTAAGTCGTATTTCTGCAAGGGTAATTCCTCGTCGGCTTGTCGAATAATTTAAGAAAATACCAAAAATTGAAAATGTTCAATTTTTTCGACTTGCTACTTGTGCACACGCACACTCTTTCGAGTAAGCAGTTGGGTGACATTATTAAAGGGTTTGACCTGTTCATGTGCAAAACTCCTATTTTCCATGCATGTTGTAAGGGTAAGGGTACCTGAACGTTGGCATAAGTGCATGATAACTCTTTGGGCTTGCCAAGCACACACACTAGCACATTTTTCTATATGGATGAAAGCATTTATGCGTTTGTGTGCGTGCCTGCCTGCCCGATGCAAACTAGACATTCTGATCGTTTATTGCCTGCCATAATACCCTTTAACCCAAAATGTTTACAATGTCGAAAAATACATTAAATTATCACTTGCATTTTTTCCATATCAAAGTGCAAACGAACGACAAGTGCGGTTCACCTGTTCGTTGCCTGTTCACACATTTGTGCCTTACGCGGCCGCAAGCTCACCGTAGGCATGCCGAAAAAAACAAAGACCCGTCGCCCAAATTTACGCACCCATTGATGAAAATATCTATGTCTCACGACAAACCCTTGATCGGCTCATTCGCACACATTTGTGTGTGTGTGTGTGTCTGTGTGTAGAGCTCGAAATTCAGGAAGGCCAAAAACTTCAAGTTTGGTGAAATTTGCATCGGGCAGGCAGGCAGGCAACCAACACGCACACAAAGGCACAAATGCTTCCATCTATATAGAAAAGTGTGTAAGTGTGTGCTTGTGCTTGGCAGGCCCAAAGAGTTATCATGCACTTATGCCAACGTTCAGGTACCCTTACCCGTACAACAATCATGGAAAATAGGAGTTTTGCACATGAACAGGCCAAACCCTTTAATAATGTCACCCAACTGCTTACTCGAAAGAGTGACCGTGTGCACAAGTAGCAAGTCGAAAAAATTGAACATTTTCATTTTTTGGTATTTTCTTAAATTATTCGACAAACCGCCGAGGAATTACCCTTGCAGAAATATGACTTAGTTTTTTTTTTAATTTCAAGCAAAATTGGTCCCCACAGTAAACAAAAAAATTACAATATTATATTTAAATATATCATTTAGATCATTTAAGTTTGTAATAAATATAAATATATCAGATTCTTCTCATTATGCCTGACTGGACGAAGAAATACATGATAGAGCATTTGAATGTGTGTGCCTTTTGCCACTACAGGCACAAAGGGCACACAATTGAAGAAAAAATCTCTGGCTCGCGACAAACGCTGCGATCTACTTGTGCGCACATCCACACAACACAAACATATGTATGTATGTTTGTAGATCTCGGAGTTTTTGAGAAGCTATGCAGGGAGAAGGAGATGCACACAAGTGCGCAAAGCAATAAGTGAGAGCGAGGCACACTCTGCATACGCATACACACATATGTATGTATTTGGGCTGAAGCTAACATACATATATTACGAAATAGCACCAGCCGCAGCGACGTTGTGCGCTGAGCGAGATGCGGCTTCATACTGAACGTTCGGCTTTCGAAGCCGGAGTTCGGCTGCCACTCTCAACAGTCTTACTTTGTCTGGGCACACTAAAACGGGGGCGGACACCCATGTGGCTCAGTCGTTGACGATTTATCGGTATCCGATTAAAACGCTGTTTGACATGTCTATGCATTGTATAGTTAGTGATCATAGGCATTGTTATCGGTATCGAAATCCTCTTATTTGACCAATTTCGGAAAATAATATGAGGTAGAGTCACCAAACTTGACATGAAGCTTCTAGAATAGTATATATATATCAAGTATATTTCATTTTATACCTATCGCCTGTCGAAAGAAGAGGGTATCAGGGTATCCCTTAGTCGGGAGCTCCCGACTAGAACCTCTTACTTGTTATGATTTATTTCAATTGTTCATTTTGTTCTCGACTTCATAGTTAAACTCTTGTTAAAACAATACCCACTGGGCCACCCTTGTGCACAGATTCTGCTTTTCTAACGTCTTTGTAAATGCAATGCAGTCTGTGATCAACTTAAATGGGATGCCGAAAAGGTAAACTCGAATTTGTTTAACGCTTCGATGACAGCTAATATCTCAAGCTCTTAACTTCAATATTTTCGCTGTGCGTCCGTCGTTTTCTTACTCATGAAGTATACTGGATGCAACTGTCCATCGTCTGAAGACTTTTGCATGAGCACAGCTCCGAAACCGTCTATTGATGCATCAGTATGTACTTTGGTCTCGTATTTTTGATTATATATGGCTAATACCGGATTAAAGGTCAAAAATTTTTTCAGGGTGATCGATGGCGTTTTCTTCGTTGGGACCTATCATAAATTTTGTGTTGCTTTTTATCAAATCTGATAAGGGCTTTGAAGTGATGGCATAATTATGGATAAATATTCGGAAATAACCAGTCAGCCCTGAACAAATTTCAAGCTGGTTTAATTTCTGGGCGTCTTAAATTTTGAAACGGCTTCAATTTTTTGCGGTGTCGGGTACAACTTTTTGGATTCTATAATATGACCCAAAAACTGGATTATGGTTCGTAAAAAATAAATCTTTTTAAATTCAGGTCAAGCCCGAACTCTTTACAGGTATTTATAACTCCTATCAGATTTTCCAATGGCTCTTTTTCGTCTTTAGCCGGTGTTATTACGTCGTCTACGTAGGGTAATGCAATATTTCTACGAGATAGTGGTCTAAAAATTGCATTACCGTGCCGTTGGAATACTCCAGGTGAATTTGATTAGCCAAGAGCAACTTTGCGGAACTGATATTGTCTGCTCTGTGTAACAAATAACGGGTATATCTTACTGTCCTCGGCTACTGGCACGTGGGAGAAGCCATTCTTTAACTAGATTGTGCTAAATATCAAAGCCTCTTTCATGTGATCGAGCTGATCATCTATTAGTGGCAATGGGAAATTATCTTTTATGATTACCCTTTTTATTCTTCTGTAATCGGTACAGAGTCGTAGTGTGTCATCAGTCTGTTTGACGAGAACCACTGGACTCGATAACTCCGAATCTGATCTTCGATCACACCATTTTTCAACCACTCGTCAACCTGCGCTTCAATGATGCGTGCCTCTGTAAATGTAGTTTAATGTTTTTTAAAATTATTTTCATCTCGACATTTGTTGTTTTAAGGTTTTCCGGCTTATAGTTTTGAACCATCTCAAGTACTATGTTTTTGGTAACATCACTAACCAGAGTGTTTATATCGACTTATATTACTTTCGTCACTATTGCTTTCTTCATATGTCTTAAATACGCTTACACCGTTGCTATTGAACGAGATTTCCGCATAAAAACGAAGTTCTTCTCCAATTATTAGTTTAACGTCCATACAACTTTGCGTAACCACGTAAAAATTCAAAATATGAACATTTTGATCGATGTGAACAGTATGATCAACCTGCCCAATCGGCTTTATATTGTTCGCGTTACGATCATTACCAAAGCCAATCAAATACACGTCACAGTCTTTTAATTTTGGAAGGAAAAGTTCCTTATAAAGATCTTCACGTAAAACATTAAATTTGCTCTCGGTATCAAACAGTGCTAAGCACTTCTTGGTTTAGAAAAAACTTCTTTTGACGTTAGCACAGATTTGTTTTTTACAACACGAACATTTGATTTGTCTTCATTTTGATGTTCACATTTTTATATACAATATTTCGATATGTGTCCGAATTGGTAACATTTAAAACGTTTTCTTCCTTTTTTTTTTATCCATGCTATTGTTGGCTAAATGCCCCTTTTCTCCACAACTAAAACAATTGATCTCTTTTTTTCCACTGTGCGTACCACTCTGCATCATTTGCAAATTCTTTGTCAATTTTGTCACTCTTCTTATTTTTTCCACTCAATTTTTCATTTGTTTTTAAACTTTTGATTTGTTTTTAAACTCGTTCATGTTTTTTGCACCATATAAAATCGATTTGTTAATGGAAAGTTCATCTGTACCATCGATCACGTCGTCCTCCACATTTCCACGAGATGCAATGTCTCTCATGCGATAGAAATATTAATAAGCGCTTTCACCACTGCGACGTTCTCAGTCAATTGTGAGTGTATTTGCTTGCTGTTCACTCCAGATTTGAATTCGCTCAACAAAACACTCTTCAGAGCAACCCATGAATTGAGGTTCTTTTCGCTCACAACAAATAATAACGCAATGTCTCGCAATGATTTCTATGCAAAAATCAGTGCTTGCAAATCACACCAACACATAAGCAAAGCTTGTTCTCGAGTTCTGCCACCCATACTTCTATAGAAATTTCCTCACTGCCATCAAATACTCGAATGGACTCTTCCACGTCGCGGAAACTTATAGCAATGCGTTGTGTTTGCAATTCGTTGACGCGTTGTCGGCAATCGTCATTTCGCTTTGCGTTTCGAGCTGCGCGTACTCGTACGTTTTCAATCGTAGCTTCTTCTGCTACATCTTCTTTGTCGTGTCCGAAATCGTCAAATCCGTGCGCGCCGCTTTCAAGGTCTTCATTTTTTTCTTCGCTGCTTTCCTCGTCTTCTTCGTCTGCATTATTGTTGTGCCGAAACAGTTGGCCGGCAAGCAAATTCCGAAAAATATGTAACGGAATGTTTTCAACACTGTGGTTTATCCCCAACACTGTGCAAATCGATTCAAGGTCATGCTCAGACAAGTTTTCTTGTATCATTATATTTAAAACCACTAAATTCACGCAGAAGGCGGCTATTATTCCTGTCATCTTCGGCCTCAAAAACAAATTTGTGCAATGCACAAATACACACACGATTTCAACACTTCAGTTTTTCTTCTTTTACAAAACAATTTTGCAGCTTTCCACTATCTGTTTCACTTTACTTCGTTAAGTCTTGGATGAGCCTCCAACTCACTTTTCTTTGTTAATCCCGGATGTGCCTCCAAATATGTGGGGTTATATATAAGATAAGGTCATACAAATAGTATTGCAATGTTTAAAGTTACGCTGCTCTTCTTTGCATCGTGCACGCTTTCGTCTTCTGCTTTAGCGGATTCGCCGGCTGGCGAATTCGCCTTCGTTGTGTATTGAATGTATTATCGCCTTCGTTGTGTATTGAATGCTAGTTGTCTAGGGATCTCTTTGTTGTTATGAGTAAGTCGAAAGTGGGCTATGGCCTGCCTCGAGAAATACCAACCCACATGTATGTTAGTTTTAAATTCCTTACAGCCCAGAGGAGGCTTCCCTAGTGCCCGCGCAGTACGAGTTTGTAACTTGCCCCGTTTCAAAGCAATTGATACAACTTGATATCGAAATCCTGTTATTTGAGCAAATCTCTTAGGTTTTAGAAGCTAGAGTCACCAAATTTTATATGTACCTTCTTGTATATAATATCAAGAATATTTCATTTTATAGCTATAGGCCGCTATATTAGTAGGCCACTTGTCAGTGGCGGCTAGCGAAAATCGTAAGAGTTTCTTCATATATTTGAACAAATTCACACATACATACACACTACAAGAATTACAGAAGCAATCGTTTCGTAGGTCGCGGGGCATAAGTTCAATTTCAGCAGTGGGGGCCAATATCCTCCGCTCGGTTCCCCATCATATGTACTATGTAAATACATTATATAATTAAAAAGAAATTCGACAATGGACTCTAAATACAATATTATGAATTCGTTGGAGTTCAAGACACAGTCAACAACTCCCACATCCGAGAAGACGAAATATTAGTATCTTTTGATGCAGAATCCCTGTTCCAGCATTCCAATGAAATTAGCACTGGACACAATAAGACGAAAATGGACCAAATTTAATAATAACAAGAGTATAAAACATTCTTAAAGAACTGAACTCGTTTCACAAACACATTTTCTTAACAGTTGAACTAGAAAAAGACGGGAAGCTACCATTTTTATACGGTATAGTAAACAGAGTTAACAACTCACTCAAAATTAAGTGGTATAAGAAACCCATAGCCTTTGGACGAATACTCAACTTTAACTGAAACAACCCAAAAAGTATGATGAAAAATACAGCACTAAGCTGTATGAGAAGAGCTATCAACAAATTAGACCCTATATACCACAAAGAAATTGAACACGATTAAAAAACTCTTGACCATAAATCTCTTTCCACAGAATATAATTAGAGCATTATTAAAAAGACAACAAATCAGAACACAAAAGCCAACAGAATCTTCCAAATGTACAAGAAACAAGGATAAAACTAGCACGTAAGCCACAATACGTTACAAAAATTCTGCATCAATACAAAGGCGACAAGTTAGAAGCTCTAGTTTGTGGCTCCCGACTAGGGAATACCCTGAACCTTCCTCTACCAGCACCATATGCAGCTCGCGCTACGCGCTCGTTTGCTTCAGTAGTACTTAAAATAAATTTTAAAAAAATTTAAAATTTCCTCGATAGGACTCTACTCAACAGCCACACCAATAGTTTTGTTTCAATGAGAAAAAAAACGGATTAAAATAGCTTCACAGAAAATATACAATCGCAATTGCAATGCTGTTGATGGAATTTAATAAAGACGCGCATGAATGTGTGTGTGAGCAGAAATTCTTGCTATTTGCGCTAGCTGCCCCATTGACATGGGCAGCCAAAACACATATTCTTCAATAACTTCAGTGTTTCTTAACTGATCTTGATGAAAATTTTAACAGAAGATCTTATTGTACAATAGAATACTTGAATATTCTCAAAAAGTCAATTGCATTAAAATTGTGGCTTAAATTAGTGGGCAATACAAGTTGGTTTATTAACTTGATTTATACCTTTGTGGTGGTAGTAGGAGGTGGCGATAGCTATAAAATGAAAGATACTTGATATATATATACTATTCTAGAAGCAACATATCACGTTTGCTCTAAAAACAGGATTTCGATATCGATTTTTATCGGATGTTTGGAAACTGATTAAGTTATCGAATATCGGAAACAAACTCGTACTGCGCATAGACTAGGAGGATCCTTCAAAATTTGTTGTCCTTACCTCTTATAGGTTCTGAAATCCTTGCGTTCATACATACGGACAGCCGGACGGCCATGGCTAAATCGATTCGGCTGTTGATGCTGATCAAGAATATATACACCTTATGGGGTCGGATATAGAACGCGAGTAAAAGACCCCAAAAATTCTATTATATAAATAAAGGATATATATTTATTAATTTATATTTTTTTAAAATTCTTTAGTTTAAATTAAACATATTTTAATTATATGCACCTATATATAGAAACTTAATTTACTGGGGTAACTTTACACTGACTCGAGTGTCCTAGGGCTTATGTCCTCATTAGAGAGATTTAAAAATGCCCAATCAATGTGCGAGTCACAATGGGTATTGGCGTTTCAACATCTAGTAGACACCTAAATCACTTTCTGAGCGATTCAGTGCAAAATCATTTTAGATATTAAATTTCCACGACCATGGAAAATTACATCTACCCGAACCATTCAGTGCATCGAATAAGGAACCAAATGTTGGTATCAACGGCTTCCACCTATGTTAGTCTTGTGGTGAGAATCTTGGCGCCGAAAAATAAACTTTTGTTTAATAAACCTTTGACTCGCACTTTCCTTACTTATAAGCATATATATATATAGCATACTTAAAAACGACTTACCCAGATATTTTCCTACCGCTTAAGCAATTAGTTATATAATATAAAGCACGATTCCCCTCTTAGGGCGCAATGAATTAGGTTTTACCTCGCAATCAAGGCGGACAACAATAATAAGCATTGAAATGTCAATCATTTCGTTTGAATAAGTTGAGGCCTTAACGAAACGTAGAATAAACGACTCAAGCACTAAACATCTGATCGATTATCTCCAATATGACAGTGAATGCTTTCAGTATTAAGAAGGAACATGTCTTGGGCGGAACTATTATCTAAGTGATCATACGGGGTTCGAAGTAGTTTCGCAGTCCACAATTTCGCTATCTCATTTTGGACCTTATCGTCATTTTTGGGAGGTTTAGGAGGAAAACAATCTACTATAATAAACAACTCGGAAGCAGTTATTCTCCAGTACAAACTACGTATGTTATAGTGCAGCACGCTGCATACGAGAGCAAGTGTGAACCACCATTTGCTATACGTAGCTCCCTGACTTTTGTGAATAGTTATACCTTCTGCAGGTATAACTGGAAACTGCCTACGGCCGATAGAAACTTTCTCACTTCTTCTATATTGAAAACTTTTAACTATCTGTATTGGAGTCCAGAGAGCTTATTTACGATGTGTACACTTTTAACGAGATGGCACTCCTTCGATATCATCTAAAAATTTCACCCATAGAGTTATTGGAGTGCTGGATGCATCAAAATCTATTTAAATTAGCATGCTTATTGCCCTATTAACTAATCTATCCCCAGAATCTACATTGACCGTAAGCTTATATTTGGCAGTGGTTTTTAGAAGAAGAGACATACACAATCCCTGTGCTTTGGACGACCTAAAGCTACTAACGGCTTGTAAAATTCTCTGTCGAAAAGCCGCTAAATTTGTAGCCTAAATAAAATCATCAGCGGTAGAAAAAAATTAAATGAGGATTTATTTCTGGCAATCCTAATACTCAAAATCTATCGTCTACTACTTCTTGATTTTCAATATTTTCCTCATTTTCTGCCTGTCCTGTATTTTCAATATCATATTCCCTGCTATTCACCGGATTAGTTCCTGATTTTGGCCACAAAACGATTATCAGTCTCTCTCTCGGTACTAGTTCTACATTTTCATGCTTCTATGGGACATACAAGCTCTCTAAAATATTTGATCCGTTCAGTATTAATATAAAATCTCCTATACCTACTATCTCCTATGCCACTACCATCGCAAAGTGCGTAAACTAATTGTTGGGAAGCCCTGGGTGTTTCGATATCATCAGCTTCATCTGTATATTGGCGAAAATGTTATAAAAAAGATCGGAAACCAAATTGGCTAATCATCGCCATGTCCTTCTTTTCTGCTTCCCAATGCACAGGTGAAATGCGAATACTTTTCAAAACCCCATAGCCATCATCGTGACGTATTAGACTTTCCAAATGGTCCTTATTGAGGTCTTGTGCTGCCGTAATGCTCTGCGTGGCGTTGTGCTTACGTAACCAAATCGAGGTGTTGTTCCTTACATTAATCATTTCCAATTTTTTATAATTGATAAAAGGCTTATGTTTTATCAAAATTTCTAAGTTCTGCCCGAACTTTGGCTGTAAAACTGTCGGACACTTTCTCTCAATTCCATCAAAAATAGTTGGGAAAGCAAGCCCGGCTTTATATTATGTATCCTCTCTTGCTCAGCATATACTGAGATAGACCTATTAAACTGATATCTAGCTCGCTGTCTCTGAGACACAATGAAAACTGATGCGTTTATAAATCGGAAAAATCGCAAATCGGCTATGGAAATTCAAAAACACACAAAAGTCTGTAGTGTGATGACAAGCGCATGCTACAGATTAAATCGATTACTGCTTCTTCTAAGCACACTTGTAGTATGATTGTTGGAAAATACTCACTCTCCTAACACTACGATTTGATATACACATGACAATGAGCGTTTTCTTACGTTATTATTAGAAAAACATCTATAACAACATCAATCTAATAACAGGCTGGCGGCAGCCAAGGCGAAAAAGCCTTATCTATATATAAAAATTAAAGTCTATATTTTAAAATACCTCCTTAAGTCATTAAGTCATTAATTAAAGTCAATAATATATTCGTTGTTAAAAATCAAACTTAAAGAAATTATTTAAATATTTGCTTTGATTTAAAAATACAGATTTTCTACCGCGCCAACCTCAATACACAACATGCATTCATATGTGAATGTAAATTTGCTATAGGTCATGATCAGCGCTAGAACACTAACAAATGTATTCTTTACCAGCAAAAACAGCACTTATACATCACGTATACAAACATAGGTGCTTGTACGCCATTGGCTGAGACAAGAACTTCTCTCGAGCATACACTGCCCAAAAACAAAAGTGAAATCAGTGAGCTATTTTCCTCACATAGTTATTGCACAAGAAGCGCTTTGGGAAAAAGTTAATTAATAAGCGAAAATTATAATGCCAAAAGGCTTTAATTGCTTAAGGAGTCAGCCATTGCCGATCATTATTATGTTAATTACTTTTATGATTTCTTGTTCAGTAGGAAGAGGATAAGCGGTGTGTATCGATCTTAACCCTTTAATATTGATATTCCTTATCTTTACCACTTTGAATTGACCACTTTTTTTAATAAAAGTCTTTGTGACGAATTTTTCGAATTTGTCTATTAATATCGATTCAACCATTCATCGAGGCTAAGTTTTGCTCCATTTCAATGAGCACGTAATCGGTTATAATTTGTTGTTTTGGTTCTCATTGACAATTTTAGAAAATGATGCTGCATTTGATGTACCCTGGTGTGCGCGATCACGCAGCCAATTATACGCACATATTGAAGAAAAAGAATGTCCGGCTAAGTTTTAATTTATAGGGAGAGTGGGCATAACAGCCGACACGGGCTGATGCAGGCCATCTAGTGGCCAAAATGAGGGAGACGAGATCAGGTGATCGTCACAGGTAGGGCGGGTACGCTGGGTCCGGAGCCGGGACTCGATCTGGAAGAGTAAAGTTGATAAATAGTGTTTTTTGTTAATTTGTACTAAGCGTCTCACCTTTGTTGTTTGCATTTGCTTGTTGTTACGGCTGTTAGTGTTGTTTATTTGTTAGAAGTTTCGATTGTTTGATGTTATCGATTATGTGGTTCATATCGAATAGTGTTGTATAGGTATGTTTTGCTACAGACGTTGATATCGATTGTGTGAGCTGCGGGGCAGGGATGGCACTGCACCCAGAGAAACCGATGAGCCAGCCGGCGCGGCCCACTGAGAAACAAGCAGTTCCGTAACAATATGGCGCCCAAGTTGAAGAAGCACCCGGTTCAAGGAAAGGAAGGGAAACTCCCTTGGCTTTAGGATCCTCACCGCTGATGTCTTATGTGGCACGAGTAGGCGGCTAATAATCGCGCAGCGTGTAGTGGAATCCGAGAAGCACGACGGAGGCAGAGATTACTAGAATATCCCTGAGCATAAGAAGTTTTTCTTGTCTTGGTTGATGGCGGTAAGTCACGTTCGCATGTTGGCGAACGTTCGCGACCGTTCATCGTAGCCTGGTGGTAGCCGCAATGACAAAGGAATCTTGTGATAAAAGGTTTTATCAGGGTAGTTTTGTCAGATGTTATTTATTCAATTATTAGTTTTTGTCTCATTTTGTGTCAATGTTGGATGTATGCTGACTGTAGTTATATGAGCTTCGGAGACTGGTGACCTAGGACGATGTAGATTCGAGCCTCCGCCGCATCTGTCACACAGCATACCCCAAGAATGGCCAGAAGAGCGACGGAGACGGATCTTTCCATGGTGTCCATTAACATGGGGAGTTTTCTTGTCGCGGTTGATGGCGGTAAGTCACGTTCGCATGTTGGCGAACGTTCGCGACCGTTCATTGTAGCCAGGTGGTAACCGCCATGACAAAATAACCTGTGATAAAATGTGATATATATGAAAGATATATGGTAGACTTAGAGAAGGCGCAACAAGATATACCTCCACGGAACCTAGAGCTCCCAAAAGCGACGAAAGTCTCAGTACTCACATCGGCAGCGAGCGCGGCGATAGCACAGGCCCACCAGACATATCTGCATGCTCTGCCAGCTGGCATCAGTGAGTCTATCCGCGAGGATATGCGAACAGGCTTCATGGAGATGATGAAGGGGATCATTGATGTGCTTAGGCCGCCAGGGAGCCACGCCGGAGAGCCTAACACTGTGCTGATGCCACCGAGACACGTCGTGCCGGGACCGCAAACAGGCGCCATCCCGAAAGAGCGAGGGATCCAGAGGGATCCAGTGCGAGGCTTTTTCACCACCAGAGCCACCGAAGCCTCACAGAACAGGCGCGCGAGGAACGGAGTACTCATCCAGCAGCCCAGTATACGTCGCAGATGCTCAGGCGAGGAACTGGCGTAATCCGAATAATCGCCACTTCCGAGTAGAGGATCGGAGAGCGGATGACTTTCAGCCGGAGGAAGTGTATGCCAACGTACGAGAAGCAGCGTACCTGAAGCTTGAGCGGTGGGATGTCAAGTTCGATGGCGAGGACGCCATGAATTCTGTCGAGGACTTCGTGTTTCGGCTGGAGTTCCGGCAGAGGCAATATCAGTGCCCGTGCAAGGAGGTCTTGCGTGGTTTTCACCTTCTACTGACCGGCCGTGCCCACGAGTGGTATAGGGTGCACATGCGGCATTCTCGGGTCGACAACTGGCTGCAACTGCGGCACGCTCTCTTAGATAGGTTCCGGGGCCATCAGACGGAGCATGATTTGATTCAAGAGTTTCTACAACGAGAGCAACAGACCAGCGAAGGGGTGGACGATTACATCCATCACATGCGTCAGCTCGCCGCGCGATTCCAGAAGCTGCTAAGAGACCGAGCACTGGTTAAAATTATTAAGCGTGGTTTGAAGAAAAGTCTGGCAAAATACATCTATGCCATGGATATACTCACCGTGGATGAGCTGCGCCAAGAGTGCATAGGAGTGGGGACACATTCTGTAAGGACCAGGATAAAGCTATATATAAAGATACGAATAAAGGAATAACATTAAGAGGCTTACCATATGAAGAACGTGCTCGGGCATACATGTCGGCCCGAAATAAAATTTTTGGTGAGCGGCAGCTGGATGGGATGACACTGGCAACCTGAAGAGTGGTGAAGGATCGTGCGGGCTTTCGCAGACGCAGGATCACCAGACGCCAGGTCATCGAAGCTGTGAAGCGAGAGGATGGCATAGACCCACGCGTATTCGCCGATGTGGAGGTCGTGGGGATAAAAATGAAAGGGTTATTGTACACAGAAGACTCAGACAGCCTGCTGGGACGAGAATGCCGGGGGTTAGTGGAGTAATTGGAATGGGAAGCGCAGCCTTACACATTGGTGGTAAGGACAATTTTAGGCCGCGTTGTTCTGCCTGTGAAATACGGGAGTAAGTAAGAAGTGATCGTATTTTATATGTGCGCGGACCTACGACAGGAACCATACCTGGGAATCGACTTCTAGCGAGCCTTCGAGATTGCCCCAGAGTTGCTCGGCCCGGCCATAAAGTCCGAAGCCCCACTAGGGGCATCTGAGGTAACAGTAACGAACCCAGAGGTGGCTTATTACCGAGACGACGACGACTGCGTGACGGACCCGGAAATGTGGAACCTGGACAACGAGCAGAAGAGTCAGTTGGAAGAAGTGAAACGCAGATTTCTCCAATTTGAAAAGGAAACCTCACCTGTTGCAGCATCATATACAGCTGATCGAAGGAGCCGAGCCCGTGAAGGATAGGCATTATCCGTTGTCACCGGCTAAACAGGAGATCGTGTGGGCCGAGGTAGATAAGATGCTAAAATTAGGCATCATCGAGGAGAGTGACAGCCCCTGGAGTAACCGAACGACGGTAGTGATGAGGCCGGGGAAGAACATTTTTTTTACACGCCAAGAAACTAAATAGCGTGACGGTAAAGGACGCTTACCCGATCCCATGCATCGAGGGCATCTTGTCGCGCATCGACGAGACTCATTTTATCTCAAGCTTCGCCCTTAAGTTCGCGGTTTGGCAAATCGAGATGGAAAGGAAGAGCAGGGCGCTTACGGCGTTCACTGTACAAGGGAGGCCGCTGTACCAGTTCCGCCACATGCCATTCGGGCTCTGCAACGCCACTCAACAACTATGCAGGCTCATGGATAAGGTGATCTCGACGAATCTGGGGTCAAACATGTTCGTATACCTAAACGACTTACTCATAATATCGGCCGATTTTCAGACGCATCTGAAATACCTAGAATTGGTGGCCGAGTGTCTGGAGAATCTCACCATAGGCATGGCAAAGTCGAAACCGCAACCCAAACTACATGGATCCGGGAAGCGTGGAGGCGATTTGGAACATCCCGAACCCGAAGACGGTCAAGGAACTGCGAAGTTTCCTAGGTACGCCGGGGTGGTATCGCCGATTCATAAAAAATTACGCCGAGATCTCAGTACCGTTGACTGATGCATTAAAGAAAAGAACGGGGAAATTTGCGTTGAGCGACGAAGCCATTGATGCCGTGGAGACCTTGAAGCTAGCCCTCACCACAGCCCCGGTGTTAGTACACGCGGTTTTTGAAAGACCCTTCTTTATTAAATGTGATGCATTCCACCATGGAGTAGGAGCCGTGTTGTTCCAGCTGGACAACGAGGAGCATGAAAGGCCGATCGCAATCTCCCAAACTCAATAAGCACCAGATTAACTATTTGGTGACCGAGAAGGAATGCCTAGCCGCCAAACTGTCCATACATCGATTCCCACAGTACGTGGAGATAATGCCTTTCACGGTAATCACCGACCTTGCGAGCCTGCAGTGGCTGACGAATCTAAAGGACTTGAGCGAGAGATTGGCCAGGTGGTCACTGGAACTGCAAGCGTTCCGTTTTTCCATGCAGTACCGCAAGGGAGCCGACACGTTGTCCAGAAGCGTGAAAGAGGTTGAATTGGCCCCGGAGGATCTGTTAGGATTTCAGACCGTGGAGTTCGAGAGCACCGAGTAGCAAGGGCTGGTAAAGGAGATGATGAACCAACAACAGAAATTGCCGGATTTGAAAGTGCAGGGCGGACTCCTTTTCAAGAGGACATTGCACGATAGCTTTGAAGACGAAGTCGAGGGCACGAGTTGGAAGCTCTGGGTGCCGGAGTGGCTGGCTGTAGGACTCATCCAACGAGCACACGCGGACGAGACGTCAGCTCATGGAGGCATGCGCACGCGCTGCACCGGCGTTTCTATTGGCCCAACATGGCTATACAAGTCAGGGACTATGTGCGGAAATGTGACATTTGCTCGGAGACCAAGGCACAAAAAATGCAGGTCGGAATTGGGGAAGAAGTGCGCACCGACTGCCCATTCCAGAAGATATAAGTCGACTTCTTGGGGAAGTATCCACGGTCGAAACGAGGGCATGCATGGATATTCGTCGTCGTGGACCACTTTTGTGAAGGCCATGAAGGAAGCCACCGCGGCGGAAGTTGTCAACTTCCTAGTTCACGAAGTGTTCTTTAAATTTGGCGTGCCGGAAGTGATCCCCTCGGATAATGGGCGGCATATTATTTCCAAATCATTCGAGGCAATGGTCCAGGCGTTTGGCATTACGCATTTGCGTACCCCGGCTTACTCGCTTCAGAGTAACGCCACCGAACGCGTGAACCGCACTGTGCTGTCTGCGATAAGAACCTACTTGGGCCAGGATCACAGAAAATGGGACGCGTACCTACCAGAGTTAGAAGTGGCGATCCGGAATGCGGTGCACAGCGCTACGGGAGTGACTTCGTTCATCGCGGTGTTTGGCCAGCACATGTCCCGGAATGGTTCCAGTTACAAGCTGACCTGGAAGCTGAGGTCATTGGCGGATCACAGCATTTCTGACCTAGATGCGAAGGACAGACAGGCTGTAATCCGAAACGAGCGAAGACGTCAACGCTATGATCAACGAGCGCGCCAACTCCATCTGGAACCAGGACAGGAAAAGTGGAGGCGCAACTTCGCACTCAGCAGCTTTGGCAATGCCTTCAATGCCAAGTTCGTCCGGAAATTCCTGAAGAGCCGCGTCCGAGCCGTGGGTACCAACGTCTACGAGTGGGGAGATCTCCAGTGACGTGTGCTAGGCGTTTACCACGCAAAAGGCGTTAACGGCGGCAGCGTCCGTCCTCCTTGGTCAGCGTAAGAATATTCGTTGTGGGTGTGGCCTACGTTGGGGAACCTGGACAACGAGTAGAAGAGTCAGTTGGAAGAAGTGAAACGCAGATTTCTCCAATTTGAAAAGGAAACCTCACCTGTTGCAGCATCATATACAGCTGATCGAAGGAGCCGAGCCCGTGAAGGATAGGCATTATCCGTTGTCACCGGCTAAACAGGAGATCGTGTGGGCCGAGGTAGATAAGATGCTAAAATTAGGCATCATCGAGGAGAGTGACAGCCCCTGGAGTAACCGAACGACGGTAGTGATGAGGCCGGGGAAGAACATTTTTTTTTACACGCCAAGAAACTAAATAGCGTGACGGTAAAGGACGCTTACCCGATCCCATGCATCGAGGGCATCTTGTCGCGCATCGACGAGACTCATTTTATCTCAAGCTTCGCCCTTAAGTTCGCGGTTTGGCAAATCGAGATGTAAAGGAAGAGCAGGGCGCTTACGGCGTTCACTGTACAAGGGAGGCCGCTGTACCAGTTCCGCCACATGCCATTCGGGCTCTGCAACGCCACTCAACAACTATGCAGGCTCATGGATAAGGTGATCTCGACGAATCTGGGGTCAAACATGTTCGTATACCTGAACGACTTACTCATAATATCGGCCGATTTTCAGACGCATCTGAAATACCTGGAATTGGTGGCCGAGTGTCTGGAGAATCCCACCATAGGCATGGCAAAGTCGAAACCGCAACCCAAACTACATGGATCCGGGAAGCGTGGAGGCGATTTGGAACATCCCGAACCCGAAGACGGTCAAGGAACTGCGAAGTTTCCTAGGTACGCCGGGGTGGTATCGCCGATTCATAAAAAATTACGCCGAGATCTCAGTACCGTTGACTGATGCATTAAAGAAAAGAACGGGGAAATTTGCGTTGAGCGACGAAGCCATTGATGCCGTGGAGACCTTGAAGCTAGCCCTCACCACAGCCCCGGTGTTAGTACACGCGGTTTTTAAAAGACCCTTCTTTATTAAATGTGATGCATCCCACCATGGAGTAGGAGCCGTGTTGTTCCAGCTGGACAACGAGCAGCATGAAAGGCCGATCGCAATCTCCCAAACTCAATAAGCACCAGATTAACTATTTGGTGACCGAGAAGGAATGCCTAGCCGCCAAACTGTCCATACATCGATTCCCACCGTGCGTGGAGATAATGCCTTTCACGGTAATCACCGATCATGCGAGCCTGCAGTGGCTGACGAATCTAAAAGACTTGAGCGAGAGATTGGCCAGGTGGTCACTGGAACTGCAAGCGTTCCGTTTTTCCATGCAGTACCGCAAGGGAGCCGACACGTTGTCCAGAAGCGTGAAAGAGGTTGAATTGGCCCCGGAGGATCTGTTAGGATTTCAGACCGTGGAGTTCGAGAGCACCGAGTAGCAAGGGCTGGTAAAGGAGATGATGAACCAACAACAGAAATTGCCGGATTTGAAAGTGCAGGGCGGACTCCTTTTCAAGAGGTCATTGCACGATAGCTTCGAAGTCGAGGGCACGAGTTGGAAGCTCTGGGTGCCGGAGTGGCTGGCTGTAGGACTCATCCAACGAGCACACGCGGACGAGACGTCAGCTCATGGAGGCATGCGCACGCGCTGCACCGGCGTTTCTATTGGCCCAACATGGCTATACAAGTCAGGGACTATGTGCGGAAATGTGACATTTGCTCGGAGACCAAGGCACAAAAAATGCAGGTCGGAATTGGGGAAGAAGTGCGCACCGACTGCCCATTCCAGAAGATATAAGTCGACTTCTTGGGGAAGTATCCACGGTCGAAACGAGGGCATGCATGGATATTCGTCGTCGTGGACCACTTTTGTGAAGGCCATGAAGGAAGCCACCGCGGCGGAAGTTGTCAACTTCCTAGTTCACGAAGTGTTCTTTAAATTTGGCGTGCCGGAAGTGATCCCCTCGGATAATGGGCGGCATATTATTTCCAAATCATTCGAGGCAATGGTCCAGGCGTTTGGCATTACGCATTTGCGTACCCCGGCTTACTCGCTTCAGAGTAACGCCACCGAAAGCGTCAACCGCACTGTGCTGTCTGCGATAAGAACCTACTTGGGCCAGGATCACAGAAAATGGGACGCGTACCTACCAGAGTTAGAAGTGGCGATCCGGAATGCGGTGCACAGCGCTACGGGAGTGACTTCGTTCATCGCGGTGTTTGGCCAGCACATGTCCCGGAATGGTTCCAGTTACAAGCTGACCTGGAAGCTGAGGTCATTGGCGGATCACAGCATTTCTGACCTAGATGCGAAGGACAGACAGGCTGTAATCCGAAACGAGCGAAGTCGTCAACGCTATGATCAACGAGCGCGCCAACTCCATCTGGAACCAGGACAGGAAAAGTGGAGGCGCAACTTCGCACTCAGCAGCTTTGGCAATGCCTTCAATGCCAAGTTCGTCCGGAAATTCCTGAAGAGCCGCGTCCGAGCCGTGGGTACCAACGTCTACGAGTGAGAAGATCTCCAGTGACGTGTGCTAGGCGTTTACCACGCAAAAGGCGTTAACGGCGGCAGCGTCCGTCCTCCTTGGTCAGCGTAAGAATATTCGTTGTGGGTGTGGCCTACGTTGGGGAACCTGGACAACGAGC
The DNA here is from genome assembly GCA_035045885.1 of Drosophila borealis. Taxonomy (NCBI): domain Eukaryota; kingdom Metazoa; phylum Arthropoda; class Insecta; order Diptera; family Drosophilidae; genus Drosophila; species Drosophila borealis. The sequence continues at coordinate 125,206 of JAWNOR010000195.1, forward strand.
AGAAGAGTCAGTTGGAAGAAGTGAAACGCAGATTTCTCCAATTTGAAAAGGAAACCTGACCTGTTGCAGCATTATATACAGCTGATCGAAGGAGCCGAGCCCGTGAAGGATAGGCATTATCCGTTGTCACCGGCTAAACAGGAGATCGTGTGGGCCGAGGTAGATAAGATGCTAAAATTAGGCATCATCGAGGAGAGTGACAGCCCCTGGAGTAACCGAACGACGGTAGTGATGAGGCCGGGGAAGAACATTTTTTTTTACACGCCAAGAAACTAAATAGCGTGACGGTAAAGGACGCTTACCCGATCCCATGCATCGAGGGCATCTTGTCGCGCATCGACGAGACTCATTTTATCTCAAGCTTCGCCCTTAAGTTCGCGGTTTGGCAAATCGAGATGTAAAGGAAGAGCAGGGCGCTTACGGCGTTCACTGTACAAGGGGGGCCGCTGTACCAGTTCCGCCACATGCCATTCGGGCTCTGCAACGCCACTCAACAACTATGCAGGCTCATGGATAAGGTGATCTCGACGAATCTGGGGTCAAACATGTTCGTATACCTGAACGACTTACTCATAATATCGGCCGATTTTCAGACGCATCTGAAATACCTGGAATTGGTGGCCGAGTGTCTGGAGAATCTCACCATAGGCATGGCAAAGTCGAAACCGCAACCCAAACTACATGGATCCGGGAAGCGTGGAGGCGATTTGGAACATCCCGAACCCGAAGACGGTCAAGGAACTGCGAAGTTTCCTAGGTACGCCGGGGTGGTATCGCCGATTCATAAAGAATTACGCCGAGATCTCAGTACCGTTGACTGATGCATTAAATAAAGGAACGGGGAAATTTGCGTTGAGCGACGAAGCCATTGATGCCGTGGAGACCTTGAAGCTAGCCCTCACCACAGCCCCGGTTTTAGTACACGCGGTTTTTGAAAGACCCGTCTTTATTAAATGTGATGCATCCCACCATGGAGTAGGAGCCGTGTTGTTCCAGCTGGACAACGAGCAGCATGAAAGGCCGATCGCAATCACCCAAACTCAATAAGCACCAGATTAACTATTTGGTGACCGAGAAGGAATGCCTAGCCGCCAAACTGTCCATACATCGATTCCCACCGTGCGTGGAGATAATGCCTTTCACGGTAATCACCGATCATGCGAGCCTGCAGTGGCTGACGAATCTAAAAGACTTGAGCGAGAGATTGGCCAGGTGGTCACTGGAACTGCAAGCGTTCCGTTTTTCCATGCAGTACCGCAAGGGAGCCGACACGTTGTCCAGAAGCGTGGAAGAGGTTGAATTGTTAGGATTTCTGACCTTAGGATTTCTGACCTTGGAGTTCGAGAGCACCGAGTAGCAAGGGCTGGTAAAGGAGGTGATGAACCAACAACAGAAATTGCCGGATTTGAAAGTGCAGGGTGGACTCCTTTTCAAGAGGACATTGCACGATAGCTTTGAAGACGAAGTCGAGGGCACGAGTTGGAAGCTCTGGGTGCCGGAGTGGCTGGCTGCAGGACTCATCCAACGAGCACACGCGGACGAGACGTCAGCTCATGGAGGCATGCGCACGCGCTGCGCCGGCGTTTCTATTGGCCCAAAATGGCTATACAAGTTAGGGACTATGTGCGGAAATGTGACATTTGCTCGGAGACCAAGGCACAAAAAATGCAGGTCGGAATTGGGGAAGAAGTGCGCACCGACTGCCCATTCCAGAAGATATAAGTCGACTTCTTGGGGAAGTATCCACGGTCGAAACGAGGGCATGCATGGATATTCGTCGTCGTGGACCACTTTTATGAAGGCCATGAAGGAAGCCACCGCGGCGGAAGTTGTCAACTTCCTAGTTCACGAAGTGTTCTTTAAATTTGGCGTGCCGGAAGTGATCCCCTCGGATAATGGGCGGCATATTATTTCCAAATCATTCGAGGCAATGGTCCAGGCGTTTGGCATTACGCATTTGCGTACCCCGGCTTACTCGCTTCAGAGTAACGCCACCGAACGCGTGAACCGCACTGTGCTGTCTGCGATAAGAACCTACTTGGGCCAGGTTCACAGAAAATGGGACGCGTACCTACCAGAGTTAGAAGTGGCGATCCGGAATGCGGTGCACAGCGCTACGGGAGTGACTTCGTTCATCGCGGTGTTTGGCCAGCACATGTCCCGGAATGGTTCCAGTTACACGCTGACCTGGAAGCTGAGGTCATTGGCGGATCACAGCATTTCTGACCTAGATGCGAAGGACAGACAGGCTGTAATCCGAAACGAGCGAAGTCGTCAACGCTATGAGCAACGAGCGCGCCAAATCCATCTGGAACCAGGACAGGAAAAGTGGAGGCGCAACTTCGCACTCAGCAGCTTTGGCAATGCCTTCAATGCCAAGTTCGTCCGGAAATTCCTGAAGAGCCGCGTCCGAGCCGTGGGTACCAACGTCTACGAGTGAGAAGATCTCCAGTGACGTGTGCTAGGCGTTTACCACGCAAAAGGCGTTAACGGCGGCAGCGTCCGTCCTCCTTGGTCAGCGTAAGAATATTCGTTGTGGGTGTGGCCTACGTTGGGGAACCTGGACAACGAGCAGAAGAGTCAGTTGGAAGAAGTGAAACGCAGATTTCTCCAATTTGAAAAGGAAACCTCACCTGTTGCAGCATCATATACAGCTGATCGAAGGAGCCGAGCCCGCGAAGGATAGGCATTATCCGTTGTCACCGGCTAAACAGGAGATCGTGTGGGCCGAGGTAGATAAGATGCTAAAATTAGGCATCATCGAGGAGAGTGACAGCCCCTGGAGTAACCGAACGACGGTAGTGATGAGGCCGGGGAAGAACATTTTTTTTTTACACGCCAAGAAACTAAATAGCGTGACGGTAAAGGACGCTTACCCGATCCCATGCATCGAGGGCATCTTGTCGCGCATCGACGAGACTCATTTTATCTCAAGCTTCGCCCTTAAGTTCGCGGTTTGGCAAATCAAGATGGAAAGGAAGAGCAGGGCGCTTACGGCGTTCACTGTACAAGGGAGGCCGCTGTACCAGTTCCGCCACATGCCATTCGGGCTCTGCAACGCCGTTCAACAACTATGCAGGCTCATTGATAAGGTGATCCCGACGAATCTGAGGTCAAACATGTTCGTATACCTGAACGACTTACTCATAATATCGGCCGATTTTCAGACGCATCTGAAATACCTGGAATTGGTGGCCGAGTGTCTGGAGAATCCCACCATAGGCATGGCAAAGTCGAAACCGCAACCCAAACTACATGGATCCGGGAAGCGTGGAGGCGATTTGGAACATCCCGAACCCGAAGACGGTCAAGGAACTGCGAAGTTTCCTAGGTACGCCGGGGTGGTATCGCCGATTCATAAAGAATTACGCCGAGATCTCAGTACCGTTGACTGATGCATTAAAGAAAAGAACGGGGAAATTTGCGTTGAGCGACGAAGCCATTGATGCCGTGGAGACCTTGAAGCTAGCCCTCACCACAGCCCCGGTTTTAGTACACGCGGTTTTTGAAAGACCCGTCTTTATTAAATGTGATGCATCCCACCATGGAGTAGGAGCCGTGTTGTTCCAGCTGGACAACGAGCAGCATGAAAGGCCGATCGCAATCACCCAAACTCAATAAGCACCAGATTAACTATTTGGTGACCGAGAAGGAATGCCTAGCCGCCAAACTGTCCATACATCGATTCCCACCGTGCGTGGAGATAATGCCTTTCACGGTAATCACCGATCATGCGAGCCTGCAGTGGCTGACGAATCTAAAAGACTTGAGCGAGAGATTGGCCAGGTGGTCACTGGAACTGCAAGCGTTCCGTTTTTCCATGCAGTACCGCAAGGGAGCCGACACGTTGTCCAGAAGCGTGGAAGAGGTTGAATTGGCCCCGAAGGATCTGTTAGGATTTCTGATCGTGGAGTTCGAGAGCACCGAGTAGCAAGGGCTGGTAAAGGAGGTGATGAACCAACAACAGAGATTGCCGGATTTGAAAGTGCAGGGCGGACTCCTTTTCAAGAGGACATTGCACGATAGCTTTGAAGACGAAGTCGAGGGCACGAGTTGGAAGCTCTGGGTGCCAGAGTGGCTAGCTGCAGGACTCATCCAACGAGCACACGCGGACGAGACGTCAGCTCATGGAGGCATGCGCACGCGCTGCGCCGGCGTTTCTATTGGCCCAAAATGGCTATACAAGTCAGGGACTATGTGCGGAAATGTGACATTTGCTCGGAGAAAATGCAGGTCGGAATTGGGGAAGAAGTGCGCACTGACTGCCCATTCCAGAAGATATAAGTCGACTTCTTGGGGAAGTATCCACGGTCGATACGAGGGCATGCATGGATATTAGTCGTCGTGGACCACTTTTCTGAAGGCCATGAAGGAAGCCACCGCGGCGGAAGTTGTCAACTTCCTAGTTCACGAAGTGTTCTTTAAATTTGGCGTGCCGGAAGTGATCCCCTCGGATAATGGGCGGCATATTATTTCCAAATCATTCGAGGCAATGGTCCAGGCGTTTGGCATAACGCATTTGCGTACCCCGGCTTACTCTCTTCAGAGTAACGCCACCGAACGCGTGAACCGCACTGCGCGTGAACCGCACATAGTCTGCGATAAGAACCTACTTGGGCCAGGATCACAGAAAATGGGACGCGTACCTACCAGAGTTAGAAGTGGCGATCCGGAATGCGGTGCACAGCGCTACGGGAGTGACTTCGTTCATCGCGGTGTTTGGCCAGCACATGTCCCGGAATGGTTCCAGTTACAAGCTGACCTGGAAGCTGAGGTCATTGGCGGATCACAGCATTTCTGACCTAGATGCGAAGGACAGACAGGCTGTAATCCGAAACGAGCGAAGTCGTCAAGGCTATGATCAACGAGCGCGCCAACTCCATCTGGAACCAGGACAGGAAAAGTGGAGGCGCAACTTCGCACTCAGCAGCTTTGGCAATGCCTTCAATGCCAAGTTCGTCCGGAAATTCCTGAAGAGCCGCGTCCGAGCCGTGGGTACCAACGTCTACGAGTGGGGAGATCTCCAGTGACGTGTGCTAGGCGTTTACCACGCAAAAGGCGTTAACGGCGGCAGCGTCCGTCCTCCTTGGTCAGCGTCAGAATATTCGTTGTGGGTGTGGCCTACGTTGGGCATCCTTATTAGCCGACTGGGTCAAGCTAGGAATTGCGCACGCAGATTCTTTGTAACGGTCGGGTTCGCGTTTTCAATAAACTGCGTGGTGATGTTGCATTTGACTTTATCGGCAGCATCGATAGTTTGCTTAGTTGGGTGCGTTCTTTATTATTGGCCACGCCGACATCTTTTGTCATAGGGTCAGAGTATCGGGGGTGAAGCCGGGCACATAGCGGCGCTATGAAGAATGGCACCGCCGGGCTTGGGATCCACGGCGCCAAAAGGGGCGATTGCTATTGGCCGCCCGATTCGCTCCTAAAGAGATTATAGGGAGAGCGGATCGCCTGCCCTTCAAATTGCCCTTGGCCAGATGGGCAGCAACGGTGCCCGCCTCGTAAATGTATGCGTGTGCCGAAATTCGGCACCGATGTTGCTGCCCAAATGTACAGCAGAGAGTTCGATGTGTCGAGAGTCATCGGTGAACGACAAGCGTGATTTAACACTGCTCAATACTTTACATGTGTGCGGCTAGCTGATGCTGACACGAGCAACGAAGTAAGTCGCCAGTCTGCCTTCAGCAAAGCTAGTCAATGGTACTTTGCGCCGCTTCGATTTCGAAGTACATTGAGCGAAAAAGTTTTGAACTTACAATCAGCGCAAAGTACTTTTGCTTAATCCATGAAATGCATGCTTTATACTAACGATACATTTTTCAGGAACATTTAAGACTGAAATAATTTTTTCCCAAAGCGCTTCTTGGGCAATAACTACAGTCACGGAAAAAAGTATTGGCAATTGTGTTGTCAACTAAAAATTCGAAATTTGAGAATAACCAAATCCGTGACTATATGTTAGACAAATAGCTCACATAGATTGATATCACTTTTGTTTTTGGGCAGTGTATGCTCCAGAAAAGTTCTTGTCACAGCCAATGGCATGCAAGCACTTATGTTTCTATGTTTGAATTATGCATTCATAACTACATCGAAATATGTATATATGTGTTGTTATTCACTGCTCTGGCTTTAGCTGGCAAAGAAATCAATTTTCCTAGTTATCTAGCGCTGATCATGACCTATCCCAAATATGTGTTTACATATGAATGCATGTTGTGTTCTGAGGTTGGCTCCGTAGAAAATCAGTATTTTTAAGTCTATGTAAATATTTAAATAATTCTTTGAAAATAAATTTATATTATTACAGTATAATTTGCTTAGCTGCCTCGAGTGCTTTGAACAGACATTAGAGGCTATCCTAAAAAGGCAGTTAACTTAATGTATTTTTTTTCTTAAAAGTAAATCGATTTCATAGTAACCTCGACTTTTTTTAAGTTGCACTGAATTCTATTTAACAGTACTAATATTAATAAATTAATTTGATAGTTTTTATTAACTTTATGTATTTAAATAACATTTTATTCAATTTCAATACAGTTTATTGTATACATAAGAAAAACAAATCAAAAATCAGCACATCTGATCATAAATGGCGCAGTTAACTTACATGATATTCATAGAAATTGGCAAAAAATTACTGCCTTTAGGAGGCGCATAATTGCAATAGGCTGTTAAGTTAAATGCACTGAACGTAATTAATTTCATACAAAATTAGCTCTTATTGCAGCGAAAAGAAAATTTCAAGCAACTATCTTACCGATGCAGCTAAGTATCGAGGCAGCTAAGCAAATTATACTGTATTATTCCCAAGTTAAGAAATAAAAGAGTGCTAAAAAATACAAATAGAGTAAATCAAATATTTATTTGCATAACTAAATACGAATTATGACTCAATACTTAGTTAGATATTTTATTAATTCAATTAATAACAAGTAAGAGGTTCTAGTGGGAAGATCCCGACTAGGGGATACCCTGAACCCTCTACCTCCAACTCGAAATGCAGCTCCCGCTACGCGCTCGTTTGCTTTAGTAGTAATAAGGAAAAATTAAAATAAAGAAAAACGAGAAGGAAGGGCTATCTTCGGCTAGCCGAAGATTTAATACCCTTGCAGACCCAACCTTTTCATAATGTTCATATCTAAGAAGCACAGGGAAAAAAGTTAATGCTGAGTATGGTTGAGATTTTTTTAGGACAAGTATTTATGATTATTTTATTTAATCACATATACGCGCCGAAGATTTAATACCATTGCAGACCTAACCTTTTCATAATGCTAATAATGCTTTGCTTGTATTTAAGAAGCACAGGGAAAATATTTAATGCCGTGTTTGGTCAAGATATCTTAATAAACAAAAAAGTTTTTCATACAAGAACCTACTTTTCGACCGATCGTTCCTATGGCAGTTATATGATATAGTAGTCCGATGTGAATAAGCTTTAGCAAAAATGAAGGGAGCATAGTAAAATCTCTAAATGCCGTGTTTGTTTAGAAAATATGGAGAGACAACAAATTTTTCATTCAAAAACTTAATTTTCGACCGATCGTTCCCTTGGCAGCTATTTGATATAGTGGTCTGATGTTGATAGGATTTTGCATATATATGTAGAGCACAGTAAAACTAAGAAATGCAGAGTTTGGTCAAGATATCTTGAAAAACAAAATATCTTTTTACAGGAACCTACTTTTCGAACGATCGTTCCTATGGCAGCTATATGATATAGTGATCCGATCCAGCTGGTTTTGACGTATGTAATGCGTGCAACAGAAAGAGGGACTTCTGCAAAGTTTCATAAAGATAGCTTTAAAACTGGAGACTAGTTCGCATAGAAACAGACAGACGGACATGGCTATATCGACTCGGCTGTTGATACTGATCAAGAATATATATACTTTATGGGGTCGGAGATGTGTCCTTCTATGCGTTATATATTTCACGACAGAATTATAAAACCCTCTGTAAGTGTATAAAAAGATATGCACTCTAAGCTTAAAAGTAACGTAAACGAGTAAGAGGTTCTAGTCGGGAGCTCCCGACTAGGGGATACCCCGAACCCTCCACCTCCAACACCAAATGCAGCTCAAGGGACGCGAAACATTTTAATAAAACAAAATTGTTCCCTTGGCAAAGTTCGAACTCACAACTAACCGCCCCACCTGCCGCCGCCTCTACCCAAGATAACCAATAATTGAGTCTCAGTGAGAAAAAAAAAAAACAAAAAAAATAGCAGCACAGAAAACAATACAATCGCAATTGCAATGCTGTTGATAGAATTCAAAGCAGACGCGCATGAATGTGTGTGTGTACATGCATACAGAAATTCTAGGAATTCGCGCTAGCTGATGTCAACACGTGCGTAACTTTTGTTTCTTCACCGATCTTAATGAAATTTTCGACAGTACATCGTAGAATAGAATATAAAATATTTGTGTATTCTCAAAAAGTCCATTGCATATAAATTGCTGTTTTAATTAGTGGGCAATACAAGTAGGCTTATTTACTTGATTTATTGCTTTGTAGTGGTAGCGGGGAGGTGGCGATAGGTATAAAATGAAAGATACTTGATATATATATACTATTCTAGAAGCTTAATGTCAAGTTTGGCAATTCTAGCTCATATTATTTACCAAAATTGCTTTAAAAACAGGATTTCGATATCGATTTGTATCAATTACTTGGGAACGCGGCAAGTTACCGAATGTCGGAAACAAACTCTGCGGTTGGACTAGGAGGACCTACAGCTAAAATTTCAAGTCTCTAGCTCTTATAGGTTCTGAGATCCTTGCGTTCATACATACGGACAGACGGACGGACAAGCATACGGACATGGCTTGATCGACTAGGCTATTGATGCTGATCAAGAATATATACTTTATGGGGTCGGAGATGCATCCTTCTGCTTGTTACATACATTTCCTCAAAAACATTATACCCTTGTTACCAATTTTTAATGGGTTCAGGGTATAATTAAATTTATGACAAGTTCAGGAAATAAAAACAGCTATCTAAAAAAAGCTATGTTGGTAACAAAAAGAATAGGTTACTCAATTTTTAAGGTAAAAAAAAAGTGAAAAAAAGTAATAATGAATAATATCAATAAATCGTGTTAAATGGCTTAGCATCGTGTAAAAAATATTAAAAATTTTCATTTTCAAACCGCGTTAAATCAAAACCGCGTAAAACAAAATTATTTAGCCCTTTGACAAATGTTGCAATTTGCAACGACTATCTTTTCTGGTTGCCTTATCATAGGAATACAAATATTTCGAAGAATCTGTTTTACATTTTCTTGACGGACTCATGGGCTTGTTTAAAATATCGGTTATCATGCGTTTTGTTTGGCGGAATGTTGCCGTCAGGTATGCTTTTATTAACTTGGGGTGAAAACTGCTAATATTGAGCGTTCACAGAAAATTTCATTTATTACCTCCTTCCCAACAACAGGCTGGGGGCGGCAGCCAGCTCAACGCTGTCGTCCATGCCAGCACCAGCTCCTCCGTGCCCCAAAAAAGGGCCAACAACAATGCCCCCACTGGAGGAAAGAAGCCACCTCCCATCGTCCTAAATCGCATCGACGAAATCAACGACGTGTGGCTCAGACTTTCCGAAGTAGTGGACCTGGATAGCTGGACCATCAAATCCAACCAAGGTAAGACTATGCGACTCCTAGCCAATCATGTGCCCACATACAGGGCCATCATACAGAAACTGGAAGAACTTAAAATTAAGTACTACTCATACCAGCTGCAGGAGGCGAAGCCCTACCACATAATAATCAAAGGCCTCCACCACTCCACACTCAACCGAGAGCTCACCGACGACCTGCGGAGCCAGGACCATACCGTTCTCCACGTACACAATCCGAGCAGCAAAGCTACCAAGGAGCCCATGAACATCCACTTCATCAATAACAAGGAGGCTCTTAACATCAGGAAGCTGTGCAAGCAGGTGGTCAAGGTTGAGACTGATCGAAGAAGCCAGGATCTGATGCAATGCCATAGATGTCATGAGTACAGGCACACGGCCACATACTGTAGGAAACAACACAAATGCGTTAAATGCGGGCTCAATCATCGCTCTGCTGATTGCACACGGCCCGACTCAGTTCCGGCAACAAGCGCTCACTGCGGTGGTAACCACCCTGTCAATTATTAGGGCTGCGAGTGGTTCACCGAATATACAAAGCGTGCGGGGGCTCCAAAGCCTGCCAAAATAAAAAATTTCATACCTACTCAAGCAAACCGAAGCCGCAGCAATAAAACCCCACTGAACAAGTAGAAGGGCTTTCATACGCCGCTGCCACCAGAAGAGGACAAGCTGCATTCAGCAAAGAGAACAACGTCCTCGGCGCTAGCCAGCGAGAAGGACCAGCGCAAGCTAGGCTACATATATTGCTGAGGGAACAGCAACAGGAGAGACTGACTGCGCACCAACAGCAACAGCAGATATCTGGAAACGGGGAAGGACTTTCTGCCATCAAGGACATGAGCCGAGCTATCGAGAGGATGACAGAAATGCAACCGCAGGTTTTGGGTATGCAACAGCAAATCCTTACCCTTCTAACCGCGTTACTATCCAAATGAACACACCACTGAAGGTGCTAATCTGGAATGCCAATGGCATTCCAGGTAAAGTACTAGAGCTGGAGGCCCTAGTACAAAAACACGCCATCGGAATAATTCAGCTGTCAGAAACTAGAACCAAAGGTCCTACTTTCCCCAAATTCTTTGAAAGTCTCCACTGATGCTGGTAACGTGGACTTTGGAGTAGTCTATTGCAGACCAAATGAGCAAACGTCGACTGATGATTTCAAAGTCATACTCAACTCGACTGGAAGCATATATCTGGTGGGAGGCGACTGGAATGCACATCACTGGCTGTGGGGCGCAAATAACAGCAATGCTCGTGGCCTTCAACTAGCTAGCAGCCTAGCAGCCTTGACCTTCGTCAAGCGAAGGTACTGGCCATAGGCTCTCCCACAAGATACCCGTACGGCAGCAGAGGCACTCCGTCTTGTATAGACTTCGCCATCTACCAGGGGATCTCTCACCAGTGCCTCTCAATCGCTGACGATTGGGATCTCCCGAGCGACCACCTGGCCCTGATTGTTACCCTGGAGAGCAGGGCCAGGGTGGTCAGCGCAGTACCGAGGCTGATCAACGCACGCACTGATCTCGGAGTCTTCCAGAGACAGATGAGTGAAAGTATTCACCTCAACACTGAAATCTGCACTGGGCGGGATGTAGAGGACACCATTGAGCTGTTCAACCCAAAGATTTGCGCAGCTGCAGCCGAAGCCACCTCCCCAGCAGTTGCCAGGCGGCTGGACAAAGCTGGAAACGGGCTGCCCGCAGACATAGTTAACCTGCTCAGGATCAAAAGGCGGTGCAGACGCAGGTTCCAGATGACACAGCATCCGTGGGACAAGGCGAATACACAAAGACGCATCCTTCTTCAGAACTATATGGACTATACCCATGACTCAGGATACTCGCTCTGGCGAGCAACTAAATAGCGCCAACCCTGGTGAACCATTCCCTTTCATCGCCACAATGGTAAATACTGTCTACAGACGAAGAAGAAGCTGATACCTTCGCCAGCCACCTGGAGGAACGGTTTACACCTATCGATCTGGCCTCCCCAGAAGAGCTCGATGAAACTACCCGAGCGTTGAAGACAGCGCTACAGATGTCACCACCTATCAGCCCCATCCTCGTGGAGGAGGTGATCAACGTTGTCAAATTCCTTATCGGGGCTAAAGCACCGGGCCATGATGGAATATGCCACACCACTCTGAAGGCCCTACAAATGCGCACGCTCCTTTTTATAACGTTGATCTTCAACGCAATATTAAGGACGCAACACTCTCCTGCCCAGTGGAAGTAAGTGAGGATCCATATTGTAGAAATTGTATTTTGTTTTGTCCCAAATATATATATTACAATAAAACAGTCAGCACGTCAGTGCAGTTTTGCGGGTATATTCTCAATGAATATTTTCGTCTTTTAAATTGTGCTAAGCCTATGGATATGCATATAAACTTAAGCTGTTATTGGTTAACAATTATAAAGAGAGGGACAGTGAGTAGCTCGCATATGCCTGTATTAGTGAGCATATATATTGCTCACGGAATGCGCTCAGACGGAGCGTGGGATATGCAGCGTAAGCATAAACGGTCAGCTAGTGAGGCTAGTAAACCGCGCTGCGTAATATAAGACAGAGCCAATACATAAAGTGGCTTTGGGCTTGTTTACTATATAATTGTTATTGTATGCAACAAAGTGCTGCATACTTTATATTTAAGTTCAAGGTATTCTGTTAGGGCATATACACACTACACCTCCCCTTTTAGAGAAATGACGTAACATAATGAATGTGTAGTTATTAAATGAACTTAATTATTGTAGGTTTTTTTTTTGGTTTTTTTTTTATATTAATATATACATATATTTTTTTTTTTTTTTACAATTGGTTAACATATATTGATATAAAAATTGAGAAAATTTTTAGATATATAAAAAAAATATAAAAATGTAGGAATATAAAAATATAAAGGTATTAAAGATATAAAAATTTATACCAAATTTTTTTTGTTCAAAGATAAATTTTATTACAATAATTCGTTTATTTGCATACATTTTTTTTTCATTTGGCTGGTCAGGACGTCATATTTTTTTTTGTGTTTTATTTAGAATTCGAATTCATAAAGAAATTTTAGAATTATTATGCATTAAAAATTTTTAATCTATCCTTATGAACTTTTTGTTCTTAACCCTTTTTACCTTTTATTATAACGTTATCTCTATCTTCTATGCCTATTACTTCATAGGGGCCTAAATAAACTGGTTCTAATTTATGGCCAGTATTGTTTCTTAATAAAACCTTATCTCCTACTTTTAAATTAAAATCGATAATCTTATTATCTTATTATTATGTTTTTCTAACATTATCCTAGCTCTTTTATATGCTAACTCTAACCTATATTTTGATTCCTTAGCGTAATCATCTATATTATATAGAGGCTTAATGTGCTCATTTACACTATTAAATGCCCTGTTAATATTAGCTTTCTTACTAAAAATTTTTTCAAAGGGACAGTAGTCATGCGTTGTGGATGGTGTTGTATTGAAACAATAAACAAAATACTGTAACCAAACATCCCAATCAGTTTTATCAACTGATATATAAGAACGAATGAATTCGTTTTACGTTCTATGACTTCGTTCCACAGTTCCTAAGGTCTGGTGGTGGTGTGCTGTAGAAGTTATGTTTTTAATACCAAGGTACTTACATAAATCTTCTATAACTGAATTTTTATATTCTACCCATGTCCGTAATGAAAGTCTTCATTGGACCGTATTTCAGAATAAAATCTTCGAATATAGCTTTTGCTACGACTATTGCACTTTTGTTTGGAATAGGTATGGCAACTAGATATTTTGTTAAGTCACATATCAGTGTAACAGCATATTCGTTGCCTTGCTCTGATTTTGGTAGTGGACCCTTTGTGTCTACTATTACTCTATCAAAAGCATTGATTGGGGTTTCCGTAATTGTTAAAGGAGTTTTTGTATGTTTTGTCACTTTTGATTTTTTGACATTTTTGTATATACTCAGTAATATATCGAGTCATACCCTTCCAAAAATAAATTCTTTTGACCATGGCCAAGGTTTTTGTAATGCCTGGTTGACCTCCTTGTATTGGATCATTTTGAAATGAAGACAATATAGCTTCTTTTTGTTTTTCTTCTTTTATTAGGGGCACCGGGTTGAGTAGCGCTACTCTTAATGTTTTCAATATTTTATTGCCCATTTGTTTGAAATTATCAATTGAAACTTGTTCAAAGATATTTTCCCACGGTGCCACTTTGAGTTGGCTGATTTCATTTATACCGGCTTGCGTTTCAAGCCTTTGGAAGAACTGACCTAAGTCAAGAATTCCATTAGTATATAAATCGCTAACATCATATCTTTTCTTCCCATGTTTAAAGAAACATAGCATTTTGTTACATGCAAGGTCACTAATTTACGTGCATCGTCATTTTTTATGACTTCATATACGTTGGGCCTAGAAGCTTTTTCTATAGATTGCATAGGCAATTCTATTTCTTTATTATCTCCTGCGCAGGATTTCTGTCTATTTTGGTGCCTGGTAGTGACTTTCAGGACTTTTATTTGTATGTATTTGATTTCTTGAATGGTTATTCTTGATAACGCATCCGCTACATGATTATCCTTACCTTTTAGATACTCTACCGTAAAATTCGTACTCTTCTAAATCAAGCCTCATTCTGGTTAATATTGATGTGGGATTAACCATTGAAAATAGGTAAGTTAACTGTCTGTGGTCTGTTTTGACTGTGAAATGTCTACCATATACATATGGTTTGAAGTGTTTAATAGCCTAATGAATTGCTGATAGTTCTGTGGTTGACTTATTACTTTCACCTTTAGTGAAACTGCGAGATGCATATGCTACAGATAATTGAAGACCGTTATAGTTTTGCTCCACATGCCTCCTTGCTAGCATCTGTGATTATGCAAAATTCTTAGCTAAAATCGGGGTATTGCAGTACCACCGTAGTTGTTATTGAGCCGTTTCCCCTTCCTCTGTAATGACCTCTGTTGGTATTACCTTGGGAGTTTCTTCGTCCTCTTGTGAATAAAATAGAATTCATACTACCAGTCATCTCATTGCTGTAGTGAACGTATTTGGCTACCGCTTCATTCATTGTTTTGAATGTGCCTGCCTCAAGAATTGTCTTGAGCTTTCCATTTTCGCAATTTCTTATCATTGTTGTTATGGCTTCTTTGGTACTGAAAATGTCAGCATGTTCAGCACCTAGGCCTTCATCAATATACGATGCTTCTAACAATTTGCGTAAATTCTCTATTTCATTCGTAAATTGTGCGGCTGTTTTATCTTTTTGGTATACGTTTGTCATTTTAGCTTTTACTACGTCAGATGTTTCACCGACAATTTTCTCTTGCAATATCTTAATAATATCTACTATCTTAGTCTCATTTTGAACTATGCAGAGGATGGAGCCAATTATTTTTGACTTTATTACTTCAATTGGAATGCTTTTATAAGGTCCCTTTGTCAGGTTGACCAATTTGATTGCTGGAATAAATCTTTGCAAATTTGCGTCCAGTGAGAAATCTAAATGATATGTATCCATATATAAAGTTTCTAGTTCATATATGCTTACTGGGGTTATTGAGACCAATTGTTGAATTCTTTCCTTATTGCTTCTATTGTGTCCATTATCAAGAATTTTCTTATCTTTTTTTTCAATTTTTATATATTTTATTTTCGAGCTTAATTTCATTGTTTTATTTATTCTTTTCATATCTCTTATTGTTTACATTTTAACATTTTGTACTTTTAGTACATTGTTATATTTTGTCCAGATCATTAGCTCTGCTTAAGTAACGTTTTTTAATTTTCTTGTTATGCATTGCATAAATTTTGAGTCCTAAAGAAATGACAGATACAACGGCTATGATTAACAATAGTATTGCAATTTTTTACAAATTTTCTCTATGATCGATGACTTTTACATTATTAATGACATGTGCGGCTGATTTTTCAACCTTGGAATCGTTCGAGCCCATTTAAGTTAAAATGTCTTATAAGGTTGTATTGTATCTGAACGAATTATTACTTATAAAATTTTTCTTTTCAAATTTAAATTTTTGTTTATTTTCAAATTTTAATAATGTTCTTGTACTTATGTACAATTAGATAGTTTTTTGGTTTTTATATTGGCAGAAATGGCGCAGCTTGTTGCGCTGGCGGTGCTGGTCTTCGCACAGGTATTTACTGGTTGGTTTTGCTTGTTGTACAGCGTTTGTACGTGTAGTTGCAGAAGGGCTATCCAGCGGGCCTTCGCAATCCTGTGGGCACATTTTTTTCACTTTTGGGAGGCTGACTGCGGCAATGGGTGTATCATTATTAGTGGTTGTTTGGTTTATAATAACTTTTATATTAGCTGAGTGAGTAGCGGTGTTAGAATTTTTCTACTTAATTATATTATGCAGGAAGTCGAGCTCAGTTTGTAACTTCTGAGCTGTCGACCATGCGGTTGTTGGCGTTTTTGTATATAGCAACCACCTTAGGTGCGCTATTCTTTTTTTAATTTTATTTTGTACGCCACCGCGTTTCTTGGCCATAACACTCACTCTCTACTCACTCAGGAAACTTGGACGCTTGATTTTCCTGTTTACGACGTCAGATGTTATTGATGGCCGCTTGTCGCAGTTGTCGTTTTCCTCCAGTGGTTTTTTTTTTCCAGGGGTTTATTTTCTCCAGGGGTTTATTTTCTTTAGTGTCCAGGCAGGGATTCGTGAACATGTCACGGTCGCTATGTCGAAATTGTATTTTGTTTTGTCGCAAATATATATATTACAATAAAACAGTCAGCACGTCAGTGCTGAAAAAAAAACAATTTCATCCGATTCAGTTACACTTTCTTCTATTATTATTTGTATTCGAAAGCATTAGGCTGGTTTGTCAGTTGATTCTGTATCTTGGTATTGCCTTACTTAATTGGCCTTGTTCGATTTAGTTCAGTTACTGCTGAATTTTTTTTAATTTTTCCAGTTAATCTTTTATTTTACTATTATTTATATATTTTTATTTATTATTTATTTTTACTACAATAAGATTCGATTTTGGGATATGAATAATCATTATTACTGAGTTATTATTTAATTGTTATAAACTGCTTGGTGGAAGTTTATTATTTTTTTTGCAGCTATCGGTGCTGACGTTTTATTCCGCTCCAATTGTTTGCAGTTGTTACAATTTTCCAGTCGCTGTATCGTTGGTTACGTTGTACGCAGCTTCTGTTACTGTTGGGACTTGTATTCTGTTGCTGCCGTCGGTGGCGTCGTTGTCTACCTCATCAGTTGTTGTTGAGTGCATCTGGGTTATGTTATTTTTTGTTGGGCACTACTTAAAAGGTTATGGAGCTCGTAGGCACCGAATGGTTCATTGTCCAAAATTCAACTAAATCTAAAGAACATAATTTTTTTAAATGTAAGGTACTGTCACTGTATGTGTAATAAACGAGGCCGCTTTAATTCGGAGCGAAATTCCGCACTGTTCGGTGAAAAAACTTAATAATATAATCGGTTTAATGTCTAAAACCTTTTCTTAGAAATCAAGAAGGGAATGAGACGACTGCGACTGGCTATGCCTGGGCGCTGTGTGGCTGTCACGTCTAATCACGGTCGATCTGCGGGTAATGTAAGTCCTACGAAGATCGCCCCTGTCTACGATCCACTATGGGGTCAACATTCGGGACGAGTAGGTTAGTTTTAGGACGCTCCAATCGTAGCCCGCTTCCGAGCTTTGTCGGTGGGAGCCTCCCAACGTTAAACTAAGATTAAATGGCAACGGGTGTTTGACCTTGTGTAAGGAGCGCGATTCCGCAAAAAAACAGCCCTCAATTCTCTTTTGGGAACACTGATGAGCTGGCATATCTCAATATGCGCTTGAACTTCACCACGACGATCAACCATTTTTTATTGTGTCACGATGAGTGCGCCAAACTATACATCGCCACCAGCCATATTGGCTACGTACTGGTGTGCAATAAACACTTACTTACACTTTGTATCACAACCGCGCACTATACCGGTGCACTATGAACTATGCCGGCACTAAGTACTACGCTTTCCAATTAACTTCGCATTTTGCGTTGCTTGCAGGTCCGTGGCCGACTGACTGCTGCGCTCGAGCCCATCACCGCTTATTTTGGGGCCCACTGTGCAGTTAACAGCCCAGTCATTCTCTGCCTTGCTTACTGGCTCCTTTGCCATGCGTTTGCGATATTTCTCTGCGTCGACTGCGCTGTCTGCTGCTCTTGCTCTGTGCAGCACTCTTATCAACAAATGACCAACATTGTCATCGAGCCGGCCGACTTAAATTTAAAAATAAAATGTATACTTTTTATTTATTTTTAGACTGTGGATTTTCGAATGAAGAAAATCGCATTGTCGGTGGAAAACCAACAGGAGTAAACCAATTCCCATGGATGGCTCGAATCATTTATGATGGCAAATTTCACTGCGGAGGATCTTTGTTAACAAAAGACTACGTTCTTTCAGCAGCTCATTGTATAAAAAAATTAAGAAGATCCAAAATCAGGATAATATTCGGCGATCATGACCAACAAATAACGTCTGAGTCTCAAGCAATCCAACGTGCGGTAACTGCTGTCATAAAGCATAAAAACTTTGATTCCGATACCTATAACAACGATATTGCTCTGTTGAGATTAAGGAAGCCGATAATATTTTCGAAAATAATTAAGCCAGTTTGTCTTCCTCGATATAACTATGATCCAGCAGGTATTTATCTCTCAGAATATACGTAAGATTAGTTTATATTTATATATGACTGTTTTTCATGACTGGCAGATAGGTCCTAATAGATCTTATTAGTTGTTATTCTTTATTTTGAATATTAATCATTGAGTGTTAGTAAAAACTGAGAGTTTGACAGAAACTGCTTTTATTAAATATCCTGTCTTATTCTAAAGATTTAAGATTAAAGAGAATGCCTAGGTCGTTAACTTTTAGTATACGTTGCAGTGGAGTGATATCGACAGTTTAACTCACAAAATAAGTTTGAACACTTTGAACAGTTTAGATGCAATTGATTAGCCGAAATCCTAAGAAAAAGAGAGGGTTGGAAACCAAAAACGACCAAGTTTAACGAGTAAAAGGTCATGGTGCACAGAGTAAAATGCTCTAATTCAGTCGGTGTAATTGACATCACTTTGCATTCTTAAAAGGAAAGCATCATTCGCCATAAAAATAAATTTAACAGGTTGGTCAAAAGTCACAGATTCTTTACGAATCTATGTTGAGCAGGAGAGACAACTGATTTGCAGAAATGCTGCAAAGTCGAAGGGATTATTTTTTCAAATATGCGAAGATTTAAAAGAACATATAGCTGAAAAAAGAGAGGGATGGGAAATAGTAGGATCAGGTATTGAACTAGAGGAAGTAACATTATAAGGAAAAGACATTGTAATATTTGACTTTTAAAGTAAGCTACCATCGATCAACTTCTTAGCATGTAAGTTAAGTTAACCCTATTGAATCACGATGTCTATATTACTTTTATGATGAAATGATGACCTACTAAACTTCTTGTAAAAGTACCTTAGTTGAACAAAGATAAATTAAGAACACAAAAGTGTTTTCAGAAGTTGTCAAACTGAGCATTAAAAACGACCAACTATCAAGCGTCATCAGTTCACGAAAATTAGGAAGTAGTTTCCAGCAATTCGCAAATACAGATCCTAATAAGTCCGAGGCAACAGCGAGACTAAGCAAGTATTTATTAATTATTTCGATGGCAAACGAAACGTTAACGCAGAGAGTTTCAAAGCTATTTGCATGTAAAATCGCAGCCCTCGCAATAAGGCAATCGCGATAGAAGACGAAGCTGAATGTTCAAGGGAGCTGTTACTACGATCAGCAAAAAGGGTTAATGACAACCAAGCTGTAGATACGGAGTCTACATGCAAAATGGGAATATCGACAATAAGGAAGAAGCCTTCAAGCGGAATCAAGGAAGCAAGTGCAAGAGATGTACAATTTGCGCTGCATGATGCTTATGCCAAGGAGATCGACGAGCGAACATACCGGCAATTTGGCAGCAAACAATGGAAGCCACATTGAAAAATATTCCAAACGTACGTAACTTCTTTGACGATATTTTAAAATTTGCAATAGATGTTGAAAAGTACCTTAGAAACAACATTAAATATTAACAGAACTTGGGACACATGATTGACACAGAAGGCACATATAAATTAAGTTAGCATATTGAGGTCAAATTAAAAGCACAGAAACCTCCTACAATCGAACACTGGCAACTCTTTCTTGTAAAATAAGCTACTACTCAAATTTCAAACCAAATCTGTCAACATTGGAAAACCCGCTGCGTGATGTACTTAAATGACGACAATTCTACAAGATGCTAAGCGACCTCTAAAATGCTCCGATCACTATTAGGAATACCCCAAGTCGCCATGGGAGTGCATTCACATCGACTACGCGGATTTGAAGGTGCGATGCTTTTGATTGTTACAGATGTACACTCAAAATGGTTGGACGTGAAGATCACCAAATCATTTACGGAAAGCGCAAAAACAACCACATCATTTTTCTTGGGTCAAAATTTACGTAAGCGACTAGATTTGATCAGACCAGAAACCATCAAGGAAAAGGTATAACAATAAATTCTACATAAGATATATCAACCAAATCCGAGTAGGGAACAGAGCCAATCAATGCCAACAGAGCAAAGTGTAACCAAGAATGATATTCTCAACAGTCCCTTACAAGGGGAAAAAATGTACTGTTTGACTTTCATTTAAGCACTAACTATACAATGCATTGATATGTCAAACAGAATAATCGGAACACGATAAATCGTAACGAGTGAGCCCCAAGGGTGCCCGCGCTTATTTTAGTGTGCCCAGATAGAGTAAGACTGCTAAGAGTGGCAGCCGAACGCCGGCCTCGAATGCCGAACGTTCAGTATTAAGCCGCATCTCGTTCAGCGTAGAGCTTCGCTGCGGCTGATGCCATTATGTATATGTTTGTGTGTGTGTGTGTGTGTAGAGCTCGAAATTCAGAAATGCCAAAAACTTAAACATAAATGCTTCTATTCATACAGAAAAGTATGTAAGTTTGCGTGATTGGCAGGCCCAAAAAGTTATCATGCACACATGCCAACGTTCATCTGTGTCATTTAAGTTTTTTATTAAATAGCAGGTAAGAGGTTCTAGTCGGGAACTCCTACTAGGGGATACCCTGTACCCTCTTCTTCCGCCACCAAATGCAGCTTGTTCTACGCGTTCGTTTAAGAATAAATAAAGATAAATTTAAAAAAAAGTTCCCTTGGCAGGGTCCAATCTCGCAATTGACCGCATTACATGCTGCCCGCTCTACGCAACAGCCACACCAACCAAAAAATAAATAAATATATTTTCCTTGGTATGGTTCAAACTCGTAACAAACCGCACTACTTGCCGCCGCCTCTACCCAACATCCACACCAATAACTGAGTCTTCATGAGAAAACAAGTAAGAGGTTCTAGTCGGGAGCTCCCGACTAGGGGATACCCTGAACCCTCTTCTTCCAACACCAAAAGCAGAGCTTTAGAAGTAATAAAGAAAAATTAAAATAAAACGAGAAAGAAGGGCTATCTTCGGCACGCCGATGATTTAATACCCTTGCAGACCCAAGCTTTTCATAATGCTCATAGTGATTTGCCCTTATCTAAGAAGCCCAGGGAAAATCGTTAATGGCGAGTATGGTTAAAATATCTTGAAAAACATAAAAGTTTCCCTACAACAACTTAATTTTCGACCGATCATTCCTTTGACAGCTATATGATATAGTAGTCCGATGTAAATAAAATTTTGCATAAATGGAGGGAGCATAGTAAAACTAATAAATGCCGAGGTTGGTCACGATATCTTGATAAAAAAAAAAGGTTTTTCACACAACAACTTAGTTTTCGACCGATCGTGTATTATGTGGTTATAGTTGTTGGAGCTTGTGAGTTTAGTTGTTAAAATAATGAACACTTTGTGGATTAGCTAGCTACACGACTGGTCGCATGTTATGTTCTTTATTCAATTGATACTTATATCTTCCCTTAATTTTAACTTAGCTAAAGCCACGTAGCTGCGCTGCCGGTAACGCCAGCAGCGGAGCGGCTGCATTATGTATATCTTATATATTAATGTTAGCTGCGCTTAGAGAGAGAGAGAGTATGTTATGAGCACATATGAATGTACATGAACTAGGCGGACAGCGTGGGATCGCTGACTCTGCATTTATGATACATGGAGCATAAGTGGGTGATCATATTTCACTCGCACTTGGACTTGGGTATTTATGTAAATACTGTGTATTTGTATGTTATGAGTTGTATATATATGTCTAATATAATGTACTGTACTTGAGTACAGTGAGCATTCGATATGTGCGCATACCACAATAGTAAAACTAATAAATGACGAGGTTAGTCACGATATCTTGATAAACAAAAATGTTTTCCATACAACAACTTAATTTTCAACCGATCGTTCCTATAGCAGCTATATGATATAGTGAACCGATGTTGATAGAATTTTGCATATATATGAGGAGTATAGTAACACTAAGTAATGCCGAGTTTGGTCAAGGTATCTTGAAAAACAGAAACAACTTAATTTTCGACCGATCGTTCCTATGGCAGCTATATGATATAGTGGTCCGATCTTAATAGGCTATGGCATATATATGAGGAGCATAGTTAAACTAATAAATGCCGAGTTTGATCAAAATATCTTGAGAAACAAAAATATTTTTCATACAATAACTTAATTTCGACCGATCGTTCCTATGGCAGCTATATGATATAAAGGTCCGATCTAGCTGGTTTTGACATTTGTACTGCGCGCAACAGAAAGAAGCACTTCTGCAACTTTTTATTAAGATCGCTTTAAAACTGAGAGACTAGTTCGTATAGAAACAGTCAGACGGACATAGGTATATCGACTCGCCTGTTGATACTGATCTATATATGTATATACTTTATGGGGTCGGAGATGTCTCCTTCTATGCGCTACACATTTCACGACAAAATTATAATAGCCTCTGCAAGGGTTAAAAAAAATTGTTCCCATGGCAGGGTTCGAACTCGCAACTAACCGCACCACTTGCCGCCTCCACTCAAAACCAACTAAAATAGCAGCACAGCAAATAATACAATCGCAATTGCAGTGCTGTTGATAGAATTCAAAGCAGACGCGCATGAATGTGCTTGTGTGTACATGTATACAAAAATTCTTGGAATTTGCGCTAGCTGCTGCTAACACGTGTGCACATAACTTTTGTGTTTCTTAACCGATTTTAATGAAATTTTTGACAGTATATCTTATTGTAGAATAGAATATAGAATATTTGTGTATTCTTAAAAAGTCAATTGCGTGTAAATTGTGGCTTAAATTGATGGGCAATAAAAGTTGGATAATTAACTTGGTTTAAATGATTTGCGATGGTAGCGGGGACGTGGCGATAGGTATAAAATGAAAGATACTTCATATATATATACTATTCTAGAAGCTTCATGTCAAGTTTGGTGACTCTAGCTCATATAATTTGCCGAAATTGCTCAAAAGTCAGGATTTCGATATCGATTTTTATCGATTCGTTGGAAACGGGACAAGCTATCGAATATCGGAAACAAACTCGATCTGCGCGGGCACTAGGAGGACCTACAGCTAAAATTTCAAGTCTCTAGCTCTTTTAGGTTGTGGGATCCTTGCGTTCCTACATACGGACGGACGGACAGACGGACATGGCTAGATTACCCATTTTCAATGGGTTCAGGGTATAAAAATAGATCAAATTCTTCTCATTCTGCCTGACTGGACCATGAAACACATGATATAGCATTTGAATGTGTGTGACTTTTGCTACCACAGGCACAAAGGGCACACAATTGAAGAAAATATCTCTGGCCCGCGACAAACGCCGCGATCCACTTGGTCGCACATCCACATAACACATACATATGTATGCTTGTAGATCTCGGGGTTTTTGAGAAGCTATGCAGGGAAAATGACATGCACACAAGTGCGCAAAGCAATGAGTGAGAGCGAGGCACACTCTGTACATGCATAAACACTTATGTTTTTGGAATTAAAAACTAACATACATATATTATGAAATAGTATCAGCCGCAGCGACGCGGTGCGCTGAGCGAGATGCGGCTTCATTCTGAACGTTCGGCTATCGAGGCCGGCGTTCGGCTGCCACACTCAGCAGTCTTACTTTGTCTGGGCCCACTAAAATGGGCGCGGGCACCCATGGGGCTCAGTCGTTGCGATTTATCGTGTTCCGACTATTCTGCTGCGTCCATTTCTCTAGAAAGTGCTATAATACCGAAAATTATAATGCCAAAAGGCTTTAATTGCTTAAGGAGTCAGCAATTGCAGATCATTACTATGTTAATTACTTTTATGATATCTTGTTCAGCAGGAAGAGGATAAGCAGTGTGTATCGATCTTAACCCATTAATATTGATATTCCTTATCTTTACCACTTTGAACTGACCACTTTTTTTAATAAAAGTCTTTGTGACGAATTTTTCGAATTTGGTTATTAATATCGATTCAACCATTCATCGAGGCTAAGTTTTGCGCCATTTCAATGATCACGTAATCGGCTATAATTTTTTGCGTTTGGTTCTCATTGACAATTTTAGCAAATGATGCTGAATTTGATGTACCCTGGAGTGAAGAATTTTGAAAAGTTTGGGTCGTCAGATAATGAAATACGTGGTCTGCACTACTTATTTTATTTGAATCATTAGTGTTGAAAGCTCTTAATATGTTATTGTTCCTTTGTTGCGCCAATACGGCGACCAATTTATTGAAGAGTGGCAACGCCGGGCTTGCGATCTACGGCGCCAAAAGGGGCGACTGCTATTGGCCGCCCGATCACGCAGCGGATTATACGCACATATTGAAGAAAAAAAATGTCCGACTAAGTTTAAATTTATGGGGAGAGTGGGCATAACAGCCGACACGGGCTGATGCAGGCCATCTAGTGGCCAAAATGAGGGAGACGAGATCAGGTGATCGTCACAGGTAGGGCGGGTACGCTGGGTCCGGAGCCGGGACTCGATCTGGAAGAGTAAAGTTGATAAATAGTGTTTTTTGTTAATTTGTACTAAGCGTCTCACCTTTGTTGTTTGCATTTGCTTGTTGTTACGGCTGTTAGTGTTGTTTATTTGTTAGAAGTTTCGATTGTTTGATGTTATCGATTATGTGGTTCATTTTGAATAGTGTTGTATAGGTATGTTTTGCTACAGACGTTGATATCGATTGTGTGAACTGCGGGGCAGGGATGGCACTGCACTCAGAGAAACCGATGAGCCAGCCGGCGCGGCCCACTGAGAAACAAGCAGTTCCGTAACAATATGGCGCCCAAGTTGAAGAAACACCCGCCTTCTTTGAAGTCGGTGCGGAAATCAAAAAAATAAATAAAATATCAATGCAGGTACAAGGAAAGGAAGGGAAACTCCCTTGGCTTTAGGATCCTCACCGCTCACCGAGCATAAGAAGTTTTTCTTGTAGTGGTTGACGTTCGCGACCGTTCATCGTAGCCTGGTGGTAGCCGCAATGACAAAGGCATCTTGTGATAAAAGGTTTTATCAGGGTAGTTTTGTCAGATGTTATTTATTCAATTATTAGTTTTTGTCTCATTTTGTGTCAATGTTGGATGTATGCTGACTGTAGTTATACGAGCTTCGGAGACTGGTGACCTAGGACGATGTAGATTCGAGCCTCCGCCGCATCTGTCACACAGCATACCCCAAGAATGGCCAGAAGAGCGACGGAGACGGATCTTTCCATGGTGTCCATTAACATGGGGAGTTTTCTTGTCGCGGTGGATGGCGGTAAGTCACGTTCGCATGTTGGCGAACGTTCGCGACCGTTCATCGTAGCCTGGTGGTAGCCGCAATGACAAAGGCATCTTGTGATAAAAGGTTTTATCAGGGTAGTTTTGTCAGATGTTATTTATTCAATTATTAGTTTTTGTCTCATTTTGTGTCAATGTTGGATGTATGCTGACGGTAGTTATATGAGCTTCGGAGACTGGTGACCTAGGACGATGTAGATTCGAGCCTCCGCCGCATCTGTCACACAGCATACCCCAAGAATGGCCAGAAGAGCGACGGAGACGGATCTTTCCATGGTGTCCATTAACATGGGGAGTTTTCTTGTCGCGGTGGATGGCGGTAAGTCACGTTCGCATGTTGGCGAACGTTCGCGACCGTTCATTGTAGCCAGGTGGTAACCGCCATGACAAAATAACCTGTGATAAAATGTGATATATATGAAAGATATATGGTAGACTTAGAGAAGGCGCAACAAGATATACCTCCACGGAACCTAGAGCTCCCAAAAGCGACGAAAGACTCAGTACTCACATCGGCAGCGAGCGCGGCGATAGCACAGGCCTTCCAGACATATCTGCATGCTCTGCCAGCTGGCATCAGTGAGTCTATCCGCGAGGATATGCGAACAGGCTTCATGGAGATGATGAAGTGGATCATTGATGTGCTTAGGCCGCCAGCGAGCCACGCCGGAGAGCCTAACACTGTGCTGATGCCACCGAGACACGTCATGCCGGGACCGCAAACAGGCGCCATCCCGAAAGAGCGAGAAGGGATCCAGTGCGAGGCATTTCCACCACCAGAGCCACCGAAGCCTCACAGAACAGGCGCGCGAGGAACGGAGTGCTCATCCAGCAGCTCAGTATACGTCGCAGATGCTCAGGCGATGAACTGGCGTAATCCGAATAATCGTCACTTCCGAGTAGAGGATCGGAGAGCGGATGACTTCCAGCCGGAGGAAGTGTATGCCAACGTACGAGAAGCAGCGTACCTGAAGCTTGAGCGGTGGGATGTCAAGTTCGATGGCGAGGACGCCATGAATTCTGTCGAGGACTTCGTGTTTCGGCTGGAGTTCCGGCAGAGGCAATATCAGTGCCCGTGCAAGGAGGTCTTGCGTGGTTTTCACCTTCTTCTGACCGGCCGTGCCCACGAGTGGTATAGGGTGCACATGCGGCATTCTCGGGTCGACAACTGGCTGCAACTGCGGCACGCTCTCTTAGATAGGTTCCGGGGCCATCAGACGGAGCATGATTCAAGAGTTTCTACAACGAGAGCAACAGACCAGCGAGGGGTGGACGATTACATCCATCACATGCGTCAGCTCGCCGCGCGATTCCAGAAGCTGCTAAGAGACCGAGCACTGGTTAAAATTATAAAGCGTGGTTTGAAGGAAAGTCTGGCAAAATACATCTATGCCATGGATGTACTCACCGTGGATGAGCTGCGCCAAGAGTGCATAGAAGTGGAGAGGCACATTAGACACATTCTGCTCACAATGCGAAAATTGTCCGGAAAACCCCAGAGGGAGCGCGATGGTGGCGGGACAGACGCGTTTGGAGACGGCGACCGCGGAAAAACAGGAGGGGAACCAAAGCCAATAGCAGCTAATAAGGAGATAAATATGGACTGTAAATACCAGGATAGGGCTATATATAAAGATTTGAATAAAGGAATAACATTAAATTTTTGGTGAGCGTCAGCTGGATGAGATGACACTGGCAACCCGAAGAGTGGTGAAGGATCGTGCGGGCTTTCGCAGACGCAGGATCACCAGACGCCAGGTCATCGAAGCTGTGAAGCGAGAGGATGGCATAGACCCACGCGTATTCGCCGATGTGGAGGTCGTGGGGATAAAAATGAAAGGGTTATTGTACACAGTAGACTCAGTCAGCCTGCTGGGACGAAAATGCCGGGGTTAGTGGAGGAATTGGAATGGGAAGCGCAGCCTTACACATTGGTGGTAAGGACAATTTTAGGCCGCGTTGTTCTGCCTGTGAAATACGGGAGTAAGTAAGAAGTGATCGTATTTTATATGTGCGCGGACCTACGACAGGAACCATACCTGGGAATCGACTTCTGGCGAGCCTTCGAGATTCCCCTAGAGTTGCTCGGCCCGGCCATAAAGTCCGAAGCCCCACTAGGGGCATCTGAGGTAACAGTAACGAACCCAGAGGTGGCTTATTACCGAGACGACGACGACTGCGTGACGGACCCGGAAATGTGGAACCTGGACAACGAGCAGAAGAGTCAGTTGGAAGAAGTGAAACGCAGATTTCTCCAATTTGAAAAGGAAACCTCACCTGTTGCAGCATCATATACAGCTGATCGAAGGAGCCGAGCCCGTGAAGGATAGGCATTATCCGTTGTCACCGGCTAAACAGGAGATCGTGTGGGCCGAGGTAGATAAGATGCTAAAATTAGGCATCATCGAGGAGAGTGACAGCCCCTGGAGTAACCGAACGACGGTAGTGATGAGGCCGGGGAAGAACATTTTTTTTTTACACGCCAAGAAACTAAATAGCGTGACGGTAAAGGACGCTTACCCGATCCCATGCATCGAGGGCATCTTGTCGCGCATCGACGAGACTCATTTTATCTCAAGCTTCGCCCTTAAGTTCGCGGTTTGGCAAATCGAGATGGAAAGGAAGAGCAGGGCGCTTACGGCGTTCACTGTACAAGGGAGGCCGCTGTACCAGTTCCGCCACATGCCATTCGGGCTCTGCAACGCCACTCAACAATTATGCAGGCTCATGGATAAGGTGATCTCGACGAATCTGGGGTCAAACATGTTCGTATACCTGAACGACTTACTCATAATATCGGCCGATTTTCAGACGCATCTGAAATACCTGGAATTGGTGGCCGAGTGTCTGGAGAATCCCACCATAGGCATGGCAAAGTCGAAACCGCAACCCAAACTACATGGATCCGGGAAGCGTGGAGGCGATTTGGAACATCCCGAACCCGAAGACGGTCAAGGAACTGCGAAGTTTCCTAGGTACGCCGGGGTGGTATCGCCGATTCATAAAAAATTACGCCGAGATCTCAGTACCGTTGACTGATGCATTAAAGAAAAGAACGGGGAAATTTGCGTTGAGCGACGAAGCCATTGATGCCGTGGAGACCTTGAAGCTAGCCCTCACCACAGCCCCGGTGTTAGTACACGCGGTTTTTAAAAGACCCTTCTTTATTAAATGTGATGCATCCCACCATGGAGTAGGAGCCGTGTTGTTCCAACTGGACAACGAGCAGCATGAAAGGCCGATCGCAATCACCCAAACTCAATAAGCACCAGATTAACTATTTGGTGACCGAGAAGGAATGCCTAGCCGCCAAACTGTCCATACATCTATTCCCACCGTGCGTGGAGATAATGCCTTTCACGGTAATCACCGATCATGCGAGCCTGCAGTGGCTGACGAATCTAAAAGACTTGAGCGAGAGATTGGCCAGGTGGTCACTGGAACTGCAAGCGTTCCGTTTTTCCATGCAGTGCCGCAAGGGAGCCGACACGTTGTCCAGAAGCGTGGAAGAGGTTGAATTGGCCCCGAAGGATCTGTTAGGATTTCTGACCTTGGAGTTCGAGAGCACCGAGTAGCAAGGGCTGGTAAAGGAGGTGATGAACCAACAACAGAAATTGCCGGATTTGAAATTGCAGGGCGGACTCCTTTTCAAGAGGACATTGCACGATAGCTTTGAAGACGAAGTCGAGGGCACGAGTTGGAAGCTCTGGGTGCCAGAGTGGCTGGCTGCAGGACTCATCCAACGAGCACACGCGGACGAGACGTCAGCTCATGGAGGCATGCGCACGCGCTGCGCCGGCGTTTCTATTGGCCCAAAATGGCTATACAAGTCAGGGACTATGTGCGGAAATGTGTCATTTGCACGGAGACCAAGGCACAAAAAATGCAGGTCGGAATTGGGGAAGAAGTGCGCACCGACTGCCCATTCCAGAAGATATAAGTCGACTTCTTGGGGAAGTATCCACGGTCGAAACGAGGGCATGCATGGATATTCGTCGTCGTGGACCACTTTTCTGAAGGCCATGAAGGAAGCCACCGCGGCAGAAGTTGTCAACTTTAAATTTGGCGTGCCGGAAGTGATCCCCTCAGATAATGGGCGGCATATTATTTCCAAATCATTCGAGGCAATGTTCCAGGCGTTTGGCACACACTGTGCTGTCTGCGATAAGAACCTACTTGGGCCAGGATCACAGAGAATGGGACGCGTACCTACCAGAGTTAGAAGTGGCTTCGTCATCGCGGTGTTTGGCCAGCCCATGTCCCAGAATGGTTCCAGTTACAAGCTGGCCTGGAAGCTGAGGTCATTGGCGGATCACAGCTTTTCAGGCCTAGATACGAAACCAGGTCAAGGAACACCTGCACACCACTCCATGATCAACGAGCGCGCCAACTCCATCTGGAACCAGGACAGGAAAAGTGGAGGCGCAACTTCGCACTCAGCAGCTTTGGCAATGCCTTCAATGCCAAGTTCGTCCGGAAATTCCTGAAGAGCCGCGTCCGAGCCGTGGGTACCAACGTCTACGAGTGAGAAGATCTCCAGTGACGTGTGCTAGGCGTTTACCACGCAAAAGATCTACGAACATAAGCGTAATTTGCTCACCCCCTCGCCAGGCGTTAACGGCGGCAGCGCCGTCCTCCTTGGTCAGCGTCAGAATATTCGTTGTGGGTGTGGCCTACGTTGGGCATCCTTATTAGCCGACTGGGTCAAGCTAGGAATTGCGCACTCAGATTTTTTGTAACGGTCAGGTTCGCGTTTTCAATAATCTGCGTGGTGATGTTGCATTTGACTTTATCGGCAGCATCGATAGTTTGCCTAGTTGGGTGCGTTCTTTATTATTGACCACGCCGACATCTTTTGCAATAGGGTCAGAGTATCGGGGGTGAAGCCGGGCACATAGTGGCGCTATGAAGAGTGGCACCGCCGGGCTTGCGATCCACGGCGCCTAAAGGGGCGATTGCTATTGGCCGTCCGATTCGCTCCTAAAGAGATTAAAGGGAGAGCGGATCGCCTGCCTTTGAAATTGCCCTTGGCCTTCATTTGGGCCGTTGACCCAAAAAAATGCAGCTGTGCAGATGGGCAGCAATGGTGCCCGCCTCGTAAATGTATGCGTGTGCCGAAATTCGGCACCGATGTTGCTGCCCAAATGTACAGCAGAAAGTTCGATGTGTCGAGAGTCATCGGTGAACGACAAGCGTGTTGTGCGCCTTTGAGAGAAAAAATTAAAATTGAATTTAAATAAATTAACATTGTGTAAGGCCAAAAAAATGGAACAGTCACTTTATTTTAAATCAAGGGGGCCGGAAAAAATTAGAAAATTAAATCACCTATAATAAAATAACGCCACGCAACGTAGTAAATATATACATATATATATATATACGCTCACTCACTCACGACGGCGTTAGCCAGTGGATACATTTCCCAGGCCGAGGAGGAGTGTAAGCCATCCTAAAGCTGAACGAGAGGAGACGCCAAGGGCAAACTGCAGCGGGAGAGACGACGACGACCAAACTCGGGAAGCGTGGCGATACTCAGAGTGAGTCCGTTCTGTGTCATCCTTCGCCCCGAGTAGCAGGCAGAGTCAGACTTAGACTAGTGCTCGAGACCCCTGACGGAGAAAAGATTTTTTTTTGCCATAAGAATTAGTTCTTTTGTATAAATATATACTACTTACACCTAGCTTCACTTAAGAAAATTTCCAAAAGTGCGAACCGTGAAGGAAAGGCCCCAAAGATTATTGCGTCTGCCAAATAAATAAAATGATTAATGATTAATTATTTATTATTTAGTTTTATGTTGATGTAATTTTCAACAGTCTTGCACAGAGAGACGGGCATGGCTAGATCGACTATTGATGCTGATCAAGAACATTGTTCGTTAAGGCAAAAGAGGAATCTACATATTTCATCAACAGTCTTGGTTATATCGTCAATTTATCTGTCAGACATTATATATATTATTGTCTAGCCGATATTCAGCACTAGTATGATGATTGATGAAACCGATTTGTGGCATTTGCACCTGCGTGTTGTAGTTACGCGGCACCCTGGTTAACTGAACTATTTAAATCTGTTTATGGACCAATTGATATTAGGCTTGCCTAATAGTGATTTAGTAGCACCTCATTTGGCTGTGAGCTATCGGATACTGTGGGAGTTGCCAGAAGAAGAATCTCGAGTCTTCTTGCTCAATACATGTATATTAAGGAGCGAATGAAAACAATCCTCCGTAGCCGTGCGGCGTCTGTAGTTACATCTATTTTCGAGCAAAACTTTTAGCACGAGGCATTTGCCATGTCTCGTTATTTTTTATACACTGGAAGACGATTTTAAGTATTATAACATTTTATCTGAAATTTAAATTTAAGGGCTGCTTTGCGGAGATCATTTACTTGCAGTGACCACAAAGGTGGGTATGAGGACCTGCGGTGCTGTTTCTGGGATGTTTGGTCTTAAGACTGTGATAAGTCTAGAAAATTTATTCCTACATAGTCACAGTAAGCAGTTAAAAATTAACGAAATTCCGTGCCCAATATCGATACGAAAACGTCACCCCCCGGTCAGTGAATATCTGCTTGGGAAAGCCAAACATAAAAGGTTTATCAATAAACCTCTTTGCGACTTCTTTGTAGCCAGTTGATTTAGTTGGGAGCAGCCCTACAAATTTGGAAAAGACTCCACCATATCACTCTTGTCTATTCCGTGTTTGACGAACTTTCTACTGAAATAAACGTAACTGATAAAATTAGAATCAATTTTGATGTCTTTCTTTCAGGGTGCGGAATGTAGTGTGACTGGTGGATTAGTGCATCGTCTAGGATGTTGAAGAGTTATTGAATCATCATTATGCTGAGCCTTTTATTCGAGCAACATTTGCTTTTCAAACGTTTATGTTCCTTACACGTTTCTAGCTTAGTGTTTTTTCTCAGAAGCTTCCCAAAACCCATGTTCTTAGTTTTTACATTAATTTTCTTCGCCTACGCGTGTCGTGTTATTACTATAAGAACTTGTTAACAAATATTTAAATGTTTTCATGTAGATATGAGGCTAGAATATGTACCCATTTATCATTTAATTGACTGCATTCTTAAGTCAAAGTAACTTTGGTGGATCAAAAGCGTTTTCTTGATCTTCGAGAATCTAATCGCGGTATAATTTTTAACCTAAATTCAATAAAGTTGTGAGCGAAACAAACTTGCTTCTGTGATGCTGAGTATAGAAATAATTTATTAATATAAGAAAAGATGAAAGGATCTAGGCAATTAGCAGAATTCGAAAAAGAGCGAAACTTCGTACACGTATTCGTGTGTGCATATAGCATTAAATTGCATATGCTGAGATAGTAAACATAGGTTTAACGTAATCATGACATTGATATTAGAAAAGTTCGTTGAATTTAAGTATACATTGATTTTAATTAAAATACATATGAGGTATATGTCCAAAGAACCATCCTTCAAGAGACACGTAAAACAGTCAGCTTATGAGCTGGCCGGCGACAAAGTAAGGAGGCAGTGCAAATGTGTGCGGCACGACCATGGTCGTCCGTGCTACTTACAATACGCCCTAGCTCTAAGCTCGTTCATGTCCAAATCATTGTCACGTTGTTGGCAGGTAACGGCATCTCGCGAAAATGCAGTTTTTGTAAATGAAATTTATTCTAGAGTTACTGTCGATTGATTCATGTGTGAGTGCGTTTCAGCAGAAGTTGTTGAAGATGACATTTGCGCTACAGATATTGGCGATGTAATTTTAAATTGTAGCTATAGGTCCTCCTAGTGCCCATTTCGAGAATACACAAATATACCGTAGCACAATAAGATGTACTGTAGAAAATCATCAAGAACGGTTAAGAAACACAAAGCTTCAAAGTTATTTTGGCTCTACTCGTATCAGCGGAAGCAAACGCAAATTGCAACAATTTGTGTATTTATGTAAGTACGTCCATTCATGCGCGTCTGCTTTGAATTCTATCAACAGCAATGCAATTGCGATTGTATTGTTTTCTGTGTTGCTATTTTAGTTCGTATTTTTCTCATTGAGAATCAATTATTAGTGTGTCTGTTGAGTAGAATCGGCGGCGTGTAGTGCGGTCTGTTGTGAGTTCGAACCCTACCGAGGAAACTATTTCATTTTTTTCTGGTGTGGCTGTTGAGTAGATGCGGCAGCAAGTAATGCGGTCAGTTTCATTTTTTTTTTTTAATTTTTTTGTATTACTACTAAATCAATGCATTTGGTGTTGGAATAAGACGGTTCAGGGTATCCCCTAGTCGGGAGCTCCCGACTAGAACCTCTTACTTGCTTACATTAATATTAATTCCCTGAACCCATTAATAGTGTCGATCAATCCATATCCGATTCTCTGTCCGTCCGGCTGTCTGTCCGTCCGTCTGCCCGTATGTATGAACGCAAAGATCTCAGAACGTGTAAGAGCTAGAGAATGCAATTTTTAACGTAGACCTTCCTAGTGCCCGCGCAGTACGAGCTTATTTCCGATAAACGATATATTGCTCCGTTTGCAAGTAATTGAAAAAAAATCGAATCGAACTCCTGTTTTTTGAAAAATCTTGTAAGTTATACGAGCTAGAGTCACAAAATTTGACCTATCGCCACCTCCTAGCTACCACCACATAGCTATAAATCAAATAAATAAATCAATTTGAACTACCCACCAATTTAAGCCACAATTTTAATGCAATTTTAGCGTATACGTATATGTACGAATATGGGCGGGCCCGGATATAATGTATTTGTGGAAATGTATGTAACAGACAGAATTAAGCATCTCCGACCTCATAATGTATATATATTCTTGATTAGTATCACAGCCCGAGCCGATCTAGCCATGTCCGTCTGTCCGTCCGTCCGTATGTATGAACGCAAGAATCTTAAAACCTATAAGTGCTAGAGATTTTAAATGTTAGCTCTGGGTCCTCCTAGTGCCCGCGCAGATCGCGTTTGTTTTCGATATTCGATAACTTGCCCTGTTTCCAAGTAATCGATAAAATTCGATATCGAATTCTTGTTTTTTGAGCATTTTTGGTAAATAATATGAGCTAGAGTCATCAAACTTGACATGTAGCTTTTCGAATAGTATATATATCAAGTATCTTTCATTTTATACCTATCACCACCTCCCGGCTACTACTTCGTAGCTATAAATCAAGTAAATAAACCAATTTATGCTGCCCACAAATGTATGGCACAATTTAAATGCAATTGACTTTTTGAAAATACACGAATATTCTATGGTACAATAAGATGTAGAATTTTTCATCAAGATCGATTAAGAAATACAGAAATGATTAAAGAAAACGTGTTTTGACTTTTCTCCTATTAGCGTCAGCAAGCGGAAATTCCTAGAATTTCTGTATAAATATACACACACACATTCATACGCGTCTTTATTGTATTCTTTCAACAGCATTGCAATTGCGATTATATTGTTTTCTGTGCTGTTATTTTAATTCGTTTTTTTCTTATGTGGTTTCTTATTTTGCTGCGGCTGTTGAGTAGAAACGGCGGCAAGTAGTGCGGTCTGTTGCGGGTTCGAGACCAACCGAGGAAACTTTTTTTTTCTTTTTGGCCGGTATGGCCGTTGAGTAGGGGTGGTGGCAAGTAGTGTGGTCCGCTGCGTGTTCGAGTCCTATTGAGGGATCGATTTTTTATATACCCTAAACCCATAAAAAATGGTTAAAAGCCATTTTTAAGAATATACGAATATTCTATAGCACAATAAGCTCTACTGAAAATTTAATCAAGATCGGTTAAAAAACATAAAAGAAAATGTCTTTTGGATGCCCACGTGTTTGCGGCTGCTAGCGCAAATTCCAAGAATTTCTGTATACATGTCACACACATATTCATGCGCGTCTGCTTCGAATTCTATCAACAGCATTGCAATTGCGATTGTATTGTTTTCTGTGCTGCTATTTTAATTCGTTTTTTTCGCATTATGACTTAATTGTTGGTGTGGCTGTTGAGTAGAGACGGCGGCAAGAAATGCGGTCAGTTGCGAGTTCGAACCCTGCCAAGGGAACTTTTTTTTTAATTTAACTTTATTACTACTAAAGCAAAAAAGCACGTAGGCGCGAGCTGCATTTTGTGTTGGAATAAGAGGGTTCAGGGTACCCCCTAGTCGCTAGCTCCCGACTAAAACCTCCTACATGTTTAATTTGGGTTTGTGAGACGGCCATTTGCGTTAATGGCTCCTGGACCCGTTGACGGCTCCAATTGGTACGGCAGACTTGCTTCAAGAAATGGCACCCTGGTGGCCAAAATATTAGCCCATAACCCAGAATTTTGCTGCTTGGCTGGGGCAACACCAATTTTTATCTTAGTGATCCTACGGAGCACTAGCAAGATTATTAATTTTTTTTTCTCGGAATAAACTTAGGCAAGTATGTAACCACGACGATTTTCTTCCTTGGGGGCTATATCAGCAAAGAGGCATTCTGCTACTATCCGCAGGTTTTTATAGGCTTCTGAAGAAAAAGCTCATGCTCCCGGATGACAAGTGGAGACAACGAAGTTAGGAGTGATCATATAAAGCTCCCATGTGGAGATATGTGAGCGGTGCAAGCTTACAAAAGCTCGACGTGCTTCAAGCACATTATCTAAAGTTTCATTTGGTATATTTCAAACGCAAGCTTTTGTCTGTTACAACACAGGCGACATTTTTGTCGCAAACGATATGTAGTGGAGCTGTGTTTATTTTCTTCGTGGTTCCCATCAACCATTACACCACCCGATAATCTGAGAAGATAGTTGGTAGATTAGCGGGAATTAGCTACGAATATCTTTGGCGTGATATGTTCCTAATTCACGTCGTTGTAAATCTTCTAATATATAAAAACTATTGCCAAGCTTCTTTTTAATCCGACACAATTGTGGTGCTTGACAAATTGTGGTCCCAGTTTCGCGTTGAAATTGTGCGAGAATTTGCTGAGCGCAAAGTTCCGACGAAAAACTTCTTGACCACCTTTAAAGGAAACAGGCTTGGAACGTAAATTATATTTGGCCGCATTCTTTTCATACGCTTTGCGAATATTGGCTTGTATATCTTTTCTTAGCAAGGCCAAATTATCTGT
Source organism: Drosophila borealis (assembly GCA_035045885.1). Taxonomy (NCBI): domain Eukaryota; kingdom Metazoa; phylum Arthropoda; class Insecta; order Diptera; family Drosophilidae; genus Drosophila; species Drosophila borealis. Next base: position 161,814 of record JAWNOR010000195.1, read on the forward strand.
TCTTTGTAATGACTATATGGGCTCTTCTAAAAGCGACACTTCTTTTAAGAGACGACAATCTGCTCCATGAGTAATCATGTCTAGCCCAAAAAGGGCTTTATATGGGGAGCAACCTAAGGATTGGTGCAAGGATGATCGTAGTGTACACGAAATGGCCGAAATGTATCTATCCCATTCGGTTTGCTCCTTTTTATTCACGGACAGCTGCTAAGAGAGAACGATTCACCCGTTCTGCCGCATTGCTCTGGAGCGAGTATAACGCTGTATAAACGTGTTTTATGCCCAGCTCCGTAAGAAACGCATTAAAATCATTGGCTCGGAACTGTGTGCCGTTGTCACTAACCAGGGTCTCGGGCACTCCGAAACAGTGAAATATTTGTTTTAATAACAACTCCTAAATAGAGGAAGATGGGAATTTTTTTAGCGGATGCAGCCAATCAAATTGCTTAAATGATCTAATACAATTAATAGCCCAATAGACCCCTCTTGCTTCTTGGGAAGGGCCCCAATAAATCAATATATAGCCTCTGGAATGGTCTACATGTATCACATTGTAAGCCCCCAGTTACGAATGTAATTACGCACATCGTTCGCTAATCTAGGCCAGAAAAGATTTCTACGTAATTTCTTGATAGTTTTATGCATCCCACAGTGCGACGAAATCACACTATTATGAGTTTGCAGGAGCACATCGTTCCTTAGACTATTGGGAATCCATAATTTCCATACACTGTTATCGTGAGTTTTGTTTGCATTCGCATGTTCAGTTTTGATATAAATAAATTGATTAGATAATTTAATATCAGGGAACTTAAACTGCTGCAGAGTAAATTTCTCTTTCAACTTTATATATTTTGGATCAAAGAAAGCAGCTGATTCTAAATCTATTATTGGGCCAATTTCGAGTTCTGCCAATTCAGCTTCACTCAATCTTGATAATGCGTCGGGGACGATGTGGTCTTTTCCTTTCAGGGTGCTGCAAGCGAAAAATCCACCTAGCGAGTCTACCGACTGCATTTTGTTGACGCATGAGCCACAACAGACTCGAGTGATCCGTAACCACTTCAAACTCCTGTAATTCTAAGTAGCACCTAAACTTTTCAATAGCCAAGATTACGGCCAGACACTCACACTCGGTCACACTATAGTTGCGTTGGGCTCAATTTTTTTTTGACATAAGCGCGATTTGCATCTTGTCATTATCAGGTGAAAGTTGAACAAGAACAGCCGATATTCCATAATTGCTGGCGTCGCAATGAAGGTAGAACAGGTGCAGTGGTAAGAATGATTTTTAACTTTTCCATAGCCTTTTGGGCTTCTGCTGGCCAAACAAACTTTTTCGTCGCGGACAACACGTCCGTAATAGGGCACGTTAACTCTGCGAAATTATGTATAAAACGTCGATACCAACCGCACAATCCTAAGAATCCGCGAACCTGCTTAAGTTTTCTAGGCGCTGGCCAGTTAACGATACAATCAACATTTGCGGGATCCATACGAATACCACCGCTTCCTATTACATACCCTAAATAATTGACTCTATTGACTTTTATCAATGTTCAGTGTTTAGTTTGCTTTTCGAAAGTGCTCGGCGAAACGGACCAACACTGCAAGATGAGCAGAGAAATTCTCAGAGACAATGCACACATCATCTAAATACCCAAATACACAGTGTCGAAGATCAGGCGGAATAATGTCGTCCATATGGCGACACATGGTGGAGGGCGCATTGCGTAGGCCGAAGGGTATGACCTTGAATTGGTACAACGGGCGACCAGGAATGGTGAACGCTGTCAAAGACTTTGAATCTTCAGTCAATTCGATTTTCCAATACGCATCCTTTAGGTCCAATTTTGAAATTATATTGGCCTTGGGCATACGTGAAATAATTCCATCGATATTGGGCAACGGATAGTCATCTTTTTGTGTGGCCTTGTTTAGTTTACGCGCATTTAAGCACAAACGAATTTTATTGGGCTTAATAACCAGGCGCATAGGTGAGCTCCAAGCACTCGAAGATGGCTCGATATCGTTTAGTTCTAACAATCGGTCAATTTCGGCATAAAGAAGTTTTTAACTGCTGGGCTGACAGGGTAAAAACGCTGTTTTACGGGTTTTGCGTCGCCAACCTCAATATGATGTTGAATCAAACTAGTGCGCCCTAATCCTTCGGGACAGTTAGGAAAACGATTTTTCACTACCTCCAACTGTTGCAGTTACACCTTGGTTAAGAAATACGCATTAGCATTCTCTACTTCACCTCAGGGGAAGTTAGTTTAGTTTTTTAGAGGGCGTTTCAATGCAACTAATCACACTCGGAGCTATCGCGAAAATTTTCCAAAAATCTACACCTAACATGAGCCTCTGCGGATTGATGGTGTAACATAAAGCTGCATATGTTTTGGTATTCCTTTATAAGCCATTAACGCCGTAATGACTCCCACAACCTCTCAAATCGCACGTGAGCACCGCTGATAGAGCTCACGTGCGATTTGAGAGGCTTAAATTCAGATAACGCAGAAAGCTTTTCCCTAGCCAGTGAAGCTCCAATGCAGCTCACACTCGCACCGGTGTCTTGTAGACCGTGTTCCGTAAACTGCAAAAAGGACACTACGGCGTAGCAACGTGAGTCGTTTTTATTATTAAAAATAGCGGAAACTAATAATTTAACATAATTTTTCATTCGCTTAAAATAATTTTTGCATCGCAATGCATTTTTCGATCCTAATGGACTTATTTCACTAAAATTTGTATGTCTAACTTCTAAATAATTTCTAAGCCGCTCGCGGTAATCGGATCCTCCTGGGAACGTTTTAAAATGGTTACACGACGAACGATATCAGTGGTACGACTGGTGCCTGTTTTTTAAGCAGCAGTTTTTAACTGGTCGGGGGAATCCGGTTGTTGGTGGACACACCCTTCTGCCGGTTTTTCGACAGACGCAGAATGAATGTCTTGCATTGTGGCTTGTATACGTTAATAGTTCCACATCCGTAGCAAAATATTCGACTCAAAATTGTCGTCGATGCACTCCCGGTATTGTTCTGGAGACTCCTTCAGCGCGACAATTTAGCTCATTTACCAAACTTTCAACTTGTGGCGTGCTTCTTAAAGCAGATTGTTCTTCAAAATGTTGATCAACTCTTCCTCTTCTATACGAACAGACGATTTATCAATAAGAGAAACCACTGCTTCGTAGAAGTATTTGCTCTTGTAAATTCTGACCGATAATCTTTATATTGCTGTCGTAAGGAGGAGCAAAAATCTGACCAGGTAATTCGATCCACTTGTTTGTTGTATCGCCAATACCAGTCTTTTGAACAAGGCATTTAAATCTCCATCTAAAGTTTCGTCTGTGAGCAGCTTTACACGATACATGAATTGATCCACGCTTAAACCAACGCAACTGAAACCAACTTTCCATTCAAACTTTCTGAAAATTATGATTACACTTTGTAATATAACAGGACTGAGTATTTGTCATATACTGAATACTTTGAGGACTATGTTCGATAGGCATCATGATTCAAATTTTAAAATTATTAAGGGGGATGGGGGGATTATGGAATTTGCATAGGAAAAGTTTGCTACTAGACAGCGCTTGTAAGGAGTAGGAAAGAATTTAATATTGGTATATTGCTATTATCATTAGAAAGTCTTTATTTGCAGTGCATATCTTTTCCATGACATTCCGTTTCCTCGGTAGCGATATGCCTATGCAGCATTATACATCTATTCCAGAGCAAATAGATATGCAATATCACCAAATATGCATCACAAATAAAATCTTCCAACTTTATCCCTTGAAGGGTTATGAAAACCATTTTATTTTTTAAACCTCGCAATGGCAATACAACGAGAAAGCTGATGCACCCACATTCGGCAGGGTATTCAATTTCAGCTAAATACTCAAGATTCTAGAAGTGGTGATACAGTATCTCAAAGTTTCACAAATTACAACGCTTAATAAATTTAAAAACGGCAATCGAAGTATACGTGAGCTTTAGTTGCGAGATCTGTGTGTATCTATGGTGTAGGATGCTTTTTATATTCTGTATTCATATTTCCTGTATACGTCGGCAAGGCATCCGATCTTAGTCAGACTCTACTGAAAATTTAATCAAGATCGGTTAAAAAACATAAAAGAAAATGTCTTTTGGATGCCCACGTGTTTGCGGCTGCTAGCGCAAATTCCAAGAATTTCTGTATACATGTCACACACATATTCATGCGCGTCTGCTTCGAATTCTATCAACAGCATTGCAATTGCGATTGTATTGTTTTCTGTGCTGCTATTTTAATTCGTTTTTTTCGTAGAGACGGCGGCAAGTAATGCGGTCAGTTGCGAGTTCGAACCCTGCCAAGGGAACTTTTTTTTTAATTTAACTTTATTACTACTAAAGCAAAAGAGCACGTAGGCGCGAGCTGCATTTTGTGTTGGAATAAGAGGGTTCAGGGTACCCCCTAGTCGCTAGCTCCCGACTAAAACCTCCTACATGTTTAATTTGGGTTTGTGAGACGGCCATTTGCGTTAATGGCTCCTGGACCCGTTGACGGCTCCAATTGGTACGGCAGACGTGCTTCAAGAAATGGCACCCTGGTGGCCAAAATATTAGCCCATAACCCAGAATTTTGCTGCTTGGCTGGGGCAACACCAATTTTTATCTTAGTGATCCTACGGAGCACTAGCAAGATTATTAATTTTTTTTCTCGGAATAAACTTAGGCAAGTATGTAACCACGACGATTTTCTTCCTTGGGGGCTATATCAGCAAAGAGGCATTCTGCTACTATCCGCAGGTTTTTATAGGCTTCTGAAGAAAAAGCTCATGCTCCCGGATGACAAGTGGAGACAACGAAGTTAGGAGTGATCATATAAAGCTCCCATGTGGAGATATGTGAGCGGTGCAAGCTTACAAAAGCTCGACGTGCTTCAAGCACATTATCTAAAGTTTCATTTGGTATATTTCAAACGCAAGCTTTTGTCTGTTACAACACAGGCGACATTTTTGTCGCAAACGATATGTAGTGGAGCTGTGTTTATTTTCTTCGTGGTTCCCATCAACCATTACACCACCCGATAATCTGAGAAGATAGTTGGTAGATTAGCGGGAATTAGCTACGAATATCTTTGGCGTGATATGTTCCTAATTCACGTCGTTGTAAATCTTCTAATATATAAAAACTATTGCCAAGCTTCTTTTTAATCCGACACAATTGTGGTGCTTGACAAATTGTGGTCCCAGTTTCGCGTTGAAATTGTGCGAGAATTTGCTGAGCGCAAAGTTCCGACGAAAAACTTCTTGACCACCTTTAAAGGAAACAGGCTTGGAACGTAAATTATATTTGGCCGCATTCTTTTCATACGCTTTGCGAATATTGGCTTGTATATCTTTTCTTAGCAAGGCCAAATTATCTGTTCTTTGTAATGACTATATGGGCTCTTCTAAAAGCGACACTTCTTTTAAGAGACGACAATCTGCTCCATGAGTAATCATGTCTAGCCCAAAAAGGGCTTTATATGGGGAGCAACCTAAGGATTGGTGCAAGGATGATCGTAGTGTACACGAAATGGCCGAAATGTATCTATCCCATTCGGTTTGCTCCTTTTTATTCACGGACAGCTGCTAAGAGAGAACGATTCACCCGTTCTGCCGCATTGCTCTGGAGCGAGTATAACGCTGTATAAACGTGTTTTATGCCCAGCTCCGTAAGAAACGCATTAAAATCATTGGCTCGGAACTGTGTGCCGTTGTCACTAACCAGGGTCTCGGGCACTCCGAAACAGTGAAATATTTGTTTTAATAACAACTCCTAAATAGAGGAAGATGGGAATTTTTTTAGCGGATGCAGCCAATCAAATTTGCTTAAATGATCTAATACAATTAATAGCCCAATAGACCCCTCTTGCTTCTTGGGAAGGGCCCCAATAAATCAATATATAGCCTCTGGAATGGTCTACATGTATCACATTGTAAGCCCCCAGTTACGAATGTAATTACGCACATCGTTCGCTAATCTAGGCCAGAAAAGATTTCTACGTAATTTCTTGATAGTTTTATGCATCCCACAGTGCGACGAAATCACACTATTATGAGTTTGCAGGAGCACATCGTTCCTTAGACTATTGGGAATCCATAATTTCCATACACTGTTATCGTGAGTTTTGTTTGCATTCGCATGTTCAGTTTTGATATAAATAAATTGATTAGATAATTTAATATCAGGGAATTTAAACTGCTGCAGAGTAAATTTCTCTTTCAACTTTATATATTTTGGATCAAAGAAAGCAGCTGATTCTAAATCTATTATTGGGCCAATTTCGAGTTCTGCCAATTCAGCTTCACTCAATCTTGATAATGCGTCGGGGACGATGTGGTCTTTTCCTTTCAGGGTGCTGCAAGCGAAAAATCCACCTAGCGAGTCTACCGACTGCATTTTGTTGACGCATGAGCCACAACAGACTCGAGTGATCCGTAACCACTTCAAACTCCTGTAATTCTAAGTAGCACCTAAACTTTTCAATAGCCAAGATTACGGCCAGACACTCACACTCGGTCACACTATAGTTGCGTTGGGCTCAATTTTTTTTTTACATAAGCGCGATTAGCATCTTGTCATTATCAGGTGAAAGTTGAACAAGAACAGCCGATATTCCATAATTGCTGGCGTCGCAATGAAGGTAGAACAGGTGCAGTGGTAAGAATGATTTTTAACTTTTCCATAGCCTTTTGGGCTTCTGCTGGCCAAACAAACTTTTTCGTCGCGGACAACACGTCCGTAATAGGGCACGTTAACTCTGCGAAATTATGTATAAAACGTCGATACCAACCGCACAATCCTAAGAATCCGCGAACCTGCTTAAGTTTTCTAGGCGCTGGCCAGTTAACGATACAATCAACATTTGCGGGATCCATACGAATACCACCGCTTCCTATTACATACCCTAAATAATTGACTCTATTGACTTTTATCAATGTTCAGTGTTTAGTTTGCTTTTCGAAAGTGCTCGGCGAAACGGACCAACACTGCAAGATGAGCAGAGAAATTCTCAGAGACAATGCACACATCATCTAAATACCCAAATACACAGTGTCGAAGATCAGGCGGAATAATGTCGTCCATATGGCGACACATGGTGGAGGGCGCATTGCGTAGGCCGAAGGGTATGACCTTGAATTGGTACAACGGGCGACCAGGAATGGTGAACGCTGTCAAAGACTTTGAATCTTCAGTCAATTCGATTTTCCAATACGCATCCTTTAGGTCCAATTTTGAAATTATATTGGCCTTGGGCATACGTGAAATAATTCCATCGATATTGGGCAACGGATAGTCATCTTTTTGTGTGGCCTTGTTTAGTTTACGCGCATTTAAGCACAAACGAATTTTATTGGGCTTAATAACCAGGCGCATAGGTGAGCTCCAAGCACTCGAAGATGGCTCGATATCGTTTAGTTCTAACAATCGGTCAATTTCGGCATAAAGAAGTTTTTAACTGCTGGGCTGACAGGGTAAAAACGCTGTTTTACGGGTTTTGCGTCGCCAACCTCAATATGATGTTGAATCAAACTAGTGCGCCCTAATCCTTCGGGACAGTTAGGAAAACGATTTTTCACTACCTCCAACTGTTGCAGTTACACCTTGGTTAAGAAATACGCATTAGCATTCTCTACTTCACCTCAGGGGAAGTTAGTTTAGTTTTTTAGAGGGCGTTTCAATGCAACTAATCACACTCGGAGCTATCGCGAAAATTTTCCAAAAATCTACACCTAACATGAGCCTCTGCGGATTGATGGTGTAACATAAAGCTGCATATGTTTTGGTATTCTTTTATAAGCCATTAACGCCGTAATGACTCCCACAACCTCTCAAATCGCACGTGAGCACCGCTGATAGAGCTCACGTGCGATTTGAGAGGCTTAAATTCAGATAACGCAGAAAGCTTTTCCCTAGCCAGTGAAGCTCCAATGCAGCTCACACTCGCACCGGTGTCTTGTAGACCGTGTTCCGTAAACTGCAAAAAGGACACTACGGCGTAGCAACGTGAGTCGTTTTTATTATTAAAAATAGCGGAAACTAATAATTTAACATAATTTTTCATTCGCTTAAAATAATTTTTGCATCGCAATGCATTTTTCGATCCTAATGGACTTATTTCACTAAAATTTGTATGTCTAACTTCTAAATAATTTCTAAGCCGCTCGCGGTAATCGGATCCTCCTGGGAACGTTTTAAAATGGTTACACGACGAACGATATCAGTGGTACGACTGGTGCCTGTTTTTTAAGCAGCAGTTTTTAACTGGTCGGGGGAATCCGGTTGTTGGTGGACACACCCTTCTGCCGGTTTTTCGACAGACGCAGAATGAATGTCTTGCATTGTGGCTTGTATACGTTAATAGTTCCACATCCGTAGCAAATAAAATCTTCCAACTTTATCCCTTGAAGGGTTATGAAAACCATTTTATTTTTTAAACCTCGCAATGGCAATACAACGAGAAAGCTGATGCACCCACATTCGGCAGGGTATTCAATTTCAGCTAAATACTCAAGATTCTAGAAGTGGTGATACAGTATCTCAAAGTTTCACAAATTACAACGCTTAATAAATTTAAAAACGGCAATCGAAGTATACGTGAGCTTTAGTTGCGAGATCTGTGTGTATCTATGGTGTAGGATGCTTTTTATATTCTGTATTCATATTTCCTGTATACGTCGGCAAGGCATCCGATCTTAGTCAGACTCTACTGAAAATTTAATCAAGATCGGTTAAAAAACATAAAAGAAAATGTCTTTTGGATGCCCACGTGTTTGCGGCTGCTAGCGCAAATTCCAAGAATTTCTGTATACATGTCACACACATATTCATGCGCGTCTGCTTCGAATTCTATCAACAGCATTGCAATTGCGATTGTATTGTTTTCTGTGCTGCTATTTTAATTCGTTTTTTTCGCATTATGACTTAATTGTTGGTGTGGCTGTTGAGTAGAGACGGCGGCAAGTAATGCGGTCAGTTGCGAGTTCGAACCCTGCCAAGGGAACTTTTTTTTTAATTTAACTTTATTACTACTAAAGCAAAAGAGCACGTAGGCGCGAGCTGCATTTTTGTGTTGGAATAAGAGGGTTCAGGGTACCCCCTAGTCGCTAGCTCCCGACTAAAACCTCCTACATGTTTAATTTGGGTGAGACGGCCATTTGCGTTAATGGCTCCTGGACCCGTTGACGGCTCCAATTGGTACGGCAGACGTGCTTCAAGAAATGGCACCCTGGTGGCCAAAATATTAGCCCATAACCCAGAATTTTGCTGCTTGGCTGGGGCAACACCAATTTTTATCTTAGTGATCCTACGGAGCACTAGCAAGATTATTAATTTTTTTTCTCGGAATAAACTTAGGCAAGTATGTAACCACGACGATTTTTCTTCCTTGGGGGCTATATCAGCAAAGAGGCATTCTGCTACTATCCGCAGGTTTTTATAGGCTTCTGAAGAAAAAGCTCATGCTCCCGGATGACAAGTGGAGACAACGAAGTTAGGAGTGATCATATAAAGCTCCCATGTGGAGATATGTGAGCGGTGCAAGCTTACAAAAGCTCGACGTGCTTCAAGCACATTATCTAAAGTTTCATTTGGTATATTTCAAACGCAAGCTTTTGTCTGTAACAACACAGGCGACATTTTTGTCGCAAACGATATGTAGTGGAGCTGTGTTTATTTTCTTGGTGGTTCCCATCAACCATTACACCACCCGATAATCTGAGAAGATAGTTGGTAGATTAGCGGGAATTAGCTACGAATATCTTTGGCGTGATATGTTCCTAATTCACGTCGTTGTAAATCTTCTAATATATAAAAACTATTGCCAAGCTTCTTTTTAATCCGACACAATTGTGGTGCTTGACAAATTGTGGTCCCAGTTTCGCGTTGAAATTGTGCGAGAATTTGCTGAGCGCAAAGTTCCGACGAAAAACTTCTTGACCACCTTTAAAGGAAACAGGCTTGGAACGTAAATTATATTTGGCCGCATTCTTTTCATACGCTTTGCGAATATTGGCTTGTATATCTTTTCTTAGCAAGGCCAAATTATCTGTTCTTTGTAATGACTATATGGGCTCTTCTAAAAGCGACACTTCTTTTAAGAGACGACAATCTGCTCCATGAGTAATCATGTCTAGCCCAAAAAGGGCTTTATATGGGGAGCAACCTAAGGATTGGTGCAAGGATGATCGTAGTGTACACGAAATGGCCGAAATGTATCTATCCCATTCGGTTTGCTCCTTTTTATTCACGGACAGCTGCTAAGAGAGAACGATTCACCCGTTCTGCCGCATTGCTCTGGAGCGAGTATAACGCTGTATAAACGTGTTTTATGCCCAGCTCCGTAAGAAACGCATTAAAATCATTGGCTCGGAACTGTGTGCCGTTGTCACTAACCAGGGTCTCGGGCACTCCGAAACAGTGAAATATTTGTTTTAATAACAACTCCTAAATAGAGGAAGATGGGAATTTTTTTAGCGGATGCAGCCAATCAAATTTGCTTAAATGATCTAATACAATTAATAGCCCAATAGACCCCTCTTGCTTCTTGGGAAGGGCCCCAATAAATCAATATATAGCCTCTGGAATGGTCTACATGTATCACATTGTAAGCCCCCAGTTACGAATGTAATTACGCACATCGTTCGCTAATCTAGGCCAGAAAAGATTTCTACGTAATTTCTTGATAGTTTTATGCATCCCACAGTGCGACGAAATCACACTATTATGAGTTTGCAGGAGCACATCGTTCCTTAGACTATTGGGAATCCATAATTTCCATACACTGTTATCGTGAGTTTTGTTTGCATTCGCATGTTCAGTTTTGATATAAATAAATTGATTAGATAATTTAATATCAGGGAATTTAAACTGCTGCAGAGTAAATTTCTCTTTCAACTTTATATATTTTGGATCAAAGAAAGCAGCTGATTCTAAATCTATTATTGGGCCAATTTCGAGTTCTGCCAATTCAGCTTCACTCAATCTTGATAATGCGTCGGGGACGATGTGGTCTTTTCCTTTCAGGGTGCTGCAAGCGAAAAATCCACCTAGCGAGTCTACCGACTGCATTTTGTTGACGCATGAGCCACAACAGACTCGAGTGATCCGTAACCACTTAAAACTCCTGTAATTCTAAGTAGCACCTAAACTTTTCAATAGCCAAGATTACGGCCAGACACTCACACTCGGTCACACTATAGTTGCGTTGGGCTCAATTTTTTTTTGACATAAGCGCGATTAGCATCTTGTCATTATCAGGTGAAAGTTGAACAAGAACAGCCTATATTCCATAATTGCTGGCGTCGCAATGAAGGTAGAACAGGTGCAGTGGTAAGAATGATTTTTAACTTTTCCATAGCCTTTTGGGCTTCTGCTGGCCAAACAAACTTTTTCGTCGCGGACAACACGTCCGTAATAGGGCACGTTAACTCTGCGAAATTATGTATAAAACGTCGATACCAACCGCACAATCCTAAGAATCCGCGAACCTGCTTAACTTTTCTAGGCGCTGGCCAGTTAACGATACAATCAACATTTGCGGGATCCATACGAATACCACCGCTTCCTATTACATACCCTAAATAATTGACTCTATTGACTTTTATCAATGTTCAGTGTTTAGTTTGCTTTTCGAAAGTGCTCGGCGAAACGGACCAACACTGCAAGATGAGCAGAGAAATTCTCAGAGACAATGCACACATCATCTAAATACCCAAATACACAGTGTCGAAGATCAGGCGGAATAATGTCGTCCATATGGCGACACATGGTGGAGGGCGCATTGCGTAGGCCGAAGGGTATGACCTTGAATTGGTACAACGGGCGACCAGGAATGGTGAACGCTGTCAAAGACTTTGAATCTTCAGTCAATTCGATTTTCCAATACGCATCCTTTAGGTCCAATTTTGAAATTATATTGGCCTTGGGCATACGTGAAATAATTCCATCGATATTGGGCAACGGATAGTCATCTTTTTGTGTGGCCTTGTTTAGTTTACGCGCATTTAAGCACAAACGAATTTTATTGGGCTTAATAACCAGGCGCATAGGTGAGCTCCAAGCACTCGAAGATGGCTCGATATCGTTTAGTTCTAACAATCGGTCAATTTCGGCATAAAGAAGTTTTTAACTGCTGGGCTGACAGGGTAAAAACGCTGTTTTACCTCAATATGATGTTGAATCAAACTAGTGCGCCCTAATCCTTCGGGACAGTTAGGAAAACGATTTTTCACTACCTCCAACTGTTGCAGTTACACCTTGGTTAAGAAATACGCATTAGCATTCTCTACTTCACCTCAGGGGAAGTTAGTTTAGTTTTTTAGAGGGCGTTTCAATGCAACTAATCACACTCGGAGCTATCGCGAAAATTTTCCAAAAATCTACACCTAACATGAGCCTCTGCGGATTGATGGTGTAACATAAAGCTGCATATGTTTTGGTATTCCTTTATAAGCCATTAACGCCGTAATGACTCCCACAACCTCTCAAATCGCACGTGAGCACCGCTGATAGAGCTCACGTGCGATTTGAGAGGCTTAAATTCAGATAACGCAGAAAGCTTTTCCCTAGCCAGTGAAGCTCCAATGCAGCTCACACTCGCACCGGTGTCTTGTAGACCGTGTTCCGTAAACTGCAAAAAGGACACTACGGCGTAGCAACGTGAGTCGTTTTTATTATTAAAAATAGCGGAAACTAATAATTTAACATAATTTTTCATTCGCTTAAAATAATTTTTGCATCGCAATGCATTTTTCGATCCTAATGGACTTATTTCACTAAAATTTGTATGTCTAACTTCTAAATAATTTCTAAGCCGCTCGCGGTAATCGGATCCTCCTGGGAACGTTTTAAAATGGTTACACGACGAACGATATCAGTGGTACGACTGGTGCCTGTTTTTTAAGCAGCAGTTTTTAACTGGTCGGGGGAATCCGGTTGTTGGTGGACACACCCTTCTGCCGGTTTTTCGACAGACGCAGAATGAATGTCTTGCATTGTGGCTTGTATACGTTAATAGTTCCACATCCGTAGCAAAATATTCGACTCAAAATTGTCGTCGATGCACTCCCGGTATTGTTCTGGAGACTCCTTCAGCGCGACAATTTAGCTCATTTACCAAACTTTCAAGCAAATGCACATATCTACGCAACTGACCTACCGAATGTATTGGTTGATACAGCAACTTGTGGCGTGCTTCTTAAAGCAGATTGTTCTTCAAAATGTTGATCAACTCTTCCTCTTCTATACGAACAGACGATTTATCAATAAGAGAAACCACTGCTTCGTAGAAGTATTTGCTCTTGTAAATTCTGACCGATAATCTTTATATTGCTGTCGTAAGGAGGAGCAAAAATCTGACCAGGTAATTCGATCCACTTGTTTGTTGTATCGCCAATACCAGTCTTTTGAACAAGGCATTTAAATCTCCATCTAAAGTTTCGACTGTGAGCAGCTTTACACGATACATGAATTGATCCACGCTTAAACCAACGCAACTGAAACCAACTTTCCATTCAAACTTTCTGAAAATTATGATTACACTTTGTAATATAACAGGACTGAGTATTTGTCATATACTGACCACAAATAACACAATTTTTCCCGCGATGTCAGATGAAAGCAGAATACTTTGAGGACTATGTTCGATAGGCATCATGATTCAAATTTTTAAATTATTAAGGGGGATGGGGGGATTATGGAATTTGCATAGGAAAAGTTTGCTACTAGACAGCGCTTGTAAGGAGTAGGAAAGAATTTAATATTGGTATATTGCTATTATCATTAGAAAGTCTTTATTTGCAGTGCATATCTTTTCCATGACATTCCGTTTCCTCGGTAGCGATATGCCTATGCAGCATTATACATCTATTCCAGAGCAAATAGATATGCAATATCACCAAATATGCATCACAAATAAAATCTTCCAACTTTATCCCTTGAAGGGTTATGAAAACCATTTTATTTTTTAAACCTCGCAATGGCAATACAACGAGAAAGCTGATGCGCCCACATTCGGCAGGGTATTCAATTTCAGCTAAATACTCAAGATTCTAGAAGTGGTGATACAGTATCTCAAAGTTTCACAAATTACAACGCTTAATAAATTTAAAAACGGCAATCGAAGTATACGTGAGCTTTAGTTGCGAGATCTGTGTGTATCTATGGTGTAGGATGCTTTTTATATTCTGTATTCATATTTCCTGTATACGTCGGCAAGGCATCCGATCTTAGTCAGACTCCAAGTTCCAATACATATACATACATTTGATACTTCTAAATGCAATACTTTTACGCCGTCAACATACCGGTATGAGAGATATCGGTAACGATAATTATGAGATAAGCACTTCATGCCTTTCATCAATATAGATATATTTGCAACGTCAACCAAACTCAAGTACTCGCGAGGGTTGTGTGGCTACTAACTCAAAATATTTCACATCATTGAAAATCTTGACTTTAGCTGGCCCCACGTTGGGCGCCTAATTTTATGTAATGATTTCTTGTTTCGATCCTTAACAAAGCTTAAATGAAATCTTAGTAAAAGGATCCACATGGAAAGAGGTGGTCACTCGGTAAAGTCTGAGAGCGAATGTCTTTCCGGTAAACCTTAGGTGCACGTTTACGTTTTTAAGCCAGATCATAGTAAAAAAACTACTATCTTTACGTATAGTTCCTGAAATAAAGTTATTATTACTATTATTTTCTCATATGACGTACCAGTTGTGTAACTACTGTAAGGCGTGCATTGGCCTACGTATATATATATTAACCACGCATCTTGGTTAAAGTCCGAGCAAAAAGCATAAAAAAATTAAAAAAAAAATTCAAAATAAACAAACTAATGGGCGCATACTTTTAGTAAGAACGGTCTCAAAGCAAATCAGCAGTTTCGACTACGTTCCTCCGCGTCAAGCTTTCGAGTTATGCAAGGACTCGAAGCGTCCATTGTGAGCATAGACGATTACTTGTTACCGATCAGCTGTTCTTTTATTACGTTACTTTATATGTGTATAAATGAATGCATAATCAACTTCCAAACAGAAAGCGTGTTTGAAAGCTCTCTCGCTTGTAACATTGTGCAAGCTCGATCGGCACCTGCACACTCACTTATCTAAAAGCTCTATGTATGCAGATATGACGACGCAACGAGAAAGCTTTCAGAACGCTGACACGCTCAAAGATGTAAAAGAGGAAGAAGGAAGTGTGGTGACTTTCATGCAACTGCGTTGAAAGGCCTTCCAACGCTGGAGACGGTGTTGTTCCCTTTAGCTTATGAGTAGTGGGTTGGTATGGTATGGAACTTCTTGTTCCTTGTTTTTCTTTAATCACTTGAGCACTAAAAGTTTGTTGAATCATTATGCATTATTTCATTTCGAATTTTTGTTTTTAATATATATAACAAATTTTTTATTATATTTTAGTTTTGTTCTCTGCGTGAGAGCACTGCTGACTTTCTTTGTACACACTTGCTTCGTATGCACATACAAAAACTTTGCATACAAAAATTTCAATATTTCCCTGCTGGAGGGCTTAAATCCTATGGCACTGCACACAAAAATTTTATAAATTTTTTTTTTCGTTAAATTCTGTTTTGTTTTTTTATTTGGGTTTGTGAGACGTCCATGTGCGTTAATGGTTCCTGGACCCGTTGACGGCTCCAATTGGCACGGCAGACGTGCTTCAAGAAATGGCACCCTGGTGGCCAAAATATTAGCCCATAACCCAGAATTTTGCTGGTTGGCTGGGGCAACACCAATTTTTATCTTAGAGCCTACGGAGCACTAGCAACGATTCGGATGAGGGCGATCGAAATAGTCGGGCTCTATAAAACAACACTATATTATTTTTCGCGGTCTGCAAAAATATTATTATGTGCGAATACCCTCTCTTTTTTCCCTCTTCTCTGCTTTATTAGAAGCTGCTACAAGTGGAGCAATGATGGGATGCGCTTAGATTAGGGTTTTGGGTGTTCGTCACCCGGTTCACCGGGGATTGCCACAACTCAAGCAGTTCTGGTCGCTCAAGCAGTTCTGGTCGCAAAAATGTATGGCATATTTTTACAGGGTTTTTCTACTTCTGTTTTATTTATTTTTGTTTTTTTTAAGATTATTAAATTTTTTTTCTCTTAACAGACTTAAGCAATTATGTAACCACGACGATTTTTTTCCTTGGGGGTTATATCAGCAAAAGCTCGACTTGCTTCAAGCACATTATCCAAAGCTTCATTTGGTACAAGCACTAACCAAATAACATATAGACTGGTTAAACCGTACATTTGGTAGTGACAAGCGTTTTTTTTGCGGCTGGTCCAAAGTCGCCTTCGTTTTTGTTCGGGTTTGAGACATGCCCGCATGCTCTCACATCAAGAGAGTAAGAATACATTTGACCTGTGTCGTAAAACGGCATCGCTATCTTTTTCCCCGCTCACTCCACAGCAAACTGCTTTGGCTTACTCTTATCCATATGATTTGTGCGATAGAACGGCATCGCAGTTTTTTATCTCGCTCCCACTACAGGAAACTGCTTTGGCTTACTCTGAGTGCTCTTTCAATTTGTCTATGTACCGCTTAAATGTTTGTGTGTGTATGAGTCCGCACAGCCAAAAATGCCCACAAATTCAATTTTTCTCAAAAGTCGGTGGAATTTCTTGCCTTTGGAGGGGACGAGTAATATGAAATAATGAATGGGTTTGCCAATTCGATGCGAAATTCTTTCATTTTACCTCGTTCTTGTTGGAGAGGGTACTAAAGCGTTGGCATATGTGCATTTAAACGTTTTTGGACTTGCTATTCACGCATACTTGCATATTTTGTATATGAATAGAAGCATTTATGCGCTTGTGTGCCTGTTGGTTGCCTGCCTGCCTCTCCGATGCAAATTTGACAATATTTTGGGATTTCTGAATTTCGAGCTCTACACACACACACAGACATAATTGTGTGTGAATGGGCAGATCATGGGCTCCAAGTTTCAAAATTTCATTATTGGCACGCATCTGACGCGCGCCCCCTCTTTTTATGATTTAGGGTTTGAATTGATGAATGAATGTTGACCCCCTATTACCTGCAGCAGCCCGTTGGGCCGAAAGGGTAAACTTTTGGAAAGCACCTGCACTTGCATATGTACATAGATCAGGTGACTGGCCACTCAAATAATTTTATGACTAGTGGATTTTTATGCAATGATTATTTTAATGATTTTATTGAATTATCATATTCAAGTTATTCAAACCCTAAATCATAAAAAGAAGGGCGCGCGTCAAACGCCTGCCAATAATGATATTTTGAAATTTTGCGCCTATGATCTGCCCATTCACACACATTTGTGTGTAAGTTTGCGTGTGTAGAGCTCGAAATTCAGAAATGCCAAAAACTTCAAATCTTGTCAAATTGCATCGGGCAGGCAGGCAGCCAGGCAACCAACACGCACACAAACGCATAAATGCTTCCATCCATATAGAAAAGTATGTAAGTGTGTGTGCTTGGTAGGCCCAAAAAGTTATTATGCACTCATGCCAACGTTCAGGTACCCTAACCCTTACAACAAGCATTGAAAATAGGAGTTTTGCACATGAACAGGCCAAACCCTTTAATAATGTCACCCAACTGCTTACTCGAAAGAGTGTGCGTGTGCACAAGTAGCAAGTCGCAAAAATTGATCATTTTCAATATTTGGTCTTTTCTTGGAATTCTTCGACAAGCCGACGAAGAATTACCTTTGCAGAGATATGACTTAGTATTTGTTTGATTTTAAGCAAAATAGGTAACCACAGTAAACAAAAATATTAGAATATATAATATAAATATTTCATTTGGGTCATTTATGTTTTTACTATATACATATAAATAAGTCAGAATTTTCTCATTATGCCTGACTGGACGGAGAAACACATGAGCACAAAGGGCACACAATTGAAGAACAAATCTCTGGCTCGCGACAAACGCCGCGATCTACTTGTGCGCACATCCACATAACACAAACATTTGTATGCTTGTATATCTCGGGGGTTATGAGAAGCTATGCAGGGAGAAGGAGATGCACACAAGTTCGAAAAGCAATAAGCGAGAGCGAGGCACCTCTGCACACATATGTATGTATTTGGGCTGAAAAGATATAAAACTAACATACATATATCACGAATTAGCATCAGCCGCAGCGACGTTGTACGCTGAGCGAGATGTGGCTTTATACTTAACGTTCGGCTTTCGAGGCTGGCGTTCGGCTGCCACTCTCAGCAGTCTTACTCTATCTGGGCGATCTATAGGTATCCGATTATTCCGCTGTTTGGCATATATATGCATTGTTTAGTTAGTGGTATTGCTGAGCAATTATGAATTTTTATTATGTTATTTCCCTCAATCAAGATATCATTTTTAATTCAGTTTTGATTCAATATGAATTTTGGTAAGTTCCATGTTATAAGTATATAGTAGTTAGTTTGTGTTATTAGATGTGTTTTTTAAAATCTGCAACTAGTGTTAGTTTGTTTTATTATACCTAATTTCCATTGGGTTAATAGTTATTTTTTTCTTGTCCTTGTTGTATAGATTATTATTATTTGAGTAGTATTTGTATTGTGTTTCGTCTTGTAAAATATTTTGATCATCGTCTTAGAAGGGTATAATTTTGTATAATAGGGTTTTATTTATATCTCGAGGAATGTGTGAAATAATAAAAATTTGTGAGATAGTCCTGTTTTAATAATTTTGGATTAAAAATTCTCAATCTAGTTAGTTGCATTCCCATTTCTAAATCTTCAATATATTCTGTAAATTGTTGTAAGTTTAGTAGTTCCAGTACTTTAAATTCTTCTCTTTCTTTGTTTACTATTTCTATTCCTTGGTTGACCGCTTCAACTACATGGTTGATTTCATTTATTTGAATACTATTTTTAGCTATTGAATTAATTTTTTCTTCAAGTTCCTCTTTATCGTTGTTATTTAAAGTTCCAAATAAGTATTTGTATGTTGTTCCTACGAAATTACTTACTTACTTCTTTTTACTATTCGGATACCGTTTATTTCTCTTTGCAACTTTTCTGTTAAACATTAAATTTGTGTTCTGTCTTTATTTTTGTTTGTCTGTAACATTTGTTTGTCATTTGTGTCCTCTGTCTTTGTTAAATTTATTATGAGTCAATGAAGCTCGTAATTATCTTGTATGTCTATCATGCCTAATAAGTTAAGTATCCATTATTTGATTTAATAGGGTTGATATCTATAAACTGGTTATTACTTCCTGGTAATAGTGGTGACGTCATTTGTGCCAGAAAAATTAAAGTTATAGGTCCTGTTTTGGAATTTCGTCCTCCCGTGAATATTTGCTTAATTTTTGGACCCCTGTTAGACTCTTGAAAATAATCTTCGTCAACTTGTTCTATTTTCCCAGTGGGTTTGTAAGGGTTATGTAATTTACCATGAATTATGGGTGCTTTCCTAAACTTTGTATTTACTTCGAAATCATTTCGGTTTTTATTAAGACTATTTATTCTGGCCTCTTTTATATTCTGGGTATTATAATTAGGGGTACCTGCGTAAATGAAAATGTCAGCCGGCGTTCTTCCAGTAAAGTTATATTTTTTTCCTTTAACAAAAATTTCTTTAGTTTATTTTGCGGAATCGATCAGTGCCTTTTGATCTCTACCAAGCGAATAATTAATACTGGTTTAAAGTTACTATAATGTAACTTATGTAATATTGACAGTGATGTTATTAACAATGATGTTATTTACAATGCTTAAATAATGTAGCCTTTGGAGGCGCCTCTCGCTGACGGAATCAGCCAGGACCCTTGCGGCCGCGTTTGGGTGCTGCAGCAGCTTGCCGGCGTATCGGCTGCTGAAAAAGTTCAGTTGGTCTCCGACCTTTGTATGGCGGAGGTCACGTTCGATGGCGTCGTTTGTAACGCAAAACCATGGCAGGCCAGCAACCTTGCGTGCTGCCTTGGCTTGGACAACTCTTAAACGATGCAGCTGGTGTGCTGTCGCCGTGCCCCAGACTTGAATGGCGTAAGTCCAGATGGGCGTTACCATCGTTTTAATAAGCAGCGCCTTTGTGGAAATGTGGAGCTTGCTTTGCGGTTTCAAGAGCCAGTCGAGTTTTTGGAGCCTTCTTATGCACTTTGCTTTTGTTGCTGTGATGTGAGATCCCCATATGAGCCTTCGGTCCAAGTGGACGCCCAAATAGCAAAATGAGCTGGTGTGCTCATTGGTTCTTCCATTAAACCGAAGCCCCTGACAACTGTCTGGGCGCAGCGTGAATGTGACGCAGGCGGACTGGCGATGTTCCAATTAGCTGTCCAACTTTCGATCTGCAGCTGCCAGTATTGCACTGCATTTGTTGCGGCTTGCAGGTGGTCGTGCGAAGCTAGGAAGGCGGTATCATCCGCGTACGTTGCCACCAGCAGTCTCGCGGGGCTGAAGGCTGCACTGTTTTGTCCTTGTATGGGGAGGTCCACCGTGTACAGCATCGGGCCGAGGACGCTGCCTTGTGGGACACCTGCTCTAATGCCTTTGATAGCTGAACTTTGGTCTTTAACTGCCACGTTAAAGGTTCGAATGCTAAAGTATGGCGCAGGGAGTAGGGCTTTGACCTTGGACAGAAGGCCATTGTGCCAGGCCTTGTCGAACGCCTGTTTGGCGTCGAGAAACACTCCGACGCAGTATTGCTTCTGTTCAAATGCTTTTGGTACATGGTTTACTACCCGGTGAACCTGCTCGGGGCAGCCATGAGACTTTCTGAAGCCAAACTGATGGTCCGGGACCAGGCGCGTGACCTCGTCGAGCTCTAGAAGTCAGCTTAGTAGAAGTCGCTCAATGACTTTGGAAAGCGTTGGCAGCAGGCTTATAGGGCGGTAAGATTCAGGCTGAGTTAGCGGCTTTCCGGGTTTGGCGATCATAATAATATTTGAACATTTCCACTGCTTCGGGAAGTGACCAAGCCTGAGCATTGAATTGAAAATTAACGCGAGCGCCATGATGCCTTTGCGTAGGAGTGCCTAGGCTGTGCCTAGGATGTACAGCCTCCTTAGACGTCTTTTGTCGGCAAGGAGACTCCTGGCTTCTGGGATATGTAGGGAGCTTCAGAGGGTGTGAGTGCAAGGCAGAGTTTGCGGGGCTGCACGTCTGGCAGCTTCCGTAATTTTTGCTGTGAGGTGGTCAACATAGCTTTCCAGTTCACTTGCCGTACTTATGGTGACGTTGAGTTCTAAGGTGTCCTCGAGGTAGGTCCGGTAGACGTCCAAGTTAGAGCGCGGCGGAAGCATTTTGCGGGTGCCAACGAACGGCTTAGGAGTCCCTTCTAGCTCGATCAGTAGTGGGAGGAGATCCGAGGTCAGGTCCAGGAGACTCTTTATTCTAAGCTGCTCCTGTCTGAATCCCTTGTAGAGCCCAAAGTCGAGTGCACTTGGTGTTGCAGTAGCTCTATATGGATAGCACGTTGCCTCTCCGGTGGCTAAAACCTCTATGCACTTGGTCTCAATGGTAGAGAAGAGCGTTCTCCCTCGGGGGCACATCCGGTAGTTTCCCCACCAGCAATGTTTGGCGTTCCAGTCTCCTCCAGCTAGGAATTTTGGGCCGAGCTGGTCGAAAAGGGTTTCGAAGTGTGCCTCAGTCACTCTTATGGCCGGGGGGCAGTATACAGCAGCAAGGTTGAAGTCGCTTCTGCCGGATCCGAGTCGGATAATAGCGCCTTGCATATGCCAGTGGCAGGACGACTCAAGTGGATGGTGGGACAAGGACGACTTGATCAGTATTGCTGCTCCTCCATGTTGGCTGTTGTCTGGTTGGTTGGCGATGTGGAGAGAGTAGCCTGGCACCTTGAAAGTGATACGGGAGCAGAAATGAGTCTCTGTGAATAGAAACACATCGATGTGATGAAGCTCGATGAAGGCTGAAATCTCATTCGCTTTGGAAAGGACTCCGTTGGCGTTCCACAATGCTACCCTAATGGAGTTCATTTTGGACACTGTTATTTTTTGCGCTATTAAAAAGCATAGTATTTAGCGCTTGAAGTAGGGTCACTACTAGAGATGTCATTTTGTCAAACCTCTCGTGGTGTATGTTTCTTAGTACTATGCGGTATGGACGGTCCTCTGTTAGGTGGTGGTGGTGAAACACGCAACTTCTCTCGCGAAGATGCCTTGCCATCTCTCTGTAATCGTCCGAGTTGCGGCATTGGATGATGCAGTCGCCAGAGTTGAGCGCTCTCACGGTGTAGGTGTTCTCGCCTACGATGCTCTCCAATTCCTTGCAGAATGTGGTGAAGCTGACGATGCCTGGTACAGTTATTCTGGGCACCTTAGTGGAGGGGCGCTCGTTAAGGGGCGCCGTCTGAGTGGGTTGCAGGGGGGTGGCGAGCTTCTGGCTTGCCATTTGTTGTCTGCTGGCCCTTGCGCGTGCTGCATGCGAGGTGGATGGTCTATCATCTTCATCTACACCGTTAGCGACGTTGTTATTGGCAGTATGCTCTACCTCCATGTCCATGTGGCTTTCGTCTTCGGCACAGAGGGCCGAAAACCGGTTTTGGCTGCGTTTTTTGGCTTTGGTGGTGCTCGCCTTCTTGCGAGATATACTGGGTGAGAGAACACCACCTTCTCTTTTTTTAGCGGCACCTTTTTTGGGCTTGAACGGTTCGTTTTGGTACTTGGGTCTTGCTGCAGTCTTGGGCGGGTAATTGCTCAAGAGAGCGTGGAGGTCCGGGCTGGGGAGAGACGGGGTAGAGGGGCCCAGGGAGCTGATGCCACGTGCAAGGGACGACGTTACCGTAGTTGTTCCTAAGGAACAGGAGGTCTTTAAAACGTGACGTAATAGTATATGATGTTGACGCGCCGTATGCGTAACTCTTTGATTTGAATGGCATGGCATTCAAATTTTCTACCTACTTGTGCCGAGACTCAGCTATGCCACAACAACATTAGAACCCTAATAGTGTTGTTGTTGTTTCTACGCGCTGCCTTGTTAGAAGGACAGAGAAACCAGCAACAAACACAGTGCACTGAGTTTCCTATGTCCTCATCATCGCGCAGAAACTGTTGAAGATCAAGTCGGACGACAAAAAAAATGGGTTTTCGTGCGCACTGTTGTTGTTTTGCAAGTGATATGTTGTTGCTTACTATTTATTTATCATTTACTATAGTGAATGATTTTGATTTTGGGTTTGCGGACCAACCCGATCTACCGCTCGGGATTCTTAAAACGGTAAAAAAAGCTCGGAGTGAGTCTTCAGCTCTGTTTCTTTATTACTCAATGGGCTAGTGCTATGCTAGTGTTAGTGAGACTTGTCAAAAGCTCTCTGACGAAAGCTCTGCTCACTCACGCACACACTACGGCGATCAGCTGAGCGCAGTTGAGCTTAGCTAAAGGTTGCTCTCTTACGCTCGCACGCGGTTGCACTTTTGTATAATTAACAAGAATTTTGTGTTTTAAATGTTAAAATTCGGCACTATGGCTGCTAGAGGCAGCACTTTTGATTTGTCGCGCTCTACAGGCTCGATTTGTTTGCTAAGCCCTGGGGCGGGTTAAGTTAGTGTCACTGTCAGTTTTTGTTCGCTTTTTGCCTGTGATGCACTGAACATACATACACACGGGAATGCATAAAAACACGACCGATCTCCGCGGAAGTTCAAGGCGAATGCCAGTAGAGTTATGTTTGAGCTTATGATTATAAGTGTACTTCAATTTTCATGAGTCTATTTTTTTCATCATCATCAGTATTTATAATACGTATTATATATATATATATTTTACTAATTGTATAATGTAGTCTTTCTGCATCCGCTACACCATTTTTACTTGTTGTTATTTGAATTTCAATTTTTTCCTTATTCAACCATTCTTTCAGGGCAAGACTCATAAAAGCACTGTCCCTATCTGTCTTTAGAGTTGTAGGTTTTCCCATATTGTTAAATATTTGAATGAGTCTTTTAACTTCCATCCAATCCTTGCCGTTAAGTGCAATTACATTTGTAAATTTTGAATATAAATCAATACATGTTAAATATCTATGGTATTTTATTGAATAAATATCTACTACGTAAGTTACTCTACAGTTTTCTACTTCTGGTGTAATTTTAAATGTACATGAAGTGTTCATGTGATCAATCTAAGATAGATTACAAACATCACATTCGTTAATTATGTTTTGGATAAAATTTTGATAGTCATAGTATGTTTCTTTAAAAAGTCTGGCCATCTTTTCGATACTTGGATGTAAAAGTTTCTTGTGGATGCTAACTATTATTTCTTTAAATTCTGCATAGCTCCTTATGTCTTTTAGTTTAATATTTGTTAGTAATATTCGAGTTGTTTTGGGTTCATTATTTCTTTAAAGGCTTGTTGTATTATTTCATAATCTGAGTAGTATTCAATGTATAATACGCTTGAATTGTTGCAAAATTGTTTTATCAATACCTGTTTAGCTTTTTCAATGTTTAGGTTTAAATATTCGATTGTTATTCTTAATTTTTTATTTAAAATATTTTTTAACTTCTATTTTTACGGGATCACTTCTAATCATTTCTATTTGTCTTCTAAAATAGTTTAATGGGTTTTCTGTTATATGTATGTATTAAATTTTCATTATTTTCTTCAGCGCTATGTGCTGTAGCTTGTGTGTTAATATCTTGTTCGCCTAGCATATTTTCTTCAATTTTAATGCGTGATAAAGCATCTGCTACGTGGTTTAGTTGTCATTCTAAGTATTTGATTGAAAAATTATATTCACTAAGTTTGATACGCCAACGTTGTAATTTCATGTTGGGTTATTTAATGTTGTTTAGCCAAACAAGTGGCTTGTGATCGCTTAAAATGTCAAATGGTCTGCCATATAAATATGGGCGAAAATATTTTACTGCCCACACTATTGCTAAAAGCTCTTTTTCTGTTGTACTGTAATTTTGTTTGTGATCGTTTAACGTTCTACTTGAGAAACTAATTGGCTTGTTATCTTGTGACAGCACAGCTCCTATTGCGAAATTACTTGCGTCTGTTGTTACTTATTAAAATCTGGACATGTTAATATTGGGTGGTTCATAATTTATAATTTTAATTTTTCAAAGGCTTTATTGTATTCAACATTTTTAATGTCAATTTTTGTTGCTTTCTTTAAGTAAGGAGTTATGGGTTTTGCAATTTTTTCAAAATCGGGAATGAACTTTCGATAATAACAACAAAAACCTAGAAATGATTTAATTTCTTTTGATGTTTTTGGCAAAGGAAATTCTTGTATCGCTTTTACTTTCAGTTTGTTTGGCCGTATTCCTTCTGGACTTACAATGTGACCTAAAAATGCTGTTTCCTTTTTTAAGGATTCGCACTTATTTAATTGAAGTTTCAAATTTGCCTGCCTTAATTTTTCAAAAACTTTATTTATTGAATTTAAATGTTCATCAAGTGATGTGCAGACAATAATGTCGCCCAAATAAATAAGACAATGCTTGTTAATTAAATCACGAAGAACATGATTCATGCACCTTTGGAATGTTGCTGGTGCATTTTTAAATCCAATTGGCATTCGAGTATACTCGTAATGTCTGTATTTGGAAGAAAATGCTGTTTTATTGATTGATTTCTTATCCATCTCAATCTGAAGGAAACGTTGTGTCAAATCTATTGTTGTTAAGTATGATCATCTTCCTAATTTTCCCAAAATCTCATTGTAATGTCGTTCAATCCTCTGTAACCGACCACTAATCTAAATTTTGCTTTTCCTCAGGCGTCTGCCTTTGTTGGTACTATCCATAAGGGACTATAATAAGGCGACTGGCTATGTCCAATAATATCTTGGGATAACATATCTTTAATTTTCTTTTCGACTTCTTGTTCGAAAGCGAACAAGAAATAAATATGCTTCGAAGTTTTTCTGAATTTGGATCCCAAACTAATTTCTTCAGATTGAACGATCTCTCGCTAATTATTATTCTGTCATGAGAGTAGTCAATTATGGCATCGTTTGCCATTAATAAATTTCTGCCTTAAAATATATCATAATGAGGTGAAAAATCATGTGTGTAAAATATCTGGTCTTGCCTGAAGAGTTTATTAGGTGCAATGGTTTAGTTTTGATACCCGTGTCATAGTTCTAATCGAAGTAGGTCTTGTATAAACTGGTATATTAACGAAATTTTCCCTCATCATATTAATTGACGACCCAGTGTCAATGAGACATCTGTAGCGTCTGTTATTAATTTCAATTTCTTTCTGCTTTCTGCTTGTCTCGAGGCTCCAATTGGAAAATTGTCGTCTTTTATTTCGTTATTCTGAATCTCCTCATATTGGTTGTTCTGACAACCATACTCTTATTGTTCATAGTTAGTTATAGTTTTCTGTTAGTTGATAATTTTCATCAACCTGCATTTTTTGGGAACCACTAGTATTTTCTCGCAAACGCTTGTACGATTGATTTTGTATTTATCTACCTGGAGAAATATGTTGATTTATGGGGCTATTTATTTGTGCTTGTTGTAAATTCTGTTTGAATTCTTGAGCTTGTTGCTTATTTTGGTTAAAAAAAGTTTGGTTGCTCGGAGGGTGTTGTGAAAATTGTGGCTTTGATTATTGTTAGTTATGAAATTTGGGGTAAATTGAGGTTAAGTATATCGTGTAAAATTTATAGCATTGTTAGTATATTGTTTTTATACCCTGAACCCATTGAAAATGGGTAAAAAGGGTATAATGTTTTTGTGCAAATGTATGTAACAGGCAGAAGGAAGCATCTCCGACCCCATAAAGTATATATATTCTTGATCAGCATAAATAGCCGAGTCGATCTAGCCATGTCCGCCTGTCTGTCCGTCTGTCCGTATGTATGAACGCAAGGATCTCAGAACCTATAAGAGCTAGAGACTTGAAATTTTAGCTGTAGGTCCTCCTAGTACCCGCGCAGATCGAGTACTAGTACTAGTACAATTTTGGTCAATAATATGAGCTAGTCACCAAACTTGACATGTAGCTTCTAGAATTGTATGTATATATCAACCCGCTACTACCTCATAGCTATAAATCAAGTAAATAAACCAATTTATGCTGCCCACAATATAAGCCACAATTTACATGAAATTGACTTTTTGATAATACACAAATATATTCTAGTACAATATGATGTACTGTAGAAAATTTCATCAAGATCGGTTAAGAAACACGAAAGAAAATGTGTTTTGGCAGCCCACGGGTTTGCGGCAGCAAGCGCAAATTGCAAAAATTTCTGTATACATGTACACACACACAAGTATTGGTGTGGCTGTTGGGTAGAGGCGGCAGCGAGTAGTGTGTGTGAACCCTACCGAGGAAACTATTTTTTTTGTCTGGTGTGGCTGTTGGGTAGAGGCGGCGGCAAGTAGTGCGGTTAGTTGCGAGTTCATGCCCTGCCAAGGGAACTATTTATACCCTTGCATAGGGTATTATAATTTGTAACACGTGAAATGTGTAACACATAGAAGGAGACATCTCCGACCCCATAAAGTATATATATTCATGATCAGTATCAACAGCCGAGTCGATATAGCCATGTCCGTCTGTCTGTTTCTATGCGAACTAGTCTCTCAATTTTAAACCTATCTTTTTGAAACTTGCAGAAGTCCCTCTTTCTGTTGCACGCAGTACATATGTCAAAACCAGCTGGATCGGACCACTATATCATATAGCTGCCATAGGAAATTAAATTGTTGTATGGAAAATTTGTTTGTTTTTTCACGATATCTTGACCAAAATCAGTTTTTATTAGTTTTACTATGCTCCTCATATACACGCATAATACTATTAAGATCGGATTACTATATCATATAGGTGCCTTAAGAACGATCGGTCGAAATCAAGTCTTTGTAAGGAAAACTTTTTTGTTTTTCAAGACATCTTAACCATACTGGGCATTAACTATTTTCCCTGTGCTTCTTAGATACGGGGAAAGCACTATGAGCATTATGAAAAGATTGGGTCTGCAAGGGTATTAAATTAAAGATAGCCCTTCCTTCTCGTTTTTTTTTTAATTTATCTTAATTACTTCTAAAGCAAACGAGAGCGTAGCGCGAGCTGTTTTAGTGTTAGAATAAGAGGGTTCGGGGTATCCCCTAGTCGGGAGCTCCCGACTAGAACCTCTTACTTGTTATACCCTGAATCCATTAAAAATAGGTAAAAAGGGTACAATATTTTTGTGCAAACGTATGTAACAGGCAGAAGGAAGCATCTCCGACCCCATAAAGTGTATATATTCTGGATCAGCATTAATAGCCGAGTCGATCTAGCCATGTCCGCCTGTCTGTCCGTCTGTCCGCCCGTCCGTCCGTATGTATGAACGCAAGGATCTGAGAACCTATGAGATCTAGAAGCTTGAAATTTTCGCTGTAGGTCCTCCTAGTACCCGCGCAGATCGAGTTTTTTCCGATATTGAAATCCTAGTTTTTGGGTAATTTTGGTAAATAATATGAGCTCGAGTCACCAAACTTGACATGTAGCTTCTAGAATAGTATATATATATATATATATATATATATATATATCAAGGATCTTTAATTTTATACCTATCGCCACCTTCCCGCTACCACCACAAAGCTATAAATCAAGTTGTTTATCCAACTTGTATTGCCTATCAATTCAAACCATAATTTATATGCAATTGACTTTTTGAGAATACACAAATATTCTATATTCTATTCTACAATAAGATATACTGTCGAAAATTTCATTAAGATCGGTTAAGAAACACAAAAGTTATGTGAGCACGTGTTAGCAGCATAGCTGCTGCGCAAATTCCAAGAATTTCTGTATACATGTTCACACACACATTCATGCGTCTCTGCTTTGAATTCTATCAACAGCATCGCAATTGCGATTGTATTGTTTTCTGTGCTGCTAATTGAAGTTTCAAATTTGCCTGCCTTAATTTTTCAAAAACTTTATTTATTGAATTTAAATGTTCATCAAGTGATGTGCAGACAATAATGTCGCCCAAATAAATAAGACAATGCTTGTTAATTAAATCACGAAGAACATGATTCATGCACCTTTGGAATGTTGCTGGTGCATTTTTAAATCCAATTGGCATTCGAGTATACTCGTAATGTCTGTATTTGGAAGAAAATGCTGTTTTATTGATTGATTTCTTATCCATCTCAATCTGAAGGAAACGTTGTGTCAAATCTATTGTTGTTAAGTATGATCATCTTCCTAATTTTCCCAAAATCTCATTGTAATGTCGTTCAATCCTCTGTAACCGACCACTAATCTAAATTTTGCTTTTCCTCAGGCGTCTGCCTTTGTTGGTACTATCCATAAGGGACTATAATAAGGCGACTGGCTATGTCCAATAATATCTTGGGATAACATATCTTTAATTTTCTTTTCGACTTCTTGTTCGAAAGCGAACAAGAAATAAATATGCTTCGAAGTTTTTCTGAATTTGGATCCCAAACTAATTTCTTCAGATTGAACGATCTCTCGCTAATTATTATTCTGTCATGAGAGTAGTCAATTATGGCATCGTTTGCCATTAATAAATTTCTGCCTTAAAATATATCATAATGAGGTGAAAAATCATGTGTGTAAAATATCTGGTCTTGCCTGAAGAGTTTATTAGGTGCAATGGTTTAGTTTTGATACCCGTGTCATAGTTCTAATCGAAGTAGGTCTTGTATAAACTGGTATATTAACGAAATTTTCCCTCATCATATTAATTGACGACCCAGTGTCAATGAGACATCTGTAGCGTCTGTTATTAATTTCAATTTCTTTCTGCTTTCTGCTTGTCTCGAGGCTCCAATTGGAAAATTGTCGTCTTTTATTTCGTTATTCTGAATCTCCTCATATTGGTTGTTCTGACAACCATACTCTTATTGTTCATAGTTAGTTATAGTTTTCTGTTAGTTGATAATTTTCATCAACCTGCATTTTTTGGGAACCACTAGTATTTTCTCGCAAACGCTTGTACGATTGATTTTGTATTTATCTACCTGGAGAAATATGTTGATTTATGGGGCTATTTATTTGTGCTTGTTGTAAATTCTGTTTGAATTCTTGAGCTTGTTGCTTATTTTGGTTAAAAAAAGTTTGGTTGCTCGGAGGGTGTTGTGAAAATTGTGGCTTTGATTATTGTTAGTTATGAAATTTGGGGTAAATTGAGGTTAAGTATATCGTGTAAAATTTATAGCATTGTTAGTATATTGTTTTTATACCCTGAACCCATTGAAAATGGGTAAAAAGGGTATAATGTTTTTGTGCAAATGTATGTAACAGGCAGAAGGAAGCATCTCCGACCCCATAAAGTATATATATTCTTGATCAGCATAAATAGCCGAGTCGATCTAGCCATGTCCGCCTGTCTGTCCGTCTGTCCGTATGTATGAACGCAAGGATCTCAGAACCTATAAGAGCTAGAGACTTGAAATTTTAGCTGTAGGTCCTCCTAGTACCCGCGCAGATCGAGTACTAGTACTAGTACAATTTTGGTCAATAATATGAGCTAGTCACCAAACTTGACATGTAGCTTCTAGAATTGTATGTATATATCAACCCGCTACTACCTCATAGCTATAAATCAAGTAAATAAACCAATTTATGCTGCCCACAATATAAGCCACAATTTACATGAAATTGACTTTTTGATAATACACAAATATATTCTAGTACAATATGATGTACTGTAGAAAATTTCATCAAGATCGGTTAAGAAACACGAAAGAAAATGTGTTTTGGCAGCCCACGGGTTTGCGGCAGCAAGCGCAAATTGCAAAAATTTCTGTATACATGTACACACACACAAGTATTGGTGTGGCTGTTGGGTAGAGGCGGCAGCGAGTAGTGTGTGTCAACCCTACCGAGGAAACTATTTTTTTTGTCTGGTGTGGCTGTTGGGTAGAGGCGGCGGCAAGTAGTGCGGTTAGTTGCGAGTTCATGCCCTGCCAAGGGAACTATTTATACCCTTGCATAGGGTATTATAATTTGTAACACGTGAAATGTGTAACACATAGAAGGAGACATCTCCGACCCCATAAAGTATATATATTCATGATCAGTATCAACAGCCGAGTCGATATAGCCATGTCCGTCTGTCTGTTTCTATGCGAACTAGTCTCTCAATTTTAAACCTATCTTTTTGAAACTTGCAGAAGTCCCTCTTTCTGTTGCACGCAGTACATATGTCAAAACCAGCTGGATCGGACCACTATATCATATAGCTGCCATAGGAAATTAAATTGTTGTATGGAAAATTTGTTTGTTTTTTCACGATATCTTGACCAAAATCAGTTTTTATTAGTTTTACTATGCTCCTCATATACACGCATAATACTATTAAGATCGGATTACTATATCATATAGGTGCCTTAAGAACGATCGGTCGAAATCAAGTCTTTGTAAGGAAAACTTTTTTGTTTTTCAAGACATCTTAACCATACTGGGCATTAACTATTTTCCCTGTGCTTCTTAGATACGGGGAAAGCACTATGAGCATTATGAAAAGATTGGGTCTGCAAGGGTATTAAATTAAAGATAGCCCTTCCTTCTCGTTTTTTTTTTAATTTATCTTAATTACTTCTAAAGCAAACGAGAGCGTAGCGCGAGCTGTTTTAGTGTTAGAATAAGAGGGTTCGGGGTATCCCCTAGTCGGGAGCTCCCGACTAGAACCTCTTACTTGTTATACCCTGAATCCATTAAAAATAGGTAAAAAGGGTACAATATTTTTGTGCAAACGTATGTAACAGGCAGAAGGAAGCATCTCCGACCCCATAAAGTGTATATATTCTGGATCAGCATTAATAGCCGAGTCGATCTAGCCATGTCCGCCTGTCTGTCCGTCTGTCCGCCCGTCCGTCCGTATGTATGAACGCAAGGATCTGAGAACCTATGAGATCTAGAAGCTTGAAATTTTCGCTGTAGGTCCTCCTAGTACCCGCGCAGATCGAGTTTTTTCCGATATTGAAATCCTAGTTTTTGGGTAATTTTGGTAAATAATATGAGCTCGAGTCACCAAACTTGACATGTAGCTTCTAGAATAGTATATATATATATATATATATATATATATCAAGGATCTTTAATTTTATACCTATCGCCACCTTCCCGCTACCACCACAAAGCTATAAATCAAGTTGTTTATCCAACTTGTATTGCCTATCAATTCAAACCATAATTTATATGCAATTGACTTTTTGAGAATACACAAATATTCTATATTCTATTCTACAATAAGATATACTGTCGAAAATTTCATTAAGATCGGTTAAGAAACACAAAAGTTATGTGAGCACGTGTTAGCAGCATAGCTGCTGCGCAAATTCCAAGAATTTCTGTATACATGTTCACACACACATTCATGCGTCTCTGCTTTGAATTCTATCAACAGCATCGCAATTGCGATTGTATTGTTTTCTGTGCTGCTATTTTAATTGGTTTTTTTCTCATTAAAACACAATTATTTGCGTGGCTCTTGAGTAGAGGCAACGGCAAGTGATGCTGTTGGTAGCGAGTTCAAACCCTGCCAAGGAAACAATTTTTTTTTTATTTCATTTTTCTCTATTAGTACTAAAGCAATCGAGCGCGTAGCGCGAGCTGCATGTGGTGTTCGAAGAAGAGGGTTCAGGGTATCCCCTAGTTGGGAGCTCCCGACTACAACCTCTTACTTGTTAACCTTTGAAAATGGTCAAGGAGCCCATTTAATGGAGCCCTACTTCGAGGTAGTGTTTTTGACTTTTGACAGGAAAACTTTGCACTGCTTAGATAAATCGAAGCAACTCGATCAGCTGCTTGTATACTTTTCCCACTCACATGTTACCGACAACCGATAGTTGCCAATGGAACACAAATATGTGAAATTTTAAAATATGACATTTCTTAAGCATAGTGGATAAAGACTATTACTTTTTTTATTTTGTTCCTTTTTTTATTGCTTATGACCTGTAGTTCCTTTATCGGGATTTCCCGACTAGAGCGTCTTACTTGCTTTTAATTAATTTTTATTGATGTAAGCGAGTTGGTAGCGTGAGCTGAAAGTCTTTGAAGTAGGAATTGTGAAATACTAAAAAATTTAAGGCAATCCAGATTGAAATCAGAATTCAATTCAGTCTAGCAAATATATATTACAAATTTTTGTTTTTCTTCTTCTAGGACGTATAGGAACTGTCGTTGGTTGGGGCCGTACATCCGAAGGAGGAGAGCTACCTTCAATCGTTAATCAAGTAAAAGTGCCAATAATGTCTCTTGCTGAATGCCGAACTCAAAAATATAAAAGCTCACGAATAACGTCAACTATGTTATGTGCTGGAAGGCCTCATATGGACTCTTGTCAAGGGGATAGTGGTGGACCTCTCTTATTATCGAATGGTGTAAAATATTTTATAGTTGGTATTGTATCGTGGGGTGTTGGATGCGGACGAGAAGGTTATCCAGGCGTTTACACACGTATAAGTAAATTTATTCCTTGGATAAAATCTAATTTAGAAAATACTTGCTTGTGTTCTTAGTTACAAATTTAAATAAAGTATTTATTTACAAAATTATTTGTTTGTACTAACTGATCCGTCACACAACAATTTTATATAAGACCCGTCCAGCAAATCGTCCGTAATAATGATTAATATAGTAAATAATGATAACGCTGATGCGTAAAGCTATTCTTTACGATTTGCCTTCACATCCACTTTCACTTACAAGTCAATATGCAAGTATGCGTGAATAGCAAGTCCAAAAACGTTTAAATGCACACATGCCAACGATAAAGTACCCTTTCCAACAAGAACGAGGTAAAATGAAAGAATTTCGCATCGAATTGGCAAACCCATTCATTATTTCATATTACTCGTCCCCTCCAAAGGCAAGAAATTCCACCGACTTTTGAGAAAAATTGAATTTGTGGGCATTTTTTATTGTGCGGACTCATACACACACAAACATTTAAACGGTACATAGACAAATTGAAAGAGCACTGAGAGTAAGCCAAAGCAGTTTCCTGTAGTGGTAGCGAGATAAAAAATTGCGATGCCGTTCTATCGCCCAAATCATATGGATGAGAATAAGCCAAAGCAGTTTCCTGTGAAGTGATCGAATAAAAAGACGGCGATGCCGTTTTACGACACAAGTCATATGTATTCTTAGTCTCTTGTTGTGAGAGCATGCGAGCATGTCTCAAACCCGAACAAAAACGAAGGCGACTTTGGACTAACCGCACTGAAAACGCTTGTACCCGTCATTTGTACTGTTTGTCCAGTCTATATGCTATTTGGTTAGTGATTTTACATAGATGAATATTTCTTTTTTAGATTTTAAAACTGACAGCCAAAACTTTTATTGTTAATACGACAAAAAGATTCAAGCTTCGCCGAAGCGAATTCCTATTGATTGTTACCAAAACATTTGTGATTAATCACTGACTTTTATATGAACTCCTAATACCTGCTACCATCTCGGGAATAACTTGTGCATGTTCCGTATTAAACAATTGAACTGTGACATTGTGCTTTGTGCATTTCTGTGTTTTGCTGGCCCTAGTAGTTGCTGCTGGTAAGTCTTATATATAACTACTAACATATTTGATGTTTTGGGTTTGACGTGCTGTTGCCGTAAAAGACTAATCTACTAATCGACCTACCACAATTTCCTCGAATCGTCTCCGCCGCTTAGGCCCAAAGGAGACTATATGAACTACGCCCTAGTTCCTTGTTAAGCTACTTGAAATTGCTGCAACACCACTTCTTCGGACTAGTGTCCTGCAACATGTTGCTTGACAGCACAAACGACTAAGTTACAATAACCTCTCACGGGATTGCATTTTTGGATGTTGTTTGGTCAAGTAATAGCAGAGATAACACCGACGGCTGCGGACATCATCCAACAGCAGAAAATAACAATCAGAATTACAGCCTAAGAGCAAATAGTTTTTGCGCGCTCTTTGTAAGCTGCTGCCCACTCTCCTTCTGCATTGCTTTGCTTTGCATAGCTGCCCTTCGCTCTAACCGGCGAGCGTCTTATTGGAGTTTCGTTTCGATTCGCTTTACATATTGTCATAGTTTTTTAGTCTTTCGTTTGATCGCAACCTAGGCACAACTAATTCGAGTTGGCTGCCAAGCAACAATATAAAACTTATAAATTCTAATAAGTGCCCTGCGCGGCAAATAAATCCATTTGAAAACTAATCTAAGTGTTTGAATTTCGCTGCACAAGCAGTTAGAATTAATTGGTTGCAAAAAAGCTTGCAACTACACATTTTGGTGACCCCGACGTGATTTCTCTTTCATTTCTTCTATTTTTTCTTGTACTTCGTTCTTGTCGTGTCAACGGACAGTTATCAGTTCGGGCAAAGCGGTGTGGTGAGCCGTTTGCTTGCGCATCTGCATACAGTTGGTTGTTATACATAAACGCCGTAGCAAATCCCCGTTAATCGTTGCGCGCTATAACCCGCTATACGCTATTTCGCTCGAACGAACTCTTGTGCGATCAGACTTGTATTGTAGTTCGGCTGTGTGAACCTTGTTGTGCGCTACATTCATAATGTTTTATGAAGGTGCAAGTGCAAATGGAAATGATGAGGCGACATCAGCTAGTCAAGTGGCGGTTGGAACCCAGGCTGCTGTTTTTAAAATAAAAATCAAGAATTTAAGTGATCGACTCAATAGATTGTCCTCGGAACTTGATCCCGCTCGACTTCGCGATGTTGATGACTACGAGCTGCAAGATTACATAAGCATGGCATCTGACTTGCAGGCGAAATTTGAGACAGTCTGTGATGGTTTGTTGGAGGTGGATCATGCCAGCGTTGAGGAGGATCTTCAGACAAGTTTTGAGTCAACTATTAGGCAGCTACGGCTGTCCCTTCAACGCGAGCGCGGAAATCGAAGAAAGGTTCAGCAGATTCCGCATTGTTCCACCTTCAATTCAGCCGCAGCCGATGACTCGCGTTCTACCTTTGTTGTTCCAAACCACTCTCGATTGCCTCAACTTAAATTGCCGGAGTTTAGTGGAGGCCACACAGAATGGGCCGATTTCTCGAACCTGTATTTGACCAACATTGAAAAACTCCAGCATCTACGGTCATGCCTTAAAGGAACAGCGCTGGACACAATTCGCTCATTGGAAATTTCAAACGCTAATTATGCTGCCGCTTTAGAACTGCTTGATAAGCGTTTTAATAACAAGCGTCTTATTTTTCAGGCACACATCGCTGAAATTTTGGGTTTGAGAAAGGTGGACAAGGGCGCGACTGCACAGCTGCGCGAATTTTCAGATAAGCTCAACTCTCATCTACGTGCTTTAAAATCGATGGGCAGTGTGGAACAGATCGCCGGTTGCGTCATAGTACATACGTTGCTGCAAAAACTAGATGGCGTTACGCAGGCTAGCTGGGAGGATGATGCGCCGTTGGACGTCATACCATCATGCGAGCGGTTTACAACCTTCATAGAAAGGCGTTGCCAAAGGCTGGAAAATGCGGATCACGCTACGGCAATGTACACGCCTAGCTCCCAGGTGGGCCAGAACAACAGTAGTAGAAGAACGTTTGTAGTGACTAGGAATGGAACGAGTGCTTGTGTGTTTTGTGAAGTCGCAGGCCACTCTATTTATAAATGTTTGCAATTCGCAAATTTATCGCCCTTGCTGCGCCTTCACGAAGCCAAGCGGCTTGCGCTGTGCCTAAACTGCCTGCAAAGGGGACATCAGCTGAGAGTCTGCGGCTCCAGCGCTTGCAGAGTTTGTGGAAGCAAACATCATAGCTTGTTGCATCTTGGCAACACAAGCAGTCACATCGCTGCTTCTAGCCCAAACAATGCTCAAGATACCGAAACTTATTCGTCATCCCAAAACACCTTGGCGGCACTTTTATCTTCGCCTCTCACTACCGCCCAGCATCTCAAGCACGATGTTGTCCTGCTTGCCACTGCCGTCATCAACGTGAAAAATCGCGCTGGCTCCTTGGTGCCCTGCCGTGCGTTGCTCGACTCTGGGTCGCAGTTGCACATCATCACCTCTCGTCTTGCTCATCAGCTCCAGCTGCGCAAATTCAAGTCAACAGCAATCGTCTCTGGCATTGGTAATGCAGCATTTGCGTCCGATGGGTTTTCGGTCAACATCAATGTCAAATCTCGAGTGTCGGAGTACTCCACATGCATCCCGGCCTTGATTGCACCATCCATCACTGATAATCAGCCTGGCTTCACTCTTGACCCTGCATCATGGAACATTCCATCAAATATACAACTAGCTGATCCTGAATTCTTTAAATCTCAGCAAATCGACATGTTGATTGGAGCCAGTCTGTTCTTCGATCTGCTATGCGTCGGCCAGATTTAACTAGCTTCTGGACTGCCGATATTGCAAAAGACTCGCCTTGGTTTGGTGGCTACGGGAGGTGCCTCACATGCAGGAAAATCATCATTCATGGCCATGAGATCAATGGTGAATCCAGATCTGCTGGTTGACTCGCATCTGCAGCCTAATACACAGATTGATGAATTAATCCGTCGTTTTTGGGAATTGGAATGCTGCACCGAGCCTGAGTCCTTACCAAACAAGGAGGAACGCGACTGTGAGGCACACTTTCAGGCCAATTTTAAACGTCTGTCGACTGGCGACTATTCAGTTCGTTTACCGCTACGACTAGGCATGTATCCGCTGGGTGACTCCTATCAACAGGCGGTTCGTCGATTCCTGAACTTAGAAAGAAAACTAGACCGTAATCCACTATTGAAACCCCAGTATGCAGCATTTATCAAGGAGTATCTTGACTTGGGTCATATGTCACTTGTTACCTCAGCTGCACTGGGCCAATGCAAGTACTACCTGCCACATCACTGCGTGCTGAAGGAGGATAGCACTACAACCTAGCTAAGGGTCGTGTTTGATGGCTCGGCAGTTACTACCTCTGGACACTCGCTGAATGATGCACTGATGGCAGGTCCTACCATCCAACCGAAGCTGTTTTCGATACTGATGCGGTTTCGTACATTTGCAGTCGCCCTGACAGGTGATATATGCAAAATGTATCGATGCGTACGAGTCGAACCCGCAGACAGTTATTTTCAATGTATCTTGTGGCGTGAGTCTCAGCATCAGAAGATACAGATTTACAAATTAGACACCGTCACCTACGGCACAAAACCAGCATCGTTTCTCTCAGTGCGAGCTATGCACCAACTGGCCATGGATGAGCAGAAAACTTTCCCTATTGGCTCTGATATTGTTAAAAAAGATTTTTACGTGGATGATCTCATTTCTGGTGGTAGCTGTGTTCAAGAAGCAATTGAGATATTGAAACAAACATCTGGACTACTCGCCAAGGGGAACTTTAGGCTGCGAAAATGGTGTTCTAGCGACACAGCTGTACTCCAAAACATACCGGAAGAGGATAGAGAAACGCTGCTTAAGTTTGACGATGGCAGTGACATCACGAAAACGTTAGGCCTCGTTTGGGATCCCGCTTCAGACTGTTTCCTTTTCTCCTTCTCTCCACTGAGGTTGCCCTCCAGACTGACAAA
This sequence comes from Drosophila borealis, assembly GCA_035045885.1. Classification (NCBI taxonomy): domain Eukaryota; kingdom Metazoa; phylum Arthropoda; class Insecta; order Diptera; family Drosophilidae; genus Drosophila; species Drosophila borealis. The sequence continues at coordinate 200,306 of JAWNOR010000195.1, forward strand.
ACGGTCAATACTCTCCGCAATTGCTCGCTTTTACGACCCCCTTGGTCTTGTTGGTCCCGTAATAACAAAATCGAAAATTTTTATGCAGGATCTCTGGAGAGAAAAGCTGGACTGGGATGAGAGCCTGCCCGTACACTTAAGCACAGCCTGGGTCAACTTCTGCGCTGATTTTGAGTATACTCAGCAATTCCAGTATCCCCGTCGAGCACTCTCATCAGACAGTACAGTGGAGATTCACGGATTTTGTGATGCCAGCCTAAGCGCTTATGGAGCATGCGTCTATACAGTCTCAAAGTGCCATGGCAACACCAGCGTGCGTCTCTTATGCCCCAAATCGCGTGTCGCGTCTGTGAAAACCATCACGGTACCAAAGCTGGAACTCTACGGAGCTGCATTACTGGCTCAACTTCTCAGCGAAATATGCCAAATGAAAGTGTTCGACTGTCGGTATTACTGTTGGTCAGACTCTGCCGTGACTTTGGCTTGGATTCGCAATGATGCTTCGAAATTCAATGTTTTCGTTGCCAACCGAGTCGCAGCCATCCAAGAGCTCACCACTGGAATGGAATGGCATCATATTCCCACTGAATTAAACCCGGCGGATATTATTTCACGAGGAGCGCTGCCTAGTGAGCTCTTCCGGTCTCCATTATGGGACCATGGTCCGAGTTTTCTCAGTAAGGGAAAGGAAGAGTGGCCTGCCTCCTGTGTACCTGTCGAATCCTTACCAGAACTTCGACACAAGGTACTCCTCGGCACTGCAGCGCAACCGGATCTCTCGATTGGTTGCAAGTTCATCAATTCGTTTTCCAAGCTGCAGCGGGTCTTTGCTTATGTTTACAAATTTGTAAATCGAATCCGAGGAGCTGAACTAACTGTTGACCACTTGCATCATGGCACACATTGGTTGCTGCGGTCAGTGCAAATGGCTACTCTCAGCGACGACTACAAGGCATTGAAGGAAGGAAGGCATGTCAAACCGTCTAGCTCAATGGCCTCTCTTGCACCATTCCTTGACGACTTCGGCCTACTCCGCATCGGTGGACGGCTGAAAAACTCGTCGTTGGACTTCTCAGCGCGACATCCGATTATATTGCCCCGTCAGCATCCTGTGACGCGAGCAATCATAGTTCACTTTCATAAACGAAACTTACACGCTGGACCTCGCGCTTTATTGTCTTCGATTCGGCTCCAGTACTGGCCCATTGGCGGTCGAAAAACAGTCTCCAGTATTGTTGCCAAATGCATAATCTGTTTTCGTGCCAAGCCACGATTGGCCGAGCATATAATGGCAGACCTACCAGCTGATCGTCTTGATACATCGTATCCCTTTATGGTCACTGGCGTTGATTACTGTGGACCATTTTACTACAAGAACGAAGTGCGCAACAGGCCACCTGTGAAATGCTATATCAGTCTGTTCATATGCTTCGCTACAAAGGCGGTGCACTTAGAGCTTGTAAAGGACTTGTCCACAACATCGTTTCTAAACGCCCTAAAACGTTTCATCCTGACTCGCTCTCGACCTTCAAGGATCTGGTCTGACAATGCGACAAACTTCGTAGGTGCTAAGAATGAACTAGCAGATCTGAGCCGCCTGTTCCTGAGTGACGAGCATGTCAAGGCCGTTAACGAGTTTTGCCTAACCGACTCAATTGAATGGTTGTTCATCCCTCCTCGCTCTCCGCACTTTGGTGGACTATGGGAAGCCGCTGTGAAGACTGCTAAGCACCACTTTTATCGATCTGTTTGCTCTTCCATTTTGGATTTCGATTCGCTGCGTACGCTCGTATGCCACATCACGGCAATTATTAATTCTCGACCATTACTTCCACTTTCAGAGCATCCAGGTGATCTTGACGTCTTGACACCCGCACACTTCCTGGGTACAGCGCCATCTTCATCATACATTGAGCCCGATCTAAGGCAGCTTAACTTCAATCGACTTAATTATTTTCAGCGCGTCACATATCTCCAACAAGTATTCTGGGCCCGTTGGCGCGAAGAGTATTTGACGCTTCTTCAACAGCGCTCCAAATGGCGCACTCCTCAGCCTGGACTCTCCATTAACGATGTTGTCCTTGTAAAGGATGAGAATCTACCGCCGCTGAAGTGGCCACTCGCCAGAGTGCAAGAGCTGATCTCTGGATCTGATGGGGTATCCAGAGTTGCTGTGCTTCAAACTGCGACTGGAGTCATACGTAGAGCTGTACGAAAGCTGTGTTTGCTGCCCAAACAGGATGATGTTGAAAGCCCTTGCCTTCCAACGGGGGAGAATGTTTGGTCAAGTAACAGCAGAGATAACACCGACGGCTACGGACATCATCCAACAGCAGAAAATAACAATCATAATTACAGCCTAAGAGCAAATAGTTTTTGCGCGCTCTTTGTAAGCTGCTGCCCACTCTCCTTCTGCATTGCTTTGCTTTGCATAGCTGCCCTTCGCTCTAACCGGCGAGCGTCTTATTGGGGTTTCGTTTCGATTCGCTTTACATATTGTCATAGTTTTTTAGTCTTTCGTTTGATCGCAACCTAGGCATAACTAATTCGAGTTGGCTGCCAAGCAACAATATAAAACTTATAAATTCTAATAAGTGCCCTGCGCGGCAAATAAATCCATTTGAAAACTAATCTAAGTGTTTGAATTTCGCTGCACAAGCAGTTAGAATTAATTGGTTGCAAAAAAGCTTGCAACTACACAGATGTCGATACCTAGTTGAAGTGGACAACTTCTAAACCTCTTTCTTAACCACGTTCTCAAAACGACTTGATGGTGATTGATATCAGTAGAGAAATTCTTCGACAAGCCGACGACGATTTACCCTTGCAGAAATACGACTAAGTTATTTTTTGATTTAAGCAAAATAGGCCCCCACAGTAAGCAAAAATATTAGAATATAAAATATAAATATTTCATTTGGGTCATTTAAGTTTTTATTATAAATAAATAAATCAGATTCTTCTTATTATGCCTGACTGAGCGAAGAAATACATGATAGAGCATTGGAATGTGTGTGCCACAGGCACAAAGGGCACACAATTAAGGAAAAAATCTCTGGCTCGCGACAAACGCCGCGATCTAATTGTGCGCACATCCACACAACACAAAGATATGTATGTTTGTAGATATCGGGGTTTTGAAGAAGCTATGCAGGGAAAAGAGATGCACACAAATGCGCAAGGTAATGAGTGAGAGCGAGGCCCACTCTGCACATGCATGCACACATATGTTTTTGGGATGTAAGGAATTAAAAACTAACATGTATATATTATGAAGAGGCATCAGCCGCGGCGAAGTTATGCGCTGAGCGAGATGCGGCTTCATACTGAACGTTCGGCTTTCGAGGCCGGCGTCCTGTTTATTCTGCTGTTTGACATATCTATGCAGTGTATAGTTAGTGGGATAATGTATCTGTATGTATATAATCTTGATCAGCATCATAAGCCGAGTCGATCTAGCCATGTACGTCCGGCCGTCCGTCTGTCCGTACGTATGAACACAAGGATATCGGAACCTACAAGCTAGAGACTTTAAATTTGGACCGTAGGTCCTCCTAGTGCCCGCCCAAACCTGATAAGTTTCTTCTAGAATAGTATATATATATCAAACATAATTAATTTTTTAGCTAACTCCATCAGCACCGGCCATTCGGCGCAAGGCCAAGTTTTGGAGTGTCTGAATCCGTCTTCGATTTGTCCGAGATGCAATTCCCCAAACCTGAATACCGTATCTCCGAGTTTGTGCCACCACGACGTTGTAAACGGCCCGTTTGCAGCGAAGTGGCAATTGTTGTTTAGTAGCCAGTTGGCCTTGGCCATCTTATAGCGGCACTGCTTAAGAAGGCCGTCGATGTGCGCCCGAAAACGAAACCTCTTATCCAGTACAATTCCAAGATACTTGGCGCTTCAGCCAGGGTGAAGGGGGCTACCGTCTATCCAGACTGCTGGAGCCTTGCCACGCCTCAGTGTGTAGTTGACCGCCTGGCACTTCGAGGCATTGAGCTTGATGTTCCATCTGCGTGTCCAGCTCTCAAGCATGTGGATGTTTTCCTGGGCACCGTCAGTGGCTTCATACTCGCAGTGGGCGGAGTAAAATATTGCCACGTCATCGGCAAAGTTAACCATCAAGTATTTGCCTGGGGTGGCAAACTCGTGTAGTTCATCCGGAGTGAGGATGTCTGCCGTGTACAAGTTGTAGAGAAAGGGGCCCAATACGCTGCCTTAGGGGACACCCGCCTTCATTTTGCGGGCAGGAGAGATTGCTGCTTTAACTTTGACTTCGAACTTTCGCTCCATTAGAAAAGAGCTTAGAAGTAGAAAGAAGGGGGCGGGAAGACTCATCTTGATTTTTTGGAGCAATCCATCAATCCAGACTCGGTCGAAGGCCTGCTTAACGCCTACAAAGACTCCATAGCAGAAGTCTTTGTCGTCGTAAGCCTTCAGAATATGGTTAATCACTCTGTGAACCAGTTCAAAAGAGCCATGCCCTCCCCTGAACCCAAATTGGTGATCAGGGAGGATGGCGATGTGATCCAAAAGCCTTGCAAGTCGGCCGACAATCATTCTTTCCTAGATTCCCCAAGTGGTCCACTGGATGCGTTAATTGTTTAAATGATCACCACCCAGTTATTATACATCCCTTCCTCTTCTTTGAGTTATTTCACCTTGTTTCAGGCATACATTAAAACATTTTGTTCCCTCTTTCGTTACTACCTGTTTAAATCGTCCTGGATAATATACTGATGGCCAATGATCCTTGTCTTTTTATTTTATTTATTTATTTAATTATTAATGGTCGACAAGACGAGTGTCTTCCCAGTTATTCAATACATTATACATTTTCAATATTAAATGCTAAAAGCCTAGTTAAAATATACAATTTTCTGATAGCATCACCGACCGATTGAGGTGTTTTATTTGCCGGTCCGGCCAGCTATGCCCCTTTTTATACCCTTGCAGAGAGTATTATAATTTTTTCGTAAAATGTGTATCGCATAGAAGGAGACATCTCCGACCCCGTAAAGTATAGATATTCATGATCAGTATCAACAGCCGAGTCGATAAAGCCATGTCCGTCTGTCTGTTTCTATGCGAACTAGTCTCTCAGTTTTAAAGCTATCTTTATGAAACTTTGCAGAAGTCCCTCTGCTGCACGCAGTTCGTATGTCAAAACCAGCTAGATCGAAACACTATATCATATAGCTGCCATAGGAACGATCTGTCGAAAAGTAGGTTCTTGTATGAAAAACATTTTTGTTTATAAAGATATCTTGATCAAACTCGGCATTTATTAGTTTTACTATGCTCCTCATATATATGCAGAATCCTATTAAAATCTGACCACTATCATATAGCTGTCATAGGAACGATCGGTCGAAAATTAAGTTGTTGTATGGAAAATTTGTTTGTTTTTCACGATATTTTGATTTAATTCGGCATTTACTTGTTTTACTATTCTCTCCATATATATTCAAAATCCTATTAAGATCGGAACACTATATCATATAGCTGCCATAGGAACGATCGGTCAAAAATTAAGTTGTATGGAAAATTTGTTTGTTTTTCACGATATCTTGACCAAACCCGGCATATATTAGTTTTACTATGCTTGTCATATATATGCAAAATCCTATTAAAATCGCACCACTATAGTACAAAACCATATCATGTAGCTGCCATAGGAATAATCGGTCGAAAATTAAGTTGTGGTATAGAAAATTTGTTGTTTTTTCACGATATCTTGACCAAACTCGGCAAAATCCTATTAAAATCGCACCACTATATCATATAGCTGCCATAGGAACGATCGGTCGAAATTAAGTTGTTGTACGGAAAACTTTTTTGTTTTTCAAAACATCTTAACCATACTCGGTTAATTAACTGTCATTAACTATTTTCCCTGTGCTTCTTAGATACGGGCAAAGCACTATGCGAATCATGAAAAGGTTGGGTCTTCCTTCTCGTTACAGCTAATTTTGTCAGAGACGCTAATCTGAATTTGCTATATTATTTAAGAAAATACTATAGGAAAAAAGAAAAAAAGAAGTCGTAATAAAGTGAAGTAAAGAATGTATACTAGATATATAGAATGTTAAGTTGATAGGATACAGAGATAGAGATGGGAAGTCACCGACCGAAAATTTATTATATTTCTTAACTAGAAAGGCATTGGATTGATTAACCTTATGTTGCTGGTTAGTAGTGAAAGACGGTAGCATACTACTTCGATACTTGATAATTCTGGCGATCAGGCATATTGCCGTTTGCTATGCGGCTGATCGTTGCTTTATCAACATAACCTAAACAAACTATCGTATACAATATGTTGTAAACATCGCATATTAGAAATGCCATTTGTAACATTTACTGTGGATAGCAACGATTTACATATTGGATAGCAACGGTGACGGTAGTAGGCAGTTAATCTTCACAAAATAATTTGGGAAGTATTCACCAAGGCTCCTCGTGGTTGAGTTAGCACGGCAGGGCGGGATCCTCTTGTTCCCTAGCTCTTTCGGTTGGAGGGGTTCTTTTTGCCATGTCTCGACCTGCAAACACAATTTTATTTTAAGATCCCTACAGAATCTAAATTTAGGAGCTATACTCCGAAGAAACAAAATCTCAAACAGGCAAAACTAAACGAGAACTAAAAGTGCCAACACAAGCTTTCATTAGTGCATATATATTCCGTAGAGGCGAGGTCTTGGATGTAAGCTGACTCTCGCGTTTGATACCCTATCCATGATCTTCAGCGTTTAAGGTTTTGAAGATCCCAAAAAAAAACATTCTTCTACGACATTGTATCACCATGTCACCAGGAAAGAAAAACTTAGCAATTCATATTCAAAATCCGTAATTAATATTTATTATATACAAAAGCATTATTCTTTAAACAGTGAACATTAATGAAAACTTTAAAAAGTCAACAGCCACTACATCTAGTAATGTAAAGTGTAAGTTTAATAGTATAAGACATATATATGTATTTTAAAAATAGAAGTTGGGCACTCTAGAAAAGAAGAAGAGGAGAAAACGTACTGTCGCCGACTCGAAAAATTAATAGAAAACAGAAAGCGGGAATTAAAGAACAAAGAAGATTACAAAATTAGGTGTGTGGTTTACCTAAATGTTCTCTGATTAATTCCGATATCATCAAATCAAAATTAGAGCTTAACCAGCTGCTGGCGGAGAAAGGAGTCCCTGTGTGCAACGAAGCGTCTATCTACCAGTTGCGTACTCTGGTGAAATCCGTAATGGCCGAGATTGTTGAGACATTGCGTGTCGCCGGAGAAGTGTCCCCGAGTACGTTTGGAGCTGTGGACATTAATGCCGAAAATTTTGAGTCCGGTCAACTTTTGGAACAGCCATCTGAAAACGAGCAGTCTGCAGTGTTGGTGAACCTGGCCATGTGGGCCCTCTGATGACTGGTGCGGATGTCGCAAATTCAAATTGAGGTACCCGATCGACGTCGGCGTGTGGATGTCAACGATGTCGAGGCCACCGTGTTATTCTTTTCTGGAGATGTCCATTTATCCGTTCCCATTTGGATTCAAGAGCTGAAAAAAGCAGCCAGTATATATAACCTAGACGATGTTCAATGCAAGTCACTTGCCAACCGGCTGCTACGCGGCTCAGCCAAGGAGTATATGATGTACGAAATGACGAAAACCTGGATGGAGCTGAGTGATTCTCTAGTCAAGGTATTCGGCCTTGCGATGTCCAATCACGAGGTTGCAAAACGATTGCATAGCCGCTCGATTGGAAAAGGAGAATCACTTTTGAGCTATTTCATTGCTATGCGAAACATTGCTCAGCAAGGAAAATTTGAGGAAGCAGACGTAGTAAGGTATATAGTAGACGGACATTGTATTATTGCACTTCGCTGAACGAATTGCGTCAAAAATTGATGCGATACCAGACAGTTCAGCTTGAAAATCCAAAAAAACATCTACTTTTCGGGGATCTGTTGCAGTTCGCGCCTCTAATGATGCCACAATGAGTGCACTTCGTGAGACCAGATGTTACAACTGCCGTCAAATGGGGCATCTGAGCAAGGATTGCGTGCGTCCCAAAAGACCGGAAGAAGGCTGCTTCAGCTGTTTTGAAACTGGCCACCAATACAAGCAGTGCCCAAAGCGCTGCAAAATTGCTGCCATGGGTACCACTTACGAGGAGGACGCAAGCGATAAGTCATATAACCAATTAGTAAGGTAAGACTACCTTGTAAAGGGGGATGCACCGAAATTAATAATATTTTTGCATTGTTAGACACCGGAAGCCCTGTAAGCTTTGCGAGCAACTACTTATTCCCTCATATAGCGATAAAACCCAAAATAGAAAGAAGCTATCTCCGTGGACTGAGCAGCAACCCAATTATGACTTATGGAATGGTCAAGTGCTTAGTTTTATTTCAAGAAAAATATTACAAAATTCAAAATTTTGTTATTCACGATTTTGTTTTACCAACACGGTTGCTTCTCGGTAGAGATGTTCTCAAGATATTTTAACTTAAACTTGTAATACACAAGAATGTTGAGAAAGTAAAAATATAATTTCAGTTAATGACACTGTAGCATTAGTATATAAATCGTTTGCTAAGGCTCTAGGATGTAGTAATAGTGATCCGTAAACGCGCATTTGCCGATGAATTGTGCATAACCATTATACAGATAAGTTCTCGGATAGTTGCGGGCCACCAAAGTGCAAAATTAACATTCGACTGACAGACACGACCCTATTTCATAGCCCCTTTCGCAGACTATCATATTACGAAAGAGGGATTGTTACCGACACCGTAAACGAGCTTCTCGCAAGTAAAGTAATCCGGCTTAGTAGTTCACCGTATGCGTCTACTGTTGTTCTAGTAAAAAAAAGCATGAAAAATAAGGATGTGTCTTGACTACCGTGGGCTAAATAAGAAAAACGTACGAGACAATTTTCCATTGCCTTTGATTGAGGATTGTTAAGAATACTTGGAAGGAAAGACAGTGTTCTCTACGATAGATTTAAAAAGTGGGTTTCGCCATGTAGGGGTGGAATCGATTAAGTACACATCATTTGTGACTTCTGTCGGTCAGTTTGAATATCTTAGGATGCCGTTTGGCCTTAAAAATGGGCCAGCTGTATTTCAAAGATTCATATCCGATGTGTTAAAGGATATGGTAAGGGCCCGAAAAATTGGTGGTGTATATGGATGATATCATTTTAGCTACTCACACCAATAAGGAACACCATAAAATTTTAGCCGAATTGTTAGAACCCCTGGTAGGGTATAACCTTAAAATTAACTTCAAAAAGAGCAGATTTCTACAGAAACGAATCGATTATTTGGGATATAATGTTAGTGCTTTTGGAATTTTACCAAATAAAGAACATATTAAGGTTATTAAGGATTACCACGTAATTGTAGGGCATTGCACTCGTGCTTAGGTTTATGTTCCTATTTTGTTTGTTCCGAACTTTTTGCGTTTGACTGAATTATTAAATTAGAAAGTGGCCCTTTCCGATGTCAGAGCAGGAGAGAGATTCGTTTGTGACACTGAGATCCGCCCTCGCTACTCCACCTGTGGTATCCATATTAAATTACAGCTTTGAAACTGAGTTGCATACCGATGCCAGTCAAATGGTTTTGGCGCAGTATTGATGCAGCGACAGTCTGATAATAAATTACATCCTGTTTTTTCTACTCCCGGAAGGCAAAGGCCGCCGAGTCTCGTTACAATAATTTTGAACTTAAAACCCTAGCCATAATCTATGCCTTACGTCGATTCCCTGTGTACCTAGAGCATCGTCCTTTTCTGATTGTTACCGATTGCAACTCCCTAGGTCAAGCCTTGAATAAAAAACCTATAAGCCCCCGTATCGCCCGATGGTCATTAGAGTTAAAAGCTTATAATTTTTCGATAACGCACCGACCTGGTTCGAATATGACACACGTAGACGCTCTAAGTAGACAAACTAAATTGTTGAAAAATGAGATTGAGGAAACCATCAACCCGTGTGTAATCACGTCTGATCGCCAAATTGAGAATAACCATACTCTGCGTGAATTTCTAGAACCAACTGAGAGCCTGTGTTATGCCGTAACGAAAAGTAAGCCGTTGAATAATTCCGAAGAAAATCCGTGTGACCTGGTAGAGTTGAATAATACAGATATTATAGCCCGTAATGAAATCACAAAACAAACTGTGGTTGGATTAGTGGGAGTTACGCCACAAGATATCGACCTATTTTTACAGACTGAACAATGATCTAAAAAGAAAATACTGATTTCCCTGATTGAAAGGCAAAATAGAGACATATATTCGAAACTGCCTGTCCTGTATTCTGCATTCAGTCCCGAGAACAGTTCACAACAGAACATTACACAGCATACCAAAAAAGCCTGTTCCGTTTGATACACCTCATATTGACCATTTAGGCCCATTGCCCAGCATATATAAAAATATACTATTTTTTTCCTTATTTTTTTATATATATATATATATAGATTTACATTATTTTCACTGCACTTGCACGAGGTTTTTAGAGGGCCCTAATAAATGCACTTTGAGCAAACTTTTGGAAGTCTCAAACAAGATTTAATTAACTATTTTACGACTAAGAAATTTAAAAGAAATTTCCATGTATCTGCACGCTCCGTCCAACTTAATGGGCCATGTCTTTTGGTCTTTTGACCAACTGCGCGTCAATGGGGGCACAAAAAGCTACTCCGTCTTCCGGATCCCAGCCTGTAGAAACGACGCCTGCCCTTTCTTGCTGGCGTAAGCAAGGGAATGGCAGCTGATCCGCAGTTGAGGCTAAGGCCTATTTAATGGGGGCTGGAATGATAGTGCCGATCCAAGAAATTTCAGTGCCGTCCAATTGGCACACGTGGCGGTTGCCTCAAAAATTAGTGGGCTTGCTGTCAGAGTCGGCGGCGGCAAGATTGATTCCTCCAAAATTACTTTCGGCATGCAAGCAAGAACTGGTTAAGACTGTGACCAGATCTTGACACAAAGAAATATATGCCGGTGAGGTGCTGGTGGCGTAGCGAAAGTTTTATCGTCAAAAGAACAAAATTTATAATATTTAATTGTAATTTAAATTTGAAGTACGACCTATGCCCGAAGTACGACCTATGCCCTTTATAGGGTCTCACAGCTTTTTCTTTCGCGGATTAGATTGAAGCTACATGCGCTGCCAACGTGCACGCAGGCGCTATGTACCAGCGGCAGAATCATTCGCAACTAACCGTGACAGACAAAAGCTGATCGCTATAGTTTCGTTACACAAACGCAAGCTGTTAGGATCGCTTACGCGGCTCAATTTAAATAGGAAAACGGCGACCGTTGCACTTTATTTGTTGCACTTTATTGAAAGTTGTTATTAATTGGAAAGCGGCTCATAAGTTCCGGATATATTTATGAAGTATTTTGAAATTTTTCTAAAACTTTTTTTTCTTAATTTTTTTAATCTTGAATTTTTGTAAACATTGGCAAATCGGTCATGTTCGTTAACCGCAGTTGTGAAAACTTAGCTGGTGAGGTTCAGTGCTACATTTGTCTCAAAAATATCGGGAGATCAGTTTTTATCCGCCAGCTGCAATCAAACATTCCATTGGATCAGTTTTAATAGGAAGGTCTCCAACAGAAAGATTTGTCCTCTTTGTAGAGCATCATTACAATCCTTAAAATGTTTTATTAAAAATATATTTTGCATGATGCAGGTTAAATTATATTTCATCAGTTTTTTTTGTTTTACTATTAAATTATTGAATAAATATTTCTTATTTTTTTAAGGCTGGGATGGGATGGTTTTGACATTTTTTTTTGGATTAGTTCTTATTTAAAAGGTAGGACCCAAAGAGTTATGCTGAGGCTGACTACCGCCAAACAGGTTCACGTTACTTCTGGTGTTCATCAAGGTAGTCATCTTGGACCTTTACTCTTTTTTTTTTTACCCTGCTCTCCAGGGTAACTATCAGGGCCAGGGTGTCGCTGGGGAGTTCCCAATCGTTAGCGATTGAGAGGCACTGGTCAGGGATCCCCTGGTAGATGGCGGAGTCTATATAAGACGGAGTGCCTCTGCTGCCGTACGGGTATATTGTGGGAGAACCTGTGGCCAGTACCTTCGCTTGACGATGCGCTAGGCTGCTGGCTAGTTGAAGGCCGCGCGCATTGCTGTTATTTGCGCCCCACAACCAGTGATGTGCATTCCAGTCGCCTCCCACCAGATATATGCTTCCAGCCGAGTTGAGTATGACGTTGACGTCATCAGTCGGCGTTTGCTCATTTGGTCTGCAATAGACTACTCCAAAGTCCACGTTACCAGCATCAGTGGAGACTTTCACAGACGAGTATTGGTAAACACGTTTAGTAATACTCAATTGCGGCAAATGAACCAAGTTACTCCGGACGAGGACAGCGCAGCCACCGCTAGCTGAGCGATTTTGAGTCCAGTATACAGGGTATGCCTCGAAGCCAAAGATTTTGGGGAAAGTAGGACCTTTGGTTCCAGTTTCTGACAGCAGAATTAATCCGATGGCGTGTTTTTGTACTAGGGCCTCCAGCTCTAGTACTTTACCTGAAATGCCATTGGCATTCCAGATTAGCACCTTCAGTGGTGTGTTCATTTGGAGAGTAACGCGGTTGGAAGGGTAAGGATTTGCTGTTGCATACCCAAAACCTGCGGTTGCATTTCTGTCATCCTCTCGATAGCTCGGCTCACGTCCTTGATGGCAGAGGAAAGTCCTTCCCCGTTTCCAGATATCTGCTGTTGCTGTTGGTGCGCAGTCAGCCTCCTCTGGTGCTGTTCTTTCAGCAATCTACGTAGCCTAGCTTGCGCTGGTCCTTCTCGCTGGCTAGCGCTGGGGACGTTGTTCTCTTTATTGAAAGCAGCTAGCTCCCCTTCTGGCGGCATATGAATGCCTTTCTACTTGTTCAGTGGGTGCTGTGTAGGGGAAGTCAACAGGTATAGGCCCATGAACTTTATTGCTGCGGCTTCGGTTAGCTTGAGTAGGTGGGAGATTTTTCATTTTGGCGGCCTTTGGGGCTCCCGCACGCTTTGTATATTCGGTGACCCACTCGCAGCCCTTATAGTTGGCAGGGTGGTTACCACCGCAGTAGACGCATGTTGCCGGTACTGAGTCAGGCCGTGTGCAATCAGCAGAGCGATGATTGAGCCCGCATTTAACGCATTTGTGTTGTTTTCTACAGTATGTGGCTGTCTGCCCGTACTCCTGGCATCTATGGCATTGCAAAACATCCTGGCTTCTTCGATCAGTCTCAACCTTGACCACCTGCTTGCACAGCTTCCTGATAGTAAGAGCCTCCTTGTTGTTGGCCGTTGGCCGTCGGCCGCAACTTGATGAAGTGGATGTTCATGGGCTCCTTGGTAGCTTGTATGAGTAGAACTCAATTTTGTGTTCATCCAGTATCTGTATGATGGCCCTGTATGTGGGCACATCATTGGCTAGGAGTCGCATAGCCCTACCTAGGCTGGATTTGATGTTCAAGTTATCCGCTACTTCGGATAGTTGGAGCCACACGTCGTTGATGCGATTTAGGACGATGGGGGGTGGCTTCTTTCCTCTAGTGGGGGCTATGTTGTTGTCTCTTATTTCGAGCATGGAGGAGCTGGTGCTGGCATGGACGACAGCGTTGGGCTGGCTGCCGCCCCCAACCTGAGGAGTCGCTGAGGCATGCAAGTTCTCTTCTTGCTCGGCCTCAGATTCGTCAGTATCCATGTCTTCGACGTTATCTGGTGGGGCCAAGAGTGCATATCTATTTGAAGCATGAGTGCCATCTGGACTGGTGTCAGTTTTGTTCAGTTTTCGCCGCGCTGCAGGTGGGGTCCTGCTGTCTGAGAATTTGCGCTTATAATTTTTTTTTCGCCTGTGCTTGAGTCATTCGAGCCGCTGATGCGGCGTGCGAATTGGGTTTGATGATATCTATTATTCGCACTAGGACGTCAACGTCTCTATTTGCAGTAGCACCAGCATGTGGGCTGCTGCCGGAGTCTTCGGATTCCATTAGAGGGTAGAAATGGGAAACTGAAGTTCTTCTTCCAGACATCAGCGCGGAGAATTTATTAGCAGCTGTTGCTAATCGGCTGTTAAGCATTGAGATGCTTACCTACCTGGCCTACCTCTTTAGTTCGAGACGGCCCCTTGTTATTAATTGTAGGTGCATTTCTGCACTTACTGGCATGGTTGTTCTATTGGCATTGCCGCTGGTTGGGTGCATGTCAGCACGGCAACGCAGCCGACTTGCTCAATTTGTGACCACCTTATTTTCTGTTTTTTTTTCTTTTGTCGTTTTTGTGAAATTATTGGTGCTTTGCACTCTTTGTGCATAGTTGCAATAGCCGCTTTGGCCCTTTTGGCGGACATTCGACATTTGGTTTTTAATTGTTTTCTGCGAGCACGTCCGTTCACCTTAAACACCAAGAAGTTACTTTTACTCTTTTTATAAATGATATATAGTTATAACACAAGCCCGTGTACCCATGTATGCGGACGACGTGAAACTTATTCTATCATACACTAATCCCCTTAACGATCCTTTTCATTCTCGTCTTCAAGACGATTTGAACGCTATGCAACTTTGGTATTCGGCCAATCAATTGCATCTAAATTGTTCAAAGTGTATGTTTATGACATTTAATCGTACTACACCTTATCTTGTCAGTAATACAATCGACAATACTGCATTGTAACGTATACTAACAGTTAAGGATCTAGGCGTTCTTTTTTATTCTAAACTCTGTTTCAATCTTCACATAGATACCATCGTTAATGAGGCAAAAGGTGTACTTGGATTCATTAAACGATGGTCTAAGAGTTTAACGATCCTTTTATAACGAAACTTCTGTACATCTCTCTTGTTCGCCCTATCCTTGAATACTGCTCTTGCATCTGGTCTCCGCAGTATAACAATAGCCAGGATCGTATTGAATCTGTTCAGAAGCAATTTCTGCTTTTTGCCTTACGAGGTTTAAATTGGGACCCTAAACCAGAAATTATCGCCCCTTATTCCTATCGACGTGCACAAGACTACGCTATGCACAATCCTTTTCGCGTGCTATGTAAAAATTACAATAGTTTGCATCACGTTTTCTCTACCGAACTTTCTCTACCCCTAATAAAATCGTTGCTTTCAGGATATCTTCGGGAAGTCACTGGCCATTTCCAGCTATGAGCAGGGGCATAGTTTGCCGGACAAATTTTCCCCCACCGGGTCGGTGATTTCCCATTACTATCTCTTTATCCTATCTACTTTACATTCTATATATCTAGCATACAGTTCTATTCTTTATTAACAATCTTCTTACTTTCTTTTCTTCTTCTTTTCTTTTTAATGGTATTTTCTTAAATAACATAGCAAATTAAGATTATTTTTAATTTTACTTAAGAACACTTTTTTCCTTCTTACACCCTTCTTCTTAGATGTAGGCTCTAAAGGGGCACAGCTGGCCGGACTGGCAAATAAAACACCTCCATTGGTCGGTGATGCTATTAGAAAATTGTGTATTCTAACTAGGCTTTTAGCATTTAATTTTCATAATTGTATATATAATGTATTGAATACTGAGGAAGACACTCGTTTTGTCGACCATTAATAAATAAAAAAAATAAAAACAGTGAAAACAGTTATACAATAGGCAACGGTACAACAGAGCAAGGGAGAGAAACTACGGAGGCAACAGATATATTAGGACTTAGTGAAAATAAAACAGAAAAGAACAATGAAATGCAATTTGGTTTGAGCGAAACGAACGAATAACATTCACCTTTAAAAAACGAACAAATGTATGAAAACGTGAATAAGTTATATGCTTCGTCAACCACGATCAATAATCAAATAGAATCGGACGATTTTAAAAATGAAATGTTTAAATTTTACTACCCAGACGACCCAACAAGTGAATATAATTGTAGGGAAGATGGAAGTTATGAAACAAAGTGCAGATTTATAAAAATAATTGAGGATAGATATATAAAAGCAATCAAACCAGATAACCCAAAAATTAGAGCAGAAATTAAACTGCGGTTAGAAAGAAATAAGCCATTTAGTTGTTCTCCACGGTGATTGGCATATAGTGAAAAAGAAAAGCTTCTGGAATTATTAGTATAAATGCGAGTTTTTTAAATCAAGTATGAAATACTTAGGCTTTCTCATTTCAAAAAATGGTATTTAAACAGACGAATAGAATGAATAGAAACCGTAAAAAATTTTGCCTACCGAACAAGGTACACGCCGTTCAGAGCTATCTTGGACTTTGTTCCTATTTTCATAGGTTCATAAACGGATTCTCAACAATTGCTAAGCCATATAATTTAATTAAAAAAGATAAAATATTTTGTTTTGAAGAAAAGGAATTAGAATGTTATCTAAAACTTAAAGAAAAACTTATACAGTCCCCAATTTTAGCAATTTACGATCATAGGCATGACACAGAATTACATTGGGACGCCAGCGCTCTAGGGTTTGGGGCCGTGCTACTTCAGAAAAGATATGTAAAACTTCATTCTATCTTTTATTTGTCAAGGTGAGCTACAGAAGCGGAAGCCAAGTACCATAGTTTTGAACTTGAAACTTTAGCAATTATCCATGCACTGCGTGGATTCAGAATATATCTACAAACATTTCAAAACTATTACAGATTGTCACTCACTGACTTTAACTCTGAATAGAGCTGCTTTAAATCCCCGAATAGCCTGGTGGGCTCTCGAGCTGCAAAATTATGCAAAATGCAGGCTAGGAAGCAAAACGACGCACTCAGCCGATGTCACAACATTTTAATAGAAGAAACAAACAGTTTTGAAGAAAATTTAGTCATTTGCCAAGGAAAATACCCAAAAATTATTAATCTTAGAAAATTATTAGAAAAATCAGAACAAAAACCTTACGAGATGAGAAACGGCATAGTGTACAGAAAATCAAACGAAAACAGACTCTTGTTCTATGTTCCCAAAGACATATAAGACCATGATTTATACAAATACCATAATGATATAGAGATGAAATGATGAACATCATTTACAAAAGTTATTGGTTGCCGAACCTCAAAGAAAAGTGTTCAACTCACTAGAGAACTGTTTGAAATGTATAGCTTTTTCCTCCAAGTCGGGAAGGGGCGAAGGTTTCCTACATTGCATCCCAAAAGGTAGCAAACCGTTTGAATATATACAAGGACAAAGAAAGATATTTTTGTCATAGTAGATGGATTTACAAAGTTGGTAAAGCTATATGCTACCAAGACAACGAACACAAAAGAAGTTATCACATCGTTGCATCATTTCCGATCGCGGCAGTTGTTTCACGTCGAACGAATTTGAAGACTTTATGACAGAAACTAACATTAAACATATTAAAATAGCGACAGGATCACCTCAAGCTAATGGCCAGGTCGAAAGGATTAATAGAAGTTTGGGGCCAATGATTTAAAAACTGGTAGAACCGGAGAATAAAATATTTTGGGACACATGATAGACAAAGTAGAATACGCACTTAACAACACACAACATCGTAGCATTAAACAGTTTCCAAGTAAAACGCTTTTCGGAACACAACAAAAAGGTCCCGTCATAGATAGTTTAAAGGAAAAGCTAGACGAAATAAATTCAACACCAGTAACAGAGCCTAATAAAAATCAGAAAAGAAGCAGAGAAAGATCAAAAAGAAGCCCTGGAAAAATACGAGAAACTGTATAACAAAAATAAAACAAAACCTAAAGAGTTTAAAAAAGGTGATTATGTAATGGTAAAAAATTTTGACGCAACCATAGGCGCATCCAGAAAATTGATTCCGAAACACAAAGGGCCGTATATGATAGTCAAGGTAATGCGGAAAGACGTAGAAAGATTTCAGGTTTCACGTAATCCATATAAAGGTGTTTGGAGCATACAAAATATAAGACATTGGATACAAAAGAAAACAATCAAAAAGTGATTATAAGAAAAATAAATATAATAAAATAAAATAACATAAGAGGTAGCTAATAAGTTAAATAAAGATAAGATCAAAATTCAAAATTTTAGATAAATCAAAAAAAAAATAAAAAAAACTTTTATAATAATGTATGTATACTTAAGATTCATGTAGCATTACATAAATTAGAATTAGCATGATCTGGAGATCATGCTGTCAGGATGGCCGAGTTGTAGCAGGATAAACACACATAGCAACATAGATCTACATTCATACATACATCACTCAGTCCCATATAACATTGTCATTTACACACTTTAACATAAGCATTAACATTATCACGCGATATAACATTACTGTGTACGAGAGAGTTCAGTTCTGTATCGCACGTCGAACAAGACAACAAAGAACTACGCTATGTTTGATTTGCTATTCGGTAGAATAACGGTAAAGCCTTCCACAGCATTTATGCGTTTGTGTGCCTGTTGGTTGCCCGACCTCTACACACACACACAAATGTGTGTGAATGGGTAGATCATGGGCGCAAAAAAATATCATTATTGGCACGCGGGTGACGCGCACCCTTTTTTTATGATTTTGGATTTGAATTGAATAACTGGAAAATGATAAGTCAATAAATTCATTAATACTATAAATATATAATCGCTCCTTTTTATACGCTGAACCCATTAAAAATGGGTAAAAAGGGTATAATGTATTTGTGCAACTGTATGTAACAGGCAGAAGGAAGCATCTCCGACCCCATAAAGTATATATATTCTTGATCAGCATCAACAGCCGAGTCGATCTAGCCATGTCCGTTTGTCCATCCGTCCGTCCGTTCGTATGTATGAACGCAAGGATCTCAGAACCTACAAGAGCTAGAGACTTGAACTTTTAGCTGTAGGTCCTCCTAATGCCTGCGCAGATCGTTTGTTTCCGATATTCAATAACTTTCTCCGTTTCCAAGTAATCGATTAAAATCGATATCGAAATCCTGTTTTTTGAGCAATTTCGGTAAATAAAAAGAGCTAGACTCACCAAACTTGACAGCTTCTAGAATAGTACATATAAATGAAGTATCTTTCATTTTATAGCTATCGCCACCTCCCCGCTGCCACCGCAAAGCTATAAATCAAGTTCATATACCAATTTATGCTGTTCACAATATAAGCCACAATTAAACTGCAATAGACTTTTTGAGAATACACAAATGTTCTATGGGACAATAAAATGTACTTTCGAAAATTTCATTAAGATCGGTTAAGAAACACAAAAGTTATATGTTTTGGTTGCACGTGTTATTAGCAGCAGCTAGCGCAATTTCCAAGAATTTCTGTATACATGAACAAGTTAACAAGCGTCACTCCCAAGTAGACATCGAACTATTCTCGCACGCTCGAACGACAAAGTTATAGAGCTACCCACGCTCACATAACGTTTCGTATGTCGCAATGCAGGCCGACCCCGCTTATGGCGTATGTTGCTGAGCAAGCTACATACTACGGATTTGTAGGAGGAGCCGCTTGCCAGTATTTTTCCACTGGACATTCATAGCTTAAGTTTTATGTCTTAGGTCTTACAGTTTTTAGTTTTCTATGAATATTGTAAGAGCTCACTGCTCAGTAAAATACTTGCTCCTGCAATTGTCGTCAACATATAAGTATTATATACTGAGTTACTGACCCACAAGGCCAGTAATAGGAATTCTAATTTCCATCCTAATCCTCGTCTTCGGCTTAAGACAGATTACATCCCGGAGAGAATAGCCATAGTCGCCGCTGGACTGGAGTGACACCGGCAAAGTTCGTCGCGGGATAATCAACACTAAATCACTTACATACACACATTCATGCGCGTCTGCTTTGAATTATATCAACAGCATTGCAATTGCGATTGTATTGTTTTCTGTGCTGCTAATTTAATTCGTTTTTTTCTCCCTAAGCCTATTGATGTGGCTATTGAGTAGAGGCGGCGGAATGTAGCGCGGTCAGTTACGACTTCGAAGCCTGCAAAGGAAAATGCATTTTGGCTGTTGTGGCTGTTGAGTAGAGTCGGCAGCAATTAATGCGGTCAGTTACGAGTTCGATCCCTTCCCAAGGAATTTTTTTTTTTAATTTATCTTTAATACCACTAAAGCAAACGAGCGCTTAGCGCGAGCTGTATTTGGTGTTGGAATAAGGGAGTTCAGGGTATCCCCTAGTCGGGAGCTTCCGACTAGAACCTCTTACTTGCTTGTATATGGTATATTTGAATATTTTGAAGATATTATTTTTTGAAAAAATATCCGCTGGTCATAAAATTATTTAAGTGCTGGTGCTTGCCAAAACTTTAACCTTCCGGTTCAACGGGCTGCTGCAGGTAATAAGGGTTCAGGGGTCAATAAGGGCACGCGTCAGACGCGTGCCAATAATGATATTCACATTAATTTGTATGTGTGTGTCTGTGTGTAGAGGTCGAAAATCAAAATTCTCAAAATCTTGTAAAATTTGTATCGGACATGCAGGCAGACAACCAACAAGTTCACAAACGCATAAATGCTTCTATTCATATACAAAATACGCAAGTATGCGTGAATAGCAAGTTCAAAAACGTTTAAATGCACACATGCCAACGCTAAAGTACCCTTTCCAACAAGAACGAGGTAAAATGAAAGAATTTCGCATCGAATTGGCAAACCCATTCATTATTTCATATTACTCGTCCCCTCCAAAGGCAAGAAATTCCACCGACTTTTGAGAAAAATTGAATTTGTGGGCATTTTTGGTTGTGCGGACACATACACACACAAACACTTAAACGGTACACAGACAAGTTGAAAGAGCACTGAGAGTAAGCCAAAGCAGTTTCCTGTAGTGGGAGCGAGATAAAAATCAGCGATCCCGTTCTATGGCACAAATCATATGGATGAGAGTAAGCCAAAGCAGTTTCCTGTAGTGTGAGCGAACAAAAAGACAGCGATACAGTTCTACCACACAAGTCATTTGTATTTCTTACTCTCTTGGTGTCTGAGCAAGCGGGTGTGTCTCGAACCCGAGCAAAAATGAAAGCGACCTTGGACTAGTCGCATATGAAATGCTTGGCCCCAGAATTTTACAATGGATGTCCCGTCTATATGTTGTTTGGTAAGTGGTTATACCAAAGACAATATAAACGCTAAGATGAGTAATGCCCATACATTTGAATCCGACGCTACATTTCTAGCTTGACATTTCATCTGGCCTTTGACGACATTCTAGCCGACGGCTGTTCGTTCAGACGAGGAAATGCCGAAGTCGCTGATGCGGACACGAACAACGACTTATGAATGCATGTTGTGTACTAAGGTTGGCTCTGTAGAATATCTGTATTTTTAGGTCGACGCAAATATTTATATAATTTCTCTCCGACCCCATAAAGTAATATATTCTTGATCAGCATCCGAGCCGAGTCGAACTAGCCATGTCCGTTTGTCTGCCCTCCGTCCGTCTGTCCGTATGTATGAACGCAAGGATCTCAGAACCTATAAAAGCTAGAGACTTTACCTTTAAATACCACCTTTAACGTGGAGCCCGATCCGGCAAGCCCCGATTGTAAATAAAATATAGCAATTTTTTCTCAGTCGATAACATCTGACTTTACTTAATCAGTTGGAACATGGTTCCATTCACTTGGTCTTGTTTATTGATGAAATGCTATGGATTACCTAGAACTTCTAAATAGCTCAGGGCCGAGCCTTGTAAAACAATAAATAAACGCATGTCTATTAGTTCTGATTGCTGGATATGTTGGTTTTTTAAATTAAAACTAACGCCGCAATCAACATAATTTATTGTGAACTATCCTTGTATTCTTAATTATTTTGTGACGTTTTTGCTGGATGCGAGCTTATAACGTGGACAAGTTCCGCTAAATGGAAACGAAATATTAAGATACCCCACTGGATGCGTGAATTGTTTAAATGATCACCACCCAGTTATTACACATCCCTTTCTCTTCTTTGTGTTATTTCACCTTGTTTCAGGCATAGATTAAAACATTTTGTTCCCTCTTTCGTTGCTACCTGTTCAAATCTTCCTGGATAATAAACTGATGGCCAATGATCCTTCTCTTTTTATTTTATTTATTTATTTAATTATTAATGGTCGACAAGACGAGTGTCTTCCAAATTATTCAATACATTATACATATTGAATATTAAATGCTAAACCTAGTTAAAATATACAACTTTCTAATAGCATCACCTAACGATTGAGGTGTTTATTTGCCCGTCCGGCCAGCTATGCCCCTTTTCACAGCTAATTTTGCCAGAGACGATTTTAGAGCCTACAGCTAAGAAGAAGGGTGTAAGTAGCGCAAATAGTAATCTTAATTTTCTATATTATTTCAGAAAATACAATAGAAAAAAAGAAAGAAATAAGTTGTTAATAAAGTTAAGTAAAGAATGCATTCTAAATATATAGAGTGTTAAGTAGATAGGATAAAGAGATAGTGATATGAAATCACCGACCGAAAATTCTTCAGAGTGTATTCTTAGTGTTGCTGGTACGATTTCTTAACTAGAAAGGCATTGGATTGATTAACCTTATGTTGCAGTAAACCGCTGGTTAGTAGTGAAAGACGGTAGCATACTACTTCGATACTTGATAATTCTGGCGATCAGGCATACTGCCGTTTGCTATGCGGCTGATCGTTGCTTTATCAACATACCCTAAAAAACTATCGTATACAATAAGTTGCAAATATCGTATATAACAAATGTCTTTACATGTTGCACATTAATGAACGTTGTTATTAAAACTTAGGAAAGTGGCTCATAAGGATATATTAATGAAGTATTTTGAAATTTTTCTAAAACTTTTTTTTTATTTATTTTTTACTCTTACATTTTTCTAAACAGTGGCAAATTGGTCATGTTCGTAGACCGCAGTTGTGAAAAATGGTGAGGTTCAGTGCTACATTTGTCTCAAATATATCGATCAGAGAGATCAAATTTAATTATGCCCTTGCAGAGGGTATTATAATTTTGTAGTGAAATGTGTAATGCATAGAAGGAGATATCTCCGACCCCATAAAGTATATATATTCATGATCAGCATCAGCAGCCGAGTCGATATAGCCATGCCCGTCTGTCCGGTTGTCCGTCTGTCTGTTTCTATGCGAACTGGTCTCTCAGTTTCAAAGCTATCTTTATGAAACTTTGCAGAATCGCTCTTTCTTCTGCACGCAGTTCATATGTCAAAACCAGCTGGATCGGAATACCATATCATATAGCTGCCATAGGAACGATCGGTTGAAAATCAAGTTGTTGTATGAAAAACATTTTTGTTGATAAAGATATCTTGATCAAACTTGGCATTTATAGTTCACTATGCTCCTCAAATATATGCAAAATCCTATTAAGATCGGACCACTATATCATATAGCTGCCATAGGAACGATCGGTCGAAAATTAAGTTGTTATATGGAAAATTTGTTTGTTTTTCACGATATTTTGACCAAACTCGGCATTTATTCCTTATAATATGCTTCTCATATATGTTCAAAATCCTATTAAGATCGGACCACTATATCATATAGCTGCCATAGGAACGATCGGTCGAAAATTAAATTGTTGTATGGGAAATTAGTTTGTTTTTCAAGATATCTTGACCAAACTCGGCATTTATTTGTTTTATTATGCTCCTCATATATATGCATAATTCTATTAAGATCGGAACACAATATCATATAGCTGCCATAGGAACGATCAGTCGAAAATTAAGTTGTTGTATGGAAACCCTTTTGTTTTTAAAGACATCTCAACCATACTCGGCATTAACTTTTTTCTCTGTGCTTCTTAGATATGAACATTATGAATAGGCTGGGTCTGCAAGGGTGCTAAGTCTTCCGCTAGCCGAAGATAGCCCCTCCTCGTTTTTATTTATTTTTATCCACCAGCTGCAATCATACATTCCATTTGGTCAGTTGTAATAGGAAGATCTCCAACAGAAGGATTTGTCCCAATTCTTAAAATGTTTTATTAAACATATATTTTGAATGGTGCAGGTTATATTATATTTAATTCGTTTTATTTTTATTATTAAATTATTGATTAAATATTTCTAATTTTTTAGGTTGTGATGGAATAGTTTTGATAAGTTTATGTATTTGTTCATAAATATTAATAGAAAGAGAAAAAGAATAAGTATTTATTTTTTATATACATTTTTTTTTAATATTTCTTTGGCTCGATTTTGGATTCGATTTTGTTAGAATATAACCAATATATTTCGGCTGCTCTTCGGCGACCGTTTTCAGGGCACTACCACAGAAACAAAAAACAATTAACAAGATTACTAAGATTAAGGTACTACATTAAATAAAATTAAACAATTATTTAAACAATTTAAAAAATTAAAAACAAAAACACATTGTTTTACACGTCTGCGCTCTTTGACGTGGGGCTTGAAACTATTTGGCAGTTCAGTAAATGTCTGTATAAGTGAGCGCAGTTTTCGGTGTCCGTTTTTCGAAATTTGGTGTGTGGTTGCTTTTCATACAGTACAGTTGCTTTTTGTAAATTATTTTGAGGTCCGATTTGTGTTGAGTTATTCTTGTTTTTAGTTTGGATTTTGTTGTGCCGATGTACACGCTGTTGCAAATATTGTTGTTGTCTCCGCCACAGAGAGAGAGTTCTCAGTTGAGAGTGATTGACGTGTTTTACTTGTGCTCCAAGATTTTTATATATTTTTGCGCTTAAATCCTGCTTTTTATTTCCAAATTTTGCATTTTTTGTGCTTTATTTAAAAAGCTTTTATAACTTGTGCAAAGTGTTATCTGTTGAGCAGCGTAATTATTGCATTTATTAAACACGGCGTCAGTTCCGTATTGTTGTTATTGCCTGTTTTGATTCTTTTGCTTTGGTGCTCCCCTGTGCAAACACTTGTTTGTGCGTGTGTTCGCTGCTGCAAATTTCTTCTTGTGCATCGCGCTCTCGCAAATTTTTGCTGTTGCTTTTCGCTCCAAACAATTTGTTTGTGTACGAATAGTTATTTTTTGAGCGTTTACTTGCTCTATTCTTGTGTACTGTGTTTCGTTTTGCTCTGCGCTCTCGCAACTTTTACTTATTCTTTTAACGCTGGTAGTAATTATGTCGTGCTGTAAAAAACCTTGCACGTTCAAGCAGGCTGATGATTCTGCATTGCCGCAATTTGTTAATTGCTGGCTGTGTGAGAATATAATGCATGCTAAATGTGCAGGTCTCACTGGGCGTGATTGCGACAAGATCGCTGCAATTGCCAAGAAGGGCTGCGGCGGCTTGCGTTGGTCGTGCCCAGAATGCATCGACAAGCAAATTGATTTCTCCAGAATGTATAAGTCTGTGAGAAATCAATTCTTAAAACTAAATAACGTGGCTAAGCAGCTCTCGAGTAGTTTTGATTCGAGCTGTGAGTTGCTTAGCAAATATAAATTCGAGTCTCCAATCAATCGCCGGTTAAAGCCTCAATTTTTGCAGTTGCCCTCACCGTCTGTCCAGACACCTTTGCCTCTGTTGTCCCTGCCGAGCAACTTGGATTCATCTCCAATGTTGTCATTATCGCCTTCTCCGAGTGACTGTCCAAACATTACTCCTGTTTTATCCCCTGTAAAAGTCCCATTAGACCCCGTACCTGAACCTGTCCCAGTTAGCCAAACAGCCTCAGCCTCCTCAGCTCCTGGCCGCAAAGGTAGACCTGCGCGCAATCTTGCCCAGATTGTTAAAAACAATCATGGTGCCTCCTTGGCTCCACCAAATCCTGTTCTCCCTCCAGTCCCTTCAGCTCCTATGTTAACTGTTGTTGCCCCACGTAGGCAAGTCTTTGTGTCTCGACTTTCGTCTGACACCACCTCTGAGTCATTGGCAGCCTATATTGCTAGCAAATCTTCTGCTAGCGTGTCAATTACCAAATTTAATTTCTCAACTCCTCGTGAAATATCATCTTTCAAAATAAATGTTTCACATGATATGTTCCCAATCATTTGTGATCCCAAATTTTGGCCTCCACATATGATTGTCCACGAGTTCAAGCCAAAAAAGCGAAACCAGCCTGTCACCCTTCTAGTCCCTTCAATACAGGGTACCGTTTCTGCCCCAAAAAACTAACCTCGTCTTCCGACCAAGTCTCTATTCATTATCAGAATATCAGAGGTCTCATTTCAAAACTTAGAAATCTTTTCATAGCCAGCACTTCCTTCGATTCGGATATAATCGCATTTTCAGAAACATGGTTAAACTCAACCATATCTGATTTTGAGGTTTTTTCGAATAATTTTATTTTAAATAAAAATGATCGGCCGACTCGAGGTGGTGGGGTATTAATTGCCGTTAAGGCCACTCTCCAGTCAGAACTTTTCTGTTTTAGTACGCCTACTGACGCTTAGATTGTCTCAGTGAAGGTGTCTTTTCCTACACGGAATATTTATATTTCATGCTCTTATGTTCCTCCTTCTTCTGATATTCAAGTTTATATGAAACATATTTCTTGTATTAAAGAAGTTTCTTCACACGTGCGTGATAATGACCTATTTATTGTGTTGGGTGATTTTAATTTGCCGAACATCTCTTGGTCACTTTTCACTGCCGAAAATTATCTAGTGCCCTCAGCACAGCATGACTTTATAGATTGCATGCTTGACCTTTCGTTGTTTCAAATCAATTCAATTTCTAATCATTTGAATAGAACACTTGATCTTGTATTTGTTAACGACTACCTTATTTCTAATGTGTCTAGGTCCCCTCCTTTATCTCTTCCTGAGGATGTATATCATCCTACTTTAGAGGTTGCAATGTTCAATTGTAATCCTCTCATTTCGTGCTCATCAGCCAATAAGCCCCGCCGGTGCTTTCGCAAAGGAAATTATTCATTGCTGAATCAGCTTATTTATGCAACCGATTGGTCTTTCTTATATGACTCGGTTGACATGAATACTGCTATTAACTTTTTTTATAACACCCTAAACTCCCTCTTAGATATGTGTATTCCCAAGTCAATTCCTTCGATTACCTCTTCAAACCCATCTTGATTTAGTCCCAGATTAACGAATCTAAAAAATATAAAATCTAAATATTTTAAAAAGTGTGGTTCGTGTACTGACTTAGCTAAATATTTCATAGCCAAGTCGAACTTCTTTCTTCTGAATTCTCAATGCTATGAGAATTATCTAACTCGTTGCAAAAGGCAATTTGCCCTAAATCCAAGACAGTTTTACAATTTTGTAAACTCGAAGCGTCAATCTTCAAGTTTGCCATCTTCTTTTTTTCGTCGGATGGATAAAGCTAGCAATGACTGTGATTCTGCTTACCTATTTGCTAATTTTTTCAATCAACTTACTCTTCAGTCTGTCCTAATAATAATTCTTACCCTTATACTATTACTTGCTCTAGTTCTATACCTCCCCCTATTATTTCCCATTCCTCTTTCCTTTTAGCTTTAAATTCTTTAAAATCTTCTTTCTCTCCTGGGCCTGACAATATCCCTAGTTGTCTACCCAAGGAGTGTAGTTCTTCCCTTGTTTATCCATTGCTAAAGCTTTTTAATCTATCCCTTGAATCTTCTGTCTTTCCATCTCTTTGGAAATAATCTTATATCATTCCTCTCCACAAGAAAGGTGAAAAGTCTGATATACTAAATTACAGGGGCATTGCAAAACTGTCCGCTATTCCTAAATTATTTGAAGAAATGAACACTTCGAATTTGCAGCATTTCTGCAAATCAGTTGTTTCCCCTGTTCAACATGGATTCGTAAAGAATCGGTCAACAACGACCAATCTGCTAGAATTTACTTCCTTGGTAAATGATGCTTTCCTTTCGAAAATGCAAACTGATGTCATTTACACTGACTTCAGTAAGGCGTTTGACTCTGTGCACCATGACATTTTACTTCTTAAACTTGACCGAATAGGTTTCCCTCCGTCTCTTTTGCTTTGGATTAGTTCTTATTTAAAAGATAGGACCCAAAGAGTAATGCTGAGGCTGACTACCTATAAACAGGTTCACGTTACTTCTGGTTTTCCTCAAAGTAGTCATCTTGGACCTTTACTCTTTACTCTTTTTATAAATGATCTCCCCTCTGTTATATCCCATGCCCGTGTACTAATGTATGCGGACGACGTGAAACTTATTCTATCATACACCAATCGCCTACATTATTCTCGGCTTCAAGACGATTTGAACGCTAAGCAACTTTGCTGCTCGGCCAATCAATTGCATCTGAATTGTTCAAAGTGTATGTTTATGACATTTAATCGTACTACACCTTATCTTGTCAGTTATACAATCGACAATACTCAATTGCAACGTATACTAACAGTTAAGGATCTAGGCGTTCTTTTTGATTCTAAACTCTGTTTCAATCTTCACATAGATACCATCGTTAATGAGGCAAAAGGTGTACCTGGATTCATTAAACGATGGTCTAAAGAGTTTAACGATCCTTTTATAACGAAACTTTTGCTCTTGCATCTGGTCTCCGCAGTATAACAATAGCCAGGATCGTATTGAATCTGTTCAGAAGCAATTTCTGCTTTTTGCCTTACGAGGTTTAAATTGGGACCCTAATCTTCGGTTGCCATCCTATTCCAGCAGGCTGCTTCTTCTTAATCTTCCGTCGTTAATCAACCGTAGGACAATTCTAGGTGTTGTCTTTCTACATAAGTTGGTTGTTGGCGATATAGATTCTGCTTTTCTGTTAGGGCGTCTTCAGTTCTCTGTTCCAGCCAGACCAACCAGATATTACCGCCCCTTATTCGTATCGACGTGCACAACAGACTATGCTTTGCACAATTCTTTTCGTGTGCTATGTAAAAATTACAATAGTTTGCATCACGTTTTCTCTACCGAACTTTCTCTACCCCTAATAAAATCGTTGCTTTCAGGATACCTTCGGGAAGTCGCTGACCATTCCCAGCTATGAGCAGGGGCATGGCTAGCCGGACTGGCTGTAATTTTCCCCCACCGGGTCGGTGATTTCCCATTACTTTCCCAATACTATCTCTTTATTCTATCCACTTAACACTCTGTATAACTAGCATACAATTCTATACTTTATTAACAATCTTCCTCCTTTCTTTTCTCCTATTTATGGTATATTCTTAAATAATATAGCAAATTAACATTATTTTTAATTTTACGTAAGAACACTTTTTCCTACTTACACCCTTCTTTTTAGATGTAGGCTCTAATAGCGTCACTGACAAAATTAGCTGTGAAAAGGGGCACAGCAAATAAAACACCTCCATCGGTCGGTGATGCTATTTGAAATTTGTGTTCTCTATCTAGGCTTTTAGCATTTAATTTTTCTCATTGTATTTATAATGTGTTGAATAATTGGAAGACACTCGTTTTGTCGACCACATATAAATAAATACATAAAATAAATAAATATAAATAAACATGGTATTTTGTAAATGACGTTACTTTTGTCAATTATTGGCACTTTCGCTTTTGTATTATTAAAGAATATTTGTAACGTATTTGTGTGCTACTTTTATTTCTTGTCTGTTATAGCAATCTGAGTTTGTGAGCCGTTCCGATAATCGTGGTACATATGTATTTGTAGATTCTGTTGACTTTTGTGTTCTGATATGTTGTCTTTTAAATAATGTTCTAATTATATTCTTCGGGAAGTCATTTATGGTCAATAGTTTTTTATTTCGTGTTCAATTTCTTTATGTTATATTGCGTCCGATATGCTTGTCATTCTTCACATACAGCTTAATGCTGTATTTATAATCATACTTTATGGGTGAGTTAGAGTTAAAGTTTAGTATTCGTCCAGATGCTATGAGTTTCGTATATCAATTAATTTTGAGTGAGTTGTCCACTCTGTTTACTAAAGTGTATAAGAATGGTAGCTTCCCGTCTTGATCTACTTGGTTCCACTGTGAATTTGATGTGCTTGTGAAACGAATTTAATTCTTTTAGCATGTTTTGTACTTCTGTTTTATCCGTTACAGCAAAAAGGTCATCTACATATTTTGTCAGAAGTTTTGGTTTTGTTGTCAATTTATCAGTAATATTGTATAAGTTCTTCCATTATTATGTCAGCTATTACTGGAGAGGCCGGTGATCCCAATGGCATTCTTTTTAATTGTATGTATATTCTGTCTTCATATTAAAAATACCTGTGGTCTTGAATACAAAATTTAACTATATCCATAAACAATTGTTTAGGTATAGTTGTGTTCCTCCAATTTGGTCCATTTCCGTCTTATTGTGCCCAGTACCAATTCTATTGGTATGCTGGAAAACAGGGATACTACGTCAAAAGATACTAATACTTCGTCTTCCCTGATAGTGGCGTGGTTTACTCTGTCTTTAAATTCTAACGAATTCTTAATGTTATATTCGGAGTCCGTTGTCAAGTTTCTTAATATTTTTTAATATATTTGCATAGTCCATATGATGGGCAACCGATAGAGGAGCATATTGGTCTGAGCGGTGTATTCTTGGGGGTACCGCTAAGGTAGTAATCATCTTATTTCTTTCGTCCTTTGAAATAAATTCCATCTTAAATAATTGTGTCACAAGGCTATTATTCTTTGTCTGTTTTCTTGATGTCGGATCCTATCTTAATGTTCTGTACGCGCATAAGTCATCTGAAATGTTTGTCATTTTATTTTTGTAATCGTCGATATCCATTGCGACTGTTTTGAAGCCTTTGTCTGAAGTTAATATTTTGATATTGTTATTTTCTTTTAAGAATTTACGTGTCTGTTCCACTGTCTCCAGTATTGATCGATCCCTTGTGTTTGTTTGTTCTTCGATTTGTATTCTTTAACTAATAACGATAATTTAGTGCGTGCCGACTCTTGTGTTTCTTTTTCGTTTATCGTCAATACCAACTCTTCTCCGTCCGCAATGTATTTTAAGAGAGGGAATTCTTTCTTATTTATCGGGAGAGCGAATTTCGGCCCTTTTGCAAGCAACGTTTCCACATTAGGCGGGAACACTGTTTTCGTTTTGTTTATGGTTGGGTCTTCAAGGGTATTAAATCTTCGCCGTGCCGAAGATAGCCCTTCCTTCTCGGTTTTCTAACGCAAACGAGCGCGTAGCAAGAGTTGTATTTGGTATTGATATAAGAGGGTTCAGGGTATCCCCTAATCGGGAGCTTCCGACTAGAACCGACTAGAACTTGTTTATCATAAGTTATGCAAAAATAAGAACTAAGTACAAAGAAACCAGAAGAACAACTAACAAATTTCAAATTACATTAGTAAAGTAAGTTACACATAAATCTAGCTTAAAGTTCCTTTAAAAATGCAGGAAATCAAACCTTATACCTAATTTTATTAAGAACTTGACAACGCACAATTGCCCATACTGACTACTGAAAACAAAATCCACCCTGACATAACTGAGGCACTAACTAGACACACAAACGTTTTCTATACCAAAATATTAGGCTTACTTATAAAACACAAACACAACTTATTACAAAAACAAACCAAGCATATGGAAACGCCAATAGCAAATATAGAACAACTAATGACCACAGATGACTCCAAAGCGTTTTTTGAGAGCGAGAAAAACATAGAAACCAAAACCGAAACACGACAAGCTACGAAATAATCGAAACCTCGACTTATCGGACAACAACAATCAAAGAGAATGGTTTGTAAACAAAACGAAAACAGTATTCCCGCCTAATGTGGAAACGTTACTTGCAAAAGGGCCGAAATTCGCTCTCCCGATAAATAAGAAAGAATTCCCTCTCTTAAAATACATTGCGGACGGAGAAGAGCTGGTATTGACGATAAACGAAAAAGAAACACAAGAGTCGGCACGCACTAAATTATCGTTATTAGTTAAAGAATACAAATCGAAGAACAAACAAACACAAGGGATCGATCAATACTGGAGACAGTGGAACAGACACGTAAATTCTTAAAAGAAAATAACAATATCAAAATATTAACTTCAGACAAAGGCTTCAAAACAGTCGCAATGGATATCGACGATTACAAAAATAAAATGCCAAACATTTAAGATGACTTATGCGCGTACAGAACATTAAGATAGGATCCGACATCAAGAAAACAGACAAAGAATAATAGCCTTGTGACACAATTATTTAAGATGGAATTTATTTCAAAGGACGAAAGAAATAAGATGATTACTACCTTAGCGGTACCCCAAAGAATATATGGTCTACTGAAAATTCACAAGAAAGGAACACCGCTCAGACCAATATGCTCCTCTATCGGTTGCCCATCGTATGGACTATGCAAATATATTAAAAAATATTAAGAAACTTGACAACGGACTTCGAATATAACATTAAGAATTCGTTAGAATTTAAATACAGAGTAAACCACGCCACTATCAGGGAAGATGAAGTATTAGTATCTTTTGACGTAGTATCCCTGTTTTCCAGCATACCAATAGAATTGGTACTGGGCACAATAAGACGGAAATGGACCAAATTGGAGGAACACAACTATACCTAAACAATTGTTTATGGATATAGTTAAATTTTGTATTCAAGACCACAGGTATTTTTAATATGAAGACAGAATATACATACAATTAAAAAGAATGCCATTGGGATCACCGGCCTCTCCAGTAATAGCTGACATAATAATGGAAGAACTTATACAATATTACTGATAAATTGACAACAAAACCAAAACTTCTGACAAAATATGTAGATGACCTTTTTGCTGTAACGGATAAAACAGAAGTACAAAACATGCTAAAAGAATTAACTTCGTTTCACAAGCACATCAAATTCACAGTGGAACCAAGTAGATCAAGACGGGAAGCTACCATTCTTATACACTTTAGTAAACAGAGTGGACAACTCACTCAAAATTAATTGGTATACGAAACTCATAGCATCTGGACGAATACTAAACTTTAACTCTAATCTCTATATATATAACTGTTTGTCCTGACTGACTGAATGACTGACTGACTGACTGACTGATTGGTGATCAACGCACAGCCCAAACCGTAAGAGCTAGGAAGCTGAAATTTTCACTGTAGCAACCTTATGTGATGTAGGCGCACGTTAAGACGGGGTTTCGGGAAATTCCACCCGCAAGTGTGGAAAAATCGCGAAAAACGTTTGTATGTAACTTTTTTGTTTACCATCCGATCGGCCTCAAACTTATTTTCAAATATCTTTGTTCAAATTCATTTGAGGGGTGTTTCACACTTTTAGGAAAATCCGTTCCTCCTTGGTGGAAATGGAGGTCAAAGATTTGGTGGGTGACGTTTCGCGCTCAAATTCATTTCCAGAGATCTATAAGAAAAATCATTTGATACGTGTTTCACACTTTTCGCAGAATTCAAACTTCTTCGGGGGGAATGCGATTTAAAGATTTTTTGTGCGAAGTTTTAAGTTGTGTCCGATTTGCTTCAAACTTATTTTCAAAGCTCTACATAAGAACTTAATAAATACGCATTTCAGCGATTTGGAAAATTCCACCCGCAACAGTGGTAAAATGGCGGAAAACGGTTGTATGAAAGTTTTTTGTTTACCATCCGGTCGGCCCCACACTTATTTTCAAATATCTTTGTTCAAATTCATTTGAGGGGTGTTTCACACTTTTAGGAAAATCCGTTCCTCCTTGGTGGAAATGGAGATCAAAGATTTGGTGGGTGACGTTTCGCGCTCAAATTCATTTCCAAAGATCTATAAGAAAAATCATTTGATACGTGTTTCACACTTTTCGCAGAATTCAAACTTCTTCGGGGGGAATGCGATTTAAAGATTTTTTGGGCGAAGTTTTAAGTTGTGTCCGATTTGCTTCAAACTTATTTTCAAAGCTCTACATAAGAACTTAATAAATACGTATTTCAGCGATTTGGAAAATTCCACCCGCAACAGTGGTAAAATGGCGGAAAACGGTTGTATGAAAGTTTTTTGTTTACCATCCGGTCGGCCCCACACTTATTTTCAAATATCTTTGTTCAAATTCATTTGAGGGGTGTTTCACACTTTTAGGAAAATCCGTTCCTCCTTGGTGGAAATGGAGGTCAAAGATTTGGTGGGTGACTCAAATTCGTTTCCAAAGATCTATAAGAAAAATCATTTGAGACGTGTTTCACACTTTTCGCAGAATCCAAACTTTTTCGGGTGGAATGCGACTCAACGATTTTTTGTGCGAAGTTGTATGAAAGTTATGTTTACCGTCCAATCAGTTTCAAAATCATATCAAATTTTGTTGAGAACATTGATTTTATAACATAAGTGCCACGGGCAAGGCCGGGTTATACCCGCTGGTCACCCATAAAGTATGATTATAAATACAGCATTAAGCTGTATGTGAAGAATGACAAGCATATCGGACGCAATATAACATAAAGAAATTGAACACGAAATAAAAAACTATTGACCATAAATGACTTCCCGAAGAATATAATTAGAACATTATTTAAAAGACAACATATCAGAACACAAAAGTCAACAGAATCTACAAATATGTATAAATCTCTTACATATGTACCACGATTATCGGAACGGTTCACAAACTCAGATTGCTATAACAGACAAGAAATAAAAGTAGCACACAAATACGTTACAAATATTCTTTAATAATACAAAGGCGAAAATGCCAATAATAGACAAAAGTAACGTCATTTACAAAATACCATGTGGCGGAGACAACAACAATATTTGCAACAGCGTGTACATCGGCACAACAAAATCCAAACTAACAACTAGAATAACTCAACACAAATTGGACCTCAAACCCCACTGTATAAGAAGCAACCACACACCAAATTTCGATACGATAACAATTTTACAACAAGAACAACACTATAAAAAAGACATACATTAGAAATATTACACATAATAAACACACCAAACAACAGACGACTAAACTACAAAACGGACACCGAAAACTGCGCTCACTTATACAGACATCTATTGAACTGCCAAATAGTTTCAAGCCCCACGTCAAAGAGCGCAGATGTGTAAAACAATGTGCTTTTTTTTTTTAAATTGTTTTAATAATTGTTTAATTTTATTTAATGTAGTATCTTAATGTTAATTTTATATGGAATAAAAACGCATGGACCTCGAACCAGCCAAAGAAATATTAAAAAATGTACGTAAAAAATAAATACTTATTCTCTTTCTCTTTCTATTAATATTTATGAACAAATACATAAACTTGTCAAAACTATCCCATCACAACCTAAAAAATAAGAAATATTTATTCAATAATTTAATAATAAAAAAAAACTAATAAAATATAATATAACCTGCACCATTCAAAATATATGTTTAATAAAACATTTTAAGAATTGTAATGATGCTCAACAAGCAGGACAAATCCTTCTGTTGGAGATCTTCCTATTACAACTGACCAAATAGAATGTATGATTGCAGCTAGTGGATAAAATTAAATTTGATCTCTGTGATCGATATCTTTGAGACAAATGTAGCACTGAACCTCAACACTTTTCACAACTGCGGTCTGCGAACATGACCGATTTGCCACTGTTTAGAAAAATGTAAGATTAAAAAATAAATAAAAAAAAAGTTTTAGAAAAATTTCAAAATATTTCATTAATATATCCTTATGAGCCACTTTCCTAAGTTTTAATAACAACGTTCATTAATGTGCGACAAGTAAAGGCATTTGTAATATACGGTATTTGCAACATATTGTATACGATAGTTTTTTTAGGGTATGTTGATAAAGCAACGATCAGCCGCATAGCAAACGGCAATATGCCTGATCGCCAGAATTATCAAGTATCGAAGTAGTATGCTACCGTCTTTCACTACAAATCAGCGGTTTACTGCAACATAAGGTTAATCAATCCAATGCTTTCCTGTAACATACATTTGCACAAATAAATTATACCCTTTTCACCAATTTTCAATGGGTTCAGGGTATAAAAAGAGGTGCGCACGTCAGACATGTACCATTAATGATATTTTCGTTTGCGCACATAATCTGCCCATTGACACACATTTGTGTGTGTGTGTAGAGGTCGAAAATCAGAAATCCCAAAATATTGTCAAATTTGCATCGGAGAGGTAGGCAGGCAACCAACAGGCACACATGCGCATAAATGCTTCTATTCATATACAAAATATGCAAGTATGCGTGAATAGCAAGTCCAAAAAACGTTTAAATGCACTCATGCCAACGCTTAAGTGCATGAATTTCGCATCGAAGTGGCAAACCCTTGCATTATTTCATAATACTCGTCCCTTCAACAGGGAAGAAATGCATCCGACATTTGAGATAAATTGAATTTGTGGACATTTTTGCTTGTGCGGGCACATACACACACAAACTTACAAAAATGTAAATGTTACAAGACAGTTTCCTGTAGGGGGAGCGAAATAAAAAACAGCGATGCGGTTCTACCACACAAATCATATGTATGTATTTCTTACTCTCTTGCTGTCTGAGCAAGCGGGTGTGTCTCGAACTCGAGAAAAACGAAGGCGAACTTGGACCAGTCGCATATAAAATATTTGGCCCCAGCATTTAACACTGGATGTCCCGTCCATATGTTGTTTGGTTAGTTGTTATACCAAAGACAATATAAACACTAACATGAGTAACGCCCATTCATTTGAATGCGACGCAAAATTTCTAGCCTGGCCTTTCATCTGGCCTTTGACGACAACCAATACCGAAGTCGCGGCTTGCTGATGCTGACACGGGCAACGAAGTTAGTCGCCAGCCTGCCTACAGGAATGGTCGATGGTGCTTTGCGTCGCTTCGTTTTCGAAGTACATTGAGCGAAAAAGTTTTAAACTTACGATCGATGCTTTATTTAAATGATACATTAGCCTAGATACTAACGATTAATTTTACAGGAAAATTTAAGAATAAAATAATTTTTTAACAAAGCGCATCTTGTGCAATAACTATGTTAGGAAAATAGCACACATAGATTGATTTCACTTTTGTTTTTGGACAGTGTATGCTCGAGAGAACTTCTTGTCTCAGCCAATGACGTGCAAGCACCTATGATTGTATGTGTGAATTATGCATGCATAACTACATCAAAATATGTACATATATACATACATATGTGTTGTTATTCACTGCAATGGCTTTAGCTGGCAAAGAAATAAATGTTGTTAGTTTTCTAGCGCTGATCAGGCATGACCTATCCCAAATTTGTGTTGACATATGAATGCATGTTGTGTACTGAGGTTGGTTCTGTAGAAAATCTGTATTTTTAAGTCAATGCAAATATTTATATAACTTCTGTAAACAACGCATTCAAATATGCTGTTATCTATCTATATAAAACTGTTTGAACTGACTGACTGACTGATTGGTGATCAACGCACAGCCCAAACTGTAAGAGCTAGGAATCTGAAATTTTCACTGTAGTTACCTTATGTGATGTAGGTGCACGTTAAGACGGGGTTTCGGGAAATTCCACCCACACGAGTGTGGAAAAAACGCGAAAAACGTTTGTAAGTAACTTATTTGTTTACCATCCGATCGGCCTCAAACTTATTTTCAAAGATCGTTGTTCAAATTCATTTGAGGGGTGTTTCACACTTTTAGGAAAATCCATTCCTCCTTGGTGGAAATGGAGATCAAAGATTTGGTGGGTGACGTTTCGCGCTCAAATTCATTTCCAAAGATCTATATGAAAATTCATTTGAGACGTGTTTCTCACTTTTCGCATAATTCAAACTTCTTCGGTAGAAATGCGATTAAAAATTTTTTTGGGTGAAGTTTTATTTTTACCCGATTTGCTTGAAACTTATTTTCAAAGCTCTACATAAAAATATAATGAATACGGGTTTCAGCGAGAAATCGGCGGGAAATCGGTTGTATGAAAGTTGTTTGTTAACCGTTCGATCAGTTTCAAAATCATTTTCAAAGCTTCTTGAGAACATTTATTTTATAACATACGTGCCTCGGGCAAGGCCGGGTTGTACCCGTTAGTGTTTGTATATAAACACACAACCAAACATAATGACGGCCGGCATAGAGCCGAAGCTGAGAGTACATGCTATTTTTAGCTAATCGCTCTTTCGGCTGTAAGAGCGCAATGATACTGATTTCGTTTTCGTTCTAAATTAAAAAAAAAGCAAGCTGCATAGTAGCATTTTGTTGTATGGCGTTACTTATTATACCCTGGACTCATTAAAAATGGGTAAAAAGGGTTTAATGTTTTTGTGAAAATGTATGTAACAGGCAGAAGAAATCATCTCCGTTCCCTTAAAGTATATACATATATTCTTGATCAGCATCAAAAGCCGAGTCGATCTAGCCATGTCTCAGAACCTATAAGAGCTAGAGACTTGAAATTTTAGCTGTAGGTCCTCCTAGTCCAACCGCAGAGTTTGTTTCCGATATTCGATAAATTGCCGCGTTCCCAAGTAATCGATAAAAATCGATATCGGAATCCTGTTTGTGAGCAATTTTGGTAAATGATAAGAGATAAGGTCACCAAATTTGACATGAGCTTCTAGAATAACATATATATATATCAAGCAGCAAAACGTGTACACACACACATTCATGCGAGTCTGCTTTGAATTCTATCACCAGCATTGCTTTTGCAATTGTATTGTTTTCTGTGCTGCTAATTTAATTCGTTTTTTTACTCATTAAAATTTAATTATTGGTGAGGCTGTTGGGTAGTGGCGGCAGCAAGTAATGTGGTCAGTTGCGAGTTCGAACCGTGCCATGGGAACTTTTTTTTTTTAATTTATCTTTATTACTACTAAACGAACGAGTTACCAGTCTTGAAAGTACAAGTTAATGGTACAGTTATTTGATTTTTCAATATAGTACGAGTTTAATAATCGCTGCAACTTTTCTCTTCTTGGTTCCAAAATGAACTAATTGTATCTTTATATCTTAAACTGAAGCTAAGCTAAATGTATACAATTATTTGCTTATATGCTAGCAACATGTATCTGGGAAACTGCTGTTGCAGCAGTTCAAGTGTCTTGCAGAGAACTGTCGCAACCAACATCCTGCTAAAGCGCTAGATCAGCATTGCAAAAGAGTGTCAAAATGCTGTGTTGGTCTTGTGTGGGCAATGACTGTTTCTCGGCGGCTTAGCGGGTAAAACCGAATCGGATATACCCTTAACGGTGGATTCGGTTACTCCTACCCCCATAGAATGAAGAGACGGCAACATCGATGGAATGGCCGGAACGCAAATCTGTGGAGGCTCCGCCGAGGTGAAGATGATGTTTCTTCTCCTGAGTGTTAGGATGCATACTGCATACAGCCAATATAGTAAGCAGTATGTAGAGTGTGAAAAGGTGGTTTGTCGCTGTCGTCTTCATGACAATTAGGTCGTTTCGACTTGCAAAGGACTGTAAGTGAAGCTTTTGTTTTTTTATGTCTTCGAACGTGTTGTTTATGTTCATCTGTTGGAACGATTCTATGGACAGTTCTGTCCTTTGCTCAAATTCCATTACAGTGTCATGGTATGATAAGCCGTTGATTTTGACCGTACAGTTGTCGAATGTTAATATGGCTGAAAAATTATGGTGTTAAAAATAAAGATGTGTCGTTGTTCCACTTCTTTGATGACCTCTTGATGTCCGACATCCTTGATGTCGCATGTTGCCGTTTGGTCGTAGAGTATGCCCTTCAGGCAATGGATGTTGACCAGGTTGGTTTGTACAAGTGTGTTTTCGCATATATTGGTCTGATGAATTTTGGGACATGTCTTCTCAAAGTAATAAATATTACCCTTTTGGTATATGAATTTATTTATAAATCTAATTTCTTTTTTAGATAATAAAAATTTCGGTATTATATTTAGTTTAGTAGAATACTTTCTGCTATATTATTTATGATTGTAGAGTACATCTATATTGAAATTTATTCTAGTAATGTACTGAAGTAGATGTATTTCGTTGTGTTCTACATTTAGTGTTTGTATATATTGTTTTTGTAGTTTTTAATAAATTTGTTAATTTTTCCCTGTTCTTGATTTATGTGTTATGTAAAATTTTAAAATCTTAGGATAGTTTCTTGGTTAAATATTATTCTTGTTAACATTTTCTGTAATTTGGTTTTCGTTTTCTTTAATAACATTAGATTGGGCGTCTTTTGCGTCCATATTTCCTGTTACTACTTTTATTATACTACCAAGGCCGTTTATTAAACCTCTTTTTTCCCTTTTTATACCCTTGCAGAGGGTAATATAATTTTGTCGTGAAATGTGTAACGCATAGAAGGAGACATCTCCGACCCCATAAAGTATATACATCCATGATCAGTATCATCAGCCGAGTCGATATAGCCATGTCCGTCTGTCCGGCTGTCCGTCTGTCCGTCTGTCTGTTTCTATGCGAGCTAGTCTCTCAGTTTTAAAGCCACCTTTATGAAACTTTGCAGAAGTCCCTCTTTCTGCTGCACGCAGTTCATATGTCAAAACCAGCTGGATCGGACCACTATATCATATAGCTACCTTAGGAACGATCGGTCGAAAAATAAGTTGTTGTATGGAAAATTTGTATGTTTTTCACGATATCTTGACCAAACTCGCAATTCAGTTGTTTTACTATGCTCCTCATATTTATGCGTAATCCTATTAAGATCGGACCACTATATCATATAGCTGCCATAAGAACGATCAGTCGAAAATTAAGTTTAATGAAAAACTTTTTTGTTTTTCAAGACATCTTAACCATACTCGGCATTAACTTTTTTCCCTGTGCTTTTTAGATATGAACATTATGAAAAGGTTGGGTCTGACAGGGGATTAAATATTCGGCGTGCCGAAGATATCCCTTCCTTCTCGTCTCATTTAAACTCAATTATCGATGTGGCTGTTTGTAGCGAGTTCGAACCCTACCGAGGAAACTATTTTTTTTTTCGATATAGCCATGTCCGTCTGTCTGTTTCTATGCGAACTAGTCTTTCAGTTATAAAGCTATCTTTATTAAACTTTGCAGAAGTGCCTCTTTCTGTTGCACCCAGTACAAATGTCAAAACCAGCTGGATCAAACCACTATATCATATAGCTGCCATAGGAATGATCGGTCGAAAAGTAGGTTCTTGTATGAAAAACATTTTTGTTTCTCAAGAAATTTTGATCAAACACGGCATTTATTAGTTTTACTATGCTCCTCATATATATGCAATACCCTTAACGATCGGACCACTATATCATATAGCTGCCATAGGAACGATTGATCGAAAATTAAGTTGTTGTATGCAATTTTGTTTGTTTTTCAAGATATCTTGACCAAACTCGGCATTTATTAGTTTTCTATACTTCTCATATATATGCAAAATCCTATCAACATCGGATCACTATATCAAAATCTTATTTACATCGGACAGTAGTCCGATAGTAATAGTAGTCAGCTGTCATATAGCTGCCATAGGAACGATCTGTCGAAAATTAAGTTGTTGTGTGGAAAAAAATTTTGTTTTTAAAGAAAAGGGCCACATCCTTCTTCATCGGTCGGTGATGCTATTAGAAAACTGTGTATTCTAACTTGGCTTTTAGCGTTTAATTTTCATAATGTATGTATAATGTATTGAATAATTAGGAAGACACTCGTTTTGTCGACCATTCATAAAATAAATTGAAAAAAAAATCTGAGCCATACACGGCATTAACTATGTGCCTCTTTAATACGGCAAATCACTATGAGCATTATGAAAAGGTTGGGTCTGCAAGGGTATTAAATCTTCGGCGTGCCGAAGATAGCCCTTCTTTCTCGTTTTAGGTAATAATGCATTTATTTTTATTCCTTATTGGTCTACTTTTGCTTTAAGACTGTCTACAATTTCTGTCATGTTCCTCCAGCTGTTGTACTTTAATAATCTGTGCTGTTACACAGCAGAATCTGCAAAATATGACTGTAACTACTATTTTGTCCTTTTTTATACCCTGAACCTATTAAAAATGGGTAAACAGGGTATATTGTATTTGTGCAAGTGTATGTAACAGGCAGAAGGAAGCATCTCCGATCCCATTAAGTATATATGTATATTCTTGATCAGCATTAATAGCCGAGTCGATCTAGACATGTCCGTCCGTCTGTCTGTCCGTATGTACGAACGCAAGGATCTCAGAACCTACAAGAGCTAGAGACTTAAAATTTTAGCTGTAGGTCCTCCTAATGCCCACGCAGATCGAGTTTGTTTCCGATATTCGATAACTTGCCCCGTTTCCAAGTAACCGATAAAAATCGATATGGATATCCGGTTTTTGTTCTAGAATAGTATATATATATATATATATATATATCAAGTATATTTCATTTTAACCTATCGCCACCTCCCTGCTACCACCACAAAGCTATAAATCAAGTTAATTATCCAACTTGTATTGCCGATCAATTTAAGCCACAATCTATATGCAATTGAATTTTTAAGAATTCACAAATATTCTTTATTATATTCTACAATAAGATGTACTGTCGAAAATTTCATTAAGATCGGTTAAGAAACACAAAAGTTTTGTGCGCACGTGTTAAC
This sequence comes from Drosophila borealis, assembly GCA_035045885.1. Lineage (NCBI taxonomy): Eukaryota > Metazoa > Arthropoda > Insecta > Diptera > Drosophilidae > Drosophila > Drosophila borealis. The sequence goes on from JAWNOR010000195.1 coordinate 242,624, forward strand.
AGCTTAGCTGCTGCGCAAACTCCAAGAATTTCTGTATACATGTACACAAACACACACACATTAATGCGTGTTTGCTTTGAATTCTATCAACAGCATTGCAATTGCGATTGTATTGTTTTCCGTGCTGCTATTTTAACTCGTATTTTTCTCATTAAAGCTCAATTATTGGTGTGGCCCTTGAGTAGAGGCAGCGGCAATTGGTGCGGTTAGTTGCGAGTTCGAACTCTGCCAAGGGAACAATGTTTTATTTTTATTTTCATTTTTCTTTATTACTTCTAAATCAAACGAGCGCGATCTGCATTTGGTGATGGAAGAGGAGGGTTCAGGGTATCCCCTAGCCGGGAGCTCCCGACTAGAACCTCTTACTTGTTTAATTTTTGATTGGTGAATCTTTTGATTCTTGTGTGATATAAAAGTTGGAACTTTGTCCTGCTTGACTTTATGTTTAGTGATTCTAGCCGTTAACTTATTTCTCCTATTTTCTTTTCTAAAATTTATGTCGCGTGCATTGAAGGTTTCTGGGGGTTTCTATTTTCGTTAATTTTTGTTATTCTATCTTTCATTTTGTTATCTATGCTTTCTCTTTTGTCGGTATAGATAGTATTACGGAAATCGTTAAGTTTTTGAAAATAATGGTGTTCGTTATTTGGGGAAGCGTTCTGAGTTAGTATGTGCGGTCTTCCGTGGAAGATCTCGTAGGGTGTGTATTTTGTTGTTGAGTGGATTGAATTATTGTATGTTGTCAGTGTTTCGAAGAAAATGTCTTCGTGGTCGCAGGAGAGTTTCTCTGTTTTTCTTTTGTTTAAAATTATTCTGTATATCTCGGTTAGAGACGAATGGAGTCTTTCCACTGGGGAGTTACTCGAAGATTGCTGAAATGAAGTAAAATGCACTAATATGTTATATTGTGCACAAAAATCTCTAAAGAGTTTGTTTGTAAATTCAGAACCTTGATCGCAAATTAGTTTTTTGGGAATTCCGAATGTAGAGAGGAATTTTTTCATTGATTTAACTATGTTTAAACTCTCTCTGGTCGGGTTATTATAGCCCGAAGCATATTTGGAAAATTTGTCAATGATAGTAAAGATGGTTTTTCTGTTAATCGTATAAATGTCTGTGGGTATAATCTGCATAGGGCATGACGGGGTTTCTGTTTCTGAATATTCTAGTTTCTGTGGTTGCAAGTCGTACTTAAGTGTTTGACAGATGTCGCAGTCATTAATAATGTGCGAAGTTTTGGTCTTTAATAATGGGAAATATATGGATCTTCTTAAATGAGCTACTGTTTCATCTATTCCCCTGTGGTTGTTTGCCACATGATATTGGCGTATTTCTAGTCCTTGTTCGTTCGGGTCGGTTATGTCTCTTAGTAGGGTGACGCATCTAATCACCTTATATAATAGGGTTGTTGGGTCTGAGGATATTTTTTAAGATATTAGTCATTTTATTCTTGTCGTAATATGTTTCTGATATCGTTCTTCTGATTTTGTTTTTGAAAGGCACGAAAGTCAAAATTTCAGCTTGTGTTCCAACTTTGAAAACAGTTTGTACATTAAATTCGTTTAAAGGTTTGTTAGAAATAGGAATTGTGATAGTGTTATTCTGGTTTATGGGGGGAGTGACGTCGTTGGTATTTACGTCGCCGGTGACGCGGCTAAGAGCGTCGGCTTCAACGTTTTGGGGTCCTTTCTTGTAGACAATATCCTTGAAGTTCATAAGCCTATGATGTGTAACGATTTTGAATTTCTGATCGTATAAATAGGGACGAAAATGTTTTGTAGACCAGATTATGGCTAACATTTTTCTACAGTTGAATAATTTACATCTGTGTCCGATAGCGTTCTGCGAGCAAAAGACACCGGTTTATCGTGATTAAGAGTGCCTTGAGACAAGACTGCCCCAATAGAGAAATTACTCGCGTCGGTAGTGAGTATAAAAGGCTTTTTGAAATCAGGATATTGAAGGATCGGGTCGTTACATAACAGAGTTTTGCAAGTTTCAAATGCTTTACTATATTCCTCATCTATTTTTACTGTGGCTTTGCCTTTCAGTTGTTGTGTCAAGGGTTTAGTGATTGCTGCGAAATCTTTTATGAATTTTCTGTAACCGAGCAATCCTAGGAAGGATTTGATTTGTCTTTTGGTTCTTGACATGGGGAATGCTTTAATGGCAATTAGCTTGTTGGGGTTAGGTTTTATACCGGAATCAGTTACTACGTGACCTAGGTATTCGATTTCCTTTCTGAAAAATTCGGATTTTCTGGTTGGGGCTTTAAATTTGCTCTCTTTAGCCGTTCGAATGCTGATTTTAGGTCGTTGACGTGTTTTTGGAGTGATGATGAAAAGACTATAAAGTCGTCAAGATAGATTAAATAACAATTGCCGTTAAGGTCTGTTAGGATGTTGTTCATCACTCTTTGGAAGTTGGCTGGGGCGTTTGAAAGCCCGAAGTGCATTCTTACAAATTCAAAATGTCCTCCTACTGCCGAAAAGGCTGTTTTGCTAATATCTTTTGGATCCATCTCAACTTGGTGGTATCCACTTGCTAGATCTAAGGCCGTAAAGTATTTGGCTCTACCTATCCTGTCGAGGACGTCGATTATATTTGGCATGGGATATTTATCTTTAACGGTCTTTTCGTTTAGTTTACTATAATCGATCACTAATCTCCATTTTTTTATTATTTGAAGCATCGGGTTTCTTTGACACGAGAAAAATTGGTGCGCTCCATGGAGAGTGACTATGTCTAATTATGTCTTGTACTAAAAGTTTAGTGATTTGTCTTTGAATTTCTTGTTTTTCTACAAGACTGTATCTGAATGGTTTTGTATGCAATGGAATTTCGTCTGTAGTCTGTATTCTATGTTTGACTAATTTGGTGAAGGTGAGATTGTCTTCCTCTCGATGAAAAAGTTTCGGAAACTTTTTACAAAGGGCTATTAACGCTGTTAACTCTTCAGCTTACCCAGTTGGGTAAGTATATTGGTGCTGTCTTTTGTTTTGTTATCATTTGTTACGGATATGGAATTTAACTCAATGTAATCATTCTTGTTGTATTTATTAACTTGAAGTTCTGCGTCGAGGCACAATTTCTGTTTGTCTTGTGAGTAATTGATTACTTCCATAAAATTAAAATTGTTTTTGGCTTGGTAGATATCCCCAGATATGAGGACATCTTCGGAAATTTTCGTAGTTTCGCACCAAAATGCGCCGTTAACGATGCTGAAGGGTAGCTTTACTATGTTTTTGGATGTTTTGTCCAAAATGTGAAGATCTGAAGTTGTGTTATTTTCTATATGCATTTAAATGTTTTAATTTGAGTTTCTAGTATTAGCTTGGAGATATTGACTATCGCTTTTAACTGTTGTAAGATGTCTATTCCAATTAAACCGTCGAAGTATGGGTGGAATTGAAATAGGATTAGTTGACAACGTGCGTTATCTGAAAATTCCTTAAATATGGGTAGCACTGTTTTAATTGAAATTGGATTTGTTAATTTAATTTGGTCTGAAACGGTGACAACTTTTGGGTCAATGAACGACAAGGTTGCACCTGTGTCTATTAAAAACTTTAGGGGGTAACCGGATTTTAAGTGGATTTTAATGTATGGTAAGGGTGACCCTGGCTTTTCATTAACTAAATATCCTGTTTGTTTCTCGAGGCATTTCGTGGAAAATTTGAGTCCTCATCTATATTATGGAGTTGGGAACTATGCGCATAATCCGTTGAAGTCTGTTCCATGTTATGGACGGAACCTCTGGTTCTATTAGAGTTCGAGCTTTCCTGTCTTCTCTGTTCGTTCTGGTGGTCTTTTGGCATTATTGCCGGTACGTTTTTTTCCTATGTTTTTAGTTGTCTTTTTCATTTGGGGCGTACTGTCTGTACTGATAGTCCCTCTTCTTTCCGTTGTCTCTTGGTTTGTAACCGTTACTTTGGTTGCCCTGATATGCTGTTGACCGTCAGGTTGGCTACTCTGTTTTTTGTTATCTACCTTCCTGGTTTCCTGCTTCCTCCTATTTTTTTGGAAATATATGTCCCTTTCTTTAATAGCCCATTGGAAAGCTTCCTGGAGGTTAGTAGGTCTCATAGATCTTACTGCTAATCCCAGTGGGCCTCTGACACCTGTTAAGAACGTATTTAGACAAGTATTTGCGAATCATTCTTTCTTTGGTTTGATCAATATTGGATCGCGTTCTTTTGTATATGTTAATTTGAAAAGGGACGTTCTGATTTCGCAAATTTTTTCGAATAAAATTTGTAATGGGTATTGAGAAAATGAGAGATTATGCAATTCGAACATGAGAGTTTGTACGTCTGGCTTGTCGGATCAATGCAAAATTAATGCTTCTTTGATCTCATCCCAATTAAGGCCGGCTCCAGATCTGTGAACCGCATCATCAGCCTTGCCTTTAATTTTCTGCCTAATTGCCCTTAGGAGCATTTGTCCGTATGGGGTCTTATCCGTTCCTCTAATTAAAGGAGGATTTCCTCTACAATATTTATAAAGTCGCTTAGTTTTTGGGGATTACTGTCATAAGGCGGTAGGAAGCGGATCAATTCCGGGATTCTAAGAGACGAAACTAAGTCCATGTTGATTGCTGTTATTGCAGCTTGGTTTGGTGGAGGTGAGCTGGAAGTCGAAGTCATTGACGGTGTTCAGGGTATTCTTGTCACTGTCTGGAGTTGTTGGTCGGGATCTTCCCTAATGTCAGATAAATTAGTACTAATCCTGATCCTACTCCTGGTGTTTGGTATAAGTTTCCTAACTTTCCCAATAGTAGTCATCTAATTTTGATGGGTGTGAATGTTTAATTTCGAGTCTGGTTTTTGGTTTATCTGTCTTAAGTTAGTTATCCTTAATTTAATGTTGTTTGAAAGGTCTTAAGTTATTTGACTTAATTAGACTTAACAATATTTAGATATAATTGTGTGTGTAGTGTAGTGAGTGTTTGTTATACTAATTATTAGTGGAGTGTATTGTGGCTGTGTAGACTTCTCTTCCTTGATTTTTGTGTGTATTAGTATCTGTAATTGGTTGTGACAGTATTATTTTTCCTTATAAAAAAATATTCGTAAGGTTTGTATCAGTTGTTGTACAAGATTAAGTAGCATTGTAAACTTGGTAGTTTGTATATCAAAAAATTTATTTTAGAATATTCGAACCAGTTCGAGATGGGTCCAGCGTGTCGATCGTTTGATCGACTTGCTTCAGTGACCTATTCAACAATGAACTGATCCGCGTCCAGCGTTTGATGCAACTCGCGGTTGCCACTTAGCCCTGCGGCTGGTTATACACCAACCGTTTGCCACCATGGCTGTTCGAACGTAACGATACGCGCTTAGAGCGATGCGTGGGCGTGTGGCCTGACGCTACATTAGGCAAAACGTTTTATTCTTTTGTGTATTTTTGCACATTTTTATTTTATTTTGTCCTGGGGGTTGTCCTTGGGATTGTAGATATGTTCGTTGAGCGGCTGCGCCAGTTACCAGTCTTGATAGTACAAGTTAATGGTACAGTTATTTAATTATTTCAATAAAGTACGAGTTTAATGATCACTGCAACTTTTCTCTTCTTGGTTCCAAAATGAACTAATTGTATCTTTATATCTCTAACTTAAGCTAAGCTAAATGTATACAATTATTTGCTTATATGCTAGCAACATGTATCTGGGAAACTGCTGTTGCATCAGTTCAAGTGTCTTGCACGAGAACTGTCGCAACCAACATCCTGCTAAAGCGCTAGATCAGCATTGCAACAGAGTATCAAAATGCTGTGTTGGTCTTGTGTGGGCAATGTCGGTTTCTCGGCGGCTTGGCGGGTGGAACCGAATCGAATATACCCTGTATGGTGGATTCGATAACTCGCGTTGGTGTTTGAATAAGAGGGTTCAGGGTATCTCCTAGGCGGGCGGACTAGAACCTCTTACTTGTTTGAGCAAATCTTATAGTTTTACAAGATAGAGTCACCAAACATGTCATGTAGCTTCTAGAATTGAATATATATATATATCAAGTATCTTTTATATTTAGCTATCGCCAGCTCCCCGATACCACCACAAAGCTATTAATCAAGTTAATAAACCAATTTGTATTACTCACCAATTATACACACATTTTAATGCAATTTTTTTTCTTGAAAATATACAAATACAGCACAATAAGATCTACTGTTGAAAATTTCATTAAGATCAGTTAAGAAACACAGAAGTTATTAAAAAAAAAGTGTTTTGGCTGCCCACGTGGTATTTGTTTTTGCTTTGTACTTATTCTTTTTCTTAAGAATACCATTGGCTGTCGCTTACGGAGTATCGAACGGTGTAGACGCGCTGATGCGTGAAGCGGCTTCAGTTTCCTTATTAGCTCATCAAAAACATTATATAATCAACAGGTTGTGTTCATACCCCGAACCCATTGAAATGGGTAAACAGGGTATAATGTATTTGTGCAACTATATGTAACAGGCATAAGGAAGCATCTCCGACCCCATAAAGTATATATATTCATGATCAGCATCAACAGCCGAGTCTATCTAGCTATGTCCGTCTGTCTGTCCGTCCGTCTTTCCGTTTGTATGAACGCAAGGATCTCAGAACCTATAGGAGCTAGAGACTTGAGATTTTAGTTGTAGGTCCTCCTAGTCCATGCGCAGTACGAATTTTTTGTATTGTTTTGAATTGTTTTCTGTGCTGCTATTTTAATTCGTTTTTTTCTTACAAGATTCAATTATTGGTGTGTCTGTTGGGTAGAGGAGGAGGCAAGTAAATGCGGTCAGTTGCAAGCGCGAACCCTGCCAAAGGAACTTTTTTTTTTTTATCTTTATTACTACTAAAGCGAACAATCGCGTTGGTGTTGGAATAAGAGGGTTCAGGGCATCCCCTAGTCGGAAGCTCCCGACTAGAACCTCTTACTTGTTTTAATTTTATTTACCATGTGTAATTATAAGAAAAATTAGGCGGTGTGGACAGTGCAAATGAAAATCAAATCAGAACTATCTATGGCCGAAAGAATACTGAAGAATTGTTAAAAATGAAGGTGACATCCCTCAGCAGAAGGCTCAGTTTGATACACGGGACGAAAGGGAACTAGCAAATATATTGTTGGGTGTTAAAGCGTCGCAGATTAATTTTATCAAAAATTGCGTTTTGACCAAAGAAGCATGAGAGAAGCTAATAAGTGTGTATAAGTCGTGCCGTCCAGCGAGAAAAATTTCGTTATTTAAAAGTTTGCTACGATTGAGTATGCCAGAAGGTATAAGTGTGCAAAACAACGTGGGAAATTTTTGTGAACTGCTAAATGTTCTCTATGTTAATAAATTTCAAACCTACTTTATATCGGTATCCAAAGCTGTCGAATAGGGATACAGAGTTATTTTTGATAAGGACACTCCAATAATAAATTACAGAGAAAATATGAGTATACTGAAAGCCTACATGAGAGGTGCTTTGTTCACCATTGACGTAAAAATCAGAGGTTGCAAATTTCGTTCCTCACTTTCGGGTTGTCTGCAAAAAACCAGTTCTTGTCGGACAGAATGAATAAGTCAGAAAGAAAGCACACAGAGTACTGTTCCTACGCAGCAGAGCCTAGGCAGTAACAAAGACACTTTTCGAGGTATTGAACAGAAAAAAACTGCCAAAGTGTCTTTGTGGATATGCATATATGCATATGTGCCTGTGTGTGTCTAACGAAATTGCATGCAATGTTAGTTGTAAAGCTTAATACTTAATAAAAATACACATAAGTATATAAACAAATTATAAATTATTTGATGGGTGTTTTCTTATAGGTTTGAATATATGCATGTACACATATATAAAATTGCTTGCCTACATGCATAACTGTATTATGTCGTACCCTATTTTTTCTCTCTCTCTCTCCCTCTAGCTTTCATTGATATCGTCACACGACAACAACAAGAAAAGTAATTCGCTTCCACTTTTTACGTTATGCTCTTCGACATAAACATATTTTTTGTGCGACCGGCTGAATGTGTCCTGTTAAGATCTTACTGTTAGACAGAACAGTGGCATTGCTCAACCAAAAGCACGAACAGAGTACACAAACGCAACGAAATCAAGTGTTCGATGAAGAGCGAAACCGAATCTGATTTTTTTATAGCCTGAACTCATAGAAAATGGGTAAAAAGGGTATAATACATTTGTGCTAATGTATGTAACAGGCAGAAGGATGCTTCCCCGACCCCATAAAGTATACACATATATTCTTGATCAGCATCAACAGCCGAGTCGATCTAGCCATGTCCGTCTTCTGTCCGTCTGTCCGCCCGTTCGTCCACCCGTATGTATGAACGCAAGGATATCAGAACCTATAAGAGCTAGAGACTTGAAATATTAGCTGTAGGTCTTCCCAGTCCATGCGCAGTATAAGTTTGTTTCTGATAATCGATAACTTACTCTGTTTCCAGGCAATCGATAAAAACATGCAAAAGTTCTCGGCGACAACTAATATTTGAATCCTTGATCGTCATACCTTGAACCCTTAAATGGCGCTTGTTACCAAAACTAATTTGGAATATTTGCCAAGTGGGTCCAAAATAAGGCAATACAATTTGTTATGCAGTTGTGATTATTAATTGGGTTGACATTTACTAGTAGGTTTCTTTTAGTATTAGCAGTTTTTATACCCTGGACGCATTGAAAATGGGTAAAAAAATGTAAAATGTTTTTGTGCATATGTATGAAACAGGCAAAAGGAAGCATCTCCGACCCCATAAAGTATATATATTCTTGATCACCATCAACAGCCGAGTCGATCTAGCCATATCCGTTAGTCTGCCCTCCGTCCGTTTGTTTGAACGCAAGGATCTCAAAACCTATAAGAGCTAGAGACTTGAAATTTGAGCTGTAGGTCCTCCTAGAGGCTCTAGTCGGGAGCTCCCGACTAGGGGATACCCTAAATCCTCTTATTCCAACACCAAAGCAATAATTAAAATAAATTAAAACTCGTAAGAGGTTCATGTCGAGAGCTCCAGACTAGGGGATACCCTAAACTAGGAGGACCTACAGCTGAAATTTCAGACATGGCTTCATCGACGCGGCTTTTGATGATGATCAAGAATATATATACTTCATGGGGTCGGAGAAGCTTTCTTCTGCTTGTTGCATACATTTGCACAAATACATTAACCCTTTTTACCCATTTATAACTTTTGTGTTTCTTAACCGATCTTGATGAAATTTTCTACAGTATGTTGGCTTGGTTGTGTGGCTTGGTTTATTAACTTGATTTATAGCTATGAGGTAGAGCGGGGAGGTGGTGATAGTTTTAAAATGAAAGATACTTGATATATTTATAATATTCTAGAAGCTGCAAGTCAAGTTTGGTGACTTTAGCTCTTTTTATTTACCAAAATTGCGCAGAAACCCAGATTTCGATATAGATTTTTATCGATAACTTGGAAACGGGGAAAGTTATTGAATATCGGAAACAAACACGATCTGCGCGGGCACTAGGAGGATCTACAGCTAAAATTTCAGTTTCTATCTCTTATAGGTTCTGAGATACTTGCGTTCATACATATGGACGTACTGACGGACGGAAGGACAGACGGACATGGCTAGATCGACTCGACTATTGATGCTGATCAAGAATATATATACTTTATGGAGTCGTTTGAGTTTGTGGGTAGTTCAAATGTATTTAATTTATTGCTACGTAGTGGCTTTTGACCATTTATAATGGGTTCAGGGTATTCAAAAACTTATTCCATAATAGGACTGGAACACTTGGCCAACCCTACTCAATTTGCATTTAAATAGCATTTAAATAGCAGCACAGAAAATAATACTGTCTCAATTGCAATGCTGTTGATAGAATTCAAAGAAGTTTCGCAGAAAAGTGTGTGTGTACATGTTTACAGAAACTCTTGCATTTAAATTGCGCAATAGTGCTAGCTGCTGCTAAGACGTTTGCAACCAAAACACATTACTTGTGTTTCTTAACCGATCCTAATGAAATTCTCGACCGTACACCTTATTGTCCCATTTGTGTATTCTCAAAAAGTCTATTGCATTTAAATTCGTGGGCAATACAAGTTGGATTATTAACTTGATTTATAGCTTTGTGGTGGTAGCAGGCAGTAATAGGTATAAAATGAAAGATTCTTGATCTATATATATACAATTCTAAAAGCTACATGTAAAGTTGGGTGACTCTAGCTCTTATTATTTACCAAAAATGCTCAAAAAACAGGATTTCGATATCCATTTTTATCGATTACTTGGAAACGGGGCAAGTTATCGAATATCGGAAACAAACTCATACTGCGCGGGCACTAGAAAGACCTACAGCTAAAATTTCTATAGCTCTTTTAGGTTCTGAGATCCTTGCGTTCATGCATACGGACGTACGGACGGACGGACAGACGGACATGGCTAGATCGGCTCGGCCGTTGATGCTGATCAAGAATATATATACTTTATGGGGTCGGAGATCTACCTGTTGTCGTTGGCGCCTCTACTCAACAGCCACACTAATAATTGATAGTTGAAGAAAAAAAGAATTAAAACAGCAGCACAGAAAACAATACAATCGCAATCGCAGTGTTGATAGAATTCAAAGAAGATGCGCATGAATGTGTGGGTACATGTATGCAGATTTTCGTGCAATTTGCGTTTGCTACCCCAAACCAAAGACAATATAATCATTATATTGTATTTGCACAACCTCTGTGTTTCTAAACATGTCTTGATGAAATTTTTTACAGTAGATCTTATTGTGCTATAGAATATTTGAACAGTCTCAGAAAGTCAATTGCATTTAAATTGTGGCTTATATTGGTGGGCAGTATAAATTGGTTTATTTATTTGATTTTTATCTATTTGGTAGCAGCGGGGAGGTGGTGATAGCTATAAAATGAAAGATACTTGATATATATATACTATTCTTCAAGCTACATGTCAAGTTTGGTGACTCTGGCTCTTATTATTTACCAAAATTGCTTGGAAACCGGGCAAATCGATCTGCTCTTATAGGTTCTGAGATTCTTGCGTTTATACATACTGACGAACGGACGGACAGACAGACGGGGATGGCTAGATCTACTCGTCTGTTAATGCTGATAGTTCACACATGAACACGCGACACCGAGTCTAAATTTGACCCTCGGTAAAATTATATCTCACACCATCTTGTACGACTGCAGCCAGCAGCATAATAATAGATACCGCACTTTTGGTCGCTTAAGATTGTAAGAGCGACCTACGCTAAGAAATTTCATATTATAAATATAAGTAGCAAGGGTAAAAAATACCCTAATTAAACACAATTGTTTATGACCGCTGCTGCCGCATGCATCGACAGCAGGCCTAAAATAAGACCATCTGTAAGTATATAAGACCTTGGATTCGTAAGAATAAAATCAGTATCTTAAAAGTACTCACATTGAACATATCCGTTCATTAGGTCCTTCGAGCAGAGCCGGCATTTCGGCACGCTTGTTTTTTAAGACCTTCGAGCAGTGCCGGCATTTCGTCACGCCGAACAAAAAATATCGAGCGGTGCAGCCAAGAGCAGCACGCCAAATCATAAAAATTCGAGCGGTGCAGCCAAGAGCAGCACGCCAATCCAAAAAACTATCGGGTGGTGCAGACAAGAGCAGCGCGCCGAACAGAAGACCAGACAGCAAAGGAGAGCGAGATCCAATGCTAGAAGGTGACCAAGGCCTATCCGGAGGGCAAACTCTTCAAGGAATACCACGACCCACACCAGCGGCGCTTCAAGTCGTGACACCTAAAAAAGAAGAAGGAGCCCAAGCATCTGGACCATGAGAAATTAGTAGCGCTTACCAACAAGCGCTACAGAAAATCATCGCAATCCCGTCCGCCAAAGCCCCGAAAAGGGGAGGAGGCCGAAAAGCGTCACTGCTACAGGAAAGAAGAGTCCTATTAGCACGGGTCAACTGGAAGCCGCCACCAACGTGGGACATTGTGGCTACGAAAACACGCAATCGAGCGTCAAGTAAAACACAACAACATCAACAATAAAATGAGAGTGCGCCTTGTAGCGCACCCATGCGAAAACGGCGGCAAGATCGCCTCGCAATAAAACAAATTTTTTTTTTGATATACAGTCCATTGAAGTAAAAGTTAAAATTGAAAAGAACCTTTTATGTAAAATAAATAATAATTTTTTTTATCAATAGTATGTTGTCAGACAAAGTCATAGAATTGTTGACGAAGCAGTCACAATTTGCGGAAAGAATCAGAGAGATAGAGGGTGGTCAAGGGGGCGAGTTAGAAGAAATAGAAGAACTGCAAAAGCAGTTTCAAGCCTATTACAGCGTATTACGTGAAATTGGAGTAGTCGATCATGACTACTTCAATAAGAAACAATACAATGTGATAATGACTGTTATAGGCAAAATTAAAGAAAAGCTTTCAGTTGGCCTAACCAGCAAAATACCAGAAGAGAGGGCGAAAACAGTTCGCCAAGATAGGACAATGCCTAAGTCGGAGGTAATGGAAAAGAGGGCAGATCACTTCGATAAGCAGGTAGAGGAGCTAAACAAATATCTGGACGATACGCAGGTGGACATTAGGAAAATCAACAGTAAAATGTTTGGATTGAAGAAAAGATAGATAGTATTTCTTTGGGAAGAAATACAAAAATAAATAAAATTATTTAAAGAAAAGTTTAACAGCAACGTTACGTTTGATAGGGAAATTAAAACGCTAGGATTCCACGTACAGAACATGGTAGAAGAACTAGCAGAACAGATTCAAGAAAGTGGTCAAACGAAAATTGGGGGTTACCAACTAAAAACGGAGGAGCTACCAATGCTCCCGAAAATGCAGGTTCCCGCCTTTTATGGGGATTCCAAGGATTGGGCTCTCTTTGCCGAGTTGTTTACAGAGTTGCAAAGATTTTAATCCATTAGGTTGGCTACCCCCGGTTACAGTTGTAGGAAAATTATTCATGCTATAGTGCATAATGTTACTCAAGCAAGAATAGACAAATAAATTTATCACAGAAATAAATTGCTAACGTCAGAAAAAAGAAATTGAAACAAAAAGTAAAATACTAGGACTAAACCCATTTTTAGTCGGAAGTAGACATCAAAATTCAAATACAGAAATTAAGGAGAGTTCCACACTGCTAAAGGCAAGGGGAATATTAATATAGAATAAACTCATCACAAATGCCAAAATACCATTGTTCAATAGGCAAACTTCTCAGCTATTGAAATTTATACCAGTACCAATACAAAGAGATGGACAAATTATAATTATACAGTTAAGTTCAGACAATTAAGTATATAAGTTAACACGCGCGAAACAATAATAGCTGATAACGCAGTTGTTAGTTTTAAATTTATTCTCAAACGGTTCAAACAAACTGCTATCAAATATAAATACATCATAATCTTGAATACAAATCGGTCTTGTTTAATTGGCGCCCAACAGCATTAAATAAACTAACCCACACCGAAAATTGTTCTTAATAACTTTTCCAAAGAAAAAAACATCGCGAAACATATTTTGCCGCGAGTTTTATCCAGAAAATTAGTGATAAAAATCATTAACAAAAAATATAAATACAAATAAAAACCCCAACGAGTGAAAAAACAATCACCAACGCCGAGTTAATCAACAACAACAAAAAACCGCATCGGCTACCAGATTTCGAGGGCTCAGCTACTTTGAACAAAAATGTAAGTGAGATGCTAATTTTTCTTGAGATTTGAAAAAAAATTTAAAAAAAAATTTATTACAAGCAGTCTAAGATAAGATTAAGATACCAAAATTAAAAATTCAAATAAAATATATATATATATATATATATATATATATATATATATATATATATATATATATATTTATTTGTTACTCGAAATTGAAACATTCTGCTTCATCGCTAGGTTTTTGAGTAAATATCGAATTCTCAAAAAATAAGCAACAAAATTTGTGCTTCAACGTGATCTCGATTTCTAAGCGAATGCGGAGCATACGTAGGTCAGGCGGTAGCAGCGAAGACGAGCTTATTCCTTCTTACTTAGAACACAGATCAGTGAATAAAATGAACAGTGAACAGTGATCAGGTAGCACAGCTAGAAGCGAAAATGCGCCTAGCCCTCGAACAACAAGCGCAAAAGTTTGGACAAAAGATAGCCAGTAACACAGAGTAATTTAAAAAACTTAAGGGAGCAACCCCGCAAATAGAAGATAGGGATCAGATGCGACGAACCCTTAGATATCATAAAGTCTATTTCAGAGATTGACGGAAAACACGATATGTCTCATGGAGACAGGCCGCCAGCGCCGCCTACAAAGTGTTACAGCCATTTGATGGCAGCTCGAGACACTATCTGGCCGTCGGCATAATTCGCAATAAATTAACGGGTTCAGCGGATGCAGTGCTCACTTCATTTAAAAAAGATTATATTTTACGTTTTCCGATAAAACGCTAGTGCATGTGACCCAACAGCAACTCAGGACGCTTAGGCAAGGTGACCTACCATTGTTACAATACTACGACGAAGTCGAAAAAAACTCACATTACTGACAAACAAGACCTTAATGACACATGACCCCGCCGCAGCGGCTGTCCTAAACGAAAAATTCAGGAATGATGCTGTCCATACTTTTGTCTCGGGATTAAGAAAGTCCTTGAGATGGGCCGTTTTCTCAGCACAGCCTCAAGACCTCCCAACTGCTTTGGCCCTAGCTCAAGAAGCTGAGTCAAGCAACGAAAGAGTCATCTTTGTAGCCAACTTCGCAAAGCATCTTGAAAGAAAACCCCAAAAGTCTAGTGGCCAAAAGAGTCAAAACTGGCGTCAGAACGGTCAGCAGGAGAATGATGGTGAATCCCCACTTCCAGAAGAGTCAGAAAGACAATAATCAAGGTCAGCAGAAAGCAAGCAGTTCAAAACAGCGCTTTCAGTCCCAAAAGCCACAAGCCACAAAGCCGAACCAATGGAAGTAGATACTTCCACACGCTTTAGACAGGCAACCAAAACTATGGGGATCAGTCTATGAGGACCCAACAAAATCTTAACCATTTGCCCCAAACAGAGGGTAACCAGGGTTACGAGTCGCAATCGCAACATGAAGCAGAGGCAGTCGAAGACGACCTGTCAGGAGCGGAAAGCTGTAATTTTTTAGCGGAAGCTCCCTGCTCCCGTTTATAAGACGTACGGTTGCAGGGCGAACAATAAGACTCCTGGTAGACACAGGAGCATCTAAAAATTATATTAAAACCCTTACCGAGCTGGCACATTGGAGGCCAGTCAACAGCCCATTTCAAGTCAAATCCATCCACGGGCACACAACAATAGAGCAAAAATGTCTCATTGACCTCTTTAAGGTAAAATCATACTTTTTCATGCTGGAATCATTAAAAGATTTCGATGGCATAATTGGCCTTGATCTGCTAAAAGAGATTAACGCTCAAATAGATTTGACTAACAACGTTATAAAGTATGACCGAGGGACAGAAAAAATTGAGTTCACAACATGCAAACAAGTGAACCATTTCCAAATAAGTGACGCGGATGTTCCCGCCGCAGTCAGACCCACTATCAATCAAATGATTGACCGAATGGCTAAAGCCTTTGCAGACATTAGTGAGTCCCTACCATACAACATAAACACTATCGCCACCTTCCGAACGGACGGCGAACCAGTATATTCCAAATTATACCCATACCCAATGGGTGTGTCTGAATTTGTCAATGCAAAAGTTAAACAACTACTGGCGAACGGCATAATTAGACCCTCAAAGTCACCTTATAACAACCCAATATGGGTCGTCGATTAAAAAGGTGTCGACGAAACAGGCCACAAGAAGAAAGGTCTGGTTATTGATTTTCGAAAGTTAAATCAAAAGACAATCGACGATAAATACCCCATCCCTTCAATTTCGACCATATTGTCAAACATGGGTGAGGCCCAGTATTTCACAACACTGGACCTCAAATCGGGTTTTCACCAAATAGAGTTGGCAGAAAGGGACAGAGAAAAGACTGCATTCTCTGTAAACAATGGGAAGTATGAATTTTGCAGGCTTCTATTTGGGCTGAAAAACGCCCCTAGCATTTTCCAGAGGGCAATAGATGACGTCCTTAGGGACCAAATCGGGAAAACTTGTAACGTCTATGTAGATGACGTAATAATTTTCTCCCCTAACAAGGAAGATCACATAAAGCACATCGAGTGGGTCTTGAAAAGTCTTAGAGACGCAGGCACGGGGGT
Organism: Drosophila borealis; assembly: GCA_035045885.1. Classification (NCBI taxonomy): domain Eukaryota; kingdom Metazoa; phylum Arthropoda; class Insecta; order Diptera; family Drosophilidae; genus Drosophila; species Drosophila borealis. Next base: position 258,834 of record JAWNOR010000195.1, read on the forward strand.
TTCCAAAGAAAAGTCCAAATTCTTCGAAAAGAGTGTGGAATATTTGGGATTTACCGTATGCAGAGGCGGAATCCACCAATCAGCCGACAAAATTCAGGCCATAAAGGATTTCCAACCTCCAAAAACACTGTTTGGCCTTCATTTCTAGGGTTAGCAATTTATTACAGATGCTTTAAAGCAGGATTCGCCAGCATCGCAAGACCCCTAACGGAGATTTTGAAAGGCGAAAATGGAAAAATTAGCGCCAACCACTCGAGAAAGGTAAAACTCAAATTAACCTCAGACCAGTTAGATGCCTTCAACGGGCTAAAAGAGTTGCTAGCCTCCGAGGATGGGATGTTATCGCTCGGAGCAGTGCTGTCCCAGGGCGGTCGCCCTATAACAATGATCTCGCGCACACTGCGAGACAATGAGATAAACTTCGCCACAAATGAGCGAGAACTTTTCGCCATTGTGTGGGCATTGAAAAATCTCAGAAATTACTTGTATGGAGTTAAAAATAGAAGATAGGGATCAGATGCGACGAACCCTTAGATATCATAAAGTCTATTTCAGAGATTGACGGAAAACACGATATGTCTCATGGAGACAGGCCGCCAGCGCCGCCTACAAAGTGTTACAGCCATTTGATGGCAGCTCGAGACACTATCTGGCCGTCGGCATAATTCGCAATAAATTAACGGGTTCAGCGGATGCAGTGCTCACTTCATTTAAAAAAGTATTAAACTTTAAAGCGATCATTGCCAGATTATATTTTACGTTTTCCGATAAAATGCTAGTGCATGTGACCCAACAGCAACTCAGGACGCTTAGGCAAGGTGACCTACCATTGTTACAATACTACGACGAAGTCGAAAAAAAACTCACATTACTGACAAACAAGACCTTAATGACACATGACCCCGCCGCAGCGGCTGTCCTAAACGAAAAATTCAGGAATGATGCTGTCCATACTTTTGTCTCGGGATTAAGAAAGTCCTTGAGATGGGCCGTTTTCTCAGCACAGCCTCAAGACCTCCCAACTGCTTTGGCCCTAGCTCAAGAAGCTGAGTCAAGCAACGAAAGAGTCATCTTTGTAGCCAACTTCGCAAAGCATCTTGAAGGAAAACCCCAAAAGTCACAAATGAGCGAGAACTTTTCGCCATTGTGTGGGCATTGAAAAATCTCAGAAATTACTTGTATGGAGTTAAAAATCTGAATATCTATACAGATCACAAGCCGTTGACATTTGCCGTATCGGATAAAAATCCGAACGCTAAGATAAAATGCTGGAAAGCGTTTGTTGACTAACATAACGCAAACATAATTTATAAACCAGGCAAAGAGAACCTCGTGGCAGACGCCCTCTCTCGCCAAAAATCAATGCCTTGGAGGATTCAGCAGAATCCGATACTGCTACAATCCACAGTGAAGAGTCCCTAACTTACACAATTGAGACAACAGATAAGCCAGTCAACTGCTTCCGAAACCAGATCATACTGGAAGAAAGCCCTATCCCTTATATCTTGTTCAAGTCTAAAACTAGTCATGTCGTATCCCATTCCCATTTTGGCCTTTATTCAGCATAGACTGGTCGAAGAATTTCCCTCGATAACGTTCCGACATTAAAAAAATTTTGTAATAGACATCTCAGACACAACAGAACAGAGAGAAATTGCTATAGCTGAGCATAATCGCGCCTATCGCGCGGCTCAAGAAAATGCCCAAGAAATACCCAGGGACTATTTTTTTCAAAAAATTTCAAAAATTTAAAAATTCCGAATTAATATATTTTTTGGTAAATTACCCCAAGTCTTGTAAGGAAGCTTCTGGCCGGGGTATAATTCTCAGTCTAACCAGGTCTAGCGAGTTACAAGTTATTTATAATTTCGCTGGGAGAGAGGGCTTAAAGGGGGGGGGGGGGTGAGTATCCTGACCAAACCAAACCCAGATCTACCTTTACACAACTACACTAGCGGGCCGTGGCCTCGCACCAACTCCACTACCTAAACACTCTATCTCTCAGCCGGGCAGTGGCCTCGTGCCACTATGCTAGCGGGCCGTGGCCTCGCTCCAACTACACTAGCGGGCCGTGGCCTCGCACCAACTACACTAGCGGGCCGTGGCCTCGCACCAACTCCACTGCCTAATCGCTCTATCTCTCTGCCGGGCCGTGGCCTCATACCACTATACTCCCTAACAGCTAACCCGTAATACCCACTCCCAGGCCATAGTCCCGCACCGCATGCTCCCGCTTTTGGTTAGGGTGAACATCGGCCAATTCCGATGTTAGAACAGATAGGGTTACTGAAGGATAAAGAATTAGCAGATTTCCTTCTTTAATTGCAGCATATGCACTTTATTCACTGATTTATTTAACACTACCCTACTGTACTTTCTAGACTTAGGGCCCTGCCGCACTGCTTAGAGCCCTAGCGCTCCACTATACCATCTATGATTTCGTTTATCTCGCGCAGCACTTCTACTCACTCTTAATGTCCAATCCAAAGTGCCGGCATGTTCGCCGGCAAGCCATGCGCTCGCTTCGGCTGCTCAACTTCGCCGCGAGCTTTCGCAACTTCGCCTCGGAGCTTTCGCTCTTCGCCGCCGAATTGAAGTTGCGCTCTCAAAGACGGTGTTGAGCAACCGATCGACAACGCACGGTTGCAGCGGCGGCCGGCGGTTAAATTCAAACTCACTATTTAAATCAATTATAATATTCGCGGCTCCTTGCCTCTTTACTACTAATCGAACTGCTTATATTACTGATGGCTCCTTGCCTCTTATTTCACTAAGATCTTAACCTAATATAATTAATACTTATAACTAAAGACAATTAATACGTTGTCCCGCCAGCGGCTCCTTGCCGTAATTTGGCCAAAGGGATGACGGCTCCTTGCCGTGAAAACTGTGGGGTGGCTGGTCTCATTAGCCGCCTCACAGTCTAAACTAGCCTGTTAGAAAATTGATTTATTTCCTGTTCAACATAATAATATATTAGATTCAGAAGAAGGTAATATGGTTGCCGATTACGGAACAAAGACCTCCGCCGTGCGCGACTGCGCTGCCACTGTGAGCACCACTTTATGCAAAAGATTGCAGAAGGCATCGTGTGCCCAACAACTGGTATCAGGAACCGTCGCACAATGCGCCACACGCCCCGTGCATCTGGAGCCCATAACAACAAATGACGAGCGCGTCTTAATTATCAACAGCACAATAGTTAATGTGGTGGACAACACTGGAAACAGTCAAATAGTCACAGGAACCTTCCTGGCTACTTACGACGAACACGTCTCCCTGAACGGCACCCGGTATGTCAACCACCGGGGTATCCTAAGAATCCTCTTCAGAAAGTAAAATATGACCCTCGGTAAAATTATATATCACACCATCTTGTACGATTGCAGCCAGCAGCATAATAATAGATAGCGCATTTGTGGTCGCTTAAGATGCTTTGGTGCTCCCCTGTGCACCCACTTGTTTGTGCGTGTGTTTGCTGGTGCATATTTCTGCTTGTGCATCGCGCTCTCACAAATCTTTGCTGTTGCCTTTCGCTCCAAACAATTTGTTTCTGTACAAATATTTTTTTGAGCGTTTGATTGCTATATTTTTGTGCACTGTTTTTCGTTTCGCTCTGCGCTCTCGCAACTTCTGCTTATCTTTTAACGCCGGTAGAAATTATGTCGTGCTGTAAGAAACCGTGCACGTTCTAGCAGCCCGATGATTGTGCACAGCCGCAATTTGTTAATTGCTGGCTGTGTGAGAATATGATGCATGCTAAATGGGCACGTCTCACTGGGCGTGATTACGACAAGATCGCTGCAATTGCCAAGAAGGGTTGCAGCGGCTTGCGTTGGTCGCGCCCAGATTGCATTGATAAGGAAATTGATTTCTTTCTTTCTTTCTTTAGAACCTATAATTTTGTGAGAAATCAATTCTTACAACTTAATTAAGTGGCTTAGCAGCTCTTAAGTAGCTTTGACTCGAGTTTTGGTTGCTTAGCAATTACAAATTTGAGTCTTCTCCCAATCGCCGGCTAGAGCCTCAATTTTCTCCGTCTATCCAAAAACTTCGATTTATCTCCAATATTGTCATTATTGCCTTCTTCGAGCGATTGTCGAAATATTACCCCTGCTGTATCCCCTGTTGCATCCCCTGGAGTAGTCCCTGTAGGCCCTGCAGTTGAACCTGCCCCAGTCAGCGCAACTGCTTCAGCCCCGTCAACTTCTGGCCGCAAAGGTTGACCTTCGCGAAATCTAGTCCAGATTGTTAAAAGCAATAATGGTGCCCGTTTGCCCTCACCAAATCCTGTATTACCTGCAGCCCCATCGGCTCCTTCTTTAACTGTAGTTGCCCCTCGTAGGCAAGTTTTTGTGTCTCGACTTTCGTGTGACACTACTTCTGAGTCATTGGCAGCCCATATTGCCAGCAAATCTTCTGCTACCGTGTCAATTACCAAATTTAATTTCTCCACTTTTTTTACATGTTCCTATGTTCCTTTTTCTTCTGATATTCAAGTTTATATAAAGAAGTTTCTTCACACGTTCGTGATAACGACCTATTTATTGTGTTGAGTGATTATAATTTGCCGAACATCTCTTGGTCTTTATTCACTGCTGAAAATTATCTAGTACCCTCAGCACAGCATGATTGCATGATAGACCTCTCCTTGTTTCAAATAAATTTAATTTTTAATCATTTGAATATAACTCTTGATCCGGTATTTGTTAATGACTACCTTATTTATAATGTGTCTAGGTCCCCTCCTTTATCCTTTCCTAAGATGTAAATCATCCTACTTTAGAGGTTGCAATGTTCAATTGCAATCCTCTCATTTTGCATTTACCAGCTACCTATGAGCCCCGCCATTGCTTTCGCAAAGGATACTATTCATTACTTAATCAACGTGTTCATGCAACCGATTGGTCTTTACTATGTGACTCGGTTGATATGAATATTGCTATTTTTTTTTTTATAATACCATAAACTCCATTTTAGATGATTGTATTCCAAATTCACTTCCCTCAATTGCTTCTTCAAAGCCACCCTGGTTCACTCCCAGCCTATCAAACGTACAAAATATTAATCTTAATATTTTAAAAAGTTTAATAGGTCTGGTTCGAGTTTTGACTTGGCTAAATATTCCATAGCCAAGTCGAACTTCATCCTTGTTAATTCTCAGTGCTATGAGAATAATCTTTCTCGTTGAAAAAGGCAATTTGCCCAAAATCCGAGACAGTTTTATAATTATGTAAACTTGTAGCATAATTCTTCAAGTTTGCCATCTTCTTTGTCTCTTGGGACAGATCAAGCAGCAATGATTCTGCTAACCTCTTTGCTAACTTTTTCCAATCAGCTTACTCTTCCGTCCATCCTAATAATATTTCTTACCCCTACAATATTACTTCATCTGGTTCTATAACTGCTCCTATTATTTCCCATTCCTCTGTCTTTTCTCCTATTATTTTCTTTAAAATCTTCTTACTCTCCTGGGCCTGACAATATTCCTAGTTGTCTACTCAAGGAGTGTAGTTCTTGCTTTCTTCGTCCATTGCAAGGGCTTTCATCTATCCCATGAATCTTCTGTGGTTCCATCTCTTTGGAAAGAATCTTATATCATATATATATGATATACTAAATTACAGGGGCATTGCAAAACTGTCCGCTATTCCTAAATTATATGAAAAAATAATTACTTCGAATTTGCAGCATTTCTACAAATCAATTGTGTCCCCTGTGCAACATGGATTCGTCAAGAATGGGTCAACTACGACCAATCTGCTAGAATTAACTTCCTTGGTAAATGATGTTTTGCTTTTTTAAAATGCAAACTGATGTCATTTACACTGACTTCAGTAAGGCGTTTGACTCAGTGCACCATGATATTTGACTTCTTAAACTTGAAAGATTAGGTTTCCCTCCGTCTCTTTTGCTTTGGATTAGTTAGTATTTAAAAGGTAGGACCCAAAGAGTAATGCTGGTGCAGACTTCCTCTTAACAGGTTCACGTTACTTCTGGTGTTCCTCAAGGTAGCCATCTTGGACCTTTACTCTTTACCCTTTTTATAAATGATCTCCCCTCGGTTATATCACACGCCCGGGTACTTATGTATGCGGACGATGTTAAGCATATTCTATTAACACTAATCTACACACTATCTTTTTAGTTATACAATCGACAATACTCCATTGCAACGTATACTAACAGTTAAGGATCTAGGCGTTCTTTTTGATTCTAAACTCAGTTTCAATCTGCATATAGATACCATCGTTAATGAAGCAAAAGGTGTACTTGGATGCATTAAACGTTGGTCTAAAGAGTTTAACGATCCTTTTATAACGAAACTTCTGTACATCTCTCTTGTTCGCCCTATTCTTGAATACTTCTCTTGCATCTGGTCTCCGCAGTATAACAATAGCCAGGATCGTATTGAATCTGTTCAGAAGCAATTTCTCCTTTTTCCTAACGAGGTTTAAATTGGGTCCTCAATCTTCGGTTGCCACCCTACTCCAGCAATCTTCTTCTTCTTGATCTTCCGTCGTTAACCAGCCATAGGACAGCCTTCGGTGTTGTCTTCCTACATAAGTTGATTGTTAGCGAAATGGATTCGCCTTTTCTGTTGGGGCGTCTTCAATTCTCTGTTCCGTCTAGTCTAACCAGGAAGTATAGCCCCTTATTCCTATATAAGTTCACAACAGACTACGCTTTGCACAATCCTTTTCGCGTGCTATGTAAAAATTACAATAGTTTGCATTACCTTATTTTTACAGAACTTTCTCTACCCCTAATAAAATCGTTGATTTCATACCTTCGGGAACTCACTGAACATTCCCAGCTTTGAGTAGTGGCTTAGTTTGCCGGGCAGGCTATAAATTTCCCCACCGGGTCTTTGATTTTTCATTACTTTTTCTTTATCCTATCTATTTCTAGCATACATTTCATTACTTTCTGAACAACTTCTTACTTAATTTTTTCTTATTTATTGTATTTTTCTTAAATAATATAGTAAATTAAGATTATTTTGAATTTTACTTAAGAACACTTTTTTCTCTACTAACACCCTTCTTCTTAGCTGTAGGCTCTAATAGCGTCACTGACAAAATTTGCTGTGAGAAGGGGCATAGCTGGCCGAACGGGCAAATAAAACACCTCCATCGGTCGGTGATGCTATTAGAAAATTGTGTATTCTAACTAGGCTTTTAGCTTTTAATTTCCATAATGTATATATAATGTATTGAATAATTAGGAAGACGCTCGTTATGTCGACCATTTATAAATAAATAAATAAATAATAAATTAATAACAGCATTATATGGTACCCTCTTTTTCTCTCTCTCTCGCTCTAGCTTTCATTAACATCTTCTCACGACAACAACAAAAAAATGCACTTATCGCTTCCACTTTTTTCGTTATGCTCTTCGACAGACACACAATTTCTGTACGTCCGACCGAATGTGTCTTATAAAGATCTTATTGTTAGACAGGACATTGGCATTGCTTAACCAAAAACACGAACAGAATACACAAACGCAACGAAATAAAGTGTTTGATGAAGAGTGAAACTGAATCTGATTTTTATACACTGAACCCATTAAAAATAGGTAAAAAGAGTATAGTGTATTTGTGAAAATATATGTAACAGGCAACAGGAAGCATTTCCGACCCCATAAGGTACATATACTCTTGATAAGCATCAATAGCCGGTCAATCTAGCCATGTCCGTCTCTCTGTCTGTCCGTGCGTCTGTCCGTCTGTATATATGAACGCAAGGATTTAAGAACCTATAAGAGCTAGAGACTGAAATTTTAGCTGTAGGTCCTCCTAGTCCATGAGCAGTATGGGGTTGTTTCCGATTTTCGATAACTTGCCACGTTTTCAAGTAACCGATAAAAATCGATATCGAAATCCTGTTTTTTGAGCAATTTTGGTAAATAATAAGAGCTAAGGTCACAAAACTTGACATGTAGCCTCTAGAATAGTATATAAACATATATCAAGTATCTTTCATTTTATAGCTATCACCACCTCCCCACTACTACCTTATAGCTATAAATCAAGTAAATAAGCTAATTTATGCTGCCCACCAATATACGCCACAACTTATTAATGTTATTAAAAAAAACGTGTTTTGGATTTTCTCGCATCAGCGGCAGCAAGCTCAAATTCAAGAATTTCTGTACACACACATTCATTCGAGTCTGCTTTGAGTTCTATCAACAGAATTGCAGTTGCGATTGTATTGTTTTCTGTGGTGCTATTTTAATTTGTTTTTTTGTCATAAAGACATATTTATTGTTGTGCCTGTTGAGTAGAGGCGGCGGCAAATAGTGCGGTCTGTTGCAAGTTCAAACCCTACTGAAGGAAGTAATTGTTTATTTTTGGCTGGCGTGGCTGTTTGGTAGAGGCGGCAGTAAGTAATGCGGTCAGTTGCGAGTTCGAACTCTGCCAAATGAACTCTTATTTTTTTTTAAGTTTATCTTTATTACTACTTAAGCAAACGAGCTGTATTTGGAGTTGGAATAAGAGGGTATCAGGGTATCCCCTAGTTGGGAGCTCCCGACTAGAACCTCTTACTTATTTCTGTTTTTTTTTTGTGTGCAGGCCGCATTGAAAATTTGTATTGACTTGTTTACCTCTAGTAAAAATGAAGCAGTGTATGTACTCAAATGCAAGTAGCATTAAGTTTTGGAAATGGCATTATCGTTTTGGCCACTTAACTCTAGAGCTAGAGTTACCAAACTTGCCATGTAGCTTCTAGAACAGTATATGTTTGCGCAGATTCGTGCATTGCTTCAAAAAATGAATTTGAAACTTGAAGTCTAGTGTAAGTTAGGTTTAGGGCGGAGCGAGAGCGCAATAAATCTTTATCACTCGCGCTGGGCGCGAATTCGTCTCGCTTCGCCGCCTTGACTTATTTAAGGCTTAAGAAGTTCAGTTGTATAACAAAGCAAAACACCAAAGTTTGTTTTTTAATTATATAAAAAAATATAATTTTTCTTGGCGCCCTAGGGAGGACAGTTTTATAAGATAATTTTGCTTATTAACTCGATTTGCTCGGGCACTAGGAGGACTTACAGCTAAAATTTTAAGTTACTAGCTCTTATAGGTTCTAATATCCTTGCGTTCATAAATACGGACAGACGGACAGGCGAGCAGACGGACCTGGCTAGATCGACTCGGCTATTGATGCTGATCAATAATATATATACTTTATGGGGTCGGAGATGCTTCCTTCTGCCTGTTACATACATTTGCACGAATACATTATACCCTTTTTACCCATTTTCAATGGGTTCAGGGCATAAAAATACATCTATCCTGCTGCCATCGTTGAAAAATGCTAAGGAAAGTAAAAATTGAAAGCCGAACTCTATTGGCTAGGTGCGCAACCAACGCTTTCAAGTCTTGGCACATATGTAAATTAGATGAGTATAATTAAAATTTGCATGCACTTACTAACCGCTTTGGAGGTTTATACATATAATTTATTATTTGTGCGATTTAGTGCTTCTGAGCGAATGCTAATTAGTGTCAAAATTAAATTGTCACTACAATTTCATTTCGCTTAGTCTTTGTCGTTTCCCCCTTCTTGCCTTCACTCTCAACCACTGTAAACTATACAGTTGTCCGAGACCAAGGGCTTGTATATAAGTGCAGTACACCCATACATACACACGTACATAGCAAGCCAGCTATGTTTATTTTCGTTCCGCTTTGTGCTAAGCGGTGGCTGTGCAATTTTTGTTGTACGCATTTTTCGTTGGCGCGTTTCGGTCAAGAGACGCTAGCTCCCCTACGCTTTATTGATCAGCCCTATCAGTTTTTTGAATTCGTTAACCAATTCAAATTTAATTCTATTTTATATTAATAATTATTAAATAGAATTTAGAGTCAAATAAAGCAACTAAGGAAAGTTTTGCCCTGACCTCACATAAATGACCTCACAACAATTATTTAAAAGCATTAAACAGCCTAAAGAGAGTATACCACAATGAATGTCTAATATTTAATGAAAATATTTCGGCTTTATTTAGCCTGCCAAAAATAACGCAATCTTCCACGGCATCATTGAGATCTATGATTGACACTGTCTCCGCCGTCTATGGCTGATGACAAACAAATTTCTAACGCGATTCTCATTCACCAGACGAAAATGGGAGGATCAACTCGAATGTGCAATCATTCCATTATAAAGTGATTGTGAAACAGCCTTTAATCGTAGGTATTAACACCTTTCTGCTGAAGAATCAGCCAAAGCTTCGTCCGATGGCCCGAAGCCAGAGTGAAAGGCTGTTTTCAAAAAGAATAATCGAGGTTCGTTTTCGTGTTTTGTGGCTAGTGTAAGAAACGAACAGGTGACCCCAAAATGTATATATTGCGGTTCCGAAGGCCATTCGATATTAAATTGCTCAGAATATGCCGCATTATCAGTACAGCAGCGGTTTGATTTTGTTAGATAGATTCTCTGCCGTTTCTAAAACTCGAGCGATACCACCACCCCTTGACTCCGCACTGGATCAACCATCGACTTCACATGCTATGCATACGAATGTGTCTGATGGTGTAATCCTAGCTCCCGCAGTCGTTAGCGTTAAAACGAAAAGTGGCGAGTTCGTTTTTGCTAGAGCATTGCTCGATTCTGGTTCACAAATTGATTTTCTAACAGACTAGCTAGCACAACGATTGCAGCGGCGAAGAGAAGAGACTAGTATCAGCTTACTTGGGATTGTTCAATGCAATACCCAAGTAAGAAAGAAGATTCATACAGTGGTGATGACGCGAATCAATTGCAGTGAGTTCTCGTTAGTTTTGTGAATTTTGAAGACCCGTTCGGGTTACCATACCGCCTGACCATACGGTCAATGTCAGTGGTTGGAAAATCCCTGAGAACCAGCAATTGGCTGATCCATATTTTCAGAAATTTGTTTTCATTGTTGCCCGCAGCCAAAAAGGTCCGAAAAGATGAACAGCAGTTATGTGAGACCCACTTTCTAGATAATTTGGAAATATTGCCGTCAGGCAATAAGTAATAAGTAAGACTGCCATTTAAATCAGATCCCAATCAGCTTGGTAACTCTTTCGAGGTTGCTAAGCGTCGTTTTTTGTCGCTTGATATACGCTTGTCTCGAGATCCCAGGCTTAAGCGTATGTACTTGGAATTCATGGAGGAATATTTAACGTTAGGTCACATGTCGGAAATAGATCATCAGAATCCAAGTACTCCACACTACTTCATTCCGCATCAGTGTGGTTTAAGACCACAAAGCACATCGACGAAGTTACGCGTTGTTTTCGACGAGTCCTGTCGGAGATCGTCTCAAATTGCGTTGAATGACCTTCTAATGGTTGCACCGAACATTCAAGAAGAGCTATGTTCGACTCTGCTTTAGACTGTACAAATATGAGTTGACAGCTGTCATCAAAAATATGAATAGACAGGTCATGGTGCATAAAGCAGTTCGAGATTTCCAGGTCGTAGTGTGGAGAAAGAACCCATCTGACTCTTTGAGGTCCTTTAGGTTAAGCACAGTAACTTACGGCACTGCGCCTGCCCCGTTCTTGGCAATGCGGTGTTTAACAAAGCTAAACAAGTCATCACATCCTAAAGCTGCTGACGTTATCAGGCACGACTTTTATGTCGATCATTTACTGACTGGTGCTGTATGCGTAGAGAACCTTCAGACAATTAAATCTGAAGTGTCGCAAGTACTTCAAAGCGCAGGTTTCGAACTAATCAAATGGTTTTCGAATTCTACTGAGATCTCCGTAACAAACGCAGCCAGAATGGACAGAGAAACTGAATGGCGAATGTAGGCTGTTCGATCCTGAAGACGAAATTGTACTGAGGAGTCGAGACGTTACACACCTGTTTGGCAGTGAACACAAATTTGAAGAGTTCGCCGATCAGCAGAATACCGTCGAGGATCAGCAAGTCGAAACACCAATCGAAGAAACATAAGAAGAAGTGCCCAGCGGGCCAGGAAGACCAAGAAAACTGCACACAAGTAAACAAGCCCTGAAATTGAGCTAGATCCTGAAGAAGACGAAGACGAATTTTTTGAAGCTACGTCAATCATCAGCAACAGCAATGAACTCACTGCAAGTGCTGCTCTTAAAGGTCCAAATACCCGGGAATGGAAAGATGCGCTGATAATAATAATTACATAGGGGAAATCGCAAAGCGTCAAGAAAATCAAAAAGGTACAGTTATTGAGAATATTGAAATATGCATACGTTTCGGCAACAACTAATATTTGAATCACACTTATGTCTAATGTTTTTCCCTTGTGCTTATTTTGTTTCATTTGTTATTATCGGTAGCGTCGATTCCCTTATTGTTGGGTTGCGTTTGATATTATCGGCAGCGTTGATATCTTTTTGTTGTATGGTCAGGGTACTGGGGGGTAAATAGAGCACATTGGTGCCCAAGTAACTGGAGGGTCTTACGATCCACTGCGCTCAGCAGGGAAACGCAGAAGGGCGACTGCGATTGACCACCCGACTCGCTCCGGAGAGAGTAGGAGGAGAGCCTATCGGGCGACGTTTATTATGCTCTTGGCCTTCAACTGGTTCGTTGACCCAGAGATGCGACTGTGCATATGGGCAGCAAATAAAAAAAATGTACACCCCAACACTTAAACCGCAAAAAGTGAAATGGAATCTAAACTGCCCTAGGAAAATAATTAAGACGACCTAGTTCCACGCCGAAGAACAAGCCCAGCCCACACAGTTTTTTCCAGGCCGGAGACACTAAGCGCAGCCAGGCCTTCCAGAAGAGACGAGGAGGCGCGTGGCAATTGCGGGACTCCGACAGCGAGAATCGTCCGGCAGAGTGAGTCCGTTCCAAGATTGTTTATCCGCTCCAGGCTAAAGGCAGACACTAGAGAGTCCGGATAATAGTCCGATTCGGTGTGCTTCTCGTGACCTGCAATGCAGAAATTAAATCATTATATGTAAGATTTTTTTGCTTCTATGTAAAAATATAATACCAATTAAAGAGTGTTAAATAATTTGTGAACCAAAGGGAAACGGAAAGAGGTATTGCCACCGCGAGTTATATAAGACCTTAAATATTAAACGCAATCAAGGCAATTCTTATTGCAATCATAAACAACATTTCAGTATAAGTCGCTATCCCAATTAATTAGGCCTTTCAGACTTATTAGACCCGTTTCAATCACTAGGTCCACTTAACGCGCAGCTGCGGCTCTGCTAACATAAATATCCAGATTCCCGGCTCTAACATTAACATAACAGCGCAACCACTTAACATAAAGATCCATATTCTCATGCGCAATTCATAACATAAACTAAAGGTTCGTATTCTCATGCGCAATTCATAACGTAAACTAAAGACCCAGTCTCTAGAGCGCAATTGCTAACGTAAACATGACTCCAAGCGTCTCCAAGCGTTATGAACACAAAAAAGGATAATTAAAAGAAACAAAATCCTTAGTGTTTCGCGAGTGAGCAAAAGTGCCGATTTACAAGTTCAAGATTGTCTCAAAAGAGCATTAAAAATTTTCTGTTTTTGAAAACTTGAAGTGTAGTGAAAATTCCCTGAGCTGGAATGTTGATTGTTCACAAGACTTAAAAGTGAAACCAAATTTTCCCATTCAAGTTAAATGAAAACATTCCAAAAAATTAATCGATCAAAGAAGCGAAACAAATATTTTCGCCAACAAAAATTTTTCACCAATCAAAAAAGGTGTATCAAGAACTTTTAACCAAATAAAAAATATCATTTCAACCTGAGACCCCCTTAAAAGAAGACCCTAAAACCCAGAAGGAAGGAAGGAAGGAAGGAAGGAAGACTTGAACGATATATAATAACCCTTAAGAAAGACCTTTTACGAGAGCCATCACCATTTACTTTAAAAATAAAATTTTTTTTAACTTAAGTAATGAGAATTAAAATTTGTGTAAACATTTGTTAGAATAATAAGTGTTATAAACTGGATAACCAAATAGAAAGTTTACTTGAAGATTTTCAAAATTTAAAAATGGCTAATAATAATAACTTGACAGCTGATTTGGTAGCTCAGTTGATTGCAACTCAGACCAGAGCGCTTCAAGAGCAAATTGCAGAATTGAAGTTACAAATCACTCTCTCATCTAATAATGAACAAGAATATAAGATTTCTGAAATAAATGACCTTATTAGTTGCGATGAATCTTTTGATGTTATCAAGTCCATACCAGAATTCTCAGGCAGCTATAATGCATATGTTAGTTGGCGCGAAGCCGCTTGCTGTGCCATGCGAATGTATAAAGAAGGAAGTAGAAAGTACGTAGGTGCTTTAACAATATTAAGAAATAAAGTAACAGGTAAAGCTAATGACACCTTGACTAATCACGGTAACTTTCTTAATATTGAAGCTATACTTGCAAGATTGGATTTCTCCTACAGTGATAGGCGACCAATCTATATAACAGAACAGGAGTTAGCTTATCCGTTCTCGAATACTACAATATAGTTAATAAAAACTAACCCTTTTGATAAACAAAACTATTATGACGTATGGTGACAAAGCCAACATCATTACAGAAATGAATAAGATAAACAGAGACAACGCTTAAAGAATTTTCATCACAGGTCTTAACGGTTCTTTATCAGAAGTTTTGTTCTCCCTTAAACCTGAAAATTTGCCTAATGCTTTGGCAAAAGCTCAGGAACTGGAAGCGAATTACTAAAGGGCTAACTTTGCTTACCACCATTTCACAAATACCCATCAACGTAACAATCCAAACCCAGGGCATAACAATCAGCAAAAGAAAGCTGAATCCCCAAAACAACCTAATAAAAGGTATGACAATCACTTAAGGTTCAATCAGGTTCCACAAAATCAAATTTTTGCGCAAAGCAACAAGACTCCTCAACCTCCACCGGAACCTATGGATGTAGACAAATCCATACAACTATTGAATACACCTTATCCGTATCCCCAAAATCGAAATTCGGCTCAACCAAAGAAACGGGAATACGTTCCCCCTTCGGTTCAGCAGCCTAACAAACTCATGCGTATCAATAAGCTTGAGGAAGACCATTTTTTAGAAGAAAGGGGGGAGAACTCCCCTACATTTTCAGAATAGACAAAAAAATAAATAAAATTTTAAAAATATTAATTGACACCGGCGCTACCGCTTGTTATATAAAAGAGGGTGTATACGATACGCAGAACAATTATTTATAAAAAAAATAATGAAAACTGTAAATGGCTTCAGTATCATAACTTATTTTCATAACATAAACATATTTGGCAAACGCCACAAATTTTATGAAATTAACAATCTAGACGCAGATCTATTAGTCGGTTATAATCTACTGAAGGAGATTAAGGCAGTAATCGACTTGTCAAAGGGAACTTTGCTTTATAATAACAAAAGGGAAAATATGAATTTTACAAAACATGTCCAAGAAACGGTTGGCCATTTAAAAAGTTCAGACGAAGCCTATAACGTTGCTTCGTATTTGAACTACCAAAGTGGGAAATGTAAATCATTTTCTTTATTTAATGTATCCGATACAGAATCATCGTCTTTAAGTGACGCTGATAGCCCACGTATCGAAAAAACTAAAGTTGACAATATTCTTAAGGAAGACAAGCTAAAGAAATTAAAACTCAAAAAGAGCAGACGTCGAAAGATGTCGGCATCCTCTACAGCAAGTTTTTCTTTATGCAAAATAAATCATTCCATTAATAAAATGGATAATTTGAATACCCTTGAGCAACAAGTCGTTCAACAAATAGAAACAAAGCATTCTCAGATTCGAACATGTCTCCCTTTTAGAACAGATATTAGAGGAGAGATAAGAACATTAAACGAGACTGCAATTTACAGTAAACAATATCCTTATCCTCATTCAGCTAACAATTTTGTTAGTCAGAACACAAACAGGATGTTAAATGAAAATATAATAAGGCCCAGCAGAAGTCCTTATAATGCCCCGGTATGGGTAGTAGGGAAAAAAGGTTTTAATGAAGATAGAACGCCTAAGACTCGATTGGTAATAGATTTTAAGAAACTGAATAACGATACAATCCCCGATAGGTATCCAATGCCTGATCCTTCAGTCATTCATTCTCTGCGTTTGAAAACTTAAATTCACTTTTGATTGCAAACATCGCACTAACTCAGCCAGATTATACAAAAAAGTTCGTCCTCACCACAGACGCTTCCGACATCGCCATAGCCGCCGTCCTTTCACAGGAAAACAAAACAATCACCTTTGTTTCAAAAACCTTAAATAAAACAAATAGAAATTACGCCACAAATGAAAGGGGACTATACGCCATTGAATGGGCATTAAAAAACCTTAGGAACTACTTGTATGGTGTTACAAATTTAGAAATCCAAACAGACCATCAACCACTTTCTGTTGAAAAATGAAAAGATGGCATGCTTTCATAGAAGAATTTTCCCCTAAAATATTTTACAAACCAGTCCCTACCAATGTCGTCGCTGACGCGTTATCAAGGGTAATGATCAATCATATTTCCAATGAAAGTAATCTCGTGCCCGAAGAAGAACCGTCGTCCGATAATGAAACTATCCACTCAGCCGACAGTAGTTAAACAATTTAAACAACAATTACTTGTTTCTAAAAACAACATAACAATTCACGAAAAATATGAAGTTTTCAACAAAACTAGACATATTATAGAATACGACCGGTACAAAATTTAATAATCATACTTAAAGAATTTCTTCAACCAAACCTGACTACAGGAATTCACTGCAGTCTCGCTGATTTATACGAAATCCAAAACTCATTAAAAAACACTTTTAACAACAAATTTTTATTTACTAAAAAGTTTGTCCTAGACATCGAAAACAAAAATGACCAAGAAATTATAATAGAAGAAACACATGCTCGTGCTCATAGAGGTTTGGACGAAAATGTTAAGCAAATTCTCAAATACTATTATTGGCCAACTCTATATAAAACCCTTAAACAACACATACGCTACTGCAAATAATTGTAATAAAAATAAATATAACAGAAACCCTAAGCAAATTCCTATTTCTAAAGCCCCTATTACGGAGAGAGAAGGTGAACAATTACATATTGACATTTCTTATGCTCAAATATTAACATTCTTGACATGCCTAGACGCATATTCTAAATTTTTAGTGATTAAGGAAATCAATGACAAATCAGATATGGCAAACAAAGTGTTGGAACTTATCCAAACTTTTCCTTTTGTTAAATCTATAATGATGGACAATGAACCTACGTTTTCATCGACACAATTCAAATCGTCAATGTCTCGTTCAGGTATAGCGATTTATTATGCAGACCCCAGACACAGTTTAAACAACGTTCAGCTAGAAAGAGTTCATTCAACAATAATCGAAATTTCTCGTTGTATTCAAGAAGAATACAATATAATGGATCATTCCGAAGTAGTATACCGAGCAGTTAAAGAGTATAACAACACAATTCGACAACTCAACAAAAACCATGTGACATATTATTTAATAAAATAGAACATCCAAACTTGTCAGAAAAATTAAAATCAGCCCAAGCCAAAATGTTAAAGTACCATAACAAAAAGATGTCACCAAAAAATTACCAAGTAGGTGAAATAATTTATGAGAAAAAACATGGCGAACGAAACAAATTACAATCTAGATTTAAAAAACAGGTAGTTAAAGAAGACTTAGGAAATAAAGTTAAAATAAACAATAGGGATCGTATTATTCACAAAGACATTATCAAATTCTAACCTATGTTATGTTTTTTTAATGTATTTTTAGAATGCACATTTTATGTATATTATCTGTTTTACTGCCGTTTTGCGGTGCAAACATTATTAATTATTCAAATGATGACTATGTCCTACTTGAGGATACAGATAAACTTTTTTTATACGAAGCATACGGAGAAGTTTTTCACGTTACTAATCTAAGTTTTCAAACCGATATCTTTGAAAAAGAATTAAATTTTTTTAAAAACGAAAACAATACAATTGATCGGGAAGTAACCTTGGAATTGAATTTAATCAAAACACTCCTTTCTGAACTTACACCTCACAAAATTGCCAAACGTAGTATCAATGAACTTGGTACCATTTTTAAATGGATCACAGGAACACCAGACCATGATGACATGATAGCTATTCAAACTAAAATCAATGAACTTGTTCAAAACAATAATAAGCAAAATCAAATCAATTCTGCAATTTTTAAAGAAGTCACTAAAATCACAAATCTTTTAAGAGATATTAAACTTAATCAGGAATTACTTTTGAAAAAATATCTACTTAAGTTGTTATCACTTGACCTACAAAATCTGCTGGATACTATCACATTACGAGAATATTGAATCCAAAAATTTTAAATAAACAAGACATGATAAATATATTTAATCACGAAACACTCAATATCACTCTAATCGATCTTTTAGACATTTCCTCTTTTTCGATCGTTTCATACCAAGGTTTAATCATAGTTTTTATAAAATACCCTACAATTAATTACAATTGTAAGTTATACCACGCTAAAGCCATATCCCAAACAGATGGAAAATTTTTTGTTAACAACAAAATTGCTAAATGTAATAACACGTTTTACCTCATTGAAAGCTTTAAAAGAGAATTTTATAATAGTTTTGCCCACATTAATTTTGAACCAAACTGTATTGTAAATATCCTTAATAAAAAATTTACAAGTTGTATAAAATTATCCGAAAAAAATAAACCAATAGAATTTATAACAGACGACGCTATTTTAGTATCAGGCACAAACTGTATTAACGAAACCTGGCTTACAGGCATTTACCTTGTTACATTTAAAACCATAGTAACCATAAACAATGTTACCTACACCAATGTAAAAGAAAAAATTCTTAATTATGTAAAACACAATAAATTCACAAACTACTTAGTTAGTGAATATCAAGCTACTAATAGTACTGAACTTCAATTAGAAAATACAAATATATTATCAAAAATCGTTATAAAATTAGAAAGTAATCATTCAAAAAAACCATTTTTATTATTTATACTAAATTTTATTTTTATTATGGTAAAGCTTCTTAAACGCTGCCCTTTAATAAATTTAAATCCCCTCAAAATACTGAAATTGAAATCGTCAAGTAATCAAAAGTACCATATCACTCAAACTACAGAAACAGAGCTTGACATATTAAACCAATTAAACGAACAAATTGAATCTTTAAAAAGAAATCATTAAGAATCGGGGACGATTCTTTTTAAGAAAGGGAGGAGTTATCACCCAGCCCGCAAGGCAATTCTTATTGCAATCATAAACAACATTTCAGTATAAGTCGCTATCCCAATTACTTAGGCCTTTCAGACTTATTAGACCCGTTTCAATCACTACGTCCACTTTACGCGCAGCTGCGGCTCTGCTAACATAAATATCCAGATTCCCGGCTCTAACATAAACATAACAGCGCAACCACTTAACATAAAGATCCATATTCTCATGCGCAATTCATAACATAAACTAAAGATTCATATTCTCATGCGCAATTCATAACGTAAACTAAAGACCCAGTCTCTAGAGCGCAATTGCTAACGTAAACATGACTTCAAGCGCCTAGCTTACGCAAGCCGCTCCCGCGAGCTTTTAAACGTTAAGGAAAGAAGCTTTAGTATAAACACATCTGATTCACAGCATAAGATCACCGCGAGCTTTTGAGCTTTAAGAGAATAAGCTTTATCATAACCATAGCTGACTTGCAGCATAAGTTCACAATTGTACTTTAGTTCTAATCTTGGATTCAAATAAATCGGAAGCCTTCAGCCCACTTAAAAAATATTTGTTTCCAATTAGTAGCCACTAATCGGTTAATTTGCACGAGCGCTATAATATCATGTATATGTGGAAACGTATGTAACGGGCAGAAGGAAGCATCTCCGACCCCATTAAGTGTATTTATATAAATTATAATAAAACTGTTTAGTTAATATTATTTATTAGACAATCCGTCTGGATTGTTTCGTGGGTAAGAGAAAACTGTTTTTACAAAGATATCTTAAGTTATAATGAAGCCGCGACGTTCTGGCAGCGGAATGGGCAGATCGCTGACTCTGCGCCTCGTGCCGTTCTTTAGCAGCCACTCAGCGCGCGCATGTGCGGGATCATATTTCTAGGCGCTGGCCGTTGACCGGCCGGCACTGCACTGCCAGTGTCTTTTGCAAGTGTCGCAACATTGTTGCGAAGGCATCCGGTCGCCCAATCGGACTAGCTGGTGATAACTCCTCCCTAATCTAAGTGAAGGGCGTCCTCGGGCTTCCGAAAGTTTGCCACCAATGCAGTCTGCCGCTTGAGTTTAAGACGTTGACGAACCATGTGGATGGCGACTAGACATACGAAGACTAGGGCCAGGGTGGTACCACTGCTGATGATTGGTCCCGACAACAGTTTAGACCGTAGGTGGCCGATGTGTTGCAGGTTCGTCACGCTTAATTCATGTAGAAATGGCAGACTCAGATGTTTCCGGTACTCGGTAACATTGATCTGCGTGACGGCGGACGCGACTGGCTTTTTCCTAAGGACACCATAGCTATTGATAAATGTGGTCTTGTTTATCTCGATCTTATCATCGAAAGTAGCTAGGTATGTCCCGGAAATAGATTGTTGTGCGCCAGCATTGTCCATGATAGTGACGGTAGCATCGTTGATAATAATTGCGCCGTCGTCTATGATAGTAAGCGGGCTCAGATGGCCCGGGCGGGTGCTGCACTGTGCAGAAATTCCGGATATGAGCTGTTGAGCGCAGTTCGGTGATCGTAGCTTCCTGCAGAGCGTGGTACTCACCGCCGCGTCGCATTCACCGACGGCGTAGGTATTTGCACCGCAGTCTGCAACTATATTGCTGTCTTCAAGATCTAGAATTCTATTGGAATGCGGAACTGGATAAATTTTGATTTTCTTACAGGCTAATTCAGGATTTGGATATTTAATTAGGAAGTACAATATTTCGTAATTTTGAAAGGCCTTAATTCTAGCTACTTCTAATATGTCTGCTACACTAGCATTTGTGAAGTGTTTAAAGGTCATTTCTTTTATATCGATTTCATCCAATATTGCTGGGCTGATCAGGTTTATTTTTGCCACAGTGATGGCGAGGATTAAATTTTGTAAATCTGTAATTATCATTCTATTTTTTGCAAGAAGTGTTTCGTAGAGGTGATCTATAGCGGTTCCGTCGGTTTTGTGTATTGAAATTAGGGTCTGTGTTAGTTCGTTGAGTCTCGTTTGTAGTTTTGTATTTATTTATATTTGTCTGGTTTCTGAATCTATTAACTGCATCTGCCTAAACTTTATTTGCTCCCAATCGTCAAAATCGGGAGTTCCTGCTACTACTTTTAAGGCTGTTCCTAAAAGATTTATACTGCGAGAATGTCTATGATTAACCTTTAGTGTTGCTATTAACGTGTCGATATGTGCAAGGTCTGTAGTTATTACTTCCCTGATGTGTTCATGGTTGAATAGTTGTATTGTGTTCTTGGTCTCTTCCACGTAAGTCTCGTACGTTGTCATGTTCGTAGTGTGTCCCAGGTAGCCGTACTTGTCCCAAATAATCACGTCACCGTCTGCTACGTGTTGTAGTCAGAGTGAGTGTAATTTGTCAGTTTCATTGATGAGGTCGTAAGTGCTGTTGTTATCAGGATAAAAAAATGTATAAGCCTGAAAGGAGTAAATGTATCTTAGGAGAAATGTATAATCGTTTTTGTGTAAATACTAGAGGTATCTTTAAACTTGATTGTCCTTATGGACCACCCTCCCTTTTATAAGAACCGTCGTGCCAAGGTCGGTACTCGTTCTCCTGGTTGGAATTCTCTATGCGACTTATCTTTATTTGATTGTTTGAGGCTCTTGTCTTGGGCTCTGTGGAGTTGTTCCTTTACCTGAGATTCTAGCTCTATTGGGGCTGAGTGCACTATTTCTATCGGTTTTCTGTTAGTGACGGAATGGATAGTTCTATTATATGCGATGGTGGATAGGAGGATTAGATCAATAGGGTCGTCAATTTTTTTTTCAAATTTCAAACAACGGGCTATCTCCGCGAGGGTGCTGTGGAATCTTTCCACCTGTCCGTTTGACGTACTATGTAGGGGAGGTGCGTTCGAGATTTGTATGTCGAAATTATTTGCCAGAATAGTTCGAATGGTTTCGGAGTTTAATGCTTTCTCGTTATCGCAGTAAATTGTTCTTGTTCCCGGGAAAAAATGTAGCAGGTGGAGTATTGGGGTCTTTATGTCAACGATCGCCCGTGAGTTTATTGGTTGGACCACGGCAAATTTTGAGAACTTGTCAATACATGTCAAACAAAATTTTTTGTCGATAGAAAAAATGTCGACATGCAGTAGTTCCCCTGTGAATGATGGGATAGGGGTTCTGCCTATGACCTGTTTGACCGGGTGATGGTAATACTTTGCTTTTGAACAGATTTTGCAGTTTGCGGCAATTTCCGTAGCTAGTCTGCTCATTTTGGGATAGAAATAGTCACGCAATATTTGTTTGACATTTTCTTGGGCAGCGAGGTGCGCTCTGTTGTGTTCGGTTGTTCGGTTTGGTCGGTTATATCCGCGACCAGGTGTTTAGAATAGTTGAAAGTTGTTGCGGGGAATGTCTCTACTAGTCTGTGTTGGATAAAAGCTAGTATCGGAAGTTCGCAGTGTAATGAGTTGACCACGTCAGTTTTTACCAGGTCCTGTAGTGTCTGCCATAAGGTCCTCTGTCTGTGAATCGGACCACATGTCTTAGTTTGTCCTTGAAAAAGATAAACGTTCTAACCGAGGGGAATTCTGCTTCCTCAATTAGGATTTGGTTACGGAAACAGTTTATTGGTTTTTCTGTTGTTTCAATGGTGTATGTAAGGGACTGCTCACTGTGAATTGTGGCGATATTTGAGTCAACCTCCGTATGTGAATCGGAGTCGTTGCTTAAAGCGTTCAGGTTTTGGCGAGACAGAGCGTCAGCCACTTGATTTTCTTTACCTGGTTTATAGATTTGCGTTATGTTCATCGATAAATGATTTCCAGCGCTTTATCTTAGCGTTAGGATTTTTATCTGACACCGCGAACGTTAGTGGCTGATGATCTGTGTAAATGTTTAAGTTTCTAACACCATACAGGTAATTTCGTAAGTTCTTGAGGGCCCATACTATGGCCAAGAGTTCCCGTTCGTTCGTCGCAAAGTTTATTTCATTGTCCCGTAGTGTCCGGGAAATCATTGTGATTGGTCTGCCATCTTGGGCTAACACTGCCCCTAGGCCGTGTGCCGAAGCGTCTGTCGTTAAGTCGAATGGTCTCTAAAAGTCTGGGTATATCATCTGTGTATATCTTCTGATGCCAATATGTCTTTTAGTTTGTTGAAGGCATGTAGCTGCTGTGAGCTTAGATTCATCGGAACCTTCCTGGACTGATTAGCACTTATTTTGCCATTTTCGCCTTTTAGAAGGTCCGTTAGCGGTCTTGCAACGGTGGCGAAGCCCTTTATAAAGCATCTGTAATAACTTGCTAACCCCAGAAATGATCTAAGGCCAAACAATGTTTTTGGTGGTTGAAAATCCTTTATGGCCTGAGTTTTGTCGGCCGATTGGTGGATTCCGCCTCTGCATACGGTAAATCCCAAATATTCCACACTCTTTTTGAAGAATTTGGATTTTTCTTTGGAAACCCTAATGCCTGCGTCCCTAAGGCTTTTCAGGACCCACTCAATGTGCTTGATGTGGTCCTCCTTGTTAGGGGAGAAAATTATTACGTCATCTACGTAGACGTAACAAGTTTTCCCGATTTGGTCCCTGAGGACGTCATCTATTGCCCTCTGAAAAATGCTAGGGGCATTTTTTAGTCCAAATGGAAGCCTGCAAAATTCATACTTCCCATTGTTTACAGAGAATGCAGTCTTTTCTCTGTCCCTTTCTGCCAACTCTATTTGGTGAAAACCCGATTTGAGGTCAAGTGTTGTGAAATACTGGGCCTCACCCATGTTTGACAATATGGTCGAAATTGCTGGGATAGGGTATTTATCGTCGATTGTCTTTTGATTTAACTTTCGAAAATCAATTACCAGACGTTTCTTCCTGTGGCCTGACTCGTCGACACCTTTTTTATCGACGACCCATATTGGGTTGTTATAGGGTGACTTTGAGGGTCTAATTATGCCGTTCGCCAGTAGTTGTTTAACTTCTGCGTTGACAAATTCAGATACACCCATTGGGTATGGGTATAATTTGGAATATACTGGTTCGCCGTCCGTTCGGATTGTGGCGATAGTGTTTATGTTATATGGTAAGGACTCACTAATGTCTGCAAAGGCTTTAGCCATTCGGTCAATCATTTGATTGAAGGTGGGTCCGACTGCAACGGGAACATCCGCGTCACTAATTTGGAAATGGTTCACTTGCTTGCATGTTGTGAACCCATTTTTTTCTGTCCCCCGGTGATATTTTATAATGTTGTTAGTCAAATCTATTTGGGCGTTAATCTGTTTTAGCAGATCAAGGCCAATTATGCCATCGAAATCATTTAATGATTCCAGCATGAAAAAGTATGATTTTACTTTAAAGAGGTCAATGAGACATTTCTGTTCAATATTTGTATGCCCGTGGATAGATTTGACTTGAAATGGGCTGTTGACTGGCTTCCAATGTGCCAGCTCGGGAAAGGGTTTTATATAATTTTTGGATGCTCCTGTGTCTACCAGGAGTCTTATTGTTCGCCCTGCAACCGTAGTTCTTATAAACGGAAGCAGGGAGCTTCCGCTAAAAAATTACAGCTTTCTGCTCCTGACAGGTCGTCTTCGACTGCCTCTGCTTCATGTTGCGATTGCGACTCGTAACCCTGGTTACCCTCTGTTTGGGGCAAATGGTTAAGATTTTGTTGGGTCCTCATAGACTGATCCCCATAGTTTTGGATGCCTCTATAAGCCTGTGTGGGCTGTCTAAAGCGTGCTGACGTGTCTACGTCCATTGGTTCAGAGCCTAGGTTGCTATTATTTTTTTGATTAAAAAAACGTTGTTTTGAACTACCTGTTTGTTGCGGCTGGTTATTGGCCGGATTGTTTGGTAAATTGCTATTATTGGCTTGGCTTTTACTAAAGTGTGGGTTTTTGCCTTGATAATTAGAATTGGGCTGGGAAAACCGCTACCCTAAGTGATTTTTTGAGTCCGGAGACGAATGTCTGCAAAGCTTCACTCCTATATTTTTCATTTAAGACGGCTGCTGCCGCTGTGTCGTATGACATGAGGGTCTTATTTGTAAGAAGCGTAAGCTTCTTTTCAATTTCATCGTAATATTTGAGTAAGGGCATCTCGCCTTGACACAATGTACTCAGCTCTTGTTGATTGACACACACTGGTGTCTTGTCCGAGTATGTGAAATCTAACCGGGCGATAATCGCATCGAAGTTCAGGACAGTGTTATAAGAAACTAACGTTGCGTTTGCAGAACCTCTTACTTTGTTGCGTATAATTGAAACTGCCTGGTAATGTTTTGAGCTGCCATTGAATGGTTTAAAAATTTTATAGGCATCGATCGCTGCCTGTCGCCAAGACACATAGTCTTCTTGTTTTCCATCGAATTCTGGAATATATTTTACTATATCTAGTGGTTCTTCACACCTAATTCCCTCGATAACTTGTACCCTTTGGTAAACTTCTACTTGGGGAATATTGGCTCCTACAGAGTGAATATGGTCTGTAATTGTTTTCAATTCTTCCTTAACACTTGTTGTCTGTTGTGTGATGGCTGCTAATTCAGCTTTAAAAAGTGTCGCTTGGTGTGTAAGGGCGGCGTTTACCGCCGCATCTATTAGATTCACAATTTCTTGGGTGTTCATCTTGGCAGCACTGGGTATTATATCCTCGTCACTTCTATTGTTTTCGGTCGGGGATCTGTACATTTGTACGAAACACTCGCTTTTTTTGCTCTATTTTTTACACCGAACACAAAAATATTTTTTTTATATTTTTATTATTTTGTACCAATTACTCTGATCGGCAAAGCAAGGAAATTATTTTTTCTTTACAAAAACGAAAGATGACCATATAAATACTTCACTTACATGAATTTCATATTTCTAATGGTGAGCCGGTGCGGTGGTGCGGATGCGGTACGATTGGCAAGGAATAAGATACGTCGTTGCAGTTGTCGTTGTTGTTTTTGCTCTTCTTTCAACTCGCTGAACACTATGTATTGGGGTGTTAATATATTTTTTTGTTATAATTTTGTTGTTGTCACACACTCAACACTTTAATTATTGGGAATTTTTTTGTGTGGTTTGTCACACAGCGTTAGCAAAAATTTTGTCGCGGGAGCGATAATTTATTAAGTTGTTGTTTTTTTTTGTTTTTTCACAATTTATGATACTCGCGGCGTTAGCTCAAGCGATCACTTTTAATTGTGGAGTTTCCCAAACTGTTGGGCGCCAATTATAATAAAACTGTTTAGTTAATATTATTTATTAGACAATCCGTCTGGATTGTTTCGTGGGTAAGAGAAAACTGTTTTTACAAAGATATCTTAAGTTATAATGAAGCCGCGACGTTCTGGCAGCGGAATGGGCAGATCGCTGACTCTGCGCCTCGTGCCGTTCTTTAGCAGCCACTCAGCGCGCGCATGTGCGGGATCATATTTCTAGGCGCTGGCCGTTGACCGGCCGGCACTGCACTGCCAGCGGCTTTTGCAAGTGTCGCAACATTGTTGCGACTGCATCCGGTCGCCCAATCGGACTAGCTGGTGATAACTTATACATATGTACACACACACATTCGTGCGCGTCTGCTTTGAATACTATCAACATCATTGCAATTGCAATTGTATTGTTTTCTGTGCTGCTATTTGAATTCGTTGGATATTGAGTAGAGGCGGCGGAAAGCAACGCGGTCATTTGCATTTGGTGTTGGAATAAGAGGGTTCAGGGTATCCCCTAGTCGGGAGGTCCCAACTAGAGCCTCTTACTTGTTGTCTTATGTAGTCTTTCTACATCCGCTACACCCATTAAAAATGGGTAAAAAGGGGATAATGTTTTTCTGCAAATGTATGTAACAGGCAGAAGGAAGCATCTCCGACATAAAGTATATATATTCCGACCCCATAAAGTATATAGTCACAAAACTTGAAATGTAGCGTCTAGAATAGTATATACATATATCAATTGTCTTTCATTTTATACCTATCGCCAACTCCCCGCTACCACCACAAAGCTATACTGTAGGTCCTCCTAGTCCATGCGCAGATCGAGTTTGTTTCCGATAATCGATAACTTACCCCGATTCCAAGTGATCAATAAAAATCTTTATCGAAATCTTGTTATTTGAGCAATTTTGGTTTAATGATAACAGCTAGAGTCACCAAACTTGACATGTAGCTTCTAGAATAGTATCTATATATCAAGTATCTTTCATTTTATAGCTATCACCACCTCCCCGCTACTACCTTATAGCTATAAATCAAGTAAATAAACCAATTTATGCTGCCTACCAATATACGCCACAACTTGTTAATGTTATTAAAGAAAACGTGTTTTGGCTTTTCTCGCATCAGCGGCAGCAAGCTCAAATTCAAGAATTTCTGTACACACACATTCATTCGAGTCTGCTTTGAGTTCTATCAACAGAATTGCAGTTGCGATTGTATTGTTTTCAGTGGTGCTATTTTAATTCGTTTTTTTCTCATAAAGACATATTTATTGTTGTGCCTGTTGAGTAGAGGCGGCGGCAAGTAGTGCGGTCTGTTGCAAGTTCAAACCCTACCGAAGGAAGTAATTGGTTCGAGTTTTGACTTGGCTAAATATTCCATAGCCACGTCGAACTTCATCCTTGTTAATTCTCAGTGCTATGAGAATTATCTTTCTCGTTGCAAAAGGCAATTTGCCCAAAATCCGAGACAGTTTTATAATTATGTAGACTTGTAGCATAATTCTTCAAGTTTGCCATCTTCTTTGTCTCTTGGGATAGATCAAGCAGCAATGATTCTGCTAACCTCTTTGCTTACTTTTTCCAATCAGCTTACTCTTCCGTCTGTCCTAATAATATTTCTTACCCCTACAATATTACTTCATCTGGTTCTATAACTGCTCCTATTATTTCCCATTCCTCTGTTGTCTACTCAAGGAGCGTAGTTCTTGCCTTCTTGGTCCATTGCAAGGGCTTTCATCTATCCCATGAATCTTGGACTCGACCTGGAAGAGTTAAGTAGATTAACAGTGTTTTTTTTTTTTTGAAATTTATATTGAGCGTCTCACCTTTGTTATTTGCATATACATATTGTTGCATATTGTTGTCACAGCTGTTAGTGTTGTTCATTTGTTGGAAATTCCGGCTGTTTGTTGTTTTAGCGATTTTGTGGTTCATTTTGGAGAGTATTGTGTAAGTTGGTTTTGCTACAGACGTTGTAACTTTTTTGATATCGATTGTGCGGACTGCGGACCAGGGATGGGACTACATCCAGAGAACCGATGCGCCATCCGGCGCGCCCCAGAGAGAAACGAACAGTCACTTAACAATAGTACGCCCAATTAGAAGAAGCACCCGGCTTCTTTGAAGTCGGGGCGGAAATCAAAAAATTAATAAAATATCAGCATTTACAGAGAAAAGTTTCCCTTGTCTTTAGGATCCACATCGAGCCTGCGCCGCATCTGTTATCCAGCATACCCCAATGGCCAGAAGAGCGACTGATCTTGCCATAGTGTCCATTAACATAGGGAGTTTTCTTGTAGTGGTTGACGGCAGTATAACACGTTCGCATGTTGGCGAATCGTTTGCGACTGTCCATCATAGCCTGGTGGTAGCCGCCATGACAAAATAACCAGTGATAAAATTTGATATTAGGGTAGGTTTTGCTAGAGTTTGTTTAAAGTTTACTATTTGTTTTGTCTCACTCTGTGTTTACGTTTGGTGTGTGCTAGCAGTCGTCATATGAGCTTCGGAGACGGGTGACCCAGGACGATATAGATGCGATCCTGCGCCGCACCTGTGACACAGCATGCCCCAAAGGTGCCCTGAAGTGTGACCGAAGACAAATAGACTTCAACGTGGCGTTCCTTGAATGCCGTTAGTCAGTCAAACTGACGAACTGAGCATTTGACGAATGCTTAAATGTTGTTCACTGTCCAGATTATGCGTTGACAAGTTAGTCTGTATTAGGATTAGTCTTCTCTCCGAATTATAAACATGAAAAAATTATTTTTGTGAGTTAGTTCTGTGATCGATGATTGAATTTCCGGGGATTTCCTGAGCGACAGATCCCGGCGGAGGGTCATCTGGTAGACTTAGATAAGGAATTGGCGCTACAAGATAGACCTCCACGGAACCTGGAGTTCCCAAAAGCGACGAAGGACTCTGTACTCACAACGGCAGCCAATGCGGCAATAGCCCAAGCCCACCAGACATATCTGCACCAGCGAGTCCATCTGCGAGGAGATGCAAACAGGCTTCATGGAGATGATGAAGGGGATCATTGATGTGCTTAGGCCGCCAGGGAGCCACGCCAGAGAGCCTAACACTGCGCCGATGCCACCGAGACACGTCGTGCCGGGACGGCGAAGAGGCGCCATCCCGAAAGAACGAGAACGGATACAGCGCTCTCTAAGACAGGTTCCGGGGCTATCAGACGGAGCATGATGTGATGCAGGAGCTACTACAGCGAGGGCAACAGAGCAGCGAAAGGGTGGATGATAACATCCACCACATGCGTCAGCTCGTCGCGCGATTCTAGAAGCCGTTGAGAGACCGTGTGCTGGTGAAGAAAGCGTCGTTTGAAAGAGAATCTGACAAAATATATCTATGCTATGGATGTACTCACCGGGGATGAGCTGCGCCAAGAGTGCATTGAAGTGGAGAGGAACATTGGTCGCAGAAGCCGGACTGGGTACGTGCAGCCGTCGCGTTACTCGCAAGGAACGAAGCCGACAGTGCATGAGGTAGAAGTACCACCACATCGTGCGGAAACGCCGCCTAGAGAACTGGAGGAGGCCATTGTGCGAGGCAGGACATCTTCCCGGCTAGTATGATGGAACTGTAGGCAGTTCGACCATGTCTTTAGAGACTGCTTGTCCAAAGAGCGGAAGATATTCGCTATTGATGCGGAAAGCCGGACACATTCTGCTCACTATACGAAAATTGTCCAGGAAACCCCAGAGGGAGCGCGATGATGGTGGTACCGACACGTCCGGGGACGGACATGTCGGCCCAAAACAGAATTTTTGGTAAGCGACAGCTGGATGGGATGACGCTGGCCACCCGAAAAGTGGCGAAGGCTGGTGTGCGCTTCCGCAGAAGCAGGATTACGAGGCGCCAGGTCATTGAAGCTGTGAGACGGGAGGATAGCATAGACCCACGCATATTCGCCGAAGTGGAGGTCGCTGGGATTAAAATGAGAGGGTTGTTAGACACAGGAGCCTCTGTCAGTCTGCTGGGAAAAGGAAGTCGAGGGTTGGTCGAGGAATTAGGGGTTACAGTGCAACCTTACGTTTCTGTAGTCACAACCGCTGGAGGAGAGGATAAATCGGTAATAGGTAGGGTAGAACTACCAATCGTGTACGGGGAAGAGCATAAAAAAATAACTTTTTTTATCTGCCCCTACCTGAAACAGCGAACCTATTTTGGGATTGATTTCTGGCGAGCATTTAACTTAGCCTCAGACATTTTGGGCCCCGAGAAGCTAATCTCCATGGCACACCAAAGGGAAGAGCTCTCGGCCAAAGCGATGACGCACTATGTGGAAGAAGAGCAAGAACTCGAAAATGAGACGGATTCATGGGAGTTGTCTAGGGAAGAAAGGATAGAGTTGAAGGCGGTAAAGTCGAAGTTTTTATCTTTTGAACGTAGCGGATTAGAAACGACTGACTTAGAGAAGCACATTATCGACCGTTATCGCCAGCGATGCAGAAAGTAGTGGATGATGAAGTGGACAAAATGTTGAGTTTGGGGATTATAGAAGAGTACAACAGCCCATAGAGTAACCGCACAACAGTGGAGCCTAGATGCACGCAAGCTCAATAATTTAACGGTGAAAAAGGCGTATGCTCTTCCCTGTATAGAAAGCAGCCTACCTAGGACAGACCAGATCTACAACATCTCCGGCGTGGATTTGAAGTTCGGTTATTGGCAAGTCGAACTAGACGAAAAGAAAGAAAAGAAAGGACCCCGAACGGATTATAGCTATTAAACGAATCCCAGTGCCTCGGTCGCGCAAAGAAGTTCGCTCATTTTTGGGTACAGCAGGTTGGAACCAGCGCTTTATGCGACATTTCGCGACCATGGCCGCACCACTGACCGAAATGTTAAAAAAGATAGCGAAAAGTTTGTATTGAGTGACGAGGCAACACAAGCCGTTGAACAGTTGAAGACCGCCCTGACCAAGGTCCCAGTGCTCGTGCACGCGGATTTTTCCAAGCCCTTATTCGTACAGTGCGATGCGTCTCAGTTCGGCGTGGGAGTGGTGTTGTTCCAAAAAGGCACCGATGATCAGGAACGACCCATAGCCTTTTTTTCAGCCAAGTTGAACAGACACCAACGGAACTATTCCGTCACAGGAAAGGAGTGCTTAGCGTCGATGGATGTAAAAAAGTTGAGACCGTATATAGAAGGGATGCCTTTTACATGCATCACTGACCACGCCAGCTTAAAATGGCTGATGTCCATGAAGGACCTAAGCGGGAGACTAGCTCGTTGGTCATTACAGTTGCAAGGCTACGACTTTACCATCGAGCACCGTAAATTCAGTGAAAATGTGGCAGCCGACACTCTATCGCGCAGTGTCGAAGCAGTGAGCAAGGTTCCAGAAGGTCTTCTCGAATTTGAGACCCTGAGTTTGAGTCAGAGGAATATCAGGCGTTGCTCGAACAGGTACGTTCGAATCAGGACAAACTACCAGACATGAAAGTTGAGGGTTTGCGTTTTAAGCTCAAGGGGTTCGTTCACCTAGAAGACGAGTTAGAAGGCACCGTGTGGAAGTTGTGGCTGTCACGCTTTTTGACAGACGGCTTAATTGCGAAGGCTCATGTAGATGAGACGGCTAGTCATCGGGGTGTCGTGAAAACACTCGAAACCTTACGTCGGTAATTTTACTGGCCCGGCATGGCTAACCAGATAACGGATTGGATAGGACAGTGCGTGACATACAAGGAAATCAAGGCACCGAACTTTCGCATGCAAGTGGGTCCATAAACTGTATATCGACTTTTTGGAAAAGTACCCACGTTCGAAGCAAGGGCACGCTTGGCTCTTCGTGGTAGTCGACCATTTTTCAAAATTCACTTTCTTGAAAGCGATGCGAGAGGCTACGGCTCTTAACGTAATGGACAAAAAGTCAGCGAGGTTTTCTATAAGTTTGGAGTACCCGAGGTCATTCGCTCTGACAACGGACGACAGTTCATATCTGGTATTTTCCGGTACATGATCGCAGCTTCGGCATCTCGCTCTGCAGTCTACGCGCCACAGAGCAATGCAAGCGACTGAGTTAATCGTACCACCTTGTCGGCAATCAGGGCGTATCTGGAGTAAGATCACCAAGAGTGGAACCTCCACCTTCCAGAAATAGATGTGTCCATACGCAATGCCATACACACAGCGACAGGGGTGACTCCATTTTTTGCCGTTTTCGGACATCGCATGTTACAAAACGGGGCATGCTACAATTTGGCTCGTAGGTTAGGGTCTCTGGGTGATCATGAGATTTCTCATTTTCACCCAGCAGACATAATACATCTGATTAGACAGCGAGTCCAAAAGCAGCTACACCAGGCTTACGATGCAGTACAACGCTCGAGCCCGAGTGTTCCAGGCAGAACCCGGCCAAGAAGTCTACAGAAGCAACTTTGTACCGAGCGATTTTGAGAAGGTTTTTAACGCTAAATTCCTAAAGCCCAGAGTAGTGCGTCGAGTAGGAAACAACTCGTACTTGCTAAAAGACTTGCAAGGGAAGCCCCTAGGAGTGTTTCATGCGAAGGACTTAAGTGTGTAGACCAAGGTCATGGTGTGCTTCACGTTGGGCGCGGCTCAGCGTAAAGAAAGGGGTAGGCCGGCCAGGCTGGGCGCAGACAGGAGCAGGAGATCCGACTTCTAACTCATTGCTCCCAATGTTCCCGTCAGCGACTTTGCGTCGTTGGGAATCCTTTGGTGATGTTGTATGGGCAGTCGCTAAGGACTATCGATGGGCCTTAAACACCTTAAAGCGCCCCAAATTTTGCAGGATGGCAAAGCCTTGCTCAGGATTCACTGCCTTGAGCGAAAAAAAGGTGGGAGAGTATAGGCGGTTGCCCGCCCGATTCGCTCGTAGGGTAATAAGAGGATCGGACGCCCTTGCTAATGCCCTTGGCCTACAACTGGACCATTGACCTCAATGCAGCTGTGCATATGTTCACACAGCTGGCATATAACACGGCACATGTGTTGCCACATCCGCCACAATCTCCTGATCTAAGCCCCATTGAACATTTATGGGAGGAACTGGATAGGAGGGTCAAAACACGGCCCATTTGCTACAAAAGTTAGCTGAAAACGGTTTTATTGGAAGAATGGCAAAATATCGGGGCGGAAACGACAAGAAATTGGTTCATTCTATGCCAAAACGCTTAGAGGCTGTTATAAAACAGAAAGGCTTGCCCCTCAAATATTAGTTAAGTTAAGTATAATCCTTTTAAGTTTTAAAACTAAGTGTGCCAATACTTTTGTGAGGGAAAAATGTGCCACTTTTTATTTAAATAATTTAATAAATTTTTTTTTATGTTCTTGTTACAAAACTTTAACTGATTTTTGTAGGTTAATTGGTTTATACAGGAGAAATAATTTGGATGAATGTTTGTTAACAAAAACGGACGCAAAATGGGTGTAAAGTATGATATGCTTTCTGTGCCAATAATTATGTGTGGGTCTGTATATATATATATTATATATGTATATGTATATTGGAAAATAGATCGAGCAACGCAAACATGTAATTTTTTTTTTAAATTGTCGGTCCGCACGAAAATCGGCGGCCGTAAATAACAAGAAAACTTTAAAACCGAGTGTCGCACACACCAACAAAAATATCGGAGGAAAGCAAATATAATGCAGGTCCAAGCTCACTTCGACAGCGCCGGGCCGGTCGATACATTTTCCGGGCCGAGGGAGCGCGCAAGTCAGCCATAAGCAGGAAGAGAGGAGACCTCAAAGGCAAGCTGTAGCGGGCGGAGCGACGACCAACCAAAATCGGGAAGGGCGGCGATATTGACGTGAGTCCGTTCCATGAGTGCTATCCCAACCCTGGCTCATGGCACGGACCAGAGAACCCGAAGGCAGTCCGACTCTGTTGCCCGTCTAGGTTGTTGTAAAGCAGAGAAAGGCATATTTATATTTTTAAGATTAGATTTTTTTGCTTTCTCTACTTAAAAAAAAATCCATATAAATATGTATATATTTAACAGTTTGCGGAGAAAGGAGGAGGACACAAAAGTTAAGGCCAATTCAAGGGAAACCTGAAGAGAAACGTGGTTTTGAGTCCACAATACCCCATGCATATGCATATACATATATATAAACAAAACATTAAACATTAATTACATCGCCCTTAGCACCGCAGAGAGCTCTTTAGGTAGGCTTAATCTATTCCAGCGA
This sequence comes from Drosophila borealis, assembly GCA_035045885.1. Taxonomy (NCBI): domain Eukaryota; kingdom Metazoa; phylum Arthropoda; class Insecta; order Diptera; family Drosophilidae; genus Drosophila; species Drosophila borealis. Next base: position 293,401 of record JAWNOR010000195.1, read on the forward strand.
TTTAATAAATGTCATTTGTATATTTAGTACTCTTGCGTATATACGTGCATGAATGTGCGGTTGGCGACTCGCTCAAATTAAGATATACATATGTATGTTTGTTCTCCAACGCTGTCGCCAGCACCAATTGGCCATAACTTTCGGTGACGTCTTTTCTTTGCTGTTGTTCTGCGATACAAAATTGAAATTCTAGAATTTATACCCATTGTCAATAATTATGAGCACCTGTTGAAGTTGAGAAAAATGTCCGCTTGCATGAGATTGTAAATAGCTGCAAAAATAAATGCAATAAGAAACGAGAAGGAAGGGCTATCTTCGGCTAGCCGAAGATTTAATACCCTTGCAGACCCAACCTTTTCATAATGTTCATATCTAAGAAGCACAGGGAAACAAGTTAATGCCGAGTATGGTTAAGATGTCTTTATTTTAGGATTTTGCATATATATGAGGAGCCTAGTATAACTAATCAATACCGAGTTTGGTCAAGATATCTTGAAAAACATAAAAATTTTCCATACGAAAACTTATTTTTCGACCGATCGTTCCTATGGCAGCTATATGATATAGTTGCCCGATCTTCATAGAATTTTGCATATATATGGGGAGCTTAGTAAAACTAATAAATACCGAGTTTGGTCAAGATATCTTGAAAAACATAAAAATTTTCCATACAAAAACTTAATTTTTGACCGATCGTTCCTATGGCAGCTATATGAAATAGGTTTCCGATCTTAATAGGATTTTGCATATATATGGGGAGCGTGGTAAATCGTTCCTATGGCAGCTATATGATATAGTGGTCCGATCCAGCTGTTTTTGACATATGAACTGCGTGCAACAGAAAGAGGGAATTCTGCAAAGTTTCATAAAGATAGCTTTAAAACTGAGAGACTAGTTCGCATAGAAACAGACAGACGGACAGACGGACATGGCTATATCAACTCGGCTGTTGATACTGATCAATAATATATATACTTTATGGGGTCGGAGATGTCTCCTTCTATGCGTTACACATTTCACGACAAAATTATAATACCCTCTGCAAGGGTATAATAATATTAATTGTCAATAATTTTTAGGAAATGCAACCAATTGTATGCAAAAATTGTAGAGCGAAATGTCCGGCTAATTATCTGATGACGGGGAGAGGGGGCATGACTGCCGACACGAGCTAATGAAGGCCATCTAGTGGTCAAAATAAGGGAGACGAGATCAGATGATCGTCTCAGGTAGGGCGGGTACGCTGGGTCCGGAACCGGGACTCGATCTGGAAGAGTAAAGTAGATTTATTGTGTTTTTTTTGTTAATTTATATTGAGCGTCTCACCTTTGTTATTTGCATTTACTTGTTGTCACAGCTGTTAGTGTTGTTCATTTGTTAGAAGTTCCGGCTGTTTGTTGTTTATCGATTATGTGGTTCATGTTGGATAGTATTGTGTAGGTCTGTTTTGCTACAGACGTTGTAGCTTTTTTGATATTGATTGTGCGGACTGCGGGCCAGGGATGGGACTAACAGTCACTTAACAATATGGCGCCCAATTTGAAGAAGCACCCGGCTTCTTTGAAGTCGGTGCGGAAGTCAAAAAATAAATAAAATATCAGCAGGTACAGAGAAAAGTTTCCCTTGGCTTTAGGATCCTCATGCTGATGTCTTATGTGGCCCGAGTAGGAGGCCCATAATTGCGCAGCGTGTAGTGGAATTCGAGAATCACGACGGAGGCAGATATTATCAGAATATTCCTGAGCATGAGTAGTTTTTCATGTCGTGGTTGATGGCGGTAAATCACGTTCGCATGATGGCGAAACGTTCGGGACTGTTCATCCTAGCCTGGTGGTTGCCGCAATGACAACGGAATCTTGTGATAAAATGCGATATTAGGGTACTTTTGTCAGATGTTATTTATTCATTTATTAGTTTTTTGTCTCATTCTGTGTTAATGTGGGATGTATGTTGACCGAGTTAGAAGACCTTCAGAGACAGGTGACCCAGGACGATGTAGAGTCGCGCCTGCGCCGCATCTGTTACCCAGCATACCCCAATGACCAGAAGAGCGACGGATCTTGCCATAGTGTCCATTTACATGGGGAGTTTTCTCGTAGTGTTTGACGGCAGTATGACACGTTCGCATGTTGGCGAAGTGTTTACGACTGTCCATCATAGCCTGGTGGTAGCCGCCATGACAAAATAACCAGTGATAAAATGTGATAGAAGGACCGGAGAGCGGATGATTTTCAGCCGGAGGAAGCGTATGCCAACGTACGAGAAACGGCTTACCTGAAGCTCGAGCGGTGGAACGCCATGAATTCGGTAGAGAACTTCGTGTTTCGGCTGGAGTTTCTGCAGAGGCAATATCAATGCCCGTGGAAGGAGGTCCTGCGCGGTTTTCACCTGCTCCTGACCGGCCGTGCCCGCGAGTGGTATTGGATGCCCGTGCGGCATTCTAGGGTCGACACCACATGCGTCGCCTCGTCGCGCGATTCCAGAAGCCGCTGAGAGACCGTGTGCTGGTAAAGAAAGCGTCGTTTGAAGGAGAGTCTGACAAAATATATCTATGCTATGGATGTACTCACAGGTGATGAGCTGCGCCAAAAGTGCATAAAAGTGGGGAGGCACATTGGTCGCAGAAGCCGGACTTGGTACGTGCAGCCGTCGGGTTACTCGCAAAGAACGAAGCCGACAGTGCATGAGGTAGCAGTACCACCATATCGTGCGGAAACGCCGCCTAGAGAACTGGAGGAGGCCATTGTGCGAGACAGGACATCTTCCCGGCTAGTATGATGGAACTGTAGGCAGGTCGAACATGTCTTTAGAGACTGCTTGTCCAAAGAGCCAATACCAAAGCCAATAGTCATTGAAAAGGTGAAGAATATAGACCATAAGGATCAGAATAATGTAATGTATAAGGATGTGACTAAAGGAAGAACACTAAGGGGCTTACTTTATGAAGAACGTGTCCGGGCATACATGTCAGCCCGAAACTGAATTTTTGGTAAGCGACAGATGGATGGGATGACGCTGGCCACCCGAAAAGTGGCGAAGGCTGGTGCGCGCTTCCGCAGACGCAGGATTACGAGGCGCCAGGTCATTGAAGCTGTGAGACGGGAGGATAGCATAGACCCACGCATATTCGCCGAAGTGGAGGTCGCTGGGATTAAAACGAGAGGGTTGTTACAGGAGCCTCTGTCAGTCTGCTGGGAAAAAAAGGTCGAGAGTTGGTCGAGGAATTAGGGGTTACAGTGCAACCTTACGTTTCTGTAGTCACAACCGCTGGAGGAGAGGATAAATCGGTAATAGGTAGGGTAGAACTACCAATCGTGTATGGGGAAGAGCATAAAAAAATAACGTTTTTTATCTGCCCCTACCTGAAACAGCGAACCTATTTTGGGATTGATTTCTGGCGGGCATTTAACCTAGCCTCAGACATTTTGGGCCCCGAGAAGCTAATCTCCACGGAACACTATGTGGAAGAAGAGCAAGAACTCGAAAGTGAGACGGATTCATGGGAGTTGTCTAGGGAAGAAAGGATAGAGTTGAAGGCGGTAAAGTGGAAGTTTTTATCTTTTGAACGTAGCGGATTAGAAACGACTGACTTAGAGAAGCACACTATCGACTTAATGGAAGGTGTTCAAACATTCAAAGATATACCCTACCCGTTATCGCCAGCGATGCAGAAAGTAGTGGATGATGAAGTGGACAAAATGTTGAGTTTGGGGATTATAGAAGAGTACAACAGCCCATAGAGTAACCGCACAACAGTGGAGCCTAAATGCACGCAAGCTCAATAATTTAACGGTGAACTGTATAGAAAGCATCCTAACTAAGACAGACCAGATGGACAAGGTGATTCCCCCCGAGCTACGGTCCAACGTCTTTGTGTATTATTATTTCCCAAGATTTTCAAACGCACTTAAGATATCTGCGACAATGGGCAAATGCTTAAGAGAAGCGAATCTCTCAATCGGACTGCACAAATCTAAATTTTGCTTCAAGGCATTAAAATATCTTGGATTCATTATTGGTGGTGGCACGCTTCGCATGGACCCCGAACGGATTATAGCTATTAAATGAATCCCAGTGCCTGGGTCGCGCAAAGAAGTTCGCTCATTTTTGGGTACAGCAGGTTGGAACCAGCGCTTTATGCGACATTTCGCGACCATGGCCGCACCACTGACCGAAATGTTAAAAAAGATAGCGAAAAGTTTGTATTGAGTGACGAGGCAACACAAGCCGTTGAACAGTTGAAGACCGCCCTGACCAAGGTCCCAGTGCTCGTGCACGCGGATTTTTCCAAGCCCTTATTCGTACAGTGCGATGCGTCTCAGTTCGGCGTGGGAGTGGTTTTGTTCCAAAAAGGCACCGATGATCAGGAACGACCCATAGCCTTTTTTTCAGCCAAGTTGAACAGACACCAACGGAACTATTCCGTCACAGGAAAGGAGTGCTTAGCGTCGATGGATGTAAAAAAGTTGAGACCGTATATAGAAGGGATGCCTTTTACATGCATCACTGACCACGCCAGCTTAAAATGGCTGATGTCCATGAAGGACCTAAGCGGGAGACTAGCTCGTTGGTCATTACAGTTGCAAGGCTACGACTTTACCATCGAGCACCGTAAATTCAGTGAAAATGTGGCAGCCGACACTCTATCGCGCAGTGTCGAAGCAGTGAGCAAGGTTCCAGAAGGTCTTCTCGAATTTGAGACCCTGAGTTTGAGTCAGAGGAATATCAGGCGTTGCTCGAACAGGTACGTTCGAATCAGGACAAACTACCAGACATGAAAGTTGAGGGTTTGCGTTTTAAGCTCAAGGGGTTCGTTCACCTAGAAGACGAGTTAGAAGGCACCGTGTGGAAGTTGTGGCTGTCACGCTTTTTGACAGACGGCTTAATTGCGAAGGCTCATGTAGATGAGACGGCTAGTCATCGGGGTGTCGTGAAAACACTCGAAACCTTACGTCGGTAATTTTACTGGCCCAGCATGGCTAACCAGATAACGGATTGGATAGGACAGTGCGTGACATACAAGGAAATCAAGGCACCGAACTTTCGCATGCAAGTGGGTCCATAAACTGTATATCGACTTTTTGGAAAAGTACCCACGTTCGAAGCAAGGGCACGCTTGGCTCTTCGTGGTAGTCGACCATTTTTCAAAATTCACTTTCTTGAAAGCGATGCGAGAGGCTACGGCTCTTAACGTAATGGACAAAAAGTCAGCGAGGTTTTCTATAAGTTTGGAGTACCCGAGGTCATTCGCTCTGACAACGGACGACAGTTCATATCTGGTATTTTCCGGAACATGATCGCAGCTTCGGCATCTCGCTCTGCAGTCTACGCGCCACAGAGCAATGCAAGCGACTGAGTTAATCGTACCACCTTGTCGGCAATCAGGGCGTATCTGGAGTAAGATCACCAAGAGTGGAACCTCCACCTTCCAGAAATAGATGTGTCCATACGCAATGCCATACACACAGCGACAGGGGTGACTCCATTTTTTGCCGTTTTCGGACATCGCATGTTACAAAACGGGGCATGCTACAATTTGGCTCGTAGGTTAGGGTCTCTGGGTGATCATGAGATTTCTCATTTTCACCCAGCAGACATAATACATCTGATTAGACAGCGAGTCCAAAAGCAGCTACACCAGGCTTACGATGCAGTACAACGCTCGAGCCCGAGTGTTCCAGGCAGAACCCGGCCAAGAAGTCTACAGAAGCAACTTTGTACCGAGCGATTTTGAGAAGGTTTTTAACGCTAAATTCCTAAAGCCCAGAGTAGTGCGTCGAGTAGGAAACAACTCGTACTTGCTAAAAGACTTGCAAGGGAAGCCCCTAGGAGTGTTTCATGCGAAGGACTTAAGTGTGTAGACCAAGGTCGTGTGCTTCACGTTGGGCGCGGCTCAGCGTAAAGAAAGGGGTAGGCCGGCCAGGCTGGGCGCAGACAGGAGCAGGAGATCCGACTTCTAACTCATTGCTCCCAATGTTCCCGTCAGCGACTTTGCGTCGTTGGGAATCCTTTGGTGATGTTGTATGGGCAGTCGCTAAGGACTATCGATGGGCCTTAAACACCTTAAAGCGCCCCAAATTTTGCAGGATGGCAAAGCCTTGCTCAGGATTCACTGCCTTGAGCGAAAAAAAGGTGGGAGAGTATAGGCGGTTGCCCGCCCGATTCGCTCGTAGGGTAATAAGAGGATCGGACGCCCTTGCTAATGCCCTTGGCCTACAACTGGACCATTGACCTCAATGCAGCTGTGCATATGTTCACACAGCTGGCATATAACACGGCACATGTGTTGCCACATCCGCCACAATCTCCTGATCTAAACCCCATTGAACATTTATGGGAGGAACTGGATAGGAGGGTCAAAACACGGGCCATTTGCTGCAAAAGTTAGCTGAAAACGGTTTTATTGGAAGAATGGCAAAATATCGGGGCGGAAACGACAAGAAATTGGTTCATTCTATGCCAAAACGCTTAGAGGCTGTTATTAAACAGAAAGGCTTGCCCCTCAAATATTAGTTACGTTAAGTATAATCCTTTTAAGTTTTAAAACTAAGTGTGCCAATACTTTTGTGAGGGGAAAATGTGCCATTTTTTATTTAATTAATTTAATAAAATTACTTTTATGTTCTTGTTACAAAACTTTAACTGATTTTTGTAGGTTAATTGGTTTATACAGGAGAAATAATTTGGATGAATGTTTGTTAACAAAAACGGACGCAAAATGGGTGTAAAGTATGATATGCTTGCTGTGCCAATAATTATGTGTGGGTCTGTATATATATATATTGGAAAATAGATCGAGCAACGCAAACATGTAATTTTTTTTTTTAATTGTCGGTCCGGACGAAAATCGTCGACCGTAAATAACAAGACTTCTTTAAAACCGAGTGTCGCACACACCAACAAAAATATCGGAGGAAAGCAAATATAGTGCAGGTCCAAGCTCACTTCGACAGCGCCGGGCCGGTCGATACATTTTCCGGGCCGAGGGAGCGCGCAAGTCAGCCATAAGCAGGAAGAGAGGAGACCCCAAAGGCAAGCTGTAGCGGGCGGAGCGACGAAGACCAAAATCGGGAAGGGCGGCGATATTCACGTGAGTCCGTTCCGTGAGTGCTATCCCAGCCCTGGCTAATGGCAGGGACCAGAGAACCCGAAAGGCAGTCCGACTCTGTGGCCCGTCTAGGTGGTTGTAAAGCAGAGAAAGGCATATTTATATTTTTAAGATTAGTTTTTTTTGCTTTCTATACTTAAAAAAAAAATCCAAATAAATATGTGTTGGGATATTTCTAGTGTGCCTAAGATGCTCATAAAGAAAACACACGTAGTGGTTCGGTTAAACGTTTAATGGAAACTTCAAAGCATGAGTACAAAAATCTGAACAAGTACTCAATTACAGAATGAGTACTATGCTGATAGAATGTTGCCAGATTATAAAGAAGCTTAACAGCTTATTGCCCCTATTTTAACACTTCTTCTTAAGCTAATTATAATCAGTTGCAAAATAACAAATTTAATTCAATCCAAGTGTTTTTACAAAGCCTACGTGCTTTTGCTTACTTAAACATTTTGTTAGTATATCTGCAACATTATTATTTGTAGGTACGTATTCTAATGTAATATCATTACATTGTACCTTTTCACGTATAAAATGATACCTTATGTCTATGTGCTTAGTGCGCTTATGATGGACTGGATTTTGCGCAATATGTTGCGCGCTTAGGTTGTCGCCACATATAGTCAACGGCTCTGTATCCTTTGACCATCCCATCTCACTAAGTAGCCTGCGTAGATAAACTGCTTCTTTGGCAGCCATGGACAAAGAAATATATTCTGTGCTGCTCAATGCGACAACGCTTTGCTTTGATGAAGTCCAAGAGAACGCACTGCCTGCCAGGAAAAATGCGTAGCCACTATAGGATCTCCTGTCCAGCCGATCGTTGCCCCAATCTGCATCTGCAAGCCTTTTAGTGGTTTGCCATTTTTACGGTATACTAATTTCATATTCTTTGTACCCGCAAGATATCTTAGAATGTGCTTTGCTGCAGACTGGTGTTCTCCATGAGGATTAGCATTTCTTTGTGATAATTTGTTTACAGCATGCAAAATGTCTGGTCGGCTCAAAACTGCTAAGTATATAAGCGAACCAATTAATGACTGATATTGCGTTATATTTACCTTTACACAAGTATCGTCGTTGCAGTCCACTTGAAAACCTGGGTCAAGAGGTGTGCTTACTGGACGGCAATTGCTCATGCCATACTTGTCCAATAGGCCTTGAATGTGCGTTTTCTGGCACAGCGAAACGGAACCTCGATCGCCGTCGCGTTGGATTTCCATGCCCAGGAAATAGCTAATGGGGCCTCCATCGTGCATTTTAAAATTTGATGCAATCTTCTTCTTAATCACGGATATGTCTTCTTCGCTGGGACACACTATGATTAAATCGTCGACGTAGACAGCGATGTTGCTGAATTGTTGTTGCTCTTGCTTGACGTATAAGCATGTTTCATTTTTGCATCTTTTAAAATCCATGCTTCTCAATACCTCATCGAGCGTATTGTTCCAAACTCGTCCGGATTGTTTAAGTCCGTAAAGTGCCTTTTCTAGTTTGAGGACTTTATTTGGATGCTGCTTGTCAATAAAATTCGGCGGCTGTTTCATGTACACAGTTTCATTAAGCTTACTATTTAAATATGCGTTTGAAATGTCGACTTGATGCATATACAGCTCTTTTTCGGCAGCTATTGCGAATAACATGCGAATGGTTTCATATCGAATTACGGGAGAAAACGTTTCCCAGTAATTGACACCAAATTGTTGACCACAACCTTGTGCAACTAGTCGAGACTTAAATTTTTCAATATTACCATCTTTATCTCTCTTGATTCGGTAAACCCATTTTGAACCAATGGCCTTTTGTCCAGGAGGTAGCTCACACACTGACCATGTCTCATTTGCTTGTAGAGCGTCGTACTCTATTTGCATAGACTTTTCCCAATCCTGCGCATTTTGGCCATGTAAAGCTTCTGCAACTGACTACGGAGTTTCAATGTCTTCAATCTGATTAAGACTATTGATCAATTGGTACTGCTTTCTGGGCCTGCCTGGCTGACCTGTACGTACAATTTTTGGCCTGCCACGCCCATGTTTTACTACAGCTTCAACTTGTGGCAGCGCTACTTGGTCATTGTCGTCATCGTTGCCCTCTTCTTCTGGATCGCTTGCGCTCACAAAATCCTCCTCTTCTTCTTCATTTGAGTCACTGTTGTACTCTTGCACCTCGGCAGGTTGCTCTGGGTGGTTTTTTGCAACCTCATGATTTGACTCAAACGGGATAATGTACGTCGTGAAGGTGTTTCTGTCTGAAATACTGCATGCATCATGTTGCTATGTCAAACTCACCTTCAATGAATTTGACATCCCTTCTTTCAATAACTGTTCGCTTCTCGCGATCATATAGGCGGTATGCCTTTGCTGTAAAGGAGTAACCAACAAAAATGTACTCCTTGCCCTTTGCTTGGAACTTGCTTTTTCTGACTTTGTTGAGTGCAAATGCCCGCGAGCCAAATACTCTCAAGTGCTGTACTGATGGCTTGCGATCCTTCCATACCTCAAATGGTGTGCTTCCATCTAATGCTTTTGTGGGACATCTGTTGCGCAAATAAACTGCTGTTGCAACAGCCTCTGCCCACAAAAATTCTTCAAGCTTTGAATGAATTAGAAGACTTTTTGCCATTTCAACGATGGTCCGATTAGCACGTTCGGCCACACCATTTTGCTGCGGAGTGTAAGGAACTGTTAATTGCCTCTTTATACCGCACTCGATCAAAAATTCAGTGAATTGCTTATTCACATACTCTGTTCCATTGTCGCTGCGCACAGCCTTTATTTTAATTCCTGTTTGGCATTCTACAAAAGTTTTAAACATTTTAAACTTCTCAAAAACTTGGCTTTTTGAGTGCATAAGGTAAACAAATATCTTGCGTGAGTAGTCATCAATAAAAGTTACGAAATATCGATTGCCTGCAAGCGACTTAACATTAATCGGACCACATACGTCTGTATGTACTAAGTCCAGTACTTGCTTTGAGACACGATTCGCTTTCTGTGGGAATGGCAATGCACAAATTTTTGCTTTATTACATGTATCGCAATTTATTTCTAATTGTACATTTTCAACTTTCATACCACGCACCAGTTGCTTATCATTAAGCAATTTCAAATCCTTAAAATTCAGGTGGCCAAATCTATTGTGCCATTTTGTGGAAGATGAATCAGAACTATTTAGCATATGAACCTGATCAAGACTATGTTTGTAAACATACAAACCATTTTCGTGTCTTGCCCTTATTATCTCGTTGCCTGCTTTGTCTTTTATCAGCGCAATTTTCCCTTCAAATATGGTAAAATTCTCAAACTTTGCTGCAGCACTTACTGATAAAAAATTCATGCTTAAGTCAGGGACATATAAAACATTTTGCAGCTTTAATTTTATTCTATTGCAGTGCCACTCAACACTGCCACTGCCGGGTGAATCGATAAACTTATTTGCGGCCAACATTATCGACGTCTTTTTATCAGCATACGTAAGGAACATGCTGCGGTCGCAGCACATGTGCGATGTTGCACCACTGTCAACGCACCAAAAACTCTTTTGCTTCTCCTTGACACACGTGTGCATTAAGCATAGAGACTTTTCGTCCTTTTGCTCTTTTTATCATCCTTCTTTTTATTTCGGCAATCGCTCGCTCGATGCCCTTCTTTTTCGCAATTAAAACATTTGCCTCGGAATGGCTGCTTACTGCTATTCTTTCTGCCTATGCTTTCGACACTGTTGTTGTCCCGCGGTCCATTATGTTTGTGTGTATACACTGCTTCTGGTGTGCCTATGCCGTCTCTGCTAGCTCTTTCTTGCTTTCGCGTGGCCTCTTCTAACATTTTAACCTTGACGACTTCGAATTTGGGCAGCTCATCGCGTGTCTCAATCGCTATTATAAAATTTTCCCATGTGTCTAGTAAACTGCTCAAAAGCATGATGACCTGCAACTCGTCATTGAGTTTGATGTCTAATTCTGCCAACTTTTCAATTGTCTCAACAAATGAATTGACATATGCGACTACATCGTCACCCTGCTGCATATTGAAACGTATTAAGTTTTGATATAATTGGACCTTCCTAATCGGTCCAACTGAGACATGAATTTCCTTTAGTTTTTTCCATACAGCTGCAGATGTTGGGCATGACTTGATATGCATCAACTGTGTTGGCTTCAGATTTAAAATTATGTAAGCCATCGCTTTTTGGTCGACACTGACCCATTTTTCGATATCCTCACCATTTCCTTCTGGCTTAACATATTTTTCACACACAACATTCCAGAGGTCCGCCACCACCAAGACACTTTTCATGGCCATATGCCATACGTCATAATTGTCCTCACCAAGTTTTTCTATTTGATGAGACATGTTCATTTTGACAATTTCACCACGTTATTCTTTGCACGAAATAAACTTTTTAAAAATGTAACAAAAGGAAGCTTTCAAAACCATAGACACTTTGTGTACTTATTTAACCGAAAACAACGAGACCTGGGCCCATTACCAATGTTGGGATATTTCTAGTGTGCCTAAGATGCTCATAAAGAAAACACACGTAGTGGTTCGGTTAAACGTTTAATGGAAACTTCAAAGCATGAGTACAAAAATCTGAACAAGTACTCAATTACAGAATGAGTACTATGCTGATAGAATGTTGCCAGATTATAAAGAAGCTTAACAGCTTATTGTCACTATTTTAACAATATGTATATATTTGAGAGAAAGGAGGAGGACACAAAAGTTAAGGCCAATTCAAGGGAAACCTGAAGAGAAACGTGGTTTTGAGTCCACACTACCCCATGCATATATATACATATATATAAGCAAAACATTAAACATTAATTACATCGCCCTTAGCACCGCAGAGAGCTCTTTAGGTAGGCTAAATCTATTCCAGTGATTTAATAAATGTCATTTGTATATTTAGTACTCTTACATACCATTTTTTTTCCGAGTGGTACTACATACGTATATACGTGCATGAATGTGTGGTTAGCCACTCGCTCAAATTAAGATATACATATGTATGTATATTTGTTCTCCAACGCTGTCCCCAGCGCCAATTGGCCATAACTTTCGGTGACGTCTTTTCTTTGCTGTTGTTCTACGATACAAAATTGAAATTCTAGAATTTATACCCATTGTCAATAATTATGAGCACCTGTTGAAGTTGAGAAAAATGTCCGCTTGCATGAGATTGTAAATAGCTGCAAAAATAAATGCAATAAGAAACGAGAAGGAAGGGCTATCTTCGGCTAGCCGAAGATTTAATACCCTTGCAGACACAACCTTTTCATGGTTAAGATGTCTTGAAAAACAAAAAAGTTTTCCATACAACTTAATTTTCGACTGATCGTTCCTATGGCAGCTATATGATATAGAGGTCCGATCTTAATAGTATTGTGCATATATGGGGAGGGTAGTAAAACTAATAAATACCGAGTTTGGTCAAGATATCGTCAAAAACAAACAAATTTTCCATACAACTTAATTTCGACCGATCGTTCCTATGGCAGCTATATGATATAGTTGCCCGATCTTCATAGAATTTAGCATATATATGGGGAGCGTGGTAAATCGTTCCTATGGCAGCTATATGATATAGTGGTCCGATCCAGCTGTTTTTGACATATGAACTGCGTGCAACAGAAAGAGGGAATTCTGCAAAGTTTCATAAAGATAGCTTTAAAACTGAGAGACTAGTTCGCATTGAAACAGACAGACGGACAGACGGACATGGCTATATCAACTCGGCTGTTGATACTGATCAAGAATATATATATGCTTTATGGGGTCGGAGATGTCTCCTTCTATGCGTTACACATTTCACGACAAAATTATAATACCCTCTGCAAGGGTATAATAATATTAATTGTCAATAATTTTTAGGAAATGCAACCAATTGTATGCAAAAATTGAAGAGCGAAATGTCCGGCTAATTATCTGATGACGGGGAGAGGGGGCATGACTGCCGACACGAGCTAATGAAGGCCATCTAGTGGTCAAAATAAGGGAGACGAGATCAGATGATCGTCTCAGGTAGGGCGGGTACGCTGGGTCCGGAACCGGGACTCGATCTGGAAGAGTAAAGTAGATTTATTGTGTTTTTTTTGTTAATTTATATTGAGCGTCTCACCTTTGTTATTTGCATTTACTTGTTGTCACAGCTGTTAGTGTTGTTCATTTGTTAGAAGTTCCGGCTGTTTGTTGTTTATCGATTATGTGGTTCATGTTGGATAGTATTGTGTAGGTCTGTTTTGCTACAGACGTTGTAGCTTTTTCGATATTGATTGTACGGATTGCGGGCCAAGGATGGGACTAACAGTCACTTAACAATATGGCGCCCAATTTGAAGAAGCACCCGGCTTCTTTGAAGTCGGGGCGGAAATCAGAAAATAAATAAAATATCAGCAGGTACAGAGAAAAGTTTCCCTTGGCTTTAGGATCCTCATGCTGATGTCTTATGTGGCCCGAGTAGGAGGCCCATAATTGCGCAGCGTGTAGTGGAATTCGAGAATCACGACGGAGGCAGATATTATCAGAATATTCCTGAGCATGAGTAGTTTTTCATGTCGTGGTTGATGGCGGTAAATCACGTTCGCATGATGGCGAAACGTTCGGGACTGTTCATCCTAGCCTGGTGGTTGCCGCAATGACAACGGAATCTTGTGATAAAATGCGATATTAGGGTACTTTTGTCAGATGTTATTTATTCATTTATTAGTTTTTTGTCTCATTCTGTGTTAATGTGGGATGTATGTTGACCGAGTTAGAAGACCTTCAGAGACAGTTGACCCAGGACGATGTAGAATCGCGCCTGCGCCGCATCTGTTACCCAGCATACCCCAATGACCAGAAGAGCGACGGATCTTGCCATAGTGTCCATTTACATGGGGAGTTTTCTCGTAGTGTTTGACGGCAGTATGACACGTTCGCATGTTGGCGAAGCGTTTACGACTGTCCATCATAGCTTGGTGGTAGCCGCCATGACAAAATAACCAGTGATAAAATGTGATAGAAGGACCGGAGAGCGGATGATTTTCAGCCGGAGGAAGCGTATGCCAACGTACGAGAAACGGCTTACCTGAAGCTCGAGCGGTGGAACGCCATGAATTCGGTAGAGAACTTCGTGTTTCGGCTGGAGTTTCTGCAGAGGCAATATCAATGCCCGTGGAAGGAGGTCCTGCGCGGTTTTCACCTGCTCCTGACCGGCCGTGCCCGCGAGTGGTATTGGATGCCCGTGTGGCATTCTAGGGTCGACACCACATGCGTCGCCTCGTCGCGCGATTCCAGAAGCCGCTGAGAGACCGTGTGCTGGTGAAGAAAGCGTCGTTTGAAGGAGAGTCTGACAAAATATATCTATGCTATGGATGTACTCACAGGTGATGAGCTGCGCCAAAAGTGCATAAAAGTGGGGAGGCACATTGGTCGCAGAAGCCGGACTTGGTACGTGCACCCGTCGGGTTACTCGCAAAGAACGAAGCCGACAGTGCATGAGGTAGCAGTACCACCATATCGTGCGGAAACGCCGCCTAGAGAACTGGAGGAGGCCATTGTGCGAGACAGGACATCTTCCCGGCTAGTATGATGGAACTGTAGGCAGTTCGAACATGTCTTTAGAGACTGCTTGTCCAAAGAGCGGAAGATATTCTGCTATTGATGCGGAAAGCCGGACACATTCTGCTCACAGTGCGAAAATTGTCCGGGAAACCCCAGAGGGAGCGCGATGATGGCGGTACCGACGCGTTCGGGGACGGCGACCGCGGAAAAACAGGAGAAGAACACCTACCAAAGCCAATAGTCATTGAAAAGGTGAAGAATATAGACCATAAGGATCAGAATAATGTAATGTATAAGGATGTGACTAAAGGAAGAACACTAAGAACACTTTATGAAGAACGTGTCCGGGCATACATGTCAGCCCGAAACTGAATTTTTGGTAAGCGACAGGTGGATGGGATGACGCTGGCCAGCCGAAAAGTGGCGAAGGCTGGTGCGCGCTTCCGCAGGATTACGAGGCGCCAGGTCATTGAAGCTGTGAGACGGGAGGATAGCATAGACCCACGCATATTCGCCGAAGTGGAGGTCGCTGGGATTAAAACGAGAGGGTTGTTACAGGAGCCTCTGTCAGTCTGCTGGGAAAAAAAGGTCGAGAGTTGGTCGAGGAATTAGGGGTTACAGTGCAACCTTACGTTTCTGTAGTCACAACCGCTGGAGGAGAGGATAAATCGGTAATAGGTAGGGTAGAACTACCAATCGTGTACGGGGAAGAGCATAAAAAATAACTTTTTTTATCTGCCCCTACCTGAAACAGCGAACCTATTTTGGGATTGATTTCTGGCGGGCATTTAACCTAGCCTCAGACATTTTGGGCCCCGAGAAGCTAATCTCCACGGAACACTATGTGGAAGAAGAGCAAGAACTCGAAAGTGAGACGGATTCATGGGAGTTGTCTAGGTTAGAAAGGATAGAGTTGAAGGCGGTAAAGTGGAAGTTTTTATCTTTTGAACGTAGCGGATTAGAAACGACTGACTTAGAGAAGCACACTATCGACTTAATGGAAGGTGTCCAAGCATTCAAAGATATACCCTACCCGTTATCGCCAGCGATGCAGAAAGTAGTGGATGATGAAGTGGACAAAATGTTGAGTTTGGGGATTATAGAAGAGTACAACAGCCCATAGAGTAACCGCACAACAGTGGAGCCTAGATGCACGCAAGCTCAATAATTTAACGGTGAACTGTATAGAAAGCATCCTACCTAAGACAGACCAGATCTACAACATCTCCGGCGTGGATTTGAAGTTCACTTATTGGCAAGTCGATCTAGACGAAAAAAGCAAGTCCTTTACCGCATTTACCGTACTAGGTAGGCCCTTATACCAGTTTCGAGTCATGCCATTTGGTCTATGCAATGCAGCCCAACTTCTAGTGTGTCTGATGGACAAGGTGATTCCCCCCGAGCTACGGTCCAACGTCTTTGTGTATTATTATTTCCCAAGATTTTCAAACGCACTTAAGATATCTGCGACAGTGGACAAATGCTTAAGAGAAGCGAATCTCTCAATCGGACTGCACAAATCCAAATTTTGCTTCAAGGCATTAAAATATCTTGGATTCATTATTGTTGGTGGCACGCTTCGCATGGACCCCGAACGGATTATAGCTATTAAATGAATCCCAGTGCCTGGGTCGCGCAAAGAAGTTCGCTCATTTTTGGGTACAGCAGGTTGGAACCAGCGCTTTATGCGACATTTCGCGACCATGGCCGCACCACTGACCGAAATGTTAAAAAAGATAGCGAAAAGTTTGTATTGAGTGACGAGGCAACACAAGCCGTTGAACAGTTGAAGACCGCCCTGACCAAGGTCCCAGTGCTCGTGCACGCGGATTTTTCCAAGCCCTTATTCGTACAGTGCGATGCGTCTCAGTGCGGCGTGGGAGTGGTTTTGTTCCAAAAAGACACCGATGATCAGGAACGACCCATAGCCTTCTTTTCAGCCAAGTTGAACAGACACCAACGGAACTATTCCGTCACAGGAAAGGAGTGCTTAGCGTCGATGGATATAAAAAAGTTGAGACCGTAATAGAAGGGATTCCTTTTACATGCATCACTGACCACGCCAGCTTAAAATGGCTGATGTCCATGAAGGACCTAAGCGGGAGACTAGCTCGTTGGTCATTACAGTTGCAAGGCTACGACTTTACCATCGAGCACCGTAAATTCAGTGAAAATGTGGCAGCCGACACTCTATCGCGCAGTGTCGAAGCAGTGAGCAAGGTTCCAGAAGGTCTTCTCGAATTTGAGACCCTGAGATCGAGTCAGAGGAATATCAGACGGTGCTCGAACAGGTACGTTCGAATCAGGACAAACTACCAGACATGAAAGTTGAGGGTTTGCGTTTTAAGCTCAAGGGGTTCGTTCACCTAGAAGACGAGTTAGAAGGCACCGTGTGGAAGTTGTGGCTGTCACGCTTTTTGACAGCCGGCTTAATTGCGAAGGATCAGATAGATGAGACGGCTAGTCATGGGGGTGTCGTGAAAACACTGGAGACCTTCGGCAGTTTTACTGGCCCGGCATGGCTAACCAGATAACGGATTGGGTAGGACAGTGCGTGACATGCAAGACAATTAACGCACCGAACTTTCGCATGCAAGTGGGTCTAGGACAAGAGGTAGTGACCGAGCGACCATTCCATAAACTGTATATCGACTTTTTGGAAAAGTACCCACGCTCGAAGCAAGGGCACGCTTGGCTCTTCGTGGTAGTCGACCATTTTTCAAAATTCACTTTCTTGAAAGCGATGCGAGAGGCTACGGCTCTTAACGTAATAGACTTTTTGGTCAGCGAGGTTTTCTATAAGTTTGGAGTACCCGAGGTCATTCGCTCTGACAACGGACGACAGTTCATATCTGGCATCTCGCATATGCGCACTACAGTCTACGCGCCACAGAGCAATGCAAGCGACCGATTTAATCGTTTTTTCTTGAAATTGTCGGTCCGCACGAAAATCGTCGGCAGTAAATAACATGAAAATAATGGTAAATAACCCCAACAAAAATATCGGAGGAAAGCAAATATAGTGCAGGTCCAAGCTCACTTCGACAGCGCCGGGCCGGTCGATACGTTTTCCGGGCCTGGGTAGCGCGCAAGTCATCCATATGCAGGAAAAGACGAGACCTCAAAGGCAAGCTGCAGCGGGCGGAGCGACGAAGACCAAAATCGGGAAGGGCGGCGATATTCACGTGAGTCCGTTCCATGAGTGCTATCCCACCCTTGGCTAATGGCAGGGACCAGAGAACCCGAAAGGCAGTCCGACTCTGTGGCCCGTCTAGGTGGTTGTAAAGCAGAGAAAGGCATATTTATATATTTAAGATTCGTGTTTCTTTTGCCTTTTCTAATTAGAATTAAATTCTAAATAAATATATATATATATATATATATATTTAACAGTTTGCGGAGAAAGGAGGAGGACACAAAAGTTAAGGCCAATTCAAGGGAAACCTGAAGAGAAACGTGGTTTTGAGTCCACAATACCCCATGCATATGCATATACATATATATAAACAAAACATTAAACATTAATTACATCGCCCTTAGCACCGCAGAGAGCTCTTTAGGTAGGCTAAATCTATTCCAGCGATTTAATAAATGTCATTTGTATATTTAGTACTCTTACATACTATTTTTTTTCAGAGTGGTACCACATGCGTATATACGTGCATGAATGTGTGGTTAGCCACTCGCTCAAATTAAGATATACATATGTATGTATATTTGTTCTCCAACGCTGTTCCCAGCGCTAATTGGCCATAACTTTCGGTGACGTCTTTTCTTTGCTGTTGTTCTGTGATACAAAATTGAAATTCTAGAATTTATACCCATTGTCAATAATTATGAGCACCTGTTGAAGTTGAGAAAAATGTCCGCTTGCAAGAGATTGTAAATAGCTGCAAAGATAAATGCAATAAGAAATAATATTAATTGTCAATAATTTTTAGGAATGCAACCAATTATATGCAAACATTGAAGAGCCAAATGTCTGGCTAATTATCTGAAGACGGGGAGAGGGGGCATGACTGCCGACACGGGCTGATGAAGGCCATCTACCGAGACCCGAGCTGGAAGAGTAAAGTGGATTAATAGTCTGTTTTTTTTATTTTTTATTAGCGTTTCACCTTTGTTGTTTATTGTAGTGTATTCATACACTCATATACATACATATGTAAATTCATAATTCAACTTGTAACACTCTGTTGCAAGTCTGAACAAATATAAATATATACAGTCAAGCGCATTAGAGGGCTGCATGGCTTCACTCACAACATACGTTAAATTGAGTGGACTCGAATTGAATTGAACTAAGGGAGTGCAAGGCACACAATGAAACGCATGAGTAGCAATGTGACTGCGTCTTGTGTCTCTTACCAGACGGCATTCAGCGAGATGAGTGAAAATAAATAAAGCGTAAAGCGGAATGAAAAATTTGGCACAGCCGAAGAAACCTGAATTACTCGAGTTTTTGTGTGCCTTTATTTCGTTCAACACAACAGAAGCAAACCGTCAAAAGAAATGGACGGAGAAAAAAACGGTGCCGAGCCTGTATGTATTTTGCTAGCGCATTTAGTTGTTTTTGTTTTGTTTTTATTGTTGCTGTTTTTAAAAATATAATAAATTCATTTTGCTTAATAGCTTGTTTTGTTTGTTTTTTACGAGCTTAGATTAATTGAGTATTTGTGACTTCACAGGCTGCAGAATATTCTTCATTCCAGCGAGCAGCGCGGATAATAGCCACCAATCCAGACAACATAAATAAAATAATGTTTTTTCATTCAAATACTAATTAAATAAATGTATAGTAATAAACTAAATAAATACGAACAGAATTTAGAATAACTTTCGTTTTTTCTATTACTTTTTCGTTTTTTTTTTTATGCGCGATAAGACAACAACAATTAAAAATCCGGTTTGTCATTCGAATGCATTCGAAACGCAACCTCTTATTCCAACGGACTCCCACTCATTCAATTCTGTTTCTTTCGTTTCAATGTTGTGCGGCCGAGTTCTACGTGACCGCACACACTCACTCAAACATATTCGGCTTCGCATTTGATTTCACTCAACTAATTTTTGGCATTGTTCAGTTGAACGCTGTTTTTTTGCCAGTCATGCAGCTCTCTAATGCACATACACATGCACATACATACATACAGTGCTGCGCAAATAAGTAACATGATGCCACTTGAGCAGGCCAAGACAGCGTGAGACCGTTGTCCGACGGATAACCGCTGATCTTGCACTTTAGCCGCTCCGAGAGTGAGCACCCTTATGTATGAGTACACCCGCTCTCTCTCTCTCTCTCTTTGTAGCTGTTAACCGATAACAGCATAAGTATATACATGTATCCATAGGATAAGTGCATTGACTTTGAATAAATTCATTCTAACAATGCAAACCACCACTGACGTGCTGAAAGTGGAACATTTATGACAATAAAATCAAAGTGGAATTTCATTATTACATGGCGACCATGAGTAGAACACAAAGACAAGAGGATAAATAAATCCCTGCCTGGAGGCAAATGACGAGGATCATGGACCGGAAAACTTCAAATTACTGAGTGAGTAGAGTGCGTCAATGGGACAACACAGGGGTGGTTAGAAATCTAAAAGTCGAAAAGTTACAGGCAGAATTAGATTTTTTAAAAATCTAGCCTGATAATAAATAAATCCATTGACGCAACTCACCACTCCATCAGTAACATAAGCAAGAAACAATTAATAGCACCACCACCACCTTCTCAGATCCCAAAGATGAGATTAAAACAAATTGTTTCAAAATAAAAAAAAAATTTGTAATAATTCCAAAATATATAATATCAATTTAAAAATGGGATGGTTTGGCTCAGATGATAGCCAAAAAAAAAAAAATACGGCTAATGTGGTCAATAACGTAAAAATAGTTGATCACACAGGCGACATTCAAGCTCTGTGGATTTTACTTTTAATATTAACAATTATTAGCGTTGCTCAATTTTTCCCTACTATATATATAAAACATAATAAAATTATTAAAAGAAGATACATTAATAGAGCAATCTTGAAAATATTAAAAAAAAAAAAAAATTGGAATAAAAATTTGAGACGCAATAAATATGGATACATTAAAAGCTATCCTCACTGTATATGAAGAAGAACCAGTCAATACTCAATGCCCCGAACCTGGATACCTTATCTCCAAGTTGGCGCCGCTACGACGTTGTAAACTGTCCGTTTGCAGCGAAGTGGCAATGGGCTGTTGAGGTTTAGTAGCCAGTTGGCCTTGGCTATCTTAAGGCGGCACTGCTTGAGTGGATGTATTAATACTAGGTCTTGCGAGGCGTTATATGGTATCCAGACATTAATTTATCAAACGATAACATTCATTGGAGCCATGAATGAAATGATATTGTCAAAATAAAATAATAACACAAATGGATTGGCAAGAAATTTTCACCCATATCAAAGAAATAAAATCAAAATTTGACAAATCATATAAATGTCTAACGCAAAAGAGAGAAACACAGCAAAGTACAGTGAACAAACATGCAAATATTTTAGTAAAGTGTTTAAATGAAGGACGAACATTAATATATGAGCATAGAGAAAGATTAACCAATCAACATTGGTCACAAGTCTCAAAGGTCTTAACCAAATTTGGAATAGATTTAGTTGCGATAAAAGCAAAGTATGATTTGGTTGTATCAATTCCAACTATACTGAACACAGCTTTAGCAATCGAAACAGCTGAACAGCCTGAAGTTAAAAAACAAGAAGAAAGTGAATCTGACACAGACACTGACACAAAACTAGAAGTAAAAGACATACATAAGCGGTAATTACGTTAACTGAATTGGCAGAGTGTTCTGATTCAGAAGTAAAGATTTATTACTGGAATAAAACTGATTAACCTAAAAAAAGGCTCCCTATGAAGAAATTGCAATCGAAGTAATAAAATACAAAATAATTGGTTCAACTCTTTATAAAATACAAGATGAAACCACCATATATGCGATTATATCCAAATTGCAGACTACGATTGTCGGTGAAACATCCGAAGTAGTAAAGACAAAAATGGCTAATGTCTACCAAAAAGGTAAAACAACCACACAATTCGCAAACGAAATTGATAATTTACGAAAACTATTAGAATCTTCGTATATCGATGAAGGACCAAAGAAGCCATTTCAGTCATGATCAAAAATTGCGAGCATGGCAAACTAAAAACAATACTTGCACATTCAAAACGCTGAATGAAGCCATCACAAAATATATCCATTGCAGTACAGAAATGACTGGCAATGCAAGCTCTGTATTGTGGTAACTATCGTGGTAATTACCGAGGCAGGGGCAACTCTCGTGGCTATAATAACAATTATAACAATAATAATAACAACAATTATAACAATAAGAACAACAACAATTGCAATAATAGAGGACGTGGAAACTATAGAGGTAACAACCGCCGAAACGGAGGTTACAATAATAGAAACAACGCCTCAAATAATAATAATAACAACAACAACAGACACAACGGAAATGTCCGATGTTTCCAAAGCAATACGGAAAACCAGCAATCCCCCTTGAGTGCTCAAGCACAGTAAAAACAAAAGTTCACACAATTAATCTCAATTTAAACATATTCGTCAGTATAAAAACGAACTCACTGGTAGAATATTCACATTGTTTATAGATACTGACATTTCAGTTATTAAAGAAAACTCAGATGATTTCAATGTAACATAACACAGATAACAGGAATAGGCAAAGGATCAACAAACTCGATCGGCCTAGCATTTCTCGAATTGAGAACTGGAAATTTTATTATACCACATAACTTTCAAATAGTACCAAACAATTTTCCGATCCCTGGTGATGGAATAATTGAAATATATTTTATTCGATTCGTTCATATTAAGACCAAATAATATTAAACATTCAATACATATTCCAATCTTTCATAGCATTGAAAACAATAAAATAGTTGTTCCTTCTCGCTGTGAAGTAATTCGACAAATTAAAGTAAACACTAAAGATCTTCAAATTTTAATACTCCATTAAGAACTCAATCAAAAAACGCATACGTGCGTATATTAACTCATTGACCCCAACTTTTCTCCAGTGGCTTGAAAATGTTGTCTTTTCTTTTAATCAATTTATATTCATTTAAGAAGTGTAAGCAATGGTGGTATATAAAAAACTTTTATATATAATGAAAACCATGATGGATTTTATTTGCAAATTTTAAGAAATTAAGTATGATAGGATAAAAAACAGTTTTTATTGTTATTATAGCAAAGATGCACCTTACACTTAAGGCACATGGACATTGGAGTTCCTGTCTTGCACAACCTGCAACGCCCTTTGTCTCCAAATACAACCCATGTTCCACTTTATCGTAACGCCTTGCGTCTGAAGGATTCGGCTGGAACCTGTACTTTTTTGTCTGTTGCGAAGACACACTGCTCGATGGAGAGCCAATGGATGATATCCGGCTACCCCTATCTAGATTCGATGGTCGACCTCTTTTTTTTTGGATTGAAGAATTTGCAGTAGATTGCAAAAGTGCATCAGCAATTTTGCCAATTTCCTTCAAAGAAATTAGAAGGCTTACTGACGTAAACCAGTTATCAAAATATAGCTTAAAGTGTTTTTGTTTTGGAAGACCTTTTGCCAAAGGCAGGTGCCTTCACCAACATAAAGTGTAAAATCATATACTAATCTAGATGGTCCAGCTCGCGTAAACATTTTTAGACCCCATTTGTGGGGTTTAGCTAGGTTGTATTGTTTGTAAGTTGATCGACCTTTGAACGCAATTATTTGTTCATCAACGCTTTGATGTTCTTCCTGAGGAAGTGTACTGAAGTTTTCTTTGAGGATGTTTAGTAAGGGGCATATCTTGTGCAGCTTGTCGTACTTTAAATCTCCTTTTTTAGGTTGTTTGCTATTTTCATTAAAATGTAAGCATTGCTTAATTTTTTCAAATCTACTGCTCGGCATTGCATCTGCTATAGCCGTAAGCTTTAAATTTTGCGACCATGCCATTTTGAATTGTAGCAATTTTAGAACACCTAAATATAACAGAATTCCAATATAGCGGTTTATATCCATCCTAGTACATTTGAGCTCTATGCCAAACTCTTGCAGCCCATATAAATCAGTTTGCTGTGTGATCAAATCAAGAGCTCGAGTGTCAAAAAAGGTGTAGAAATAGTCTACTTATGTAATCACCTTGTCAACTTTCGAAGTAGTAAATTCTTCCCAAATGACTTTGATCTCCACTTCAGTGTCTTGAAATCAATTTTCTCAAAGCAAGTATCAGCAACACTGCAAAGTTCTTGTTCACGTTCATCCGCAATTAAATTGTCAAGAAGGCTGATCTCTATAGTCTCTCCTCTTTCCACGATTCCTTCCAAATTCATCTCCAACACAGCAGAAATGTCTTCAAACTCATCTTCACTTTCTGCGTCACTAGAGACATCCCAATCAAAGTCTAAAAATCGCTCAATGTCGTCTTTTGACAAACCTTTCTCTTGCGGTCTCATATCTAAACACAAATAAATTTATAACCTCAATTGCCCAATGTTGCCCACAAGCAACTTAATAACTTTAAAAATAACTCACTTGATAATTATTTAATGAAAATCAAATCTGAGTTTAACATTTTAAAGATTAATCTTTTTTGAAAACTATTGCATTTATACACTTTTAATTTTTGTTATTATTAAACAAAAAATTACTCATTTTAATACCTCTTCCGAATTTGACAAATATATTTTCGCCGACGCAACTGCAGTCAATTTAACATAACTTCGCCAATTGGTCTCCAAATGAGCTTTCTTTGCATTATATTTTGTGTAGACGCATACAAGTTCCGCTATCATAACGGATCAGCAGACAAGAATAAGAATAAGGAGCGCTTACCGTTAGCCGTTAAAGAGGCGAAATTGCTCTCAAGCAACGTTGGGGTCGAATGGGTTAAATACAACCAATACAAAAATTTAAAATATACAATAGATTCAGTTTGAAACACTTAAAAATTACAAAATAGCTGATTCAAGCGATTTTCAAAGAGCAGAATCAGTATTTGCAAAGTTAAAGAAAAAGGTTCCACCTCAACATTCAAAAGTAATGACAGAATTATGTTCAAAATACCCTGATATTTTTGGATTGGAAACAGAACCAATCTCGACGAATAACTTTTATAAACAAAAACTGAGGTTAAAAGATGATGAACCAAGTTATATAAAAAACTAGAGAACAAATTATAAAACTCATTGATAACAAATTAGTAGAGCCTTCCGTATCTGAATATAATAGCCCACTATTATTAGTACCGAAGAAATCCTTGCCGGATTCACAAGAAAAAAGATGGCGTTTAGTAGTAGACTATCGTCAAATCAATAAACAACTACTGGCAGACAAATTTCCTCTTTCAAGAATGGATGATATTCTTGACCAATTCGGCAGAGCAAAATATTTCTTATGCCTAGATTTAATGTCTGGCTTTCATCAAAGAGAAAATTCAAGAGATATAACGTCTTTTTCTACGAGCAATAGCCCTTATCGGTTTACACGATTACCCTATGGATTAAAAATAGCGTCTTTTTCTTTTCAAAGAATGATGACAATAGCTTTTACTAGTCTTGAACCACCGCAAGCACTCCTATACATAGATGATATATAATATAATATAATCTTTGTATAAAGAACAACCTAAAGTTACATCCAGATAAGTGCTAATTTTTCATGAGTGAAGAAACCTTTCTTGGACAAATGCACTGATAAAGGAATATTACCTGATGACACAACATATGATGCTATTATATAAAATATCCAGACCCCACGGACGCAGATAGCGCTAGAAGATTCGTTGCATTTTGTAATTATTATAGACGTTTCATAAAAAATTTTGGCGAATATTCCCGTAACATAAGAAGACTATGTAAAAAAGATGTTAAATTCGAATGGTCAGCTGATTGCCAGGCATGCCTTCGACCATCTTAAAAAGGCATTAATGAATCCACCCTTACTGCAATATCCCGATTTTAGTAAAGAATTTTGTATAATAACAGAAGTTAGTAAAGAAGCATGTGGAGCAGTATTGACACAATCATATAATGAAATTCAGTTACCAGTAGCTTACGCTTCTCGCAGCTTTACAAAAGGCGAAAGCAATAAATCCACAATAGAACAAGAGTTAGCAGACCATACATTAATGGAAAACATATCATAGTAAAAACAGACCCTTAACATAACTTTTTTCAATGAAAACCCCAACCTCAAAGTTAACAAAAATGAGACTCGATTTAGAAGAATATCAGTTCACTGTAGAATATCTCAAGGGGCAAGACAATCACGTTGCGGACGCATTATCCCGCATAAGTATAGACAACTTAAAAGAAATAAATAGAAATAAGTATATTGATGGTCCAAACAAGATCATCTAAAAGACAGGAAAACATCTGCGCAGATGATAAAACAAAATTGCTAACAAATCAAAATGAACAGAAACAGCCCAATGTCTATGAAGTCGTTACTAATAATGACGTGAAAAAATTTGTGATATCAAAATTCAATAACTCCAATTGTTTATTTAAACAAGGGAATAGAATCATTTCGCAATTCAAAATTAATGATTTGTACTCCACTGAAAAATTTGACTTAAAACAATTTTTTCAAAGGCTTAATCGTGAAGCCGGGTTACATAATATCATTTATTCGCAGATGTCATCAAGTCAACAACTCGTCGAATTTGTATCACTTAATAAATTCAAAACAAGTAACAGGCTCTAGTCGGGAGCTAGGACTAGAGAATACCCTGCACCCTTTTCTTCCAACACCAAATGCAGCTCGCGCTACGCGCTCGTTTGCTTTAGTAAAAATAAAGAAAAATTAAAATAAATAAAAAAATTGTTTCCTTGGCAGGGTTCGAACTCGCAACTAACCGCACCACTTGTCGCCGTGCGCACATAACTTTTGTGTTTCTAAACCGATCTTAATGAAATTTTCGAGAGTACATCTTATTGTAGAATATAATATAGAATATTTGTGTATTCTCAATTGTATTATCAATTGCATTAATTGTGGCTTAAGTTAGTGGGCAATACAAGTTGGTTTATTAACTTGATTTATAGCTTTGCGGTGGTAAAGGGGAGGTAGCGATAGCCATAAAATGAAAGATACTTTTATATATAAGTTTGGCGACTCTATTTACCTGATATTATTTACTAAAATTGCACAAAAAACAAGATTTCGAGAGGATTGGAAACGAGGATTGGAAACGGGGCAAGTTATCCAATAACGGAAACAAACTCGATCTGCGCGGGCACTAGGAGGACCTACAGCTAAAATTTCTAGCTCTTATAGGTCCTGAGATCCTTGTGTTCATACATACGGACGGACGGACAGAGGGACAGACAGACGGACGGACAGACAGACGGATATGGCTAGATCGACTCGGCTGTTGATGCTGATCAAGAATATATATACTTTATGGGGTCGGAGATGCTTCCTTCCGCCTGTTACATACATTTGCACAAAAACATTATACCCTTTTCACCCATTTTTAATGGGTTCAGGGTTTAAAAAAACAAAAATCTCATCACATTTTTCGAAAAATCTAAGGTATATTTATGTTACTTAGTGCAGGTAGTTTACTTAATAATACTTACGTAAATGATTTCTCATTAAGCTTACCTCGTATATGTTGTTACTACGGTGCGTCCAATTTCAGTTTGCAAAAATGTTGAGAGCATTTTCCAATTTTTTTCGTCGTAATTAACTGGAAATGGACCTATTTCTTCTTGGTTTATAATAATAAATTTATCATTTCCTGGCATATTATTAATATTTATTTGCTGAGACTTTTCCATCCACACATAAGGACTGCTATTAGAGAAATTAAGGGCATCTTGTCGATTAATAATAATTGGAATCCACCAAAGCATTTTGTCTTGCTCTGGTACATCATGTGGTCTTTCTCTGAGATACACTTTTTGTTTTATAGTCGCAGTATTAGTTTCATAATCCCGGTGGACAGTAATGACTGGTAGGCGATGATTTGCAAGCCATGTACCCACAATATCAGTCAGTCTGTATTGGCTTTTTAGCGTTCCATCCTTTAACGCCTGTGACGTTAACACACTCCAAAGATCATCTCCAACAAATGTTTTATACTGATAATCTTCAATAAACTTTTTCAATCCTTTTTGAAACGTGTCTTTACCCAAGGTAAAGCTTAGCATGCGTATAACAAGCTCAGTTTTGTAAGAAATTGTCTCTTGCTTCATTGCAGTAATACGTGAATGTGGATATCTTTTACTGAATTCATAGTATAACGAATAAAGGGTAGTCATTGGATATTTGCCATTAAACTCGACTCCTCCATCTAATTGTATACTTAGTTTATTTAAAATGCCTAACCTTTATTTAAGTAAACATAATAATAATAAGTCTTGGAATTTGCGCTTGTTGTGTATTATCAAAAAGTCAATTGCATATACATTTTGGCTTAAATTGATGGGCAATACAAGTTGGATAATTAACTTGATTTATGGCTTTATGGCGGTAGCGGGGAGGTGGCGATGGGTATAAAATGGAAGATACTTGATATATATATATATACTATTCTAGAAGCTACATGTCAAGTTTGGCGACTATAGCTCTTATTATTTACCAACATTGCGCAAAAAACTGATTTTCGATATCGATTTTTATCGATTACTTGGAAACGGGGCAAGCTATCGAATATCGGAAACAAACTCGATCTGCAAGGGCACTAGGAGGACCGACAGCTAAAATTTCTAGTTCTTATAGGTTCTGAGATCCTTGCATTCATACATACGGACAGACGGACGGACAGACAGACGGATGGCTAGATCGCCTCGGCTATTGATGCTGATCAAGAATATATACACTTCATGGGGTCGGAGATGCTTCCTTCTGCCTGTTACATACATTTGCACAAATACATTATACCCCTTTTGCCCATTTTTAATGGGTTCAGGTATAAAAAGAAAAACGAAAATTAGAATATGATAAGAAAATAAATGATATAAAACTAGACATAGGAACTTTAGATATGCTAAATAGTGAAATAGCACATACGATAGAAAGTAAATATTTAGGACCATATAAGGTTATAAGCATAGAAGATAGGAAAAATAATACCCTAGATGTGGGAAAAAAGAAGCCGCTTGTAGTAAATAAGAATAGGTAAAAATTATTCAAAAACAAATTTAGCTCGAGCATAATTTTTATAAAAGGACTGATCAGTCATTAAACAATTTAAAAATTCAATTTTCTTAACAAATTAAAAATTTTATCATCTTACTATTTGTATGTTATTTAAAAAAAGAAAACCCAAACAAAAAAATAACACAAAAAATATTATTTATACAGTAAAGTAAAAATGATTTGCATAATACTTGTATAAAACTTATAAAAAAAAAACATATTATTTCAATGAATTTTTATGTCATCATATGTGATTCAATTTTTAAATTCGTATATACTTTTTAAATTTTTCAATTTTAATATATATAAAAAAAAAATTATTTTATTTTAATTAAGTTCATTAAATAACTACACATTTATAATATTACGATATTTGTACTCTAAAAAGGGAGGTGTAGTGTATTCATACACTCATATACATAAATACATAACTCAACTGGTAACACATTGTTGCAAGTCTAAACAAATATAAATATTAACAGTCAAACGCATAGCATAAATATTGTCGTATATATATATGTATATGCACATACACATGTACATTCATACATATAGTGCTGCGCAAATAAGTAACATGATGCCACTTAAGCAGGCCAAGACAGCGTGAGACCGTTGTCCGAAGGATAACCGCTGATCTTGCACTTTAGCAGCTCCGACAGTGAGCGCTCTTATGTATGAGTACACCCGCTCTCTCTCTCTCACTCTCTGTAGCTGTTAACGGATAACAGCATAAGTATATACATGTATCCATAGGACAAGTGCATTGACTTTGAATAAATTCATTCTAACAATGCAAACCAGCACTGATGTGCTCTTGTCAATCAAAGTGAAATATTTCTAACACATCAAAGTGGAACATTTATGATAATACAATAAAGGTGGAACTTCATTATTACATTACATTTACTTGTTGTCACAACTGTTAGTGTTGTTCATTTGTTAGAAGTTCCGGCTGTTTGTTGTTTATCGATTATGTGGTTCATTTTGGATAGTGCTGTGTTGGTCAGTTGTAGCACTAACCATACAATGCATAGACTTGTCAAATGTCGTTTTAATCGGATACCGATAAATCGTCAACGACTGAGCCCCATGGGTGCTCGCGCCCATTTTAGTGTGCCCAGACAAAGTAAGACTGCTGAGAGTGGCAGCCGAACGCCGGCCTCGAAAACCGAACGTTCAGTATGAAGCCGCATCTCGCTCAGCGCACAACGCCGCTGCGGCTGATGCTATTTCGTAGTATATGTATGTTAGTTTCAGCCCAAATACATACATATGTGTGTATGCGTGTGCAGAGTGTGCCTCGCTCTCACTTATTGCTTTTCGAACTTGTGTGCATCTCCTTCTCCCTGCATAGCTTCTCAAAAACCCCAAGATCTACAAACATACATACATATGTTTGTGTTGTGTGGATGTGCGCACAAGTAGATCGCGGCGTTTGTCGCGAGCCAGAGATTTTTTCTTCAATTGTGTGCCCTTTGTGCCTGTGGTGGCAAAAGGCACACACATTCAAATGCTTTATCATGTATTTCTTCGTCCAGTCAGCAATAATGAGAAGATTTTGATATATTTATATTTATTAAAAACTTAATTGACCTAAATGATATATTTATATATTATATTTTAATATTTTTGTTTACTGTGGGGACCAATTTTGCTTAAAATTAAAAAAAAAAAACGAAGTCGTATTTCTGCAAGGGTAATTCTTCGTCGGCTTGTCGAATAATTTAAGAAAAGACCAAAAATTGAAAATGTTCAATTTTGTTGACTTGCTACTTGTGCACACGCACACCCTTTCGAGTAAGCAGTTGGGTGACATTATTAAAGGGTTTGGCCTGTTCATGTGCAAAGCTCCTATTTTCCATGCATGTTGTCAGGGTAAGGGTACCTGAACGTTGGCATAAGTGCATGATAACTCTTTGGGCCTGCCAAGCACACACACTTACACACTTTTCTATATAGATGGAAGCATTTGTGCCTTTGTGTGCGTGTTGGTTGCCTGCCTGCCTGCCCGATGCAAATTTGACAAAAGTTTTTGGCATTTCTGAATTTCGAGCTCTACACACAGACACACACACACACAAACACAAATGTGTGCGAATGAGCCGATCAAGGGTTTGTCGTGAGACATAGATATTTTCATCAATGGGTGCGTAAATTTGGGCGACGGTGTGCTTGCGGTCGCGTAAGGCACTAGTGTCTGAATAGTCATTTGGTACAAAACTATCAATTCATTCCTTGACTGGTGTCCGACTAGCTTTAAAGTTAGTATTAACTATCAACCACCCACTGTGCGCATGTTATCTAACATCACAGCCATAGCTGAAGCCTGGGCTCGTTCAGATCATAAGTTTGATTTAATGTATGCCAAGCGTGCTTTTGTACACTGGTACGTTAAAGAAGGTATGGAGAAAAAAGAATTTTCTGAAGCTAGGGAGGATCTAGCCGCTCTTGAGAAGGATTATGAAGAGGTGGGAATTGATTCAAACACCGATCTAGACGAATGTGATGAGTACTGAAAAATACTGTTACGCATGCTCGGAATGACTAACTATGCAATAAAACTCTGTAAAACGAAGATGATTTTACCAAACACTTTCCATTGATATGATTTTCGATTTTGTACTCCACTTAATTATTTTCAAAATAAAATATCACATTTTAAAATTAAATATGTACTTAAACAATTAAATACACATTATGATAAAAGTTTTTTTAATTTTTTCCTTTTTAAACTTTATAGAAATAATGAAGCATACATATAACACGAATTTCGCGCCTAAATAAATTACCATATGATTATTTAATTAAATAGAAATTTCAGTTTTTGGATAAAAAGTTGTTAAGCCAAGTTTCGATGACTGGTAAATTCTCTTTACTCCACAGTGCTTCTTCTCTTATGTTGCGGAGAGACTTTTCAATTATGTGTTGTGCACTCCCGAATTCTCCAGAATGCTTCTCATAAAGCTCCTTTACCATGCCATAGCCTTTTTGAGTTAGGAAAAACCCGGTTGCTGAACCTATTAAGTGATCCCATAAATTGGTATTATTTTTAAATCTGAAATATAAAATATAACGTTGCATTAAACATTTGTACATGTACTTTAAGATTTACATAATTAATGACTTTCAATTGGTACGGCGATTAGATCAAAACCTCTTTTTCAAAATACTCTTTGTGGAGTACCGAAGTTGCAAACAGAAGATGCAAATTGCTTGTTGCTGCCCAAAACTAATATACAATTTTAAGTTTCCCCTGTTCAACATGGATTCGTAAAGAATCGGTCAAGTACGACCAATCTGCATCCTTGGTAAATGATGCTTTCCTTTCGAAAATGCAAACTGATGTCATTTACACTGACTTCTGAAAGGCGTTTTTAAACTTGACCGAATAGGTTTTCCTCCGTCTCTTTTGCTTTGGATTAGTTCTTATTTAAAAGGTAGGACCCAAAGAGTTATGCTGATGCTGACTACCTCTAAATAGGTTCGCGTTACTTCTGGTGTGCCTCAAGGTAGTCATCTTGGACGTTTACTCTTTTTATAAATGATCTCCCCTCTGTTATATCACATGCCCGTGTACTCATGTATGCGGACGGCGTGAAACTTATTCTATCATACACTAATCCCCTGCATCATTCTCGTCTTCAAGACGATTTGAACGATATGCAACTTTGGTGTTCGGCCAATCAATTGCATCTGAATTGTTCAAAGTGTATGTTTATGACATTTAATCGTACTACACCTTATCTTGTCAGTTATACAATCGACAATACCCCATTGCAAGGTATACTAACAGTTAAGGATCTAGGCGTTCTTTTTGATTCTAAACTCTGTTTCAATCTTCACATAGATACCATCGTTAATGAGGCAAAAGGTGTACCTGGATTCATTAAACGATGGTCTACAGAGTTTAACGATCCTTTTATAACGAAACTTCTGTACATCTCTCTTGTTCTGGTCTCCGCAGTATAACAATAGCCGGGATCGTATTGAATCTGTTCAGAGGCAATTTCTGCTTTTTGCCTTACGAGGTTTAAATTGGGACCCTAATCTTCGGTTGCCATCCTATTCCAGCAGGCTGCTTCTTCTTAATCTTCCGTTGTTAACCAACCGTAGGACAATTCTCGGTGTTGTCTTTCTACATAAGTTGGTTGTTGGTGATATAGATTCTCCTTTTCTACTAGGGCGTCTTCAATTCTCTGTTCTCTGTGCTAGACCAACCAGAAATTATCGCCCCTTATTCCTATCGACGTGCACAACAGACTACGCTATGCACAATCCTTTTCGCGTGCTATATAAAAATTACAATAGTTTGCATCACGTTTTCTCTTCCGAACTTTCTCTAGCTTTCAGGATACCTTCGGGAAGTCACTGACCATTCCCAACTATGAGCAGGGGCATAGCTTGCCGGACAGGCTGTAAATTTTCCCCCACCGGGTGGGTGATTTACCATTACTTCCCCAATACTATCTCTTTATCCTATCTACTTAACACTCTATATAACTAGCATACAATTCTTTACTTTATTAACAATCTTCTTACTTATGTCCTATTTATGGTATTTTCTTAAATAATATAGCAATTTTAGATTATTTTTAATTTTACTTAAGAACACTTTTTTCCCACTTACACACTTCTTCTTAGAAGTAGGCTCAAATAGCGTTACTGACAAAATTAGCTGTGAAAAGGGGCACAGCTGGCCGGACTGGCAAATAAAACACATCCATCGGTCGGTGATGCTAGTAGGCTGCCTTTAGCAAAGCTAGTCAATGGCGCTCTGCGCCGTTTCGTTTTCGAAGTATGTTGCGCGAAAATCAATTGCACCTGCGATCGATTATTTTCTCAGCCATGCATGTATGAGTTCATTAAAATATGTATGTGTTGTTATAGCAATAACATATTTACTGCAGTGGCTTTTGCTGCCAACTATGACCTATCCCAAATTTCTAATTACATATTTACGATATTTGTTGAGGTTGGTTGATTGCTTGGCCCTCATAGAGTCGAAGCTGGTAATATATTCTACAATTAGCATTTTCCCTCTTTAAGTTGTGAGAGCGCAATGATATTAATTTCGATCTCAATTTTAAAAAAATAAATATGTAGCATTTTGCTGCATGGCGTTAGTTATCTGAGTATTTATATAATCTCTGGTCATGCGCTCACATACGCAAAGATCAGCCCAGCAGCTTGAAAACATTTTCTACACTGTGATGTCATGCGCAGAACAAAAGGTGGCAATTTTCATTATAGCGTATACTTATTTTGCTTCACAGACACACACATATACACTTGCACCAAAATGAGTGTTTTGAGAAACACATGCCAACAACTATGAGGAAAGTTATAGCATATTAATAAGTAACTAAAATTTTCTCTGACATTAAAAGAACAGGTTATAGCACAGATTAAATGTTAATATATTCTGTTTTGAATGAACGAAAATTGATAAAGTTGATCTGCCAGACCTGTTAGTTGAAAGTGAGTGGAAAAGATGACATGTGGTTATGCGAATCACAGGCACAGCAGTGCTTAGAAACAACAATGAGTTAGAAGAGTGCAGTAGTTTAGATCAGAGGCTGTACCCCAAAAGAATAACGAATAGCAAGTCTAGTGGACAGTTTTTCAGTACTAAGCAAAAGTAGAACACAAAGGTATAGGTTATTGTTTCGAAGTGACTCGAGATCAGACGACGTATTACTTGTGTACTGGTTAAGAGAAAAGTAGAAAAGAAAAAGTACAGTCCACACCTAAAGTTTGTTCACTATTGCTATACATCATTTTGTGGGGAGAAAAAGTATGATTATCATCCATAATAGTGCCTCAATTACAATTAGTTCTGGTTCCATAGGATACGCTGTGAAGAAATTGGAATTTCATCAATTGCGGGGCAGGGGGTACAAGTACCGGTGGTCATCCGATTGGTGGTTGGAACAGACAGGATTTACACTATCCGAAGAACAGTTACGGACTTCGGCGGGTGCACCGGAAAGTTCTCCGATTATCCCAATCCGCGATAAAGAGCTCGACCTATCCTTAACCTTAACATTTTATTATACACTAACTCGCGCCTACACAACTATGGTAAAGTACTTTAAATATAAACAACGTAAATACAGTATAATTTGCTTAGCTGCCTCGATACTTAGCTGCACCAGTAAGAAAGCTGCCTGAAATTTTCTTTTCGCTGCAATAAGAGCTAATTTTGTATGAAATAAATTACGTTGAGTGCATCTAACTAAACAGTCTTTTGCACACAAGCGCCTCCCATAGGGAGTAATTTTTTGTTCATGTGCAAAGCTCCTATTTTCCATGCATGTTGTCAGGGTAAGGGTACCTGAACGTTGGCATAAGTGCATGATAACTCTTTGGGCCTGCCAAGCACACACACTTACACACTTTTCTATATAGATGGAAGCATTTGTGCCTTTGTGTGCGTGTTGGTTGCCTGCCTGCCTGCCCGATGCAAATTTGACAAAAGTTTTTGGCATTTCTGAATTTCGAGCTCTACACACAGACACACACACACACACAAACACAAATGTGTGCGAATGAGCCGATCAAGGGTTTGTCGTGAGACATAGATATTTTCATCAATGGGTGCGTAAATTTGGGCGACGGTGTGCTTGCGGTCGCGTAAGGCACTAGTGTGTGAATAGTCATTTGGTACAAAACTATCAATTCATTCCTTGACTGGTGTCCGACTAGCTTTAAAGTTAGTATTAACTATCAACCACCCACTGTGCGCATGTTATCTAACATCACAGCCATAGCTGAAGCCTGGGCTCGTTCAGATCATAAGTTTGATTTAATGTATGCCAAGCGTGCTTTTGTACACTGGTACGTTAAAGAAGGTATGGAGAAAAAGAATTTTCTGAAGCTAGGGAGGATCTAGCCGCTCTTGAGAAGGATTATGAAGAGGTGGGAATTGATTCAAACACCGATCTAGACGAATGTGATGAGTACTGAAAAATACTGTTACGCATGCTCGGAATGACTAACTATGCAATAAAACTCTGTAAAACGAAGATGATTTTACCAAACACTTTCCATTGATATGATTTTCGATTTTGTACTCCACTTAATTATTTTCAAAATAAAATATCACATTTTAAAATTAAATATGTACTTAAACAATTAAATACACATTATGATAAAAGTTTTTTTAATTTTTTCCTTTTTAAACTTTATAGAAATAATGAAGCATACATATAACACGAATTTCGCGCCTAAATAAATTACCATATGATTATTTAATTAAATAAAAATTTCAGTTTTTGGATAAAAAGTTGTTAAGCCAAGTTTCGATGACTGGTAAATTCTCTTTACTCCACAGTGCTTCTTCTCTTATGTTGCGGAGAGACTTTTCAATTATGTGTTGTGCACTCCCGAATTCTCCAGAATGCTTCTCATAAAGCTCCTTTACCATGCCATAGCCTTTTTGAGTTAGGAAAAACCCGGTTGCTGAACCTATTAAGTGATCCCATAAATTGGTATTATTTTTAAATCTGAAATATAAAATATAACGTTGCATTAAACATTTGTACATGTACTTTAAGATTTACATAATTAATGACTTTCAATTGGTACGGCGATTAGATCAAAACCTCTTTTTCAAAATACTCTTTGTGGAGTACCGAAGTTGCAAACAGAAGATGCAAATTGCTTGTTGCTGCCCAAAACTAATATACAATTTTAAGTTTCCCCTGTTCAACATGGATTCGTAAAGAATCGGTCAAGTACGACCAATCTGCATCCTTGGTAAATGATGCTTTCCTTTCGAAAATGCAAACTGATGTCATTTACACTGACTTCTGAAAGGCGTTTTTAAACTTGACCGAATAGGTTTTCCTCCGTCTCTTTTGCTTTGGATTAGTTCTTATTTAAAAGGTAGGGCCCAAAGAGTTATGCTGATGCTGACTACCTCTAAATAGGTTCGCGTTACTTCTGGTGTGCCTCAAGGTAGTCATCTTGGACGTTTACTCTTTTTATAAATGATCTCCCCTCTGTTATATCACATGCCCGTGTACTCATGTATGCGGACGGCGTGAAACTTATTCTATCATACACTAATCCCCTGCATCATTCTCGTCTTCAAGACGATTTGAACGATATGCAACTTTGGTGTTCGGCCAATCAATTGCATCTGAATTGTTCAAAGTGTATGTTTATGACATTTAATCGTACTACACCTTATCTTGTCAGTTATACAATCGACAATACCCCATTGCAAGGTATACTAACAGTTAAGGATCTAGGCGTTCTTTTTGATTCTAAACTCTGTTTCAATCTTCACATAGATACCATCGTTAATGAGGCAAAAGGTGTACCTGGATTCATTAAACGATGGTCTACAGAGTTTAACGATCCTTTTATAACGAAACTTCTGTACATCTCTCTTGTTCTGGTCTCCGCAGTATAACAATAGCCGGGATCGTATTGAATCTGTTCAGAGGCAATTTCTGCTTTTTGCCTTACGAGGTTTAAATTGGGACCCTAATCTTCGGTTGCCATCCTATTCCAGCAGGCTGCTTCTTCTTAATCTTCCGTTGTTAACCAACCGTAGGACAATTCTCGGTGTTGTCTTTCTACATAAGTTGGTTGTTGGTGATATAGATTCTCCTTTTCTACTAGGGCGTCTTCAATTCTCTGTTCTCTGTGCTAGACCAACCAGAAATTATCGCCCCTTATTCCTATCGACGTGCACAACAGACTACGCTATGCACAATCCTTTTCGCGTGCTATATAAAAATTACAATAGTTTGCATCACGTTTTCTCTTCCGAACTTTCTCTAGCTTTCAGGATACCTTCGGGAAGTCACTGACCATTCCCAACTATGAGCAGGGGCATAGCTTGCCGGACAGGCTGTAAATTTTCCCCCACCGGGTGGGTGATTTACCATTACTTCCCCAATACTATCTCTTTATCCTATCTACTTAACACTCTATATAACTAGCATACAATTCTTTACTTTATTAACAATCTTCTTACTTATGTCCTATTTATGGTATTTTCTTAAATAATATAGCAATTTTAGATTATTTTTAATTTTACTTAAGAACACTTTTTTCCCACTTACACACTTCTTCTTAGAAGTAGGCTCAAATAGCGTTACTGACAAAATTAGCTGTGAAAAGGGGCACAGCTGGCCGGACTGGCAAATAAAACACATCCATCGGTCGGTGATGCTAGTAGGCTGCCTTTAGCAAAGCTAGTCAATGGCGCTCTGCGCCGTTTCGTTTTCGAAGTATGTTGCGCGAAAATCAATTGCACCTGCGATCGATTATTTTCTCAGCCATGCATGTATGAGTTCATTAAAATATGTATGTGTTGTTATAGCAATAACATATTTACTGCAGTGGCTTTTGCTGCCAACTATGACCTATCCCAAATTTCTAATTACATATTTACGATATTTGTTGAGGTTGGTTGATTGCTTGGCCCTCATAGAGTCGAAGCTGGTAATATATTCTACAATTAGCATTTTCCCTCTTTAAGTTGTGAGAGCGCAATGATATTAATTTCGATCTCAATTTTTAAAAAATAAATATGTAGCATTTTGCTGCATGGCGTTAGTTATCTGAGTATTTATATAATCTCTGGTCATGCGCTCACATACGCAAAGATCAGCCCAGCAGCTTGAAAACATTTTCTACACTGTGATGTCATGCGCAGAACAAAAGGTGGCAATTTTCATTATAGCGTATACTTATTTTGCTTCACAGACACACACATATACACTTGCACCAAAATGAGTGTTTTGAGAAACACATGCCAACAACTATGAGGAAAGTTATAGCATATTAATAAGTAACTAAA
Source organism: Drosophila borealis (assembly GCA_035045885.1). Taxonomy (NCBI): domain Eukaryota; kingdom Metazoa; phylum Arthropoda; class Insecta; order Diptera; family Drosophilidae; genus Drosophila; species Drosophila borealis. The sequence goes on from JAWNOR010000195.1 coordinate 332,089, forward strand.
ATTTTCTCTGACATTAAAAGAACAGGTCCTTGATTATAGCACAGATTAAATGTTAATATATTCTGTTTTGAATGAACGAAAATTGATAAAGTTGATCTGCCAGACCTGTTAGTTGAAAGTGAGTGGAAAAGATGACATGTGGTTATGCGAATCACAGGCACAGCAGTGCTTAGAAACAACAATGAGTTAGAAGAGTGCAGTAGTTTAGATCAGAGGCTGTACCCAAAAGAATAACGAATAGCAAGTCTAGTGGACAGTTTTTCAGTACTAAGCAAAAGTAGAACACAAAGGTATAGGTTATTGTTTCGAAGTGACTCGAGATCAGACGACGTATTACTTGTGTACTGGTTAAGAGAAAAGTAGAAAAGAAAAAGTACAGTCCACACCTAAAGTTTGTTCACTATTGCTATACATCATTTTGTGGGGAGAAAAAGTATGATTATCATCCATAATAGTGCCTCAATTACAATTAGTTCTGGTTCCATAGGATACGCTGTGAAGAAATTGGAATTTCATCAATTGCGGGGCAGGGGGTACAAGTACCGGTGGTCATCCGATTGGTGGTTGGAACAGACAGGATTTACACTATCCGAAGAACAGTTACGGACTTCGGCGGGTGCACCGGAAAGTTCTCCGATTATCCCAATCCGCGATAAAGAGCTCGACCTATCCTTAACCTTAACATTTTATTATACACTAACTCGCGCCTACACAACTATGGTAAAGTACTTTAAATATAAACAACGTAAATACAGTATAATTTGCTTAGCTGCCTCGATACTAAGCTGCACCAGTAAGAAAGCTGCCTGAAATTTTCTTTTCGCTGCAATAAGAGCTAATTTTGTATGAAATAAATTACGTTGAGTGCATCTAACTAAACAGCCTTTTGCACACAAGCGCCTCCCATAGGGAGTAATTTTTTGCCAATTTCTATGAATATCATGTAAGTTAACTACGCCATCGATGATTAGATGTGCTGATTTTTGATTTGTTTTTCTTATGTATACAATAAACTGTATTGAAATTAAATTAAATTTAATTTAAATACATAAAGTTAATAAAAACTATCAAATTAATTTATTAATCTTAGTACTGTTAAATAGAATTCGGTGCAATTTAAAAAAGTCGAGGTTACTATGAAATCGATTTACTTTTAGGAAAAAAAAAATAAATTAAGTTAACTGCCTTTTTAGGATAGCCGCCTCTAATGTCTGTGCAAAGTACTCGGGGCAGCTAAGCAAATTATATTGTATATCCATGGTCGCCGATACGATTTTATATTTTAAACCAAAACCCACTCTGTGACCTCTGTAGAAATAATCCTATATAAATCGTTCCCATTTTATTATCATTACATACATATATACATATATCGCCATTCATTCATATTCTACCTTGTATTAATTAAGAGAAATGTACGAAATCGGGGGATCATATCGAATTTATTTAATAGTTATGTTTAAATCTAAATAATATTCTAATTGTTGGTATTATTGTCCTGAGAAGAGCATGTGTAAGTCTGAGACGATGACAATATAAACTGAGCTGAACATAGGGTCATTGCTGACGTAATGTCAGGGAGACATAGGTAGGGTGGGTAGAAAAAGGAGGGAATCGAAACCATCTGATTCTTTCACTTATCGTGTGTTGTTGGAATATAATATTATTCGTCGGGAAAAATTTGTCATCTAGTTACGTCCGTATAACGTTGCTTTCCTTCTAAGCCTTCTTTCTTTCTAATTTCTTATATTTTTTTTATTAATGAATAAGCGCACCTAAAACATTATGCGAATGTGTGCCTAGGATAACGAGGAGAGTAGAGAAGAACCCCGACAATCCGGCGAGCTAGTCAGAGCTTAGCTGGATACTGCCGCTTGTCAGGAAACACACATTACATAATTGGCGCTCAACGTGGGCCCCGAGTCTAGCGTATATACTTTATCGACTTAAAGCCCCACAGGAAAACTCTTCACTAGTTCATCCAAAACAATAGAATTTTAATGTCATTTATGGTATTTAGTCTTATTATTTTCGCTTCGCACTCAATGATCGCCGAAACAAATGTAGAGACAGCTAACTATGTAAAGTCAGTTATCAAAGGACAGCAAAAGCGGATGAAGGTAGAGATTAGTACTCATATCAAAAATACTATAGAACAAACTCTAGGAGCTTTAGCAATCGAGAGAGCAGGTTCATCAACAAGTGCCGAATCAGCTCGCGCCGCCGTACGAAGCGCTGAAGAAAATGAAGCTAACACCTTTAATCAAGCCCCCCATGCTCCAGGGGCAGGAAGCCAAAAGAATGCTTGAACTGATACGTAGTTCCAGAGAAAGCCGCCAATATTTTGGGAAGTTGGCGTTTGAAGTTCGATGGGCCGAAGGATTCCAAGCAAGTGGACGAATTTCTGTATCGCTTGCGTTCCTTAACAGGTCAAACGTTAAATAATGACTACTCACCACTTTGTGATAATTTACAACTCCTTTTCACGGCAAAAGCTAGTGACTGGTTTCGGAATTTCCATCGAAAAAACCACCATTATTCGTGGGAGGGATTTTGCGTAGCATTCCAACCGAAGTTCGATGAGGTCAAAGATGATTTCGACTCATGGCAGCTGATCAGGTATCGACGTCAAAGAGATACTGAATCTTTCGATGATTATCAATCCTTATTGGAAGAAATGGTATCTCGTCTTTGTCATCATATCAACGAAGATAAGCTAATTGATATACTAAAACGAAACGCTAAGAGTGCTCTGAGGTATGAGCTTCTACATCTTAAAATAAGAAATATAAGTGAGTTAAGAGAGGAAGGTCGGAAGCTAGAAAACTTTCGTAGGGATACTAACAATTTCCTTCAACGTTCTAAATTCGGAAGGCCAAATGTGGCTAAAATAGTAAGCGATAATGAAGAACAGGAATACGAAAATATCGCAGAGATACGTCATAAAAGATTCGTTTGTTGGAACTGTTACAAAAAGGGTCATCGATTTGAGGATTGTATGGCGGAAAGACGGATATTTTGTTGTGGGTGTGGTGCTAAGAACACATATAAGCCCCGGTGCAGCAAGTGTTACCCGACGGAAAATCCGCAAGCAACTACCAGCTCGGCGCAGCTTACGAACTAGAAACACCCAAAAATAGTTCGAGTAACCTCTCAAAATAAACAAGTTACTTAATCCCAGATTTGTCAACACAAGTAGACCAGACATACAAAGAACCAGAATATCAAGACGACGTTGCAAAAATGTTCGCGTTAACAGAAACTCACGGAATAAGATGTAGCCGGTACAGTTTGAAATCAACTTCAAAACGCTGCACGTTAAGATTGAGCGATTTTTGGAAAAAAGGTTAAAGGTGTTCGGAAAAGGCTAATTTCAGCAGTGGTTATGAGCACTGACAATCGCCTTTACACTGACATAACAATAGAAGGTAGTATTTACAAAGCATTGTTAGGCTCTGGAGCTACCATTTGTTGCCTGGGGGCAACTGCGGCTAAGGCATTCTTGCAACATACCAATGTAAAAAAATGTTCAGGGAACATACGAACTGCTAGTAATGAGTCATGTCCTGTAGTAGCAAAGCTCAAGGTACCGATAACATTTCGTGGCCACTGCAAAGAAGTCGAATTCTTTTTAATACCCGAGTTAAAGCAAGATGTATACTTGGGAATGGATTTTTAGAGAATTTTTAGATTAGTTAATAATTTATTAACTGAAAACAAATCTTTTAGTGAATTGGATACTGGAAAAGATGTCTCCGATAACGAATCTCCAAACATGCAAGTACAAGATGAGAAAGAACGAGCGAGACTAAATACTGTAATTCAGTTTTTTCCTTCTTATGAACGATAAGGTTTAGGATTTACTAATCTCATCCAGCATTCCATAGAAATAGAAACGAATACTCCAATAAAGCAGCGTCATTGGCCTATCTCTAACGCTAAAGAGAAACTAGTGTTTGATGAAGTAGAGAAAATGGAGTAGTTACTGTGTATTGGTACAGAAGGGAAAAAAGAATAGCTTATGTCTAGATTCTCGATAAATAAATAGACATATAGACGGTATATTAAGCCGGTTGCCACCAGCAAAGTATATAACGGGTCTGGACATGAACAAGCCTATTGGCAAATACCTCTCACTGAATCTTCTCGACCTTTTACGGCATTTACGGTACCCAACAGTCCTCTCTACCAAAATAAAGGTATGCCCTTTTGGTTAACAAGTGCGGCCCAAACCCTGTGTGGACTGATGGATCAGGTGATCCATCACTTATGGAAAGCTAAGCTAAGCATGGAAAAATCAAACTTTTGTCTGCGCGAGATCAAATATCTGGGGTTTGTAATCGGATACGGTTAGCTCAAGACAGATCCAAACAAAGTACAATCAATTAACAACTATTCTATTCCTAAAACAGTTAAGCAGCTTAGACGTTTCCTAGTTCTCGCTGGGTGGTATCGATGATTTGTGGATAATTATGCAACCGCCAGTTTTCCTCTCACATAACTTCTGAGGAAAGCTAAGTCAATTACATGGAATCCTTTGGCTGACGAGGCGATTAAAGAGTTGTAACGTCGTTTGACGTCCGCTCCAGTCCTGGCAACACCGGACTTTTCAAAACCATTTGATGCTAGTACGTTCGGGCTTGGCTGTGTGCTGGCTCAGAAGAGTAAATCGGGTGAAGAATTACCGATCGCCTTCATGTCTGAGAAGCTTTCAAAGGCGAAAAAAAGAAATTACTCAGTGGCCGAGTTAGGGTGCTGAACAATAATAAGAGGTATTAAGAAATTTAGTGCTTATATAGAAGGGCAAGATTTTAAGGTGATTACCGGCCATGCCTTTTTGCAACGGCTCATGCGTCAGAAAGATCTTACAGGTCGTTTAGCTAGATGGGCATTAAAATTGCAAAGGCTTCTCGATTAAGATAACCCATAGAAAAGGTTCCTTAAATGTAGTAGCCGAAGCGTTTTCCCGACAAAGTGAGCCAGGAGTTGCCGAATTATGCGATCAAGGGCCAATTGTAGATGTTAACTCAGAAGAATTAGAGTTACCAGATCATGTTAACCTTCTAGATACGATACGTGATAATCAAGTTAAGTTTCCCGATTTAAAGATCCGGGATGATATTGTCTATAAAAGAACAAAGCCAGCAATTGGGAAGGTTGCACTGGATAGAATGGCCTGGAAGCTATGGATACCATCTACACTCACACAACAAGTCATTAGTAGGGCACACGATCCACCCAACGCATCTCATAGCGGTATAGATTAGACTATAGATAGAATTAAAAGATATATTTTTTGGCCGAAGATGGTGACTCAAATACGGGAATATGTAACGGGAATATGTGTATGTCGGCAAACAAAGAACCAAAATATTGTTCTAAGACCAACTATAGGCAAGCCAATGAGCTCAAAACGTTCATTTCAGATGCTTTATATGGTCCTGTTATGACCATACCCCAGATCAAAAAATATAGAAAATATAGGACTTTTGGTTATAGTCGACCATCACAGGAAATTCCATTTCCTATGGCCTCTTAAAAAGTTTACCTCCATCATAATTTGTGATTATCTAGAAAATACCCTATTTTGCATTCTCAATTACCTGAGAAAATTTTAACCGATAATGGAACTCAATTTGTTTCGGGAGTATTTAAGGCTTTTCTAACCAGATTCGGAATAGATCACATGTGCACGGCCATATATTCGCCCCAAGCGAACGCAAGCGAGAGACTAAATCGATCGATACTTGCATATTTATATACTATACGTGCATACATAGGGCAAGACCATTCTAATTGGGATCTTAAACTTCCAGAAATAAGCACTGCGCTAAGAGCTAGTGTGCATCAAAGCACTGGGTTTGCTCCGTACTTTTTGGCATTTGGTAAGAACATGGTTCTTCTTGGCACATACGAGTTACTACGTCGTTTACAATTAAGAAATGAAGATACTAGAATTGAGCATCCCAATGTTATTCAAACTATTCTTGAATTCTTGGCACTGCGAAAGATGGCCGAGTCGCATCAAAAAAACGCTAACAGGTACAATTTGCGTAGTCGAGATGTACTGCTTAAAATCGGAGATAAGGTATTCGAACGCAACTTTTGCCAGAGTAATGCTGCTAAAAAATGTAGTGCGAAGCTAGCTCTAGTTTTTGTACCTGCTCTGGTAACTCGAAAAGGTGGTTCGTCATATTATCAGTTGTCAAATGAACAAGGAAAGGTCTTAGGGGTGTTTCATCTTAAAAACAAACAAATCAAATCTTAGAAAACTGCCTGTTTTCAATTAACGCCTCGCTATTAAAACTAGCGTTTCATTAACTGTGTTGTAGTCGACAATTTTTAGGTACTGAGCAAACATAGAACACAAAGGTACTTTTGAACATATGGTTCTAAAACTGGAAGCTCTCTTATGTTGCAGAGAGGAGTTCAGTAGTTCAGATTAGGCTGAGTGCATGTCAAACGTGCAATTATCTATAGTGATAAGCACTTTCTGAAGTTAAATAGAGTAAGTCGAGCTTTATTCAAAGCTTAACTGGAAGCTTTCGCTAAGAGCGCGGCGCTCAGAATTTTATCTAACTGCTGGCATTTAGGCTTCCCATTCTCTGATAATGTCGTGAGCGAGCATTGGTGCTGTTTCGTATGATGATGCAGTTATTCGACTGGAAAAGGCATCCGTTAGGTATGCTCAGTAGAAGAGGACAGCGATGGTGTCAAGGTGATCTGTCTAGCTTTGAGAGGAATTTACTGGAAGCGACATGCGCCGCTAAGCAACCAAATTATGGCGATATAGGTTATTGTTTCGAAGTGACTCGAGATCAGACGACGTATTACTTGTGTACTGGTTAAGAGAAAAGTAGAAAAGAAAAAGTACAGTCCACACCTAAAGTTTGTTCACTATTGCTATACATCATTTTGTGACCTACATTGGAAAAAAAAAGTGTTTTGGCTGGGGAGAAAAAGTATGATTATCATCCATAATAGTGCCTCAATTACAATTAGTTCTGGTTCCATAGGATACGCTGTGAAGAAATTGGATTTTCATCAATTGCGGGGCAGCGGTTACAAGTACCGGTAGTCATCCGATTGGTGGTTGGAACAGACAGGATTTACACTATCCGAAGAAGAGTTATGGACTTCGGCGGGTGCACCGGGAAGTTCTCCGGTTATCCCAATCCGGGAAAAAAAACGCGACCTATCCTTAACCTCACCAAGAAAAGAAAAGCAAAGGAACAGCCTCGTGTCAACTTAAACCCCGACGATATTAATTTAATATAGTAAAAGGAACTAACTCAAAAAAAAATTTCAAAATGTTTTAGCGTGATCGATTCACGTAGTGGTCCACTGGCTGTGTCGTTTAGAACTTTCATCAATGTTAATTAAATGTGGACCAATGCATCAAAGCCAAGTTTCGAAACTTGCCAAATAATTGCACCAGGTGATCAGGTTGAATTTCAAATACCCTGAGAAAGAAAGCTCTTTCGCAACTTCTATCTAATTATGGCATTTATTTGGTATTCGAAGACTTTGGAACCGTTTCTGTGTAAATCTAATTAAGTCCGTGCTTTATTGTCGGTTTTTATTTCTTTGTTTCTCTAACATTTATTAAATTAATATCGCAACGGATTGACATAGAGCGGGTATAAAAAAAAATTAAAAACAAATGAATTTCAATTGAAATATTCTCAGTCGGCATGGTGTATATTTAATGTCTCTGCATTTCCACAGATTTTTCAACAACAAGATGAGTATCAGGGTACCACCGTCACCCTTGAGCTCAACGATACGGAACATTTTATTACACACTAACTCGCGCCTATACAACTATGGTAAAGTACTTTAAATATAAACAACGTAAATATATCCATGCACGCCGATACGATTTTATATTTTAAACCAAAACACACTCTGTGACTTTTGTCTAAATAATCCTATATAAATCATTCCCATTTTATTATCATTACATACATACATATATACACATATCGCCATTCATTCATATTCTACTTGTATTAATTGAGAGAAATGTACGAAATCGGGGGATCATATCGAATTTATTTAATAGTTATGTTTAAATCTAAATAATGTTCTAATTGTTGGTATTATTCTCCTGAGAAGAGCATGTGTAAGTCTGAGACGATGACAATATAAACTGAGCTGAACATAGGGTCATTGCTGACGTAATGTCAGGGAGACATAGGTAGGGTGGGTAGAAAAAGGAGGGAATCGAAACCATCTGATTCTTTCACTTATCGTGTGTTGTTGGAATATAATATTATTCGTCGGGAAAAATTTGTCATCTAGTTACGTCCGTATAACGTTGCCTTCCTTCTGAACCTTCGTTAATTTCTTTCATTTTTTTATACCCTAAAAAGGGTATAATGTATTGCAAATGTATGCAACAGGCAGAAGGAAGCATCTCCGACCCCATAAAGTATATATATTCTTGATCAGCATCAATAGCCGAGTCGATCTAGCGATGTCCGTCTGTCCGTCCGTCTGTCTGTCTGTCCGTATGTATGAGCGCAAGGATATCAGAACCTATAAGAGCTAGAGACTTGAAATTTTAGCTGTAGGTCCTCCTAGTCCATGCCCAGATCGAGTTTGTTTCCGATATTCGATAACTTGCCCCGTTTGCAAGAAATCGATATCGAAATCCTGTTTTTTTTTACCAATTTCGGTATATAATAAGAACTAGACTCACCAAACTTGACATGTAGCTGCTAGAATAGTATATATATATCAAGTTTCTTTCATTTTATAGCTATCGCCACCTCCCCGCTACCACCGCAAAGCCACCAATCATGTTAGTAAACCAACTTGTATTGCCTATCTAATTAAGCCAAATATTAAATTACATTGTCATTTTGAGAATACACGAATATTTTATAGTACAATAAGATTTACTACTGAAAATTTCATTAAGATCGGATAAGAAACACGAAAGAAAATGCGTTTTGGGTTGCAAACGCGTGCAGCAGCAAGCGCAAGTTCGAAAAATTTCTGTATACATGTGCACACACACATTCATGTGCGTCTGCTTTGAATTCTATTAACAGCATTGTAATTGCGATTGTATTGTTTTCGGTGCTGCTTTTTTATTTCGTTTTTTCTCATTAAGACTTAATTATTGGTGTGGCTGTTGAGTAGAGGCGGCGGAAAGTAGCGCGGTCAGGTACGAGTTCGAACCCTGCCGAGGAAACTATTTTTTTTTTGCTGGTGTGGCTGTTGCGTAGAGGCGGCAGCAAGTAATGCGGTCAGTTGCGAGTTCAAACCCTGCCAAGGAATCTTTTTTTTAAAAAATAACCTTTTTTGCTACTAAAGCAATAGAGCGCGTAACGCGAGCTGCGTTTGGTATATATATATATATATATAAGAATAAGAGGGTTCAGGGTATCCCCTAGTCGGGAGTTCCCGGCTAGAACCTCTTACTTGTTTATTAATGAATAAGTGTTTATTAATGAATAAAACATTATGCGAATGTGCGCCTAGAATAACGAGAAGAGTAGAGAAGAACCCCGACAATCCGGCGAGCTAGTCAGAGCATAGCTAGAGGTGCCCCCTTCGAAATCCTCCTATTCAAACTCAATGTTTCTTATACTTTGGTCAGCTGTATACTGTCGCTTGTCAGGAAACACACATTATACAAGGAATGTATTTACTTTTGCCTTTTATTTTCCTGCCGATTCTTTTGTTTAGATTATTGGTTGTTTGGTATTTCTATTAAAACATTTAAGTCGCTTCTGAGACGATTCAAATGAAAATTAATTTAATTGAAATTAAAAAATCTTGCAACAATAATGGACATTTTCTTTATCATATAAAGAACAAAAGCGAAAAATAATTCTTTCTGGACCTTACCATCTTTATTACCAATCAGTCAGCGCATTAACGTGCGAATATTGTGGAACCGGATCTATGTATTATATAATCTACCGTACCTATTATAAAATGATTAGAATCCATAAAATAACCAAATTTTGAGTTCATGAATAAAAAATAAAGATATGTGGATGACAAATAATAAAGATTAAATATTTTAAGCAATTTAACATGGGCAAATGCACGGACATACTTCTGCCGTATCGGCGTCCAATAATCAGATAAGAAATTAAATAATGTGTAATAGCCACTGGAACTTCCGGTTAGCGAGGAAAAAATTAAGAATTGATCATTCTCGGTGAAATTAGAATGTTCTTCAAAAATCGACAATTCTAGCAGTCGGTAGATCTTTTCGGGCTGGGTTGAACAACCAGCTAGCGTCTTTAATAAATAAGTTCTTTCACTCTGTATTCGTGTTTTTGGAAACTGGATCACTCGTTCAAGTCCAAATTGCCACTCATCAGTGGAACCCCACCTAAAAACAGGGCAAATATAAAGATTTGCTACCCTGAAATACAAAAAATGTTATTGTATAGAATTGCTCAGAATTGCAGATATACTAACGGATTTTGTAAATTTGGGTTGTCCGCGTTTTGCCAGACTTTAAATGCATTCTTAGCTTCTTTAATACATGGAGGAAAACCTGAACGACACAAAAATCTTTTAGTTAATGAGCGTAAGTCTTTTTTCCAGTTCTCTTCTGTTTCAATTTCAGCTCCTAATTCTTCGTATAAAGGCGTTAGAAGTGTTAAAACATATTCCTGGAATAAATAAACTATGTTATTAACGTTTATTTAATAAAATGGTGAATACTCGCCTCAAATTTTTTATGAACCTCTGACATATCAATACGCCGACCAATTTGATCAATGAATGTAAAGACTGGATCCCATATGATATGATTTCGCTCGAATTTCATAAATAATGTCATGTTGAAGGCAGTAGCAAAACTTAAATCACCAGCGTATGCGAGGTTCCAAGCATCATGTAACAGTTTTGCCCTAAAAATAATGCAAGTCTCAGTACAAATCGCCATACATTGAGAAAGTAAGTATCTGGTGTTTCATTAAAAACATAAAAAAATGTATTTAAAAGAGTAAGAGGTTCTAGTCGGGAACTCCCGACTAGGGGATACCCTGAACCTTCTTCTTCCAACATCAAATGCAGCTCGGGATATGCGCTCGCTCGCTTTAGTATTAATAAAGATAAATTAAAATAAAAAAAGTTCCCTTAGCAGGGTTCGGACTCGCAACTGACCGCATTACTTGCTGCCGCCTCTACTCGACAGCCATACCAGCCAAAAAAAAGAATTTGTTTCCTCAGTAGGTTTCGAACTTCCAACATACCGCATTACTTGCCGCCGCTTCTACCCAACAGCCAATAATTGAGTCTCAATGAGAAAAAAACAAATTAATATAGCAACACAAAATACAATACAATCGGAATTGCAATGCTGTCAAAGCACATAAATGTGTGGGTGTACGTTTATACAGAAATTCTTGGAAGTTGCGCTTCTGATACAAGGAAAGTCAAAACACGTTTTCATTTGTGTTTCTTAACCGATCTTGATGAAATTGTCTGCAGTACATCTTATTGTGTTATAGAATATTTGTGTATTCTCAAAAGTAAATTGCAATTCAATTGTGGCGAATATTGGTGGGCAGCAAAAATTGGTTTCTTAAATTGATTTATAGCTATGAGGTAGTAGCGGGGAGGTGGTGATAGCTATAAAATGAAAGATACTTGATACATATACTATATATATATACTATTCTAGAAGCAACTTGTCAAGTTTGGTGACTCTAGCTCTTATTATTTACCTAAATTGCTCAAGTTATCGAGTATCGGAAAAACTCGATCTGCGCGGGCACTAGGAGGACCTACAGATAAAATGTCAAAAAAATGTGTCTAGCTCTTATAGGTTCTGAGATTCTTGCGTTCATATGTACGGATTGACAGACAGACGGACGGACGGACGCGGATCATAGTAAAATATCATACATTCCATTATAAAAACACACTTTCATGTGAGTTGCTCAACCAGATTAATTTATATCGCCAAAACCTTGTCGCTACATCTGAATCTGTATAAAATTCACTTTCAAGAAAAAAGAAGGCAAAAGATAAAGTAAGTAAGAACAACCGAAAAACATTTATTTAAGTTGATTGCATTTTGTTACAATCCCAATGGATAGCATTATTGTTTTTCCGATCAGCGGTTAATTAATGATTCGATTTTCTCAGTATGTGTTAAATTGCTTGTGATAATTTATGAGCATTAGCCATTAAATTAACTGTGACTCAAGTGTCTCATTGCGTGTGCAATAAGAAACTAGCGGAAACATGAATATGGACCCCCAATAGGTGTGCTCAATCATAGACGCAGCGCTTTTCGTTGCATTGATAGCTCCAACCGAAGCTTATAATCATAGAGAAGCCGTTCTGAGAAACGATTTCGCGCAACATTTAGCTGTAGGTCCTCCTAGTGCCCGCGTAGATCGAGTTTGTTTCCAATGTTCGATAACTTGCCCCGTTTCCAAGTAATCGATAAAAATAGATATCGAAATCCTGTTTTTTGAGCAATTTCGGCAAATAGAGTCACCAAACTTGACATATCTCTTCTAGAGTAGTATATATATATATGAAGTATCTTTCATTTTGTACCTATCGCCACCTCCCCACTACCACCGCATAGCCATAAATCAAGTTAATAGTCAAACTTGTATTGCCGATCAATTTAAGCCACAAGTTATAAGCAATTGACTTTTTGAGAATACACAAATATTCTGTGACACAATGTACTGTCGAAAATTTCATTAAGATCGGTTAAGAAACAAAAGTTATGTGCGCACGTGTTAGCAGCAGTAAGCGCTAGTTCCAAGAATTTATGTGTGCATGTACACACACACATTCATGCACGTCTGCTTTGAATTCTATCAACAGCATTGCAATTGCGATTATATTGTTTTCTGTGCTGCTATTTTAATTGGTTTTCTTCTCAGTTGGTCCCAATTATTGGTGTGGCTCTTGAGTTATGGCGGCAGCAAGTGGTGCAGTATGTAGCGAGTTCGAACCCTATGGAGGGAACTTATTTTTTTTTTTGGCTGGTGTGGCAGTTGAGTATAGGAGGCGTCAAGGGAACTTTTTTTTTAATTTATCTTTAATATTACTAAAGTAAACGAGCGCGAGCTGCATTTAGTGTTGGAGTAAGAGGGTTCAGGGTATCCCCTAGACGGGAGCTCCCGACTAGAACCTCTGACTTGTTTAATTTATCTTTTTTACTACTAAATCAAAGGAGCGGGTAGCGCGAGCTTCATTTGGTATATATAAGAATAAGAGGGTTCAGAGAATCCCCTAGTCGGGAGCTCCCGACTAGAACTTCTTACTTGTTAATATATGTATTACTTAGTTTTGATTTGGTTTTACAAACGATTTCGCTATATTGCATTGCTCGAATACTTAACGAAAGATCTGGGCAAACCCCACACCTGATTTGTAAAGTCCGCACTCTTTTCTTATTTTCTTCGTTTATCTTTATGTTACAAGTTTTCTTATGTCCACTCAGTTCAACCGCTCAAACATTGTGCCGTCTTTCTTCCTTTTTATCGATGTTGTCTTATTTCCAAGATCGATAAATTCCCTTATTCTATCGATACTTACATCGCTTAAATCTAGCACTTAAGTAATTATAAAAATCTTTACAAAAGGTTCCCTCATTTTGACACGAGCAAAACCAGTAAGAGGCTCTAGTCGGGAGTTCCCGACTAGGGGATACCCTGAACCCTCTTCTACCAAGCCCAAAGACAATATAAACACTAAGATGAGTAACGCCATACAACAAAATGCTACTATGCAGCTTGCTTTTTTGAAATTTGAAAACGAAAACGAAATCAGTATCATTGCGCTCTCACAGCCGAAAGAGCGAAAAGCTAAAAATAGAATGTACTCTGCGCTTCGGCTCTATGAGAGCTACGCAAGCAATTACGTTTGTATGTGTGTTAGTATACATAAATTTCAGCGTATTTGAATGTGATGTAATTCACAGCTCTTGCTTTAGCTGGCAAAGAAATCAATTTTGTTAGTTTTCTAGCGCTGATCATGCACCTATCCCAAATTTGTATTCACATACGAATGCATGCCTGTGCACTGAGGTTGGCTCCGTAAAAAATCTGTTTTTTAAAGTCGTCGCAAATATTTATATAATTTCTATAAATTAAATGATTAACTATTTATTATTTTTATATTATTAAAAAACAAAAGAGTGCCAAAAAATACAAATAGGGTAAATTAATTACGTCGGTAGCTAGTACGACCGGCCAAGTAAAAATAATTTCAACAAAAAAAATTGATAAAATGAATCTTTGGAAACACAAAATTTGCGCTCTTATTTCATTGCTTTTTTTTCTTGAAAATAATTATAATTTAATTAATAAGTTAATTGACAGAATTTATATAAATATTCGCATCGACTTTTAAACCCTCAGTACACAACATGCATTCATTTGTGAATACAAATTTGGAATAGGTCGTCCATGATCAGCGCTAGAAAACACAATTTATTTCTTCACCACCCAAAGCCAAGGCAGTGAATAACAACACATATTCATATACATATTTTGATATAGTTATGCATGCATAATTCACACATGCAAACACAGGTGCTTGCACGCCATTGGCTGAACAAGAACTTCTCTCGAACATACACTGTCCAGAAACAAAAGTGAAATAAATATATGTGTGATATTTTCTTAACATAGTTATTGCACAAGTTGCGCCTTGTAAAAAAATTATTTTATTCTTAAATTTCATTTCAAAATTTATAGTTAGTATCTAGGGTAATGTATCATTTAAATAAAGCAGAAGAACTTTGCGTCGATCTTAAGTTAAAAACTTTTCACTCAATGTACTTCGAAAACGAAGCGACGCAAAGCACCATCGACCAGCTTTGCTGACCGCAGGCTGGCGACTAACTTCGTTGCTCGGGTCAGCATCAGCAAGCCGCGACATCGGCATTCGTTCGTCTGGCTTTTGGAGAACGAATAACCAGTCGGCAGGTATGTCGTGCGAACACTCAAACGTCAGATGAAACGCCTGGCATGAAATTTTTCGTCGCATGCACATGTATGGGGGTTACTCATCTTAGTGTTTATATTGTCTTTGCCAAGACCATATGAAGCTTTAGCAATAATAAAAAAAAAAAAGAAAAAGTTCCGTATATAGGACTCGTAACAGACGCACTACTTTATCGATTACTTGGAAACGGGACAGGTTATCGAATATCGGAGACACACTCAATCTGCGCGGCCACTAGGAGGACCTACTGCTAATTTCAAGTCTTTAGATCGTATAGGTTGTGAGATCCTTGCGTTCATACATACGGACGGACGGACGGACAGACAGACGGACATGACTAGATCGACTCGGCTTCTGCTGTTACATACATTTGCACAAATACATTATACCATTTTAACCCATTTTCAATGGGTTCAAGGTATAAAAATACAATCAGTAGATACAGCAGTAGATCGTTTTTTGTTATAGAATATTGGCATGGTCGCAAAAATAATATTAATTCGTAGTTTAAATTGGTTTAATTAATTTACTTTTTTGATTTATGGTGATTGGGCTGACAGGGGGTGGTAGCTACAAAATAAAAGATACTTGGTCTGTATAATATAACCACGAACTACTCGTTATTATCGATAAATGCACAGCGGCCATCGGCGGGGATCAGCGATCAGCGACAGTTTATTGCGAAACATCCGTTGATAAATTTAATTGCCTGCACGAGGCGCCTACGCTTCATTTCTTGGCAACAGCGACAGCTGCGCTTTGCGGATGGAATTCTGTGGTTTAGCTTTAGCTTTTATATTCTTTGTAATTTATTCTTAATTTGAAAACGAACCTGCTCAATAATAAATAAATACAATAAACTCATCTGTTTCATTGATTTATTGAAACCTTAATATTAACTAACTAATTGGCGGCCAACTAAGAAATAAAAAAAAAAAACGTTAACCGGCGAATAAAGAGGAGCCAGTAAGAGGTTCTAATCGGGAGCTCCCGACTAGGGGATACCCTGAACTCTCTTATTCCAACAGCAAATGCAGCTCGGGATACGCGCTCGTTCGCTTTAGTATTAATAAACATAAATTAAAATAAAAAAAGTTCCCTTGGCAGGGTTCGGACTCGCAACTGACCGCATTACTTGCTGCCGCCTCTACTCGACAGCCGTACCAGCCAAAAAAAAAAGAATTTGTTTCCTCAGTAGGTTTCGAACTTCCAACATACCGCATTACTTGCCGCCGCTTCTACCCAACAGCCAATAATTGAGTCTTAATGAGAAAAAAACAAATTAATATAGCAACACAAAATACAATACAATCGGAATTGCAATGCTGTCAAAGCACATAAATGTGTGGGTGTACGTTTATACAGAAATTCTTGGAAGTTGCGCTTGCTGCCGCTGATACAAGGAAAGTCAAAACACGTTTTCATTTGTGTTTCTTAACCGTTCTTGATGAAATTTTCTGCAGTACATCTTATTGTGTTATAGAAATTTGTGTATTCTCATAAATTAAATTGCAATTCAATTGCGGCGTATATTGGTGGGCAGCAAATATTGGTTTCTTTACTTGATTTATAGCTATGAGGTAGTAGCTGGGATGTGGTGATAGCTATAAAATGAAGGATACTTGATGTATATATACTATTCTAGAAGCTACATGTCAAGTTTAGTGACTCTAGCTCTTATTATTTACCTAAATTGCTCAAGTTATCGAATATCGGAAAAACTCGATCTGCGCGGGCAGTAGGAGGACCTACAGATAAAATGTCAATAAAAATGTCCCTAGCTGCAACAAAGAAAAAGGAAAACATAGATCTACCCGACGCGGATCATAGTAAAATATCATACATTCCATTATAAAAACACACTTTCATGTGAGTTGCTCAACCAGATTAATTTATATCGCCAAAACCTTGTCGCTACATCTGAATCTGTATAAAATTCACTTTCAAGAAAAAAAGAAGGCAAAAGATAAAGTAAGTAAGAACAACCGAAAAACATTTATTTAAGTTGATTGCATTTTGTTACAATCCCAATGGATAGCATTATTGTTTTTCCGATCAGCGGTTAATTAATGATTCGATTTTCTCAGTATGTGTTAAATTGCTTGTGATAATTTATGAGCATTAGCCATGAAATTAACGGTGACTCAAGTGTCTCATTGCGTGTGCAATAAGAAACTAGCGGAAACACGAATATGGACCCCCAATAGGTGTGCTCAATCATAGACGCAGCGCTTTTCGTTGCATTGATAGCTCCAACCGAAGCTTATAATCAGAGAGAAGCCGTTCTGAGAAACGATTTCGCGCAACAAATTAGTTAGTTGACACTATAACTTAAATTCTCACATGTGGTAATCTCTCAAATTAAGGACGAAATCTAACGTATGGAGCCTATAGACTCTAAATGTAATAAATAAGTGCACTTTCTGTAGTTATTATGAAAGGGCTAAAGGATTACTCTGCATGTTCCACTAAAACGAATTGATAACTGTCAAGCTGATAATATCGAATTAGAGTACCAAAGGTGTTAATAGTACCCTGTTCTCTACCCACCCTACTTTGGTGGCACCAATAAGCTGTCTTGGGACACCCCTATTTCAAGATCACTTTCGTTCTAAAAGTTATGCATGATAGTGTTCATGTCGTACCCGTCAAAGAGATTAAACGTTCATATTAAATTAACATCTGATAAAGTATTCATTCATTCCTTTCATTGCTAAATCTTGTAACTAACCGATATCATTATCAATTGACTATAGCAAAATAACAAAAACGAGATAGAAGGGCTATCTTCGGAACGACGAAGATTTAATAACCTCGCTGACCCAACCTTCTCATAGTGCTCATAGTGCTCTTCCCGCATCAAAGAAACACAGCGAAAGTAGGTAATGTCAACAATGCTTAAGATATAGTGGTCCGATGTTGTTAGGATTTTGCATATACATATATGAGGAGCATAGTAAAACTAGTAAATGCCGAGTTCGGTCGAGATATCTTGACAAACGAAAAGGTTGTTCATATAAAAACCTACTTTTCGACGGCAGCTATATGATATAGTGGTCTGATGTAATTAAGATTTTGCTTAATTGTAGGGAGCTTAGTGAGGCCTGTAAATACCAAATTTGGTAGAGATATCCTTAAAAACAAAACTTTTTTTATACAAGAACCTTATTTTCGACCGATCGGTCCGAATGATATATGTATATGGTTCCGACGTATGTAGTGCGAAGTTTTATGATGATAGCTTTTAAACTGAGAGATTACTTTGCATGGAAAAAGACAGGCGGACAGACGGACATGGCTATATGGACTCTGCTGTTGATACTGATCAAGTATATACATATGTACCTTATGGGGTCGAAGATGTCTCCGTCTATGCGTTACACATTTCACGACAAAATTATAATACCCTCTGCAAGGGTATAACAAGGAGAGAATAACAATTTCTTAAATGCAAAACAGTAATACGAATTACAAACAATGCGTGCACTTGCCAGGCAATTAATTATTGACTTACATACATTTGCTTGCTGCGCTCGTTTGGCCCATCGATGCAGAAGCAGAATGCTGTAGATTCGGATTAAAATATACATTTGTTGAAATTCATATAATTATGCGACAAGCTATGGCATATTGGGCTATTATCTTTTGGTCATTTTTACAAAAATTGTGTGCGTGTTTTAAAGCTAAATAGAAAATGGACTATTATTAATTAAGATAAAAAATTTTAATGTTTAATTAAACGTCAAAGGTAACGGCTGCGGTACTGTACGAATGGCTTACGGACCTGATGGGTCGTCTTTCAAGCACGCCGAGTCTATTAGAGCAGCGCTCGCTTGGTTCATTTTTACTACACCCAAAGTCACACACGCCGTCCAGTGTCGGTTCACTTTTTGCCACAGGACCTTATGAAAGGCGATCGCAAGAGCTAGCCAGTGGCGGTACTCTGGTGGCTGCGCAGGAGTTTAAGCTGCTGGCGACGGGTCAGGTGTTCCTGCCAATGGCACCAAGTTAGCGCTTATAGAAGAAGCCGGCCGGTCGCGTGATTTAATGTTCACCGCTATAACGCAAATTTCGGTTAACTCCATTATCACGTATATTCACATCCCAATATCACCTTCCACAATTTATCCGGCTCACTATTCAATACTTCTGTAATTTATCTGTTTGGCTGTCTCATAGCTCAAGAACTTGAGTTTTGGTTTTTACAGAAGAACGGGGTCTTACATAACGGCCACGAGTTAAGAAAACTGTTTCAAACCTCTAAATTGTTCAGTTTATAATCGACACTTCTAACTTCTCTGACGATACGATTGAAAGTGAATTTAGCGAAGCCAGCGTAATCGAATGTTCTAGAAGTATAGGGCAGACACACGGACTGTTAAACGAGAATACCTGTAAGCTGGCTTGATTGTTCTTTCGTCTGTTTTGCGCTGCTTGCAGGTGTTTGTAGATGGGAGAGTAAAAATTAGTATGAAGGGCGTGTACAAGTTAACCCAGAGGCTGTTAATTCGTTGCAACATGGTCAAAATTGCTGACCATGCGTCTGCAACATTTCCGTAGCTGAAGCTAATATTCCTTGGAACTCAGCGATCACGCCACCCGCTGTAGTTACATTGCCGCCGTTGCCTTTGTAGGTTTCATACAGACATAGATTTGATTTAAGTTTCACTTCTAAATTCAGTCTTGAATAAAACAGACACGTTCTCCCGCAAAGAAGATTTTTTTATTCATCTTTACGGGAACCAACTGAGACGTTCTTATCAACCGTTGTAAATTTGTCGCAGCAGTTTGTAAAACTGCCATCGGTGGACCACAAGCTTTATAGATCCGTTCGTAGAGCACTTTCCGAGAGGTATGGACAGTGTTGTGATGCTCGAAGTGACAGAACATTTTTTTTGTTTATGTAAATACATAAAATATATATATATATATATATCAGGATCAGCGGTGCAAGTTAGGAAAAAGTGGAAATAAAGAGAGAGTTTTTTTCATATTATGTTAAGAAATTGGAAATGGCGAATGTTCCACTATCCCATGTTAATAGCTTTCGTTTAGCCGAACTATGCTACTACTTAGCACCCTTTTTATATTCTGTTCGTCAGTTAGGACAGTTGTGCTCGCGAGAGAGGGTGCGAAAAACTTTAAATCGCGCCGTCTATAGACAATTGTTTGCCGCCCATATAAGTTCTAGATTACGGAAAATAAATTTTTTTTGTTAAATATTGAAAAAGTGCCAAACCCAAAGAGCGGTAAGTTGGCCAAAGTTTTTTTTTGGGTCTTAGGAAGCCTGGCATTCCTGTCTAATTACAGGATTGGCCCTTAATACGAGCTTCAAATATAGTATGAGTTCAGAACGTAATACGAGATGAAAAATAAGTACTAGTCTAACGCCTGCTACCCGCTTAAATTTAGTACCAGGCTAAATTAAGCACCAGTCGAACGAAGTGCAGACTAAATTGCTGCCGAAAAAAAAAAATTAGTTAAAATCATTGAATTCGCCTAAGATGCTTGCGAACCTCCGATCAGATGTTCCCGCTGGAGATTAAAAATTCGCTCCAAGCATTAAGTTGAATTCGCCGTAAAGTGGAGCTTCATGGAGAGACTATCGTCCTTAGCAGCAAACGTCGGCGGTGAAGCTGCATATGTTTCGGAATTTCGTCTTATGTATGATAATTCTATTGGCTGAGTCATAAAAATAATATGAGCATTTTTAGTAGCGCGGTGTATAGAACAAATGTTATTTTAATTCAATTAAACAAAATTAAATTATTCAATAAAAAGAAATTACTGTATCATGACTGCCATGGGCTTTGTTGAAATCGCTTAGGCGCATCACGCCAAAAACTTTTAAAAGTGTCTTAAATTCAACAATTTTACTATCTCCAAAAGACCACATGCAATTTTTCAATCGGTTAATTCTTTTTCAATTTTTGTTCTTCTCCTGTTATCTTTTTTTCCCTCTCCGTTGTGATGATCACCATGTTGGTCAAGAGAGCAACTTCTTGAAGAGTGAAAAAAAATTAACAAAAAAATTCTTTAAGAGAATAACTAGAGCGAGAGAAACGATAGCTCAGCCACATAGGACCAGAGCATTTTTTAATTTTTCTTTTGGTGCCCTTTTGTGCAATTTGTTTTATTACACCAAGTCGTCGCCGTACATCAACGAAAGGGCTTTTGGAGATGGATGTTATGTAAGTGATATCATTATTTATTCTAAATAAAGACTCTTTAATGAAGACAAAGTGCGACTGAATTTAAAAAAAAAAAATAAAATAAAAATAAACAAAAATTAGCACAGAAATGGTATAAAGAGAGAAGAGAAGAAAAAAAAGAACAAGATTTGAAAACTAAAGTTTGTAAATGATTAAAAGAACTTGAAAAGGAATGGGCTTTTAAAATTAACGTCACTTTTCCTTTGGCTACGTTTGCACTTTTTGATTATTTTTCACAAAATTTGAACGTTTAAAATATACACTTTTTACTTATTATAAAAAGATAATTAGGAATTTCCAATTTGGAGCCACTATCATAAGTGTTTTTAGCATGTATTTTAAATTTCTTCATATTTAACTTTAATTTATAATCAACCTTATAACCGACCTTTTTTAAATGATTTTACTTTTAAGTGATATTTTTAGTTCTCTTGAACTTGATGTGGATTCTAGTATGAACAATGAAATCTTGTGTTATAAAAAATAAGTTAGAGTGGAATTTTAATAATTTGCTTTCCATGTGGAGCCATGCGTCTCCGAAGTACTAAAGTAGTGTAACTTTTGTTGTTAATGGGATCACCGACCTACTGTCTGTTCAAGCGGCCACGGTGATCATGGTAGGTGGGCAACAGCTGTCGCATAACCATTAGCACAGTATATCAACAACCACATCAGCCACTAACCCTTTTTTTTGTCCCTGTTCTGTGATTTTCTCAATCTTTCCTATTTTATTTAAATACAATCGAACTTCTCAACAGCACGCGAATTTTTATGTAACTATGCATAAATTCGAGTAGGTAGTAAGGTGATAGCCAGCCGACGTCATAGAGCCGAAACCAGCGCGTGCACGACCATCAACTCGCTAACATACGTGAATTTTACAACAGCGGAGCCCAAGTAGCAAACGCAAAAAGGATCACCTCCGTAAGCTAGTGAATAAATACACGTTAAACAAATAACTAACATATATAAAAAAGCTAGTGAATAAATACACGAAAAACAAATAATTAACACATATAGAAACAAGTGAGAGGTTCTAGTCGGGAGCTCCCTAGGGGACATCCTGAACCCTCTTATTCTTACACCAGCCAAAAAAAAAAATAGTTTCCTCGGCAGTGTTCGAACTCGTAACTGATCACGCTACTTTCCGCCGCCTCTACTCAATAGCTACACTGACAATTAAGTCTTAATGAGAAAAAAATGAATTCAAATAGCAACACAGAAAACAATACAATCGCAATTGCAATGCTGTTTATAGAATTCAAAGCAGACGCGCATGAATTTGTGTGCGTACATGTATACAGAAATTCTTAGAATTTGCGCTTGCTGCTGCACGTGTTTGCAAGCCAAAACCGATCTTGATGACATTTTCAGTAGTAGATCTTATTGTACTATAAAATATTCGTGTATTCTCAAAATGACAATTGCATTTAACTTGTGGCTTAATTAGATAGTTGGTTTACTAACATGATTTATAGCTTTGCGGTGGTAGCGGGGAGGTGGCGATAGCTATAAAATGAAAGATACTTGATATATATATACTATTCTAGAAGCTACATGTCATGTTTGGTGACTCTAGCTCTTATTACTTACCAAAATTACTCAAAGAGAGAATTTTGATATCGATTTTTATCGGTTTCTTGGAAACGGGACAAGTTATCGAATATCGGAAACAAACGCGATCTGCGCGGCCACTAGGAGAACCTACAGCTATTTCAGGTCTCTAACTCTTATAGGTTCTGAGATCCTTGCATTCATACATACGGCAAAGCTTGTCAAAAATGAAGTGAAAAGTGTTTTTTTGTTATTGGAAAATCTACAAAAAAATAAAAAATTCAAAAACAAAGGAAGCAAGCGCGCAATCACATAAGAAACAGACATTTTTTCAATTCAACACAATTCTGATTAATAGTTACTGATAAATCCCTTTTATGAAAATTTTTAAGCATTGTCCCTCATACCTGAGATAAAGTGAATTCTAAATATCCCGTTTTATAATATTGTCTTTTATTAAAATTTTTTAAGCATCATTCATCTTCCCATTGAAGTAAAAATTCAAAATAATTTTTTTAATAATATTGTTCTTGCATGGCAAACCAGAATAATTTAATTAGACCCCCAATACTACACGCAAGTCCAACACCAATTCGAAACAGAATCATGGACGAAAACACTCGACAACGGATAAAGAATTTATTGGGAGAGGTACTAGGTCAACAGTTACATATTTCGCGCACACCTAAACACAAACCATAAACCTAAGCTTTCCAGGAAACTTTGCAAATATGGATAGGGAACCAGATATTGTGAAGTGTATTAAAGAACTTTCTGTCGATCCAGTAGGATTTAATTCATGGAGGCAGGCTGTAGGAAGAATTCTACAAATGTACTCCGATGACGCCGAAAAAGACACCCCCTAATATTTACACATTATGTGGCCATATTACACACAATTCGTGTCAAAATTACATGATATGCAGATGAGGTGCTCGATTCTACAATGTGCCTTTGAATTGGGACGCGACATTCAGGTGCCTCACTCTCCACTTCGCGGACAAACGAATTCAGCACATAAGAATACCAAATTACTACATAAATGCAGGGTAGTCATCAATCGGCGGAAGACTTCTACCAAGTCGTCTGCAAATACATGTCATTAATACTAAACAAAATCGGTTCTATGAATTTGGGTAAGGAAGCAGGAATTATCTTTACGGTAAAGCAAAAGTAAAAATTTTAACCGACCATCAACCACTAACACATTCTCTTATTAGTTGGAAAAGCAATGCGAGAATCGAGAGATGGAAATCACACAATTCGTGTCAAAATTACATGATATGCAGATGAGGTGCTCGATTCTACAATGTGCCTTTGAATTGGGACGCGACATCCAGGTGCCTCACTCTCCACTTCGCGGACAAACGAATTCAGCACATAAGAATACCAAATTACTACATAAATGCAGGGTAGTCATCAATCGGCGGAAGACTTCTACCAAGTCGTCTGCAAATACATGTCATTAATACTAAACAAAATCGGTTCTATGAATTTGGGTAAGGAAGCAGGAATAATTATGACAAAATCATACAGGGACAAAGCGTTAGATACATTTATTTGAGGATTAGGGGAGACCTACCCCACTTACTTGGAATCAAGGAACCCGATGGCCTACCATCGGCAATACACTTCTGCCTAAAACTAGAAAATCAAAGTTTTAGAACAGCCTACGCAAATAATAAGAACCGTTATCCAAACATTAGGATTCCTGAACAAAGGCCGGTACCAGCATCACGTACAATACTACCAAGCTATAGTCCCAATCATCGACAACTCCGTCCAGCCCCAGCACGCAGTACACTACTAACAACTGTACAACAATACACCACTATACCATCATACCAACCCAACCCCACACAACCAAGTTTTGGACGCGTCGAGAATCAAGTGTCTGCCATTCCGGTGTTGAATTCTCAATACCAACAATTCCAACAGACAGCCCCACCTCGGCCAATGGCAGCTAAGCCACATCCAAGGCCAGAGCGTTTGGAAGTTGACTAAAGCATCCGATCAAGAATGGTCAATTATATCAAAAGATCACAATTTGAAGTAGGTAAAAGACCTCCTATTCCTATGACCCAAACTGACAAGAGACAAAAGGCATTTATTATACAGGCCAGAGAAGAAAGTAAAGTCGAAAATGACATCAACAGAATACGAACAAGCGATGTAAGAGTACGAGACGCAAGAGGGGTACGAATACACTTTGGAAGAATAAACCGAACAATCAAACGAAACGAAACCGACAACAATACCATAGACTATTCAGCATTACATGTTTTAGAATTTGGAGTCCGTTATTTTTATTACTATATCTCGAGTATAAAATGAGGAGCTACCAAACCCTCAAAATATTATTAGATTCAGGTTCAACTAGGAACTACATTTAACCAATATTGGCTTTAATCCGATCTCGAACGAAAAAAGCTTTAAAGCAGTCACTATAGGTCGAAGTGTACTCATTACGCACCTCAAAGTTGCCAATCTGTTTAACCACCCTGAAAAAAATGTTAAATTTTTTGTGCTTCCAACACTTACATCGTTCGATGGCATCTTAGGAAACGATAGTTTGAAAGAATTAGAAGCAGAAATTACAATAATCAAAAAAATCATGACTATAAAAAGTTCTATTCATGTGTCCATAAAAGATACAAAATCCGAAGCCATCAATAGTATCATCCCTAGAACGGACAATTTAACAGAGGCACAGAAGAATGCCTTGGACAGATTAATTCAAAAATAGTCGAAACTCTTTGCCAACCCTAACCAGAAATTGACTTACACTACAAACGTTAAAGCAGAAATAAGAACCACGAATGATTCACCAGTACACTCTAAATTCTACCACTACCCTATGTCCCTAAAGGACGAGAGTAACAAACAGGTAAAAGAACTATTGGATGACGAAATCATTCGGCCATCTCGATCGCCTTAGAATTCACCAGTATGGATTGTTCTAAAAAAGGCAAAGCAAAAGTAAAAATTTTCACCGACCATCAACCACTAACACATTCTCTTATTAGTTGGAAAAGCAATGCGAGAATCGAGAGATGGAAATCATATTGAGAGGAATACAACTTTGAATTGCTATACCGAACAGGTAAAGTCAATGTCGTGGCAGATGCAAGGGTAAGCCAAGTGAACTCAGTGGCATCAACACAATACAGTGCCAAATGTTCAGAAGAACATTTAATCCCAAGCATCGAAGTCCCAATCAACGCTTTTAAAAATCAGATACTTCTTCACAAAGGTAGAAATATAGACTATAAATTTAGTATCCCATTCCCAACGTTCCATACACATTAAATAAGGCAATAGCAATATGAAGGCCAGTTTCTTTTCATTAATAATAAAAAGTCCTCACAACTGAAGGAGATCAGGACAAACAAATTCTTCAAATTCACAATACAGCCCATCGTAACACACAAGAAAATAATTTACAATTGGCAGAAATACTACTTTCCTAGAAAGAAGAAAAAATAGAGAACTTAGTTAAGCAATGCCAAGTTTTTAGAAGCGCTAAATACGAAAGACATCCTTCGAATCCCTACATCAAAGAAACATCCATACCAGAATTCCCCGGACAGAAAAGGTACTGGCTGACTGCAGTAGATAAATTTTCGAAACTTGCACAAGGTAGAATTATTAAATGCAAGTCTATAGAAGATATTAAGAAACCATTGCAAGAACTATTGTTCCATTACGGTGTACCAAAGTACAACGTGATGGTTAATGAAAAATCACTTAATCCCGAGACATGTAAGGAAGCTACTGGACGGGGTACAACTCTCAGTCTTACCAGGATCAGCAATCTACAAGACATTTGTGAGTTTGCTGAGATGGAGGGTCTAGAGGGGGAGGAAGTGCTTCAAACAAACTATGACTCCTACTACTTTCATAGGATAGGGAAAGAGATGCATACACTCGACCTGATACACACCTACACGGCCGAGATTGCTCACGCGGTCAGCAGACTAAGCCTAAACTCACACACACACGCCCGGGATCACGCGATCGGCGGGCTAAGCCCTGATTCACACATGCACGGCCGGGATTGCTCACACGATCGGCAAACTAACCATTTCACATACCCACACGACCGGGATTGCTCCCGCGATCGCCAAACTAACTCAATGCACACACCCGCACGACCGGGATTGCTCACGCGATCGCCAAACTAAGTCATGATTCACACATACACGGCCGGGTTGGTTATGAGAAGAGGTTATGCTGAATACTGGCTAACTTCGGGGTCCGAAGTTAATATTAATCGAAAACGAACAAATTCCGTGCTAATTTCATTTATTCATATTCACTTATTGTTTACTATCTTACACTTTTTCCCTAAGTTAAAACCCTGCCGCACTGTTCGGAGCCCTAGCGCTCCGCTGCGCACACTAAGTCCCTTTCGTCTCTGCCTTCTGTTGCACACGTCCACTTTGATACTCGCTCCAAAAGTGCCGGCACGCTCGCTTGCGAGCCATGCGCTTGCCTCGGCCGCTCAACTTCGCCGCGAGCTTTCGCAAATTCGCCTCGGAGCTTTCGCTCTTCGCCGCCGAATTCAAGCTGCGCTCTCGAGACGGTGTTAAGTAACCGATCGGCAACGCACGGTTGCTGCGGCGTCCGCCAGTTAAATTCAAACCTAAATTTCGCCCTCGCTGGCTACGTGGCTTCTGACCCTTAATTTACTATTTATTACTATATAGAATTAATGCTTATAAACTAACAATACTATAATTATGAACTGTGGGGTGGCTACCATACTGGCCGCGTCACCCCCCCCCCCCCCCCTTACTTCGATGACGATACCGTCGCTTCCCCGGCGGCGTTTATGGCGACGATTTCTGGGTTCATCCGTAAAGTCGACTTATTATTTAATTCTCTACTTAGTTGTAAGTACCCTATCCTCACAATGCGGCTCACATTCTACTCAAGCGATTTTTAACTTATTATACGGTTATTCCGCTAGGTCTGCTGCATAAGCTCTTCCATGTCCATCGGGTCTGGTACCTCTCCGTCGTCGGTCATCTCTTGGTAAAACGGCTTCAGCTGCGAGATATTGGCCACCCACTTCTTCCGTTCGCCTGGCCTCACTAGGCGCACAATGTAAGGCGACACGAACTTGATTACTTGATAGGGACCATCGAATTTGGGTGCCAATTTCGCAGCGAAGCCCTCAGCGGCGTTCGACAGCTGGTGCTGCCGTAATAGAACGATCGAGTCCAACGAAGGCCGCCACTCTCGTCTCCGCAGGTTGTTATGCCTGCCCTGGTCTTTTGATGCACGCTGGAGGTTGCTGTGAACGATATCAAAGATTTCTTTTAACCTATCCGCCTTCATCCTAGGGTCGTACGCACTTGTTGTGGACCCCGGAGTTACATGATCGAACAGGGCTTCGGGGAGCCGCGGCTCCCTCTCCTGCATCAGGAAAGCGGGTCCGCCACACTTGTGTTGACCGCTAGCGATATTTTCGGCAAGAGCTGGTCCCACGAACTCTGATGGCCTTCGATAAATTGAGCTATCATGGTTTTCACGGTCATGTTGGCCCTCTCGGTAGGATTCTCTTGTGGACAGTACGGGGCGGTATACTGGACCTCTACACCCAGCGATTCCAGAAATGCGTTGTCTGTTGTCTTTTGCCGAGCAGGTGCTCCCCTTTCATGACCTGGGAGGCCTTCCTTCGGTTCTCTCAGCGTATTTTCTCCATTCTGCTGCCGAGCAGGTGCTCCCTTTTCATGACCTGGGATGCCTTCGTTCGACTCTTCTCTCGTATCCTTTTCCGCTGAATGCCGAGCAGGCACTCCCGCTTCCTGACGCATGAGACCTTCTTTCGGCTTTTCCCTTGTCCCGGGCCGCGTGATGTCACCGTCTCTAGGACCAGCTCTGCCTTGCCGCAGCGTATTGTAGTGCCCATTGCATCCAAGAAATCCATTCCCGGGATAACATCGAGGGCATGATTAGCAACGACATGCCGATCACCTACCCCGCTAGGCCGACGTCCAACCACAATGCCTTCCCTACTTCGAGCGTGGACCCATCTGCTAAACGAACGCACGTCTGCAAGTCCTCCGCCTTTCCCCGAATCGCCCACTTGCGTACGCAATCTTCAGTCATGAAGCTGCGAGTGGCTCCGGTGTCGATAGTGGCAGGCATCGTTCGCCCGCCAATCTTCACCGTAGCGACGATTCGGCCACCGTCCACCTTTAGTGGGTGTCCTGTTACCTGGTCACGTGTGTATCGGCACCGACCCAATCCTGGCCTGGGCGACGCTGCTGCCATTTTCCCACCTCCGTGCGGCGACAACAATCCTGGCTACTTCTGCCCCGTTTCCCACATACCCAACAGAACACGATGTGTTCGTTGGGACACTCCTGGCGAAGTGTCCCTCCTGTGCGCACCTACGACATGCTCTTCGCGGATCGTACCCGGTTCCGGCCTCTTGGGTCATCCTCTGATGGGCAACCTCCGCAGGGGCCCCTGCTGGAGGGGCGGAGATCCTTCTATCCATAACGGTCGCTTCGGACCCGCTTGGAGTAGACCGGAATGGATTAAGGTGTCTCCCCGTGGGCTGTACTGTCCTCCCCCATTCTGCGCTACACGGATCCATGACCACTTGGCTCGCTGACTGGCTTCCCGAGTGTTCCGCCCTCTGCCCAATGACCGTCTCATATTCCACGGCCATATGCGAAAGCTGGAACAAGCTGGAGAAATCTTGCCGTCGCACGTAGAGCTTATATTCGGGGGCGGCATTCGCGTAGAACCGGTAAATTTACAAGACGTCAATCGGTGGCTTTGCTGTTGTTGCCATTGCGCTCCAACCCATCATGGGCTGCTAGATTATGCAGATTTCAGATGGAACTTATTCCAACGGCATAGACATTACCCTCCCGTCCAATCAACAAACTTAACCGGACATCAGTTTTCATTACAGATAAAATCTTCAACAAATTTTTTCTAAGAAAAGGAACAAGCGAAGAACACATGAGCCAAAGGCTATTGCCCACATAAATTATATGTTTGTGAACCCATTTAAGGTAGGTAAAAAGGGTATAATGTATTTGTGCAAATGTATGTAACGGGCAGAAGGAAGCATCTCCGACCCCATAAAGTATATATATTCTTGATCAGCATCAATAGCCGAGGCGATCTAGCCATCCGTCTGTCTGTCCGTATGTATGAATGCAAGGATCTCAGAACCTATAAAAGCTAGAGACTTGAAATAGCTGTAGGTTCTCCTTGTGGCCGCGCAGATCGCGTTTGTTTCCGATATTCGATAACTTGCCCCGTTTTAAAGAAATCGATAAAAATCGATATCAAAATTCTCTCTTTGAGTAATTTTGGTAAGTAATAAGAGCTAGAGTCACCAAACATGACATGTAGCTTCTAGAATAATATATATATATATCAAGTATCTTTCATTTTATAGCTATCGCCACCTCCCCGCTACTACCTCATAGCTATAAATCAAGTAAATAAACCAATTTGTGCTGCCCGCCAATATAAGCCACCATTGAAATGCAATTGTCATTGTAAGAATGTAATAATATTTTATAGTACAAAAAGATGTACTGACGAAAATTTCACTAAGATCGGTTAAGAAACACAAAAGTTATGTGCGCATGTGTTAGCAGCATCTAGCGCAAATTCTGTATATATGTACATGTATACATGTACACACACACATTCATGCGCGTCTGCTTTGAATACTATCAACAGCATTGCAATTGCGATTTTATTGTTTTCTGTGCTGCTAATTTAATTCGTTTTTTCTCACCAAGACTGATTTATTGGTGTGGGTATTGTGTAGAGGCGGCGGAAAGTAGTGCGGTCAGTTACAAGTTCGAACCCGCTTGGGAAAATGATTTTTTTTTGACTGGTGTGGCTGTTGAGTATAGTCGGCAGAAAGTAATGCGGTCAGTTACGATTTCGATCCCTGCCAAGGGAACTTTTTTTTAAATTTATCTTTATTACTAATAAAGCAAACGAGCGCGTAGCAAGAGCTGTATTTATTGTTGGAATAAGAGGGTTCAGGGCATCGCCTCTTAAATGTTTTACTTGTGCAAAGTACTATCTGTTGTACAGCATTGGTTTATCAATTATTGAATTTATTAAACGCGGCCTCAGTTCCGTGTTATTGTTAATGCTTGTTTTGATTCTTTTGTTTTGACGCTCCCCTGTGAATACACTTGTTTGTGAGTGCATATTTCCGCTTGTGCATGGCGCTCTCACAAATTTTTGATGGTGCCTTTTGCTCCAAACAATAATTTGATTGTGTACGAATATTTGTCTGAGCGTTTGCTTGCTCTATTTTTATGCACCGCTTTTCGCAAATTCTGCTTAACTTTAACCCCACCAATTTGTTAATTGCTGGCTGTGTGAGAATATGATGCATGCTCAATGTGCAGGTCTAACTGGACGTATTGCGACAAGATCACCGCTGCAGCGTCCTGCGTTGGTCGTGCCCAGTATGCATCGAAAAGCTGATTGATTTCTACAGAATGTCTTATTATGTGAGAAATCAATTTTTAAAACTGAACAATGTCGCTAGGCAGTTCTCGAGTAACTTTGACTCGAGTTCCGAGTTTATTAGCAAATATAAATTCGAGTATCCACCCAACCGCCGGTTAGAATCCCAATTTTTGCATTTGCCCTCGTCCTCTGTTCAACCACCTCTTTGGTCCGTGCCTAGCAACTTGGATTTATCGTCAATGCTGTCATTATCGCCTTCTTCAAGCGATTGCCCGAATATTTCCCTTGTGGTATTCCCTGGAATAATCTCAGTACACCCTGTATTTGAACCTATCCCAGTCAGCGAAACTCTTTCAGCATCGTCAGCTTCTGACCGCAAAGGTAGACCTGCGCTCAATATAGCCCAGATTGTTAAAGCAGTCACGGTACTCTTTGGCCCCGCCAGCTCCTGCTTTATCTTCAGCCCCATCAGCTGCTATTTGACTGTTGTTGTCCCTCGAAGCCAAGTTTTTGTGTCCCGACTTTCGTCTGACACCACTTGTGGTTCATTGGATGCCCATATTGCTAGCAAATCTTCTGCTAGTGTGTCAATAACTAAATTTAATTTCTCTACACCTCGTGAAATAGCATCATTCAAAATAATTGTTTCACATTATTCGTTTCCAATCATTTGTAATTCTTAATTTTTGCATCCTCACATAATTGTTTAATCAAAAAAAGTAAAAGGTTCTAGTCGGAAGCTCCCGACTAGGGGATATCCTGAACCCTCTTATTCCGACACCAAGTACAGCTCGCGCTACGCGCTCGTTTGCTATAGTATTAATTAAGATACATTTTAAAAAAAATGTTCCCTTGACAGGGCTTGTGCTTGCTGCCGCTGATACGAGGAAAGCCAAAACACGTTTTCTTGTGTGGTTCTTAACCGATCTTGTTATTTTCTACAGTACATCTTATTGTGGTATAAAATACTCATGTATTCTCTAAATGACAATAGCATTTAAATTGTAAATTATATTGATGGGCAGCATAAATTGGTTTGTATACTTCATTTTGTAGCTTATTTTGTAGCTATGAGGTAGTAGCGGGGAGGTGGTGGTAGTTATAAAATGAAAGATACTTGATATATGTATACTATTTTAGAAGCTACATGTCAAGTTTGCTGACTCTAGCTCTTATTATTTACCAAAATTAATCAAGAAACAGGATTTTGATATCGAGTTGTATCGATTACTTGGAAAAGGGGCAAGTTATCGAATATCGGAAACAAACTCTGCGCAGGGACTAGCAGGACCTACAGCTAAAATATCAAGTCTCTAGCTTTTATAGGTTCTGAGATCCTTGCGTTCATACATATGGACAGACGGACGGACGGACAGACGGGCATGGCTAGATCGACTCGGCTATTGATGCTGATCAAGAATTTATTTATGGGGTCGGAGATGCTGCCTTCTGCCTGCTACCCATTTTCCATGGGTTCTGCGTATAAAGAGAGTATTCCAAAAACTTTATCTTCTACTGCAGTATCTGAAACTTTTCGCACCTTATGACTATATCTTCCATGTAAGCTATTATCTTGCCATTTTGTATTATATTCCACATTATTTATGTATTATGCATTTATGTATCGTCAGCCGCCGAGTTCGTAATTTCAAAAGGCACATGGGTAAATTCATTCTGTCCATTATATGTTACGAATAACATATACTTTCTAGATGTAGGCTCAATTGGGATATGGAAAAACTCATTTTTTAAATCCAATGTTTTGAACACATTATTGCCCTCCAGTCTTTCTATCTCTGTGAATTAAATGCTTACTATTCATGGAAGCTGTAAATTAAAAATACTTCAATTGTACATACTTGACTCTAGCTCTTAAAAACTGGAAGATTTTCTCAAAAACTGAATTTCGATATCGATATTTATCGATTGCTTGGAAACGGGTCAATTTATTAAAAATCGGGTATAAAAAAAGTATAGAGTAAAGGTGCAAGATGATTACCTTGAGATACACCAGAAGTAGCACGAACTATTTCGAGCTAGATATCCTCAGCATTACTTTTTCGGTCCTACCCTTTAAATAAGAAGAAATCCAAAGCAAAAGAGAGGTAGGGAAACCTAAAAGGTCAAGTTGAAAAAGTGAATACAATTTATTTCCAAAAATGCTAAAAGTCGTAGTGATTTTTTTTCAAATAATTTTGGAATAGCGGACAGTTTTGCAAAGCCTCGTAACTTTTAATGGAATGATATTGGATTATTTTCAAAGATAAACACAGAATATTTAAAGGGATAAATTAAAAAGCTTTAGCAGTGGATGAAGAAGGCAAGCAGGCCCAGGAGGATAAGAAGATTTTAAAGAGTTTGTAACTGAAAGGGGAGAGAAAAGGTA
Source organism: Drosophila borealis (assembly GCA_035045885.1). Classification (NCBI taxonomy): domain Eukaryota; kingdom Metazoa; phylum Arthropoda; class Insecta; order Diptera; family Drosophilidae; genus Drosophila; species Drosophila borealis. The sequence goes on from JAWNOR010000195.1 coordinate 365,668, forward strand.
TATAAAAGGAGCAAATATAGAACTAGACGAAGGCAAGGGCAGGAATAGGTTTATTGGAATAAATCTGCAAAGAGGTTAGCAGCATCAGAATCATTGATTGCCAATTGAGCTTTGCTTCAAGTTCTCAAAATTATTGTCTCCGATCTTGAGCAAATTGCCTATTGCAACGAGATAGGTAATTTTCATAGTATTGTTAATTCATAAAAATGAGGTCAAGTCAGCAGTCAACTCAAACTTGTTAAACTTTTTAAAACATAAACCAATACCACCTTGATCAAAAAGTTCCCGGAATAACCACCGTGTGGCGTTCTGTTTTAAGTTGATACATTGTTAATATCCCCTAAAATCTTAGCGTCACAGTTTGACATTTGCAAAAGTTACGTAGCCAAGAGTACATCTATCTCTGTGTGTTGGCGATTTTTACAATTTAAGCAATGGACTTAAATTTGCATCAACAAACTTGTATTTAATAACGGATTTAATGGTGCGCGACCGTTGAAAATGTTGGGAAGTGTTTTGACAACGATTCTCTAAAGAAAACGGTCGTTTACCATTGGCACGAGCGGTTGAAAAGTGGTCGTGAGTCAATCGTAAAGATGAACGCAGTGTCAGTTAAAAAAATGTTGGTCAATCACCGCAAATTAGCCATCACAGAGATAACGAAGAACTTGAACATTGCCTATGGATCCGTTCAAGACATTTTGATTGTAGCAGAAAAATTGGTGCCAAAAGACCCCAATTTTATGCAAAAAAGAGACCCTGCTGACGTCGCAAACGACTTGATTTTCGAGGCTGAGTCCGATCCCACATTTATCAAAAGGATCAATACTGGAGACGAGACGTACGACACGCAATCCGGGAATCAGGCAAGTGAATGGCGTTTACCAAATGAGCCGAGACCAAAAAATCACTTCGTTTTCAGTCAAAAAAGAAGGCAATGCTCACGGTTTTCATGGATTACAATCATGAATTTTTGCCAGAAGGCCAGACAGTAAACAAAGAGTATGATTTGGGCCTTATGAGACATTTGCAAGAACCCATTCGCCGAAAGAGACCACAATTTTGGGCAGAAAACTCGTGGATTGCACCATGATAACGCACCGTCCCACAGTGCCATCAATATATTCGATCAAGGTGGTATTGAGCAGTATTCATTTCAACCCGGTCATATACAAAGACCATTCCGTTGTATGAATACCTTATAATGTACTTATATGCATACCGTTCGTGCACGTATTTAAAATTTAAAATTTTATGTTCATTTGGCAGATGCAATAACTTTTGGGTTGTTCACCGTTCGCGCATTATCGTTTTTTTTTTAATTTTAACTATATATATACATATTAACATACAAAGAATAAAAAAATGAACAACAAACAAAAATAAAACGAGAAAGATGGGCTATCTTCGGCACGGTCAAGATATGTTGAAAACCAAAAAGTTTTTCTTTATGATATAGTGTTTTGATGTTAATACGATTATTCGTAAATATAGGGAGCATAGTGAAAGTGATGAATGCCAAGTTTGGTCAAGATATCTTGATGATCAAACTTTTTTTTTTTATACAAAAACCTTTGTTTCGACCGATCGTTCCTATGGCAACTATATTTTTATTATTGCAATCACTAAAAAGAGTGCCGTATGCAAAGTTTCATTACAATAGCTTTGAAACTAATAGCTAGTTCGCATACTGATCAAGAATATGTATACTTTATGGGGTCTGAGATGTCTTATTCTATGCGGTACACATTTCGAGATAAATTTATAATACCCTCTGCAAAGGCATAACATGGGAGCAACAAAAGCCGGGATTATATTTTAGGCTACTTCTGCCTCTTCAGCTGCTCGATGTGAGGAAGGGCTTCGGGGAAAGGACTCACTCGGTCTTTTATTTTGCTGCCGGTGTCCCGCCTGTGGCTGCTTCTTGGGTCAGTGCTTCTGGTTCAGCGCCCGGAAAAAAGAAGACGGGGATCACTCAACGTGCGCCGGAATCTTCTTGCCTTGTTGGAGATTTGCCAGCCACTCGGGTTCGAGAGCTTCGTGGACCAGCCTGGGTCCCTCAGAGTGGATCTCGCGTGTCGAAACCACTTATTGTTTTTATTTGTTTAATTGTTTATTGTGAGTGTTTGGTTGCTTGCCGGATTAGGGGTTGGTTTAGCTGCATATGTCGGTTAGAGGGCGTGGAAGGCCAATAGCCAAGGCTAAAGGCATCCGTATCAGACTATCTATAGCCCTTGAGAACACCCATGTAATTTTTCAATTTGTATGCTCCAAAAATTGGGCTTAACTTCATGCGCGTTCCATATTGTGTTCTCTTAATAACAACTAAATCTCCTATCTTGTATATAGTTCCTTGTATTCTACCCATACGATTTGCTTTTTGTATTATTTATATATTTTTCTTTGCTTCCTTTCTTATATCATTCAGCTTGTAAATCACTTTCATTTAATTCATTATCTTAATTCATTGTACGTTGTTCACGTGAGTGTACCATTTTGGCGAATCTCACTGACTCACTTTCACAATCATTGGAACAACAATTTTAAGTATGCGTTCCACTTGACCATTTCCCCAAGGCACTCTTTTTGCAATATGTAACAACTGTACATTTTCTTTCTAATATTATTCACGCAACAAGTTAGACGTAAAGGCCGTACCTTTATCTGAAATGATTGCTGGTTGCGTAATCCATCAAATACTTATTCGGCTCCTGTACTTTTCGTGGGATATAACCAAACAAAGCTTTTATAAATAGTCTAAGGTATGAAGTAAGCCCTAAAAATCATCGAAGTTCTTCCACCGTTTGGAGAGAGTTCTCAGTTGAGAGTGTTTTAGTTGTCCTCCAAAATTTATATATGTTTATTCGCTTCCATCCTTCATTTTTATTTCAAAATTTGTATTTTTTGTGTTTTATTTAAAAAGCTTTTTATACCCTGAACCCATCAAAAGTGGGTAAAAAGGGTATAATGTATTTGTGCAAATGTATGTAACGGGCAGAAGGAAGCATCTCAGACCCCATAAAGTATATATATTCTTGATCAGCATCAATAGCCGAGGCGATCTAGCCATCCGTCTGTCTGTCCGTATGTATGAATGCAAGGATCTCAGAACCTATAAAAGCTAGAGACTTGAAATAGCTGTAGGTTCTCCTTGTGGCCGCGCAGATCGCGTTTGTTTCCGATATTCGATAACTTGCCCCGTTTCAAAGAAATCGATATCAAAATCCTCTTTTTGAGTAATTTTGGTAAGTAATAAGAGCTAGAGTCACCAAACATGACATGTAGCTTCTAGAATAATATATATATATATCAAGTATCTTTCATTTTATAGCTATCGCCACCTCCCCGCTACTACCTCATAGCTATAAATCAAGTAAATAAACCAATTTGTGCTGCCCGCCAATATAAGCCACCATTGAAATGCAATTGTCATTGTAAGAATGTAATAATATTTTATAGTACAAAAAGATGTACTGACGAAAATTTCACTAAGATCGGTTAAGAAACACAAAAGTTATGTGCGCATGTGTTAGCAGCAGCTAGCGCAAATTCTGTATATATGTATATGTATACATGTACACACACACATTCATGCGCGTCTGCTTTGAATTCTATCAACAGCATTGCAATTGCGATTTTATTGTTTTCTGTGCTGCTAATTTAATTCGTTTTTTTCTCACCAAGACTTAATTATTGTTGTGGGTATTGTGTAGAGGCGGCGGAAAGTAGTGCGGTCAGTTACAAGTTCGAACCCGCTTGGGAAAATGATTTTTTTTTTGACTGGTGTGGCTGTTGAGTATAGTCGGCAGAAAGTAATGCGGTCAGTTACGATTTCGATCCCTGCCAAGGGAACTTTTTTTTAAATTTATCTTTATTACTAATAAAGCAAACGAGCGCGTAGCAAGAGCTGTATTTATTGTTGGAATAAGAGGGTTCAGGGCATCGCCTCTTAAATGTTTTACTTGTGCAAAGTACTATCTGTTGTACAGCATTGGTTTATCAATTATTGAATTTATTAAACGCGGCCTCAGTTCCGTGTTATTGTTAATGCTTGTTTTGATTCTTTTGTTTTGACGCTCCCCTGTGAATACACTTGTTTGTGAGTGCATATTTCCGCTTGTGCATGGCGCTCTCACAAATTTTTGATGGTGCCTTTTGCTCCAAACAATAATTTGATTGTGTACGAATATTTGTCTGAGCGTTTGCTTGCTCTATTTTTATGCACCGCTTTTCGCAAATTCTGCTTAACTTTAACCCCACCAATTTGTTAATTGCTGGCTGTGTGAGAATATGATGCATGCTCAATGTGCAGGTCTAACTGGACGTATTGCGACAAGATCACCGCTGCAGCGTCCTGCGTTGGTCGTGCCCAGTATGCATCGAAAAGCTGATTGATTTCTACAGAATGTCTAATTATGTGAGAAATCAATTTTTAAAACTGAACAATGTCGCTAGGCAGTTCTCGAGTAACTTTGACTCGAGTTCCGAGTTTATTAGCAAATATAAATTCGAGTATCCACCCAACCGCCGGTTAGAATCCCAATTTTTGCATTTGCCCTCGTCCTCTGTTCAACCACCTCTTTGGTCCGTGCCTAGCAACTTGGATTTATCGTCAATGCTGTCATTATCGCCTTCTTCAAGCGATTGCCCGAATATTTCCCTTGTGGTATTCCCTGGAATAATCTCAGTACACCCTGTATTTGAACCTATCCCAGTCAGCGAAACTCTTTCAGCATCGTCAGCTTCTGACCGCAAAGGTAGACCTGCGCTCAATATAGCCCAGATTGTTAAAGCAGTCACGGTACTCTTTGGCCCCGCCAGCTCCTGCTTTATCTTCAGCCCCATCAGCTGCTATTTGACTGTTGTTGTCCCTCGAAGCCAAGTTTTTGTGTCCCGACTTTCGTCTGACACCACTTGTGGTTCATTTGCTAGCAAATCTTCTGCTAGTGTGTCAATAACTAAATTTAATTTCTCTACACGTCGTGAAATAGCATCATTCAAAATAATTGTTTCACATTATTCGTTTCCAATCATTTGTGATTCTTAATTTTTGCATCCTCACATGATTGTTCACGAGATTAATCAAAAAAAGTAAGAGGTTCTAGTAGGGAGCTCCCGACTAGGGGATATCCTGAACCCTCTTATTCCGACACCAAGTACAGCTCGGGCTACGCGCTCGTTTGCATAGTATTAATAAAAATAAATTAAAAAAAAATGTTTAGAAATGACGCGCTACATTCCTTTGTAGCTGGCCTTAAGAAGTCTCTTAAAACGGTAGTATTTTCTGCTCAACCAGAAGACTAACCGTCAGCCTTGTCCTTGGCACAAGAAGCTGAAGTTTCCAACGAATATTCACAATTCGCTGCAAGCTTTGCCAAAACCAGTGAGGAAAGAAACCAAATACCAACAGGCCAACGCCAGCACCCGCGTTATCAAAACAATGATAACAATAATAGTCAAGGAAAACATTTTCAAAATAAGACTCAAGGTAATAACAAGGCCAATGGGCAAACGAATCCCCAGTCAAATCAACAGGGAAATTCACAGTCCAATTCTGCAAAACAACGGTTCCGGGGTAAAGACCAGCAGTCACGAGCCCCTGAACCAATGGAAATTGACCCGTCTACATCATGTTTTCGGCAGCAAACTAATTTCAAGAGAAAAATAATTTCAACAAACTCAACCCAGAGCCGACAAAATGTAAATTTTTCAGCTCAAGAACAGTGCACTGGTGATAACGATTACCAGTCTCACGGTGAGGAAAATGTTGAAGCTTTCGAAGAAAACGTATCTCATGATTCGTGTAATTTTTTAGGAATAAGTCCTTTCTCCCGTACGTCGAACAAGATGTAGGAGGAGGATTGGTTCTTAAGCTACTAATTGATACCGGGGCATCTAAGAACTATATCAAACCCTTGTCTGCTTTGCAAAACGTCACACCAGTTGAAAAGCCTTTTCAGGTTAATTCTATCCATGGGGGCACAAAAATTTTACAAAAATGTCCGATTAAATTGTCCAATGAAACATCCTTTTTCTTCATTTTTACCATCTTTAAAAGATTTCGACGGTATAGTGGGACTTGACTTACTTACGCAAGTCGATGCAAAACTTGACTTTAACAACGGTATCATTAGGTTTAAAGACGGCACGCAGCCGCTCAATTTTAAAACTTGCCCCCACGTAAATTTTACTCAAGTCAATGATTCAGATGTACCTTCATCTATGAAAGAATGTTTTGACATAATATTAAAACGCAGATCAAATGCGTTTGCTGACCCAAATGAGTCCCTACCTTATAATATAAAAACTGTGGCTACGATCCGAACAAACGATGAGCCGGTGTACTCAAAATTATACCCATACCCTATGGGTGTGGCTCATTTTGTCAATTCTGAAGCTAAACAACTTCTCGACAATGGCATCATCCGGCCATCAAGATCGCCTTACAACAACCCCATCTGGGTTGTCGACAAAAAAGGGTGTTGATGAGCTCGGTCACAAGAAAAAAAGAATATTCATCGACTTCAGGAAACTGAATGAAAAAACGGTGAGCGATAAATACCCTATACCTAATATTTAAGCAATATTAGCAAACATGGGTGACGCCCAGTACTTCACAACACTGGACCTTAAGTCAGGCTTTCACCAGATAGAACTGGCAGAAAGAGATAGGGAAAAAACCGCATTTTCCGTAAACAATGGAAAGTACGAGTTATGTAGGCTCCCTTTCGGTCTGAAAAAAGCACCGAGCAAATTTCAGAGGGCTATTGATGACGTCCTCCGAGACGAAATTGGGAAAACTTTTCATGTCTACGTTGATGATGTTATCATTTTTTCTACAAAAAAAAAGTGGACCATGTTAAACACATCAATTGGGTTTTAAAAAGCCTTGAAGATGCAAACATGATTGTGTCTCAGGAGAAGTCCAAGTTCTTCAAAAAGAGCGTGGAATATCTGGGATTCACCGTGTCCAGAGGTGGAATTCAAACTTCACCTGAAAAAGTGCAAGCTATAAAAAGCTTCCAAATCCCGAAAACATTATTTGGCCTTAGATCATTCTTAGGATTAGCCAATTATTATAGGTGTTTTATCAAGGGATTCGCCGATATCGCCAAACCCCTAACGGACGTCTTAAAGGGCGAGAATGGCAAAATAAGTGCTAACCAGTCGAGGAAAGTAGTTATCGAACTCACACAGAAGCAAATTGAAGCGTTCTGTAAATTAAGGGATATACTAGGCTCTGAATATGTCGTTTTGAGATATCCAGACTTTAAAAAGCCATTTGACTTGACAACAGATGCCTCAGGGTACGGCATTGGAGCAGTGCTATCCCAAGAAGGTCGTCCCATAACTTTCATTTCACGAGCATTACGGGACAATGAGCAAAATCTTGCGACAAATGAGCGAGAACTCTTGGCCATTGTATGGGCTCTGAAAAACCTTAGGAATTATCTATATGGCGTAAGGAACCTTAATATCTTTACAGACCATCAGCCTCTAACATATGCTGTGTCAGATAAAAAGCCTAATGCTAAGATAAAACGCTGGAAAGCTTTTATCGATGAGCACAATGCAAATATTATTTACAAACCTGGCAAAGAAAACTATGTAGCCGACGCATTGTCACGTCAAAACGTGAATGCCCTCGACTTTGACTGGCAATGCTCAGATATCGCTACAATTCATAGCGAAGAATCCCTGACCTACACAATTGAGACCACCGATAAACCAGTAAACTGTTTCAGGAATCAGATAATAATTGAAGAATCTCATTCCTCTTTTGTCAGAACTATCATACTCTTTCAAAACAAAACACGGCATATTGTAGGGGTCTCAGATAGGAGCAGTCTTTTGCAAACACTACAGGATGTAGCAAACGCAGGTGTCGTCAATGGAATCTATTGCGAGCTGCCAATCCTTGCTTTTATACAACACAATTTGATTGAACTATTTCCATCAACGACATTCCGATACTGTAAGTATGTGGTGACAGACATCCCAGACAAGACAGAACAATAAGAAATAGTAACAGTAGAACATAACAGAGCTCACCGAGCAGCGCAGGAGAATGGCAAACAAATAATGCGCGACTATTTTTTCACAAACATGTCTAAACTGGCAACAGAAATTGTTGCAAATTGTAGAATTTGTTCAATGGCTAAGTACGATCGACACCCAAAAAAACAAATGTTAGGTGAAACACCCATTTCTACCTTCACGGGAGAACGTCTGCACATTGATGTATTTTCGACAGACCAGAAATTTTTTTTAACATGCGTTGATAAATTTTCTAAACTCGCTGTGAGCATTTGCTCAAGAGCAATCATAGACATCAAAAACCCAATCTCACAACTCATAAATTTTTTTCTCAACATTAATACCATATTTTGCGACAATGAAAGATCCCTAAACTCTGAGTCAGTGAAACCCATCTTGTGTAAATTCGATATCCAAATCGTAAATACGCCTCCCTTACACAGCGTCTCAAACGGCCAAGTCGAATGGTTTCATAGCACTTTGGCAGAAATTGCACGGTGTATGAAACTTGACAAACACATAAGCGACACCGTTGACCTGATCCTGCTTTCAACGATTGAATACAATAAAACTATTCACTCAGTGACGGCAATGAAACCAGTCGATGTTATCTGCTCAAGCAGCACAGAAACAGGAATACGGATAAGGGACAGGCTTATAAAAGCACAGTCTAAGAAAATGTCACAGGAAAATAAAAACAGGAACAACAAAGAATATCTAGTAGGAGATAAGGTTTGGGTAAAACCAAATAGGCGCTTGGGTAATAAATTAACCCCCCTATGTGTAGAAGGCATAGTAGAAGCGGACCTAGGATCAAGGGTTTTAATAAAAGGGAGGGTGGTCCACAAGGACAATCTTAGAAAATAAAAAATAAATTCTTTTTATTCATTCTTTCAATTTAGTCTAACATCGACACACTTATTATGACACTTAAGGTAAATCACAGAAATCTTCGCAGCATCAATCTCTTGGGGACAGCACTTAAAGTTATAGCAGGAACCCCAGACTTCGAAGACTGGGAACAGGTCAAGTTCAGACAGACGCAAATAACGGATTCACAAAACTTACGGATCGAATTAAATAGTAAATTTCAAACAAGACTCAATCAATGAACAGAAATAGTTTACTCAATTAGCAAGACAGAAGAAATAGACTTAGATCATTTATATGAAACAATTTTGGCAAAAAAAAGGATGATTATATCAGACTTGCAAAATTTAATTCTCGCAGTAACACTTTCCAAAATAAACTTGATCAGTCCAGTAATGCTCGATAACGTCGATGTTAAGGAGATAACATTTAAACATTTCACAAACATTAGTATAAGCGATGTATTAGAAGTTGCTACCATTAAGGCTTTTCAAAATAACGACATTTTGTATTTTCTAATTAAAAAAAATAAATGTTCTTCCTGTTCAACGATCTGGTAAAATTCTGGACTTCGAGGAGAGAAGCATCGTAGCGGATTGCGGTACAGACATCGTCGCTGTAGGCGACTGCAATGCGGCAATCGGCACCACATTCTGCAAAAATTTAAAAGCACCTAGCTGTGCGCAGCAATTGATAGCTGGAACACTCGCGCAATGTAGTACTCGCCCCGGCCACCTAGACGAGTTAATGGTGATAGATGATGGTGCTATCGTAATTAACGAAGCATCCGTAAACATCTCAGGATAAAAGGCTCATCGTCGTTACCTGGTCAACTTCGATGACGAAATTGTAATTAACAACACACGATACGTCAACAACTATGGTGTCTTCAGAAGGAAGCCTGTGGCTTCAACGGTCACTCAAATCAACGTGACTAAACATCGGGAACACCTGAGCTTACCTCTTCTACATGACTTACGGACCCATATGGAGTGGAGGAGTTACACTAACGGTTGTCTTCTGTTTCTTGGTACTAGTGCAATGGATTCGCCAGCGCGGCAAGCAACAACAACGGAATGCCATTATCGAGAAACTACAAGCAGGCACTAGGAAGACCGAGGACGTCCTTCACTTGGCCGAGGGAGGAGTTAACTACAGCTTAACCAAAATAGGCTGACCGGATGCGTTTAAGGCAAAGTTGCACGCTCAGCAGTCTGCAATTTAAACATGTGCAACAAAGTTGCGATCCCCAGCAACGCAATCTGATCCGTACGCCAAGCGGCCACTGGAATGTTTCACGAGGTGCATGGTCAGCATTCTGCCAACATCGCTGAAGCTACGGACTCCCGGCAGCGATGTTGGCAGAATATATATATAAATGCCGAGTTTGGTCAAGATATCTTGAAAAACAAACAAAATTGCATACAACAACTTAATTTTCGACCAATCGTTCCTATAGCAGCTATATGATATAGTGGTCCGATCTAAATAGGGTTTTTCATATATATGAGGAGCATAGTAAAACAAATAAATGCCGTGTTTGATCAAGATATCTTGAGAAACAAAAATGCTTTTCATACAAGAACCTACTTTCCATTCAGCTATAGCTATATATATATATATATATATATATATATATATATATATATATGTATATATGTATATATATATATGTATATATATATATATGTATATATATATATATATATATGCAGTGAGCAGTTCACAGCTTTTATGGTGCCCTGTAGAGGGTTGGTGGAATAATGCCCTTCGGCCTACCCTCCGCTTGTGCCGGAACTTATTCAGAAAACTAAAAATACAAGTTTTTTTATCTAAATCTATATTGTCCTCATCAAAGTAATCCCCACCGACTGCAACACACTTATGCCAGCGCTTGATCCAACCCTCGAAACATTTTCTATATTCGGTTTTCGGTATGTTCATCAGTGCTTCCTGCGATTTTTCCATAATTCCTCTCATCTGCTGAAACGCGTTCTTCGTAATGGTTTTTTAACTCGATTGAACAGAACGAAGTCACAGGGAGCCAAATCACGTGAATTCGGTGGCCGTTGGATGGTATTTGTTGCATTTAAATATAAATATATATAGCTATAGCTGAATGAAAAGTAGGTTCTTGTATGAAAAACATTTTTGTTTCTCAAGATATCTTGATCAAACACGGCATTTATTAGTTTTACTATGCTCCTCATATATATGAAAAACCCTATTTAGATCGGACCATTATATCATATAGCTTCTATAGGAACGATTGGTCGAAAATTAAGTTGTTGTATGCAATTTTGTTTGTTTTTCAAGATATCTTGACCAAACTCGGCATTTATTAGTTTTCTATACTCCTCATATATATGCAAAATCGTATCAACATCGGATCACTATATCAAAATCTTATTTACATCGGACAGTAGTCCCATTGTAGTAGTGGTCAGCTGTCATATAGCTGCCATAGGAACGATCGGTCGAAAATAAAGTTGTTGTGTGGAAAACTATTTTGTTTTTCAAGAAAAGGGCCACATCCTTCTCCATCGGTCGGTGATGCTATTAGAACACTATGTATTCTAACTAGGTTTTTAGCGTTTAATTTTCATAATGTATGTATAATGTATTGAATAATTAGGAAGACACTCGTTTTGTCGACCATTCATAAAAAAAAATGAAAAAAAATCTGAGCCATACTCGGCATTAACTATGTGCTTCTTAAATACGGGCAAATCACTATGAGCAATTTGAAAAGGTTGGGTCTGCAAGGGTATTAAATCTTCGGCGTGCCGAAGATAGCCCTTCTTTCTCGTTTATTCTAAGCTCTGCTTCAATCTTCATTTAGCTACCATCGTTAATGAGGCCAAAAGTGTACTTTGATTCATTAAACGTTGGTATAAAGAGTTCAACGAAACATTCATAAGCAAACTCCTATGAATCTGTCTTGTTCGCCCTATCCTTGAATACTGCTCTTGCATCTGGTCTTCGCTGTATAACAATAGCCAGGATCGTATTGAATCAATTCAGAAGCAATTTCTGTTTTTTGTCTTACGGGCTCTTCCGTCGTTAATCAACCATAGGACACTCCTCGGTGTTGTCTTCCTACATAGAATATTTTTTTCTGTTAGGGCGTCTTCAATTCTCTGTTCCGTCCAGACCTACCAGGAATTATCGCTGCAGGCTCTAATAATGACACTAACTAAATTAAAGCATTTTATTTTCATAATTTGATGTATTAAATAATTAGGAAGACACTCGTTTTTGTCCATCAATTATAAACAACAAGTAAGAGGTTCTAGTCGGGAGCTCCCGACTAGAAGATTCCCTGAACGCTCTTATTCCAACCCCAAATGCAGTTCGCTCTACTCGCTCGCTTGCTTTAGTAGTTATAAAGATATATAAATAAAAAACAAAAAGTCCCCTTGGCAGGTTGCGAACTCGTAACTGACCGCATTACTTGCCGCCGCCTCTTATCAACAGCCTGGCCAGCCAAAAAAATAAATAAATATTATCTTCGATAGGGTTCGAACTCGCAACAGACCGCACTACTTACCTACTCAACAGCCACACCAAAAATTGAGTCTTCATGAGAAAAAAGAATTAAAATAGCAGCACAGAAAACAATAGAATCGTAATTGCAATGCTGTTGATAGAATTCAAAGCAGACGAGCATGAATGTGTGTGTGTACATGTATACAGAAATTCTTGGAATTTGCGCTTGAGGCACTAGCGGGGAGGTGGCGATAGATATAAAATGACACATACTTGATATATATATATATATATATACTATTCTAGAAGCTACATGTCAAGTTTGCTGACTCTAGCTCTTATTATTTACCAAAATTAATCAAAAAACAGGATTTTGATATCGAGTTTTATCGATTACTTGGAAAAGGGGCAAGTTATCGAATATCGGAAACAAACTCTGCGCGGGGACTAGCAGGACCTACAGCTAAAATATCAAGTCTCTAGCTTTTATGGGTTCTGAGATCCTTGCGTTCATACATATGGACAGACAGACGGACGGACAGACGGGCATGGCTAGATCGACTCGGCTATTGATGCTGATCAAGAATTTATTTATGGGGTCGGAGATGCTGCCTTCTGCCTGCTACATACATTTGCACAAATACATAATACCCCATTTACCCATTTTCCATGGGTTTTGCGTATAAAAAGAGTATTCCAAAAAATTTATCTTCTAGTGCAGTATCTAAAACTTTTCGCACCTTCTGTACTATATCATCCATGTAAGCTATTATCTTGCCATTTTGTATTATATTCCACATTATTTATGTATTATGCATTTATGTATCGTCAGCCGCCGAGTTCGTAATTTCAAAAGGCACATGGGTAAATTCATACTGTCCATTATATGTTACGAATGACATATACTTTTTAGATGTAGGCTCAATTGGGAAATTTTTTGAATCAAATGTTTTGAACACATTATTGTCCTCCAGTCTTTCTATCTTTGTGAATTTAATGCTTATTATTCATGAAAGCTGTAAAATTAAAGATACTTAACTTGCATATACTATTCTAGAAGCTTAATGTCAAATTTGGTGGCTCTAGCTCTTAAAAACTAGAAGATTTGCTCAACAACTGAATATCAATATCGATATTTATCGATTGCTTGGAAGCGATGCAAGTTATTAATTATCGGAAACAAACTTGAACTGAGCGGGTACTATACGGATCTACGATCCATATTTAAATTTTTGATTAATGCTGATCTAGAATATATAAGTTAACCACTGACTATTGGTATGTGCTGACCCAGCGTTCTGGGGAAGCCAATGTCATGTGGCGACGGATATGTCGCAACTATGTCACTGGCCGCGACGGTCATCCGACACCGCACACAAGGCGCTAACGCTGCACTTTTGCGAGAGCGGCGGCAGCGGTTCTGCAGCAGCGACGGCGACTCTGGGGCAGCGACGGCGTCTCTGCAGGCATTGCTTAGATTGATAAAGATTGTATTTTTTAGTCTAAGTTTGGAAACAATAAAAGCGCGACGTATCGTCCACTATTTTCCGTTAGTTAACTCATTTTCATATGCATTTTTAAATGCAACTGGCGAATCCCAAGGTTGCAGACACAAATGCACAAATTGGCGCCCAACTTAAAAAACCAAATAATAAAAAATAAAAACGCGATAAAACGGTTTCGACAATCAATATTAACGTTAATCGTGAAATACAACCTAAATAAAAAAACACAAATCAGCAGCTATAGTTGTGACAGCGGCGGTGAAATTCGTCCAAATTCGTACAGCAATAGAATCATGTAAGTTATTTGTGAAGTGAGAATATAAAATTTCAAGAACAATTTTTTTTCGAATACGCACAAATTAATTTTGTTAAAGTAAGAAAAGGAGTGTCTATTTCTGTTTGAGGAAAAAATTTATGAGAATTATTTAAAAAAAAAAAATATAAATAAATAATAAAAAATCCCATTAGCTTAACCTTTTACGTGCTGTTCGGTTTCATACAGAGGTTTAAATTCGAATGAGCGACTGTGACTCCGACGTAGACGTGCATGAACACTACGATAGCGACGACAGTATTTTAGCGAGGTTAATAGGGGGATTTGGAACATTGCAGGTATCAGGTTGTGTCACCCCAACTGAACATAATACAGAAACAGACTCAGTTATGGACCCAGAGCAGTTGCGTGCGATAATTGAGGCCGCAGTGCGGAGCGCACTCACAGCGCAGGCGCAAGAATTCGCGAATAGGGAAGCTACGCTAAGGCAAGAGCTTCAACAATAAATTGCGCAGGTATCGAATAAGCTAAGAAACACACAACTTTCAGTCCCGGAAGTTAAGGTTTACAGGGAAGTTGAAATCATAGACGGGGTGGAATGTTATGAGCCGCTCGACGTGGTAAAAAGTCTTACCGAGTTCAATGGGACTCAAGACACTTACGTGTCCTGGAGGCAGGCCGCGCATGCCGCCTATAAAATTTTCAAAAAATACGACGGTAGTTCACGTCACTACCAAGCCACCGTAATCATTAGGAGTAAAGTGAGAGGCCCGGCAGACGCGGTTCTCGCCTCGTTTAACACGCCGTTAAACTTTGAGGCCATCATAGCGAGGATGGACTTCACTTATAGTGATAAGCGGCCTATCCATGTAATTGAACAGGAAATGGGTACGCTTAGGCAGGGCGGCATGTCCATTCTACAGTACTACGATGAGGTTGAAAAGAAACTCACGTTACTCACAAATAAAGCCCATATGTCATATGACAGCAATATGGCAGCGGGAATGTGTGAAAAATTCACTTCGCGTATTTATCTCTGGATTAAAACGCAGTCTAACCGATGTGTTGTTTTCGACTCACCCTTCGGATCTACCGACGGCACTAGCGCTAGCCCAGGAGTACGAGGCTAATCACGAGAGATATGCCTTCGCGACAAGTTTTGTTAGGGGGCAAGAAGAGCGATCTCTTCCAGAGCAGCGCCCACAAGGGCGCCAGCAACAACAACAGCAAGAAAAAAAGCAGTTCTCTCAGGGTGGCCAGGGCAAGAATAAGTTCAAGAAGCAGAACGGCCAATCCACGGATTAGATCCACAGAATAAAGCTGGGGCCGATAATGCCCCAGTTCCCATGGAAGTCGACCCTTCTTCTTCCAGGTTTAGGCAACCCACAAACCTTTCGAATTCGCAGGGCTCGGCTAAGTTTAACGCCAGCCAAGGTCAGGGAAATAAACGCTCCGCCGGATCGGAACGCGCGACAGGCCAAAGGAGGCAAAGGGTAGACCACGTCCAGGCGAGCGAGGCCGAGAGCGCAGGGTACACCGACGCGGCACAAGAGGCGTCAGACGAACAACAAGACGAACATAGCCCTGATTATGATAGCGATAGCGCTAATTTTTTAGGGGAAGGTCCCTGCTACCGTTCATTCGACGGAGAATAGCGGGGGTAGATATGAGATTTTTAATCGACACGGGTGCGGCAAAAATTACATCAGACCGCACAAACGCCTTAAAGGCGTCGTCCCGGTCGAGTCCCCTTTCGTTGTCCACTCCATTCATGAGTCCAACAACATCGCCGAAAAATGCAAGTTATCCATGCTTGGGTGCGACACATATTTTTTCCTACTAGATTCTTTATCCACTTTTGATGGAATCATAGGGCTGGACCTGCAAAAGCAGGTGGGAGCGGTTTTATGCCTAAAGTAAGGTATGTTAATATTTGGTGCGACTTTGGAAGCGTTGCAGTACCACAAATGTGTGAGCGTTAATCACACGAAGAATAAAGAAGTCGAGGCACCACCTGCGGTGAAGGCAGATTTCCTGCGAGAACTTCATCGAAACAACAAGGCTTTTGCGGACTCTAACGAGGCGCTGCCTTATAACACGGCTGTTGTGGCCACGATCCGTACGACCGACGAAAATGTGGTCTACTCAAAGCTATACCCCTATCCTAGGGGTGTAGAGGATTTTGTCGTTTCAGAAGTCAACGAACTACTAAAAAACGGCATAATTAGAAAGTCGAAATCGCCATACAACAATCCACTGTGGGTGGTCGATAAGAAAGGCACAGACGAGGTAGGCAATAGAAATAAACGCCTCGTAATAGACTTTAGGAAGCTCAACCTCAAGACGGTTACCGACAAATATCCAATGCCAAGTATCACAATTATACTGTCTAATCTGGATAAAGCCAAGTAATTCACGACGCTCGACCTAAAGTCAGGTTATCACCAGATTACGCTGGCGGAGCAAGATCGTGAGAAGACGGCCTTCTCGATCAATGGCGGGAAGTACGAATTCTGTCGATTTCCCTTCGGTTTGAAGAATGCAGCAAGCATTTTTCAGAGAACCATAGATGACGTTCTGCGGGAGCAGATTGGAAAGTCTTGCTACGTTTATGTATATGACGTCATTGTTTTTTCGGAAAACGAATCGGACCATGTCAGACATGTCGACTGGGTATTAGGGAGCCTTTTAAATGCGAACATGCGCGTGGCGCACGAGAAGTCACAGTTTTTTTAAGAAAGCGTCGAGTACCCCGGCTACATAGTGACTAAAGACGGTGCAAAGTCAGATCCAGAAAAGGTAAAGGCCATTCGGAAATATGCTGAGCCGACCACGGTGTTTGAAGTAAGATCCTTTTTGGGGCTAGCAAGCTATTACCGCTGCTTTATCAAAGATTTTGCGGCAAAAGCGAAACCAATCTCCGACATCCTAAAAGGGGAAAACGGATCCATTAGCAAGTACAGGTCTAGAAAGGTCCCTATACAATTCAACGATGCTCAACGCAACGCGTTCCAGAAGCTTAGGAACATATTAGCGTCGGAAGACGTTATACTGATGTACCCGGACTACAAAAAACCATTTGACTTGACCACAGACGCTTCAGCCTATGGCATAGGTGCTGTCTTGTCGCAAAATGGTCGCCCCATTACTATGATATCGAGGTCCTTAAAAGATAGGGAAGCAAACTTCGCTACCAACGAGCGGGAGTTGCTTGCCAACGTCTGGGCATTGGGTAAGTTACGGCACTTCCTTGACGGGGTTAGGGACATAAACATCTTCACTGATCACCAGCCTCTCACGTTCTCGGTATCCGAGAGCAATCCCAATGCAAAACTAAAGCGCTGGAAAGCGCGCATTGATGAAACAGGGGCTAAGCTTTTCTATAAGCCTGGTAAAGAAAATCATGTAGCGGACGCGCTGTCGCGCCAGAACGTGAACGCCCTGCAGGGTAGCCGCGATGAACCAGAATCTGACGCCGCCACGATTCACAGTGAATTGTCCCTGTCTTACACAATCGATTCAACGGAGAAGCCCCTAAACTGCTTCCGGAACCAGGTTGTATTAGAGGAATCTCGCTTTCCTCTAACAAGAAATTTCATACTTTTCGGCGAGAAAACCCGCCATTTGATAAACTTAACCGATACGGTCGCCCTCATCGAAACGATAAAGGCCATCATTAACCCAAACGTGGTTAATGCGTTTCACTGTACTCTCCCAATCTTGGCCAGTTTCCAGCACGAGTTGGTAAGAGCCTTTCCGACTACGAAGTTTTGGTATTGCAAAAACTTCGTGGCCGACGTGTTCGACGTCAATGATAGAAGAGAAATCATCACTAGGGAACACAATCGAGCCCATAGGCAGCTCAGGAGAATGTAAAACAGGTCATGACGGAGTACTATTTCCCTAAAATGACCAAATTAGCTAATGAAGTGGTCCTTAACTGTAGAATTTGCACGAAAGCAAAATACGACAGACACCCAAAGAAGCAGGAACTCGGCCAAACGCCACTTCCTTCACAGACTAGATAAATGATGCACATTGACATTTTCTCCACATACAAAAAATTCTTCCTACCTTGCGTTGACAAGTTCTCGAAGTTTGCGGTAGTCCAGCCTATCGCGTCTCGAACGATAGTCGTGTCTTCTATCGTGGACCACCTCTGCTGGACTTAATGAATATTTTCCCTTCGGCTAAGCAAGTGTATTGCGACAATGAGCTCGCATTCAAGTCAGAGACTATCAGGTCTCTGCTATTGAATAACTACGGCGTAAGCGTGGTAAATGCGCCTCCCCTTCACAGCACGTCCAACGGTCAGGTAGAGCGCTTTCACGGCACTCTTCTGGAGATAGCTAGGTGCTTAAAGCTCCAAAGGGGTAAAGTTGACACAGTCGACCTTATCCTGCAGGCCACTATCGAGTATAACAATTCCATTCACTCAGTGGTTGAGAAGAAGCCTAAGGACATCCTGCTTGACTCACTGCCGGAGTCCACCCGCGAGGTTAGAGGCAGGATAGAAAGGGCCCAAATCCAGCAGAACGCTAGGGTTAATAAAATGCGTCGGAACAGAGTCTTTGAGGTAGGAGAAAAGGTCCTGGTAAAGACGAACCGCAGACTAGGCAACAAGCTATCGCCTTTGTGCATCGAAAAAAAGGTTGAAGCGGACTTGGGGACAACGGTCCTCATTGGGGGGAGGGCGGTCCACAAGGACAACCTCCGTTTAATTTAAAACACAGTTTTTTTCATTACCATTCCGATAACAGTAGTTTCAACATTTAAGGATTACGTTCACCATACTTTCAATCATGTCCATGACAACGGCACGGGTGACGGACTACTCGCACGCGGACTACATACCGATTATGGACGGGGACATTCTACTATGGGACAGTTACGGATAGTTACGTCACACCACCAATCTCACGGACTATAGGACAATGACTGAGGAGACCATGAAGCTGACGGGAATGTTTCCACAATCTCATATGAGGAAATTGCTGAAAATTGACGTTGGACATGTACTGGACATGTTGTCCGCTCTCGATGTGCACCATCGCAAGGTAAGAAGCCTTGACTTCTTGGGAACAGCCCTTAAGGTTGTAGCGGGCACCCCGGACGCAAACGACTTCAGGAAAACAGAACTGACTCAGATGCAGCTAGGATGCAGGAAAAGATCAATCAACTGACCGACACCGTTAACAGAATTATTAAGTCCTCAAAAGAAAAGCAGGCCGACACTGGCCACCTCTTTGAAACCTTAAGCACACGCAATAGAATGATGATAACAGAAATAGGGAACCTTATGCTTACTTTAACCCTAAAAAAAATAAACGTAATAAACCCAACAATAATAGATCATTCTGATCTTATGAATATTCTCACTGACCAAATCATAGGGACCCCTATCACTGACATTTTGGAAGTATCTAATATTAAGGTAGAACTTAAGGACAATGTAATAAGTTTGATAATCGAGTTCCCTATAATAAGTAAGCAATGCAGGAAGATAACAATTTTCCCAGACGCCCACAACGGTTCTGTGCTCCAACTCCACGACAATCTTGTGGCCGATTGCGACGGACAGATGTTGGCCGTAGCCAATTGTTCACAAACTGCGACTGCCACATTCTGCAAGCGTTCCAAGAGCATCAGTTGCGCACAAGGCCTCCATGCAGGGGGTACAGCCCATTGCCAAACGCAGCCGAGTCATCTTACCCCCGTCACCCTAGTGTACGACGGCATCATCATCATTAACGATCGTAGCGCAATACTCACCTACGACGATTGCACTGCGACGAAGATGGATGGGACAAACCTCGTCACCTTCTCGTCCCATGCCACTGTAAATGGCACGCGATACTTCAATCGCAAGATCGCAATTGCAAAATCGGTTCCCGGTGGTAGCGGCATCACCGTTGCTTAACATCAGCGATACTCAGCCTTCCCTACATTCACCGCCTGAGTGAAAACAACCTGAACTACATCAAAGAAGTCAGAGACAGTATTGCAGTCGGAAATACATTGGTGATTTCCTTCGGCATAATGCTGTTGGTCTGTGCTGTGGGGGCTGGAGTCTACTGGCTCCATAGGCTGACAATCAAGCGTCGAAACTCCCGGAAGATCTCGAAGATATTGGAAAACTTAAGCGCGACCGAGGACGGTCGATCTTCGAGAGGGGGAGTAGTTAACCACTGACTATTGGTATGTGCTGACCCAGCGTTCTGGGGAAGCCAATGACCAGAGTCATGTGGCGACGGATATGTCGCAACTATGTCACTGGCCGCGACGGTCATCCGACACCGCACACGAGGCGCTAACGCTGCACTTTTGCGAGAGCGGCGGCAGCGGTTCTGCAGCAGCGACGGCGACTCTGGGGCAGCGACGGCGTCTCTGCAGGCATTGCTTAGATTGATAAAGATTGTATTTTTTAGTCTAAGTTTGGAAACAATAAAAGCGCGACGTATCGTCCACAAAGTCTCCGTTAGCTAACTCCTTTTCATATGCATTTTTAAATGCAACTGGCGAATCCCAAGGTTGCAGACACAAATGCACTAATTTATATACTATATGGGGTCCTTGCTGCCTGTAGCATACATTTCCACAAATACATCAGGGTATAAAAAGAGTAAAGAGTAAAGGTGCAAGATGATTACCTTGAGGTACACCAGAAGTAACATTAACTATTTCGAGGTAGTTATCCTCAGCATTACTTTTTCGTCCCTACCCTTTAAATAAGAAGAAATCCAAAGCGAAAGAGGGATAGGGAAACCTAAAAGGTCAAGTTGAAAAAGTGAACATTCATGGTGAACAGAGTCAAACGCCTTACATAAGTCAGTGTAAATGACATCAGTTTGCATTCTAGAAAAGAGAGCATACATTACCAAGGAACTAAATTCAAGCAGGTCGAAACTAGACGATGGCAAGGGGAGGAGCAGGTTTATTGGAAGAAATCTGCAAAGAGGTTAGCAGCATCAGAATCATTGCTTGCCATCCATCCCGAGAAAAAAAGAGGATGACATAGTCGATTTAGAGCAAATTACCTATTGCAACGAGATAGGTAATTTTCATAGTATTGAAAATTCATAAAAAAGAAAAGAAGAGAATTCAGCAGTCAACCCAAACTTGTTAAACTTTTTAAATCATAAACCAATACCACCTTGATCAAAAAGTTCCCGGAATAACCACCGTGTGGCGCTCCCATCGGTCCGATTTAAGTTCTGTTTTAAGTTGATAAATCTGTTGTTAATATCCCCTAAAATCTTAGCGCCACAGTTTGACATTTGTAAAAGTTACGTAGCCAAGAGTACATCTATCTCTGTGTGTTGGCGATTTTTTACAATTTTAGCAATGGATTTTAATTTGCCACAACGAACTTGTATTAAATTTTTGGTAAATAACGGATTTAATGGTGCGCGAGCGTTGGAAATGTTGGAAAGTGTTTCTATAACGATTCTCTAAAGAAAATCATAAATTTTTGTCATTTGGGCGTTCTGAGACATTTGCGTGAACCCATTCGCCGAAAGAGACCAGTGCCATCAATATTCGTAATTTGTTGACGAAAAATGCAACAAATACCATCCAACAGCCACCAAAATAACCAGATTTGGCTCCCTGTGACTTCATTCTGTTCAATCGAGCTAAAAAATCATTAGGGGGAACGCGTTTCAGCAGCCGTGAGGAAGTAATGGAAAAATCGCAGGAAGCAGTGATGGACATATCGAACACCGAATATAAAAAATGTTTCGAGGATTGGATGAAGCGCTGGCATACGTGTGTTGCAGTCGATGGGGATTACTTTGAAGGGGACAATATTGATGTAGATGAATAAACTTGTATTCTTAATTTTTTGAATAAATTCCGGTAACTTTTTGATCAAGGCGGTATAGAGCAGTATTCATATCAGCCGAGTCATATATGATGACCATTCAGTTGCATGAATACGCTGATAAAGCAATATATTTAGTTTCCTTTGTGAAGGTAACTGCGGACCTTGTTGTTCACTAATAAATAAGGAATAAGATTGAAATTGAGCATTGCAGCCTCCAAAAATGGATAATATGCATCCTCAGGAAACGATAGAGGAGGGGAGCTGGACACATTGGCATTAAGGAATGCAGTTTATAAAGTCATGCTGTGCTGAAGGTACAGTGTAACTATTGGCGGTGAATAATGACCAATAGATTTCGGTAAATAAAAGTCACCCACCATAATAAGTAGGTCATTAACACGCACAACACTGGAAACTTCTTTATTACATATTAAATGATTCATGTGAATTTGAATTTCAGAAGGGTGGGATATAGGAGGAGATATAAATAGCACATGAAGGAAAAGTTACTTTAAGTGAGGCAATCTCAGCATCAGTAGGCACAGTAAAACGAAAAGGTTCACAGTGGAGAGGGGCTATAATGGCTAATAATACATCACTTCCTCGAGAGATTTGATAATTTCTGTGCACAAAAAGTTGTTTAAAAAAACTTCACAATCAGATATGGTTCAATTTAATTTAGTTTCTGAGAATGCAGTTATATCCGAATCAAAGGAAGTGCTAGCTATAAAAAGATTTTTGAGTTAGAAATAAGGTCTCTGACATTCTAATACCGAATAGATATTAGGTCTGAATAGAAATTTAGTTTTTTTATAGGACTTTGTATCGAAGGGTCCTGAAGGGTGACAAGGAATATCTGATATCGATTTTATACCCTGAAGCCATTGAAAATGGGTAAAAGGGGTATAATGTATTTGTGCAAATGTATGTAACGGGCAGAAGGAAGCATCTCCGACCCCATTAAGTATATATATTCTTGATCAGCATCAATAGCCGAGTCGATCTAGCTATGTCCGTCCATCCGTATGTATGAACGCAAGGATCTCAGAACCTATAAGAGCTAGAGACTTGAAATTAGCTATAGGTCCTCCTAGCCCCCGCGCAGATCGAGTTTATTTCCGATATTCAATAACTTGTCCCGTTTCCAAGAATTCGATAAAAATCGATATCGAAATTCTGTTTTTTGATCAATTTTGGTAAATAATAAAGCTATAGTCACCAAACTTGACATGTAGCTTCTAGAACAGTATATATATATCAAGTATCTTTCATTTTATAGCTATCGCTATCTGAGATCCTTGCGTTCATACATATGGACAGACGGACGGACGGACAGACGGACATGGCTAGATCGACTCGACTATTGATGCTGATCAAAAATTTATTGATGGGGTTGGAGATGCTGCCTTCTGCCTGCTACATACATTTGCACAAATACATAATACCCCGTTTACCCATTTTCAATGGGTTCTGGGTATAAAAAGAGTATTCCAAAAAATTTATCTTCTACTCCAGTATCTGAAACTTTTCGCAACTTATGTCCTATATCATCCATGTAAGCTATTATCTTGCCATTTTGTATTATATTCCACATTATTTATGAATTCTGCATATATGTATCGTCAGCCGCCGAGTTCGTAATTTCAAAAGGCACATGGGTAAATTCATTCTGTCCATTATATGTTACGAATGACATATACTTTTTAGATGTAGGCTCAATTGGGAAATGGAAAAATTAATTCTTTGAATCAAATGTTTTGAACACATTATTGTCCTCCAGTCTTTCTATCTTTGTGAATTTAATGCTTATTATTCATGTAAAATTAAAGATACTTAACTTGCATATACTATTCTAGAAGCTTAATGTCAAATTTGGTGGCTCTAGCTCTTAAAAATAGAAGATTTGCTCAACAACTGAATATCAATATCGATATTTATCGATTGCTTGGAAGCGGGGCAAGTTATTAATTATCGGAAACAAACTGAGCGGGTACTAGACGGATCTACGATCCATATTTAAATTTTTAATTAATGCTGATCTAGAATATATGTATATACTATATGGGGTCCTTCCTGCCTGTCACATACATTTCCACAAATACATCAGGGTATAAAATGAGTAAAGAGTAAAGGTGCAAGATGATTACCTTGAGGTACACCAGAAGTAACATTAACTATTTCGAGGTAGTTATCCTCAGCATTACTTTTTCGGTCCTACCCTTTAAATAAGAAGAAATCCAAAGCGAAAGAGGGGTAGGGAAACCTAAACGGTCAAGTTGAAAAAGTGAACATTCATGGTGAACAGAGTCATACGCCTTACTTAAGTCAGTGTAAATGACATCAGTTTGCATTCTAGAAAAGAAAGCATACATTACCAAGGAAGTAAATTCAAGCAGGTCGTTGTTAGACGATGTCAAAGGGAGGAGCAGGTTTATTGGAACGAGATAGGTAATTTTAATAGTATTGAGAATTCTTAAAAAAGAGGTCAAGTCAGCAGTCAACCCAAACTTGTTAAACTTTTTAAAACATAAACCAATACCACCTTGATCAAAAAGTTCCCGGAATAACCACCGTGTGGCGCTCCCATCGTTCCGATTTGAGTTCTGTTTTAAGTTGATACATCTGTTGTTAATATCCCCTAAAATCTTAGCGCCACAGTTTGACATTTGCAAAAGTTACGTAGCCAAGAGTACATCTTTCTCGATTTTTTACAATTTTAGCAATGGATTTTAATTTGCAACAACGAACTTGTATTAAATTTTTGGTAAATAACGGATTTAATGGTGCGCGAGCGTTGGAAATGTTGGAAAGTGTTTCTAAAACGATTCTCTAAAGAAAATCGTAAAGTTTTGTCATTTGGGCGTTCTGAGACATTTGCGTGAACCCATTCTGTTCAATCGAGCTAAAAAATTATTACGGGGAACGCGTTTCAGCAGCCGTGAGGAAGTAATGAAAAAATCGCAGGAAGCAGTGATGGACATATCGAACACCGAATATAAAAAATGTTTCGAGGATTGGATGAAGCGCTGGCATACGTGTTTTGCAGTCGATGGGAATTACTTTAAAGGGGACAATATAAATGTAGATGAATAAACTTGTATTTTTAATTTTCTAAATAAATTCCGGTAACTTTTTGATCAAGGCTGTATAGAGCAGTATTCATATCAGCCGAGTCATATATGATGACCATTCAGTTGCATAAATACGCTGATTAAGCAATATATTTAGTTTCCTTTGCGAAGGTAACTGCGGACCTTGTTGTTCACTAATAAATAAGGAATAAGATTGAAATTGAGCATTGCAGCCTCCAAAGTTGGATAATATGCATCCTCAGGAAACGATAGAGGAGGGGAGCTGGACACATTGGCATTAAGGAATGCAGTTTATAAAGTCATGCTGTGCTGAAGGTACACTGTAACTATTGGCGGTGAATAATGACCAATAGATTTCGGTAAATAAAAGTCACCCACCACAATAAGTAGGTCATTAACACGCACAACACTGGAAACTTCTTTATTACATATTAAATGATTCATGTGAATTTGAATTTCAGAAGGGTGGGATATAGGAGGAGATATAAATAGCACATGAAGGAAAAGTTACTTTAAGTGAGGCAATCTCAGCATCAGTAGGCACAGTAAAACGAAAAGGTTCACAGTGGAGAGGGGCTATAACCACTACCTCGAGAGATTTGATAATTTCTGTGCACAAAAAGTTGTTCAAAAAAACTTCACAATCAGAAATGGTTCAATTTAATTTAGTTTCTGAGAATGCAGTTATATCCGAATCAAAGGAAGTGCTAGCTATAAAAAGATTTTTGAGTTAGAAATAAGGTCTCTGACATTCTAATACCGAATAGATATTAGGTCTGAATAGAAATTTAGTTTTTTTATAGGACTTTGTATCGAAGGATCCTGAAGGGTGACAAGGAATATCTGATATCGATTTTATACCCTGAAGCCATTGAAAATGGGTAAAAGGGGTATAATGTATTTGTGCAAATGTATGTAACAGGCAGAAGGAAGCATCTCCGACCCCATAAAGTATATATATTCTTGATCAGCATCAATAGACGAGTCGATCTAGCCATGTCCTTCCGTCCGTCCCTCCGCCCGTATGTATGAACGCAAGGATCCCCGCGCAGATCGAGTTTACTTCCGATATTCGATAACTTGTCCCGTTTCCAAGTATTCGCATCCATCCCCGATTCTAAGTA
Organism: Drosophila borealis; assembly: GCA_035045885.1. NCBI lineage: Eukaryota > Metazoa > Arthropoda > Insecta > Diptera > Drosophilidae > Drosophila > Drosophila borealis. Next base: position 391,884 of record JAWNOR010000195.1, read on the forward strand.
TCTGACGAATAACATGCTTATATTAGTTAAAGCTCAAGCCAACTATGTTGCAATATGTCAAACCAACAACATGAGTGAAATAATTGCTTCTACTTGTGCGGACTGGATGACGAGGTAATGTGGCGCATCAACCGGGTCACCTGGAACCGGTAGCCGTTCAACGACGACAACGGTCTCGATGAATTAGTCAAGGGGTCATACTTAATAGCCTATGACAACAAGGTGTCCATAAAGGAAACTCAGTACGTCAATCATTCTGGGCTGTTAAAATAGTAGTTTGTAGTGCCCTTATTAACTTCCTTCACGCATTTAACCTTCAAGAGCTAAAAAATGAAAAATACTTAATGTATTCATGAAGAAGAAGATATTTTTAAAAAGCTACATGTAACTCTAGCTTTTAAAACCTAAGAAATTTTCTCAAAAAACAGAATTTCGCTATCGATTTTTATCGATTGCTTTGAAACGGGGCAAATTATCGATTATCGGAAGCAAACTTATTGCGTGGACATTAGGACCTAAGATCAAAATTTCAATTTTCTAGCTCTTATAGGTTCGAAGATCCTTGTGTTCATACATACGGACGGACCGACAGACAGACGGAAATGAGTAGATTGTCTGTCTGAACCTCATATCTTTAACATCCTACAGTGCCTCCTTGCCGTTCTGTCAGGTTTCTCAAACTTACATACGCTAGCAATATAAAATTCTTGTTGGCATTTGTAACAAGTTACTACGTGCTAACATTCTTACATTCTGTTCCACACTTAAAACATTTTTTCGCCGGAAGGAACTTTCGGTGTTTTCTTTGATACGTTCGTTTGCCCTTTTTTTTCGTATATTTTAATGTATCTTTAAATACTGTATTAAATGTAAACATGCCTCATTTTATTTCAAGTCCGGTATTCCGTCTAAAAAATTAGTAATTATGATCCGATTATAAATTTTGTTTTCTCACCTGGATCAGATTCTATAAATAGTGTGTTGAAGACTCTTTCTTTTGTTTCTTCCAATTCTTTAAAATGTTTTGACAAGTAATTTAGCCGCTCCTTGTATTAATTGTTTTGCATAGGAAATTTATTCCATCGCTTTTTACGTAAATCTCTCAAAGTAACTGTCCTGAACTACTTGTAACCGTTTCAATTGCATATAAGTTGTATTCTCTACAATTTCTGATACTTAACATAACTTAAATCTATCCCACGAGGTCCACGGTCTGGGGCAGTGGTTTCGGCAGAACGCTGACTGGCGCCTCGTGAGCGTTCATAGCTTGGTCACTCAGCGCGCGCATGCACGTTTCAGGTTACGCCATTCGGTACCTTGCACCGATCAGCTGCTCTGTAGTACGCGCGTCTGGTTTTACGACACTTTTATTGTTTGTGTTACCTCCTCCAACAGTCAAATGAAGGCCGTCCTCGGGATTCTGGAATGATAGTTTTATTGATTCTGCCGCTCGGTTTGCCGTCTGATGATCTTTAGATGGCCCCAAATAAGGTAAATGATGATGTGGAGTAAGAAAACCAAGACCAGGGTGGTGCAGCTGCTCAGGATTGGTCAAGTTAGTAACTTATCTCGTAAAATAATAATGTGTTGCAGGTTTCTTATGCTTTTCATGCATCAACTCTGGCCATAGCGGGTACAGCAGGTTTTTTTTCTCAGTGCCCCGTAGTTGTAAACGTAAATCGTGTTGTTCAGGGAGACCTTGTAGAAAATTGGGAAAAAGGTCCCGGAGATTTGCTGGCTGATCCCGTTACTATCGATGACTTTTATGGTTGCGCTATTTATAATAATCATTCCTTCGTCGACCACAGTAAACGTGTCCAAATGACCCGGTTGAATGTTGCATTGCACGACAGTTGCGGATAATTTTTGTTGTTAAGCGCAAGGTAGTGCCTGCGATCTCCCGCAGAAGGTAGTGCCAACCAATGAGTTACATTCGTCACATTCGTTGACAGCGAAGGCCTTAGCACCACGCTGACTGACCGTGTTACCGCCCTGAAAATCTTTAATTCTCCTATTATGGTGGACTGGGTGAAAATCAACCTTTTAACAAACTAATTTTGACTTGGGAAATTTAATGAGGAAGTATAATAACTTTTTCTTTTGAAATGTTTTAACGCTGGCAACTTCTAGGATGTCTTATATATGGTGAGATGATCATTTATTTTATTCTTTCAGATTAATGTCATTCAAAATGGAAGGGCTGATCAGGTTTATATTCAACAGAGTTATTGTATTTATTAATATTACTAATTCAGTTATAAACATCCTGTTTTTCGCTAAAATTGTTTCATACAAGTGTTCTGTGTCCAGATTGTCCACTTTCTGAATGCCTTTTAAAGCCTTTGTGATTTTGTTAAGCTGAACGTGTACTTTTGTTGTTATTTTATTTGAATTATTTACGATGTGGTGAATTTCGCCGTAATAAGATGATATACCAGTTTTCCTAGGACCCCTTTTGTTGGGTGTCGATTGTATTTTGCTATAACTAATACTACAATTTGATGCTATTTCTGATTCTAAATGGTTCATCTTTAAAAAAATAGTCCCCAAATACCTCTTTCATATTTTTCTGTGCTGAACTATGAGATCTATTACGTTCTGCTGTCATGATTTCTCTTTACCCAGTTTTTTTGGTTATATCTACAACGATATATTTGGCATGTCTTAATGTGGTTGATGGAAATAATTCAACTAATTTGTGTTGGATTGAGGCTAATAATAGGAGTTCGCAAAAAATGTCTGCTTTTACTTTATTCAGTAGTGTGTGGAATAGAGACTCGCGCTCCTATCGTATTTTTAAAAAGTATGAGAGTTTTTATCCAAGGTAAGTCTGATTGTTTCACTATTTGTTTTCTAAAACAGTTGACCGGTTTATCGGTGGTTTTCATGGTGTAAGTGATTCTTCACAATAAATAGTGATGATTTATAAAAAACATGTACGTTGTGTTCGTCGACAAAGGGCTATCATCTTTTAAACCTGGGTTGGGTTATATTTTAACAAAGTGCTTATCAGTGATTGGTGATCCGTTCAAATGCTCCTGACCCCGTAAAGGTAATTACGCAGATTTTGTGATGCCCAAGCAATTGCGGGGAGTTTCCTTTCATTTGTTGCCATTGTTACCTCGTTGCCGCGTAGTGTACGCGAAATCAGGGTACCTAGGCGCTTGTTTTATGACAACAAGTTATGTCAATTGGCTGACTAACATCAAGGTACTCAATCCGAATGTCCGTTCGTCCGAATGTATGAACGCAAGGATCTAACAACCTATAAGAGCTAGAGACTTGATTTTAGCTGTAGGTCCTTCTAGTGTACGCGCAGATCGAGTTTGTTTCCGATATTCTATAACTTGCCCCGTTTCCAAGTAATCGATAAAAATCGATATCGAAATCCTGTTTGTTGAGCAATTTTGGTAAATAATAAGAGCTAGAGTCACCAAACTTGACATGTAGCTTCCAGATTAGTATATATATATCAAGTATCTTTCATTTTATACCTATCGCCACCTCCCCGCTACCACCACAAGGCTTCAAAACAAGTCAATAATCCAACTTGTATAGCCCAACAATGTGAGTCACAAATTATATCCAATTCACTTTTTTAAAATACACAAATATTCTATGGCACAATAAGATGTACTGTCGCTTATGTGCGCACGTGTTAGCAGCAGCAATCGCAAATTCCAAGAATTTATGTGTACATGTACACACACACATTCATGTGCGTCTGCTTTGTATTCTATCAACAGCCTTGTAATTGTATGGTTTTCTGTGCTGCTGTTTTAATTGGTTTTTTGGGTAGAGGCGGCGGCAGGTAGTGCATTCTGCTGCGAGTTCGAGGCCAACCGAAGAAATTATTTTTATTTTTTGGCTGTTGAGTAGAGGCGGCGGGAAGTAGTGCGGTTAGTTGCAAGCTTGAACCTTGCCAAGAAGTCGTATTTTCTTTTAAAATTTATCTTTATTACTACTATTTGTATTTGGTGTTGGAAGAAGAATGTTCAGGGTATCCTCTAGTCGGGAGCTCCCGACTAGAACCTCTTACCTGTTTTGAGTTATTGACAACCATTTTGCCACTTTCTTCTGTCCGTCAGAGGTATTGCGATAATGCGAAACCCTGTATAAAATATCTACAGTAACTTGATAGCCTCAAAAATGATCTGAAGTTGAACAAAGTATATTTTCCCGCTTTTTTTGAAAAACTTGGATGCTTGGACACCGTCATGCCTGCATCGCATCCATCTGATGACAACCTGACTTTAAGTCTAAGGTCTTCAAATACTAGGATTTTCCTACGTTTGACAATGTTTTCGTAATAGAGGGCATCTGATATTTGTCATCAATGCTCTGCTCGTTTAATTTTCGGACATCTATTACCAACCTATTCCTTCGGTGGCCTAGCTCATCAACTCCTTTTGTCGACTATCCAAATTATACAGACGGTCTTATAAGTATATCTGCCAAACGTTGTTTTACTGCCGCATTGAAAAAATCTGCGGCGCTCATTGGATAAGAATACAATTTTGAATAAACTAGTTCTTCTTTGAAGGCGACCGGTACTTCTGCGTCATCAATGCTTATGAAGTTCACATTCTGACACTTCCTAAACTAAATGGGTTTTGAGCCGTGGTCATGCTCGATTATATTTTGTGTCAAATCGATTTTTGGATTAACCTTCTTATATAGCTCAGGGCCAATGATGCCGTCGAAATCATTTAAGCTGTGCAAAATGAAAAATAGGATTTTGTATTGAAAAGATCTGCGAGGCATTTTTGTTTAATTCTTGTATGCAAGTAAATTGATTTTACTTGAAACGGGGTCTCGACAGGCACAAAATGTGCCAACCCTGGCAATGGTTTCATGTAATTTTTGGAAGCCCCAATGTCTAACTACAATCTCATTGGTCTTCTTTGCACTCACCTTCTTAAATAGCTCAGGGCCAATGATGCCGTCGAAATCATTTAAGCTGTGCAAAATGAAAAATAGAATTTTGTATTGAAAAGATCTGCGAGGCATTTCTGTTTAATTCTTGTATGCCCGTGAATTGATTTTACCTGAAACGGGGTCTCGACAGGCGCAAAACTGCCAACCCTGTCAATGGTTTCATTTAATTTTTGGAAGCCCCAGTGTCTAACTACAATCTCATTGTTCTCCCTGCTTCTATTCGAGCAGGGACTCTTCCCCAAAAAATTGCGTGAGTCTGCGTCGGGCAAATCTTCATAGACCGCTAAAGCTTCTGATTGAGCCCTGATCTCATAGCTGTGATAATGAGGGCTAGTATAATGAAGATTTCTACATTGATAATTTTTTTTTTTTTTTGAGTGTTCTGCTGATGCCGCTGAGCGCTTCCTGTCGAAGTCTATTATTATTCCTTGGGAGTGTGGCTCTCAGGTTTTTCCAATTTGTCTTCTATATGTCTGGCATAATTTCCCGCAAACATATAGCGGTCATTGCTAGCTTCTGCCTCTTGGGCAAAAGCTAAGGCAGTTGGCAGATCCCGCGGTTGGGCGGGAGACTACTTGCTTAATGCGTCGTCTCTGAACTTGCCAAGTGTTGCTGAATAACTCGAATTGGCATTTTGTCCGCGTATGTAAAGTCCAAGCGGACAATAATTCCATTGAAATATAACACTGTGTTGAAAGATACTATTGTTTCGTCTGCCGGTCACCCAAACTTGTTGCGAATGATTCTTACACTATGCACTTGTTCTTGCATGTTGTTCTTGATATTTTACTACCCCATTTGCGGCGGCCTGTATTAATTTATTAATCTGTTCGTTATTCATGTCTTCTATTGGCTGTTTCTGTTTTATCGCAAAATTTTCTACATAACTTGTTAGCAATTCTTCGTCACTAGCACTATCTGTACTAATATTATTTCTGCGTAGCTGGGGCTCGCCTTTCTTGGTGAAAAATGTCGCTGCAGCTGTCGTTGTTTTTGTTGAAGTTTTTTCTTTAATTATGTTACTCAACACTGTGTGTTGATATTTTCTTTATATGTTATTGTTTGTTATTTTTTTCACTGTTTATTTTGTCGCATTGTTGGCTGACGATTTAGGTTGATATTCACCCTTTCGTGCCGGTTGTTTTGTTTTGTTTTGTCACAGATTTAGCTGGTGACATTTCTGATAGTTTTTTTGTTGCGGTGCGGCTTGACGACTTTTCAACCTTATGTTCTCACACGGTCGATTTCCGTTGTTGAACTGGATTTTACAAACGGCGGGATTCTAACCTTTGGGTACCAATTAACGAGTTCGATGAGTTATAGGGTTTAATTGATAAACTATATTAGGCGTCAATGCCAGTGAACCTCACATGACCTAATTTAACATAACCTTAACCTATCCCACGAAGTCCATGGTCTGAGCTAGCGGTCCCGACAGAGCTCTGACTTAGCTTGGTTTCTTAGTGCGCGCATGCAAGTGTCAGGTAAACTTACTAACTAACTAACAGGAACTAACATAATCCTACGCGTATCAGATAAATTATCACAAATATCTCTAAAAACGATTTTGAAGCCGATTGAATGGTAAACAAAAAACTTTCATTCAAACTTTTTCGTCTTGGGTGAATTTGAAAAACCGCTGAAACACGTATTCAATTAGAAAATCAAGCAAAACTTAAATCTGACCCAAAAAAAACATTTTCCACAGAGGACGGTTGGATTCTGGGAAAACTGTTAAGCATATCTCAATTTATTTTTCATAAAAATCCTTTAAATTAAATTTGAACTCGCAACTTCACAGACCAAATCTTTGAACTCCATTTATACCACGAATGTATATTCCGAAAAGAGCAATGAATTTGAACAAAGATCTTTGAAAATACATTTGAGGTATTACAAAAAAATTGTCTACAGTCGTTTTTCATGATTTTTTCAAACTTGCGCTTGGATTTTCCTAAAATGCAAAAAAAAATGCATAAGGTAGCTACAGTAAATTGACTTTAAAGCCCGAATTTTGATGAACATTCGGCAAAGCAATCGTATATATATGTATACACAAAACGTATTTATCGTTATAATGTTGTTTGTCCATTGATTCCAACGATTAATATCTTAAGTGACGTCCTATTAATTATACCCTGAACCTATTTAAAATGGGTAAAAAGGGTATAATGTATTTGCGCAAATGTATGAAACAGGCAGAAGGAAGCATCTCCGACCCCATAAAGTATATGCAGTATAATTTGCTTAGCTGTCTCGATACTTCGCTGCATCGGTAAAATAGCTGCCTGAAATTTTACTTTCGCTGCAATAAGAGCTCATTTTTTATGAAATTAATTACGTCAAGTGCATCTTATTTAACAGCCTTTTGCACTTAAGCGCTTCCTATAGGCAGTAATTTTTTGCCAATTTCTATGAATATATGTAAGTTACCTGCGCCATCTATGATCAGATGTGTTGATTTTTGATTTGTTTTTCTTATGTATACAATAAAATGTATTGAAATTGAATTAAATGTAATTTAAATACACAAAGTTAATAAAAACTATCAAATTAATTTATTTAACTTTGTACTGTTAAATAGAATTCAGTGCAACTTAAAACGTTACTATGAAATCGATTGACTTTCAGGAAAAAAATAAATTAAGTTAACTGCCTTTTTACTTATACTGTATATTCTTGATCAGCATCAACAGCCGAGTCGATCTAGCTATGTCCGTCTGTCTACCCGTCTGTCCGTCTGTCCGTCTGTCCGTCCGTCCGTATGTATGAACGCAAGGATCTTTTTCTGTGCTGCTATTTTAATTGGTTTTTTCCTCATTAAAACTCAATTATTGGTGTGGCTCTTGAGTATAGGCGGCAAGTGGTGCGGTCAGTTGCGAGTTTTATTTTTCTGCTACTAAAGTAAACGAGCGCGTTGCGCGAGCTGCATTTGGTGTTGAAATAAGAGGGAATCCCCTACTTGGAAGCTCCCGATTAGAACCGCACCACTTGCCGCCTCAACTCAAGAGCCACACCAATAATTGAGTTTTAATGAGAAAAAAATCAACTAAAATAGGAGCACAGAAATCAATACAATCGCAATTGCAATGCTGTTGATAGAATTCAAAGCAGACTCGGATGAATGTGTGTGTGTTCATGTATATAGAAATTCTTGAAATTTGCGCTACGTGATGTTAACACGTGCGCACGTAACTTTTGTATTTTTTAACAGATCTAATGAATATTTGTGTATTATCAATTGCATTAATTGTGGCTTAAATGAGTGGGCAATACAAGTTGATTTATTAACTTGATTTATAGCTTTGTGGTGGTAAAGGGGAGCTGGCGATAGCTATAAAATGAAAGATACTTTTATATATATATACTTTTCTAGAAGCTACATGTTAAGTTTGGCGACTCTATTTACCTCATATTATTAACCAAAACTGCACAAAAAACAAGATTTCGATATCGATGTTTATTGATTACTTGGAAACGGGGCAAGTTATCCAATAACGGAAACAAACTCGATCTGCGCGGGGACTAGGAGGACCTACAGCTAAAATGTCTAGCTCTTTTAGGTTCTGAGATCCTTGCGTTCATACATACGGACGGACGGACAGACGGACAGGCGGTCGGACGGACAGACGGACATGGCTAGATCGACTCGGCTATTGATGCTGATCAAGAATATATATACTTTATGGTGTAGGAGATGCTTCCTTCTGCCTGTTACATATATTTGCACAAAAACATTATACCCTTTTCACCCATTTTTAATGGGTTCAGGGTTTAAAAAACCAAAAATCTCATCATATTTTTCGAAAAATCTAAGAAAGTAGGTATATTTATGTTACTTAGTGCAGATAGTTTACTTAATAATACTTACGTAAATGATTTCTCTTTAAGCTTACCTCGTATATGTTGGTACTACGGTGCGTCCAATTTCAGTTTGCAAAAATGTTGAGAGCATTTTCCAATTTTCTTCGTCGTAATTAACTGGAAATGGACCTATTTCTTCTTGGTTTATAATAATAAATTTATCATTTCCTGGCATATTATTAATATTTATTTGCTGAGACTTTTCCATCCACACATAAGGACTGCTATTAGAGAAATTAAGGGCATCTTGTCGATTAATAATAATTGGAATCCACCAAAGCATTTTGTCTTGCTCTGGTACATCATGTGGTCTTTCTCTGAGATACACTTTTTGTTTTATAGTCGCAGTATTAGTTTCATAATCCCGGTGGACAGTAATGACTGGTAGGCGATGATTTGCAAGCCATGTACCCACAATATCAGTCAGTCTGTATTGGCTTTTTAGCGTTCCATCCTTTAACGCCTGTGACGTTAACACACTCCAAAGATCATCTCCAACAAATGTTTTATACTGATAATCTTCAATAAACTTTTTCAATCCTTTTTGAAACGTGTCTTTACCCAAGGTAAAGTTTAGCATGCGTATAACAAGCTCAGTTTTGTAAGAAATTGTCTCTTGCTTCATTGCAGTAATACGTGAATGTGGATATCTTTTACTGAATTCATAGTATAACGAATAAAGGGTAGTCATTGGATATTTGCCATTAAACTCGACTCCTCCATCTAACTGTATACTTAGTTTATTTAAAATGCCTAACCTTTATTTAAGTAAACATAATAACTTACCTTTATAACAGTTTCTGATGCCAAAAAACTTGCCAGCGCTTTATTAAGATGAGCATCAGTCCACCATTCAGGAGTCACCCACGAACCAAGCCATTGATATATAAGCTCCCGAGCTATGTCATAATATCGATTTTGTATAATAACGCTTTCTCTGTTGAAATATGATTGTTAAAAAAATTAGCATTTCGATGCTTAAAATGAATCTTACCTAAACAACAACAAACCCCAATTATCTACGGGACGCACTATTGGTAGCTCAGGTATGACAACCACATCAATTTTAGAAATAGGTACAGATGTTCCAAAATAATTTTGAATAGTTTTATAGGCAAGTATAGCTTTTTTATAAGTTTCCTAAAATAAACGTAAAATAAAACATATACAAATTTTGTAGACGGGTGTACAGTGGAAATATAAACAAGAGGTTCTAGTCGGGAGCTCCCGACCAGAGAACACCCTGAACCCTCTTCTTCAAACACCAAATGCAGCTCGTGCTTCGCGCTCGCGTGCTTTAGTAGTAATAAAGAAAAATTAACATAAAAAAAAATTGTTCCCTTGGCAGGGTTCGAACTCACAACTAACCGCACTACTTGACGCCGCCTCTACTCAAGAGCCAGACCAATAATTTAGTTTTAATGAGAGAAAAAATCAACTAAAATAGCAGCACAGAAAACAATGCAATCGCAATTGCAATGCTGTTGATAGAATTCAAAGCAGACGCGCATGAATGTGTGTGCGTACATGTATAAATAAAGTCTTGAAATTTGCGCTTGCTGCCGCTGATAGGAGAAAAGTCAAAACACGTTTTCTTTAATCATTTTTGTGTCTCTTAAGCGATCTTGATGAAATTTTCGAAAGTACATCTTATTGTAGAACAGAATATAGAATATTTGTGTATTCTCAAAAAGTCAATTGCTTATAAATTGTGGCTTAAATTGATGGGCAATACAAGTTGGATAATTAACTTGATTTATGGCTTTATGGTGGTAGCGGGGAGGTGGCGATAGGTATAAAATGAAAGATACTTGATATATATATACTATTCTAGAAGCTACATGTCAAGTTTGGTGACTCTAGCTCATATTATTTGCCGAAATTGCTCAAAAACAGGATTTCGATATCGTTTTTTATCGATAACTTGGAAACGGGGCAAATTATCGAATATCGGAAACAAACTCGATCTGCGCGGGCACTAGGAGCACCGACAGCTCAAGTTAATAGCTCTTATAGTTTCTGAGATCCTTGCGTTCATACATATGGACAGACGGACAACGGACGGCCGGACAGACAGTCGGACATGGCTAGATAGACTCGACTGTTGATGCTGATCAAGAATATATATATTATTGGGGTCGGAGATGCTTCCTTTTGCCTGTTACATACATTTGCACAAGAACATTATACCCTTTTTACCTATTTTCAATGGGTTCAGGCGTTGCATACACGAGTAGGTATTCTAAGTTAAATATTTAATTTGAATAGCGTCCCAAAAATTGAAATTAATTTTTAATTGCCGAAATTCAATACTGCCGATTTCACTTTTTTAACGGGATATAAACATGATTATGATTATGATTATTTTTGCAGTTGCCCTCACCGTCTGTCCAGACACCTATGCCTCTTTTGTCCATGCCTGCAACTTGGATTTATCTTGAATGTTGTCATTATCGCCTTCTCCGAGCGGCTGCCCAAACATTACCCCTGTTTTATCCCCTGTAATAGTTCCATTAGTCCCCGGACCTGAACCTGTCCCAGTTAGCCAAACTGCCTCAGCCCTTCAGCTCTTGGCCGCAAAGGTAGACCTGCGCGCAATCTTGCCCAGATTGTTAAAAAAAATCATGGTGCTCCTTGGCCCCACCAAATCCTGTTTTACCTGCAGCCCCATCAGCTCCTACTTTAACTGGTTTTCCCCTCGTAGGCAAGTTTTTGTGTCTCGACTTTCGTCTGACACCACATCTAAGTCATTGGCAGCTTATATTACTAGCAAATCTTCTGCTAGTGTGTCAATTACCAAATTTAATTTCTCCACTCCTCGTGAAATATCATCATTCAAAATAAATGTTTCTTACGATATGTTCCCAATCATTTGTGATCCCAAATTTTGGCCTCCACACATGATTGTTCACGAGTTCAAGCCAAAAAAGCGTAACCAGCCTGTCACCCTTCCAGTCCCTTCAATAGAGAGTACCATTTCTGCCCCAAAAAACTAACTTCTTCTTCTGACCAAGTCTCTATTCATTATCAGAATGTCAGAGGGCTCATTTCCAAACTTAAAACTCTTTTCATGGCCAGCACTTCCTTCGATTCGGATATAATCGCATTTTCAGAAACATGGTTAAACTCAACCATATCTGATTTTGAGGTTTTTTCGAATAACTTTAATTTGCATAGAAATGATCCGCCGCATCGAGGTGGTGGGGTATTAATTGCCGTAAAAGCCACTCTCCAGTCAGAACTTTTCTGTTTTAGCATGCCTACTGACGCTGAGATTGTCTCAGTCAAGGTGTATTTATATTTCATGCTCTTATGTTCCTCCTTCTTCTGATATTCAAGTTTATATGAAACATATTTCTTGTATTAAAGAAGTTTCTTCACACGTGCGTGATAATGACCTATTTATTGTGTTGGGTGATTTTAATTTGCGAACATCTCTTGGTCATTATTCACTGCCGAAAATTATCTAGTACCCTCAGCACAGCATGACTTTATAGATTGCATGCTTGATCTTTCGTCGTTTTAAATCAATTCAATTTCTAATCATTTGCTTAGAACACTTGACCTTGCATTTGTTAACGACTACCTTATTTCTAATGTGTCTAGGTCCGGTCCTTTATCTCTCCCTGAGGATGTATATCATCCTACTTTATAGATTGCAATGTTCAATTGAATCCTCTCATTTCGTGTTCTTCAGCCAATAAGCCCCGCCGTTGCTTTCACAAAGGAAATTATTCATAGCTTAATCAACTTATTTATGCAACCGATTGGTCTTTCTTATATGACTCGGTTGACATGAATACTGCTATTAGTTTTTTTTAAAACACCCTAAACTCCCTCTTAGATATGTGTATTCCCAAGTCAATTCCTTCGACTACTTCTTCAAAGCCACCCTGGTTCACTCCCAGACTATCAAACCTACAAAATATTAAGTCTAAATATTTTAAATCGGTTAATAAGTCTGGTTCGAGTATTGACTTGGTTAAATATTCAATAGCTAAGTCGAGAGTTATCTTAAAAATCCGAGACAGTTTTATAATTTTGTAAACTTGAAGCGTAAATCTTCAAGTTTGCCATCTTCTTTTTCACTCGGGATGGATAAGAGACAGTTTTATAATTTTGTAAACTTGAAGTCTTCTAGTTTGCTATCTTTTTTTTCAGTCGTGATGTATAAAGCTAGCAATGATTCTGATTCTGCTATCGCTTTGCTAATTTTTTCCAAACAACTTACTCCTCTGTCTGTTTCCCTTATAACATTACTTCCTTTAGTCCTGCTATTTTCCATTCTCCTCTCCGTTCTGCTTAAATTCTTATAAATTCTCTTACTCTCCTGGGCCTGTCAATATTCCTAGTTGTCTACTCAAGGAGTGTAGTTCTTCTCTTCTTTGTCCATTGCTAAGGCTTTTTAATCTATCCCTTAATTCATCTTTCCATCTCATTGGTAAGAATTTTATATAATTCCTTTTCGCAAAAAAAAGGGTGAGTCTGATATAAAAAATTACATGGTCATTGCAAAACTGTCCGCTATTCGTAAATTATTTGAACGAAAAAAATCACTTCGAATTTGCAGCATTTCTGCAAGTCAGTTGTCCACCCTGTCAACATGGATTAGTAAAGAATCGGTCAACTACGACCAATCTGCTTGAAATTACTTCCTTGGTAAATGATGCTTTCCTTTCTAAAATGCAAGCTGATGTCATTTACACAGACTTTAGTAAGGCGTTTGACTCTGTGCACCATGACATTTTACTCCTTAAACTTGACCGTTTAGGTTCCCCTCCGTCTCGTTTGCATTGAAAGGTAGGACCCAAAGAGTAATGCTGAGGCTGAATACCTCAAAATACATTCACGGTACTTCTGGTGATCCCCAAGGCAGTCATCTTGGACCTTTACTCTTTATTCTTTTTATAAATAATCTCCCCTCGGTTATATTACATGACCGTGTACTTAGGTATGCGGACGATGTGAAACTTATTCTTTCATACACTAATCCCAACGCTCTCGCCTACAAGATGATTTGAACGCTACGCAACTTTGGTGTTCGGCCAATCAATTGCATGTTAATTATTCAAAGTATATGTTTATGACCTTCAATCGTACTACACCTTATCTTGTCAGTTATACAATCGACAATAATGCAACGTATACTTACAATTATGGATCCAGGCGTTCTTTTTGATTCAAAGGTCTGCTTCCATCTTCATATATATACCATCGTTAAGGAGGCCAAAGGTGTACTTAGATTCATTAAACGTTGGTCAAAAGATCCTTTCATAACCAAACTCCTATACATCTCTCTTGTTCGCTCTATATTTGAATACTGCTCTTCCATCTGGTCTCGGCAGTATAACAGTAGCCAGGATCGTATTGAATAAATTCATAAACCATTTATGTTTTTTGCCTTACTTGCATTAAATTGGGACCCCAATCTTCGGTTGCCATCCTACTCCAACAGGCTTCTTCTTCTTGATCTTCCGTCATTAATTTGATTGTTGGCGACATAGTTTTTTTTTCTGTAAGGGCGTCTTCAAGTCTCTTCTCAGTCTACCTACGTGCACATTACGCTATGCACAATTCTTTTCGTGTACTATGTAAATAACAATAGTTTGTATCATGTTTTCTCCTCCAAACTTTCTCTACTCCTAATAAATTGTTGCTTTTAGGATACCTTCGGGAACTCACTGAACATTCCCAGCTATAAGTAGTGGCATAGTTTGCCGGACAGGCTATAAATTTCCCCCACCGGGTTGGTGATTTCCCAACACTATCTATTTATCCTATCTACTTAACACTCTATATATCTAGTATAAATTTCTTTACTTTATTAATAACTTTATTCTTTATTTTTTCCTATTTATTGTATTTTTTTAAATAATATATTAAATTAAGATTATTTTTAATTTTAACTTAAGAACAACACTCCTTTTTTCTTTTTAGCTGTAGGCTCTAATAACGTCACTGTCAAAATAAGCTGTGAAAAGAGCAAAGCTGGCCGGACGCGCAAATAAAACACCTTTATCGGTTGGTGATGCTATTAGAAAATTTTGTATTCATATTAGGATTTAAGCATTTAATTTTCGCGAATAATTTTTTTTAATTAATAGGACACTCGTTTTTGTCTACCATTAATAAAAATAAATAAATGTCCCTAGGTATCGGTATACTAATTATATTAAAATTAATTGCATATGCAATAAGGAAAATACAAGTAAGAAGAAGATTACAAGCTAAAGGCCCCATATATAATTGTTAAAATAAATTAAGGTAAATGTCACAATATAAGTAAATATATGAAAATTTCAGTAGCGAGAGCAGAGGTAAACGAAATATATGTCAAATGTCCTTAAAAAAGTATCACTCCAAAATTTGATGGACTGGAAGTACTCTAGAAATAAGATTCCCATGTAAGCTTTATAAGACTTGGATTGTAAGAAACAAAATTATTTCAATTGTCAGATTCATCGAGTCGATGTGTCCTTTTCAAGTAGATAGCTGTCAAGGATGGCAACAATGCCATCTTGAAACAGACAACATGAGGACATATTCTTATGCGCAAGGCACTACTTTACATCATTACCATAAGTCAGTACTCGGGAGTGTGACAATATCGGAAAGATGATGAAAAGAGTAAAGAGTGGCCGACCTTGGGGGACCCCAGAATTCTCCCGAATGAAATTAGAGCCCGAATTTCTGAAAATCCCTTTTGGGGTTAAATATTTTGAGATCTATCAGAAGCTTAACTGCGAAGTGAAGCAGTAAGGAGTAACGTAATTAAAAGGTTTACTAAAA
The DNA here is from genome assembly GCA_035045885.1 of Drosophila borealis. Lineage (NCBI taxonomy): Eukaryota > Metazoa > Arthropoda > Insecta > Diptera > Drosophilidae > Drosophila > Drosophila borealis. Next base: position 407,475 of record JAWNOR010000195.1, read on the forward strand.
TCGGAATATATGACGTCAGTCTGCATTATTTTCTTAAAACCATCAATTACTATTGAAGTAACCTCAAAAAGTTTAGTAGTTGTAGATCTACGCTTCACAAACTAATGTTGGGAGGCAAGATAATAGAGCTGCATAAATGTTGAGGTTGAGATATTACGATTCTCTCAAGGGCTTTAGATATAGCAACCAATTTGGAAATAGCTCTATAGTGCTCGACATCAGATTTACTCCCATTGTAAGGATAAACGATTATGGATAAACGATGATGTTCGGTAAAGATAGATAGCTAGAGTGTTAACAGACAATACAAAAAGTACCTGAGCACACAAGCGGGAACACCATCAGGGGCTGGTGAGTATACAAGCTTGATTGTGTCGCTGAGTAGCAAAGTTTCCGTTATAATAGGATTTAAGATGCAATTAGACCTATGCAACTAATGTGGATAAGGATTTTTTATTATACCCAGAGGAAATGCAGATCGGCAATGTGGATGGATCAGTACTCACATTCTGATCTGCTAACTTCACCAAAGAGTTTACAAAGCTTAAGAATTACTCAGGACTATTCGAAAAAGAAAGTCACCAACAGCGAAGGTAATCTTTATAACATAAAGAATTTTGCGCTAAAAAAGTTTGATCTGCCCTCTGCATAGCGACAGAAATCATAGTGATTTCGCGATTATTTAATTCTTACTATTTTAATCTTAATCTTTTAACCTTACTGTCTTCAAAATTGTACAGATTGGAACAGTCAATTGCAGAATAAGATCATTGAGCTCAATCAATCATAAAAATCAACCTTACGAAAATAACTTACATGATCTACCAATATCGATTTCTTGATGGGCAGGCTGCAATATCCGGAAGATTAAAGTCGCAAAAACGATCAAGAGGTCCTTATCAAGAAAGAGGAACATGAAATAAAAACACAAAACTACCAAATGACACTTTAACACCCACAAACTAATTCTCCGATAAGGGAAGCTGAACGAGTTCAGACGAAAGACCAGCTTCAACAGCTATGAGGCTCATCACATCTGTAAGTGGTGTATTTGGAAGTAAATAATGAAGAATGTAAGATTCCAAGTTTTATACAATTCTCAGTAAGTGTGGATCATAGGTCGGCCTTTAAAGCCATACGCCCAAGTTCGCTAAGGACCTCTATTCTTTAAGGTACATAACAAAATAATAGCCTAATTTCACGGTCCACATTTCTTACACATTTTTGATAAATGTGTAAAATGCGGCCTTTACGTTTTCCCATTAGAAAACACATTTTTGCAAAATGCGTATATTCGCCCCGAACAGTATCGATGTTACCATAAGCAGCTGACATAGCAATGACGGTAAGCGGTAGCTTTAAATTATAATTTTAAAATTGTTCTAATCCCACAGTTTTTAACATTTAAAGATTACCAAATCTCGGAAAGAGTATATGTAATGGAGCCCCTACTTCGAGGTCGTATTATTTAACTTCTGGAAGGAAAACTTTTCGGCGCTTAGGTAAATCAAAGCAAACCGATCAGCTGTTTATTTAAAGAAGCGTTCTTTTTGCCACTCACATGTTACCGAAAAGGGGCACTTGCCAATGGAACACCAATATGTGAAACTTGAAAATGTGACATTTCTTAAGTATAGTGGAATAAAGCTATCCCTATATATAAAACTGTTTGTCCTGACTGACTGACTGATTGGTGATCAGCGCACAGCACAAACCGTAACAGCTAGGATCCTGAAATTTTCACTGTAGCTAAGACGTTAAGACTGGGTTTCGGGAAATTCCACACGCAAGTGTGGAAAAATCGCGAAAAACGTTTGTATGTAACTTTTTTGTTTACCATCCGATCGGCCTCAAACTTATTTTCAAAGATCTTTGTTAAAATTCTTTTGAGGGGTGTTTCACACTTTTAGGAAAATCCATTCCGCCTTGGTGGAAATGGAGGTCAAAGATTTGGTGAGTGACTTTTCGCGCTAAAATTCGTTTCCAAAGATCTATAAGAAAAATCATTTGAAATATGTTTCACACATTTCGCAGAATCCAAACTTTTTCGGTGGAAAATGCATTTCAAAGATTTTTTGTGCGAAGTTTTAAGTTGTGTCCGAGTTGCTTCAAATTTATTTTCAAACCTCTACATAAGAACTTAATGAATACGTATTTCAGCGATTTGGGAAATTCCACCCGCAACAGTGGTAAGTTGGCGGAAAACGGTTATATGAAAGTTTTTTGTTTACGATCCGATCGGCCCCAAACTCATTTTCAAAGATCTATGTTCAAATTCATTTGAGGGGTGTCTCACACTTTTTGAAAAATCCATCCCTCCTTGGGGCAAATAGGGATTTGGTGGATGACGTTTTGTGTTAAAATTTATTTCCAAAGAGCTATAAGAAAAATCATTTAAGAAGTATTTCACATTTTTCGCAAAATCTAAAATCCTTCGGTGGGAAATGCATTTCAATGATTTTTCTGGTGAATTTTAAGTTTTGTCCGATCTGCATAAAAGTTGTTTGATTCCCGTCCGATCAGTTTCAAAATCATTTTCAAAGCTTTTTAAAAACATTGATTTTATAACATACGTGCCCCGGGCAAGGTCGGGTTATACCCGCTAGTAATATATATTTAGTCTTCCGATCCCGCTGATTTAAAAATATATAAGCTCTCCTCTCGTAAGAATTTTATAACTGACTGTAGTTCTTTAACTTTTTGTAAATAATGCTGGTTTGGCGACTTTTCCATTTTATAAATATTTCTTTGACTGGCTCGAGGTCCGGAGTTTTATGCAAAAAGAAACACAATTTTGCTTAAAATTGTATTTCACCGATATATTTCGGCTGCGCATCGGCAACCGTCTTTAGGAGACAAAAACAATTAATATAAAAATAAATTAAATTAGACAATTAATTAAACATTTAATATACATTATTTTACACTTCTGCGCTTCTTCGCATGGAAGACTCAAAACTATTTGGCTAGTTGTAGATTAGTACTGTGTTGTTGTTGTGTTTATTATGTGTCGCATTCCCAATGTATGCAATTTTTTGTAGTAGTGTTCCAATTGTAGTATTCTTGTTTGATCTAAGTTTGGCGTGTGGTTGCTTTTCATACAGCGGGTCATGAGACGTTTTAGTCTGCAGTCCGATTTGTGTTGGGTTGTCCTGGTTTTTATACCCTAAACCCAATGAAAATGGATAAAAGGCAAAAGTAAGCATATCCGACCCCATAAAGTAATCGATCTAGCCATATCCGTCTGTCTGTCCGTCCGTATATATGAACTCAAGGATCTCAGAACCTATTAGACCTAGAGACTTGAAATTGAACGTAGGTCCTGCAGGTAATTAGAGGTCAACAGTCATTCAGCAATCAACCAGAAATCATAAAAATGAGTGGCGCGCGTCACACACTGCCAATAGTAAAAATTTCCATTGCACTCATGCACACACACTTGTGTGTGCTCGAAATAGCTCGAAATTCAGAGGACCCCCAAAAACTTTAAATTTAGTTAAATTTGCATTGGACAGGCAGGCAGCCAACCGGCACACAAACGCATAAATGCTTCTATCCATATAAAAAAATGTGCAAGTGTGCGTGCATGTCCCTAGAGAGAGTAAGCCAAAGCAGTCTCCTAAAGTGGGACCCAAATAAAAAACAGATATGCCGTTCTATCACACAAATTAAATGGAATTCTTACTCTCTTGCTCTTGAGCGAGTCTCGGACCCGAACAAAAACAAAGTCAACTGTGGATTATAGATCTAAAAATGAATGGCTACAAACTTTTCTTCTAGTTGTTCGTCCCATTTAAATGTTGTATGGTCTTCTAGTCGTCCGTCTCATTTATATGTTGTATGGTGGGTGGCTTATAATAATGTACATACATATGTATGTGTCTACATATTTTTTTCTACAAGTAGTAGAAGACCACAAAGTGGAATTTTTCAAAACTGTTTGCTTTTTTTTTTACTGGTTTATCAACAATTTTTAAACAATTAAACTATTTTAGCCAGCTTGAAGGTGAAGATAATAAATTGATTGCAGTGCTTCGTAATAATTAAAAAAAAAACCAAGACATTATCGATAAAAGTAGTTTTTGGTCCTGAAAGACTCTTATTAGGAATGTTGTGAAATAGCCCCCCCCCCCCCCCTTTCAATAATTTTATTCGAACTCAACGAGTATGTTTAACTTGAGAACTTTTAAGATACTGGTTTATTCTTACAAATTCTAGGTCTTATATACTAACAGAGAGTCTTATTTTAGGTCTGCTGTCGTTGCATTATCGGCAGCAGAGGTCATAAATTATTGTTTTTTTAAATAGTGCCTTTTTTTCTTACCCTTGCTATCTTTTACAATCTTACTTGTTGTTGTTATGGCTGTCAAGTAGATGTGATGGCATGAAGAGCGGTCGGCATGGTTTCGAGCCCGATCGGGACAACTAATTTTTTTTTAAATTTGTTTATTACTGCTAAGGCAACCGCACTCGTAGTGTGAGCTGCATTTGATGTTGGTAGAAGAGGGTTTAGGGTAACCCCTAGTCGGTTTTCCCCTCTCAAGCTGTATCGAGCTTGGAAACGGGGCAAGTTATTGATTATCGGAAACAATCTTGTATTGCGCGGGCACCAGGCGGACCTACACTCTGCCCTTGCTTTTACAGGCTCTGAGATTTTTGCGTTCATACATACGGACGGACATACAAACATGGCTAGACTTTAGCTTAGCTATTGATGCTGATCAAGAATATATATACTTTATGGGGTCGGAGATGCTTCCCTCCGCCAGTTACATACATTTGCCCAAATATTTACATTATATCCGTTTTAATCAGAGTCCTGAACAAGATCAAAATAGGCAAAAAACCTCTTCTATAGCATCAGCTAATGGAAAACACAATCACTTTATGTGGTCTTCTACTACTTGTGGGAAGAAAATAATATGTAGAAGCGTATGGTTACGTTCTAGGCCCAAGCCTAAAACATATGTATGTTTAAGAATATAGAAACATACATACGATTACATTCTTCCGTAAGCTTTGATAAAGACATTGAATTTTGAATAAGGAAATTATGTTTTAAGTAAATTCACATTTTATTTATTTAATTTGAAAATGCATTTATAATTTTGTTCAGTAATACATGCAAGTTATCACCCAGCCCGCAAGGCAATTCTTATTGCAATCACAAACAACATTTCAGTATAAGTCGCTATCCCAATTACTTAGCCCTTTCAGACTGATTAGACCCGTTTCAATCACTACGTCCACTTAACGCGCAGCTGCGGCTCTGCTAACAAAAATATTCAAATTCCCGGCTCTAACATTAACATAACAGCGCAACCACTTAACATAAAGATCCATATTCTCATGCGCAATTCATAACATAAACTAAAGATTCATATTCTCATGCGCAATTCATAACGTAAACTAAAGACCCAGTCTCTAGAGCGCAATTGCTAACGTAAACATGACTCCAAGCGTCTAGCTTAAGCAAGCCGCCCCCGCGAGCTTTTAAACTTTAAGGAAAGAAGCTTTAGCATAAACACAGCTGATTCGCAGCATAAGATCACCGCGAACTTTTGAGCTTTAAGAGAATAAGCTTTATCATAACCATAGCTGACTTGCAGCATAAGTTCACAATTGTACTTTAGTTCTAATCTTGGATTCAAATAAATCGGAAGCCTTCAGCCTCCCATTTAAAAAATATTTGTTTTCCAATTAGTAGCCACTAATTGGTTAATTGGCGCCCAACGTGGGGCTCGCGATTATGAACACAAAAAAGAATAATTAAAAGAAACAAAATCCTTAGTGATTCGCGAGTGAACAAAAGTGCCGATTTACAAGTTCAAGATTGTCTCAAAAGAGCATTAAAAATTTTCTAAGAACGAAAATATCGAGTGCCTCTAAAAGAAACATTAAAAATTTCCGACGAACGGAAATACCTTGTTTCTGAAAACTTGAAGAGTAGTGAAAATTCCCTGAGCTGGAAATATTGATTGTTCACAAGACTTAAAAGTGAAACCAAATTTTTCTGTTCAAATTAAATAAAAACATTCCAAAAAATTAATCGATCAAAGAAGCGAAACAAATATTTTCGCCAACAAAAATTTTTCACCAATCAAAAAAGCTGTATCAAAAACTTTTAACCAAATAAAAAATATCACGTTAACCTGAGACCCCCTTAAAAGAAGACCCAGACCCAGATCCAGCTGCCCCACACGGGACGGACGGAAAACACTTGAATTATTACTTCAGGTTTACTTAATAGGCTCTATCATCGATGAAGACACCTTTTTTTATGGAGAATTTATCACTTTACTTGACGGACGCTGAACTATTCTTGGACCCCAACATGGTCAGTTGTGTCATTCGATCGTTTGTACCTTACATCGCCATTGGATGCGATCCCAGCACTTCAGCAATAGAATTTCAAGACTATCCTCCACCCGCCACCAGTTTATATAGCGCGGCCATCACTTGGGGACACATTCCTCACTATTGGATATAAGTTTAAGTGGTATCAATGCCCTACCGACGTATTAGACTCTCCTATTATTCTATACTATACTATTCTAGAAACTACATATTCTAGAACTACAATTTGGGAAACCTTAACTCTTAAAACATACGAGACATGTGCAAAAACAGATATACATTTCCATATTTATGGCAAGTTATTGATGATCGAAAGAGAACTGTGCTAGCGCTAGGAAGACTTACGCTCAAATTTGTCTCTAGTATCTAGCTCGTATAGGCTTTAAAATCAACACGCATATACAGACGGATGGACGGACAGAAAGATGGATAAGTTCAGATCGTCCTGGCTTTTGAAGCTGACCAAAATTATTTATACCTAATGGAGTCAGAGATATTTTTTTCAGCCTTCTACATACATGACATTGAAATTTGTCCTCATTTGTAGATTCTTTTTGACCAGCAAAATAGTTCCTCCCCATGAAAGAACATGTAAACTAATTAATGCTTTTAATGGTTTAAATATGTTATTACTATGTGTTAATATGATACTTGCCTTTTGTTCTTGGGTTTTCAATATCTTATGTTTAAGCAAGTAAGAGGCTCTGGTCGGGAGGTCCCGACTAGGAGATACCATGAATCCTTTTCTACCAGCACCAAATGTAGCTCGCTCTATAAGCTCAAAATAAAAGTTTCCTCAATAAGATTCGAACCAGTAACAGACCACTCTACTTGCCAGCGACTTTACTCGACAGCCATACTGAAAATTTTTCCAATTGGTTTATTTATTTGATTTATAGTTATGGGGTGTAGGCAGGGCTTGGAGTAAGTTATAAAATGAAAGACACTTGATATATATATATATATATATATATGTATATATATATATATATATATATATATATCAGCAACAATCGCCAAGTCGTTCTAGCCATGTCCGTCTATCTGTCCGTCTGGTCTGACCAGAGCACCTTAATCTGGGAGAAGTTTCGGCTGCGAAGGGCTCACCAAGCCTTAAGTGGTAGTGGCGTATCACTTGTTCCATAACACGAGGTCTGACCAGAGCACTTAAGTTGGTAGACAAAAACAAAACTTGGGAGTAGCCATTGCTAAGAACAGCCGACCAAAGTTGTCAATTAGGTACCACGGGATGGGCTAGTACCCGAGGCTAGCCCAGTGAGGTTGGCCCCCTTTGCGGGAGCATCGTGCTAGCTATGTGTTGACACCTTAATACGGGGAGAATTTTCACTCGTCGTGGAGTTGCGGGTCAACCGGGTGCTGTACCCATATATCAGCAGAGGTTTTAGATGGACCTCGCCCCTAACCAAATGTGAATGTCATTGTCATGCATTCAACTTGGTACCGAAAGGAAACTACGCATGCAGGGTACCCGTGGAGCGCTGGCCGACGCTTTGCTTCGGCCTGCTATATTTTTTGTCACATATATAGCATAAACGAATACCGTGGTAGTAAACCCCCACGGAGTACACGCCTTGATAGACATATGTAGACATTCTATCTGTCCGACTGGAGCTTAATGGACCGATGTAGAAGGGCAAGCATAACTTGCGTAATTCGTAAGTCATTTGTCAAGTCGACTCAAAGGCACAATGTGCCCACCAGTTATAAGAGGCCTCCACGTGGTAACCCTGGGTGATTGTCCAAGGTGGTCTTGGACAACCAGCTAATTCGAGCGGTGAAAATGATCAATTTGTGTAAGTTTCTAAATTTTCTGTAGCTATAAATTTTGTCTTATATGAAACTAACATACTATTGATATTAATAATTTTGAACGAATTATGTATGTATATCTTATAGATATAGCATATAGTAATTTAGAAAGAACCTCATCATTGTAAGTTGTCGTGTAAAAAAAAATATTTTTTTTTTGTACAAATATTGTGAAAGATCTATATATATATTTATATAGATAAAATATATTATAATCGATCAAAACTGAAAAGAAATGTGGCCCGCGGAACTTTGCTCCGTCCTGGTGTTTTGGTTGCGGCCCCTCGGGGAGTAACGTGGTGGCTGTGGTTTATACCCAAACTCGCGGGCCGAGCTTTGCTCGCCTTGGAGTTGCGTATCAATAAAATGTTGTAAAATTGAGGTTTTACATCGGACTTACCCCTTACCAATTGGGGAACCTAACCTGGAGTTAATTTGTTCCGAAGGGACACTGCGCATGCAGGGTCTCGGCGCTAGCCGACGATTTCTTTCGGCCCGCTGTATTATATGTCACAAATGTAAAATGGGCGAATACCGTGGTAGTAAACCCCCACGGGGTATACGCCACGTAAATAAATATGTTTGTTTCTAGGCAATCGATAAAAACCGATATCGAAATCCTTTTTTTTTTGCAAATCTCTTAGTCTTAAGAGCTAATAACCAAATTTGACATGTAGCTTCTAAAATAGTATATACAAACAACTATCTTTCATGTTTTAGCTACCACCACACGCGCCAATACCATTACTATAAATAAAACAAATAAATCAATTTTAACCAGGCACCAATTTTAACTAACCCACAATTCTATTCCTGCTGCCTTTACAAGGATATAGGAATATACTTTGGTACAATAAGATCTACTTCTAAAAATTACAGCCAGATCGGTTAAGAAACACAGAAGAGCACAAAGAAAACGGAAATAAAGAAAACAGCTAGCTCAAAATGCAATCATTTCTGTATACTTACACACTTACATTCATTCGCGTCTTTTTTGAATTTTCTATATTGATTTTCAATTGTTTTATTCTTTGTGTTGTGTGTATGTGCTGTTATTTTGATTCAATTATTTTTCCTCAGAAATAATTTCTTGATGATGTGTATTTTGAGAAGGTGGCAAATAGTTCGTTCGTATTTTTGCGAATGCCATTCGCACAGCCGGTGTTGTAATTCGTCGCGTTTGTCTGTGTATTGTATGCGGTTACAGTTCTTCAGTTAAACAGTTTTTGGTGTTCTGATGTAGCGTTTGCCAAAAAGCCGTCATACAAGGCGAGAACACAAATGATGTTCAATCAAAGCACAAAGTGGCTGCATTCGCCAAGGCTAATGGAAAAGACATCTAAGGAGAAAATTAACGTATTGCTAATTGAATAAACGAAGTCTGCCTTTAATGCCGCGCATAACTCGCTATAACAGTTTAATTTTATATGATTCGCGGCAAATTACGCGATGATTTCGACGAGGCGACAGCCATGGTTGAAGCTCGCGCTATTTACTAGAGGAGAACCTAGTCCAGTGTTAAAGGTGACATCCTTCTTGTGCCTTGAGATGTTACTTTTGGTGTTGGACTGTTCCTCCAGTTCAAGTTTATTATTAAGTCAAGAATTCAATGATACAAATAAAAGATCACAACCGCTATGTGTTGAAGTTCAAACCAAACTGAAACTCTTTATTAACAGAAGTATGTATATATCTTAATATCTACAAGCTGCCAAGCTCATCGTCGATGGTGTCCCATTTCAATATGTATCGCAACATCAACATCCTGTCTATTGCTGATGTTGTGTTTTTGTGTTGATGTAGCAACCTAGTGCTACAATGTTGTGTGCACACTTTTAATAAAGTACAGGGTGTCTTTGCTAGAGTCGCCCACACACTGAAGATTGGTTATGTTGGCTTGCCTCGTGGAGGCTTAGGGGTGCCATCTCAAGAGAGTCTGATATGGTAACTCCTCCCCCCCTAGTGGGAAATGAGGCCATAAGGGTGGCCGATTGAGGGTGTATCCATTGGGACGTACGAAATTTTCCTTGGTTTAAATACCCATATTGCGCTTATTTTTATAATGGTTATCGCAAATAGGGTGTAAATTTTAAATTTGTGGATTGTCGCAGTGCTTTTCATTTGAATAATGTCGTTTCGACTAATTAAGGCTTGCAGGTGGAGTTCGTGTAGGTTTAGGTCTTCGATGGTGTTGTTAATTTTCAAATGTAATGCTTGCATTGATAGTTGATTTGTTTCTTCGTATTTCAATTCTGAGTTGTCGTATATTAAGCCATTGATGTTCACCGTACAACCTTTGTATGTAACAATCGCTCGTTCGAGGTCTGCTGCATGATGAGGTTATTGTGGTGTTGACCGTATTAAATATAAAAATGTGCTTTTGCCTACTTCTCTGATGGTTTATTCGTTGCTGATATCTTTGAAATCACACGTTGTTGTTTGGTCTGAGAGTATGCCTTTTAGACATTGATAGTTGATCATGTTGGTTGTAGATTCAGTGTCTTCGCAGATGTAAGTTTGATGGACTTTGTGGCATTTGTTAATGAAATATCTATTATGGCCAGCTTGGTTAAAGATAACATAGCTTGGTAAAATTAACATTATTGATTCATTTATTTTCGTAAAATTTTGGTATCTTAATATTAAACATAACAATTGATTCTAGTGTTAGTAATCTATATAAATGTTTTTCTGATTATACTACAATGTCTTGTTCGGCTATTAACATATTAGTTACTTCAAATTCTTCTTTTGTTAAAATGAATTTTGGAATGAATTTTAATTTTTTTAACAAGATACTTTCTGCGATTATATATCGATTATATGTCGATGTTTTCGTTAATTCTGGATATACATTGTAACAAATGTATTTCGTTATGTTCCTCGTTTGAGGTCTTATAGCCTTTCTCCACTGGGCTTAAAAATGTCACATTTTCAAGTTTTACATATTGGTGTTCCACCGGTTTTCGGTAACATGTGAGTGGCAAAAGTACCGCTTATTTAAATAAACAGCTGATCGAGTTGCCTTAATTTACATAAGCGCCGCACAGATTTCCTTCTAAAAGTCAAATAATACGGCCCCGAAGTAGGGGCTCCATTTAATGGACTCTTTGCGGGATTTGGCCAACTTTAAATGTTAAAAACTGTGGGAATACTAAAATTTAAAATTATAATTTAAAGTTACCGCTTGCCTTTGTTGATATATCAGCTGTTTATGGTTATGATACTTTCACATTTTTCACAACATCGATAGAAATCTCGATTAATCATCGCAAAATACACGAAATGTTCGGGGCGAATTTACACATTTTTTAAAAATGTGACATTTTTGAAAAATGTGACATTTTTGAAAAATGTGTGAAATGTGTTTTCTTATGGGGAAACGTACAGGCCGCATTTTACACATTTTGCAAAAATGTGACATTTTCAGAAATGTGTTCAGTGGGCAGAGGCTATTATATTATATTTATAATTTTTATAAAATTTTTTATGACTTCTTGCTATTGGTTTATATGTTCGGCTATGTTTTGAAATCTTAAAGCTATATCTTCGCCAAATATATTTTGTTGATTTATGTTTTTCACAATTTTTTTTTAAATCTTTCGTCGATGTTCTTTGAATTTTTTGCATCCATATTGCCCGTTACAACCTTTATCATGCTACCAAGACCGTCTACTAGACCCCTTTTGGATCTATTTTTTTTGGCAGTAAGGTACTTATTCTTATTTTTAGTTGGGTCAATTTAGTTATTACTGTTTTAACAATTTTGCCGAAAAATTTAGCATGATTAAGGTCGTTTAGGGCTATTTCGAATTTGTTTACATTGTCTAAAAAATCTTTTAGGTCTATCTTATAGATAAGATGTTTGTGTGATATTGTAACCTTGGCGTTGCCAGATAAATTTGAGCAAGTTTGTCTTTTTCTGTTAATTGTTGCACTTTCAACATTTGTGCATTAGTATAGCAGAATCTGTAAAAACATATGTATAGATATTATACCCTGAACCCATTAAAAATGGCTAAACAGGAAATATTGTATTTGTGCAAATGTATGTAACAGGCAGAAGGAAGCATCTTCGACCCTATAAAGTATATATATTCTTGATCAGCATCAATAGCCGAGTCGGTCTAGCCATGTCTGTCTGTCCGTCCGTCCGTATGTATCAGGATATCAGAACCTATAAGAGCTAGAGACTTCAAATTTTAGCTGTAGGTCCTCCTAAAGCTCGGGCAGATCGAGTTTGTTTCCGATATTCGATAACTTGCCCCGTTTCCAAGTAATCGATAAAAATCGATTTTTCCTGTTTTTTTTAACAACTTCGGCAAATAATATAAGCTAGAGTCACCAATCTTGACATATAGCTTCTAGAATAGTATATATATATCAAATATCTTTCATTTAATACTTATCGTAACCTCCCCGCTACCACCACAAAGCTATAAATCAAGTTAATTATCCAACTTGTATTGCCCATCAATTTAAGCCACAATATATGAAATTGAATTTTTGAGAATACACAAATATTCTTTTTTTTATTCTAATAAGATGTAGTGTCAAAAATTTCATTAGGATCGGTTAAGAAACACAAAAGTTATGTGCGCATGTGTTAGCAGCACAGCTGCTGCGCAAATTCCAAGAAATTCTGTATACATGTACACGCACACACATTCATGCGTGTTTGCTTTGAATTATATCAACAGCATTGCAATTGCGATTGTATTGTTTTCTGAGCTGCTATTTTAATTGGTTTTTTTTTGTCATTAAAGCTCAATTATTGGTGTGGCCCTTGAGTAGAGGCAGCGGCTAGTGGTGTGGTTAGTTGCGAGTTCGAACCCTGCCAAGGGAACAATTTTTTTTTTATTACTACTGAATCAAAAATCGACGTCATGGGAGCGTTATCGTCCGATCTAACAAGTCTAACGTCCGAAGGGCTAGGCCTGATCTTTTGCCTACTTCTGGTATTTGGGATGAGTCTTTACACTCTCCCAATATTCATCATTTACTAGCTTCTGTCTGTACTTTGGTTATTTACTATTCGCTGTCTTGCTACCTTTTCAATCTCTGACTTAATTTGTTAATATTTAATCTAATTTTAAGTGTTTGTGCTTAAAACTAATGTATCTAGGGTGCATAATATGTTTTATACCCTGAACTTATTAAAAATGTGCAAATGTATGTAACCGGCAGAAGGAAGCATCTCCGACCCCATAAAGTATATATATTCTTAATCAGCATCAATAGCCGAATCGATCTAGCCATGTCCGTCTGTCTGTCCTTCTGTCCGCCTGTCCGTCCGTCCGTCTGTCATGAACGCAAGGATCTCAGAACCTGTAAGAGCTAGAGACTTGAAATTAGATGTAGGTCCTACTAGTCTGAGCGCAGATCGAGTTTGTTTCCAATATTCGAAAACTTGTCCCGTTTCCAAGTAATCGATAAAAATCGATGTCAAAATCTTGCTTTTTGAGCAAGTTGGGTAAATAATAAGAGCTAGAGTCACCAAACTTGACATGTTGCTTCTAGAATAGTATATATACAGAAATATCTTTCATTTTATACTTATCGCCACCCCCCTGCTACCACCGAATGGAATAAATCAAGTTAAAAACCCATTTTGTATTACCCGCCAATTCGAGCCGCAATTTAAATGGGAATACACAAATATTCTAAGGCACAATAAGATGTACTGTCGAAAATTTCATTAGATCGGTTAAGAAACACAAAAGTTAAGTGCGCACCTGTTAGCAGCAGCAAGAGCAAATTCCAAGAATTTCTGTGTACATGCGCACACACACATTCATGCGCGTCTGCTTTGAATTCTATCAAAAGCATTGCAATTGCGATTGTATTGTTTTCTGTGCTGCCCTTTTAATTGGTTATTTTCTCATTTAAACTCAATAATCGGTGTGGCTGTTTGTAGCGTTTTCGAGCCCTATTGAGGAAACTACTTTTTTAATTAATTGTGGCTTTCTGCGTTTGTTGAAATTTAGCACCACTTGCCGTTTGTTCGAACTTGTTGTGTATTGTAAGCGACATGTTCGCCCTAAAATATAGCCACGGCTGCAACTTCTTCAAACTTGTTGTGTCGATTTGCTTGTGGGTTCGGTTTGAGTTGCCGTCTTTGGCTATGTAAGTCGAACTAAAGTACATATCCAATTGCAGCTGTTTTCGAACCAATTGTACGAGGGAAGTTTTTTAAGTTTTAAAACATATCGTTGCGTTGAAAATTGTAAGTCGCCCTGAAATAAAAGTTCAACTGCAAGAGTTTCGACTTTACTACTCGTACCACATTGTATATCACTTTATTATTTAATTGCAGCTGTTTTTGAACTATTTGTACGAGGGAAGTTTTTAATTTATTATGAAACATATAGTTGCGTTGAATTTCGTAAGTCGCCCTGAAATACGAGTTCAACTGCAACAGTTTCGACTTCACTGTTCGTACCACATTGTGTGTGTATTTCACTTTATTTATTAATTTCCTTTTGTAATATTTAATATTGCTGCGATTTTGATTTTTTTTTTTGAAAAAATATTTTTTTTAACCACATTCGTTTTACTTTTTACATGTCGACAATGATACCGAACTATCGAATATTCGGTTCGATCATTTGAGTTTATTTGAGATATACTTAACAAAAGATTTAATAATAAACGTCTTGTTTTCCACACAAGAAGGTAGATTCGGAATCGACTTCAAACCTGCGTGAGTTCTTCGACAAGGTCAAATGTCACATGCGTGCGTTGCTAACTTTGCGCAGTTTGGAGCTTTCATAATTGGATATGAAGACTCAGACCAAATGGGATGAGGCCGCCGTCATTGACAAGGTCCTGACAGCTGATGAGTACTTCACATTTCTGGAAAAGCGCAGTGAAAAGCTGGAGAGCGTGCAACATGTCATGCCATTACATTTGACCAATTCTGTGGTGGGCAAATTCAGTCATAATACTAACCCCAGCAAAAGGGTGCCTGTAGCCGAGACTAACCAAAATGGCTGCAGTTTTTGGGATTGCACCTGGTCATAGAATCTACACATGTATAACATTTGCAAATTTATGTCTATCCCTTCGACATAAGGAAGTTAAGTAGCTTTTTGTTTTAACTGCCTAACGATTGGACATCAAACTTGTAGTAGTTATTGTCGTACTTGAGCAGGAAGCATCACTACACCATCACATACATCGTCCGCTTTATCCAAGGTCTTCAGTATTGTGCTTTAGGCTACTGTAGTAATGGTGAAAAATAGTTCTGATTCCTTGATTCCATGTAGGGCTTAGATTCAGGTTCTCAATTGAGGAAACCTAGATCGTCGGCAACCGTTACGGAGATACAAGCCGCTCTACTCAAGGATCAACTCACAAGCTTCAGCTTATTCAACCAGCTTTGATGTTCTTATGGCACCAACAATTACCGAAGTAAGCCTTGCTCCATCACCGATACATCGGATTGGAAAATCCCCTCAAACATAAGGTTGGCTGATCCTGCGATCAACAAACCACAGCTAGTGAATCTTTCAGTTTGAGTGAGCTGCTTCTATGAACTTTTGTCTGTTGGGCAAATTATGGTTTTGCCAGGATTACCCGTTCTGCAAAAGACTCGTCTTGGATGGGTCGTTAATGGTGGCATTGAGAGACTGCTCAGAACACCGTTGTTGGATGCTAGCCTCACTCCTGATAGTGATGCTGGTCAGTTTGTAATGGACAAATCCCGATCAGGTTTGCGTTTGTTGCAAAGGCTTATAGTTTCCACATCGTGAGGTTATGGAAATAATACATTGAAGAAGCAAGCTCAAATATTGTATATCTATCCTCTATATTCCAATCTGTCAATTATAAATATGCTCCATGAATTTTTTTAAACGCGAATCCCGCCTCCCGCCCAACCGACCGAGGGGCGCAGTCGTGTAACGTACGACACGAAATGCAAAGTAAATATGAAAAAGAAAAATATTAAAAAAAAGTCGATACAAACTACGAGTATGTGTACAAATACAATTACAAATAAAAATAGGACTAGAATAGAAGACTTTATACGAGGAAGAGAAGCTTCCGAGCAGAATACTCTGTAATGCTTGTTATAGTCATCACAGAGAACCCTGAACGGTTCATGCAAGGCATAATTAGTTGAGCAAAATTGAAGCGATAAAGGTACAAAATTACGTGTTAGTCTAGTAGGGATAGAGAAATTTAATTGGCTAGTCAACACAGAAAAGTCGATTTCACCAGTAATTAATTTATGAATAAATATTACACCCAGCACGGTTCTACGATTAATTAAAGAAGGATGGTTAATCATCAGAAGTCTACTGGAGTATGACGGTAACCGCACACGAGGATCCCAATTTAAACCACTAAGGGCAAACCACAAGAATTGTTTCTGAACGGATTCAATTCTGTCCTGATGGGTAGCATATTGTGGTGACAGATACATGAGGCATACTCAAGAATAGGTCGTACCAAAGATATATAAAGTGTTTTCGTCGTGTACGGATCGTCAAACTCCTTCGACCATCGCTTGATGAAACCCATAACTATTCTGGCCTTATTGACCACGGTATTAACATGAGAGTCGAAGTTAAGTTTATGATCAAGGATGACACCTAGATCATTAACTTCATTAGAAGTACTATTAACACGCTCAAGCGGTATGCTATCAAGGATGTAAGAAACCAATTGAGGAGGGCTTCTATAGAAGGTCATTACCTTACATTTAGAGCAGTTTAAGTTTAACAGGTTGGCTAGACACCAAGCCTGAAACGCATCAATGTCCGCTTGTAAGAGATAACATGATGCCATATCCTTATATGCAAGGCATAATTTTACATCATCAGCATACATTAATACTCGAGAGTGAGACAGTATCGAGGGAAGGTCATTGATGAAAAGAGTAAAGAGTAGCGGGCCAAGATGACTACCTTGAGGAACACCGGAAGTCACCAGAATACGTTTAGAAAACGAATTTCTGAAAAGAACCTTTTGGGTTCTGTCACGCAAATACTCTGAAATCCAGTTCAAAAGATTGACTGGGAAGCCGAGAAGGCTTAATTTATGAAGCAGCAAGGAATGGAGTCGAAAGCCTTACTGAAATCAGTATAGATGACGTCAGTCTGTTTTTTTTCTTAAACCCATCAATTACAAACGAAGTAAACTCAAGAAGGTTAGTGGTTGTAGATCTGCGCTTCGCGAACCCATGCTGGGAAGGTGAAATAATAGAACTACATAAATGCTGCAGTTGAGATGTTATAATTCGCTCAAAAGCTTTAGGTATAGCGGATAATTTGGAAATACCTCTATAGTTTTCGACATCGGACTTACTCCCTTTCTTATGGAGAGGTATAATGTATGATTCCTTCCAGATGGTCGGAAAAGATGAAGTGCTTTCGGACAATTCAAAAAGTTTTAAAACAGGTTTACATAATGCTGCAGCTCAGTATCTAAGCACGCAAGCAGGAACACCATCAGGGCCCGGTGAGTAAACCGGCTTGTTAGTGTTAAGGTCGCTAAGAAGCGAACTTTCGGTAATAATGGGATTAAAGATGCAGTTTGACCTCTGTAACTGATAAGGATAAGGCTGATTTTTATTATACCTAGAGGAGGAGTAGGTAGTTTGAAAAAAGTTTGCGAACAGATCGGCTATGGCTGGATCAGTGTTCGCGTTCTCATCTGCAAACTTAACCGAAGAAGGCAAAGTAGATGTCTTTCGTTTAGAATTGACAAAGTTAAAAAATTGCTTAGGATTATGTGAAAATTGAAGGCGACAACGCCGAAGGTAATTCTTATAGCAGATGGAATTTTGGGTGGAAAAATTTGATCGGGCAACTGCATAGCGGGAGAAATCAGAGTGATTTCCCGATTTCTTAAACTTTTTATAACACCTCGACTTCACGTTTTTTAACCTCATCAGTTCATTTGAGAACCAGGGAGGCCTATCAGGCCTTGTACAGTTGGGACCAGTCGACTTGCAGAATAAGATCATTTAGCTTATGAAAATCAGCCTTTCTGAAACAACTCATACGTTCAGCTAATTCCGATTCCTTGATAGGGACTCGGGCTGGTAAATCAATGACCATTTCCAGAGTTTGATGAAAAGGGTCTTCAGGAAGTGTAAGCGGATTGATCCTGTGCACAACACTGTTGAACGAATCCAACACGAAAATTAGATCAAGAGATCTGTTTCTTGAATTGCGCACACGATTAACCTGCCGTAAGGACATTTCATGTAGACCATCAATAAATTCGTTTGACGATGACGGCAACAGAAAGTTTGAGTCTGATGGCGATGACCACTCGACAACAGGAAGATTAAAGTCCCCAAGAACTACTAAAAGGTCTCTATCAGAAAGTAGATAGGAGATAGATTTAATAGCATTAAGATGGGTTTGATAGGTAGACAAATTAGATACAGGAGGTAAATATGAACATGTAATAAAGATAGAAAAAGTACCAAATACAACTTGTACAGCCACCAACTCAATTTCTGAGATGGGAAGATCAATGCGTTCCGACGAAAGAGCAGACTCGACAGCTATAAGTACTCCTCCTCCGATACGGGAAGCTCGATCGCATCTGTAAGTGGTGTATTTGGAGGTAAAATTGAAGAGTCTGAGATGTCCGGCTTCAGCCAGGTCTCAGTAAAAGCGATAATTTGAAAATTAAAAGCAATTAGTTTTTTGACGCAGCAACCAAAGCTGATGCGCCATTAGAAATAGGTGGTAATAAAATCGGAGTCCAATTTTTCTTTTTGGCCTTATATTCTTTTACTATTAAGTGCTCCGGCCAAAACTCTTTACAACAAATATCAGTAAATATTTCTGGCGGAACACTTATTTTAAAGGACGCAATATCCCTTTCATAAGCGAACTTAAATTTCTCCACCAGTATGCCTGGGGCTTGAATTTTCGCCTTACATCATCTGATGAAAAGTGAGGGGCAAGCCTAGAAACAAAAATAAGTTTCTTCGGTGGAACACCGACTAGAGGCTTAGGTGCCACAGGTAGGACAGTGGGAACACTATTAACTATGGTACCTAAAACAGCCGGTAGTCCGGACGACGAGCCTTCTAGCGGCTGTTGTAAATTTAATAGTCGCTGTCGCCCTTGCGGAACACCCACGACAGCGGACGACACGGATAATTCAACTGGTTTTTCTCGTGCCGATGTCACACATTTCGGGACAGAATCAGTGTCCACAGCAGACCTCACAGCTACCGGAGTAACAAACGAGATGAGCTGCTGTGTAATCGGTGTAGTATTCTGCTGAATAGCAGTCGGAGGCTAAAGGGTATTAGGCAACGGCAGATCACTAGAGGTGGGCTTTTTAGGCCCCGGAGACTCATCTAATAGTTTAAGGCTATTAAATTGGGTGTCCAGGGCTGTGAGCTGATCGTTAAGTTTACGAAAACCAACAATCAGACCCCTAAAGCCACTCCTGGTCTGACGCATAAACGCCCGCATTTCACCATCAATCTCCCTACACGAGTCGCAACTATAGTGCAAACCATTTCGTTTGACAACAGCATCCCCCACAAGACCAGTGTAACCCGCATATTTAGAATGCACGACATTATCACACAGCCAACAAGGTATGCTGGATTGACTTGCCGTAATTGGCATTTGGCAAGTTTTTATAAAACAGACAATTTTATGGTCCATTATTATGGGTCTCTACTGTATTAACACAGCCAAATGTAAAAAGAGAGTTATTTAGATTAGATTAATAGCGTATGGAGCACCAACAAGCGGCAGAAAGTAGAAAAAGATCAAAGCGCAAGTTGAAAAGTTGAGAGAGCGCGAGAGTGCGAGAGTAGTATATTTATAGATTGCTTGCTTGCCTACGAAATCTTGCACACCAGAGAGGCGATGTGCAGTTAAACATAAACAACAAACAACACCAAGAAGCTTACCCACAGAGCTAAAATAGCGCAAGCGCACAAACAAAAATGCACAAGAACACAAGTTTAAAAGAAATAATATTTAAATAACAAAAATGCACAGACCACAAGCATGCACTCGCGATAAATAAAAAATAAACCGAGAAGGCGAACAGAATAGTAGAAATATATAAAATATAAATAATTAAAACGCCGGTGTTTTATTGAATCAAAAACAAAACGGAGAGCACAAAAAAAACACGTCTGTTCGCTTCAAGTGGAGAAGCGAATCAAGAATAACCATCAAAGAACTCAAAGACTTACAACTTAAAGTCCTGAAAGTCACTACCAGGCACCAAAGTAAACAGAAAAAATCCTGCGCAGGAAAAGATCAAGTAGATTTGCCTATGCAAACTCTTAAAAACGCTTCTAAGCCCAACGTATATGAAGTCATTTGTAATGACGAAGTACGAAAAGTAGTGGCCTTGCTTATATTAAATAATATATGTTTCTTCAAACATGGAAGAAAAATTATAGCAAGAATTGATGTTAGCGATCTGTACACTAATGGAACATTTGACTTCGGTCAGTTTTTCCAAAGGCTTGAAAAGGAAGCCGGTATACATGAAATCAGCCAACTCAAACTGGCACCGAGCGAAAAAATATTTGAATTAATTTCAATTGAATCTTTTAAAAATATGGGCAACAAAACATTAAAATCCTTACGAGTAGCGCTACTCAAGCCTGTAAAAAATTAAAAAGATGACGATCCAATACAAGGAGGTCATACTGGCATTTCAAGAACGCTAGCTAAAATAAAAAGACACTACCACTGGAAAAATATGACACGTCATATAACCAAGAACATACGTAGATGTCCTAAATGCCAAAAGTCGAAAACAACGACACACACAAACATACCTCTGACCATTACAGAAACGCCGATAAATGCGTTCGATAGAGTGATAGTGGACACTATAGGTCCACTACCAAAATCCGAAAATGGAAACGAATATGCAATTACAATGATATGCGATTTAACAAAATTTCTTGTAGCTATTCCAGTACCAAACAAATCCGCTAATACAGTTGCAAAAGCAATATTTGAATCTTTTATACTGAAGTTTGGTCCGATGAAGACGTTCATTTCGGACATGGGAACTGAATATAAAAATTCTATTATTAATGACCTGTGCAAATACCTAAAGATAGACGTCTACAGCACACCACCACCAGACAGTTGGAACAGTTGAAAGAAGTCATAGAAATATCAACGAGTACATACGTTCTTATATATCAGTTGATACGACTGATTGGGATGTATGGCTCCAATACTTTGTTTACTGTTTCAACACGACCCCCTCTCTGGCACATAACTACTGTCCATATGAGTTAGATTTCAGCAAACAAAGTAATTTGTCATCTTATTTTAATTCAGTAAGTAATATAAGTCCATTATACAATATAGAAGACTATGCTAAAGAATGTAAATATAGATTAGAAGTAGCATATAAAAGAGCAAGAGTAATGATCGAAGAAAATAAAAGAAAGAATAAACAGTTATACGATTAAAAAAAAAATGACATAGGAATATCAATAGGAGATAAGGTCTTACTAAGAAACGAAACAGGCTATAAGCTAGATTTTAATTATATTGGACCATATAAGGTCACTGGTATAGAGGATAGAGATAATATAGTAATATCAGATACTAAAAATAAAAAACAAAAAGTTCATAAGGATAGATTAAAAATTTTTAATGCTTAATAATCCAAAATTTTCTTTATGAATTCAAATTCAAAAAAAAAAATACAAAAAAAAAATTAAATAAAAATATATGACGGCCTGATCAGCCAAATGAAAAAACAAAATTTTTTTACAAATAAACGAATTATTACAATAAAATTTATCTTTAAACAAAATTTTTATACCTTTAATACTTTTGTATTTTTATATTCCAACATTTTTAAATTTCTTGTTATATCCAAAAATTTCAATTTAAAAAAAAAAACCTTAAAACTTAAGTTTATTTAATAACTTCACATTCATAATATTACGTTATTTCTCTAAAAGGGGAGGTGTAGTGCGTATATGCACTTACAGAATACCCTGTACTTAAATATAAAGTATGCAGCACTTTGTTGCATACAATAACAATAATATCGTAAACAAGCCCAGAGCCACTTTATGTATTGGCTCTGTCTCATATTACGCAGCGCGGTTCACTAGCCTCACTAGCTGACCGTTTATGCTTACGCTGCATATCCCACGCTCCGTCTGAGCGCATTCCGTGAGCAATATATATGCTCACTAATACAAGCATATGCGAGCTACTCACTCTCCCTCTCTTTGTAGCTGTGTAATCAATAACAGCATAAGTATATATGTATATCCATAGGCAAAGCGCACATTTTTAAAGCCGAATAAATTCATTCAGAAGATACCCATAAAACTGCACTGACGTGCTGATTGTTTTCATTTAAATATATTTATGGAGAATACCCAATTCTATTTCTACAGAGTAATTCTAGAGGACTAGATTTAGTTATACGATTTATTGTACAATTTATGATTTATTTATTGTACAATTTATGGCTAACTGTATTTCGCCTAAGGCGTCTTGCCAAGATCGTTGACTACTTTCGACAGCGGTTAACATGCGCCTGTTGCTATCAAGTGTAATGCTATTTTTTGTGTAGAACAAAACTCAGTAAAACTTGTTCCAGTAAAAGATCTACCCTGATCTGCAATGATTCTTGTTGGTACGCTAAATACCGATATTGCTGACCTTACAGCGTCTATACAACGTTCGCTATTCATATTTATGGTGTGGTAAAGGTAAACAAATTTAGTAAATGCGTCTATTTGAACTATAATATACTCCTTTTGATCCTTTTTACCGCTTAATTTACCAGTGATATCCACATGAATCGTATGTCATGGAATGTCTACCTTCGATATGGGGTGAAGTTCCATTATCAACTTTCCAGATGGAGGCTTGGTCAGTTTGCAAGTTATGCAATTATCTACGAATTTAAGAACGTACTTCGCCATATGCACAAACCAATAAAATTCGTACATTTTGTAAAACGTTTTTTCCCAACCAAGATCCACCTAAAGGACCTAGGGAAAACCGGTAGACATCAACGGTAAAAAGTTTCTTTTGATTTTGCGAAAAAGCATTTTCGAACGTCTTAATTGTTATCTTCACGCCAAAATTGAGTTAAAATTTCACGGCCAATTTTAACATCATTATCAATGTAACTGTTAAAAACTACATGAAACTACTGCATTGTTTCTCATACCCTTTAAAACTACAATATTATTGATTCGTGTTACCGAGAGTCGCTGAGACGCAGATTCCTTTACAAGTGAGCACTCAGCTCTTGAATTAAAGCAAAATGGAAATGACTCACCAGATGAGATCAGAGTACTAATTGGGCTGGCCACATGACATAAGTTTACACGTTTTGCATCCATTTTATTTTGAGTGGTTGATTCCTGTCGTCCAGTACAAGCCGATGCAATATGTCCAGGAGCTCCACACTTGTAACAAGTAATTACTCTACTCTTTCCTTCAGATGAACGGCTAGAATTTGGATTAGATCCTTGCTGGGGCTTAACGTTGTTTTTTCTGGAACGGCAGTCAGCAAATTTGTGGCCCATTTTCCGCAGTAGTGACATCTCACGGGTGCGTTCATACGCTGTCTTTTGATTGCAGAATTTTCCTCAACAGGACGCTTTTTCTTTTTACCAAAAGCAAATGCCCGCAGCTCATTTTGCAATTCGTTACGTGATTTAATGTTGCTTGTAAAAACCGTACGTTGCAGTTTAGTATCGACTTGGGCAGCATGCGCCAGAACAAAGGATATGGCGATTTGTTCAGTAGTCATTGACTTCCATTTTGCCATAAGTGTCGTTATTAATCGACTTCCATACAGAGAAAGGCACTCGGTGTCTTTTGGACTACCATTGTGAACATTAAAAACAGTAGCTGCTGGTGTTTCAGTTTCTTCGAATTGTGGCAAAAGCAATTCCTCAAACTCGTCCCATGTCATTCCAAAGAAACAAATTTGTGGCAGCCAGTTAGAAGCGCTACCTTCCAGTGATTTACTTAACGCAATGAGCATAGCACTGCCATCCAGAGGGTTTTCTGATAGAATTAGGTCCACCATGGAGCACCAAGCAGCTGCACTAGCACCAACAGACTCGGAATTAAATTTTGGTACTACAACTGCCTTTTTTTCGCCTGGCATTGACTGTGCGCCTTTAACAGCATTTATAACTTCGACCAGATTGCGATGCTGCGTCTCCAAAAGTGTGCACAAAAGGTCGTCGGACATGGCTTGGCGTGGAGGTGATCCCACTTCTGATGTCGTAGAATGGTTTTCTATCAACTCATCCTCCTGCGCTTCCACCATCGTGGCGCCAGCCTTACGTTTCCTTGACACTGACATTCTTTGCTTCAGATTTAATTTGCGACTGACTGCAATTTCATAATTGTGAAATTGCACAATACATACTGTATCGGCACACGTCTTCCTGACGTCTCCGAGTCGAAGGCTATATTTCTCTCGCTCTAATGCACTGTCGGGCCGAGGCTACGCAAAACAGAAAACTCTATTGGGCTCACAAAACCACGTGTTATTTTGAGTCAGAAGACGCAAGTACGAAAAGGATAAAGGAAGAGAATAACGGACATAGCGAAAACGCTCAACATCGTCTGATTTGGACTTCTTTCATTAGCGATAATTCATTTCATTAGAGATCGTACTTAAATGGTAGTGATGGAATTTAATTGAACAAATGGAAATAATAATAAAAATAAAATGATAATATTAAAATAATAATGCGACATATACATATTGTTTTTTATATTACGTGGCGTTAATTTATTAAAAATTATTTAATTTTATAATTTTTGCTCGGCACAATTAATTTTAAAAAATACATGTTTTATTATATAAATCGTCCACGAGGGAACTCCAAGGATGCCTGCGACCATTTTAGTGTGCCCAGATAGAGTAATACTACTGAGAGTGGCAGCCGAACGTCCGGCGTCAAAAGCCGAACGTTCAATATGAAGCCGCATCTCGCTCAGAGCACAACGTTGCTGCGGCTGATCTTAATGTATGTTAGTTTTAAATACTTACAGCCCAAATACATATGTGTGTATGATGTGCAGAGTTTGCCTCGCTCCCACTCATTGCTTTGCGTGCTTGTGTGCACCTCTTTCTCCCTAAATAGCTTATCAAAAACCCCGAGATCTACAAACATGCATACATATGTTTGTGTTGTGTGGATGTGCACACAAGTAGATCGTGGCGTTTGTCGCGAGCCAGAGATTTTTTCTTCAATTGTGTGCCCTTTGTGCCTGTGGTGGCAAAAGGCACACACATTCAAATGCTCTATCATGTATTTCTTCGTCCAGACAGCCATAATGAGAAGATTTTGATATATTTATATTTATTAAAAACTTAAATGACCTAAATGATATATTTATCTCTATCTATATAACTGTTTGTCCTGACTGACTGAATGACTGACTGACTGACTGACTGATTGGTGATCAACGCACAGCCCAAACCGTAAGAGCCAGGAAGCTAAAATTTTCACTTTAGTTACCTTATGTGATGTAGGTGCACGTTAAGACGGGGTTTAGGAAAATTCCACCCGCAAGTGTGGAAAAATCGCGAAAAACGTTTGTATGTAGCTTTTTTGTTTACCATCCGATCGGCCTCAAACTTATTTTCAAAGATCTTTGTTCAAATTCATTTAAGGGGTGTTTCACACTTTTAGGATAATCCGTTCCTCCTTGGTGCAAATGGAGGTCAAAGATTTGGTGGGTGACGTTTCGCGCTCAAATTCATTTCCAGAGATCTATAAGAAAAATCATTTGATACGTGTTTCACACTTTTCGCAGAATTCAAACTTCTTCGGGGGGAAAGCGATTTAAAGATTTTTTGGGCGAAGTTTTAAGTTGTGTCCGATTTGCTTCAAACTTATTTTCAAAGCTCTACATAAGAACTTAATAAATACGTATTTCAGCGATTTGGAAAATTCCACCCGCAACAGTGGTAAATTGGCGGAAAACGGTTGTATGAAAGTTTTTTGTTTACCATCCGATCGGCCCCACACTTATTTTCAAAGATCTTTGTTCGAATTCATTTGAGGGGTGTTTCACACTTTTAGGAAAATCCGTTCCTCCTTGGTGGAAATGGAGGTCAAAGATTTGGTGGGGGACGTTTCGCACTCAAATTCATTTCCAGAGATCTATAAGAAAAATCATTTGATACGTGTTTCACACTTTTTGCAGAATTCAAACTTCTTCGGGGGGAATGCGATTTAATGATTTTTTGGGAGAAGTTTTAAGTTGTGTCCGATTTGCTTCAAACTTATTTTCAAAGCTCTACATAAGAACTTAATGAATACGTATTTCAGCGATTTGGAAAATTCCACCCGCAACAGTGGTAAATTGGCGGAAAACGGTTGTATGAAAGTTTTTTGTTTACCATCCGATCGGCCCCACACTTATTTTCAAAGATCTTTGTTCAAATTCATTTAAGGGGTGTTTCACACTTTTCAAAAAATCCGTTCCTCCTTGGTGGAAATGGAGGTCAAAGATTTGGTGGGTGACGTTTCGCGCTCAAATTCGTTTCCAAAGATCTATAAGAAAAATCATTTGAGACGTGTTCCACACTTTTTGCAGAATCCAAACTTTTTCGGGTGGAATGCGACTCAAAGATTTTTTGTACGAAGTTTTAAATTGTGTCCGATTTGCTTCAAACTTATTTTCAAAGCTCTACATAAGAATGTAATAAATACGTGTTTCAGCGATTTGGGAAATTCCACTCGCAACAGTGGTAAATTGGCGGAAAACGTTCGTATGAAAGTTGTTTGTTTACCGTCCGATCAGTTTCAAAATCATTTCAAATTTGTTTGAGAACATTGA
Organism: Drosophila borealis; assembly: GCA_035045885.1. Classification (NCBI taxonomy): domain Eukaryota; kingdom Metazoa; phylum Arthropoda; class Insecta; order Diptera; family Drosophilidae; genus Drosophila; species Drosophila borealis. The sequence goes on from JAWNOR010000195.1 coordinate 434,480, forward strand.
TTTTAAAACATACGTGCCACGGGCAAGGCCGGGTTATACCCGCTAGTATATTATATTTTAATATTTTGTTTACTGTGGGGACCAATCTGCTGAAAATGAAAAAAAACCAAGTCGTATTTCTGCAAGACTTATTCTTCGTCGGCTTGTCGAATAATTTAAGAAATGACCAAAAATTGAAAATGTTCAATTTTTTTGACTTGCTACTTGTGCACACGCACACTCTTTCGAGTAAGCAGTTGGGTGACATTATTAAAGGGTTTGGCCTGTTCATGTGCAAAGCTCCTATTTTCCGTGCATGTTGTCAGGGTAAGGGTACCTGAACGTTGGCATAAGTGCATGATAACACTTTGGGCCTGCCAAGCACACACACTTACACACTTCTCTATATGGATAGAAGCATTTATGCGTTTGTGTGCGTGACGCGACTATATATTTCGGAGCAAACTTTTTATTGATACCAGGTGCTGTATCCACATATCAAATTGCAACAACCTACTCTATATTTCAAAGAATCTCTATGCTTTTTCTATACATGTCCTCATTTTTCATTAAGCAATATTTTCACCTGCCATCTTTCTCATAGACCCCAAATCCATCTGCTCGCGTTTTTCCGCGTACTACTGTGGACGGAGATGTTAATGGCATATTCTACTCTATACATTAACTTATGCCAATCCGACTGAAGCAACGGTTCCGATAATTTTCCAAGCAAGGGAGTTAATACACGTTTCACTCGCTCCACTTGACCATTGGCCTGTGGCGCGCCCGTTGCCACCTTAATATGCTCTATGTCCGTTTTGTAAAAATGTACTAAACTCTAAAGAAGTAAAGCACGTACCACGGTCTGATATTATTCTTTTAGGGCGACTATAGAATTGAGTCAATGAGTCTTTGGCCTCTCGTGTACTTGTGCTATTCACCGGAAAGAGTTTGACAAACTTTGTAAATGCGTCCACTATCACTTTCAAGTGTTTTCTTTCAGAGTTGATGCTCGGTAGAAGCCCTAGGTGATCGATATGTAGGGTATGAAACGGTACACAAGGTTTGGGTATACTATGCAGCGTCCTGTTGTGAATAGTCTTCGGATAAAGTTTTCTAGCTTAATGCGCATAGAGGGGAACAAATTCGACTTTTTCAGATTATTAACACACTTGTCTGCTGCTAAGTGTCCCAATTTCTCATGTGCTAGTCGAATTAATTGATCTTACATACTAGAGGGAGCATACAATCGCAAGTTATATTTTTCATCTATTTTGTACACAACACCGTCTATTAATTCGATCCCAAGAACATCAGCATTCGCTTACAACTCACGGGTTCTTACTACGCCTTGGTCTCTCATCTGCTCAGTTTGTAATATTCAATCAATATCTTCTTTCGTCACGCCTACCACGCCAACAATTGGCAAAGCCTGCAGTACTGACTTCTTTAAAAACTCAATTTCTTCAATATGGCTTGTACTTACTTTTTGCTATACAACTTCCACTTTTCTCTGCCTCTCTCGCCAGGCCTTTTTACTATCGTCCATATGATTATTGTTATGGACATCACTCAAGTTATCACTATGACCATCACTACATTTGTCTATGTACTCATTTCTATGGTTTATGCTGCTCTCTACGGTTAATTCTATGCTCATCACTACGGTTATTCTTTGCTGCTCCCTACCGTTAATTCTATGCTATCACTACATTCTTCAGTATGGCTATCACTACGGTTATCTCTATATACGTTACTAGCTCCTATTTACTAAATCAGCTTGTCTACTCAATGCGCCTACGTGCGACATGTTACTCCCGGGACTATGCTCTATATGATAGTCATAATTCTCCAATTCCAGAGACCAACAAGCTATCTTTGGATTAATAGCTTTTTGACTAAGGGTTTGCACTAAAGAATTGCAATCAGTGACTATCTTAAAGGCTCTATGACAACACAAAACGGCGGAAGAACCAAAAAAAAAACCCAGCATGAGTGAAACTCTTAAGATTATGAGGTATAGGATGCTTTCTTAACGCCTCCAAATGGGAATCATTTGGTGCTATGCCGTTTTTATTAACTCTATATTCCAAGAATTCACATTCATTTTCTAAAAATATACACTTCTTTCGGTTAATTTCTAGATTATATTCACTAATCCGATCCATCAGTTTACCCAAAATATCTGGATGCTCCTCTACAGTTTTTGTCGCCACTACAATATCATCCATATATGCTACAATTTTCTAAGCTCTAATCAAAAATAAACCTCTGAAAAATAGTTGGTACGTTTCTAAGGCCAAATGGTATTCGTACTGACTTTGGGGGGTTACAAAGGACGTGTACTGCACGGATTTTTCTTCTACCGCTATTTGGTGAAACCCATGTTTGAGATCAACTACCGAAAAACATTGTTTATTTTCTACATACTCTAAGCAATCTAAGCAATAAGAGGTAGTGGGAAAATGTTACGAACAGTAAGTTTATTAAGGCCTCTAAATCAACGCTCATTCGAATGTCGAACAAGCCTATTGGATATGTTGCCGCACTAGGCCGTATTATGTTTCTTTTTAATAACTCCTTCATAATTTCCGCCACTCTCTCTGTTTCATGGTAAGATAGAAGTCTGGGTGTACAATAAAATGGTGTTGTGTCAGTTAATCTAATAGTCATCTGCTGTCTCTGACTTATGGTATTGTCACTTTTGCTACTCAAATATCTTGATCTTATCAGTACAGTACATTCGTCCTTTGCCTGCTTACCAAAACCTGACCCAACATAATACTCTTCAATATCTCTTCAAAATTGTGTCCAATTTGCTTCAAACTTATTTTCAAAGCTCTACACAAGAATGTAATAAATAAGTGTTTCAGCGATTTGGGAAATTCCACTCGCAACAGTGGTAAATTGGCGGAAAACGTTCGTATGAAAGTTGTTTGTTTACCGTCCGATCAGTTTCAAAATCATTTCAAATTTGTTTGAGAACATTGATTTTAAAACATACGTGCCACGGGCAAGGCCGGGTTATACCCGCTAGTATATTATATTTTAATATTTTGTTTACTGTGGGGACCAATTTTGCTGAAAATTAAAAAAAACCAAGTCGTATTTCTGCAAGACTAATTCTTCGTCGGCTTGTCGAATAATTTAAGAAATGACCAAAAATTGAAAATGTTCAATTTTTTTGACTTGCTACTTGTGCACACGCACACTCTTTCGAGTAAGCAGTTGGGTGACATTATTATAGGGTTTGGCCTGTTCATGTGCAAAGCTACTATTTTCCGTGCATGTTGTCAGGGTAAGGGTACCTGAACGTTGGCATAAGTGCATGATAACACTTTGGGCCTGCCAAGCACACACACTTACACACTTCTCTATATGGATAGAAGCATTTATGCGTTTGTGTGCGTGACGCGACTATATATTTCGGAGCAAACTTTTTATTGATACCAGGTGTTGTATCCACATATCAAATTGCAACAACCTACTCTATATTTCAAAGAATCTCTATGCTTTTTCTATACATGTCCTCATTTTTCATTGAGCAATATTTTCACCTGCCATCTTTCTCATAGACCCCAAATCCATCTGCTCGCGTTTTTCCGCGTACTACTGTGGACGGAGATGTTAATGGCATATTCTACTCTATACATTAACTTATGCCAATCCGACTGAAGCAACGGTTCCGATAATTTTCCAAGCAAGGGAGTTAATACACGTTTCACTCGCTCCACTTGACCATTGGCCTGTGGCGCGCCCGTTGCCACCTTAATATGCTCTATGTCCGTTTTGTAAAAATGTACTAAACTCTAAAGAAGTAAAGCACGTACCACGGTCTGATATTATTCTTTTAGGGCGACTATAGAATTGAGTCAATGAGTCTTTGGCCTCTCGTGTACTTGTGCTATTCACCGGAAAGAGTTTGACAAACTTTGTAAATGCGTCCACTATCACTTTCAAGTGTTTTCTTTCAGAGTTGATGCTCGGTAGAAGCCCTAGGTGATCGATATGTAGGGTATGAAACGGTACACAAGGTTTGGGTATACTATGCAGCGTCCTGTTGTGAATAGTCTTCGGATCCGAATGCAATATACACTGGAAGCAATTTCTAATAAAGTTTTCTAGCTTAATGCGCATAGAGGGGAACAAATTCGACTTTTTCAGATTATTAACACACTTGTCTGCTGCTAAGTGTCCCAATTTCTCATGTGCTAGTCGAATTAATTGATCTTACATACTAGAGGGAGCATACAATCGCAAGTTATATTTTTCATCTATTTTGTACACAACACCGTCTATTAATTCGATCCCAAGAACATCAGCATTCGCTTACAACTCACGGGTTCTTACTACGCCTTGGTCTCTCATCTGCTCAGTTTGTAATATTCAATCAATATCTTCTTTCGTCACGCCTACCACGCCAACAATTGGCAAAGCCTGCAGTACTGACTTCTTTAAAAACTCAATTTCTTCAATATGGCTTGTACTTACTTTTTGCTATACAACTTCCACTTTTCTCTGCCTCTCTCGCCAGGCCTTTTTACTATCGTCCATATGATTATTGTTATGGACATCACTCAAGTTATCACTATGACCATCACTACATTTGTCTATGTACTCATTTCTATGGTTTATGCTGCTCTCTACGGTTAATTCTATGCTCATCACTACGGTTATCTCTTTGCTGCTCCCTACCGTTAATTCTATGCTCATCACTACATTCTTCAGTATGGCTATCACTACGGTTATCTCTATATACGTTACTATGCTCCTCATTTACTAAATCAGCTTGTCTACTCAATGCGCCTACGTGCGACATGTTACTCCCGGGACTATGCTCTATATGATAGTCATAATTCTCCAATTCCAGAGACCAACAAGCTATCTTTGGATTAATAGCTTTTTGACTAAGGGTTTGCACTAAAGAATTGCAATCAGTGACTATCTTAAAGGCTCTATGACAACACAAAACGGCGGAAGAACCAAAAAAAAAAACCCAGCATGAGTGCAAACTCTTAAGATTATGAGGTATAGGATGCTTTCTTAACGCCTCCAAATGGGAATCATTTGGTGCTATGCCGTTTTTATTAACTCTATATTCCAAGAATTCACATTCATTTTCTAAAAATATACACTTCTTTCGGTTAATTTCTAGATTATATTCACTAATCCGATCCATCAGTTTACCCAAAATATCTGGATGCTCCTCTACAGTTTTTGTCGCCACTACAATATCATCCATATATGCTACAATTTTCTAAGCTCTAATCAAAAATAAACCTCTGAAAAATAGTTGGTACGTTTCTAAGGCCAAATGGTATTCGTACTGACTTTGGGGGGTTACAAAGGACGTGTACTGCACGGATTTTTCTTCTACCGCTATTTGGTGAAACCCATGTTTGAGATCAACTACCGAAAAACATTGTTTATTTTCTACATACTCTAAGCAATCTAAGCAATAAGAGGTAGTGGGAAAATGTCACGAACAGTAAGTTTATTAAGGCCTCTATAATCAACGCTCATTCGAATTTCGAACAAGCCTATTGGATATGTTGCCGCACTAGGCCGTATTATGTTTCTTTTTAATAACTCCTTCATAATTTCCGCCACTCTCTCTGTTTCATGGTTAGATAGAAGTCTGGTCTGGTATTTTCCTATTACCAATAGTATTGATGGACAAAGATTGATTATTATCATTCGTGCTTTTCATTTTATTTTGATAAACTAATTTAATATTCATTTTTGTCAAAGAATCACGGTCTACTTTGCTGGGTAATACTTTGGATCTAACCACATAAAATAAAATCAAATACGTCTTCTTGACAAAATTAATATGGCCTTCAATCTGGCCTTTAATGGGGATAATATTCCCTTCTAGTCCATACTATTTTTCAAAGCATGGTCTTAATACTATACATTTTGAAACTAATGATTCATCAATGAAACTTACTGGACTACCGGTATCAATAAAAGCACGAATATTGTGTCTCTGCTCACCAGGCGCTACTCATAAGTCAATCAATGGCGTTACAGCGATTGTCGTACACTCCTCTAATTTTTCTCCAGATTTGGATTCCTCTTGCGGCATCACTGTGCAGCCATTAACCCCCTGCCGCCGGCACTGACGATACTGATGCTCGGTGCTCCAACATTTGAAGCAAGCTCCCTCGGGTCGTTTTGGCTGCTTACAACCAGATATCCGACGTCCCAACTGACGGCAGTTAGAGCACCTTAGGATTTCCGCTACCTTCAGCACGAGCAACAGCAACTGCTGGCAATTCATGAAACTGTTCGTAAATGAGGAGCTTTTCACTCAATTCATCCAGCGATGTGCAATATCTCATAGATGCAGCAGCGCCTGTTTTATCTCGCAGCCCGTTGACAATGAACTGAATGACGTCACTCGTCGCCAACTCAGCTTGCATAGCCATGCTGCACATCGCAACGAAATACTGAAGAGTGCTTTCTCCTTTTTTTTATTTTTCTTGACTCCACATGCTTCCCAATGTCCCAAGCTTTCACCCTACGTCTAAAGGTATGTATTAACTCCTCTTTCATGTCCTTCCAAGTTAATATTCCCGTATTGTGCATATATAAATGGGCACATCCAGCTAGCAGATGTTTAGCGTAAATAAAACGCTTTATCGAGTTAACATTGCAGAGGTCCATAATATCCTCGAAATCCCGGGTCCACATTGACACAGGGTAATTATCGTCACAAGAGAAAGGACATGCCAAAGCTTCAACATCTTTGATACTCAAAGCATCTTTTTTGCACCGGCTCAGTGCGAGTTGCGGCGATAGATGCATAGATACATATCTATGCATTGTATAGTTAGTGCTTTAGCCCAATATGTTTACAATGTCAAAAAATACATAATAAAATCATTTTTTTTTAAATCAAAGTGCAAGCGAGCGACAAGTGCGGTTCACACTAGTGCCTTAAGGAAAAAAAGCCCACCCATTGATGAAAATCCGATCCGCCAAATCGAAAATTCGATATTATTAATGATTGACGATAGTTAAAATATTATCGGAAATTCATCGTGAAGCAGTATCGTTGCTGCACGACACTTGACAATCGTGCTACCACCGCGCTATCGGCAACTTTTAATTGCTTATATTTAATAAAATACGCTATAAAGTTAAGTTCCGCCGCCGTAAATGGAATCTTGAGAAACAACTACGTGGAATAGATACCATCCCCGACTTATGTCGACATTTCTTATGCGTGGAGGCTACGCCGAAGCATTACCGAAAAGACGGCACTAATGTTTGAGCAGCTTAACTGAGTGGACATAAGAAAAGTTGTAAAATAAAGATATACGAAGTGTGGCGTTTGCCCATATCTTTTGCGGAGTATCCGAGCAATGAAGTATAGCGGAATCGTTTGTAAAACCAAATCAGAACTAAGTACCTTATTAAAAAGTTTTGGAGGGCACATTAGTGAAAGTGCGTCAATGCAACAATTGCGTGCGGCAGTAAATCAAATTGTGAATATGGAAAAGGTAGACAATTTGATCGATGCGGAGGTTCCAAACCAACATGTTGAGAATGTGGCCTTGTTACCAGATTTCGAGACAAGCAACGCCGACAACTTGGCGCCGGCCTCCGATGAAATTCTGGGAAGAAACAAAATGGCAGAACAACCGTTATGTACAGCACATAACTCGAACGACGCAAATGAAGACCATTTATGCAAAATAACGGAAACCTATGTGACCGAAATGCAACATTTGGACCGTTTGGAAAATCTTTTCTCTGCTAGAAAGCGAGTTGCCGAGCTGCAGGTGGCAGTACAGAAAATGGAAATCGCCGCAACTCGCACTGAGGCAGTGCAAAAAGATGCTTTGAGTATCAAAGATGGTGAAGCTTTGGCATGTCCTTTCTCTGGTGACGATAATTACCCTGTGTCAATGTGGACACGGGATTACGAGGGTATTATGGACCTCTACAATGTTAACTCGATAAAGCGTTTTATTTACGCTAAACATCTGCTAGCTGGATGTGCCCATTTATATATGCACAATACGGGAATATTAACTTGGAAGGACATGAAAGAGGAGTTAATACATACCTTTAGACGTAGGGTGAAAGCTTGGGACATTGGGAAGCATGTGGAGTCAAGAAAAATAAAAAAAAGGAGAAAGCACTCTTCAGTATTTCGTTGCGATGTGCAGCATGGCTATGCAAGCTGAGTTGGCGATGAGTGACGTCATTCAGTTCATTGTCAACGGGCTGCGAGATAAAACAGGCGCTGCTGCATCTATGAGATATTGTACATCGCTGGATGAATTGAGTGAAAAGCTCCTCATTTACGAACAGTTTCATGAAGTGCCAGCAGTTGCTGTTGCTCGTGCTGAAGGTAGCGGAAATCCTAAGGTGCTCTAACTGCCGTCAGTTGGCACGTCGGATATCTGGTTGTAAGCAGCCAAAACGACCCGAGGGAGCTTGCTTCAAATGTTAGAGCACCGAGCATCAGAATCGTCATTGCCGGCGACAAGGGGTTAATGGCTGCACAGTGATGCCGCAAGAGGAATCCAAATCTGGAGAAAAATTAGAGGAGTGTACGACAATCGCTGTAACGCCATTGATTGAATTATGAGTAGCGCCTGGTGAGCAGAGACACAATATTCGTGCTTTTATTGATACCGGTAGTCCAGTAAGTTTCATTGATGAATCATTAGTTTCAAAATGTATAGTATTAAGACCATGCTTTGAAAAATAGTATGGACTAGGAGGGAATATTATCCCCATTAAAGGCCAGATTGAAGGCCATATTAATTTTGTCAAGAAGACGTATTTGATTTTATTTTATGTGGTTAGATCCAAAGTATTACCCAGCAAAGTAGACCGTGATTCTTTGACAAAAATGAATATTAAATTAGTTTATCAAAATAAAATGAAAAGCACGAATGATAATAATCAATCTTTGTCCATCAATGCTATTGGTAATAGGAAAATAAGTTTTCTACCGACTAACAAAATAGGTTCAGACACCAGTCCCTTGCAGCCGATGTGTAACATTGATAGTCAAACATGCGACCAAAGCGACAACTTTAATGAATTTTGCGCAAATATTGATATTGAAGAGTATTATGTTGGGTCAGGTTTTGGTAAGCAGGCAAAGGACGAATGTACTGTACTGATAAGATCAAGATATTTGAGTAGCAAAAGTGACAATACCATAAGTCAGAGACAGCAGATGACTATTGGATTAACTGACACAACACCATTTTATTGTACACCCAGACTTCTATCTTACCATGAAACAGAGAGAGTGGCGGAAATTATGAAGGAGTTATTAAAAAGAAACATAATACGGCCTAGTGCGGCAACATATGCAATAGGTTTGTTCTAAATTCGAATGTGCGTTGATTATAGAGGCCTTAATAAACTTACTGTTCGTGACATTTTCCCACTACCTCTTATTGCTTAGATTTCTTAGAGTATGTAGAAAATAAACAATGTTTTTCGGTAGTTGATTTCAAACATGGGTTTCACCAAATAGCGGTAGAAGAAAAATCCGTGCAGTACACGTTCTTTGTAACCCCCCAAAGTCAGTACGAATACCATTTGGCCTTAGAAACGTACCAACTATTTTTCAGAGGTTTATTTTTGATTAGAGCTTAGAAAATTGTAGCATATATGGATGATATTGTAGTGGCGACAAAAACTGTAGAGGAGCATCCAGATATTTTGGGTAAACTGATGGATCGGATTAGTGAATATAATCTAGAAATTAACCGAAAGAAGTGTATATTTTTAGAAAATGAATGTGAATTCTTGGAATATAGAGTTAATAAAAACGGCATAGCACCAAATGATTCCCATTTGGAGGCGTTAAGAAAGCATCCTATACCTCATAATCTTAAGAGTTTGCACTCATGCTGGGTTTTTTTTTTGGTTCTTCCGCCGTTTTGTGTTGTCATAGAGCCTTTAAGATAGTCACTGATTGCAATTCTTTAGTGCAAACCCTTAGTCAAAAAGCTATTAATCCAAAGATAGCTTGTTGGTCTCTGGAATTGGAGAATTATGACTATCATATAGAGCATAGTCCCGGGAGTAACATGTCGCACGTAGGCGCATTGAGTAGACAAGCTGATTTAGTAAATGAGGAGCATAGTAACGTATATAGAGATAACCGTAGTGATAGCCATACTGAAGAATGTAGTGATGAGCATAGAATTAACGGTAGGGAGCAGCAAAGAGATAACCGTAGTGATGAGCATAGAATTAACCGTAGAGAGCAGCATAAACCATAGAAATGAGTACATAGACAAATGTAGTGATGGTCATAGTGATAACTTGAGTGATGTCCATAACAATAATCATATGGACGATAGTAAAAAGGCCTGGCGAGAGAGGCAGAGAAAAGTGGAAGTTGTATAGCAAAAAGTAAGTACAAGCCATATTGAAGAAATTGAGTTTTTAAAGAAGTCAGTACTGCAGGCTTTGCCAATTGTTGGCGTGGTAGGCGTGACGAAAGAAGATATTGATTGAATATTACAAACTGAGCAGATGAGAGACCAAGGCGTAGTAAGAACCCGTGAGTTGTAAGCGAATGCTGATGTTCTTGGGATCGAATTAATAGACGGTGTTGTGTACAAAATAGATGAAAAATATAACTTGCGATTGTATGCTCCCTCTAGTATGTAAGATCAATTAATTCGACTAGCACATGAGAAATTGGGACACTTAGCAGCAGACAAGTGTGTTAATAATCTGAAAAAGTCGAATTTGTTCCTCTCTATGCGCATTAAGCTAGAAAACTTTATTAGAAATTGCTTCCAGTGTATATTGCATTCGGTTCCGAAGACTATTCACAACAGGACGCTGCATAGTATACCCAAACCTTGTGTACCGTTTCATACCCTACATATCGTTCACCTAGGGCTTCTACCGAGCATCAACTCTGAAAGAAAACACTTGATAGTGTTAGTGGACGCATTTACAAAGTTTGTCAAACTCTTTCAAGCACAAGTACACGAAAGGGCAAAGACTCATTGACTCAATTCTATAGTCGCCCTAAAAGAATAATATCAGACCGTGGTACGTGCTTTACTTCTTTAGAGTTTAGTACATTTTTACAAAACGGACATAGATCATATTAAGGTGGCAACGGGCGCGCCACAGGCCAATGGTCAAGTGGAGCGAGTGAATCGTCTATTAACTCTCATGCTTGGGAAATTGTCAGAACCGCTGCTTCAGTCGGATTGGCATAAGTTAATGTATAGAGTAGAATATGTCATAGAATATGTCATAGCATAGAGCAGATGGATTTGGGGTCTATGAGAAAGATGGCAGGTGGAAATATTGCTCAATGAGGAATGAGGACATGTATAGAAAAAGCATAGAGCTTCTTTGAAATATAGAGTAGGTTGTTGCAATTTGAAATGTGGATACAACACCTGGTATCAATAAAAAGTTTGCTCCGAAATATATAAGGTCAGTCGCGTGTTTGAACATCGACAAGTGTCAAATGACTCAATTAGCCATGGGCTAGTAGTGGAAATATAGTATTATCCGCTAGTATGAAAAACGAGGTCGATTCATATTGTCAGGTCGGCAGAATGTAAAGATTGTTATAAATACTTAAGATTTAGATCTAAGCGATGTATGTATATGTTGGAAATAAGACACCATTGATTAAAAGGAGGAAAAACGGCACTAATGTTTGAGCGGTTGAACTGAGAGGACATAAGAAAAGTTGTAAAATAAAGGTATACGAAGAAAATTAGAAAAGATGCGGAGGTCGGCGGATTGTAAAGATTGTTATAAATACTTAAGATTTACTTAAGACACCATTGATTAAAAGGAGGAAAAACGGCACTAATGTTTGAGCGGTTGAACTGAGTGGACATAAGAAAAGTTGTAAAATAAAGGTATACGAAGAAAATTAGAAAAGAGTGCGGACTTTACAGTCTAATGAACCTAATTTGTACCAAACTGCATGCCAAAATTAATTGAATGTTTTTGCTTGTGCGAACACATACACACACAAACATGTAAACGGTACATAGACAAATTGAAAGAGCACTGAGAGAAAGCCAAAGCAGTTTCCTGTAGTGGGAGCGAGATAAAAACAGCGATGCCATTCTATCGCACAAATCATATGGATGAGAGTAAGCTAAAGCAGTTTCCTGTAGAGTTAGCGAATAAAAAGACAGCGATGCCGTTCTACGACACAGGTCATATGTTTTCTTACTCTCTTGCTGTATGAGCATGCGGGCATGTCTCGAACCCGAACAAAAACGAAGGAGACTTTGGAACAGCCGCACTGAAAACGCTTGTCCCCGTCATTAGTAGTGTTTGTCCAGTCTATGTGCCATTTTGTTAGTGGTCCTAGTCAGATTACTGTAAGTCTCAAAAGGGTATTTTATGGCAAGGAAAATTGTCGTTTTTATTTTTAATGCAATCGGACAGTAAACAAAGATTATATTAAAGAAATTAATTTTCACTTTTCGGTGGAAAGGGAAGAAGCGGCAAAACTGTTATTTTCTGCATCACTATTTATTATTGACTCTGTGTAGTAGCAACCTTTTTTGCAACTAATAATTACGCTCTACTTGTGAAAACAACAATATTTTAACAAGTCAATTTAATTTCGATTATATTTATTAGTTGGGCAGCCAAACAGATGCATATTGCTGAAAACCATCAAACCGATAAAATTGTTTGGCAACCAAGTCGCTCTCAAGAAAATTATTTTCTTTAATTTTCCTGAACATGTCTTAAAAAATGTTGCTCATGCAAAACCCTAAATATTCCTATTTGTACGGATCGAAAAATTGTTCCTAAAATGTAGAGCGCATACCTGCTCCTGAATTTTAAATGCAAATACAAAATAAAGCACATATTTTTCATACCTTTAATTGATTTGTTCGATCTTGAAAGCTCCAAAGATTAATTACAGGATCTGTTGAATTCCTTGCAGTTTTAAAGTCATCTTTAAATTTAAATAGTTCTGACGTCACAAAGCCAAATGTAAAAGTAGACATAGGTGGAGTTTGTTTAAAATGGTCTATTACATGGTCTTCTAGAATATAGCTGCAATGTAAAATTTACCTTGTTTTTATGCGTTTATCTTAAAGACAATAAGAGTTAACGATGATGATTGATGATGATGATTGAAAACTTAACTGCTTTGCAAACTTCAATATTACAGTCATATTAACTGCAAAAGATACAAATGTATTATTGCATAAACATATACAGGCTAAAAATAAGAATTTTCATTCTTAATCCCTTAATCAAAAATCTTAATTTCAGCCTGACATCACTTCACAAGTAAAATAAGTAAGATGAAACAACACGACTGTTTCCATTCAGTAGGGTTTTTGGAATGTTCTTTATTCAAAAATCTGTCCGCTTCAAAATCTAAGATATAGATATTATTATATGTATCGCTCTCTCGCAGCAGAGCATAATTAAAAGAGAGAGAGTTTTTCCCCGATTGAACAAAGAATGTATTATAAAATATAATTTTTGTAACGAGCAGTTATTTTTTTATTTACTTTATATATTTTTGTAATTATGTATTGATTATATATATTAGGCTTATCAGGCCTAAAAATGTAATATGTTGTATGCTCGAGCTAAACTAATTTTTGAATAATTTTAGCCTGTTCTTATTTACTACTTGGGATTTCTTTTTTCCTACATTTACTTTTATGCTGCTTTTATCTTCAATGCTTATAACTTTATTAGGCCTTAAATACTTACTTTTTAACTTATGCGCAATATTGTTCTTTAGTAGTACTAAATTTCCTGTCTCTAGTTCTATGTCCCTTAGTTTTTATTCCCTGAACCCATTGAAAATGGGTAAAAGGAATATAATGTTTTACTGCAAATATATTTAACAGGCAGGAAGAAGCATTTCCGACCCCATAAGTATATATATTCTTGATCAGCATCAATAGCCGAGTCGATCTAGCCATGCCCGTCTGTCTGCCCGCCTGTCCGTCCGTCCGTCTGTCCTTCCGTCCGGACGCAAGGATCTCAGAACCAATAAGAGCTAGAGACTTGAAATTTTAGCTGTAGGTCCTCCTAGTCCCCGCGCAGATCGAGATTGTTTGCGATATTCAATAACTTACCCCGTTTCCAAGTAATCGATAAAAATCGATATCGAAATAATTTATTTTTTTTTTAGCAATTTTGGTATATAATAAAGCTAGAGTCATATATATATCAAGTATCTTTTATTTTATAGCTACCACCACCTCCCCGCTACTACCTCATAGCTATAAATCACGTAAAAACACCAATTTATGCCTCCCACAAGTATAAGCCACAATTGACTTTTTGATTATACACGAATATTCTATAGTACAATAAGATGTACTGTAGAAAATTTTATCAGGATCAGTTAAGAACCACTGAAATGATTAAAGAAAACGTGTTTTGACTTTTGTCCTATCAGCGGCAGCAATCGAAAATTCCAAGAATTTCTGTATACATGTACATGTACACGCACTCATCATGCGTGTCTTCTTTGAATTCTATCAATAGCATTGCAATTGCGATAGTATTATTTTCTGTGCTGCTATTTTAATTGGTTTTTTTCTCATCAAAAGTCAATTATTGGCTTGGCTGTTGAGTAGAGGCGGCGGTAAGTAGTGCGGTCAGTTGCGAGTTCAAACCCTATCGAGGAGACTAATTTTTTTTCGCTGGTGTGGCTGTTGAGTTGAAGCGGCAGCAAGTAATGCGGTCAGTTGCGAGTTCGAGCCCTGCCAAGGGAACTTTTTATTTTTAAATTTATCTTTACTATTACTAAAGCAAACGAGCGCGTAGTGCGATCTGCATTTGGGGTTGGAATAAGAGGGTTCAGGGTATCCCCTAGTCGGGAGCTCCTGACTAGAACCTCTTACTTGTTTATCATATTCTATCTTTCTTTTTTTTTTTTTAAATCTAGTAAAGCTTTTGCTCTTCTATAAGCTGTTTCTAGTCTAAACTTAAATTCTTTTGCATAATAATCTATCTCTATATATATAACTGTTTGTCCTGACTGACTGATTGGTGATCAACGCACAGCCCAAGCCGTAAGAGCTAGGAAGCTGAAATTTTCACTGTAGCTACCTTATGTGATGTAGGTGCACGTTAAGACGGGGTTTCGGGAAATTCCGCCCGCAAGTGTGGAAAAATCGCGAGAAACGTTTGTATGTAACTTGTTTGTTTACCATCCGATCGGCCTCAAACTTATTTTCAAAGATCTTTGTTCAAATTCATTTGAGGGGTGTTTCACACTTTAAGGAAAATCTATTCCTCCTTGGTGGAAATGGAGGTCAAAGATTTGGTGGGTGACGTTTCGCGCTCAAATTAGTTTCGAGAGATCTATAAGAAAAATCGTTTGAGACGATCCAATCCGCCTCAAACTTATTTTCAAAGATCTTTGTTCAAATTCATTTGTGGGGTGTTTCACACTTTTACGAAAATCTTTTCCTCCTTGGTGGAAATGGATGTCAAAGATTTGGTGGGTGACTTTTCACGCTCAAATTCATTTCCAAAGATCTATATGAAAATTCATTTAAGACGTGTTTCTCACTTTTCGCAGAATTCAATCTTCTGCGGTAGAAATGCGATAAAAAATTTTTTGGGTGAAGTTTTATTTTCTCCCGATTTGCTTGAAACTTATTTTCAAAGCTCTACATAAGAATAAAGCGAATACGGGTTTCAGCGATTTGGGAAATTCCACCCGTAACAGTGGTAAATTGGCGGAAAACGTTTGTATGAAAGTTGTTTGTTAACCGTCCGATCACTTTCAAAATCATTTTCGAAGCTTTTTGAGAACATTTATTTTATAACATACGTGCCACGGGCAAGGCTGGGTTGTACCCGCTAGTGTTATATATAAGGTCTACTTCAGTTATATTATTAAATTCTGTGAACTATCTTGATAGTCTACCACAAAGAAGTTCATATGGACAGTATTCATGTACTGTCGATAGTTAAGTGTTGAAACAATAGGTGAAATAGTTCAACCATAAGTACCAATCGTCTTTGTCGATCGAAATATAGGAACGAATAAATATATTAAACGTTCGATGACTTCTTTCAACTGTTCCTAACGTCTGGTGATGATGTGCTGTTGAGTGTATATTTCTTATATTCATATACTTGCACAAGTCATTTATTATCGAATTTTTGTATTCAGTACCCATGTCCGTTATGAACGTCTTCATTGGACCGTACTTCAGTATTTCAGTATTTTGCAATCTTATCAGTTACTGATATTGTAACTAGATATTTTGTGAGTTCGAATATTATAGTGATGGCACACTCATTGCCATTCTCTGTGCGAGGTAATGGTCCAATTGTATCTATTAAAACAGTGTCAAATGCAGTATTTGGGTTATTCGTTAATATCATTGGGGTTTTAGTATGCATAGTGTTTTTGCCTGTTGGGATTTCATACAAGTTTTCAAACTCTTTGTAATTGTGTTAGTCATTTGGGGCCAATAATAGTATTTCTTAATTTTTAACAAGGTACGCGTAATCCCTGTATGGCTTCCTTCTATAAGATCATCATTGTATTTCGACAGTATTACTTTAATTTGACTTTCGTCACTTTTGTCTATTTGTGTCACTTTTGTTAGTAGCGCTACTTTTAATGTATTTAAATATTTATTGCCCATATTTTTAAGTTCATTCAATGATACAAGTTTGCAAATTCGTACATTTGGTGACAACTGTAAATTAACAATTTTGTGTAATCCGGCTTCTGAATTAAGCCTATCAAAGAATTGACCTAAGTCAAGTTTTTTATTGGAGTACAAATCGTTAACTAAAAATTGTCAAATAATTCTTTTCCCTTATGTAAATAAACAGTTGCATTTACTGCATTTCAGTTTCACAAATTTTTGTACGTCATTATTTTTTTTTGTCTTTTTGATGATCTTGTTTGAACCATTAATATTTTCCTTTTCATGTAAATTGGTGTCTATGTTTTGCGGGATAATGCATCCGCTACATGGTTATGTTACCCCTTGAGGTATTCTACTGAAATTGGTATTCTTCTAAGTCTAGTTTCATCCTGATTGATTGATGTGGGATTTTTCATTGAAAATAAATAGGTATGGTCTGTTTTAACTAAGAAATGCTTTCCATAAACATATGGTCTGAAGTGTTTTATTGCCCAGTGAATAGCAGCTAATTCCTGCTCCGTAGTTGATTTATTGCTTTCTCCCTCTGTGAAAGCTCGGGATGCGTATGCAATTGTCAATTGCTCACCGTTGTACTTTTGGGACAGTACAGCACCACATGCATGTTTACTTGCATCTGTGGTTGTGCAAAATTCTTTGCTCAAGTCAGGGTATTGCAATAATTCATTCTTTCTGCACAATCTAGTCAAATGACGTGAGGGTTGTTTGAAGTTGTGTATAAATCTTCTATAGTTATTACAGAATGCGACGAAACGTCGTGCACTATCCGCATAAGTAGGGGTTGGATACTTTTTGATAACATCATCTGGAAGGAGGCCATGGTCTGTGCACTTATGCCCAAGGAATGTTACGTCGTGCATTAAAAACGCACATTTCTCTGGGTTTCATTTAAAATTATGTTTTCAACAAAGGTCAAATATGCTTGTCAAGTTTTTGAACATGTGCTGCTCTGAGCAGCCGATAACTACTAGGTCATCCATATAGAGAAATGCTTCATCATTCCCATAAATAAATTTGGTGCTACCTTAAGACCATATGGTAACCGCGTTAAGCGACAAGAGCCAGTGCTCGTTGAAAATGATGTTATATTTCTAGATTTTCCATCTAGCTCAATTTGGTGGAAATCTGACATAAGATCGAGACGTGAAAAATATTTAGCTCGTCCTAATTGGTCTAGTATTTCCTTAATTCTTGGCAGTGGATATATGTGCTAAAAGTTTTTTGTTTATTTGGTGATAATCAACTACTAAACGCCATTTTTTCTCCTTTGAATTTGGGAGAGATTTCTTGAGTACCAAGAGAAGTGAGCTATTGTATTCTGAGAGATATGGTTCTACTATACCATCTTTTAGTAGTTTTTCGACCTGTCTGTTAATTACTGGCTGTTCTGTAGTTTTTAATGTATACGGGTGTTTTGTCTGTTAATCTTAATTTTTGTTTATAAAAATTATTACTTGAAATTGCTTCTGTTTCTAGACCAAATATGTCACTGTATTTGGTACATAAGTCAGTAAGCTTGTTTTTAAATTGGTCAGGAAATTTTAATTTATTTATGACTTCATCCGTTCTATTGCTGGTATTGATGCTATTTATTTTGATTTCATATTCTTGTACTGACTCAAATTAAATTTTTTGGATTTTGAATTTTTATATGTTTACTGGTTGTATTTAAAATACGGACTATTGCGCTATTACTTGTTAAGATACTGTTTACTATTATTACCCCAGGGTGTATTTCCTGGTTTGGTATAAGAACTGTATCTTCATGTCAGAGGCGTAATTTTTCTCATTACCTCTGATCTTGCTGGTAATAATATTGAATTGTCAATATCATTATGTAGTATTGGTACATGTATTTAATAATTAAGCAATTTTGGTTTCATGATGAATTCATCAAGTTGATAATCTATTATACAATTTAATTTTCTAATGAAGTCTAGTCCAAGAATTCCGTCACATGGTATGGGAAATTCATTGTGGACTATTTGGAAATTTAGACTGATTACGAAGTAATCGAAAAGTATATCAATTGTGGAAAGTCCAATTGAGTATATTGTTCCCTGTCCGATTCCTGTGATATTTGTTTTGTAATTTTGATTAATATTTGAATTAAGGTTATTATTTTTTAGGGTCAGACATTTGCTCCTGTATCTACTAGCAAAATTAATGGAATATTATTTTTTCCATTATGTACTTTAATGAGACTACTGAGAGTTAGGTTAATATTCAGTACTTTTACTGTTGGTTGCTCAAGGTGGTTTGCTGGTTTTCCGAGTTACCTTGTGTAACTCGTACCTGATTCTGTTGTCCGCTTCCTCTGTTCGAGCCGCCTCGAGGGTTGCTTCTGTTGTTATTGTAGCTATTATCTTTGATCGCCTCTGTTTTAAGTTTTACCTTATCGATAGCACAGTTTTTGGCCATTGCCTTTACTGCTTGGGCTGTACTGTATTTATTGGCCAATTCTGGCGTTACACCATCGTTTATAAAGGCTCCTTCTAAAGCTTTTGTTAACTGCTCAACCTCTTGAGTGTACTGGTTGGCAGTTTTGCTTTTTTGTTGCAAGTTAAGTAGTTTGGCTGACAGTACTTTGACTGATTTGCCCTTCACTGTGCTTGATAATTTTGCAATGATTTGAAGGATTGTTTGCTCATTGCTTATCAAGTTTCTCCCATGGCCTTTTAGTTTTGTCTTGATTAGACTGACAGCTGTTGTTTCATGATCTTCTTTTAGTGAGTCTATAAGACTCAAAGCATCTTTGAAGCTTTGTAAGTTTTCTGCCTTTCCATCAAACTCTGGTAAGAGCGATGAGGCTAGTTTGAGAAAACTTGTGTTGTCAGTTGATGGGGTACTTACTTCAGTTTCTGATGGTTTAGTATCAGCTGGCATTGAAAGTAATTTCTCGTCGAATGACGGTGAAGTGTAAAGTGAATTTGGAAGGAATATTGGTTTTTTATGCCTATCCGAAATTCATTTAATGTTTTCTCTTAACATGCTTATTAGATCAACTGCCTGTGTTAAATGCAAATCCTTTAATATTGTTGCATTGTCACATATAAGTTGACGGCTGGTATTGTAGGTATCTACATGAATTTTAACGTGTTTTAACTTTGTATCGTTTGAAATCGGTGCCCTTTTGTTAAGGCACTTGAAAGATTTATCAAACTCGGCAAGTTGTTCTCTAAGAATGGTAACGATTTGTATCCATTCCATTTATTAAACTTTTTAATTTATCTGTTCAAACGCACAATAATAATGTAGTTTGGGCCTAAAATGGGGTGTTCTAATTAATGTATTGTTTTTAAATACTACAAAATCTAACGTTCTGCCTAATATTTCAGCAATGTATCAAAGGTAAGTGATCAAGATTAAAAGTATCTAAGTATATACATATGTGTACATAAGTTCCATTGGAGTTATAGTTACTAATTGCTGAACTCTCTCTAAAATTTGGGTCACATTAATAAACTTCTACTATCGCTTTGTTTATAGCCATTGGGATTATTTAGGAGAGATCAAACAGTAATTATCGTTTTTTTGTAAATATATATTATCTAAGTCGATTACACGACTCATATATTTTTTCTTGAGGCACCTGTTGTGCACCTTTCACAATTTTATTTTATTTTATTTTTTTTTAATATATTAATGTTCGACAAAACGAGTGTTTTCCCAATTATTCAATACATTGTACATACTTTATGAAAATTAAATGCAAGAAGCCTAGTTAGAATACACAATTTTCTAATAGCATCACCGACCGATGGAGGTGTTTTGTTGCTAGTCCGGCCAGCTGTACCTCTTTTCACAGCCAATTTTGTCAGTAACGCTATTAGAGCCTACAGCTAAGAAGAAGGGTGTAAGTAGGAAAAAAGTGTTCTTAAGTAAAATTAAAAATAATCGTAATTTACTATGTTATTTAAGAAAATACAATAAATAGGAAAAGAGAAACTAAGAAGTTTTTAACAAAGTAATGAAGTGTATCCTTGAAAAATAGAGTGTTAAGTTGTTAGGATAAAGATATAGTAATGGAAAATCACCGACCCGGTGGGGGAAATTTATAGCCTGTCCGGCAAGCTATGCCCCTGCTCATAGCTGGGAATGGTCAGTGAGTTCCCGAAGGTATCCTGAAAGCAATGATTTTCTTAGGGGTAGAGAAAGTTCGGTAAAGAAAACGTGATGCAAACTATTGTAATTTTTACATAACACGCTTAAAGGATTGTACATAACGAAGTCGGTTGTGCACGTAGATAAGAATAAGGGGCGATAATTCCTGGTTGGTCTAGAAGGAACAGAGAATTGAAGACGCCCTATCAGAAAAAGTGAATATATATCGCCAACAATCAACTTATGTAGGAAGACAACACCGAGAATTGTCCTACGGTTGGTTAACAACGGAAGATTAAGAAGAAGCAGCCTGCTGGAATAGGATGGCAACCGAAGATTAGGGTCCTAATTTAAACCACGGAAGGCAAAAAGCAGAAACTGCTTCTGAACAGATTCAATACGATCCTGGCTATTATTATACTGCGGAGACCAAATGAAGAGCAGTATTCAAGGATATGGGGAACAAGAGAGATGTACAAAAGTTTCGTTATAAAAGGATCGTTAAACTCTTAGACCGTCGCTTAATGAATCCAAGTACACCTCTTGCCTCATTAATGATGGTATCTATATGCAGATTGAAACTGAGTTTAGAATCAAAAAGAACGCCTAGATTCTTAACGGTTAGTATACGTTGCAATGGAGTATTGTCAATTGTATAACTCACAAGATAGGGTGTAATACGATTAAAGGTCATAAACATACACTTTGAACAATTAAGATGCAATTGATTGGCCGAACACCAAAATTGCATAGCGTTCAAATCATCTTGTAGACGAGAATGATGTAGGGGATTAGTGTATGATAAAATAAGTTTCACATCATCCGCATACATAAGTACACGGGCATGTGATATTGCCGAGGGGAGATCATTTATAAAAAGGGTAAAGAGTAAAGGTCCAAGATGACTAAATTAAGGAACACCAGAAGTAACGTGAACCTGTTTTGAGGTAGTCAGCCTAAGCATTACTCTTTGGGTCCTACCTTTTAAATAAAAAGAAATCCAAAGCAAAAGAGACGGAGGGAAACCTAATCGGTCAAGTTTAAAGAGTAAAAGATCATGGTGCACAGAGCCTTACTTGAAGTCAGTGTAAATGGCATCAGTTTGCATTTTAGAAAGAAGAGCATAATTTACCGAGGAAGTAAATTCTAGCAGATTGGTCGTAGTTGATCGATTCTTTACGAATCCATGTTGCACAGGGAAGACAACTGATTTGCAGAGAAGCTGCAAATTCGAAGTGATTATTTTTTCAAATAATTTAGGGATAGCGGACAGTTTTGCAATGCCCCTGTAATTTTGTATATCAGACTTTCCACCTTTCTTGTGGAGAGGAATGATATAAGATTCTTTCCAATGAGATGAAAGGACAGAATTCATGTGATAGATTAAAAAGCTTTAGCAACGGATAAGGAAGAACTACACTCCTTGAGTAGACAACTAGGAATATTGTCAGGCGAGTAGGAAGATTTTAAAGAATTTTTAGTAGGAAGCAGAGAGGAATGGGAAATAATAGGAGCAGGTATAGAACTAGAGGAAGTAATAGTTTAAGGGTAAGAATTATTATTAGGGCAGAGTGAAGAGTAGGTCGATTGGAAAAAGTTAGCAACGAGGATAAAACAAGTAAGAGGTTCTAGTCGGGAACCCCCGACTAGGGGATACCCTGAACCCTCTTATTCCAACACCAAATACAGCTCGCGCTACGCGCTCGTTTGCTTTAGTAGTAATAAAGAAAAGTTAAGATAAAATTAAAAATAGTTCCCTTGGCAGGGTTCGAACTCGCAACAAACCGCACCACTAGCCGCCGACTCTACCCAACAGCCACACCATTTATTATTCTTAATGAGAAATAACCAATTAAAATAGCAGCACAGAAAACCATACAATCGCAATTACAATGCTGTTGATAGAATACAAATCAGACGCGCATGAATGTGTGTGTGTGTACATGTATACAGAAATTCTTGGAATTTGCGCTAGCTGATGTTAACCCGTGCGCACATAACTTTTGTGTTTCTTAACCGATCCTAATGAAATTTTCCACAGTACATCTTATTGTAGAATAGAATATAGAATATTCGTGTATTCCCAATTTTATAATCAATTGCATTAATTGTGGATTAAATTAGTGGGCAATACAAGTTGGATTATACACTTGATTTACAGCTACATGTCAAGTTTGGTGACCCTAGCTTATTATTTACCACAATTGCTCAAAAACAGGATTTCGATATCGATTTATCGATTACTTGGAAACGGGGCTAGTTGGCGAATATCGGAAACAATCTCGATCTGCACGGGGACTAGCTTCCTAGAGCTAAAATTTCAAGTTTATAGCTCTTATAGGTTCTGAGATCCTTGCGTACATACGGACGGACGGACAGACAGACGGACATGGCTAGATCGACTCGGCCATTGATGCTGATCAAGAACATATGTACTTTATGGGGTTGGAGATGCTTCCTTCTGCCTGTTACATACATTTGCACAAATATATTATACCGTTTTTACCCATTTTCAATGGGTTCAGGGTATAAAAAGAATGAAAGGAGTTATTTAAAAAGTAAAAAAATGTATACTAGTATATAGACTATTAGGTAGATGGGATACTGAAAAAAAAGTGCTGCTATTTTAATTGGTTTTTTTTCTCATTAAAACTGAATTATTGGTGTGGCTCTTGAGTAGAGGAGGCGGCAAGTGGTGCGGTTTGTTGCGAGTTCGAACCCAGCTAAGGGAACAATTTTTAATTTTATTTTAACTTTTCTTTATTACTACTAAAGCAAACGAGCGCGTAGCGCGAGCTGTATTTGGTGTTGGAATAAGAGGGTTCAGGGAATCCCCTAGTCGGGAGTTCCCGACTAGAACCTCTTACTTGTTGTATCCTCGTTGCTATCTTTTTCCAATCAACCTATTCTTCAGTCTAACCTAATAATAATTCTTACCCTTAAACTATTACTTCCTCTAGTTCTATACCTGCTCCTATTATTTCCCATTACTCTTTCCTTCCTGCTAAAAATTCTTTAAAATCTTCCTACTCGCCTGACAATATTCCTAGTTGTCTACTCAAGGAGTGTAGTTCTTCCTTATCCGTTGCTAAAGCTTTTAATCTATCACTTGAATCTTCAGTCTTTCCATCTCTTTGGAAATAATCTTATATCATTCCTCTCCACAAGAAAGGTGGAAAGTCTGATATACAAAATTACAGGGGCTTGCATTAAGGCTCTGTGCACCATGATCTTTTACTATTAAAACCTGACCGATAAGGTTTCCCGCCGTTTCTTTTGCATAGAATTTTTCTTATTTAAAAGGACGACCCAAAGAGTCAAATAGAGGTTGATTACATCGCATCAGGTTCACGTTACTTCTGGTGTTCCCCATGGTAGTCGTGTTGGACCTTTACTCTTTACTCTTTTTATAAACAATCTCGCCTCTGTTATATCGCATGCCCATGTACTTATGTATCCGGATGATGTGAAACTTATTCTTTCATACACTAATTTTCATCACACTCGTCTGCCAGATGATTTGAACGTTAGGCAACTTTGATGTTCGGCCGATCAATTGTTAGCTACCATCGTTAATGAGGCCAAAGGTACAGAGTACAGAAGAAATTTCAGCTTTTTGCCTTTCTATGCTTAAATGGGGATCCCAATCTTTGGTTGAAATCATACTCCAGCAGGCTTCTTCTACTTAATATTCCGCCGTTAACTGGGACAATCCTCGGTGTTGTCTTTCGCCAAAAGTTGATTGTTGGCTACATAGATTCTTCTTTTCTGTTAGGGCGTCTTCAATTCTCTGTTCCGTCCAGATCTACCAGGAATTATCGCCCCTTATTCCTACGTACGTCACAACAGATTACGCTATGAGCAATATTTTTTGTGCGTTATGCAACGATTACAATAGATTGAACCATGCATAATAAAATCGTTTTCAGGATATCTTCGGGAACTCACTGACCATTCCCAGCTATGAGTAGGGGCATAGCTTGCCGAACGGGCTATAAATTGGGGTTGGTTGGTGATTTTCCATCACTATATCTTTATCCCATATACCTAATAGTCTATTTACTTGTATTCATTTATTTACTTTTTAAATAACTCTTTTCATTCTTTTTATACCCTGAACTCATTAAAAATGGGTAGAGAGGGTATATAGTATTTGTGCAAATGTATGTAACAGGCAGAAGGAAGCATCTCCGACCCCATAAAGTATATATATATATTCTTGATCAGCATCAATAGCCGAGTCGATCTAGCTATGTCCGTCTGTCTGTCCGTCCGTCCGTCTGTCCGTATGTATGAACGCAAGGATCTCAGAGCCTATAAGAGCTAGAGATTTGAAATTTTAGCTGTAGGTCTTCCTAGTCCCCGCGCAGATCGAGTTTGTTTCCGATATTCGATATCGAAATCCTGTTTTTTTAACAATTTCGGCAAATAATATGACCTAAAGTCACCAAACTTGACATGTAGCTTCTAGAATAGTATATATATCAAGTATCTTTCATTTTATACCTATCGCCTGTTGGAAGAAGAGGGTTCAGGGTATCGGGAGTTCCCGACTAGAACCTCTCACTTGTTTCTATTTAATGAATATTAAAAAAAAATGAAGTAAATAAAAATTATTTTTCTTTAAGAATACTATTTTCTCTACATTCACCCTAGCTATGTGGTAGTAGCGTGGAGGTGGTGATAGGTTTAAAATGTAAGATACTTGATATATATATATACTATTCTAGAAACTACATTACCAAAACGGACCAACAGAAGATTAGTTAACAAACTGGCCCCCTTGTGAGCGGAGAAAACGGTTCAAGCAGACTTATGAGCGTCTGTCTCATTGATGGGAAAGTGGTTTCGCCATACCAAAAAACTTAAATAAATTTGAGATTCAACAAAAAAGATGCTGGGAGTTCCCGAATAGGAGATACCCCTCATCTACCAACACCAAATGCAGCTCGAGCTACGAGCGCGTTCGCTTTAGCAGAAATAAATTAAAAAAATAAAATAAAAAATAAAAAAAAGTTCCTCCCAATCGCTCTCTAATCCGTAACGACCGCACGACTTACAAGCGCCTCTACTTGACAGCCAAACAAATTAGCTTTTGGCGAGGAAAAAACGCATTAAAATATCAGCAGTATCAACAGCACAGAATACAATAGAACTTCACTTGCAATGCTGTTTATAGAATTCAATAAAAACGCGAATGAATGTGTGCGTGTGTGCATGTATACAGAAATTCTTGCAATTTGCGCTAGTTGCCGCACACATGGCCAGCTAAGACACGTTTTCTTTAATAAATTCTGTGTCCCATCTTGATGAAATTTTCAACAGTAGATTTTATTGTACCATAGAATATTCATTTATTCTCAAAAAGACAATTAAATTAAAATTGAGGACTTAGTTGGCGGGCGATAAAAATAGGTTTATTTACAATGCCCAACATTAATATGATATTGGCCAAAGTAAGATCAAATACTTCACGACACTAGATTAAAGTCAGTTACCATCCAAATTATTTATCCGAGGAAGACAACGAAAAATCGTATTTTCTCCTATTTCCGCGCAAAACGTAGAATATCTCGGCTTAAAAGTAACCATAGGCGTCGAAAGGACTGACCCTGAATACGCGGAACCGACAGTCTGTTCGCGCTCAAATCAGGCTGCTTAATGGTGAAAAATGCTCCATAGGCAAACACATGTCAATAACGACTACCAATGATTTTGGTTTCCTACCACGATGTGCATTTGAGAGGCTGAGAAATGTCTTAACTTTAAAAGATATCATACTCAACCTTTGACTTTTCCTGTATCACATAGGAACCCAAACACAAATATTAAAAGAAGTATTAATGAATACAACGAAAACATCCACTACAAGCATGACAAAAGAAAATCATGTCGCAGACGCTCTTTCCTGTCAGAATGTGAGCGCTCTGCAGCATGAGATAGTATGCGATGCAGCCCCAATCGATAGGGAACTATTGTTAACCTACACGATGTAAGCGAGTGGAAAGCATTTACATTTTTTTTTTTGAACTTAATTGTTTTAGAGCAAGCCTGATTTCCTTTAACGCGAATATTTATGTGCTCTTCGACAAAAAAAAACGTTACGTGATCCATTTTACAAATAGGAATTATTCCTTAGATGAGGTCAAACCGATAGTCAACCCGAACGTAGTCAAGCATCCAACTTGAATTAATAACGAGAAAGAAGGCCTAACTTCGATACGCCGAAGATTTAATACCCTTGCAGACCCAACCTTTTCATAATTCTCATAGTGCTTCGCCCGTATCTAAGAAGCAAAGGGAAAATATTTAATGCCGAGTATGGTTAAGAAATCTTGAAAAACGAAAAAGTTTTCTATAGAACATTCCTATGGCAACTATATTATATAGTGGTTCGATGTTGATAGAAATTCGCATATATATGAGGAGCATAGTAAAAGAGATATATGCTATAGTGGTCCGAACCAGATTGTTCCGACATTTGTACTGCGTGCAACAGAAAGAGGAACTTCTGCAAAGTTTCATAAAGATAGCTTTAAAACTGAAAGACTATTTCGCATAGAAACAGACAGACGGACATGGCTATATCGAATCGGCTGTTGATATTAATCAAAAATATATATACTTTATGGGTTCGGAGATATCTCCTTCATTGCGTTACACATTTCACGACAAATTCTAATAACCTCTGCAAGGGTATATAAAGGTTCCCATCGACAAAATTACTGTAAATATATATAACCGACATAACTGACAAAAATTAACATAGGGAAATAGTTATAGAACAACATAGCCTCACGCATACGGCTGCTCAAGAAAACACGAAACAAATCTTGTGTGAATAATTCTTTCCCAAAATGGCAGAGCTAGCTACAGAAATTGTGGTTAACTGCAAAATCTGCAGTAAGGGTAAATATGAGATCCGAAGATGCAGGTTTTTGGAGAGAGCCCGTACCCTGGTGAAATACTGCACATTGGAATTGGAATACCTAACAAAAAAATGCATGACGTGTATGAACAAGATTTCAAAATTTGCAATGGTTCAACTAATAGTGTCGCGAACGATAACAGATGCAAAAACCCTTATGATTGTTGTCTGGCTACGCAGCCAAAACAGCTGCAGCGACCTCGCCACTGATATGAGCAGCATCGTCTTCTTATCTTGTAATACTTGCTCTGCGAAGCAACTGCTTAAATTTCGCTCTTAAGATTATTTACATTAATTTGGCGCTCTTCGCTGTAACGATCATTTATTGCCCTAACATTACCTTTTGGGAAAGCCTCGATGTTGTGCGTCGAGTTTAGTTAAGTTCGTTCGCTTCGTGCATTTGGTTCGCATCGGCCACTTGCATTATAAAAACATATTAATTTGTCGCAATTGTCGCTTCGCTTAAATCGGCACGTACCAATTCGGGTTCGATTGCCTACAAAACTTATTGTTCTTAAATAATAAGCACAGACCAATACGGGTCTGCCTGCTTATCGTAACTTATAATAAATATATTTATAAATTGGAACACAAGAAATAAAATAAAGTTGTTAATTTCTATTTGTGAAAGCTATTGAAAAAGCTCAATAGCGCAACATTTTGGTAACCCCGACGTGATTTGTTGTTGTTTCATTATTACTTCACATTAAAGCAACAAACCTAAAAGATCAGCAACCTGACATTTCGTTTTGTGCGGCTTATATACATATAAGCAATCGCCGTCGCTTTGCTTACACTCTATACGCTTATGTACAAGCTATTGCCGTTCCTGCGTTACATAGCTTCACACTTTCGTTCGCCGAAGTTCTCAGCTATTGTTTTCGACACTTAGTGCAATTGATGAGTGCGGTCTTAGTGTTAGGCTGAAGCAAATCGAGCGGCTTCAGGCCTCATTTGATATTACTCACACTAGCTTTGAAGAGCTGGACTTTGATGAAATTGGTAGCCAATTGCGTGAGAACTTCGACGAGAGGCTAGAGGATTCGACGTTCGTCAACTTAATACCATCGTGGGAACATATGGCTACGTTTCTGGAGCAGAGATGCCGAACAATGGAAACCGTAAATTTTGCTATGGCAAGCTATGCCCCTAGCCATCAGGTGGGCAACTAGGGCAACTAACACAAGTAGATCGTCATTTATCGCAACTAACCACGACGCCCCTGTCTGCGCTTTTTGTGATAGCCCTGGTCGTGGCATATATAAATGTTCCCGATTTGGAAACTTGTCCCCTGCATTACGGCTTAGGGAGGCAAAACGACTTGCTTTGTGCTTAAATTGCCTAAAGAAAGGCCATCAATTGCGATCATGCAGCTCTGGATGCTGTCGGACCTGCGGGGCGAAACATCATTCCCTGCTGCATTTAAATAATTCTTGTTTTCCGTCAGGTCAACTGACTACGCCTGCTGATTCTTCGTCAATTGCCCACGCCTCTTTCGCTAAGTCGTCGCCATCTACCTCCACCTCTCTTGTTGCCCAGTATTTCAGTAATGATGTTGTCCTCTTGGCTACTGCTATGGTGTTTGTTAAAAATCGCTCCGGCACTTTGATACCTTGTCGTGCCCTTTTGGATTCCGGCTCTCAGCTTCACCTTATAACGTCTCGCCTTGCTCAACAGCTTCAGTTAAAGAAGCACAAGTCCTCAGCCATTGTCTCTGGTCTAGGAGATTCTCGCTTTGACACAGAAGGAAATACGGTCAATGTAACGATACAGTCTCGAGTATCTGATTACTTAACATGCCTCAAAGCCCTGGTAGCGCCTACCATAACTGATAGGCAACCGAATTTTACAATCAACACTACGAATTGGAAGATTCCCGCTAACATAAAACTTGCAGATCCGTCTTTCTTTAAACCACAACGCGTGGACTTGCTGGTTGGAGCAAGTTTGTTTTATGAGCTTCTCAGCGTCGGCCAGATAAGGCTTCTCCCAGGGCTACCATGTTTTGAGAAAACAAGGCTTGCTTGGGTAGTTTCTGGAGGAGGACCGCATTTGGGTGGTTCTACATTGATTGCGAAGCATACTGCAAACTTGAGTCAAGTTCTGAAGAGCGTGCTGATGAATCGGTGCGACGATTTTGGGAGATAGTAGCCTGCTTGGAAACTACACCTACCACTTTAAAGGAAGAAACTAATTGTGAAAAGCACTTCTTAAGGACTCATATCAGATTGCCCAGTGGCCAATATTCAGGTCGCTTACCCTTCAAGCGAAGTTTGGAATGTCTTGGGACGTCATACCAACTATCCTTTCGTCGGTTCTTAGCCCCGGAACGCAAACTACAAAAACGTCCAGACCTGAAGATTCAGTATTCAAATTTTCTAAAGGAATATTTGGAGCTGGGTCATATGTCGCCAGTCGCTCCAGAGTCCATAGGACTTTGTAAATAGTTTTTCCCTCATCACTGTGTCGTTAAAGAAGACAGTTCAACGACAAAGTTGCGAATCGTTTTCGACGGCTCAGCAGGACATTCATTAAATGATCTATTGATGGCTGGTCCTGTTATTCAAAGTCCGCTGTTTCACATCATTCTTCGCTTTCGTAATTTCCCGGTCGCCCTAACAGAAGATATTAGAAAAATATATCGCTGCGTACGCGTTACAGCACCGGACGATTTTCTCCAATGCATTCTGTGGCAAGAATCGCCAGAACAGGATTCAAAGATTTGTAAGCTGGATACTACTTACGGAACAAAGCCAGCTTCATTTCTCTCTGTCCGTGTTTTGCATCAGCTGTCTGTGGATGAGGAAATGAACTTCCCAATTGAATCTCGGATTCTGCGGCGTGACTACTACGTTGACGATATCATTTCAGGTGGCGACTCGATTCAAGAAGCAAAGGAAATTCTTAGTCAAACGGCTGGAATCTTGGCAAGTGGGGGCTTCAAGCTGCGAAAATGGTGTTCGAATAATGATGCTGTTCTAGAAGCAGCCAGAGAATCGTCTCTAAAGTTTGATGATGGGAGCGACATAACCAAAACTCTTGCAGTCGCTTGGGACTCAGCGTCGGGTCGGTTGCTATTTTCGTTCTCGTCCATTCAGCAGAGATCCAAAACATCTAAAAGATCGATTCTGTGGACTATAGCTCGCTTATATGACCCGCTTTGACTTATAGGGCCGGTAATCGCTAAGGCTAAAATTTTTTTGCAGCAGATCTGGAAGGAGAAGCTTGATTGGGACGGGAGCCTGCCTTCATCACTAGCAACAGCTTGGAATGATCTTTGCTGCAGTTTTGAGAAAGCACAATTTCTTAAATTTCCTCGTCTCGTGTCAATACCTGCAGCACAGCTAAAAGTTAACGGTTTCTGTGACGCCAGCATCGAAGCGTATAGGGCCTGTGTCTAAGTCATTTCTCGACGACCACAAGCCAGTTGTTAGCTGTTGTGTTCCAAATCGCGTGTAGCTCCTCTGAAAATAATCACTGTTCCAAAGCTAGAGCTCTGTGGCGCCGTCTTATTAGCTAATCTCATGCGTGAGATATCTAAAATGGCACTATTTAATGGAAAATTCTACTGCTGGATTCTTCTGTTTGCCTTCCCTGACTCAATGTGTTTGTTGCTGATCGTATTACAGCAGTTCAAGAGCTAACAAATGGCATGGACGTTCCTACTTCACTCAATCTGGCAGATATACTCTCGAGAGGATCTACACCCAGTGAATTAAATCAATCGTCACTGTGGTTCAACGGCCCAGAATTTCCATGTGGAAACAAATTGGACTGGCCTGCTTCTTGCTTGCCAGAAAGGCCAGAACTCGAGCTAAGAAAAAGGTCCTTGTTGCGTCATCTCCCTTTGTTGATATATCTGCCACTTTTAAATACGCTTACACATTTGATACAATGCAGCGTATATTCGGATATATTTATAAATTCATACACAGAAGCAGGCATCCTGGACTAACAGTGTCTGATATACAACATGGGACCCAACTCTTACTGAGGCTCGTCCAGAGTGCACACCTGTGGGAAGAGATTAAATCACTGCGATCGAGAAGAGCTGTTAAGTCATCCAGTTGTATCGCATCACTTAACCCTTTTTTGGATGAGTGCGGCATTCTTAGAGTTGATGGGCGCCTGCAAATTATTCTTCCGCGGCACCATCCCATCATAGATTCACTCATTACAAGGTTTCACAATCAGGACTTACACTCTGGTCCACGGGCACTTCTGGCTCATATTCGGTTGCAGTATTGGCCGATTGGTGGAAGGAAGACCGTATCCAAAGTGGTTGGCAAATGTGTGAGATGCTTTCGTGCCAAGCCACGATTAGTAGAGCATATAATGGCTGATCTTCCCAAAGAACGTTTGACTGCTTGTCGAGCCTTTGAAGTCTCTGGCGTTGACTATTGTTGACCATTTTTCTATAAGCCAGACGTACGTAATAAAGCTCCAGTCAAATGCTACATGGCTGTCTTTGTTTGCTTTGCGACTAAAGCAGTTCACCTGGAGCTGGTCAAGGATCTGTCGGCTGCTTCATTCTTGAATGCGCTCAGGCCATCTCAGATATGGGTGGATAAGGCTACCAACTTTGTCGGCGCCAAGAATGAGCTTCTGGAACTTAAGCGTCTTTTCATCAGTCGCAATCATATTGACTCAGTGCACAAGTTTTGCATGGCAGACTCCATTGATTGGAAATTAATTCCCCCTCGTTCGCCACATTTTGGCAGCCTTTGGGAAGCAGCAGCGAAGACAGCGAAGCATCATTTTTATCGTGCTGTCGGCTCTTGCGTTCTGCCACATAGCATCGAAAATTAACTCCAGGCCATTGTTTCCTCTTTCAGAAGATCCAGCAGACCTAGATGTGCTCACTCCAGCTCATTTCTTGATTGGTGGACCGAGCTCATCGTTCGTTGAGCACCTTCAATTCAATCGTCTGGATGGCTGGCAACGCGTAACACACCTCCAACAACTGTTTTGGTCCCGCTGGCATGAAGAATTTAACACTGCTTCAGCAGTGCTCCAAATGGCGTACTCCGAAACCAGGCCTAAGTGTCAACGACCTAGTCCTCGTAAGGGATGAAAATCTGCCGCCTCTAAGGTGGCCACTGGTGAGGATCACGGAGCTTATCGTGGGAAATGATGGAGTCGCTCGCGTAGCCATCTTGCGCACCGCAACAGGAGCGATAAGGAGAGCTGCAAAAAGCTGTGCCTACCGCCCATCAAGGACTCAGTTGAAAGCCCATGCCTTTCAACGGGGGGAGAATGTCTCGCTACGCAGCCAAAACTGCTGGAGCGACCTCGCCACTGATATGAGCAGCATCGTCTTCTTATCTTGTAATACTTGCTCTGCGAAGCAACTGCTTAAATTTCGCTCTTAAGAATGCTGTGCGTCGAGTTTAGTTAAGTTCGTTCGCTTCGTGCATTTGGTTCGCATCGGCCACTTGCATTATAAAAACATATTAATTTGTCGCAATTGTCGCTTCGCTTAAATCGGCACGTACCAATTCGGGTTCGCTTGCCTACAAAACCTATTGTTCTTAAATAATAAGCACAGACCAATTCGGGTCTGCCTGCTTATCGTAACTTATAATAAATATATTAATAAATTGGAACACAAGAAATAAAATAAAATTATTTATTTCTATTTGTGAAAGCTATTGAAAAAGCTCAATTGCGCAACAATTGTTTTCCCAAGACTAAGATCGTATACTGCGATAATGAGGTGTCCTTTAACTTCGGAATCATTACGTCGTCGAACGAGCGCGTTCGCTTTAGTAGAAATAAAATAACAACAAAAACAAGTAAGAGCTCCCGACTAGGGGAGACCCTGAAACCTCTTATTCCAACACCAAATACAACTCGCGCTTAGTTGGCTCCTTTGCTTTATATTACTTTTTGATATTACTCACACTAGCTTTGAAGAGCTGGACTTTGATGAAATTGGTAGCCAATTGCGTGAGAACTTCGACGAGAGGCTAGAGGATTCGACGTTCGTCAACTTAATACCATCGTGGGAACATATGGCTACGTTTCTGGAGCAGAGATGCCGAACAATGGAAACCGTAAATTTTGCTATGGCAAGCTATGCCCCTAGCCATCAGGTGGGCAACTAGGGCAACTAACACAAGTAGATCGTCATTTATCGCAACTAACCACGACGCCCCTGTCTGCGCTTTTTGTGATAGCCCTGGTCGTGGCATATATAAATGTTCCCGATTTGGAAACTTGTCCCCTGCATTACGGCTTAGGGAGGCAAAACGATTTGCTTTGTGCTTAAATTGCCTAAAGAAAGGCCATCAATTGCGATCATGCAGCTCTGGATGCTGTCGGACCTGCGGGGCGAAACATCATTCCCTGCTGCATTTAAATAATTCTTGTTTTCCGTCAGGTCAACTGACTACGCCTGCTGATTCTTCGTCAATTGCCCACGCCTCTTTCGCTAAGTCGTCGCCATCTACCTCCACCTCTCTTGTTGCCCAGTATTTCAGTAATGATGTTGTCCTCTTGGCTACTGCTATGGTGTTTGTTAAAAATCGCTCCGGCACTTTGATACCTTGTCGTGCCCTTTTGGATTCCGGCTCTCAGCTTCACCTTATAACGTCTCGCCTTGCTCAACAGCTTCAGTTAAAGAAGCACAAGTCCTCAGCCATTGTCTCTGGTCTAGGAGATTCTCGCTTTGACACAGAAGGAAATACGGTCAATGTAACGATACAGTCTCGAGTATCTGATTACTTAACATGCCTCAAAGCCCTGGTAGCGCCTACCATAACTGATAGGCAACCGAATTTTACAATCAACACTACGAATTGGAAGATTCCCGCTAACATAAAACTTGCAGATCCGTCTTTCTTTAAACCACAACGCGTGGACTTGCTGGTTGGAGCAAGTTTGTTTTATGAGCTTCTCAGCGTCGGCCAGATAAGGCTTCTCCCAGGGCTACCATGTTTTGAGAAAACAAGGCTTGGTTGGGTAGTTTCTGGAGGAGGACCGCATTTGGGTGGTTCTACATTGATTGCGAAGCATACTGCAAACTTGAGTCAAGTTCTGAAGAGCGTGCTGATGAATCGGTGCGACGATTTTGGGAGATAGTAGCCTGCTTGGAAACTACACCTACCACTTTAAAGGAAGAAACTAATTGTGAAAAGCACTTCTTAAGGACTCATATCAGATTGCCCAGTGGCCAATATTCAGGTCGCTTACCCTTCAAGCGAAGTTTGGAATGTCTTGGGACGTCATACCAACTATCCTTTCGTCGGTTCTTAGCCCCGGAACGCAAACTACAAAAACGTCCAGACCTGAAGATTCAGTATTCAAATTTTCTAAAGGAATATTTGGAGCTGGGTCATATGTCGCCAGTCGCTCCAGAGTCCATAGGACTTTGTAAATAGTTTTTCCCTCATCACTGTGTCGTTAAAGAAGACAGTTCAACGACAAAGTTGCGAATCGTTTTCGACGGCTCAGCAGGACATTCATTAAATGATCTATTGATGGCTGGTCCTGTTATTCAAAGTCCGCTGTTTCACATCATTCTTCGCTTTCGTAATTTCCCGGTCGCCCTAACAGAAGATATTAGAAAAATATATCGCTGCGTACGCGTTACAGCACCGGACGATTTTCTCCAATGCATTCTGTGGCAAGAATCGCCAGAACAGGATTCAAAGATTTGTAAGCTGGATACTACTTACGGAACAAAGCCAGCTTCATTTCTCTCTGTCCGTGTTTTGCATCAGCTGTCTGTGGATGAGGAAATGAACTTCCCAATTGAATCTCGGATTCTGCGGCGTGACTACTACGTTGACGATATCATTTCAGGTGGCGACTCGATTCAAGAAGCAAAGGAAATTCTTAGTCAAACGGCTGGAATCTTGGCAAGTGGGGGCTTCAAGCTGCGAAAATGGTGTTCGAATAATGATGCTGTTCTAGAAGCAGCCAGAGAATCGTCTCTAAAGTTTGATGATGGGAGCGACATAACCAAAACTCTTGCAGTCGCTTGGGACTCAGCGTCGGGTCGGTTGCTATTTTCGTTCTCGTCCATTCAGCAGAGATCCAAAACATCTAAAAGATCGATTCTGTGGACTATAGCTCGCTTATATGACCCGCTTTGACTTATAGGGCCGGTAATCGCTAAGGCTAAAATTTTTTTGCAGCAGATCTGGAAGGAGAAGCTTGATTGGGACGGGAGCCTGCCTTCATCACTAGCAACAGCTTGGAATGATCTTTGCTGCAGTTTTGAGAAAGCACAATTTCTTAAATTTCCTCGTCTCGTGTCAATACCTGCAGCACAGCTAAAAGTTAACGGTTTCTGTGACGCCAGCATCGAAGCGTATAGGGCCTGTGTCTAAGTCATTTCTCGACGACCACAAGCCAGTTGTTAGCTGTTGTGTTCCAAATCGCGTGTAGCTCCTCTGAAAATAATCACTGTTCCAAAGCTAGAGCTCTGTGGCGCCGTCTTATTAGCTAATCTCATGCGTGAGATATCTAAAATGGCACTATTTAATGGAAAATTCTACTGCTGGATTCTTCTGTTTGCCTTCCCTGACTCAATGTGCTTGTTGCTGATCGTATTACAGCAGTTCAAGAGCT
The DNA here is from genome assembly GCA_035045885.1 of Drosophila borealis. Lineage (NCBI taxonomy): Eukaryota > Metazoa > Arthropoda > Insecta > Diptera > Drosophilidae > Drosophila > Drosophila borealis. The sequence continues at coordinate 470,729 of JAWNOR010000195.1, forward strand.
AACAAATGGCATGGACGTTCCTACTTCACTCAATCTGGCAGATATACTCTCGAGAGGATCTACACCCAGTGAATTAAATCAATCGTCACTGTGGTTCAACGGCCCAGAATTTCCATGTGGAAACAAATTGGACTGGCCTGCTTCTTGCTTGCCAGAAAGGCCAGAACTCGAGCTAAGAAAAAGGTCCTTGTTGCGTCATCTCCCTTTGTTGATATATCTGCCACTTTTAAATACGCTTACACATTTGATACAATGCAGCGTATATTCGGATATATTTATAAATTCATACACAGAAGCAGGCATCCTGGACTAACAGTGTCTGATATACAACATGGGACCCAACTCTTACTGAGGCTCGTCCAGAGTGCACACCTGTGGGAAGAGATTAAATCACTGCTATCGAGAAGAGCTGTTAAGTCATCCAGTTGTATCGCATCACTTAACCCTTTTTTGGATGAGTGCGGCATTCTTAGAGTTGATGGGCGCCTGCAAATTATTCTTCCGCGGCACCATCCCATCATAGATTCACTCATTACAAGGTTTCACAATCAGGACTTACACTCTGGTCCACGGGCACTTCTGGCTCATATTCGGTTGCAGTATTGGCCGATTGGTGGAAGGAAGACCGTATCCAAAGTGGTTGGCAAATGTGTGAGATGCTTTCGTGCCAAGCCACGATTAGTAGAGCATATAATGGCTGATCTTCCCAAAGAACGTTTGACTGCTTGTCGAGCCTTTGAAGTCTCTGGCGTTGACTATTGTTGACCATTTTTCTATAAGCCAGACGTACGTAATAAAGCTCCAGTCAAATGCTACATGGCTGTCTTTGTTTGCTTTGCGACTAAAGCAGTTCACCTGGAGCTGGTCAAGGATCTGTCGGCTGCTTCATTCTTGAATGCGCTCAGGCCATCTCAGATATGGGTGGATAAGGCTACCAACTTTGTCGGCGCCAAGAATGAGCTTCTGGAACTTAAGCGTCTTTTCATCAGTCGCAATCATATTGACTCAGTGCACAAGTTTTGCATGGCAGACTCCATTGATTGGAAATTAATTCCCCCTCGTTCGCCACATTTTGGCAGCCTTTGGGAAGCAGCAGCGAAGACAGCGAAGCATCATTTTTATCGTGCTGTCGGCTCTTGCGTTCTGCCACATAGCATCGAAAATTAACTCCAGGCCATTGTTTCCTCTTTCAGAAGATCCAGCAGACCTAGATGTGCTCACTCCAGCTCATTTCTTGATTGGTGGACCGAGCTCATCGTTCGTTGAGCACCTTCAATTCAATCGTCTGGATGGCTGGCAACGCGTAACACACCTCCAACAACTGTTTTGGTCCCGCTGGCATGAAGAATTTAACACTGCTTCAGCAGTGCTCCAAATGGCGTACTCCGAAACCAGGCCTAAGTGTCAACGACCTAGTCCTCGTAAGGGATGAAAATCTGCCGCCTCTAAGGTGGCCACTGGTGAGGATCACGGAGCTTATCGTGGGAAATGATGGAGTCGCTCGCGTAGCCATCTTGCGCACCGCAACAGGAGCGATAAGGAGAGCTGCAAAAAGCTGTGCCTACCGCCCATCAAGGACTCAGTTGAAAGCCCATGCCTTTCAACGGGGGGAGAATGTCTCGCTACGCAGCCAAAACTGCTGGAGCGACCTCGCCACTGATATGAGCAGCATCGTCTTCTTATCTTGTAATACTTGCTCTGCGAAGCAACTGCTTAAATTTCGCTCTTAAGATTATTTACACTAAGCTGGCGCTCTTCGCTGTAACGATCATTTATTGCCCTAACATTACCTTTTGCGAAAGCCTCGATGCTGTGCGTCGAGTTTAGTTAAGTTCGTTCGCTTCGTGCATTTGGTTCGCATCGGCCACTTGCATTATAAAAACATATTAATTTGTCGCAATTGTCGCTTCGCTTAAATCGGCACGTACCAATTCGGGTTCGCTTGCCTACAAAACCTATTGTTCTTAAATAATAAGCACAGACCAATTCGGGTCTGCCTGCTTATCGTAACTTATAATAAATATATTAATAAATTGGAACACAAGAAATAAAATAAAATTATTTATTTCTATTTGTGAAAGCTATTGAAAAAGCTCAATTGCGCAACAATTGTTTTCCCAAGACTAAGATCGTATACTGCGATAATGAGGTGTCCTTTAACTTCGGAATCATTACGTCGTCGAACGAGCGCGTTCGCTTTAGTAGAAATAAAATAACAACAAAAACAAGTAAGAGCTCCCGACTAGGGGAGACCCTGAAACCTCTTATTCCAACACCAAATACAACTCGCGCTTAGTTGGCTCCTTTGCTTTAGTAGTTATAAAGACATATTAAAAAAAAAAAGTTCCCTTGGCAGGGTTCGAACTCGAAACTCACTGCACCACTTGCCACCGCCTCTACCCAACAGCCACACCAGACAAAAAAAATAGTTCCCTCGGTAGGGTTAGAACTCCCCACAGACAACACTACTCGCCGCCGCCTCTACCCAACAGCCACACCAATACCTAACTATTAATGAGAAAAAAACCAATTTAAATAGCAGCACAGAAAACAATACAATCGCAATTTCAATACTGTTTATAGAATTCAGTAAAAACGAGATTGAATGTGTGTGTACATGTATACAGAAATTCTTGCAATTTCCGCTAGTTGCCGCACACATGGCCATCTAAGACACGTTTTCTTTAAACAATTCTGTGTCCAATCTTGATCAAATTTTCAACAGTAGATCTTATTGTACTATGGAATATGAATATATTCTCAAAAAGACAATTGAATTATTATTGAGGCCTTAGTTGGTGGGCGATAAAAATAGGTTTATTTACTTAATTTATAGCTATGTGGTGGTAGCGGGGAGGTGGCGATATCTATAAAATGTAAGGTACTTTATGTATATACCACTTTAAAAGCTCATGCCAAGATTGGTGACTCTAGCTTTAAAAACCTAAGATTTTGATTTTAATCGGTTACTTGGGAACGGGGCAATCTATCGATTATCGGAAACAAACTAGGAGGAGCTACGTTTCAAATCTCAAGTGTCTAGCTCTTATAGGTTCTGAGACCCTTTGCACAAATACATTATACTCCTTTTATTCATTTTTAATGGGTTCAGGGTATAATTAGAAGGCATAATTGATTTAATTCCCTTTCTCCTTGCAGCTTTGTTAGTATGGTCCTACTAGCGATAGTAAAGGCTAGGCTCTCCTATTATTCGAATTCCAAACACATATCCGTAACAGAAGGAAATGTATTGGTATGGGAACCATACTAAAGAGACAGTATAGAATCGCTTAAAATTTTAATTTCTTAGGTAGAGCGCTGAAGGTCGTGGCGGGTACACCAGATGCCACAGAAATTACAGAATCAAAACAGCTTGAATATAAATAATAAACACAGAGAGACAAAAATGGATAAGCCAGCTCACTCACAATAAATGCAATGAAAAACGAACTTAGCCATAAACAGAATGATAATAAACTAAATTTAAATTTCAAAGCTCACAATCACAGTTGTTAATAAATCGTTCGGGTTTTGACAATGTTGTTTTGAAGACTGTACTAACTGAACATCTCACAGAAGACCCGTAATAAGTCTGATGGAGGCATCTAACATAAAGGTCCTGCAGTTCGAAAACATTGTCGATACCATATCGTTCATATCTAATTCCCAAGAGTTTAGTTTATATGTAGATATATCAGCATCTTCCCTGTATCAGACGAACGCACAGTAGTGTAACTTTGATTTGACACTGTAGTTGAATGCGGCAAGCTTTGCTACGCCAATCTTCGCACGTGGCTTCTGCTTCGCTCAACCCAGCAACTTTGAATCAAATATATCATCAATAAATGCCTAGCTCGAGCCAGCTCCATGGATATGCTGTAACAGCAGCTTTATCGCTTATGCAGGGACAGCTTGCCTGCTGTAGTTATGTAGCTAATGCTTCTTTAGAGCTTTTGCCTTTTTGGCAGCTCGCTGGTGGCGTTAGTTTTATTGATGTACGAAAAACTTAAGTCGACTCTCCACCTATCAATAAACAGTGCTCCGGCACTTGCCGTTAAATTTTTGTTTCATTACTGAGCCAAGACCAGCATTCTACAAAATTTAAGTAGAACATCGACTCACACTCCAAATCCGCCACAGGGACACCAACAACACTGGATTGATCAGGACGTTGCCGAAACCCATGACTGAATTCATCGTTAACGCAGACAGAAATATTTATATACGCACTGCAAATATATAACACATATAAATGCACACTTAAATATATGCGCTTAGATATACATACATATATACTTGTAGCAGGATCGGCATTTCCAAAAAAAAAAAGGAAATACTGTTTTGCCCCCAACGTAAGCTGCAATGTACACAATCCATACAATTAATTTTTAATTCAATGTTAATGGTTCATTGATAGTCGGTCTGTCCATCTGTCTGTTTCTTTGCGAACTAGTTTCTCAGTTTTAAAGCTATCGTTATGAATATTTGCATACGTCCCTCTTTCTGGTGCACACAGAACATATGTCGGATACATATGCAGGATTGGACCGCTATATCATATATCTGACTTAGGAACAATCGGTCGTAAGGTAGTTTCTTGTATAAAAACTTTTTTGTTTATCAAGATATCTCGACCATACTCGTCATTAACCATTTGCCCTATGCTTCTTCGATAAGAGCAAAGCATTAAAAGCATTATGAAAAGGTTTTGTCAGCAATGATATTAAATCTTCGGAATGCCTTTCTCGTTTAACGGTACAGGGATCCCCATTAAGGTTCAGGGCTCCCCATGTCGAACACATAATTGTTTTTAAATCAGTTACCACACATAGTTCTTATGTTTTTTCATTGAAATTTTTTGTGTAAAACTGACTGATTGGTGATCAACGCACAGCCCAAACCGTAAGAGCTACGAAGCTGAAATTTTCACTGTAGCTACCTTATGTGATGTAGGTGCACGTTAAGACGGGGTTTCGGGAAATTCCACCCGCAAGTGTGGAAAAATCGCGAGAAACGTTTGTATGTAACTTGTTTGTTTACCATCCGATCGGCCTCAAACTTATTTTCAAAGATCTTTGTTCAAATTCACTTGAGGGGTGTTTCACACTTTTCGAAAAATCCGTTCCTCCTTGGTGGAAATGGAGGTCAAAGATTTGGTGGGTGACTCAAATTCGTTTCCAAAGATCTATAAGAAAAATCATTTGAGACGTGTTTCACACTTTTCGCAGAATCCAAACTTTTTCGGGTGGAATGCGACTCAACGATTTTTTGTGCGAAGTTGTATGAAAGTTATGTGTTTACCGTCCGATCAGTTTCAAAATCATATCAAATTTTGTTGAGAACATTGATTTTATAACATAAGTGCCACGGGCAAGGCCGGGTTATACCCGCTAGTTGTACTATATAATATTCGTGTATTATCAAAAAGTCATTTGCATTTAAATTGTTGCTTATATTTTTGGGCAGCATAAATTGGTGTTTTTGCTTGGTTTATAACTTTGCGGTAGTAGCGGGGAGGTGGCGATAGCTATAAAATGAAAAATACTTGTTATATATATACTATTCTAGAAGCTACATGTTAAGTTTGGTGACTCAAGCTCTAATTATTTACCAAAATTGCGATTTTTATCTATTACTTGTAAACGGGGCAAGTTATCGAATATCGCAAACAAACTCGATCTGCGCGGGGACTTGGCGGACCTAAAGCTAAAATTTCAAGTCTCTAGCTCTTATAGGTTCTGAGATCCTTGCGTTCATACATACGGACGGACGGTCAGACAGACGGACATGGACATATTGATGCTGATCAAGAATATATCTGCCTGTTACATACATTTGCACAAATACAATATACCCTTTTTACCCATTTTCAATGGGTTCATTTAAAATAACAGCGCAGAAAACAATAAAATCGCAATTGCAATGCTGTTAATAGAATTCAAAGAAGTTCGCATGAATGTGTTTGTGTACACTTATACAGAAATATTTGCAATTTGCGCTAGTTGCACCAACCACGTGGGCGCCTAAATCACATATTCTTTAATAACTTTTGTATTTCTTAACCGATTTTAATAAAATTTTCAACAGTAGATCTTATTGTACAATAGAATATTTGTATATTCTTAAAAAAACAATTGCATTAAAATTGTGCCCTACATTGGTGGGAAATACAAATTGGTGTTTTTACCCTATTTATAGCTATGTGCACGTTAAGACGGGGTTTCGGGAAATTCCACCCGCAAGTGTGGAAAAATCGCGAAAAACGTTTGTATGTAACTTTTTTGTTTACCATCCGATCGGCCTCAAACTTATTTTCAAATATCTTTGTTCAAATTCATTTGAGGGGTGTTTCACACTTTTAGGAAAATCCGTTCCTCCTTGGTGGAAATGGAGGTCAAAGATTTGGTGGGTGACGTTTCGCGCTCAAATTCATTTCCAGAGGTCTATAAGAAAAATCATTTGATACGTGTTTCACACTTTTCGCAGAATTCAAACTTCTTCGGGGGGAATGCGATTTAAAGATTTTTTTGGCGAAGTTTTAAGTTGTGTCCGATTTGCTTCAAACTTATTTTCAAAGCTCTACATAAGAACTTAATAAATACGTATTTCAGCGATTTGGAAAATTCCACCCGCAACAGTGGTAAATTGGCGGAAAACGGTTGTATGAAAGTTTTTTGTTTACCATCCGATCGGCCCCACACTTATTTTCAAAGATCTTTGTTCAAATTCATTTAAGGGGTGTTTCACACTTTTCAAAAAATCCGTTCCTCCTTGGTGGAAATGGAGGTCAAAAATTTGGTGGGGGACGTTTCGCGCTCAAATTCATTTCCAGAGATCTATAAGAAAAATCATTTGATACGTGTTTCACACTTTTCGCAGAATTCAAACTTCTTCGGGGGGAATGCGATTTAAAGATTTTTTTGGCGAAGTTTTAAGTTGTGTCCGATTTGCTTCAAACTTATTTTCAAAGCTCTACATAAGAATGTAATGAATACGTGTTTCAGCGATTCGGGAAATTCCACTCGCAACAGTGGTAAATTGGCGAAAAACTTTTGTATGAAAGTTATTTGTTTACCGTCCGATCAGTTTTAAAATCATTTCAAATTTGTTTGAGAACATTGATTTTATAACATACGTGCCACGGGCAAGGCCGGGTTGTACCCGCTAGTACATATATATTTATATAGGCCTGGGCATAAATACAGTGTCGGTAAATGTATTGACAGGGGAGGCAATGAATCTCCAGCAGAGAAATAAACCTGCAAATGTATAATCTAACACAAGTAAATAATAATATGTATATAATAACTAAATTGGGCACTGGTCACTATAACGCAATGTAATAGTACTGACCAGGCTGCCTTTGGCCACTGACTCAGCGGCCGCGATCGTCGCGGAAGCGTAATATGAGACTTGCACGAGGCGCAGGCTCAGCATTATGCTGGACGGCACCCGGCGTTGCACATTATTGTCAAATTAGTATTTAACATACCTCGAGCTGACACACACTCAGTAAAATAATCATTATGTGACAACTTTTGGCAAGTCAAGCTGACTACCATTAATCAATTATTAAATCTATCAACCAACAAACCTAATGCTCGCCAAGAGGTTTAGCGATTATATGCGCCCAACTTTTAAAACGAACCCATGGGAAATCGCCTTCGAATATTGTGCGATAAACGAAAAAAATTTGGGAACAAGGTCGCCAAGCAGCACTCCGCCTTTGGGCGGATGTGCAACATAGTCGCTGATGTTTTGCTGATATCTTTGTTATAGCGGACTATTGCTGATGTCTTTGTTACAGTGGACTATTGCTGGTGCTACATTGTATTATTTTGGAGGTCAAGCTGACTACCATTATTCAATTATTAAATCCATTAACCAAGAAACCAAAATGCTCGCCAAGAGGTTTGGCGATTATATGCGCCCCAAATTAATTTTGATAGTTTTCGAAGAATCGATTTATTAAACTTGTTCATTGTTAATATGATTTGTGATGTTTTTAAATCGGAGTAGTATCTCATTGTTAAAATCGTCTTGTACCTTGAAGTTGTCTAAGATAAGAGCAGGTCTAAGCTCTTCACCTTTCCAATTTCGTTATCAATATTGGATGCATCTGTGGCATCCATATTGCCTGTAACGATTTTAACTAACTCTAACTAACTCTATTAAGAAGACCTCTCCTTTTTCTTTTCAAAGATAAAAGTGCGTCTATTTTCGATTGAGTTTGGGCGAGTTTAGCATTTACTACGAATATAGAGTCCTTTCGGGTTTCGTCGTTTTTGAGAGTGTCGATGATATAATCCAATTTTTGAAGGCAATTAGCATATTCATTTAAATAAATTATAAGGCTGATTTTTTTATAATTTTCTATAAGGAGTATTCTCCTAATTTTATTTTTGCTAAAGGGCTAGTACCATTGAGTTGGTGGGTGGAGAATTGTTGTGCCCCATGAGCAAATCTGAAATAACAATAGTAACAATAGGTAGTTTGGTGATTTTTCGAATTTTAGATTTGTGTAATTTTTGATTCCTGGTTGTAATTAATGTACTCCCTTGATCTCGTAAGACTTTAGGTAATGAGAATCTAGGTGCTATCTTGTTTCTTCTATTTTACTTCCTAAATATGGTGGTGTTTGGTTCCAATGTCGTGGGTTCTATTCTATTTTGATTCAGTTTTTCTGATCTTTGACTTGTTTTATTGGATAACAACTCTTTTATTTTAGGATACAATTCATCCCGAAATAAATTAAGTTGTTCCAAGTAATCGTGTTCGTTATTGAATTCGATTTTCTGATGGAACGAATGGGTTCTACCATTGAACTGCTTAAAAGGTGTATGCTTTGTGTTGGAATGGATTCCATTGTAATAATTAATTATTGTTTCTGACATCATCTCTACATGGTCTGTAGGTAGTTTATGTTGTTTCCGGGTGTCAAGTATTACTCTGTATATTTCTGTCAGTGTGGAGTTTAATCGTTCTACTGGTGAATTGCTCGATGATTGTAGAAAAGACGTGACATAGAGAGAAATATTAAATTGGGAACAACAACAGCGAAATATCTCGCTGGAAAATTCTACTCCTTGATCGTAAACTAGTTTTTTGGGGATCCCGAATTGGCTAAAGATGTGTTTCAGTGATTTGATACAATTCATACTGTTTCTGTTGGGAATAGGGTAGGGTAGGCAAACTTTGAAAATTTGTCAATAATGGTTAAGTTGAAGTTGTTATAAATTGTGTAAATATCTATATGGACTATGTCGAGGGGTTCTGTAGGGGTCTCTGGAGTTTGGAAGGCGATTTTTTGGGGTTGTCTGTCGTATTTTAGTTGTAAACAGGTTTCGCAATTTCCGATTAGTTGGGAGATTTTCTCTTTCATGTGTAGGAAGTATTTTTTGCGTTTTAGGAGTAGAAGTATTTTATCGATGCCTCTGTGATTGCTGTTTATGTGGTAGTCGTGAATGAGTTTTTGCTGTTCGGATATGTCTGTTATTTCGGGGAGGAATGACTTGCATCTGATTAGTTTGACATTTTTATTGCGTGCGAAGTATACTGATTAGGCCCGTTCGATAAATTTAGAAATATTGTCATGTGCAAAAAAGGCACAAATTTTGTTTGGTTTTAGAGTTTGTTTCAATATGTTTGCATCGTTGTCGAAGTCAAAATATGGTTGCGAATACTCTTTTCTAAGCTTATGCTTGAGCGGAACAGTTGCTCGGCAAAGTGTATCTGGAATAATTTTAATATGAGTTGCAAGTTAATGTCGTTGAGCGGTTTGTCCGAATGGTGGCATATATTTTCGTCATTGCCTGTTTCTAAGAATATTTCGTTGTGGTTCAAGTTGGTGTCTGCTCGACTTAAAGCGTCTGCTATCAGTTTATGGGAGCCCCTTTTGTGAACTATTTCGAAGTCGTATTCGAGGAGTTGGAGTCTCCATCGGATGATCTTGAAGTTGGGTTCTTCGAAGTTCCTTAGCCAAGTTAATGGCTTGTGATCTGTGACAATTGTGAAGTTTTTGCCGAAGAGGTAGGGCCTGAAATATTTTATTGACCAGATAATTGCTAACATTTCTTTCTCAATGGTTGAATAGCTTACTTCAACATCGGACAGAGTTTTACTAGCAAAGCATACAGGCCTAACGTTTTGTATGGTTCATTGCGTTAATACGGCTCTCAGTGCAAAATTACTTGGGTCCGTGGTTAATATAAAGGGTTTTTCGACGTCTGGATGTAAGAGGATTGGATCATTTGATACTAAAGTTTTGCAATATTCGAATGCGTCCGAGAATTCTTCATCTATAGTAACAGTTTTTTTTCCTTTTAACTGTTTCGTCATTGGTTCGTTATACGTGCGAAGTCTCGTATGAATTTCCTATAGTATCCTAGGAAACCGAGGAAAGATTTAATGGCTTTCCTGATTTTGGGGCACAGAAATTTTTTTAATCGCATTGATTTTATTAGGGTTAGGTTTGATTCCGTCCTGTGTGACCAAATGGCCCAAGAATTCGATCTCTTTCCTGAAGAATTTGGATTTTGAAGGTTGTATCTTGAAATTGGCTGTTCTTAGTTTAAGAAACACAGCTTTCAAATTTGTTGTGTGTTCGTGAAGAAAGGGTGAAAATATTATTATATCGTCAAGATAGACTTAGCAAATGTTGCCGTTAAGGTCGCCAAAAACGTTATCTATTACCCTGTGGAACGCTGCTGGTGCGTTTTTGAGCCCGAAAGGCATCCGAATGAGTTCGTAATGCCCTCCCTTGACTGTGAAAGCTGTTTTGGCGGTATCTTCTTGGTTCATCTCTATCTGATGAAAACCACTAGCAAAGTCAAGTGATGAAAAATATTTAGCTTCACCGATGCGGTCTAATATATCATTTATGTTTGATAAGGGGTATCTGTGAGAATGAATGCCACTTTTTGATTTTTGTAGCATCGGTTTCTTTTGGGACTACCCAAACAGGGTCGGTCCAAGGGGAGTGACTGGATTTAATTATTTTTTGGTCGTGCATGGATTCGATTTGCTTTTTGACTTCCATTTTGTGGACGAAAGGGTATCTGTATGATTTTACATGTACAGAATTGTTGTCTACAGTGAGAATTGAGTGTGTGACTTTGTTTGTGAAGGTGAGTGGGTCCTTTTCGTTGTAGAATATGTCTGAAAATTCTTAGCAGAGTGTGGTAAAAACTTGTTTTTCTTCCGTGTTAAGATGTTTGGTTTTAAGTTGTAATGGAAAACAAGGAATATTGTCGTTAAGGGAGGTAGATGTTATATTAAAAACTTCGACGTATTCGTCTTTGTGAAATGGGATGATGTTTATAGGCTGCTCAAGATATAACAGCTGGACTGAGTCGGAATAGTTTATGATTTCGAAGTTAGCAGTATTGTTTTTTTTGCTTTGTACATTCCTCCAGATAACATTAAGTCATCGCTTGAAACAGTAGTGCAACAATGGAACTCCCCTTGGTCGAGTTGTACTGGAAGCAATAAAACGATTTTGCTGTAGGCAGGAATGTTAAAAACATTTGAAGTTTGATTGGTGTACATCGATATTGGTAATACAAATTTTTTGGAGTTATGAGTTGTAGATTTAGTAAGTCTATTTTTGCTTCAAGGCTTGATAATATTTCCATTCCTATGAGACCGTTTAAGTAAGAATGGAACTTGAATAGGAGTAAGTCAATCTGGCCTTTGGTTTTGAATTCTAGTGGCATTGGATTTTAAACTTGTTTAATGCTGCCTTTCTTGATATTGGTGTTTGTAGGTCTTTGCAGTCGAATTGACTGCTGAATGCAGGATCAATGAATGAATTAGTAGATCCTGTATCAACTGAGAATTTAAGAGGATGTTCATGTTGGAAACTAATAACGATGTATGGGTGTGATGCCGCATGTGTATCAGGGTTTATGTATCTTGTTGGGCTCCCGAGGATGTTTCTTGAAACTTTTGGTTGGTAGAGGGACGTCGGACAGGATTCTCCTCCTCTATATTATCACTAACTATACAATGCATAGATATGTCAAACACAAGAATAATCGGATCACGATAAATTGCAACGACTGAGCCCGCGACCATTTTAGTGTGCCCAGATAGAGTAAGACTGCTGAGAGTGGCATCCCAACGCCGGCCTCGAAAGCCGAACGTTGAGTATGAAGCCGCATCTCGCTGATGCCTTTTCATAATATATTAACATAACTAACATATGTAAATCCTTACAGCCCAAATACATATGTGTGTTTGCATGTGCAGAGTGTGGCTCGCCCCAACTCAATGCTTTCCGCACTTATGTGCATTTCTTTCTCACTGCAAAGCTTCTCAAAAACCCCGAAATCTATAAACCTACATATGATTGTGTTGTGTGGATGTGCGCACAAGTAGATCACGGCGTTTGTCCGCAAGCCAGAGGTTTTTTCTTCAATTGTGAGCACTTTGTGCCTGTGGTAGCACAAGGGACACACATTCAAATGCCCTATCATGTATTTCTTCGTCCAGTCAGGCAAAATGAGAAGAATCTTATATATTTATATTTAAAAAAACTTAAATGACCTAAATGATATATTTATAGTTTATATTCTAAGTTTTTGTTTACTGTGGGGACCTATTTTTTAATCGTCCCTGCTATTTTTCCTTCAATGAACGGGAGCAGGGAGACTCCGCTAAAAATGAACTGCGTGACTATTATATCCAGTCTCATTTTCATCTTCGATCTCTGTGACTGCTGAAGCTCTGCGCTCATAGTCGCAATTTTCTTGGCGACGCCTTTGATCAGATAGCCTACCCGAACTGATCCCTTTACATTACTTTGATAATACTTTAATAACTGGTTCGTGCGGTAGGCTCGGCTGAGACCCACTGATTGTAGCCCTGTTGGCCTTGTTGCCAGTCAAAGTTTGTTGGCTGACGGAATTTTGAAGAGCTGGATCTGGATCTGCCTCTATCTTTTCCACCAGGTCGTGACTGCAGAAGGCTCTTGCGACTGTCCCCTTTGGTTCTTTTTGAAGTGTGGGCTTTTGCCTTGCCCTTTGTTGTACCCTTTGTCTTGTTTCTGATGCTGGTAGCTTTGAGGTGACTTTTCATCTCTCTCCTCCAAACTCCTCGCATAGTTTGCCGCAAAGGTGTACCTATCATGATTGGACTCGATATCCTATGCCATTGCCAAGGCAGACGGCAAGTCTTTGGGCTAAGCTAAGAACAGAACACGCGAAGTGCGTCTGATCTGTGCGTATCGTTCTTGTGCTGTGCCAGAGAGACATCATTCTCCATCAGACATCATTCATCCATAGTTTTGTTTGTTAACAAGGTGAGCACACCACGCCGCACCCACGCTTGACATGTCAACAACCGAGAAACAATGTAGCGACAGCCACAATCCACTATAACAAAGACATCAGCAATAGTCCGCTGTCACAAAGATATCGGCAAAACATCAGCAACTATGTTGCACATCCGCCCAAAAGCGGAGTCAGCGTTTTTACGATCGCAGAGTAGGCGTCTGGTTACTGGCCATGCTTCTTAGAAGCATATATACATATATATTGTTTACTAGGCTAAAAGGTCTCCACAAGAAATTCATTAAAACATTCGATGGGAGATTGCAAAAGAGACAAGACGTCTATTTTATTTCGCTTTTAACTTTTAACCATACAATTCGAAGCTTAAAATTATCAACATCAACTATCATACTAGTTCCCGTGTGATAACTGGCGCAGCCGGAAACTGGCATGGAAATCTTTCTGATACACCTATTTGTATTGTAAATAAAGAGTGAAAAATATAAGAAATTTAGGTGCATTCTAAGCTCAGTTTCAATACAAAGAAATATATAAAAATCAAACGATGCAAAAGTATGTGCGGGATATTAAAACAACAACACAAATACAGCCCATACAAGACAACAAATTCCTATATAACGTATACATAAAATAAGTTCGTGATCTGCAATGCGACTACAATAATTCAAACAGTAATTTAATAAAATGCAACAATAAAGAACTATATGTTAGGCCGAGCATCATATTGTTTAAACAAGTACTTCTATATACATATGTACATTGATGACGTGTTAATATGCTTGTGTGGAATCGAACGCTGATAATCAATGCTAAGACCAAAGACAATATAAACACTAAGATGAGTAACGCCCATACATTTGCATGCGACGAAAAATTTCATGCCTGGCGTTTCATCTGGCGTTCTCCAAAAGCCAGACGAACGAATGCCGAAGTCGCGGCCTGCTTATGCTGACCCGAGCAACGAAGTTAGTCGCCAGCCTGCCTTCAGCAAAGCCGGTCGACAGTACTTGCCGGCGCTTCGTTTTCGAAGTACATTGAGCGAAAAGTTTTAAACTTACGATCGACGCAAAGTACTTCTGCTTTATCCATGAAATGCTTGCTTTATTCAAATGATACATTACCCTAGATACTAACTATAAATTTTGCAGGAAAAATTAAGAATAAAATAATTTTTGTACAAGGCGCAACTTGTGCAATAACTATGTTAAGAAAATATCGCAAATAGATTTATTTCACATTTGGTTTTGGACAGTGTATGCTCGAGAGAAGTTCTTGTTCAGCCAATGGCGTGCAAGCACCTATGTTTGTATGAGTGAATTATGCATGCATACCCAGCGGACCAACATGCGAGCCTTTAGCGAGAGTCTCGCAAAATGCTCACAACTGAGCTCGTATGTGAGCAGAAAACGAGTGGGATACATTTTTATCGCAATACACTCGCACACGAGCGTGGCAGTGAGATCTTTGCGATAAAAATGCGTGCACAGTAGAGAGAATAGTTTGTTGTTTTTGTTTCAAATATTAATCGAGCTCAGAGAGTGCAACATCGTTAAGAGAGAGTAAAAATGACGCGGCATTCGGATGCTGTGTTGTTTTTGTTGTTGTTTCCTACTCAGCCCGAAAAATATGTGTTTTTTGGGGGTTGAAAAATTCCTTTGTTCCCTTTTCTATTCTCCGCCGAAGCGAGTAAACACGTGGTTAAGTGAACAATGAAAATTGGATTTCTGTAGAGAGGTAAGTAATTAACAAGTATTTATTAATAACTAAACTATTCCCTATTGCCCCAAAAGTGCTGAAAAGACGTACGACAAATTCATTAGGAGCTCCTGGCGCCAAAGCTTGCCAATGAAATGAGTTTAAAATTCAAATCAAATAAAATGTTATTTATTTTTTAAATAAAATTTGAATTGAAAATGAATATTTAAAAAAAACACCAACATTTTTATGGGAACAAAATGGGCATTAAACAAAAAAAAAGTTTCGGAAACCATATTTCATGCGAGCCGTTTGCATATCTTTTAAGAGACTTTTTTAATATTGCTACCGGCTTAAAAAAAATATTTTTTTAAATTAAAAACGTATCACAGAAAATATTTTATAAGACTCGTTAAAAATATCAGAAAAAGCTCGCAAAGCATATCACAAAAGGCTCGATAGCCGTATTTCTTGCGACAATCGTAAATGAAACTTTGTCTGCCACAAACTGAACGACATATGATTCATATTGCTATCGTTTACCGATGCGATTGCGAGAGTTTTGTCGTTGTTGTAATATATAAGTGTTGTTATTCACTGCCTTGGCTTTGGGTGGTGAAGAAATAAATTTTGTTTTCTAGCTCTGATCATGCACGACCTATTCCAAATTTGTATTCACAAATGAATGCATGTTGTGTACTGAGGTTTTTAAAGCCGATGCGGATATTTATATAAATTCTGTCAATTAACTTATTAATTAAATTTATATTATTTTCAAGAAATAAAAGCAATGAAAAAAGAGCGCAAATTTTGTGTTTCCAAAGATTCATTTTATCAATTTTTTTTTAAATTATTTTTTACTCCGCCGGTCCAACTAGCTACCGACTTATTTAATTTACCCTATTTGTATTTTTTGGCACTCTTTTATTGTTTAATAAAATAAAAATAATAATAAATAATTATTCATTTAATTTAAAGAAATTATAAAAATAATTGCGACGACTTTAAAAAACAGATTTTTTACGGAGCCAACCTCAGTGCACAGCATGCATTCGTATGTGAATACAAATTTGGGATAGGTGCATGATCAGCGCTAGAAAACTAACAAAATTAATTTCTTTGCCAGCTAAAGCCAGAGCTGTGAATAACATCACATTCAAATATGCTGAAATGTATGTATACTAACACATACAAACATAATTACTTGCACGGCTCTCATAGAGCCGAAGCGCAGAACACATTCTATTTTTAGCTTCTCGCTCTTTCGGCTGTGAGAGCGCAATGCTACTGATTTCGTGCTTGTTCTCAAATTTAAAAAAAGCAAGCTGCACAGTAGCATTTTTTTGTATGGCGTTACTCATCTTAGTGTTTATATTGTCTTTGCTAAGACTATATGTCAAGCCGAGCATAATATTACACAAAATAAATGCATCTAAAATACAGTATAAATAATATGGAATAGTGACATGTTAATGTACTTGCGTGGAATTAATCGCTGATAATCACTGCCGTAACTAAATGTGAGGCCAAGTACCATGCCATAAAACCAGGTTCAAAGCAAAGACACACATAACCAACAATCAACCTCCTGCATAATCAATATCAAATATGCACAAGGCCACGCAGACAATACAAATCATCGTAAACCAATGCCAAACAACAAATAAAAAACATGCATACTTATATTTTGCCTCTTTAAGAAGAAATATCTTCCTATGTACAACTATTAATTTTATTACATTACAGAATTAACTCAACACAACCACACTAATCACCATACATCTCAACAAGAACAACATAACAAACAACATTACTATATTTACAAGAGTATCTGAGGTAGTATCGTAATTTAAAGCGTGTTCATTTGTTAGATCTTTATAAAATTCAATGTCAAAAAAGATAACGCAAAGCATTAAGAAAACAACACGTTCTGTTCTTGGAGTGCAATCAACACCACAAAGAGTCACACGTTCAAATAATAGAATAGCCCCTCTTCCCACTATTAGAGAAGGAATTTCCCCATTTCGCCTCCAACCACTTAATGGATTCAGGCCATTCTTCCGCCCCAATAACACCTACTGTTAGTGGAAAAAGTAATATCTCCACATCACTCAACCCTGCTTACATATTAGCATTTGTTAAAGAACTTCCAACATTTTACGGCACCTCGATCTAACTCGACAAATACATCACTAGTGTCGACGAAATAATTATGCTCATCAGGGGTACGAACCAGACACCTTACGGGTTACTCACGCTTAGGGCGATAAGAAACAAAATCGTAGGTAGGGCTGACCAAATTCTGAACCTGGCCAATATGCAACTCGTATGGGATGACATTAAGATCAACTTGTTACGCTTATATTCTAGTAAAAAAGGGAAGCTGGTCTTTTAAGTGAACACCAAACCTTTCCGGATAATTTATCCTTGGGATAAAATTGTGACCTTAATTGGTGGGCGAGAAAAATTAGTTTACTTACTTGATTTATAGCTATGTGGTGGTAGCGGGGAGGTGGCGATATCTATAAAATGTAAGATACTTGATAAATATACTATACTAAAAGCTACATGCCAAGTTCGGTGACTCTAGCTTTAAAAACATAAGATTTTGATTTTAATCGATTTCTTGGGTTTAATCGATTGGTTTAATCGACTATCGGAAACAGACTCGTACCGCGCGAGCTACGTTTCAAAATTAATGTGTCTAATTCTTATAGATTCTGAGATCCTTTGCACAAATACATTATACTCCTTTTATTCATTTTTAATGAGTTCAGGGTATAATTAGAAGGCGTAATTGATTAAATTCCCTTTCTCCTTGCAGCTTTGTTAGTATGGGATCGCCTATTATTCGAATTCCAAACACATACCCGTAATAGACGGAAATGTATTGGTATGGGAACCATACCAAAGAGACAGCATAGAATTGCTAAAAATTTTAATTTCTTAGGTACAGCAATCAAGGTCGTGGCGAGTACACCAGATGCCACAGAAATTACAGAATCAAAAACGCTTGAATATAAATAATAAACACAGAGAGACAGAAATGGATAAACCAGCTCACTCACAATAAAAGCAATGAAAAACGAACTGGTTGATAGCCCACATTTATACGAGTCCTTTTTAGCCATAAACAGAATGACAATAAACTAAATTTAAAATACAGTTGGTAATAAATCGTTCCGTTTTTGACAATGCTATTTTGAAGACTGTATTAATTGAGCATCTCACAGAAGACCCGTAAAAAGTCTGATCTAACATAAAGGTCCTTCAGTTCGAAAACATTGTCGATACCATATCGTTCATATCTAATTACCAAGAGTTAAGTTTATATGTAGATATATCAGCATCTTCCCGGTATCAGACGAACGCTAAGAAGTGTAACTTTGAATGCGGCAACGACTTTCTAGTGGTCCAAGCTTTGCTACGCCAATCTTCGCACATGGTTCTGCTACGCTCAACTCAGCAACTTTGAACCCATTATTATCATCAATATGGATATGCCGCAAGAGCAGCTTTCTCGCTTATGCAGAGATAGCTTGCCTGCTGTAGTTATGCAGCTTATGCTTCTTTGGAGCTTTTGCCTTTTTGGCAGCTCGCTGGTGGCTTTAGTTTTAGTGGTGTACGAAAAGCTTAAGTCGACTCTTCACCTATCAATAAACAGTGCTCCGACACTTGCCGTAAAAATTTTGTTTCAGTTCTGAGCCAAGACCACCATTCTTCAAAATTTAAGTAGAACATCGACTCACACTGCAAATCCGCCACAGGGACACCAACAACATTGGATTGAGCAGGACGTTGTCGAAACCCATGACTGAATTCATCGTTAACGCAGATAGCAATATTTATATACGCACTGCAAATATATAACACATACATATAAATATATGCGTTTAGATATACATACATATGTATATACTTGAAACAGGATCGCCATTTACCAAAACATTGGATTGAGCAGGACGTTGCCGAAACCCATGACTGAATTCATCGTTAACGCAGATAGCAACATTTATATACGCAATGCAAATATATAACACATATAAATATATGCGTTTAGATATACATACATATATACTTGAAACAGAATCGCCATTTACCTGAAGGAAGGTAAGGTAAGGAAATACTGTTTTGCCCCCAATGTAAGCTGCAATGTACACAATCCATACAATTAATTTCTAATACAATGTTAATGGTTCATTGATAGTCGGTCTGTCCATCTGTCTGTTTCTTTGCGAACTAGTCTCTCAGTTTTAAAGCTATCGCTATGAATATTTGCATACGTCCTTCTTTCTGGTGCACACAGTACATACGTCGGATACATATGCAGGATTGGACCACTGCCATAGGAACAATCGGTCGTAAGATAGTTTCTTGTATGAAAAACTTTTTTGTTTATCAAGATATCTTGACCATACTCGTCAATAACTATTTTTTCTATGCTTCTTCGATAAGAGCAAAGCATTATAAGCATTATGAAAAGGTTTAGTCTGCAATGATATTAAATCATCGGCATGCCTTTCTCGTTTAACGGTTCCGGGATCCCCATGTCGAACACATAATAGTTTTTGAATCAGTTACCACACATAGTTCTTATGTTTTTTCATTTAAATGGTCTATAAGTAGTTTTATATTATTTACTACTAATATTTACTAATTAATAACTAATATCCTTATTCCGCTGTCCACATTCTTACACAAAATGTGTAAAATGCGCACTGTACGTTTTACCATAAGAAAACACATTTTACACATTTTTAGTGTAAATTCGCCCCGAACAGTTCGTGTTTTTCGCGATGATTTATTGAAATTTTAAACGATGTTGTTAAAAAAGCTGATATAGCAACGAAGGCAAGCGGTAACTTTAAATTATAATTATACCCTGAACCCATTAAAAATGGTTAAAAAGGGTAAAATGTATTTGTACAAATGTATGTAACAGGCAGAAGGAAGCATCTACGACCCAATAAAGTATATACATATATATATATATATATATATATATATATATATATATATATATATATATATATATATATATATATATATATATATAGTCAGTGGCAAACGGCAGCCTGGTCAGTACTATTACATTGCGTTATAGTGACCAGTTGCGACCAATTTAGTTATTATATACATATTATTATTTACTTGTGTTAGATTATACATTTGCAGGTTTATTTCTCGTAAAAGTATTGACAGCGGAAGTAATGAATCTCCAGCAGAGATTTTCCGTAAAAGTATTGACAGCGGAAGTAATGAATCTCCAGCAGAGAAATAAACCTGCAAATGTATAATCTAACACAAGTAAATAATAATATGTATATAATAACTAAATTGGTCACAACTGGTCACTATAACGCAATGTAATAGTACTGACCAGGCTGCCGTTGGCCACTGACTCAGCGGCCGCGATCGTCGCGGAAGCGTAATATGAGACTTGCACGAGGTGCAGGATCAGCATTATGCTGGACGGTATCCGGCGTTGCATATTATTGTCAAATTAGTCTTAATTATACCTCGAGCTGACACAGTCGCTGCAGCCAAGAATAATGAATAAAGTTAACTCAGTAAAATAATCATCGTGTTATTATTTTGGCAAGTCAAGCTGACTACCATTAATGAATTATTATCTTCTAATCCTTTAATCAACAAACCAAATGCTCGCCAAGAGGTTTAGCGATTATATGCGTCCAACATTCAAAACGAGCCCAAGGGAAAACACCTTCGAATATTGTGCGATAAACGAAAAAAATTTGGTAAGAAGGTCGCGCAACAGCAAGTTAAAAAAAAATAAAAATATCGACGAGCCTCGCTTCCACGGACCAAAATTTAGGCATAAAAATCAAAATTCCAGTGTTACCAAGCGGACGGCTTAGGGCAGCGGCGACGAAGTCCAAAGGCGACCAACGCTTTGCCACAGAAGAATTCGAGACGATCATCAAAGACAACAACATTAAGGCAGCAAAACATGCAAGTGAAAATCTTAACTACTATTAATATACAACTCCAGTCAAAATAAATGAATATAAATAAAGACAAAAGAAAAAAGTAATAAAACAAGTAAGAGGTTCTAGACGGGAGCTTCCGACTAGGTGATACCCTGAACCCTCTTATTCCAACACCAAAGTAATAATGTAATAAAGATAAATTTTAAAAAAAAGTTCCCTTGGCAGGTTTCGAAATCGCAACTGACCGCATTACTTGCTGCCGCTTCTTTTCAACAGCCACACCAGCAAAAAAAAAAAAAATAGTTCCCTCGGTAGGGTTCGAACTCTAAACTGATCGCGCTGCTTTCGGCCGACCAATTAAAATATCAGCGCAGAAAACAATACAAAGATGCAATGCTGTTGATAGAATTCAAAGCAGACGCGCATGAATATGTGTGTGTGTGTACATGTATACAGAAACTCTAGGAATTTGCGCTAGCTGCCGTGTTTCTTAACCGATCCTACTATAAAATATTCGTGTATTCTCAAAATGACAGTTACATTAAAATTGTGGCTTAAATAGGTAGGCGATAGGTATAAAATGAAAGATACTTGATATATATATACTATTCTAGAAGCTACATTTCAAGTTTGCTGACTCTAGCTCTTATTATTTACTAAAATCGCATAAAAACAAGATTTCTATATAGATTTTTATACATTATGGACAAGGAGGAATTATAGCTAAAATAGCAATTCTCTAGCTCTTATAGGTCCTGAGATCCTTGCGCTCATAAATACGGACGGACAGACGGACGGAGGGACAGACAGATGGACGGACAGACCGACGGAAATGGCTAGATCGTCCCGGCTATTGATGCTGATCAAGAATATATGTACCTTATGGGGTGGAGATGCTTCCTTCTGCCTTTTACACGCATTTGCAGAAATATATTATACCATTTTCACCCATTTTCAATGGGTTCAGGGTATAAAAAGAAATAAATAATAGAATATTTTGGTGTCGCTGTCAACAATTAGATTTGATAATATTTTGTGTGTTCTGTTTCAATATTCTAAACAAATAATAAGAAAATATTTACGGCGCCATTAAAATTAAAAATTTTTAAATTTAAAATACCATGTTGCAAACAATAAAGAATTAAGAGCAGTGGGCACTGCGTTGGAGGTCCAAAGGGAAGAGTTTAATAGGAAAATACAGAAACTCACATACCAAATACAAAAGGTGTTGGAAGTTGAACCCGAGATAGAAGTGTATGAAGATGTGATACTGGAAGCGGGTGTACGCCGTAAAGTCTCTCCTAGAATTTAATGGGGCTTAAGAACACTACGTGTCTTGGCGTCCAATCATAAAGGGAGCTCACGCCATTATCAGGCGATGCTAATTGTAAGAATTAAAATAAGGGACTCAGCTGAAAGCACTCTGGCATCTTTCGGCACAAAATTATATTTTGATGCCAATATAGCTAGATTAGACTTTACGTATGCCGACAAGCGACCGGTTCACTTGATTGAGCAGGAACTTGGCACACTCAGGCAGGGAAACACGACCTTCTTACAGTTCTACGACAAAGTTGAGAAACAGCTCACCTTGTTAACAAACAAAACTATAATGGAGAATGATGTATTTCTGGCATAGTACATGAATGATACGCACAGATCAGACGCACTTCGCGTGTTCATATCTAGACTTCGAAGGAACCTTACCGATGATCTGTTCTCAGCTTAGCCCAAAGACTTGCCGTCTGCCTTGGCAATGGCATAGGATATCGAGTCCAATCATGATAGGTACACCTTTGCGGCAAACTATGCGAGGAGTTTGGAGAAGAGAGATAAAAAGTCACTTCAAAGCTACCAGCATCAGAAACAAGACAAAGGGTACAACAAAGGGCAAGGCAAAAGCCCACACTTCAAAAAGAACCAAAGGGGACAGTCGCAAGAGCATTATCTTATGTCGATGCTGTTGAGGTAGAGTAGAGATCGTGGGGAGAGTACTGAGCGTACTTTAGATCCTATGTGAGAGTCTCTCTCATTGAGTTAGTTCAGTCTAGCATTGAACTGGCATCAACAATAAGTCGATTGGGTTGCTTCGTTGACGGTGCCATGCTGGTTCTCTACAGGGGAGTGAACTGGAGAATAAGATGTAGGAGAGGTGTTATTGTGTGATGGAAATTAGTTTTTTTTTGACGTTGGTTTTTTTATAAAGAGGGATTAGTTGCTTTAAAGGATTAGTCGGTGGTATTATTCGCCTCAGTAGTAAGAAGGACCATTTTAGTTATTGGCCTTCGGATGACACCACGAGCGGAAAGAAAGTCCACTACGCGGACCTTGTCATCTGAGCCTGGGCAAGCGAGGTGGACTCGGCCAAGGCGCCATTCATTTATTGGTAGATTATCTTCCTTGATAATCACCATATCACCGACTTGGATGTCCCTTGTAGTGGACTGCCATTTGTTCCGATAATGGAGCTCTTTTAAGTATTCGTTCTCCCACCGAAAGCAGAATTGCTGGTGGAGCGCTTTGAGTCGCTGCCAACGGTTAATTATAGAAATAGCCTCTTCTTGGATTACTGGCTCGTTGGTTGACAATAGAGGGCCGCCAACTAGGAAGTGGCCTCGACTTAAAGCCAATAAATCGGTTGGACCTTCCGACATTGGAGAGATTGGCCTGGAGTTAAGACAGGCTTCTATCTTGGAGAGGAGAGTCGAAAACTCCCCAAATGTATATTTTGTAGAAGTGGGTCTTAAAGCTTTTGACACCTGCTTCCCACAATCCGCCCATGTGAGGAGCGCCCGGGGGATTGAAACGCCAACACAAGTTTTGATGGCTGTGCTTGGATAAGACGAGCTCCTTGGTTGCTTGCAAGAAATCTCTCTCGAGAACGGATGAGGCTCCCACAAATTTTTTTCCCATTATCTGAATACATCTGTTGTCCCCAGGCCGCGTCTTGCTATAAATCGCGAAAATGCGGCCGGGAATCTCTCCGTAGTTAGGTCTGTGGTGGCTACTAAGTGAATTGCTTTCGTGCTGAAACACACGAAGACGCAAATATAATTCTTGGTAATTTTGCAAGCTCGACCAATGTAGCTTTTGGTATCGAAAGGTCCGGCAAAATCTACACCAGTGTGTGTGAAGGGTCGGGAAAAGGTCGATCTCGCCCTTGGGAACTCGCCCATAAGTTGGGTCTGGAGTCGTCGACGGTGTATTACACAGACCTTGCAGGAGTTTATGGTGGATTTTACCAGGACCTTGAGCATTGGGATCCAGTATTTGTCTCTTATGAGGCGCATTACCAACTGATTGCCTCCGTGAAAACAAATGAGATGGGTAAATCGGACCAGGAGGCGAGAAAAATCACAACTGTCCGAAATGATTATGGGATGTCGGTCATCATAGCCCTATGAGGTTGACGCGTTGACACGTCCACAGGATCGCAGAATACCCCTTTGATCAATGAAAGGGTTTAAGTTGCGAATGCTGCTTGAGCCTTGGTTTTGCTTCTTATCAAGCAATAACAAAACTCCTCCACGAGTGCATGCTTGTGGTCTGTGCATTTTTGTTATTTAAATATTATTTCTTTTAAACTTGTGTTCTTGTGCATTTTTGTTTGTGCGCTTGCACTATTTTAGCTCTGTGGGTAAGCTTCTTGTTGTTGTTTGTTGTTTATGTTTAACTGCACATCGCCTCTCTGGTGTGCAAGATTTCGTGGGCAAGCAAGCAATCTATAAATAGACTACTCTCGCACTCTCGCGCTCTCTCAACTTTTCAACTTGCGCTTTGATCTTTTTCTACTTTCTGCCGCTTGTTGGTGCTCCATACGCTATTAATCTAATCTAAATAACTCTCTTTTTACATTTGGCTGTGTTAATACAGTAGAGACTCATAATAATGGACCATAAAATTGTCTGTTTTATAAAAACTTGCCAAATGCCAATTACGGCAAGTCAATCCAGCATACCTTGTTGGCTGTGTGATAATGTCGTGCATTCTAAATATGCGGGTTACACTGGTCTTGTGGGGGATGCTGTTGCCAATCGAAATGGTTTGCACTATAGTTGCGACTCGTGTAGGGAGATTGATGGTGAAATGCGGGCGTTTATGCGTCAGACCAGGAGTGGCTTTAGGGGTCTGATTGTTGGTTTTCATAAACTTAACGATCAGCTCAATTTAATAGCCTTAAACTATTAGATGAGTCTCCGGGGCCTAAAAAGCCCACCTCTAGTGATCTGCCGTTGCCTAATACCCTTTAGCCTCCGACTGCTATTCAGCAGAATACTACACCGATTACACAGCAGCTCATCTCGTTTGTTACTCCGGTAGCTGTGAGGTCTGCTGTGGACACTGATTCTGTCCCGAAATGTGTGACATCGGCACGAGAAAAACCAGTTGAATTATCCGTGTCGTCCGCTGTCGTGGGTGTTCCGCAAGGGCGACAGCGACTATTAAATTTACAACAGCCGCTAGAAGGCTCGTCGTCCGGACTACCGGCTGTTTTAGGTACCATAGTTAATAGTGTTCCCACTGTCCTACCTGTGGCACCTAAGCCTCTAGTCGGTGTTCCACCGAAGAAACTTATTTTTGTTTCTAGGCTTGCCCCTCACTTTTCATCAGATGATGTAAAAGCCTTTATACAGGCAAAAATTCAAGCCCCAGGTATACTGGTGGAGAAATTTAAGTTCGCTTATGAAAGGGATATTGCGTCCTTTAAAATAAGTGTTCTGCCAGAAATATTTACTGATATTTGTTGTAAAGAGTTTTGGCCGGAGCACTTAATAGTAAAAGAATATAAGGCCAAAAAGAAAAATCGGACTCCGATTTTATTACCACCTATTTCTAATGGCGCATCAACTTTAGTTGCTGCGTCAAAAAACTAATTCCATCTTTCGAGCTTGCCTACCTAAATGTTAGAGGTCTTAAATCTAAACTCGCTAAACTGTATTTAGAATCTCTTGCTTTTAATTTTCAAATTATCGCTTTTACTGAGACCTGGCTGATGCCGGACATCTCAGACTCTTCAATTTTTACCTCCAAATACACCACTTACAGATGCGATGGAGCTTCCCGTATCGGAGGAGGAGTACTTATAGCTGTCGAGTCTGCTCTTTCGTCGGAACGCATTGATCTTCCCATCTCAGAGATTGAGTTGGTGGCTGTACGAGTTGTATTTGGTACTTTTTCTATCTTTATTACATGTTCATATTTACCTCCTGTATCTAATTTGTCTACCTATCAAACCCATCTTAATGCTATTAAATCTATCTCTTCCCTACTTTCTGATAGAGACCTTTTAGTAGTTCTTGGGGACTTTAATCTTCCTGTTGTCGAGTGGTCATCGCCATCAGACTCAAACTTTCTGTTGCCGTCATCGTCAAATGAATTTATTGATGGTCTACATGAAATGTCCTTACGGCAGGTTAATCGTGTGCGCAATTCAAGAAACAGATCTCTTGATCTAATTTTCGTGTTGGATTCGTTCAACAGTGTTGTGCACAGGATCAATCCGCTTACACTTCCTGAAGACCCTTTTCATCCAACTTTGGATATGGTCATTGATTTACCAGCCCGAGTCCCTATCAAGGAATCGGAATTAGATGAACGCATGAGTTGTTTCAGAAAGGCTGATTTTCATAAGCTAAATGATCTTATTCTGCAAGTCGACTGGTCCCAACTGTACAATTGTGCAGTCGTTGATGTTGCCTTGAAACTTTTGTATGACACCTTGTACTCGATTTTTGATGTCTGCGTTCCTCTTGATCACCCTGCGAGGCCTGATAGGCCTCCCTGGTTCTCAAATGAACTGATGAGGTTAAAAAACGTGAAGTCGAGGTGTTATAAAAAGTTTAAGAAATCGGGAAATCACTCTGATTTCTCCCGCTATGCAGTTGCCCGATCAAATTTTTCCACCCAAAATTCCATCTGCTATAAGAATTACCTTCGGCGTTGTCGCCTTCAATTTTCACATAATCCTAAGCAATTTTTTAACTTTGTCAATTCTAAACGGAAGACATCTACTTTGCCTTCTTCGGTTAAGTTTGCAGATGAGAGTGCGAACACTGATGCAGGCATAGCCGATCTGTTCGCAAACTTTTTTCTAACTACCTACTCCTCCTCTAGGTATAATAAAAATCAGCCTTATCCTTATCAGTTACAGACGTCAAACTACATCTTTAATCCCATTATTACCGAAAGTTCGCTTCTTAGCGACCTTAACACTATCAAGCCGGTTTTCTCACCGGGCCCTGATAGTGTTCCTGTTTGCGTGCTTAGATACTGCGCTGCAGCATTATGTAAACCTGTTTTAAAACTTTTTGAATTGTCCGTAAGCACTTCATCTTTTCCGACCATCTGGAAGGAATCATACATTATACCTCTCCATAAGAAAGGGAGTAAGTCCGATGTCGAAAACTATAGAGGTATTTCCAAATTATCCGCTATACCTAAAGCTTTTGAGCGAATTATAACATCTCAACTGCAGCATTTATGTAGTTCTATTATTTACCTTCCCAGCATGGGTTCGTGAAGCGCAGATCTACAACCACTAACCTTCTTGAGTTTACTTCGTTTGTAATTGATGGGTTTAAGAAAAGAAAGCAGACTGACGTCATCTATACTGATTTCAGTAAGGCTTTCGACTCTGTCAACCATTCCTTGCTGCTTCATAAATTAAGCCTTCTCGGCTTCCCAGTCAATCTTTTGAACTGGATTTCAGAGTATTTGCGTGACAGAACCCAAAAGGTTCTTTTCAGAAATTCATTTTCTAAACGTATTCTGGTGACTTCCGGTGTTCCTCAAGGTAGTCATCTTGGCCCGCTACTCTTTACTCTTTTCATCAATGACCTTCCCTCGATACTGTCTCACTCTCGAGTATTGATGTATGCTGATGATGTAAAATTATGCCTTGCATATAAGGATATGGCATCATGTTATCTCTTACAAGCGGACATTGATGCGTTTCAGGCTTGGTGTCTAGCCAACCTGTTAAACTTAAACTGCTCTAAATGTAAGGTAATGACCTTCTATAGAAGCCCTCCTCAATTGGTTTCTTACATCCTTGATAGCATACCGCTTGAGCGTGTTAATAGTACTTCTAATGAAGTTAATGATCTAGGTGTCATCCTTGATCATAAACTTAAATTCGACTCTCATGTTAATACCGTGGTCAATAAGGCCAGAATAGTTATGGGTTTCATCAAGCGATGGTCGAAGGAGTTTGACGATCCGTACACGACAAAAACACTTTATATATCTTTGGTACGACCAATTCTTGAGTATGCCTCATGTATCTGGTCACCACAATATGCTACCCATCAGGACAGAATTGAATACGTTCAGAAACAATTCTTGTTGTTTGCCCTTAGTGGTTTAAATTGGGATCCTCGTGTGCGGTTACCGTCATACTTCAGTAGACTTCTGATGATTAACCTTCCTTCTTTAATTAATCGTAGAACCATGCTGGGTGTAATATTTATTCATAAATTAATTACTGGTGAAATCGACTCTTCTGTGTTGACTAGCCAATTAAATTTCTCTATCCCTACTAGACTAACACGTAATTTTGTACCTTTATCGCTTCAATTTTGCTCAACTAATTATGCCTTGCATGAACCGTTCAGGGTTCTCTGTGATGACTATAACAAGCATTACAGAGTATTCTGCTCGGAAGCTTCTCTTCCTCGTATAAAGTCTTCTATTCTAAGCTATTTAGCAAGTAGATAGTCCTATTTTTATTTGTAATTGTATTTGTACACATACTCGTAGTTTGTATCGACTTTTTTTTAATATTTTTCTTTTTCATATTTACTTTGCATTTCGTGTCGTACGTTACACGACTGCGCCCCTCGGTCGGTTGGGCGGGAGGTGGGATGCAGTACGTTGCATCGGGATTCGCGTTAAATAGAAAAAAAAAAGCTATATTCCTTAGAATAAGCTTGACGTTGAGTATACTCGATAAGTATGGCCTGAACTCTCGTAAGTTCTTCATTACGGAGCTCAGCAGGGATTTCTGCAACGCTGGATAAAGCGACAGACATATGCGATAACTCGCAATGCCTTGTCGAATCTGGACAATCGTTCCAGAATGTTGTAGGAGGGTAGCTGTGAGACATTGCAATTAACTGCACGGTGTTCTATCTCTGTCTCAAGTACCGTAACAGGAACTGGCCATTGGTCTTGTGGTAGTTGTACCCATTCCGGTCCATGCCACCATAAAGTGCTGCCCAATAGGTCACGAGGAGAAACCCCCCGACTAGGTAAGTCTGCTGGGTTATGTTCGGATCGAACATTGGACGATTTGCCATTGGTGGACGTTATCTTGGCTACCATCAGACCATTTGCATGGCGGTTTATCCAACCAGGCAAGAACAATGGTGGAGTCTGTCCAATTGTAGTTATCTCTACTCTGGATAAGGAGCTGAGAAACATGAGCCGTGGTGAGCTCGGAAAGAAGAACGGCGCCACACAGCTCTAACCGTGGTAGTGATACCGTCTTAGCTGGCGCGACTCTCGTTTTTGCTGCGAGAAGATGAGTGGAGATGCATCCATTCATCTCGACGCGCAAATAAAGTGCAGCACCATATGCGCACTGGGACGCGTCGCAGAAGCCATGGAACTGCACCTTTGCATTTGGCTGAAAATCTACGCATCTTGGGATACGGATTTCTTTGAGAGAGGAATAATCGGTTAGGAATTCATGCCAACGTTGAACGAGATCTCCCGGCAGGGAATCGTCCCACTCCAGTTCTTGGAGCCAGATCTCTTGCATGAAAATCTTTGCTCGAACTATCACAGGTGCTAGCCATCCAGCAGGATCGAACAGTTTCGCAATCTGAGATAGTACTTCACGTTTAGTGAACGAAGACTGAGATACAATTTTTGACGGAGCAAAGAAAAACTGATTTGTTGTTTCTTGCCATCGAATGCCTAGCGTTTTGGCGACGCTAGCCTCTTCGATTTCTCAGAAATCCGCACACAGTAAGTGGTCCCTTGGTATTTCTTTTCACACTTCCTTTGTGTTGGATGTCCACTTTCTCAGAGGGAACCCAGCTGTGTCGAGTGCCGTGCGGAGTTCTGCAATAGCTGAAATTGCTGGTTGCTTCGTGTGCGCCCCTGCTAGAACATCATCGACATACATATTATTCTCAATTATAGCGGATGCGATGGGACATTTTTTTTGTATTTCACGAGCAAGTTGATGGAGGACCCAGGTATGGAACACAGTTTACCCCAAAGGTAACTGTGTTGAGTTCGAAGTCGCAAAGTTCTTCGTTCTTATTGCGAAATATATTCGCTGGTAGGGCGTATGTCTTGGATCGACCAGGATTTGCCGATACATCTTAGTTATATCGGCATTGAAAACGAAGCGGTAGAACCGCCACTTTAATATCTGAATCGTCAGATCGGATTGGAGTACAGGTCCTGTGTGTAGGATTTCATTTAGGCTTTTGAAATTGGAAGACGGGCTGGAGGCGTTAAGCACAACGCGAACCTTTGTTGTGGTGCTGTCGGGCTTAAAACAGCATGATGCGGCAAATAAAAATTATTGGGTTTGCTGTTTGGAGAGACTTGCGCCATATGATTCGAAGTACTCCTGAATCACGAAGTCGTACTGCTCTTTCAAAGGAGGGTTTCTTTTTAAACGATTTTCGTTCCTTAGAAACTGAGCTAGTGCAAAAGATCTTGAATGTCACAAGTCTATGTGATTAGGTTCCCGGAAAGGTAGGGTGACTACATATCTGCCATCCTCATTCCTCTTTGTTGTTTGGATAAAAGTACTCTCACAGAAAGAATCGGAGCTCTTTACCAGCTTGACTGGAATGTCCTCCACCTCCTAAAATGTTGTGAGAATACTGTCTAATTGTTCTTCTTGAGATACAGATATGCGAGTTGAGAATGACGAAATTTTTTGAAACTGGGCCGGTTAGAATCCAGCCGATAATAGTTTCCTGACCCAGCAACGTGCCACATATATTAGGAAGGGAGCCGTCTGTTAGTATGGACGGTAGGATATCAGCGCCAATCAGCACATCTATCTGCGAACTCCTGTGGAAATTAGGGTCAGCCAACTGGAGGTTTGGCAGGGTTCTCAATAAGTTTTGGGGGATCGTACATGATGGTAGATTCCCTGCCAAATGTTGTAGGACGTAGGCTGATGCCTCGATTTGGATGAGGGGCTTGGAAGCAGAGCAAATATTAAAATGACAGAGCTTGCGAGGCTGGGCTGCAACAGCTTGATTCAATCCCGATACTTGTGCCTGTACGGATTTGTACAGCAGCTTTATCAGGTGGAAAAGTCGCTCGGAAATAAATGTTGCCTCTGATCCCGAGTCGATCAGTGCACGAGCTGTATAATTTATACCCAAATGGCGAACATATATAACAGCCGTGCTTAGGAGAACACCATGGGTGTTTATTGCAACATAATTGTGAACATTCGTTTGTTGGGATGGAGTGGACTGTATGGATTGATTGGAGGGAGCTGCTTGTAACATGGAGACTACCGCAGGCGCCAGCTGTGGAGCATAGGAACACGAGGATACAGTCCCAGTTTTCTATATTAATCTCGGATAACTCCAGAGCTGTTAAGCAACCTTGAATGGTGCTCTGAAGTTCCTTTATTTACGTTCCAGACTCTTGGGAGATTGACTGCAGGTTGAAAAGTACCTTGAGCTGGCTGTTGACTAACAGTCTTCGGTTCTTAAAACGCTCAGTCAGATTGGCCCAGGCTGATCGGAAGCCATCGTTTGTCAAAGGTGACTTCGACACAATCGCCTGAGCCTCGCCGTTGGTGTTCGCATTGAGATGGAATAATATCTCGACCTCCGATTACCTAGGATTATTTATGCAAATTGCGGTTAAGAGGTCTCGAAATGTGGGCCAACGTATGTAATCTCCGCTAAAGATTTCTGTGTCGTAAGGAGGTAAGCGACAGCTGGTGGGAACATATGTCGGAATGGCGGACTGGGTGGACGGTCTATTTTGGACGTTAGCATTATCGATTTGTTCGCTTAGTTTAGCGGCGCATCTCTCATATACCGATTAGCAGTAGTCATACTTTGACTGCATGACTGCAATGGTTTTCATTAAACCGGCTTCTGAGATTACAGCTGAGCCGACCTCGCACTCTTTTTCAACCTGTCCCACAAGGTTCGCACTTGGTCCTAGCAGACCTGGCACGTATATAGAGACGGGTCAGCGCCTTTAGCAGTGTTTATTTTTGCCTCGAACTGACTAAATCTATCACTGACAGCAATAAACTTGATCAAGGCCGCGTCTGTCATATTTTGGGCCGTTTTGGTGTTAGCTCGCGTGGAAATCGGACTAGTTCTTGTGCTGACAGTTGCCTTAGCGCGTCCGACTGCAGTGGTCAGGAATGCTTCGCTTTTGGCTGTGGACGGTGGTAGACTGATTTTTATCAGTGGGCTTGGCCTCGAACTAAGAGATGCCTTGGCAATTCCCCTTGGCGTGGACGCGAATGATTCGCTTTTAGTCCGGGACGATATTCCCCTTTGGACTTTAAGGGCTGCTATTGGAGACGGAGAAACTCTGGAGGTTCTTGCGGACGGAACTTCTAATTTGAGTTTTGTTTCCTTCCCTTTGCCAGTTGGCATACTAAGTGGAAGCAATTGGGTAAAAAAACGGGGGTGCTCGCTCCTAGTAGTAGAGGTTGCGACAAATAAGTAATCGATTTTAATTCGATATTATAAATTTAAATAATATAATTAGTTATTAAAACAAAGGTAATAATAATTAAAAGTTTCGGGGATCGTTTCCGATAATTTTATTATTATATTACTTATTCTTTGAATTTGGTAACGGATGGTTTATTTTTACTTTTTTGTGGTACTCAGAAAAATATTCACTATTGTAGCTGAGTACACACCGATTAAATGTGGAACTTCGAAGTTAATGTGTAGTGTTTTGGTGTACTTATAATAAATAAGTAGTATTATTAATCTATTAATTATGACTGTTGTGTTTTTATTGGTGCGTCTCGGAACAGGAGTAATTGTATGGGAATGTGTGCAATTGCATACAAACGTGTAATTGGAGTACAGATCGGCAGCTGTTTATTTTTACATATGTATGTGTGTGCTGTGTACATACGCATATATCATTGCAATGTGTTATAATTGTAAATTGTGCTGTGATATTTCTTCTATTGTATAAATTAACCAATTCAATGGTAATATTTATAAAAAAAATATAATTTTTATTATTTATCAGCACTATGTGCTTACATTGAGCTCCAGTTAAAAAATGTTTTTATATCTTAATTAGTCCCTAATGAAACCTCAGTCCAACGAAGAAGCGTCGCTGTCGGCGTCGGCGTCTCCAGCTTGGTGTTGTTGCGAATGAGGAAATGCCCCCATTCTGCATTTCGCAGAGGTTCGCATTTCTTGGGAACCAACGAACTTTATTGGTTCCGCTGATTCCACAAATTATTGGCATGTGCGGTAAATATGCCAATTTAGCGATCCCACGGTTAGCTGTCCCATGAGCGCGTTGACCTGCTATGCACCTAAAAGTGCATACGCGACACCTTACTTCAGCTTTTCCCAGCACGTTGAATGGCCACGTGCGGGAACCAAATGTTGGTAAGCTGGATATCAAAGGTGATGTTATTTTTGATATCTTAGGTATTAACTCCTCCCTCTCTGATCTCGAACGTCCCGGTCGATAGTTAGAAACCAGGTAAATCGTGGATGCTTCTGTGTTTTTACGTGGCTTTCCGGGGGAGTTTCTGTTACGTCAACTTTGTCTGGGCGCTGTTCGTTGCTAATGGGAATGGCTGTAACTTGAATAACAGTGGTTTGGATGCGATGGGACATTTTTCTTGTTTTTCACGAGCAAGTTGATGGAGGACCCAGGTATGGAACACAGTTTACCCCAAAGGTAACTGTGTTGAGTTCGAAGTCGCAAAGTTCTTCGTTCTTATTGCGAAATATATTCGCTGGTAGGGCGTATGTCTTGGATCGACCAGGATTTGCCGATACATCTTAGTTATATCGGCATTGAAAACGAAGCGGTAGAACCGCCACTTTAATATCTGAATCGTCAGATCGGATTGGAGTACAGGTCCTGTGTGTAGGATTTCATTTAGGCTTTTGAAATTGGAAGACGGGCTGGAGGCGTTAAGCACAACGCGAACCTTTGTTGTGGTGCTGTCGGCATGATGCGGCAAATAAAAATTATTGGGTTTGCTGTTTGGAGAGACTTGCGCCATATGATTCGAAGTACTCCTGAACCACGAAGTCGTACTGCTCTTTCAAAGGAGGGTTTCTTTTTAAACGATTTTCGTTCCTTAGAAACTGAGCTAGTGCAAAAGATCTTGAATGTCACAAGTCTATGTGATTAGGTTCCCGGAAAGGTAGGGTGACTACATATCTGCCATCCTCATTCCTCTTTGTTGTTTGGATAAAAGTACTCTCACAGAAAGAATCGGAGCTCTTTACCAGCTTGACTGGAATGTCCTCCACCTCCTAAAATGTTGTGAGAATACTGTCTAATTGTTCTTCTTGAGATACAGATATGCGAGTTGAGAATGACGAAATTTTTTTGAAACTGGGCCGGTTAGAATCCAGCCGATAATAGTTTCCTGACCCAGCAACGTGCCACATATATTAGGAAGGGAGCCGCCTGTTAGTATGGACGGTAGGATATCAGCGCCAATCAGCACATCTATCAGCGAACTCCTGTGGAAATTAGGGTCAGCCAACTGGAGGTTTGGCAGGGTTCTCAATAAGTTTTTGGGGATCGTACATGATGGTAGATTCCCTGCCAAATGTTTTAGGACGTAGGCTGATGCCTCGATTTGGATGAGGGGCTTGGAAGAAGAGCAAATATTAAAATGACAGAGCTTGCGAGGCTGGGCTGCAACAGCTTGATTCAATCCCGATACTTGTGCCTGTACGGATTTGTACAGCAGCTTTATCAGGTGGAAAAGTCGCTCGGAAATAAATGTTGCCTCTGATCCCGAGTCGATCAGTGCACGAGCTGTATAATTTATACCCAAATGGCGAACATATATAACAGCCGTGCTTAGGAGAACACCATGGGTGTTTATTGCAACATAATTGTGAACATTCGTTTGTTGGGATGGAGTGGACTGTATGGATTGATTGGAGGGAGCTGCTTGTAACATGGAGACTACCGCAGGCGCCAGCTGTGGAGCATAGGAACACGAGGATACAGTCCCAGTTTTCTATATTAATCTCGGATAACTCCAGAGCTGTTAAGCAACCTTAAATGGTGCTCTGAAGTTCCTTTATTTACGTTCCAGACTCTTGGGAGATTGACTGCAGGTTGAAAAGTACCTTGAGCTGGCTGTTGACTAACAGTCTTCGGTTCTTAAAACGCTCAGTCAGATTGGCCCAGGCTGATCGGAAGCCATCGTTTGTCAAAGGTGACTTCGACACAATCGCCTGAGCCTCGCCGTTGGTGTTCGCATTGAGATGGAATAATATCTCGACCTCCGATTACCTAGGATTATTTATGCAAATTGCGGTTAAGAGGTCTCGAAATGTGGGCCAACGTATGTAATCTCCGCTAAAGATTTCTGTGTCGTAAGGAGGTAAGCGACAGCTGGTGGGAACATATGTCGGAATGGCGGACTGGGTGGACGGTCTATTTTGGACGTTAGCATTATCGATTTGTTCGCTTAGTTTAGCGGCGCATCTCTCATATACCGATCAGCAGTAGTCATACTTTGACTGCATGACTGCAATGGTTTCCATTAAACCGGCTTCTGAGATTACAGCTGAGCCGACCTCGCACTCTTTTTCAACCTGTCCCACAAGGTTCGCACTTGGTCCTAGCAGACCTGGCACGTATATAGAGACGGGTCAGCGCCTTTAGGAGTGTTTATTTTTGCCTCG
This sequence comes from Drosophila borealis, assembly GCA_035045885.1. Taxonomy (NCBI): domain Eukaryota; kingdom Metazoa; phylum Arthropoda; class Insecta; order Diptera; family Drosophilidae; genus Drosophila; species Drosophila borealis. The sequence continues at coordinate 506,540 of JAWNOR010000195.1, forward strand.
AACTGACTAAATCTATCACTGACAGCAATAAACTTAATCAAGGCCGCGTCTGTCATATTTTGGGCCGTTTTGGTGTTAGCTCGCGTGGAAATCGGACTAGTTCTCGTGCTGACAGTTGCCTTAGCGCGTCCGACTGCAGTGGTCAGGAATGCTTCGCTTTTGGCTGTGGACGGTGGTAGACTGATTTTTATCAGTGGGCTTGGCCTCGAACTAAGAGATGCCTTGGCAATTCCCCTTGGCGTGGACGCGAATGATTCGCTTTTAGTCCGGGACGATATTCCCCTTTGGACTTTAAGGGCTGCTATTGGAGACGGAGAAACTCTGGAGGTTCTTGCGGACGGAACTTCTAATTTGAGTTTTGTTTCCTTCCCTTTGCCAGTTGGCATACTAAGTGGAAGCAATTGGGTAAAAAAACGGGGGTGCTTGCTCCTAGTAGTAGAGGTTGCGACAAATAAGTAATCGATTTTAATTCGATATTATAAATTTAAATAATATAATTAGTTATTAAAACAAAGGTAATAATAATTAAAAGTTTCGGGGATCGTTTCCGATAATTTTATTATTATATTACTTATTCTTTGAATTTGGTAACGGATGGTTTATTTTTACTTTTTTGTGGTACTCAGAAAAATATTCACTATTGTAGCTGAGTACACACCGATTAAATGTGGAACTTCGAAGTTAATGTGTAGTGTTTTGGTATACTTATAATAAATAAGTAGTATTATTAATCTATTAATTATGACTGTTGTGTTTTTATTGGTGCGTCTCGGAACAGGAGTAATTGTATGGGAATGTGTGCAATTGCATACAAACGTGTAATTGGAGTACAGATCGGCAGCTGTTTATTTTTACATATGTATGTGTGTGCTGTGTACATACGCATATATCATTGCAATGTGTTATAATTGTAAATTGTGCTGTGATATTTCTTCTATTGTATAAATTAACCAATTCAATGGTAATATTTATAAAAAAAATATAATTTTTATTATTTATCAGCACTATGTGCTTACATTGAGCTCCAGTTAAAAAATGTTTTTATATCTTAATTAATCCCTAATGAAACCTCAGTCCAACGAAGAAGCGTCGCTGTCGGCGTCGGCGTCTCCAGCTTGGTGTTGTTGCGAATGAGGAAATGCCCCCATTCTGCATTTCGCAGAGGTTCGCATTTCTTGGGAACCAACGAACTTTATTGGTTCCGCTGATTCCACAAATTATTGGCATGTGCGGTAAATATGCCAATTTAGCGATCCCACGGTTAGCTGTCCCATGAGCGCGTTGACCTGCTATGCACCTAAAAGTGCATACGCGACACCTTACTTCAGCTTTTCCCAGCACGTTGAATGGCCACGTGCGGGAACCAAATGTTGGTAAGCTGGATATCAAAGGTGTTGTTATTTTTGATATCTTAGGTATTAACTCCTCCCTCTCTGATCTCGAACGTCCCGGTCGATAGTTAGAAACCAGGTAAATCGTGGATGCTTCTGTGTTTTTACGTGGCTTTCCGGGGAGTTTCTGTTACGTCAACTTTGTCTGGGCGCTGTTCGTTGCTAATGGGAATGGCTGTAACTTGAATAACAGTGGTTTGGATGCGATGGGACATTTTTCTTGTTTTTCACGAGCAAGTTGATGGAGGACCCAGGTATGGAACACAGTTTACCCCAAAGGTAACTGTGTTGAGTTCGAAGTCGCAAAGTTCTTCGTTCTTATTGCGAAATATATTCGCTGGTAGGGCGTATGTCTTGGATCGACCAGGATTTGCCGATACATCTTAGTTATATCGGCATTGAAAACGAAGCGGTAGAACCGCCACTTTAATATCTGAATCGTCAGATCGGATTGGAGTACAGGTCCTGTGTGTAGGATTTCATTTAGGCTTTTGAAATTGGAAGACGGGCTGGAGGCGTTAAGCACAACGCGAACCTTTGTTGTGGTGCTGTCGGGCTTAAAACAGCATGATGCGGCAAATAAAAATTATTGGGTTTGCTGTTTGGAGAGACTTGCGCCATATGATTCGAAGTACTCCTGAATCACGAAGTCGTACTGCTCTTTCAAAGGAGGGTTTCTTTTTAAACGATTTTCGTTCCTTAGAAACTGAGCTAGTGCAAAAGATCTTGAATGTCCCAAGTCTATGTGATTAGGTTCCCGGAAAGGTAGGGTGACTACATATCTGCCATCCTCATTCCTCTTTGTTGTTTGGATAAAAGTACTCTCACAGAAAGAATCGGAGCTCTTTACCAGCTTGACTGGAATGTCCTCCACCTCCTAAAATGTTGTGAGAATACTGTCTAATTGTTCTTCTTGAGATACAGATATGCGAGTTGAGAATGACGAAATTTTTTGAAACTGGGCCGGTTAGAATCCAGCCGATAATAGTTTCCTGACCCAGCAACGTGCCACATATATTAGGAAGGGAGCCGCCTGTTAGTATGGACGGTAGGATATCAGCGCCAATCAGCACATCTATCTGCGAACTCCTGTGGAAATTAGGGTCAGCCAACTGGAGGTTTGGCAGGGTTCTCAATAAGTTTTTGGGGATCGTACATGATGGTAGATTCCCTGCCAAATGTTTTAGGACGTAGGCTGATGCCTCGATTTGGATGAGGGGCTTGGAAGAAGAGCAAATATTAAAATGACAGAGCTTGCGAGGCTGGGCTGCAACAGCTTGATTCAATCCCGATACTTGTGCCTGTACGGATTTGTACAGCAGCTTTATCAGGTGGAAAAGTCGCTCGGAAATAAATGTTGCCTCTGATCCCGAGTCGATCAGTGCACGAGCTGTATAATTTATACCCAAATGGCGAACATATATAACAGCCGTGCTTAGGAGAACACCATGGGTGTTTATTGCAACATAATTGTGAACATTAGTTTGTTGGGATGGAGTGGACTGTATGGATTGATTGGAGGGAGCTGCTTGTAACATGGAGACTACCGCAGGCGCCAGCTGTGGAGCATAGGAACACGAGGATACAGTCCCAGTTTTCTATATTAATCTCGGATAACTCCAGAGCTGTTAAGCAGCCTTGAATGGTGCTCTGAAGTTCCTTTATTTACGTTCCAGACTCTTGGGAGATTGACTGCAGGTTGAAAAGTACCTTGAGCTGGCTGTTGACTAACAGTCTTCGGTTCTTAAAACGCTCAGTCAGATTGGCCCAGGCTGATCGGAAGCCATCGTTTGTCAAAGGTGACTTCGACACAATCGCCTGAGCCTCGCCGTTGGTGTTCGCATTGAGATGGAATAATATCTCGACCTCCGATTACCTAGGATTATTTATGCAAATTGCGGTTAAGAGGTCTCGAAATGTGGGCCAACGTATGTAATCTCCGCTAAAGATTTCTGTGTCGTAAGGAGGTAAGCGACAGCTGGTGGGAACATATGTCGGAATGGCGGACTGGGCGGACGGTCTATTTTGGACGTTAGCATTATCGATTTGTTCGCTTAGTTTAGCGGCGCATCTCTCATATACCGATTAGCAGTAGTCATACTTTGACTGCATGACTGCAATGGTTTCCATTAAACCGGCTTCTGAGATTACAGCTGAGCCGACCTCGCACTCTTTTTCAACCTGTCCCACAAGGTTCGCACTTGGTCCTGGCAGACCTGGCACGTATATAGAGACGGGTCAGCGCCTTTAGGAGTGTTTATTTTTGCCTCGAACTGACTAAATCTATCACTGACAGCAATAAACTTGATCAAGGCCGCGTCTGTCATATTTTGGGCCGTTTTGGTGTTAGCTCGCGTGGAAATCGGACTAGTTCTTGTGCTGACAGTTGCCTTAGCGCGTCCGACTGCAGTGGTCAGGAATGCTTCGCTTTTGGCTGTGGACGGTGGTAGACTGATTTTTATCAGTGGGCTTGGCCTCGAACTAAGAGATGCTTTGGCAATTCCCCTTGGCGTGGACGCGAATGATTCGATATTATAAATTTAAATAATATAATTAGTTATTAAAACAAAGGTAATAATAATTAAACGTTTCGGGGATCGTTTCCGATAATTTTATTATTATATTACTTATTTTTTGAATTTGGTAACGGATGGTTCATTTTTACTTTTTTGTGGTACTCAGAAAAATATTCACTATTGTAGCTGAGTACACACCGATTAAATGTGGAACTTCGAAGTTTATGTGTAGTGTTTTGGTTCACTTATAATAAATAAGTAGTATTATTAATCTATTAATTATGACTGTTGTGTTTTTATTGGTGCGTCTCGGAACAGGAGTAATTGTATGGGAATGTGTGCAATTGCATACAAACGTGTAATTGGAGTACAGATCGGCAGCTGTTTATTTTTACATATGTATGTGTGTGCTGTGTACATACGCATATATCATTGCAATGTGTTATAATTGTAAATTGTGCTGTGATATTTCTTCTATTGTATAAATTAACCAATTCAATGGTAATATTTATAAAAAAAATATAATTTTTATTATTTATCAGCACTATGTGCTTACATTGAGCTCCAGTTAAAAAATGTTTTTATATCTTAATTAGTCCCTAATGAAACCTCAGTCCAACGAAGAAGCGTCGCTGTCGGCGTCGGCGTCTCCAGCTTGGTGTTGTTGCGAATGAGGAAATGCCCCCATTCTGCATTTCGCAGAGGTTCGCATTTCTTGGGAACCAACGAACTTTATTGGTTCCGCTGATTCCACAAATTATTGGCATGTGCGGTAAATATGCCAATTTAGCGATCCCACGGTTAGCTGTCCCATGAGCGCGTTGACCTGCTATGCACCTAAAAGTGCATACGCGACACCTTACTTCAGCTTTTCCCAGCACGTTGAATGGCCACGTGCGGGAACCAAATGTTGGTAAGCTGGATATCAAAGGTGTTGTTATTTTTGATATCTTAGGTATTAACTCCTCCCTCTCTGATCTCGAACGTCCCGGTCGATAGTTAGAAACCAGGTAAATCGTGGATGCTTCTGTGTTTTTACGTGGCTTTCCGGGGGAGTTTCTGTTACGTCAACTTTGTCTGGGCGCTGTTCGTTGCTAATGGGAATGGCTGTAACTTGAATAACAGTGGTTTGCCTGCACAGTTTGAGTTTTAGTGCATAAACCACAAAGACCAATAGTATTCCGGCAGTTACTCCGAAATTAGTGATGGTGTTTGTTTTGAAATTGTCTCGTAGTATGCCTATATTCTTCAGTGTTCTTAGTATGGAGATCTCTCATTAGCTGTAGTGACAACACCTCTTCTATTGCCGTTACTGGCCTTTTCAGTTGGATCATGGCTGGTAGTGGTTTAAAGTTGGAGGTTTCATATGACGAAAAAAATTCGTTTCCTATGCCTAATGTACGGTTGTTAAACTTAATTACAAAGGACCCTTTAATGGGTTTAATTCGTTATCGATAGAAATGTTACCTTTAAAATCATTAAGCAGAATAATGCCTGTATCTATTGATTCTACTGTTTTTATATGGTCATTATTGGTAATGGTACAATTATTGTGCCTGCTTGTTAGTAACTTTGCAATACAATTATCGTTTGAGATATCTATAATGTTTGACTTTAGACACATACTGATTTTATTAATATTTTTACATTGATTGTTAATAGCAAAAACTGTATTTTTACATTTTATTATGTTTTCATATTTTATTTTAATTACATTTCCTGTCTTCTTTAAAGGTTTTAAAAGTAAATGTCTACAAATTTCTTTGTCGGATTTAGGGATGTCGATTACATAAATGAGCTTTTCGCCATTAAATGCGATTTTGATATTTGCAAAATTTAAAGCTTCTTCTATGTTATTAAATGGAATATTTTCTTCAGCAAAAATGTTACTTATTATTCTAGTTTCCTCTTCGGAAATTATAAAAGTGTTTACAATATTGGCTTTCGACAAATGTATAGCAAGGTTTATGTAACTTAAATCTTCTTTAATTAAATCTATTTTACATTTTAACTGCGTAGCCAGAATATTTAGGAAGTTTTCTGCATTTTTTAAATTTTTAATTATGACATTATTGTCGTTGGTTATCTTATTTATCCTATCTTTAATGTCTTTGTTTATTAGAACTTGTTCACTATTGTTTTTTATTATATTGTTTAAGTTATTTGAGATTATCTCGAAATCTTCATGGTCTGGATTTCCTGCAATCCATTTCCATACAGATCCGATTTCGTGTATGGCCCGTTTACGTATAACGTGGGAAGTTAGTTTATTAATTTGAAAATTAATTAGATTGATTTCATTCTTTATAAAAGGGAAAAGAGGATTGTTTTGGGAAATGTTAGTGAGTTCTTTTTCTATTTGATCTGTGGTGACCTTATAGTCGTTAATATTAATATGGTGTAGAATTTTAAAATTTCCTGACTGTACTTTACTATCTCCGAGTTCGATGATGGCTACCTCGGACTTGGAGTAATCCAAAATTTCGTATGTGGCATAGCAACATGAGATGAATGTTAATATGGTGTAGAATTTTAAAATTTCCTGACTGTACTTTACTATCTCCGAGGTCGATGATGGCTACCTCGGACTTGGAGTAAGAAATTTTTAATTTCTTATATGATTTTTATGGACAATTTTTCCGGGCTGCGTAGTAACAGTAGAGTGCTTGTTTTCTTTTACTATTTCTTCTTTAAAACGTTTAGACATTTTAGTCCCTTCTCTGATATTTTGTTTTACAAAGATTTTATCTCCAGGTGCAGACTGAATAACTTTTTTTGTATTTTTGTTGTGAAAATCTAAATCCTGCTGTTGTTTTTTTTTGAGTTTTTCATAATTGTTGTTTCTGGTCTTTTCGTAGTCTGTTGTACCAAAGTTAGTAGGTCTTCCGAAAAATAAATCAACGGGTTTTTTTCCTGTGGTGGAATGAATAGTATGATTGTATTCGCACACTGCCAAATCTAGTAGTTCGTCAAAATTCTCTATGCCTTTTTCTTGTTTTATGCATCTCATTATCTCTATTAGAGTTGAGTGGAACATCTCGACCTGACTATTTACTGTACTCTTGTGCGGTGGTGTGTTGAAAACTTCAATACCTAATTCATTTTTTAGCATGAACTCTATTGACTGTGAATTAAGGGACTTTTCGTTATCGATGATAACCGATTTCGGAAGTCCAAATTAAAACAAAATTTCTCGTAATGGTTTTCTGATGGCCTGAATGCTCCTGTTTTCTAATGGTTTAACTACTGCTAATTTTGTAAATTTATCTATAGAAGTTAGTACGAGTTCTCTGTCTGTCGAAAAAATGTCTATGTGAAGTATTTGTCCTGGATACCTGGGTAAGGGTGTTTCTCCAAGTTTTATATTATTTGGATGTCGTTCATATTTATTTTCCTTGCAAATTTTTCAAAGTTTAAGAATATTTTTAAGTTTTTGCCTCATAGATGGAAAATATGCTGTTTCTAAAATTTGAAGTCCATTTTCTTTTTCGTTCCTGTGTGCTCTATTGTGGGTTTTTATTATGATTTCACGCTGCTCCTGCTCGTTCGTTATGTCTTCTACTACAATTTGGGTAAAACGTACTTTATAATTCGAAAAATGTAATGGGTAAATGCTTTGGATTTTAAGCATAATTGGTTGAGTTGTTTTTATGCAATTTATGACTGACGGGCTTAGATATCGCTTAAGTAATTGTTTTAAATGTTCAATCGAGAATTCTTTTTCTTTAATTATGTGTCGGTGATACGTGGGAAATACTATTTTGAATTGGTATGACGAACTTTCGTTAATTTCAAGGAATATTTGATTTTTAAAAGCGTTAATAAGAATTTCTACTGAATGTATAAAATTTTCTGACGAGCTTGCGCTACTGTGCATAGTAGGGGTTAATGAATTTAAACTAGCCTGAGGGGGTCTAGATAAAAGATCTGCAACTACGTTGGTGTTGCCTGGTTTATAAAAAAGTTCGTAATTATATTCTTCTAACTGAGCCTTCCATCTTTTCATTTTAGCGTTGGTGTTTTTGTTGCTAAGCGCAAAGGTTAGCGGCTGGTGATCTGTGAAAATTTTGAGTTTGCTTACACCATAGAGAAAACAGCGTAGCTCTAGAAGTGCCCAAAAAATTGCTAGCATTTCTTTTTCATTTGTAGCGTAATTTTCTTCGGATGAACTAAGTGTTCGTGAAAGGAAGGTATTGTCCTGCCTCCTTGTGAAAGGACAGCGCCTAAAGCATAGTTTGATGCGTCAGTGGTTAGATCAAATGGTTCAGTGAATTTGGGAAAATGTAATATTACATCTTCGGAAATGAGACAATTTTTTACTTTATTGAAGGCTTCTATTTGTTTTGTATATAAGTTGATATGAGTTCTTTTTGAAATTGTTTTCGAGATTCTACTCGCTTCTCCTCTAAGTAGCGTAGTTAATGGTTTTGTTATTTCTGCGTAACCTTTGATGAATCTGCGATAATATCCAGACATGCCTAAAAATGAAGGTCATGGATTGTTTTTGGTATAGAAAAGTTGACTATTACTTTTACTTTTTTTGTGTTGGTTTTTAAACCGTCTTTGCTGATTACAAATTCTAAAAATTCTAAATTATCTTTCATAAATTCGCATTTGTCCAATTGGACTTTGAGATTGGCTCGTTCGAGCGTCTCTAAAACTAATCGTAAGTTGTTAAAATGTTCTTCTTTTGTTTTTCCGAATATTACGATGTCATCTATGTAAACATAGCATCGTTTACCTATCTGTTCTCTTAATATGTCATCAAGAGTTCTTTGAAAAATGGCTGGGGCGTTGCGTTGCCCAAAGGGGAGTCTGAGGAATTCGAATTTTCCATTATTGATAGAAAAGGCTGTCTTTTCGATGTCTGAATCTTTTAACGCGATTTGATGAAATCCGCTTTTGAGGTCTATTGTGGTGAAGAAGTTGTTCTCACCGAAATTTGATAACATACTATTTATTTCTGGCATTGGATACCTGACGCGTCTTCTTTTTTTGGGACAATGAAGACTGGAGAACTATATGGGGAGCGCGACGGTCGAATAATGCCGTCGGCTAACAATTCTTTTATCTGACTATCTATTTCTTCTTTTAGTGCCATAGGTAGGTGTACGCTTTGGAATAGACAGGATTATCGCTTTTAGTTTTTATTTCACCTCTAACTTGAGTGACGAATGTGAGTTTTCTATCGGTTCGTCGAAGAGACCTGGGCATTCTTTAACTATTGAATCTATTATTTGGCAAGTTTGGTTATCTAAGTGAGAAAGTCTAAGTTCTATGTTACTTATAAGTCCCATTGAAAGTTCCTTAGTTTTGTATTTAAATTTTCGTACTCTTTTGGGGTCTCTAATTCTTGATTATCAGTTAGAACATACTCTTGCTCGCTATAATCTTGTTCTTCTTCATAACCCTGTTCTTCTTCTATGATAACTTCTGTATTTTAAACTCTCTGTTGTTTGTTGGGTTGGTGTGTGACCTGAGAAAGAGGTCGTTTCATTTGCTGCGGAGCCTGATTATTCTGTCTAGTTTGCGGAGCTGTTTGTCTATAACTCTGTTGTGTGGTATTTGGACGCTGAACTGCTATTTGAGGTCTATTTTGGTAGTTAACTTGACGCGTTTGTACGGAACTATCTACCTCCATCGGAGTGGGTGGAAGTTGACGCCTTGGCGGTACTGAGGGTGGGAATTGTTGTTGCTGTTGTACGAATCTGGGCTGACCTTTATTGGTTCCGCTGATTCCACAAATTATTGGCATGTGCGGTAAATATGCCAATTTAGCGATCCCACGGTTAGCTGTCCCATGAGCGCGTTGACCTGCTATGCACCTAAAAGTGCATACGCGACACCTTACTTCAGCTTTTCCCAGCACGTTGAATGGCCACGTGCGGGAACCAAATGTTGGTAAGCTGGATATCAAAGGTGTTGTTATTTTTGATATCTTAGGTATTAACTTATATTGTGCCCTTAAAAATATTATATGTGGACACGCATAGTACATATGATTTTGTGGATTTATTTATCGGATGTGTGTACTATGTGGTTGCACAAATATATTCGGTTGCACTATTCAATAAATCATAAATTGAGATATTGAACTGGAGTTTGTATTTATTAGTGTGTGTTTTTATTTAAAAAATATAATTGGATAATTATATTAGGATTGTGGATGTATTTTAAAATGTATGTACATCTCTATATATATGTATAACTGTTTGTCCTGACTGACTGACTGACTGACTGATTGGTGATCAACGCACAGCCCAAACCGTAAGAGCTAGGAAGCTGAAATTTTTACTGTAGCTACCTTATGTGATGTAGGTACACGTTAAGACGGGGTTTCGGGAAATTCCACAAGTGTGGAAAAATCGCGAAAAACGTTTGTATGTAACTTTTTTGTTTACCATCCGATCGGCCTCAAATTTATTTTCAAAGGTCTTTGTTCAAATTCATTTGAGGGGTGTTTCGAACTTTTTGGAAAATGCATGCCTCCTTGGTGGAAATGGAGGTAAAAAATTTGGTGGGTGAAGTTTCGCGCTCAAATTCATTTCCAGAGATCTATAAGAAAAATCATTTGAGACGTGTTTCAAACTTTTCGCAGAATTCAAACTTCTTCGGGGGGAATGCGATTCAAAGATTTTTAGGCGAAGTTTTAAGTTGTGTCCGATTTGCTTCAAACTTATTTTCAAAGCTCTACATAAGAACTTAATAAATACGTATTTCAGCGAATTGGAAAATTCCACCCGCAACAGTGGTAAATTGGCGGAAAACGTTTGTATGAAAGTTGTTTGTTTACCGTCCGATCAGTTTCAAAATCATTTCAAATTTGTTTGAGAACATTGATTTTATAACATACGTGCCACGGGCAAGGCCGGGTTATACCCGCTATTATGTACATATATGGATAATTATATTATTATATTTAAATATACATATGTATGCATGTACATACAATACGTGCCTTTGAACTCAGCGTATGTTTGTGTATCGGACTGAATGGTTAATTAACAATATTAAATAGGTATTATATTGAAGGTGGAAACTTAATTAATTCTCCTCTTTCTTGTTTGATGGATAGGAAAGGCAGGTAGGAATATAAGTATGTACTTATGTATGTACAAACAATACAAATTTTAACCACGATTTATATTGTGGTTGGAAATAATTGCCAAAAATTTGCACTAGGCTGCTTTTAAACGGATAATTAATATACACATATATATATAGAATGTACGGAAAATTTCCAACCACTTTTTTGTGGAAAAAAAGTATGGCGGAAAAATATGGCGGATGTTGCCGAATGTATATATACATATATACATACATATATATGGGAAAGAACTTGTATAATTACTTATCTTGTGCCAAAAATTTGAGTAGGGGCGAACGGTTGATATTATATCCGGCTCGAAGGACCAATGTTTGTGGGGGAGGCGTCAAATAAGTAATCTTCAGGTGTTGTTTGAAAATTAGTATGATTATTTGGTAGTGGCAGTTTATTAGAAACTGTCGGCTGCATATAATGAACTATACACTTGAAGTGATTTTGCATTTTCTTATGTCGAAGCTGTTGAGGTGGAGTGGAGATCGAGAGGAGAGTACTGAGCGTACTTTGGTTCCTATGTGAGAGTGAGTCTCTCTCATTGAGTGACTCTCTCTCACTGAGTGACTCTCTCTCACTGAGTGACTCTCTCTCTCTGATTGAGGCTCAGTCAATGCTCCGTTCAGACTAGCATTGAACTGGCATCAACAGGGATCAAAAAGTTCGGATAGGCTAACTGATCAAAGGCGTCAGAGAGTTAATCAGTTAGCTCAAGAGGATCCTCTTTAAGAAGATTGTGACTATGAGCGCACAGCTTCCGCAGTTGTCACAGAGATCGAAGATGAAAATGAGACTGGATACAACAGTCACTCAGTTCATTTTTTAGCGGAGTCTCCCTGCTCCCGTTCATTGAAGGGGAAGTAGCAGGGACGATTTTAAAAGTTGTAATAGACACTGGGGCATCAAAGAACTAAATTCAACCCATATTAGAATTGAAAAAACACAAGGGGTAAGAGCCCATTTTTTTTACTCGCAAGCCTTTCTACCTTTGATGGTATAATTGGACTTGACCTTCTAACGAATGCAGGTGCCACTATCCATTTGAAAAGTGGGAAAATACTCTTCACTGGCAGATCGGAACGGATCCAGTACCACAAGTGCCGAAATGTTAATTTTAGAAAAATTGACTAAACAGAAGTTCCTCCGGTTGTAAGGGGAGAATTTAAAAAAATTATGAATGCGCGTATTAAGACATTCTCAGATCCTAATGAGCTGCTGCCGTTTAATATGTCGGTCGTCGGAACAATCCGGACCGACGACGATGAACCGGTATATTCCAAATTATACCCGTTTCCCATGGGTGCGGCTGATTTTGTCAATAAAGTGGTAAAAGATTTGTTGGAAAACGGTATCATTCACCCATCCAGGTCATTGAACAACATTCAGATATGGGTAACGAGTAAAAAAGGCATTGATAACTCAGGCGCAGGTAAGAAGCGCCTGGTCAAAGATTTCAGGATGCTTAATTAAAAAACAATTGCGGATAAGTATCCGATGCCAAGCATCACTATGATACTATCAAACCTTTTAAAAGCTCAATATTTCAAGACCTCAGATCTGAAATCGTGCAAAGACGTCTTTCTCTGTAAATAGGGAAAATACGAGTTCTATTGTCTTCCAGACAACGATTGACGATGTACTCCGAGAACATATCGGCAAGAGTTGTTCAAAGGAGACAATGGACGAATAACTAAACAGCGGTCAAAAAGAGCATAAGGGTCGAGGAAAGGCAGTTTCACTGATTAGACCGATGAGAATGATTTCTAGAACCCTGAAAGGCAGGGAAATGCAGTAAGCAACTAACGAAAGGGAGTTGCTGTCAATAGGGGCCTAGAATAGTTTGTGACTCTACCACTATGAAGTGGACAACCTCAATATTTATACGGAACACCAGCCACTGATATTCGCTGCCTCGGACGAAAACCATAATGCAAAATTAAAGCTTTGGAAATCAGCATCGACGAACATGACGCCAATATTTTTTACAAGCCAGGGAAAGAAAACCACATGGCAGACGCATTTTCCAGACTGAATGTAAACGCATTGGAAGACGCACCACGGTCCGACGCGGGTACGATTCACAGTGAGCTTTCCTCGAGTTACGTGATCCACGTTACAGAGAAACCTAAAAAAAATTAGAAGCTGATTTGGAAACAACTGTTCTCATAAAGGGAGGGTATATAAGGAAAACATAATATGAAACACAACGGTCCAACGATCCACTGGAGCTAGAGAATCTAATGGTAGCGATCACATTGGCCAATATAAATGTAGTAAATCTCAGAATAATTCAACGACGGTGATTTTATAGTAATACTGAATTAAAATATCACATGTAAGTTAATCCATTTAATGATCAAATTTCTTAAAATGAAATATGTTTTTATAGATAGTAGTTTTACCAACCGCACACGACGGCAATATTTTACAAATACCAGAAAACATCGTGGCAAAGCGCGATTATGAAATTGTCACGGTCAGCTCCTGCAACGGATCCAATAGCATCACGTTCTACAGGGAGGCGACAAATGAGCCCAATAACTACATGCTGGATCCGTTGAACACTGCAAATCTCAACGGTGCCCCTAAAAAATATGTCCGCTCAGCTACATCGCCGTCATTATAGAAAATCAGCAACAACACTTTTGGGCCTACTATATCTACTCAACTTTATCGGAGAAAACCTACGCTACATCGAGGCCAGTGGTGGCGTCGACTGTGTGTCTGGCAATATGCGCTACAAACAAGGAAAGCGAAAAAAAGCAGAAATCCTACGGTGCTTAATGATCAGGGCATGACCGTGGACGGCCCTGTTTTGAAAGGCGGAGTAGTTAACTCAAGTAAATAATGACTAAATTGGGCACCGGTCACTATAACGCAATGTAATAGTGCTGACCAGGCTGCCTTTGGCCACTGACTAATATGAGACTTGCACAAGGCGAAAGCTCAGCAATTTGCTGGATCGCACCCGGCGTTGCGACAAAGAGTAGGCTAATCAATTATATTCAGATGATTGTCAAATCAGTCGTTAACATACCTCGCGCTGACACAGTCGGTGCTGCCGAGTATAATAAATGAAGTTAACTCAGTTAAATAACCATTGTGTTATTATTTGTGGCAAGTCAAGCTGACTGCGATTAATCAACAATCCAAATACTCGCCAAGAGTATTGGTAATAACTTATACACCAATGAAGCAATTGACAGCGATAAAATACTCTAACCAGCAAACAGTTATTACAAAGATAAAAAATAGCGCACTTAACAATAACAAAAGCAGAGGCGAGCTATAAGTTAAGTTAAATATTGTTAGTTAAGGTTAGTTGTGTAAATTTAAGAAATGTACAGGTACAGATATGTATATATCACCTCTTAGCTGTTTAAAAATCAATACAAATTTCCTAAACAAATACATAATAACAAGCCTAACAGGCATTGGGCAAGGAACATTACAGTCATTAGATTCGACAAGTCTGGATCTTAGAATCGAAAATTTTCTTGGTTTCCATGGAGTAAATGAAAGTTAGATTTATTTTAAAAAAGATTTCCAATCTAATCAAGACTGGCTCGGAATAAGACCCAATAATTTCCATACCAACATTAATATTCCGATAGTACACTCCGTAGAAAACAATACGCTCTTATTACAAGCCAAGTCAGAAGTAATACTACAATTCAAGTTACTAACAGAAGAAACAACAGTTGATGTTCCAAACCAGAAATGAGAACCGGGAATAATAATAACTGGTACTTAATTAATACAGCATTTGAAAACGCTATATAAACAGCGCAAATATTAAATATGAATCAGTAGAAAAAGTTGATAGAAACGCAACGCCTACTAATACATTAAGTAAAACCATTTAAAAATATTACATTTTCCAAACAGAGGTTAAACGACAAAATACTTTAATGAGGCTATAAACCGCCGGGATACAAATTAAGAAAAGTTACTTTCCTTGAGTTAATTTGATGAATTTATAATCAAATCAGACTAAAAAATAAGTTTAATATTTCATATTTTTATGCTCAACTGCAAGCCCCAAGTCGACCGTCTGCATGTATGTTGCAACTTTGTTTGTCAACACATTTCTGCTACCGGTCACGCAAGGCAGGCGTGACAGAGTCCTTAATCGCGCTACTCATTTTGATCGGGTTAACGTCCTCGGGCCTCCGCAACGACGCCTCCAGGATAGCTAGTAATTTAACGTTTAGCTTGTAGACGGTGGTGAATCAGATAGACGGTGCCAAAGCATATGATGGTGATTGCTATAGTGACGTAGCCACTTGCAATGGGTCTCGAAACCAGATCGATCTTCAGATCGCCAATATACCGAAATGTTCTAAGACTCAGATCGTCAAGAAAAAACATGCTGAGATGATTTTTAATTCTGAATTCCCTGTGTGACTTATTCTTCTTTGACTGCTCGCGGGTATGGTCTTAGGCTCTTTGAATTTTCACCCTAGACCATATTTGAAGCGACTGTCATTAAGTAGAATGGTTTTTTTAAAATTTGGGTATGTGGGGAGCACATTTTTGATATCAATATTCTTGTTAGTTTGTCAAAAGGTTATTGTTTGTGTGAGCTTAAAATAATATGAAACTGCCTGGACTGATTGACACTTATTTTGCCGTTTTAATGCCCTTAACCTTAAAAGGGGTAATGTTTTTGCAAATGTATATAATAGGCAGAAGAAAGCATCTCCGACTCCATAAAGTATATTTATTCTTGATCAGCATCGAAAGCAGAGGCGATATAGCCATGGTCGTTTGCCTGATCGTTTATTCTTTCGTCCGTCCATCCATCCGTCCGCATGTATGAACACAATGATCTCAGAACCTATAAGAGATAGAAAACTGAAATTTTGAACGTAGGTTCATATAGTTGCCGCGCAGTACGAGTTTGTTTCCGATTATTGAAATCTTGCTCCATTACTAAGCTATCGATAAAAATCGATATCTAAGTCCTGTTTTTTGAGATTGGCTCAAGGTATAAGAGCTAGAGTCACCCAACTTGGCATGTAGCTTATAGTATGGTATATATACATATATATAAAGTATCTTTTATTATATAACTATTGCCACCACCCCGCAATCAGACCATACCTACAAATCAAATAAATAAAGCAATTTGAATTACCCACCAATTTAAATCACAATTTTAATGCAATTGGCTTTTTGAGAATACACAAATTTTCTATAAGATTTGCTGATGATAATTTCATCAAGGTCGGTATATACACACACATATTCACGCGCGTCTTTATTGAATTTTATGAACAGCATTGCAATTACGATTATAATTTTTATTTTGTGTGCTGTGTGTATGTGCTGCTGGTTTGGCTTTTGGGTAGTGGCGGCAAGTAGCGTGGTCTGTTACAAGTTCGAGTCCTATAGAGGGAACTATTTTTTTTCAGGGTATCACCTTGTTGGGAGCTCCCGACTTAAGCCATTTGCTTGTTTGATTTAATTTTCTGAAATGAATGACGAAATCTTTTTTTCTAGCCAAACTCATCAAGACCTTTTTTTATCAATTTCCCAGGGTTATTTCATAGTGATCGACCCCTATGCCTTCGCAGTCTTTTATGTTTTGTAGGATGAAAAAAAAGGTTTTGACATTAAATAAATGAATAGGGTACTTCTGCTCTATTTTTGTAAGACCGTGTATTGACTTTACAGCTCTGGAAGCATCTGGAGTAGATGAGGAGGCTTATGGTTACTACAGCCATCTAGAGAATATTGGCTGTTACAGTATTTAAGTGATCCGTAATTGTTTTAACTTCTTTTTAACCGTTGTTGTTGGTTGTGTAATAGCTGCTAGATCAGCTTTAAAGAGTGTTTACTGATGTGTATCAAATATTTTTATAATAAAATGAACAGTTATTTTATTTTTAATACGTTTTTACTTAACTTGATCAGTAAGTAGTTGTATTTATTATTTAATTTATTTAATTTTATTTAATGAACAACTTAATAATATGTTTGAATCTATTTTGGTTGTTTGAATCTACTTTGCGATTAGTGAATATTTAACAACAATTGCAGTTTGATAGGAAGACGGGTTGTCTGGACAGAATAGAGTATTTGAATTCGGAGAAAAGTGTTGGTATGGACAAATAAATCGCTTCGAAATAAACTCACCCTCTTATAAGTCGAAGCTGATTTGGGAACAACGGTTCTCAAAAGGGAGGGTGGTCCATGGGGACAACCTTTGGTAAGGGACAACGGTCCATACAGAATTTTTCATATATTTTTTTATATTCTAACAAAATAGTACTTTCACTCGTTCATTATATAATGTAACGTTACCTTTTACTTCTTCATCGGTGTAGGTATCTTCATTTACTTTTATTATGGGTTGCACTATCGAATGCAAAATTGCTATACTGATTAGGGAAAACCATAGACAAATAGTTATACACACAAAACGCAAGAACTAATCAACACTGTAAACAAAACTTTATAAGTCAAGAAAAAAGTGAAAATCATTACTTTCCATCGACATGAAAAACTTTGGCATGCAATAGCATACTGACACTGGAGCTAGAGAATCTAATGGTAGCGATCACATTGGCCAATAGAAATGTAGTAAGCCCCGGAATAATTTGACAACGATGATTTTAAAGTAATACTGGATAAGAATTTCACATTTTATGAACCCATTGAATGATAAAATTTCCTAAGCAGTATTAAGATAGTAGTTTTCACAGTCGCACACGCCGGCAATACTTTACGAATACCAGAGAACATCGTGGCATGCAAAGGATCCAATAACATCACGTTCTAGAAGGAGGTGACAGATGAGCCCAATCACTACATGCTGGATCCGTTAAACAGTGCAACTCTCAACGGTGCCCCAAAAATAGATGTCAGCTCAGCTGCATCGCCGACATCATCAATTTTGGGCCTGCTATTTCTACTCAAGTTAAGCGGAGAAAACCTATGCTACATTAAGGCCAGTTGACTGTGTGTCTGGCAGTATGCGCTACAAACAAGAAAAGCGAAACCTAGCAGAAATCGGTAAAGCGCTTAAGGGCATGACCATGAACGGCCCTGTTTTGAAAGGAGGTGAGGTTAACACAAGTAAATAATATTAAGTAAATAATAACTAAATTGGGCACCGGTCACTAAACGCAATGAAATAGTGCTGACCAGGCTGCCTTTGGCCACTGACTCAGCGGCCGCGATCGTCGCGGAAGCGTAATATGAGATTTACACAAGGCGAAAGCTCAGCAATTTGCTGGACGGTACCCGGCGTTGCGTGTAGGGCTAATTAGTTATATTTACATGATTGTCAAATCAGTCGTTAACATACCTCGAGCTGAAACAGTCAGTGCAGCTGAGTATAACAAAGAAAGTATCCTCAGTTAAATTTTTATTTTTATCTGATATATTTTATTTATTATTTATTTAAATGGTCGACAAAAACGAGTGTCTTCCTAATTATTCAGTGTATCAATAATTAAAAAACACAATTTTCTAATAGCGTCACCTACCGATGGAATTGTTTTATTTGCCCGTCCGGCCAGCTGTGCCCCTTTTAATTTAATGTAATTTACTATATTATTAATGAAAATACAATACATAGGAATAAGGAAAAAATCGAGTAGTTAATAAAATAAAGAAAATAATACTATATATATATAGAGTGAATGAGATAGGGTAAAGAGATAGTAATGCGAAATCACCGACCATGTGGGGGAAAATTTATAGCCTGTCCGGCAAGCTATGCCCCTGCTCATAGCTAGGAATAGTCAGTGAGTTCCCGAAGGTATCCTGAAAGCAACGATTTTATTAGGGGTAGAGGGAGCTCGGCGGAGAAAACGAAATACAAACTATTATAGTTTTTTTTGCATAACACGCGAAAAGAATGGTGCATAGCGTAGTCTGTTGTGCACGTTGATAGGAATATGGGGGGATAATTCCTGGAAGTTCTAGACGGAACAGAGAATTGAAGACGCCCTAACAGAAAAGAAGAATCTTTGTTGCCAACAATCAACTTACGTAGGAGGACAACACCGAGTATTGTCCCATGGATGGTTAACCACGGAAGATCAAGAAGAAGCCAGCTGGAGTAAGATGGCAAACGAAGATTGGGGTCCAAATTTAAAACTCGTAGCAGAAATTGCTTCTGAACAGGTTCAATACGATCTTGGCTATTGTTATACTGCGGGGACCAGATGCAAGAGTAGTATTCAAGGATAGGGCGAACAAGAGAGAGATGTACAGAAGTTTCGTTATAAAAGGATCGTTAAACTTTTCAGACCATCGTTTAATGAATCTAAGTACACCTTTTGCCTCATTGACGATTATATCTATATGAAGATTGAAGCAGAATTTAGAATCGAAAAGAACGCCTAGATCCTAAACTGTTAGTATACGTTGCAATGGAGTATTGTCGATTGTATAATTGACAAGATGAGGTGTGGTACGATTGAAGGTCATAAACATACACTTTGAACAATTCAGATGCAATTGATTATCCGAACATCAAAGTTGCTTAGCGTTCAAATCATCTTGTAGACGAGAATGATGTAGGGAATGTAAAGGTCCAAGATGACTACCTTGAGGAACACCAGAAGTATCGTGTGCCTGTTGCGATGAAGTCAGCCTCAGCATTACTCTTTGGGTCCTACCTTTTAAATAAAAAGAAATCCAAAGCAAAAGAGACGGAGGGAAACCTAATCGGTCAAGTTTAAAGAGAAAAAAATCATAGTGCACAGAGCCTTACTGAAGTCAGTGTAAATGACATCAGTTTGCATTCGAGAAAGGAAAGCATCATTTCCCAAGAAAGTAAATTCTAGCAGATTGGTCATAGTTGACTGATTCGATTACGAATCCATGTTGAACAGGGGAGACAACTGAGCTGCAGAAGTGCTGTAAATTCGAAGTGATAAATTTTCCAAATAATTTAGGGATAGCGGACAGTTTTGCAATACCCCAGTAAATTTGTATATCAGACTCTCCACCTTTCTTGTAGAGAGGAATGATACAGGATTCTTTCCAAAAAGATGGAAAGACAAACGATTCAAGAGATAGATTAAAACGCTTTAGCAATGGACGAAGAAGGGAAGAACTACACTCCTTGAGTAGACAACTAGGAATTTTGTCAGGCCCAGGCGAGTAAGATTTTAAAGTATTTATAGCAAAAACGAGAGAGGAATGGGAAATAAAAGGAGCAAGATATAACCGGATGAAGTAATATTGTAATGTTAAGAATTATTATTAGGACAGACGGAAGAGTAAGTTGATTGGAAAAAGTAAGCAAAGAGATAAGCAGAATCAGAATTATTGCTGGCTTTATCTGTTCCTAGAGAAAAGGAAGATGGCAAACTTGAAGATTTACGCTACAAGTATACAATATTATAAAACTGTCTCGGATTTTGGGCAAATTGCTTTTTGCAACAAGAAAGATAATTCTCATATCACTAAGAATTAAGAAGAAAGAAGTTTGACTTGGCTATGGAATATTTAGCCAAGTCAATACTCAAACCAGACTCATTAAACGATTTAAAATATTAAGACTTAATATTTTGTAGGTTTGATAATCTAGGAGGGAACCGGGGTGGCTTTGAAGAAGCAATTGAGGAAATTGAATTAGGAATACCAGCATCTAAGATGGAGTTTAGGGTGTTTCTTCCATTCTATACTGATATTTTCTGCATTGCTTTGTGCCGTTCATTATTGCGAGCCTGGCAGAGTTCTTTGTCCAGCGCAGCCTAGGCGTGACAGTGAGTTAGAGAAAGAGAGAGAAATATAATGCTTGCGCCTGGAAGGCGAGTGTCACTGTATGTGTGTGGTATACACGCGAAGTGTAATGTTGGCATTGTGAAATTTGTCTTGAAACAAATCTCATTGATGCAACACATTGTCACGCCCAAGGAAGCGCTTAGTTCACAAGTTAGTCGCGGATGATCCCTAAAATGAAGAACATTCTCCGACATATACATCCTCAGGAAGAGATAAAGGAGGGGACCTGGACACATTAGCAATAAGGTAGTCGTTGGCAAATACCAGATCAAAAGTTCTCTTTAAATGATTAGAAATTGAATTTCTTTGAAACGAGGAAAGGTCTAGTATGATATCTATAAAGTCATGCTGTGATGAGATGATCGGTAAATTAAAATCAATAACCACCGTGTTATTATTTTTGGCAAGTCACGCTGACTGCCATTAATCAAATAATCAACAACCCAAATACTCGCCAAGATTATTGGTGATTACTTATACACCAATGAAGCAATTGACAGAAACCCTCCAAGGTATATACCTCGCTGACGCTAGAGGTAGCGATAAAATATTCGAAACAAAAACAGTTAATACAATGATAAAAAATAGCGCACTTAATAAGATCAAGCTTATTATGAAGACTGGTCAATTTACAAGCTTGAATGACCCTAAATACAAATTTATAAATAAGTGCACAGAAATAACTGGTAGCTATATTGACAGTCGCAATCGTTTAGCCCGTGGCAATAACAAAGGCAGAGGCTACAACTATTATCGCGGTGGCGGCAACCAACGCGGTGCCCAAAACCAAAGCAAACGAAATATAAACACCATCAACCGAAATGTGCGAACTATACAATCGGTTAGTTTTAGTTAGTTTAGTAAATTTTAGAAAAGTACAGATACAGAGATATATCACCTCTAAGCTTTTTAAAAAGCAATACAAATTTTCTAAACAAATACCAAATAACAAGCTTAACAGGCATTGGGCAAGGAACATTACAGTCATTAGGTTCGTCAAATCTAGGTCTTAGAATCGAAGATTTTCTTGGTTTCCATGGAGTAAATGAAAGTTAGATTTATTTTAAAAAAGATTTCCAATCTAATCAAGGATGGTTCGGAGAGACTAATTAATTTCCGTACCAAAATTAATATTCCGATAGTACACTCAGAAGAAACCAATACGATTGGATTTTTTTAAAAAAGATTTCCAATCAAATCATGGCTGGTTCGGAGAGACTCAATAGTTTCCACACCAAAATTAATGTTCCGATAGGTCACTCAGAAGAAAACAATACGATCTTATTACAAGTCAAGTTAGAAGTAATACTATAATTCAGGTTACTAACAGAGGAAAAAACAGTTGAAAAACAGTTCCAAACCAGAAACGAGAACCGGGAATAATAATAACTGGAACTTAATACAACATTTGAAAACGCTATATAAACAGCGCGAAAATTAAATATGAATCGGTAGAAAACTATGAAACAAACGCAGCCCCTACTAATACATCAAATAAAACCATTTAAAAATATTACATTTTCCAAACGGAGGTCAAACGACAAAATACTTCAGTGAGCAAATGCTAACACTAAGTGATAAACCCCTGGTCTACAAATTAAGAAAAGTTACTTTCCTTCAGTTAGTTCGATGAATTTATTATGCGCACGATGGTGCCGCTATATTTTCAACCAAATCAGACTTAAACATAAGTTTAATATTTCATTTATTTATGCTCAACTGCAAGCTCCAAGACTACTGATCTTTCGACTCATCTGCGGAGCCTGATATCCGACCGTGCATGTATGTTGCAACTTGGTCGTCAACACATTTCTGCTACCGGTCACGCAAGGCAGGCGTGACAGAGTAATTGATCGCACTACTCAATTTGATCGGGTTAACTCCTCCCGCAGCTAAGTGGGGAGCGTCTTCGAGCCTCCGCAATTACGCCTCCAGGTAAGCTAGCAATTCAACGTCGAGCTCTTAGACGGTGGTGAATCAGAAAGACGGTGCCAAAACAGATAAAGGTAATTGCTATAGTGACGTAGCCACTTGCAATGGGTCCCGAGACCAGATCGAACAGACTCAGCTCGTGAAGAAAAGGCATGCTGAGATGACTTTGATGCCCAGTGATGTTGACCTGCGTCATGATGGGTGCTACTGGTTTTTGCTCAAAAAACTCGGAGCAGAAATTGCTTCTGAACAGGTTCAATACGATCTTGGCTATTGTTATACTGCGGGGACCAGATGCAAGAGTAGTATTCAAGGATAGGGCGAACAAGAGAGATGTACAGAAGTTTCGTTATAAAAGGATCGTTAAACTTTTCAGACAATCGTTTAATGAATCTAAGTACACCTTTTGCCTCATTGACGATTATATCTATATGAAGATTGAAGCAGAATTTAGAATCGAAAAGAACGCCTAGATCCTAAACTGTTAGTATACGTTGCAATGGAGTATTGTCGATTGTATAATTGACAAGATGAGGTGTGGTACGATTGAAGGTCATAAACATACACTTTGAACAATTCAGATGCAATTGATTATCCGAACATCAAAGTTGCTTAGCGTTCAAATCATCTTGTAGACGAGAATGATGTAGGGAATGTAAAGGTCCAAGATGACTACCTTGAGGAACACCAGAAGTATCGTGTGCCTGTTGCGATGAAGTCAGCCTCAGCATTACTCTTTGGGTCCTACCTTTTAAATAAAAAGAAATCCAAAGCAAAAGAGACGGAGGGAAACCTAATCGGTCAAGTTTAAAGAGAAAAAAATCATAGTGCACAGAGCCTTACTGAAGTCAGTGTAAATGACATCAGTTTGCATTCGAGAAAGGAAAGCATCATTTCCCAAGAAAGTAAATTCTAGCAGATTGGTCATAGTTGACTGATTCGATTACGAATCCATGTTGCACAGGGAAGACAACTGATTTGCAGAGAAGCTGCAAATTCGAAGTGATAAATTTTCCAAATAATTTAGGGATAGCGGACAGTTTTGCAATACCCCAGTAAATTTGTATATCAGACTCTCCACCTTTCTTGTAGAGAGGAATGATACAGGATTCTTTCCAAAAAGATGGAAAGACAAACGATTCAAGAGATAGATTAAAACGCTTTAGCAATGGACGAAGAAGGGAAGAACTACACTCCTTGAGTAGACAACTAGGAATTTTGTCAGGCCCAGGCGAGTAAGATTTTAAAGTATTTATAGCAGAAACGAGAGAGGAATGGGAAATAAAAGGAGCAAGATATAACCGGATGAAGTAATATTGTAATGTTAAGAATTATTATTAGGACAGACGAAAGAGTAAGTTGATTGGAAAAAGTAAGCAAAGAGATAAGCAGAATCAGAATTATTGCTGGCTTTATCTGTTCCGAGAGAAAAGGAAGATAGCAAACTTGAAGATTTACGCTACAAGTATACAATATTATAAAACTGTCTCGGATTTTGGGCAAATTGCTTTTTGCAACAAGAAAGATAATTCTCATAGCACTAAGAATTAAGAAGAAAGAAGTTTGACTTGGCTATGGAATATTTAGCCAAGTCAATACTCAAACCAGACTCATTAAACGATTTAAAATATTAAGACTTAATATTTTGTAGGTTTGATAATCTAGGAGGGAACCGGGGTGGCTTTGAAGAAGCAATTGAGGAAATTGAATTAGGAATACCAGCATCTAAGATGGAGTTTAGGGTGTTTCTTCCATTCTATACTGATATTTTCTGCATTGCTTTGTGCCGTTCATTATTGCGAGCCTGGCAGAGTTCTCTGTCCAGCGCAGCCTAGGCGTGACAGTGAGTTAGAGAAAGAGAGAGAAATATAATGCTTGCGCCTGGAAGGCGAGTGTCACTGTATGTGTGTGGTATACACGCAAAGTGGAATGTTGGCATTGTGAAATTTGTCTTGAAACAAATCTCATTGATGCAACACATTGTCACGCCCAAGGAAGCGCTTAGTTCACAAGTTAGTCGCGGATGATCCCTAAAATGAAGAACATTCTCCGACATATACATCCTCAGGAAGAGATAAAGGAGGGGACCTGGACACATTAGCAATAAGGTAGTCGTTGAGTTATATAATAAAGAACAATCGCTTGCATGAATACGTTGATTAAGAAAGGAATAGTTTCCTTGGCGAAAGCAACGGCGGGCCTTATAGGTAGCTGATGAATGAAAATGAGAGGATTGCAATTGAACAGTGCAGCCTCTAAAGTAGGATGATATACATCCTCAGGAAGAGATAAAGGAGGGGACCTGGACACATTAGCAATTAGGTAGGCGTTAACAAATACCAGATCAAAAGTTCTCTTCAAATGATTAGAAATTGAATTTATTTGAAACAAGGAAAGGTCTAGTATAATATCTATAAAGTCATGCTGTGCTGAGATGATCGGTAAATTAAAATCAATAACCACCGTGTTATTATTTTTGGCAAGTCACGCTGATTGCCATTAATCAAATAATCAACAACCCAAATACTCGCCAAGATTATTGGTGATTGAAGCAATTGACAGAAACCCTCCAAGGTGTATACCTCGCTGACGCTAGAAGTAGCGATAAAATATTCGAAACACAAACAGTTAATACAATGATAAAAAATAGCGCACTTAATAAGATCAAGCTTATTATAAAGACTGGTCAATTTACAAGCTTGAATGACCCTATATACAAATTTATAAATAAGTGCACAGAAATAACTGGTAGCTATATTGACAGTCGCAATCGTCTAGCCCGTGGCAATAACAAAGGCAGAGGCTACAACTATTATCGCGGTGGCGGCAACCAACGCGGTGCCCAAAACCAAAGCAAACGAAATATAAACACCATCAACCGAAATGTGCGAACTATACAATCGGTTAGTTTTAGTTAGTTTAGTAAATTTTAGAAAAGTACAGATACAGAGATATATCACCTCTAAGCTTTTTAAAAAGCAATACAAATTTTCTAAACAAATACCAAATAACAAGCTTAACAGGCATTGGGCAAGGAACATTACAGTCATTAGGTTCGTCAAATCTAGGTCTTAGAATCGAAGATTTTCTTGGTTTCCATGGAGTAAATGAAAGTTAGATTTATTTTAAAAAAGATTTCCAATCTAATCAAGGATGGTTCGGAGAGACTAATTAATTTCCGTACCAAAATTAATATTCCGATAGTACACTCAGAAGAAAACAATACGATCTTATTACAAGCCAAGTCAGAAGTAATACTACAATTTAGGTTACTAACAGAGGAAAAAACAGTTGATGTTCCAAACCAGAAACGAGAACCGGGAATAATAATAACTGGTAGTTAATACAACATTTGAAAACGCTATATAAACAGCGCAAAAATTAAATATGCTTCGGTAGAAAACTATGAAACAAACGCAGCCCCTACTAATACATTTAATA
Organism: Drosophila borealis; assembly: GCA_035045885.1. Classification (NCBI taxonomy): domain Eukaryota; kingdom Metazoa; phylum Arthropoda; class Insecta; order Diptera; family Drosophilidae; genus Drosophila; species Drosophila borealis. The sequence continues at coordinate 532,669 of JAWNOR010000195.1, forward strand.
AAACCATTTAAAATATTACATTTTCCAAACGGAGGTCAAACGACAAAATACTTCAATGAGCAAAAGCTAACATTAGGTGATAAACCGGCGGTCTACAGATTAAGAAAGTTAATTTCCTTCAGTTAGTTCGATGAATTCATTGTGCGCACGATGGTGCCGCTATATTTTCAACCAAATTAGACTTAAACATAAGTTTAATATTTCATTTATTTATGCTCAACTGCAAGCTCCAAGACTACTGATCTTTCGACTCATCTGCGGAGCCTGATATCCGACCGTGCATGTATGTTGCAACTTGGTCGTCAACACATTTCTGCTACCGGTCACGCAAGGCAGGCGTGACACAGTCATTGATCGCACTACTCAATTTGATCGGGTTAACTCTTCCCGCAGCTAAGTGGGGAGCGTCTTCGAGCCTCCGCAATTACGCCTCCAGGTCAGCTAGTAATTTAACGTCAAGCTCGTAGACGGTGGATAATAAGATAGACGGTGCCAAAGCAGATGAAGGAGATTGCTATAGTGACGTAGCCACTTGCAATGGGTTTCGACACCAGATCGAACAGACTCAGCTCGTGAAGAAATGGTATGCTGAGATGACTTTGATGCCCAGTGATGTTGACCTGCGTCATGATGGGTGCTACTGGTTTTTGCTTTAGAGACCTCTTCGTCAATTTACGCTGTAGGATACAAATGACCCGACTAGGGGTTGCATTGCACGACGGTTCCAGTATTAAGTTGTTAATAGAAGGTGGTGCTCACAGTTGCTTCGAAATGGCTTAAGGCAAAGGTGTTTGTTCCGCAGTCTGCGACACATGTTATTATTTTCTAGATCTAATATTTTACTATTACGCTGAATAGGATTATATTTTTTATTTATTACAGTTTTTAGTTTCGGGGATTTAATGAGAAAGTTCTAAATTTCCTTATTCGGAAAAGCTTTAATTTTTGCTACCTCGAGAATAACAGCTACGCTAACCCTTTTGAGATGTTCATTGATTATTTCTTCTATAATTATGTCGTCTGAAATGACGGGGCTGATCAAATTATTTTTCCAGTGCGATTGAAAGTATTACATTTTGTAAACTTGTAATTATTATTTTATTTTTTGCCAACATTGTTTATAATATCAAGGTTTTTGTCTCGTCGGTGACACGTAAGTCGAATAGCCCAAATAGGAACGTCCCCGTATACTATATGTATGTAGTATGCCTGTGAATAGTCGATCACGTAAAAAAGTACTAACTGAGGTTTTCCTTGTGGACCATCCTCCCTTTTATAAGAACCGTTCTGCAAGGGTCGGCGGGGATCGTTTATTCATTTCATAATGGTGTTAGTTTGTTTTTAACTATATTTGTTCTCCTGCTCTGAATTCCCTGTGTGACTTATTCTTCTTTGACTGTTCGCGGGTATGGTCTTAGGCTCTTTGAATTTTCACCCTAGACCGTGTTTCGAAGCGTCTGTCATTAAGTAAGAGCACAATTTTGATACCATTATTCTTGATAGTTTGTCAAAAGGTTGTTGGAGCTGCGAGTTTAAAATAATCTGAAACTCCCTGGATTGATTGACACTTATTTTTCCGTTTTTATGCCCGGAATCCATTGAAATGGGTAGAAAGGGTATATTGTATTTGTGGAATAATATAAGATTCTTTGAAAAGAGATGGAAAGACAAACGATTCAAGAGATAGATTAAAACGCTTTAGCAATGGACGAAGAAGGGAAGAACTACACTCCTTGAGTAGACAACTAGGAATTTTGTCAGGGCCAGGAGAGTCAGATTTTAAAGTATTTATAGCAGAAAGGAGTGAGGAATGGGAATCAAAAGGAGCAGGTATATAACCGGATGAAGTAATATTGTAACGATAAGAATTATTATTAAGACAGACGGAAGAGTAAGTTGATTAGCAAAGAAGTTAGGAGAATCGCAATCATTCTAGCTTTATCTGTCCCGAGAGAAAAAGAAGATGGCAAAAATTATAAAACTGCCTCGGATTTTGGGCAAATTGCCTTTTGCAACGAGAAAGATAATTCTCATAGCACTGAGAATTAAAAAGAAAGAAGTTTGACTTGGCTATGGAATATTTAGCTAAGTGAATACTCGAACCAGACTTATTAAACTTTTTAAAATATTAAGACTTAATATTTTGTAGGTTTGATAGTCTAGGAGGGAAACAGGGTGTCTTTAAAGAAGCAATTGAAGGAATTGAATTAGGAATACTAGCATCTAAGATGGAGTTCAGGGTGTTATAAAAAATATTAATAGCAATATTCATATCAACCGAGTCATATAATAAAGAACAATCGGTTGCATGAATACGTTGATTAAGCAAGGAATAGTTTCCTTGGCGAAAGCAACGGCGGGGCTTATAGGTAGCTGATGAATGAGAGGATTGCAATTGAACAATCTAAAGTAGGATGATATACATCCTCAGGAAGAGATAAAGGAGGGGACATGGACACATTAGCAATAAGGTAGTCGTTAACAAATACCAGATCAAAAGTTCTCTTCAAATGATTAGAAATTGAATTTATTTGAAACAAGGAAAGGTCTAGTATGATATCTATAAAGTCATGCTGTGCTGAGATGATCGGTAAATTAAAATCAATAACCACCGTGTTATTATTTTTGGCAAGTCACGCTGACTGTCATTAATCAAATAATCAACAACCCAAAAACTCGCCAAGAGTATTGGTGATTACTTATACAACATTGAAGCAATTGACAGAAACCCTCCAAGGTGCATACCTCGCTGACGCTAGAAGTAGCGATAAAATATTCGAAACACAAACAGTTAATACAATGATAAAAAATAGCGCCCTTAATAAGATCAAGCTTATTATGAAGACTGGTCAATTTACAAGCTTGAATGACCCTATATACAAATTTATAAATAAGTGCACAGAAATAACTGGTAGCTATATTGACAGTCGCAATCGTCTAGCCCGTGGCAATAACAAAGGCAGAGGCTACAACTATTATCGCGGTGGCGGCAACCAACGCGGTGCCCGAAACCAAAGCAAACGGCATATAAACACCATCAACCGAAATATGCGAACTATACAATCGGTTAGTTTTAGTTAGTTTAGTAAATTTTAGAAAAGTACAGATACAGAGATATATCACCTCTAAAAGTTTTAGAATCAAAGATTTTCTTGGTTTCCATGGAGTAAATAAAAGTTGGATGTTTAAAAAAAGATTTCCAATCAAATCAAGGCTGGTTCGGAGAGACTCAATAATTTCCATACCAAAATTAATATTCCGATAGGTCACTCAGAAGAAAACAATACGATCTTATTACAAGCCGAGTCAGAAGTAATACTACAATTCAGGTTACTAACACAGGAAAAAACAGTTGATGTTCCAAACCAGAAACGAGAACCGGGAGTAATAAAAACTGGTACTTAATTAATACAACATTTGAAATCGCTATATAAACAGCGCAAAAATTAAATATGAATCGGTAGAAAACTATGAAACAAACGCAGCCCCTACTAATACATTAAATAAAACCATTTAAAGTATTACATTTTCCAAACGGAGGTCAAACGACAAAATACTTCAATGAGCAAAAGCTAACATTAGGTCTACAGATTAAGAAAAGTTAATTTCCTTCAGTTAGTTCGATGAATTTATTGTGCGCACGATGGTGCCGCTATATTTTCAACCAAATCAGACTTAAACAAAAGTTTAATATTTCATTTATTTATGCTCAACTGCAAGCTCCAAGACTACTCATCTGCGGAGCCTGATATTCGACTGTGCATGTATGTTGCAACTTGGTCGTCAACACATTTCTGCTACCGGTCACGCAAGGCAGGCGTGTCAGAGTCATTGATCGCACGACTCAATTTGATCGGTAACTCCTCCCGCAGCTAAGTGGGGAGCGTCTTCGAGCCTCCGCAATTGCGCCTCCAGGTCAGCTAGTAATTTAACGTCAGGCTCGTAGACGGTGGTGAATCAGATAGACGGTGCCAAAACAGATAAAGGTAATTGCTATAGTGACGTAGCCACTTGCAATGGGTCTCGACACCAGATCGAACAGACTCAGCTCGTGAAGAAATGGCATGCTGAGATGACTTTGATGCCCAGTAATGTTGACCTGCGTCATGATGGGTGCTACTGGTTTTTGCTTTAGAGACCTCTTCGTCAATTTACGCTGTAGGATACAAATGACCCAACTAGGGGTTGCATTGCACGACGGTTCCAGTATTAAGTTGTTAATAGAAGGTGGTGCTCACAGTTGCTTCGAAATGGCTTAAGGCAAAGGTGTTTGTTCCGCAGTCTGCGACACATGTTATTATTTTCTAGATCTAATATTTTACTATTACGCTGAATAGGATTATATTTTTTATTTATTACAGTTTTTAGTTTCGGGGATTTAATGAGAAAGTTTTAAATTTCCTTATTCAGAAAAGCTTTAATTTTTGCTACCTCGAGAATAACAGCTACGCTAACCCTTGTGAGATGTTCATTGATTATTTCTTCTATAATTATGTCGTCTGAAATGACGGGGCTGATCAAATTATTTTTCCAGTGCGATTGAAAGTATTACATTTTGTAAACTTGTAATTATTATTTTATTTTTTGCTAACATTGTTTATAATATCAAGGATTTGTGTCTCGTCGGTGACACGTTAGTCGAATGTCCTAAGTATCCTTAATCGTCCCAAATAGTAACGTCCCCGTCTACTATAGGTATGTAGTATGCCTGTGAATAGTCGTTCAGCTTCGTAAAAAAAAGTACTAACTGAGGTTTTCCTTGTGGACCATCCTCCCTTTTATAAGAACCGTCCTGCAAAGGTCGGCGGTGATCGATTATTCAGTTCATAATGGTGTTAGTTTGTTTTTAACTATATTTGTTCTCCTGCTCTGAATTCCCTGTGTGACTTATTCTTCTTTGACTGCTCGCAGGTATGGTCCTAGGCCCTTTGAATTTTCACCCTAGACCGTGTTTTGAAGCGTCTGTCATTGAGCCGAATGGTCTTTTTAAAATCTGGGTAGATACCAATATTCTTGTTAAAGTGTCAAAAGGTTGTTGCTGGTGTGAGTTTGAAATGATCTGAAAAGTCTTTGCCATAGGAGCCCTTCTTTCTGCCCTTCTTTCTCGTTTTTGTTATTTGCTTTTATTTTATTTGTTTTATTTTGGGTTTCGAAAATTTTTTTTTATTTACTTTGAAAAGAAATTAATAGTATTATTCACACAACAACAAGAATTATTTCTGTATAGATCCACTTCTGTCTTGGTGAATAGAAAATTGTGGCGAATGGTCGTAGCAGATATATAAGATCTTTGACGTGTATAGATCGGACAAGAACTCTGGCCTTATTGACTGCGGTCGTAACATGAGTATTGAATTTAAGTTTATGATCAAGAATTACACCTACATAATTGACTTCATTACTGGTACTGTTGACACGCTCGAGCGGTAAGATATCAAGGAAACCATTTGAGGAGGGCTTCTATAGAAAGTCATTACCTAACATATCGAACAGTTTAGATTTAACAGGTTAACTGGAGGCAAAAAAGCATCAATCTCGGCTTGTAAGAGATTACATGATACCATATCTCTATGTAAAGCACAGCTTTAACCCATCAGCATACATTAGTACTCGAGAGTAAGGCAGTATCGAGGGAAGGTTATTAATGAAAATAGTAAAAAGTAGCGGGCCTAGTTGACCTTCGCATTCTTCTGCATTCTTTTCTTATACCCATCAATAACTAGGGTGTAAATTCAAGAAGGTTCGTTGTTGCAGATGGTGCTGGTGAAATAATAGAGTTGCAGTTGAGATGCGACGGTTCTCTCAAATGCTTTAGGAAAAGCGGATAATTTGAAAATATCCCTATATATATCGGTATCGGCCCTACTCCCTTTCTTATGGAGAGAAGAAATAACCGATTCTTTTTAAATGGTCGGGAAAGATGAAGTCTTTACAGACAAAGTTTAAAAATAGGTTTACATAGAGTTAGAGCACAGTTTCTGAGCACAGATGCGTGAACACCATCAGAATACCGGCTTAATTGTATTAAGGTCGCTGAGTAGATAACAAATCTCTACAATATAACTTATTGAATACGTGTTGCCAAAAAGTTGCCAAGGGCAAGGCCGGGTAATACCCGCTAGTCATATTTGATATATAAAGCATGCATATCATAGAGTAAGAAAAAGTACTATGCATCAATTGTAAGTATAAAACTTTTTCGCCTAATGTACTTCGAAAACGAAACGACGCAGAGCACCATCGACCAGCTGACGACTGACTCGCTTGACTTGCTCGTGTCAGCAGCCGAGTCATATAATAGAGAACAATCGCTTGCATGAATACGTTGGTTAAGAAAGGAATAGTTTCCTTGGCGAAAGCAACGGCGGGCCTTATAGGTAGCTGATGAATGAAAATGAGAGGATTGCAATTGAACAGTGCAGCCTCTAAAGTAGGATGATATACATCCTCAGGAAGAGATAAAGGAGGGGACCTGGACACATTAGTAATTAGGTAGTCGTTAACAAATACCAGATCAAAAGTTCTCTTCAAATGATTAGAAATTGAATTTATTTGAAACAAGGAAAGGTCTAGTATAATATCTATAAAGTCATGCTGTGCTGAGATGATCGGTAAATTAAAATCAATAACCACCGTGTTATTATTTTTGGCAAGTCACGCTGACTGCCATTAATCAAATAATCAACAACCCAAAAACTCGCCAAGAATATTGGTGATTACTTATACAACATTGAAGCAATTGACAGAAACCCTCCAAGGTATATACCTCGCTGACGCTAGAAGTAGCGATAAAATATTCGAAACACAAACAGTTAATACAATGATAAAAAATAGCGCACTTAATAAGATCAAGCTTATTATGAAGACTGGTCAATTTACAAGCTTGAATGAGCCTATTACAAATTTATAAATAAGTGCACAGAAATAACTGGTAGCTATATTGACAGTCGCAATCGTCTAGCCCGTGGCAATAACAAAGGCAGAGGCTACAACTATTATCGCGGTGGCGGCAACCAACGCGGTGCCCGAAACCAAAGCAAACGGAATATAAGCACCATCAACCGAAATGTGTGAACTATACAATCGGTTAGGTTTAGTAAGTTTAGTACATTTTAGAAAAGTACAGGTACACCTGTAATATTTTTTAAATACCAATACAAATTTCCTAAACAAATATATAAAAACAAGCTTAACAGGCATTGGGCAAGGAACATTACAGTCATAAGGTTCGACAAATCTAGGTCTTAGAATCGAAGATTTTCTTGGTTTCCATGGAGTAAATAAAAGTTGGATGTTTAAAAAAAGATTTCCAATCAAATCAAGGCTGGTTCGGAGAGACTCAATAATTTCCATACCAAAATTAATATTCCGATAGTACACTCAGAAGAAAACAATACGATGTTATTACAAGCCAAGTCAGAAGTAATACTACAAGTCAGGTTACTAACAGAGGAAAAAACAGTTGATGTTCCAGACCAGAAACGAGAACCGGGAGTAATAAAAACTGGTACTTAATTAATACAAACAGCGCAAAAATTAAATATGAATCGGTAGAAAACTATGAAACAAACGCAGCCCCTACTAATACATTTAATAAAACCATTTAAAATATTACATTTTCCAAACGGAGGTCAAACGACAAAATACTTCAATGGGCAAAAGCTAACATTAGGTGATAAACCGCTGGTCTACAGATTAAGAAAGTTAATTTCCTTCAGTTAGTTCGATGAATTTATTGTGCGCACGATGGTGCCGCTGTATTTTCAACCAAATCAGACTTAAACATAAGTTTAAGTTTAAGTTTAAGTTTGCAAGCTCCAAGACTACTGATCTTTCGACTCATCTGCGGAGCCTGATATCCGACCGTGCATGTATGTTGCAACTTGGTCGTCAACACATTTCTGCTACCGGTCACGCAAGGTAGGCGTGACAGAGTCATTGACCGCACGACTCAATTTGATCGGGTTAACTCTTCCCGCAGCTAAGTGGGGAGCGTCTTCGAGCCTCCGCAATTACGCCTCCAGGTAAGCTAGTAATTCAACGTCGAGCTCGTAGACGGTGGTGAATCAGAATCTGCCAAAGCAAATGAAGGAAATTGCTATAGTGACGTAGCCACTTGCAATGGGTTTCGACACCAGATCGAACAGACTCAGCTCGTGAAGAAATGGCATGCTGAGATGACTTTGATGCCCAGTGATGTTGACCTGCGTCATGATGGGTGCTACTGGTTTTTGCTTTAGAGACCTCTTCGTCAATTTACGCTGTAGGTTACAAATGACCCGACTAGGGGTTGCATTGCACGACGGTTCCAGTATTAAGTTGTTAATAGAAGGTGGTGCTCACAGTTGCTTCGAAATGGCTTAAGGCAAAGGTGTTTGTTCCGCAGTCTGCGACACATGTTATTGTTTTCTAGATCTAATATTTTACTATTACGCTGAATAGGATTATTTTTTTTATTAATTACAGTTTTTAGTTTCGGGGATTTAATGAGAAAGTTTTAAATTTCCTTATTCAGAAAAGCTTTAATTTTTGCTACCTCGAGAATAACAGCTACGCTAACCCTTGTGAGATGTTCATTAATTATTTCTTCTACAATTATGTCGTCTGAAATGACGGGGCTGATCAAATTATTTTTCCAGTGCGATTGAAAGTATAACATTTTGTAAACTTGTAATTATTATTTTATTTTTTGCTAACATTGTTAATAATATCAAGGATTTTTGTCTCGTCGGTGACACGTTAGTCGAATGTCCTAAGTATCCTTAATCGTCCCAAATAGTAACGTCCCCGTCTACTATAGGTATGTAGTATGCCTGTGAATAGTCGTTCAGCTTCGTAAAAAAAAGTACTAACTGAGGTTTTCCTTGTGGACCATCCTCCCTTTTATAAGAACCGTCCTGCAAAGGTCGGCGGTGATCGATTATTCAGTTCATAATGGTGTTAGTTTGTTTTTAACTATATTTGTTCTCCTGCTCTGAATTCCCTGTGTGACTTATTCTTCTTTGACTGCTCGCAGGTATGGTCCTAGGCCCTTTGAATTTTCACCCTAGACCGTGTTTTGAAGCGTCTGTCATTGAGCCGAATGGTCTTTTTAAAATCTGGGTAGATACCAATATTCTTGTTAAAGTGTCAAAAGGTTGTTGCTGGTGTGAGTTTGAAATGATCTGAAAAGTCTTTGCCATAGGAGCCCTTCTTTCTGCCCTTCTTTCTCGTTTTTGTTATTTTCTTTTATTTTATTTGTTTTATTTTGGGTTTCGAAAATTTTTTTTTATTTACTTTGAAAAGAAATTAATAGTATTATTCACACAACAACAAGAATTATTTCTGTATAGATCCACTTCTGTCTTGGTGAATAGAAAATTGTGGCGAATGGTCGTAGCAGATATATAAGATCTTTGACGTGTATAGATCGGACAAGAACTCTGGCCTTATTGACTGCGGTCGTAACATGAGTATTGAATTTAAGTTTATGATCAAGAATTACACCTACATAATTGACTTCATTACTGGTACTGTTGACACGCTCGAGCGGTAAGATATCAAGGAAACCATTTGAGGAGGGCTTCTATAGAAAGTCATTACCTAACATATCGAACAGTTTAGATTTAACAGGTTAACTGGAGGCAAAAAAGCATCAATCTCGGCTTGTAAGAGATTACATGATACCATATCTCTATGTAAAGCACAGCTTTAACCCATCAGCATACATTAGTACTCGAGAGTAAGGCAGTATCGAGGGAAGGTTATTAATGAAAATAGTAAAAAGTAGCGGGCCTAGTTGACCTTCGCATTCTTCTGCATTCTTTTCTTATACCCATCAATAACTAGGGTGTAAATTCAAGAAGGTTCGTTGTTGCAGATGGTGCTGGTGAAATAATAGAGTTGCAGTTGAGATGCGACGGTTCTCTCAAATGCTTTAGGAAAAGCGGATAATTTGAAAATATCCCTATATATATCGGTATCGGCCCTACTCCCTTTCTTATGGAGAGAAGAAATAACCGATTCTTTTTAAATGGTCGGGAAAGATGAAGTCTTTACAGACAAAGTTTAAAAATAGGTTTACATAGAGTTAGAGCACAGTTTCTGAGCACAGATGCGTGAACACCATCAGAATACCGGCTTAATTGTATTAAGGTCGCTGAGTAGATAACAAATCTCTACAATATAACTTATTGAATACGTGTTGCCAAAAAGTTGCCAAGGGCAAGGCCGGGTAATACCCGCTAGTCATATTTGATATATAAAGCATGCATATCATAGAGTAAGAAAAAGTACTATGCATCAATTGTAAGTATAAAACTTTTTCGCCTAATGTACTTCGAAAACGAAACGACGCAGAGCACCATCGACCAGCTGACGACTGACTCGCTTGACTTGCTCGTGTCAGCATCAACAAGCCACGACTTCGGCATTCGTTCGTCTGTGTGCGAAAAGCCAGACCTTTAACCATCCGGAAGCAGCTGCATTTGACTTTTGCATATTTTCGGTTGCACAAGATGCTTCGACATCTGAAATATTAAAAACTTATCGACAAGTACACGTTGCCAATTAGGGTAGATTGCTTATGTGTGGTGCAAATGTGGACCGGAATTTTGACAGATATTTCGAGTGAATGTGAATAACACTACCTTCGCTCCTTTTCTGGCCATACATTAGCAGATCTTTACCCAGGAAGTGGGTAAAAAGCGTATAATGTATTTGTGCAAAAGTATGTAACAGGCAGAAGGCAGCATCTCCGACCCCATAGAGTGGATATACTAGATATACTATATACTAGTCATGTCCGTCTGTCTGCCCGCCCGTCCTTATGAACGTGCTAGAATTGCTGGAGAATTAAAATTGGAACGTAGGTTCTTCTAGTGTATATATAATATATAATATAATCGATAACCTTCCCCGTTTCCAAGAAATCGATCAAAATCCGATATCGAAATCCAGTTTATTGAGCAAATCTCTTAAGTTTTTAGAGCTAAAGTCACCAAACGAGACATGCAGCTTTCTGAATAGTATAAATATATGAAGTATTTATCATTTAATGCTATCGCGACCACCCAGCTACCACCACATAGCTATAAATCAAGTAAAACCACCAATTTGTATTGGCCACCAATTGATGCCACAATTTAAATTTAACTCTTTTTGAGAAACACGAATAATCTATGGTACAATAGGATCTACTGTTGAAAATTCCATCAAGATCGGTTAAGAATCACAGAAGTAAAGAAAACGTGTTTTGGCTGCACACGTGTTTACGGCAGCTAGCGCAAATTGCAAGAACTTCTGTATACATATACACACACACATTCATGCGCGTCTTTGTCGAGTTCTATCAACAGCATTACAATTGCGATTGTAGCCGCTATTTTAATTCATTTTTCCCATCAAGACTCAATTGCTGGTGTAGCTGTTGAGTAGAGGCGTTGGAAAGTAGGTTGGTCTGCTACGAGTTCGAGGGAACTTTTTTTTTTAACTGCTAAAGCAAACAAGCTTGTAACGCGAGCTGCATTTGGTGTTAGTAGAAGAGGGTTCAGGGTATCCCCTAGTCGGGAACTATATTCAGCTAAGAAATTATTATGCCGTTGTCAAGTTAACGGTAACAAATATGGCTTCTTAACGCTCGAGAAGTATATAACAAATAAATAATGGTAAATTTACCAACCGCGTGTATTTATGTAGTTCATTTTATGTAAGCACTTAAATTCGAGGGATCAAAACATATGTAGCCGTGTTTCGCATTTTACGTCCAAGGCGGTTCACCTTGAGCTTGTTGCAGATCTTCTGACTGTAAGTTTTTGTCTGTGTTTTAAATGTTCATTGTTCAAGGTTTCCCTCAGAAGGTCCACAGCGCCAACGCCACTAACTTAATAGAAGCGGTGAACGTCCAGGTGCAGACTTACTCATTGGGCCGAAGCGTAGACTTCACATTTAGCCCACCGCCGCAAAGGGCGTGGCAGGCTGTCGCGAAGGACGCAAAGCACAAGATACGCGGAGTTAGCAGGGCCAGAATGATCCAATATCAGAATAATCCAGGCCATTCGCAACAAAGCACATGAGGGTCCAATGACGGGTGCTATATGGAAGCAAGACGCCTCGTTCTGGAACATTGGCAATATACCACCTGAAAATTGTGGTCAATTATGAGGCCTTTGGGAACAACCTCGTCACCGGAAAAGTGCTTATGTGCTACCAACAAAAGCAGTCAAAATTAAAGACTTTCTTAAAGTGTTATACATTTACACATATGCAAATGTATATTGGTCTTTATTAAGATTAGCGGCAAAAGCTTTGATAAAGCCCTTCTTGTGGCAACTTTAGAAAAATATTAAGTATGTTGGCAGGCAACTCTATCATTCGCCAAATGTTATAAATTGTATTTGAACGAGCGTTTCGCTTCCCATCTTAAAATAATATAGCCCGTATGGATTACCCAAGTGCCGTCAAAATATTTGATATCAATTTCGAGGTACTTTATAGATGAATTCAAACAAAATCGTATTGCGCGGGCACTAGAAGGACCTACGTTCAAGTCTCTTTTCCTTAAAGATCTTAATACATACGTACGGATCGACGGACGAAGCAAAATCGTCTCGGGTTTCGATGCTGAAGAATATCTTTACTATATAGAGTCGGAGATGCCTCCTTCTGTTACATAATTTTTAAAAAACTATTATACCCATTTTACTTATTTTTAATGCGTTTTGTGGATCAAAAATGGGATAGTAACGAATGTAAGCATAATCCGTCTATGAAATAAGTTTGTCTTGATGAGATTGGCTTTTGGCAACTTGTATATGTCGGCTAGTCTCTCTGTATGAACTAGTTGACCTCAGTGAAATTATTATTACCTTCAATTGAATTCAGCATTTAAGAATTTTCAACGACAAACTTTGCAGTCAGAAATACATATTTGGTTTGTTAATTCTCTTACTTTAATATAACTTATACATAAAGTTAATAACATCTGCTTTGTCTACTTACTGTTCACTAGTACGAACAACCGGCGTATTAAAAATGGTAATTAAATGTCTGGATCTTGTAATGGAGACTGTAAATGGTACCTATAAATACAAATAATTGGTATAGAATCATCGAAAAGTTATGAGTTGGTATTAAGCTTACTTTGAATCTAGGTTCATCAAAGCATGGAAACAACCGCCGAGCATTATTTGGTCTCAAGTAAGTGGCTAAATAGGTCGAATTTGAATAAGATCCTTTAAAGAGTCCTTCTGCACTCTCCCAAATGTATCCTGCAAACGGAATTTCTAAAACACATTCAGAGCCATGCTTAATTTTTTCTGTAAGATAAACAATATAAATTGTTTTCTTAGGAAATCGACTACCGCGCAGAACTGTAATGTTTTCAGATAGCTGTAAATCACTAAAAACGTAATTGATTAATATATAATTCGAAAATTGTAGGAGCAATAAGAGTGGCTAACCTGTTATTTTTATTAAGCTTTCGTAGAAGAATTTTCTTGTCATCAATATTTAAATCATAATGAGCATGAAGCGCTATTTTATTTGTGTCAGATTTCCAGATCAAATTAATTTTTACGTGCCCACTGAATGCACTTTTTTCGTAGATCGGTTCTAGATGAATTTCGTAGCTTTGTGGAATAATATCTGTTGGCAATCGATCATCCGTTATAAGTGCATAGGAAGCGGATGTATCTATGCTACGTTTTACAGCAGCCTTAAAGTAAAAAATTTGTTTATAAGTTATTTAGGATTTTATATGGTAATACATAAATAGATTTCATACTTAAAATACTAAATAAATCGTGTGTTTGTGCTATTGTATTATATAATATCCTTATTCCACTGTCCACATTTCTTACTCATTTTTGAACAATATGTAAAATGCGGCCTGTACGTTTTCCCATAAGAAAATACATTTTAAACATTTTTCAAATATTAGCCTCTGTCCACTGAACACATTTTTGAAAATGTTACATTTTTGAACAATGTGTAAAATGCGGCCTGTACGTTTTCCCATAAGAAAACACATTTTAGACATTTTTCAAAAATTTCACAGTTTTTAAATATGTTTAAATTCGCCCCGAACAGTTCGTTTTTTTTTTTTGCGATTTATACCGAAAAAATTGCTGCCAAAGTGTCTTTTGTGCTTGCGTGTGCCTAACGAAATAAAGAGTTCGATGGAGAGCAAAACCGAATTATTCGAGAGCCGACCGCATTGAAAATAAGTGTTGACTGTTATTTGCGACCTCTGGTGAAAGTATCATTACTATAAACAGCCGATATAGCAAGGAAGGCAAGCGGTTACCTTAAATAATAATTAAAAAATGTTATAATCCCACAGTTTTTAACATTTAAAGATGGCCAAATCCCGCAAAGAGTCCATTAAATGGTGCCCCTACTTCGAGGTCGATTTTTTTTACTTTTGAAAGGAAAAGTTTGCAGCGCTTAGGTAAATCCAAAGTCCAAAGTCACCTTCGTTTTTGTTCGGGTTCGAGACACGCCCGCATGCTCAGACAGCAAGAGAGTCAGTGCTCTCAATGCTCTCGCTTTATGTTTAGGGATCGTTTAAATGTGTGTGTGTGTATGTGTCCGCTCAAGCAAAAATTCAATTTTTCTCAAATGTCAGAGGCATTTCTTCTCTTTTGAAGGGGCGAGTAAAATTAAATTATGAAAAGTTTGCCATGTCGATGCAAAAATGAATATGATAAGTCAATTAAAATCATTAATACTATAAATTCTAAATTCAGAAATCACAAAAACTTCAAATTTTGTAAAATTTGCAACCAACAGGCACACAAACGCATAAATGCTTCTATTGAATAGCAAGTCCTAAAACTTTTAAATGCACACATGCCAACGCTTAAGTATCCTGACCAACAATAACCAGCTAAAATGCAAGAATTTCGCATCGACATGGCAAATCCTTTCATTATTTTATATTAGTCGTCCCTTAAAAAGCCGAGAAATGCCTCCCATATTTGAGAAAAAATTGAATTTGTGCGCATTGTAGCTTGTGCGGACACGAACACACATGCACATTTAAACGATCCCTAGCGATAAAGAGGGAGCATTAAGAGCACTGAGAGTAAGTGGGAGCGATATGAAAAACAGCGATGCCGTTCTAACGCGCAAATCATTTGGATGAGAGTAAGCCAAAGCAGTTTCCTCTAGGGTGAGCGAATAAAAAACAGTGATGCTGCTTTACCACACAAGTCATATGTATTTCTTAGTCTCTTGCTGTCTGAGCATCCGGGCGTGTCTCGAACCCGAACAAAAACGAAGGAAGCTTTGGACCAGCCGCATATGAAATGCGTGGACCCAGGATTTTATACTGGATGTCCAGTCTATATGTTGTTTGGTTAGTGCCTGAACGGATTGAAAATGGGCTAGAAGTAGATCAACCAAAATAAAATCGGACTTACCAATTTCGACTACTTTTCGAACAACCTGCAAACACGCAAACATGGTGAACTGCTGTTGCGATCCTTCCTTAAGCCCTTGTCTCACCCACCAATAAATTGCTTGGAATTTGCGCTAGCTGCTGCTAACACGTGCGCACATAACCTTTGTGTTTCTTAAACGATCTTAACGAAATTTTCGACGGTACATCTTAATATAGAATAGAATATAGAATATTTGTGTATAATCAAAAAGTCAATTGAATACAGATTGTAGCTTAAATTCATGGGCAATACAAGTTAGATAATTAACTTGATTTGTAGCTTTGTGGTGGCGATAGGTATACAATGAAAGATACTTGATATATATATACTATTCTAGAAGAAACATGTCAAGTTTGGTGACTCTAGCTCTTATTATCTACCCAATTTTGCTCAAAAAACAGGATTTCGATATCGACTTTTATCGATTACTTGGAAACGGGACAAGTTGGAGATGCTTCCTCCCATTGAAAAACTCAATTATTTGTGTGGCTGTTGAGCAGAGGCGGCATCAAGTAATGCGGTCAGTTGTGAGTTCGAACCAGGCCAAAAAAAAATTTTTTTGTGGTGCCCGCGCAGATCGAGTTTGTTGCCGATATTCAATAACATGCCCCTTTCCAATTAATCGATAAAAATCTATATCGAAATACTGTTTCTTGAGTAATTTTAATAAATAATTAGAGCTAGAGTCGCCAAACTTGACATGTAGCTTCTAAAATAGTATATATATACCAATTATCTTTCATTGTATACCTATCGCCACGTCCCCGCTACTACCTAATAGCCATAAATAAACTAAAAACACCAAATTATGCTGCCCACCAATATAAGCCACAATTTAAATGCAATTGATTTTTTAATAATACACGAATAGAACATGCGCGTCTGCTCTGAATTCTATCAACAGCATTGCAATTGCGATTATATTGTTTTCTGTGCTGCTATTTCAATTGATTTTTGTCTCATTAAAACTTAATTATTGGTGTGAATCTTTAGTAGAGGCGGCGGCAAGTGGTGCTCTTACTTGCTTACTTCGAACCCTGCCAAGGAAACATTTTTTTTATTTTTCTTTATTACTACTTAAGCAAACAAGCGCGTAGCGCGAACTGCATTTGGTGTTGAAAGAAGAGGGTTCAGGGTATCCCCTAGTCGGGAGCTCCCGACTAGAAGCTCATACTTCTTATATTCTGTTATCTTCTTTGGTCTGGAAATAGTTTGGGTTCGACTGCTGTGAACCCTACCGTAGAGGACCGAGGCTGTCCCTTTCTTATTTAAAAAACAAAAAAGTATTATTTAAGAGAAACCTGCGGCCCCCAGAGCTCCGCTTTTCTCCTGACCTGATCCTCTCCTTGCTTCTCTGTGGCACCTCCTGTGAAATGCCAAATCCCAATTCGGTCGCATTAAATATTTCAAATAATCTCTATATATAAAACTGTTTGTCCTGACTGACTGACTGATTGGTGATCAACGCACAGCCCAAACCGTAAGAGCTAGGAAGCTGAAATTTTCACTGTAGCTACCTTATGTTATGTAGGTGCACGTTAATACGGGGTTTCAGGAAATTATACCCGCAAGTGTGAAAAAACCGCGAAAAGCGTTTGTAAGTAACTTTTTTGTTTACCATCCGATCGGCCTCAAACTTATTTTTAAAGATCTTTGTTCAAATTCATTTAAGGGGTGTTTCACACTTTTTGAAAAATCCGTTCCTCCTTGGTGGAAATGGAGGTCAAGGATTTGGTGGGTGACGTGTCGCGCTCAACTTCGTTTCCAAAGATCTATAAGAAGTGTTTCACACTTTTCGCAGAATCCAAACTTTTTCGGGTGGAATGCGACTCAAGGATTTTTTGTGCGAAGTTTTAAATTGTGTCCGATTTGCTTCAAACTTATTTTCAAAGCTCTACATAAGAATGTAATGAATACGTGTTTCAGCGATTTGGGAAATTCCACTCGCAACAGTGGTAAATTGGCGGAAAACGTTTGTATGAAAGTTATTTGTCTACCGTCCGTTCAGTTTCAAAATCATTTCAAATTTGTTTGAGAACATTAATTTTATAACATACGTGCCACGGGCAAGGCCGGGTTATACCCGCTAGTATATATATATATGTATAGATATATATAATTGAATAAGTCATAACGCGTTTTTAAAAAAAAAAATAATTTTATTAAACAGTGCGTAATTTAAGCGGAATTTACAGGAATAATATATTCAAGTTGACGGTTTGGATGCGTCGTATAAACTCAAACTCCAAACAGTTATCAACTCTAAGCAAACCTCGGCTGAGCTTTCAAGATCATGAGCTTTTTCTCTTTTAGCAATGCTCTTTATTATTTACTCTTTTTGCTAGTTTTCTGGAATATTCTAAGAGCCTTGATTTGTGCTGCGTTGGCAATTTGGGCATTTGGTGGAAATAACGATTGTGGCGGATGTTTATGTCTAATGATTTTATGATCGTATTATGAATATCGTATTACAATATTTAGGTGATGTTCTTAGTTGCTAGGGCTTATGTATAAGGGGTTGGAATTGAGTGCAGTGTACATATTTTATATGCTATATAAGTGTATGTGCAAGTGTAGTATATGTTGTGGGTATGGTACATATGTCACTTCCCCATCCCTAAGAAACTAGCCTGTCCTCAGGCGGACATTTTTGGATTTAATGTTGGTGTATTGCTAATTACAATATTATCGGAATCATTTAGGTTGCTGTTGCTTACAATATTTTCATGTGATTGTATATTGATTGTTTCTTTAATTTGTGTTTGTTCTTTTTGTTTCTTATATTTTATAATTATTCTTTGGGGTAATGCTTTAAACTTAAAGATAATGTACAATATTATTACATATACTTATTATACACAACCTTTGCAGTTGAAACATCAAGGCTATATATTACTGATTGCGACAGTCATTTGGGGACTGTTTTTTGCTGCCAACAGGTTTGCTATTACGACGATGATGAAAATGAGGGTTCATCATCGTCGTATTCATCGACAATGTCCCCCGTAAAATAAAGCACCGCTTTCGGAATAATCCTAGCGCGCAAAAAGTGACCGATTTGAAAATCGGTGGCCAATATCTGCTGTGATTCATTATCGATTTCATCCTTTTCAGTTGAAACCTCCGGTGGATTAAAGAAATTGAAAAAGGAATCTGTAGGAACCTGTTTAACAATAGTGCGCACGGCGCCACGTTCCTTGTACTTCTGCTTCTTTCGGATAGTCTTAACAGTTAAATTCATTTTCTTTTCCCAATTAATAGCGCAACCTTTGCATTTATAAATTTCCGACGAAATAAAACTCTAAAGTATACGAATGTTCATTATCATATTTAATTACCATATCCGTCAGCTTGCGAATAGCGGGTTCATCGTGAGTCTGCACCATTTCAGACAACATTGCTGTGTTTCGGAACACAGTTAGCTAAAAGTCTGGGATGCCCTTTACATCTTGAGGCATTTTTTACGGATTTAAGAGATTCACGAAATCAATCGCCCACTTCTCCATTGGTCGGTACATTCTCAGGTTCATTCCAATTGGGCTTCTCTTCTGAAGGATCTACATTGCCGACAACAATTTCTTTGCGCTTATCAAACATAGGTTGGTATTGCAACTGATACTTTTTCTCCAACTTATAAACCTCTTCAAAAAACTCAGCTTAAATTTTTAGATGTTCCATTTGCAAGTTCTTCAGAACAACATTCCTGTTTTGAACGCCTAATGGCAAGGCCTTCACCATTTCTTGCAAAAACTGCCGCCGTTGCACGGAGTTCATGTAGTCTGGCATGGATCGACAGTCCGAAATTGACTTATCATCTTCAATTTCATTACACGACTCAGCATCGACATTTCCTACCTGTGGAGCATCCATTTTGAATAAATGCGAGATTCTTCAGACAAAAAGTTCAATCGAAGAGCACGCCGCAACAATGTCGGCCTAAAAGGACAATAGCGATTATGATTGTGTAAAGTATTGTTATAATTACAATACGAAAAGTGTTGTACATTTTAGTGTGATCTTTTACAATTTCTTTGGCTAACATTGCACTTGTGATTGTTATTTCATCTAATTGAGTTGACGCTTTAATGAGGTTGTTACCTTCTATTATCATTTCTCTTTTGATACTATCTTGTTTTAAAAGTGTCTTTGGTAGATTCCAAGTAATCAGTATGTTAGGCTGGACATAATTTATTTCAAAGTTCTTTCTTGTTTTTGTGTAACTACATTCTGTTGTGTCTTGATTAAAAATTTCTGTTATGCATTTATTTGTGATTAATTCTTTTGTATTTGCCGTGTAGGCTTGTTTGTTTTGCATGAAATATTTGTCATGAATTACTTCTGTTAAGATGTTGTTACCCGTGTCTGGATACGGTAATATTTAAAACTTGGTGCTCTAACTATTTCTCGTGGAATATGGGATATGATCAAAATTTCGTTTGTGTCGGTCTTTAACCATGTGGAAGTTTTCATATTTAGTATTTTATCTGGGTTAACGAGCTGTAAAGTGTCCTGTTTTAGTAACTTTGGGTTGAAAATTCCAAGTCTGGTTAATTGCATTCCTAACTCTATATCTTCTTAATATTCAGTGAATTCCTGGTGATTGAATATGAGAAGCGCTAACCTTTGGTCGCCTTCGTTTTTTTGACTTAAATGATATATGTATATGTTGACTGTTTCTATTACTCGATTTAATTTGTTTGCTTGTACGCTATTTTCTGCTATATTGCTCATTTTAGATTTAAGTTCTTCTTTATCTTGCTGATCTAATGTGCCAAATAAATATTTGTAAATAGTACCCATAAAATTAGCAAGACCGCGTTTGCTGCGTTTTGCTATTCTTATGCCATTCATTTCTCTTTCTAACTTTTCCTTTAAGTATCTTATCTGTGATAAAGTTTCAAATTCTTCAGCTTATTTGATTAGATTGTTGTTGGTTTGTTCTGTTTACGGGTAGATGTATTACTCCTGTTTTAAAAATTAAGTAGCCATTCTTAGCTTGGGTCGGGTTGATTTCTATACTTTGGGACTTGGCTTCTCGGATGAGGATGGTTATTAAGAATAATATTAAGTACGATGATAGTTTAAGTTGGGCTTTCTTGGCCTTGATGGTCGTTTGATCTGGAATTATCATATTTACTTAGATTAATTCTATTTTTCTTTTTAAATTTAGATTTGTAGTGTGTAATTTTTCTACCTCTATTGGTTTCTTCAAAATGCTTGGCATCTACTTGTCTGAGATTTCCTATTTTCCTGAATGGAGTTGTGGTTTTTGAACTTACTAGAGGTGATTCCCTAAATTTAGTACCTACTTCGAAGTCTTGGCGTTTTTCGTTTAGACTCGCTATTTTACCTATTTTCTTTGTTTGGGTGTCGTATGCAGGGGTTCCGGCATATAGGAAGATATCAGCTGGTGTTCTACCAGTTGTATTATGTTTGGTTTTATGGTTATACGTATAAAGAATTGTGTCGAATTTTGTTAACTTATTTTCTGGGTCGGACTTGCTGTTGATTATCCTCAATTTTTCATTTACTGTTTTGTGAAATCTCTCAACGTCAGAAATTCCATTTTTACTAGTAGTGATAGTTATTTTAACATTTTCGGACTGTAGCCATATCCGAAGTGCTGTGCACATAAATGCTGAGTCTTTGTCGGCTTTAATTTCAGTTGGTTTACCCATTTGATTGAAAATTTTGAGGATTTGTTTCGTTTTGTTTCGAGCCAATCTCTGCTATTAATTTCTATGAATGCAGCATATTTGGAATAAATGTCTATACAAGATAGAAATTGTTTATTGTCAATGATGTAAAAATCCATGACGTATTTTTCTCTAGGGTTGAGTGTTTCTGGAGTAGTTTGGAACGAGAGTTTAGTATCTCTGTGTTTGGTTTTAGCTATATTGCATATTTTACATTCATTTATGATGTTTTGAATGAGGTTTTGATGGTCGGGATAGTAATATTATTATCTCCCTTAACCTCCCTTAACTTTGTGAATACCTTCCTCAATGACGTTGAACCGTTGCATTTCTGCAAACCAAACGGCATTCGAGTGTACTCATAGTGTGCCTTTTTTTGCTGAAAACGCTGTCTTAGGAATTGAGTTTTCAGCCATTTGGATCTGATGAAAACCTTTCGCGACGTCAATATTAGTAAAATAATGACATTTACCGAGTTTGTCGAGTATACCATCCATTGCTGGTATAGGGTATTTTTCATCTATTGTGACTTCATTAAGGCTTCGATAGTCAATGACTATCCAAAATTTTTGTTTGCCGGATGCATCGCTCTTTTTGGGTATGATCCAAATAGGCGAACAGTAAGGAGATTTCGACTTGCGAAGTATCCCTTGTTTGATCATATCTTTGATCTGGTTTTCAACTACTTGGTCGAATGCTTGGGTATATTTGTATGGTTTTTTGTCAACCGGGTCTTCACGTTTGGTTTGGATGACATGTTTCACAGTACTCGTGAAAGTCAAATTTTTTACCTTCTCGGTACTGAATGTCACCAAACTCATGTACGACTTTCGTTAAGTTGCCTTTCTCTTCATCGCTTAGATAATCTAGGCGGGATTCGTTGAACTCTGAGAGTTCGTTGTTGATGGCGAACACAAATTGTTCGTCGTCAGATTCGGGTGGAATGAGATATTCAGTTTTTGACTCGTCAGCTGACAAATCGATTTCTGAATTGTTTTGCATGGTGAATGTGTATTCATTTATACGAACGGTTTTATTTTTATAGTTTATTAATGCGTGAGAACTCTCTAGGAATTCTCGACCTAATAGCAAATCATAATTTTCTGAAAAATTATGTAAATAAAATTTCTGGTGTTTGGCAAAGCTTGCTGGGTTTCAGTGAAATGCTTTGATTTAATGTTACTATACCTTAAATGGTATGAACTTCTAGTTGGCAATTTTTTAGGGCGAATTTTAGAAAATTTTCTTTCATTAAATTAATAGTCGACCCCGTATATATAATGCATTTTAGAACTTTATTGTTCATAGTTAGTTTTATATATGGGTTGGATCTCCTGTGTCTGTTTCTGAGTCCGAGGCAGCTTGATGAAAATTTTCACTGGTTTCCATTTTCATCTGCCCGCTAGCGCTTCCGCGGTTCCTCTTATCTGGTGGATTAGGTTGTCTACTCGAGGAGTGTAGTTCTTTCCTTGTTTATCCATTGCTAAAGCTTTTTAATCTATCCCTTAAATCTTCTGTCTTCCATTTCTTTGAAAATAATCTTATATCATTCCTCTCCACAAGAAAGGTGGAAAGTCTGATATACAAAATTACAGGGGCATTGCAAAACTGTCCGCTATTCCTAAATTATTTAAAATAATAATCACTTCGAATTTGCAGCATTTCTGCAAATCATTTGTTTCCCCCGTTCAACATGGATTCGTAATCGAATCAGTCAACTATGACCAATCTGCTTGAGTTTACTTCCTTGGTAAATGAAGCTTTCCTTTCGAAAATGCAAACTGATGTAATTTACACTGACTTGTCATCTTGGACCTTTACTCTTAACTCTTTTGATAAATGATCTCCCCTCTGTTATATCCCATGCCCGTGAACTCATGTGAAACTTATTCTATCATACACTAATCCCCTACATCATTCTCGTCTTCAAGACGATTTGAACGATATGCAACTTTGGTGTTCAGCCAATCAATTGCATCTGAATTGTTCAAAGTGTATGTTTATGACATTTAATCGTACTACACTTTATCTTGTCAGTTATACAATCGACAATACTCCATTGCAACGTATACTAACAGTTAAGGATCAAGGCGTTCTTTTTGATTCTAAACTCAGGTTCAATCTGCATATATACCATATACCATCGTTAATGAGGCAAAAGGTGTACGTGGTTTCATTAAACGATGGTCTAAAGAGTTTAACGATCCTTTTATAACGAAACTTCTGTACGTCTCTCTTGTTCGCCCTATCCTTGAATACTGCTCTTGCTTCTGGTCTCCGCAGTATAACAATAGCTAGGATCGTAATGAATCTGTTCAGAAGCAATTTCTGCTTTTTGCCTTACGAGATTTAAATTGAGACCCTAATCGTCGGTTGCCATCCTATTCCAGCAGGATGCTTCTTCTTAATCTTCCGTTTTTTACCAACCGTATGACAATTCTCGGTGTTGTCTTTCTACATAAGTTGGTTGTTGGCGATATAGATTCTCCTTTTCTGCTAGGGCGTCTTCAATTCTCTGTTCCGGCTAGACCAACCAGAAATTATCGCCCCTTATTCCTATCGACGTGCACAATAGACTACGCTATGCACAATCCTTTACGCGTGCTATGTAAAAATTACAATAGTTTGCATCACGTTTTCTCTACCGAACTATCTCTACCCCTGATAAAATCGTTGCTTTCAGGATACCTTCGGGAAGTCACTGACCATTCCCAGCTATGAGCAGGGGCATAGCTTGCCGGACAGGCTGTAAATTTTCCCCTACCGGGTCGGTGATTTCCCATTACTTTCCCAATACTATCTCTTTATCCTATCTACTTAACACTCTATATATCTAGCATACAGTTCTTTACTTTATTAACAATCATCTTACTTTCCTTTCTCCTATTTATGGTTTTTTTCTTAAATAATATAGCAAGTTAAGATTATTTTTAATTTTACTTAAGAACACTGTTTTCCTACTTACACCCTTCTTCTTAGATGTAGGCTCTAATAGCGTCACTGACTAAATTAGCTGTGAAAAGGCGGACAGCTGGCCGGACTGGCAAATAAAACACCTCCATCGGTCGGTGATGCTATTAAAAATTTGTGTTCTCTAACTAGGCCTAAAAGCCAAAACATTTATTTTTCATAATTGTAAATATAATGTATTGAATAATTAGGAAGACACTCGTTTTGTCGACCATTAATAATTTAAAAAAAAAATTAAATTATAATAATAACCAACTGTCCCAGGTTCGTACGCGGTTCCACACTCCATAAAGACCTCAAACTGCATACAGTTGAAGAGCAGATTAGAAGGCACGCAAGCAGATACAGTGAAAGATTTCTTAGACACCGCAGCCTGCTCGCAAGAGGACTACTCCCTGCCCGACCCTTAAGGCGACTTAAACGGCAAGGTTTTTCCAAGACGTCAGTAAGACTACCTGCATTTAAAATCCTCAAATTGCGCATTATTGGGTTCGGTTCTAAAGTACATTTGCCATCCATATGTTGTTAAGGTACTAAATTATGATTGTACAGGTTCTACACCTAATAAATAAATAAAAAATAAAATAATTTATTGCTGCCCGTAACAAAGGGAAAAATAGGTGTACTGATTTTGTGCAAATGTATTTAACAGGCAGAAGGAAGCATATCCGACTTCATAAGTATATATGTATATTCTTGAGCAGCATCAATAGCCGAGTCTGTCCGTTCGTTCATCTGTCCGTATGAATGAACGCGTTAATTTTAGAACATATAAGAGCTACAGACGTGTAGCTTGTATCACGATCGATAACTTTCCCCGATATACAATGATATCGAAATCCCGTTTTTTGAGAAAATCTTGTAAGTTTTAAGAGCTAGAGTCACCAAACTTGACATGTACCTTCTTGAATAGAACATATATATCAAGTATCTTTCACTTGATAGATGTACCAATCAGGTATCTTTCATTTTAGAGTTATCCCCAACACGCCTCCACCACCCGCCTGCGCACATATTAATCAAAAAAATAAATCTATTAGAACTACTCACCAATTTAAGCCACAATTTTATATCAATTGTACTTTTAAGAATACACAAATGCTCCGTCGTACAATAAGATCTATTGCTGAAAATGTCACCAGGATCCGTTAAGAAACACAGAATTTATTAAAGAAGAAGTGATTATATTAAGACGTGTTTGCGGCAGCTACTTAAACTTTCAAGAATTTCTTAATAGATGTACACCCAGACATTCCTTCGCGTCTTTATTGTTATTGTTTTATTATTTTATTATTATTGTTTTCATTCGCAAGCAACTTGCTTCATACATTATGCTTCGCATAGTCCTGGTGGGCTTATAAAATTCTCCCATTTCACGATCGGGCAAAGATCCTGGGACGCACCGTTTCTTCGTTTCAAGCGCCTCCGACCTATCGGCTTGGCAAGCAGCCTGACCAAGCGGTTTGAATGCTGGTCCTGTAGCGTTCGGAGGTATTATAAAAGGTTTTTGCAAACCTCTCTGATATTCAGGGAAGTGAACTTTTTTTATTTCCTGACATAGTGGTCATGCGACGCAATGACTTACTGATGGAAGCCTGGACGCGCCTGAGCATGGTGACACATGCAGTATCTCAGTATGAAATGCCCCAATTAAGCGTTGTAGGCACAATGGTCTTGAAGAAGCTGACGTTGGCTCATAGTTTATTGAGTTCAACGTTCCATCGTGAGGCATAGAACTTCAACTCTTCAAAAAAGGGCTGAGACGTCTGGAGGTGAGCGTTATGCTGCCTAATGGGGCGCATTCCGGAACTGGCCTCTTTGACCTTTACAGCGAATCCTGCCTTCCACGAACGATTATGTTGTTGGTCAAGATATCCGGACCAAACTCGACCATTATTAGCAATATTATCAATGTATCATATGCATAGGAAACATCGGTTACAAATTAATTAAAGCTTGATGCCATATACAAATATATTATTAGATAATGAAATAAACTGCAGATATAGAGTGTTAAGAAACACAGAGGTTATTAAATATTGGCAAAGCCATGAGCCAGTAAGCGCCAAGTGTAGACATTTATAGTATGCAAAATCCAACATGCAATCTACGCAACACATTCTTGCATATACATACATATAAACACATATACATAAGTACAAACATGTCCGGTTATTCAAAGTCGAACACTTTATGTAGAATGTTGATACAACATACTGTCGTGTGCGTAACCTGGTTTTGCTGTTTTGCTGAGCTAACACTTTTAGCTATGTATGTCTTGAGCTCAAGGTAGCACTTGGTACTTGCATGCTATATATATATATATATATATGTACGAGATTGCAGCAATTCACATAATCTATGACAGATCTGTCAACCGCTAAAATAAGTATAAAACCATTCATAAAAACTGTGCACGACCGAAAAGATCTGTAGCATTTATAACTAATGGATGCGACAACTGCAATTTGTATATTGTATAATATACGAGAAGCTAAACGTCAAAGTTGGTGTGTCTACCTCTAATAAAACAAAATTTTGATATTAATTTTTATTCATTGTATAAGATCGGGACAAGTTATCAATAATTTCAAATGAAGTCCATGCGCACCGGCATTAGATGAACCTATGTTCCACATTTCAAGTCTATATCTCTTAAATTCTTTCAGATCGACACATTGGCGGAAGGAGAGACAAACAGACATGACTATATCAGCTTGGCTATTGAGGCTGAGATGCTTCCTTCTGAATGTGACAGAGTGTTTTGCGCTGCAAGTAAACGTTTAGTATTAACACTTACCAAAGAACATATAGATGGTACATGCCGGACTAGAAATGTGGGCACTAAAAGATCTGGACATAATTATTTCATATTACTCGTCCATTCAAAAGGGAAGATATTTGAGTAAAATTGAATTTGTGGGCATTTTTGCTTTTGCGGACACATACACACACACATATTTAAACGGTACCTAGACATGAAGAGAGCATTGAGGGCACTGTGAGTAAGTGCGAGCGAGATAAAAATAAACAGCGATGCCGCTCTATCGCACAAATCATATGGAAGAGAGTAAGCCAAATCAGTTTCCTGTAGTACTAGCGAATTAAAGACATCATATATATATCTTACTCTTTTTTTGGACCAGATGTCCCGATTTTTTAGTGCCCACATTTCTAGTACGGCATGCCCCATCTATATGTTCTTTGGTTAGTGGTATTAAGTACCAATGTCAGCGCTATTAAGTATTTTTGCGCTTATACCTTGTTACGTTAATTGAATTGAATGACTATCGATATTGTCGATCGATTCATTCTACATTGAACCACTAACCATACAATGCATAGACTTGTCAAATGTCGTTTTAATCGGATACCGATAAATCGTCAACGAGTGAGCCCCATGGGTGCTCGCGCCCATTTTAGTGTGCCCAGACAAAGTAAGACTGCTGAGAGTGGCAGCCGAACGCCGGCCTCGAAAGCCGAACGTTCAGTATGAAGCCGCATCTCGCTCAGCGCACAACGTCGCTGCGGCTGATGTTATTTCGTAATATATGTATGTAGTTTCTGCCCAAATACATACATATGTGTGTATGCGTGTGCAGAGTGTGCCTCGCTCTCACTTATTGCTTTGCGCTCTTGTGTGCATCTCCTTCTCCCTGCATAGCTTCTCAAAAACCCCGAGATCTACAAACATACATACATATGTTTGTGTTGTGTGGATGTGCGCACAAGTAGATCGCGGCGTTTGTCGCGAGCCAGAGATTTTTACTTCAATTGTGTGCCCTTTGTGCCTGTGGCACACACATTCAAATGCTCTATCATGTATTTCTTCGTCCAGACAGCCATAATGAGAAGATTTTGATATATTTATATTTATTAAAAACTTAAATGACCTCAATGATATATTTATATATTATATTTTAATATTTTTGTTTACTGTGGGGACCGATTTTGCTTAAAATTAAAAAAAAAACTAAGTCGTATTTCTGCAAGGGTAATTCTTCGTCGGCTTGTCGAATAATTTAAGAAAAGACCAAAAATTGAAAATGTTCAATTTTTTCGACTTGCTACTTGTGCACACGCACACCCTTTCGAGTAAGCAGTTGGGTGACATTATTAAAGGGTTTGGCCTGTTCATGTGCAAAACTCCTATTTTCCATGCGTGTTGTCAGGGTAAGGGTACCTGAACGTTGGCATACGTGCATGATAACTCTTTGGGCCTGCCAAGCACACACACTTACACACTTTTCTATATGGATGGAAGCATTTATGCGTTTGTGTGCGTGTTGGTTGCCTGCCTGCCTGCCTGCCCGATGCAAATTTGACAAAATTTGAAGTTTTTGGCATTTATGAATTTCGAGCTCTACACACACACACACACACACACACACACACACAAATGTGTGCGAATGAGCTGATCAAGTGTTTGTCGTGAGACAGAGATATTTTCATCAATGGGTGCGTAAATTTGGGCGACGGGCACGGTCTTTGTTTTTTTATGGATGCAGACGCATGCTGCACATTCTTATCGTTAATTGCCTGCCGTAAAACCCTTTAACCCAAAATGTTTACTATGTAAAAAAATACATAAAAAGATCACTTGTATTTTTTCCATATCAAAGTGCAAGCGAGCGGCAAGTGCGGTTCACCTGTTTCCGTTGCCTGTTCACACATTTGTTTGCCGAAAAAACAGAAAATATCTCTGTCTCACGACAAACACTTGATCGGCTCATTCGCACACATTTGTGTGTGTGTGTGTGTGTGTCTGTGTGTAGAGCTCGAAATTCAGAAATGCCAAAAACTTCAAATTTTGTCAAATTTGCATCGGGCAGGCAGGCAGGCAGGCAGGCAGGCAAACAACACGCACACAAACGCATAAATGCTTCTATCCATATAGAAAAGTGTGTAAGTGTGTGTGCTTGGCAGGCCCAAAGAGTTATCATGCACGTATGCCAACGTTCAGGTACCCTTACCCTGACAACATGCATGGAAAATAGGAGTTTTGCACATGAACAGGCCAAACCCTTTAATAATGTCACCCAACTGCTTACTCGAAAGGGTGTGCGTGTGCACAAGTAGCAAGTCGAAAAAATTGAACATTTTCAATTTTTGGTCTTTTCTTAAATTATTCGACAAGCCGACGAAGAATTACCCTTGCAGAAATACGACTTAGTTTTTTTTTAATTTTAAGCAAAATCGGTCCCCACAGTAAACAAAAATATTAAAATATAATATATAAATATATCATTTAGGTCATTTAAGTTTTTAATAAATATAAATATATCAAAATCTTCTCATTATGGCTGTCTGGACGAAGAAATACATGATAGAGCATTTGAATGTGTGTGCCACAGGCACAAAGGGCACACAATTGAAGTAAAAATCTCTGGCTCGCGACATACGCCGCGATCTACTTGTGCGCACATCCACACAACACAAACATATGTATGTATGTTTGTAGATCTCGGGGTTTTTGAGAAGCTATGCAGGGAGAAGGAGATGCACACAAGTGCGCAAAGCAATAAGTGAGAGCGAGGCACACTCTGCACACGCATACACACATATGTATGTATTTGGGCAGAAACTACATACATATATTACGAAATAACATCAGCCGCAGCGACGTTGTGCGCTGAGCGAGATGCGGCTTCATACTGAACGTTCGGCTTTCGAGGCCGGCGTTCGGCTGCCACTCTCAGCAGTCTTACTTTGTCTGGGCACACTAAAATGGGCGCGAGCACCCATGGGGCTCACTCGTTGACGATTTATCGGTATCCGATTAAAACGACATTTGACAAGTCTATGCATTGTATGGTTAGTGATTGAACTGTATTCAGTATTCTTGAGTTTTCTCATTCGACTGTAATCTGCCCTGTGAGTAATAAAGTTGAAGCGGGGCTGATGTACACTTTCACTAGGAAGAAAGATTTTTCGAATAATTATTTGTACGCTCCTGGAGGACTCTAACTCGAACATAAGGCCGAGCAGGAGCCTGAGGATGTGGTCGAAATCCGGAAGAAGCGTAACACTTAAACTAATTTGTATTGTGTTTGGTATATGTTATGCTGGCACCTACGGCGGTAACCTTGTATTGTAGTGATTGATGAGTAAAATCGAAAATATAATATTTTGTCGGTCCGCTTGCCTCAATAGTATTCAGAATAAACTTAAATGGGAAAAATGCAAAAGCTTAGCCTAAGCCTAGGAATTCTGGATGCAGAGCACCTCAGTGGCCAGGAAATGAAGCGTAGGCGCCTCGTGCAGGGGACTTAGTTTCGCAGTGGATGTTTCGTAATCAGCTGTCGCTGACCGCTGGGCGCGACGGCTAACTACTCCCCACCTAAATTCCGATCATCATCGATAGTACCAAGACTTCCTCCAAATTTCTTGATTTGGCAGCTGTCTCGTCGCTCTCTGATGTACTGCGTTAGGAAGATGAAAACGATAAACCTAAGCGCAAAGCTATAGTCCCAAACCGAATGCTGCCCAGTTCCAGTTGAAGACCTCGCTCTTTGTCTGTTTCATGAACTCCTAGTGAGCACACAACATGTTGCTAATGTTCAGCAGCGGGGATGATGCGACACCAGAGAATCGGCATTGGACGTTGTAGTGCAATTTTTCAGGGCCAATACTTGGGCCTCGCATCCCGCAAAAATGTTATTTGGGAGGTGCAGGGTGGATCCATTGTATGCTTGCGTATAAATTTAACTCTAGGGCTCTCGATAATATAATAAATTATACAGTCGTATCTCTAAGTTGATCAGCGAAATGGAGCGTGGTTAAGTATGGTGAAATTTATCATATTTAACTTTGATATGGTGATAGTGAGCATGAAGTTACTTATTTCATTAATAAGCTTTCTGCTTCTAGATAACAGAGTTTCATACAACCCGTGTCAACCTGCTCTTATTGTAGTCACCTTTAACATGTGGTTAACGGTGTCTGTTAAACTGTTTATATGTGTTAGAGTTTTTTTTGTTAATTATTATTAGCTTATTGTTTGACTCGGCCAACTATGAATCTGATATCTTTCGATCTATACAAAGCGCACGTGGACAACATTCGCAGCATTCACCAAAGTCTGGACACCCGATGGTCGCTATGCGTTATGGGAGATTTAAACTTTTGCAAACTGGCATGGTCGCCGTGTCCTAATTCCACATCCTATCTGCCATCCAATGTTCATCATCCACACGAAATTGTTGTTATTGATGAATTATGTAGTATGGGCTTATCCTAAATTGATACAATTTTCAATCAATTACATAAAATATTAGATCTAGTTTTTCTGAATTTAGACGTTAATTTTAATTTAAGTAAATGTTTAAGCCCTCTAACTAGTAGTGACTGCATCATGTTCCTATCCTATTGTTAGTTTTCTGCAAATAGTGCTCATATTAAACAAGAGCTTAAAGAATTCTTTCTTTCAAACTCATTAATTCTACATTTTCTTTAAGTTTCATATTTTCTGTTTAGTTAAATAAATATTTAAGATAATATTTTGAAAGTTAAGAAAACCTGAAAGCTACCAGCATTGGTTAATAAATAAGTAAATAAATAAATAAATAAATATGTTATGTTCTGTAAGTCGTTCACCTTTAAGGCTGTGCTCAAGAAGTCTAAGCTTCTTGCCATCCTATGATGCACATTGATGGCAGACAACAAGTCTTGCACGTGTCCGATGTCAACTTTTAACAATATTCGCATTTGAGATTGTGGAAACAAGCCCGTTAAATTTATTTATAGTTGGAGAGGTTCGCAGTGTTCTTAAGTAATTACGTCCGTCCCATATTAGTTCCTCCACGTCTATAACCGGTGCATAGTTCGAGTGAGTCATTCGTTATACGTGCTGTCACGGATGCCAGGAAAGCATAAGATGGAAAGACCCGGCGTTTTCAAGGTAGCCTAAGGTTTTATCGGGGTTTCTCCTTGTGGACATCCTCCCTTTAATGAGGACCGGTTAAACCCTTTTTCTGAACATAAGAGGCTAAGCTTATCCCCTCCTGTTGGACTATTACCTTATCACCAAACTCAAAAACTCGGTTCTGCCCGTTGCGGTTAATCCTTTGATTTTAGGCTGTCTGAGCCTTTTGGATTTTGATAGCTACTTCCTGCCATGTACTAGTGGTCATGGCGTGGAGAACGTCAACCGGTCTTATATTTGTTACAGAGTGCACCGATTTATTGTACTCCGTACACTGAAGGATAAGATCGGTCGTTCGCTTTATTCCCGCTCTGGAGCTTGATGCATATTGCTATATTTCTCAACTTTCCCTTTCGATTTGCTATGGATAGCAGGGCATTAGCAATTGATACCCCAATTCAAAAGTTTAACCCTAATGGTCTTGGATATAAATGCGGGCTTATTGTCACAGTATACATGCTTAGCGTACGGAAAGAAGTTCATCATTACCATAAGTGCCTTCATGTTTTCAATGGTTCGCGAAGCAATGGGTTGCGTTCTTGCGAATTAAGAGAATTTGTTAACGTATGTAAAGGAAAATTTCTTGACATTTTGAAAAAACGATGACGCGTAACATTTCTCCGGGCGCCGAAGCGAATGGCACTTGGCTAATTTGGATTAACTACTGATTTAATATCCTCAGTATGGAATTCAGTATCGGTAAAATTTCGCGAAACAATATCTTTTCCTTTTCATTGCAATCTGATTCCTAAAGCACAATCGCAGGCTTCTAACACTTTCTGACACCGCTAACGTGAGAGGTTAGATATCCGTAAATATGTTAATATCTCTTACCCTGTAAAGGTAATGACGAAGTTTTCTCAAGGCCGAAACAATAGCTTCTATCTCACGCTCATTAGTTGATTAGTGCATTTTCCTGTCTTCAAGCGATCTGGAACTTATTTTATTGGTTACTCATTTTGATAGTCAGTACAGCGTCGGCTGGAGCCCTGGAGCAGCTTGGTAGTTCCGCGAGCAGCCATTGTATCTTTCGCAAATTCTGTACGCAGCTTGGCGACACGTTTCCTGTGTGCCGAGGAACTGTGAAAGACACTATACAGTGTCTAGAGGCTCGTTGCGTTAGATTTTGAGAGAATTTAAGTTAAAGTTTCAACTCACTAATTTGTTGCAAAAAATCGTTTCTCAGGTACGTATATGATCGAACACACCGGTTTGAGGTCTATGTTCGTATTTCTGCTAATTTGTAATTGCAAACGCAATAAGACACTGTCGTCACTGTCAATTTCATGTCTTAGGCTAAAGAACTTTTACTGGGCTATGCCTTATATATATTAATAAGCGCCGATAGCCAACGCTGCAGCATATGCAATGTAGGTATCGTTTAACTAAAAATCTAGAAAAACCTAGAACATTACAGGGCATCCTCAGTCTGACCTTACTGCAAACGAAATGGCTGGCTTAAAGTGCGTAAGAAATTCATTAGATTGAGAGATAAATAAACTTTTAAGTCTAGAAACATTGAATGCTTGAATCCCTTCATTCAAGAAGACCAAGGCATTATCCGCATAAGTTTACGATTGTTAAAAGCGGATGTAAAAAATAAATTTCCATAGAATCTGTCTCTTGCCACTGGAGTAGACAATAGATATTTTTTCGAAGGAGCTTCCAAGTTAATATATAGTATTAATTAATTATTAATCTGTCCTGTTGAGTAAAAAAGTTGAAACGGAGCTAATGTGCGTTTTCACTGGGAAGCAAGATTGTCCGAATAATTATTTTTCACGCTCGTGGAAGATTCTAGCTGGAACACTCACGTTTTAGTAGGTTCAGGCATTAAAATCGGTAAAGGCAGTCAATCAAATCTAGTTACTGTGGAAAACGGTAATAGTGACCGAAATGTCGTTTGACACACTGATGTAAACTCTGAAAGGACGTACATCTCGGGCTGAGCAAACTAAATTGATATTATTTGATAAAAGGACAAAACTAACATTTGAACTCAAGACAATCGTATTAATTGCTTTCGTCTTGTTCAAAACCGCTGTACTAACAATGATATCAAGCAGATAGAAAACCGGTTTACCAATCCCAAACACATTTTTAAAATTTCTATACTTCCTTGGTGGAAATTCGGGTTTCGAGTTCAAGTTCATATCAAACGTTTTTATACCCTGAACCCATTAAAAATGGGTAAACAGGGTATATTGTATTTGTGCAAATGTATGTAACAGGCAGAAAGAAGCATCTCCGACCCCAAGAAGTATATATATTCTTGATCAATAGCCGAGTCGATCTAGCCATGTCCGTCTGTCCGTCCGACCGCCTGTCCGTCCGTCCGTATGTTTGAACGCAAGGATCTCAGAACCTATAAGAGCTAGAGAAATTTTAGCGGTAGGTCCTCTTAGTCCCCGCGTAGATCGAGTTTGTTTCCGGTATTCGACAACTTGCCCCGTTTCCAAGTAATCGATAAAAATCGATATCGAAATCCTGTTTTTTGATCAATTTCGGCAAATAATATGAGCTAGAGTCACCAAACTTGACATGTAGCTTCAAGAATAGTATATATATATCAAGTATCTTTCATTTTATACCTATCGCCACCTCTCCGCTACCATCGCAAATCAAGTTACTTATCCAACTTGTATTGCCCATCAATTTAAGCCACAATTAATGCAATTGATAATACAATTGAGAATACACAAATATTCTTTATTCTATTCTACAATAAGATGCACTGTCGAAATGTGCACACGTGTTAGCAGCAGATAACGCAAATTCCAATCAACAGCATCGCAATTGCGATTTTATTGTTTTCTGTGCTGCTATTTTAATTTTTTTTCTCATTAAGACTCAATTGTTGGTGTTGTTGGTGAGTAGAGGCAGCGGCAAGTGGTGAACAATTTATTTTTTATTCTAACTTTTCTTTATTACTACTAAATCAAACGAGCGCGTGCCGCGAGCTGCATTTGGTGTTGGAAGAAGAGGGTTCAGGGTAGCTCCCTAGTCGGGAAACTTAATTGCTTACCATCTGGTCGGGTTTAAAATTATTTTCAAAAATTGTAGTGTAAATTCATCTCATCTCTCTCGTTTTTTACAATTTTCGCAAGATCCACCGCTCTTGGAAGATCGATGCGGGAAAAATTTGTTAGGGCGGAGCTTTAAGAATTGTCCGATAAGCCTCAAATTTATTTTCAAAGCTTTACATAAGAATTTAATTAATTCCTGATTTAACGATTTGGGAAATTCCTCCCACAACTGTGGAAATTCGGCGTAACATATACGACATTTTTGTTTGCAACAGATCGGCTTCAAACTCATTTTCAAAGATCTGTGTGAAAATACATTTGATTAGTTTTTTTAATAATTGACTTTATTTGGGAGGAAATTTTGATCAAACGTCAAACGAACGAATGTTTATTTTTCGGTTTTCTGATTCTCAACACAATTAAAATGGCAAAATCTGTTGATTCCAACTTTTGGAGTGGAGCAAGCTATCGACGATTTGCATCTCGTACTGCCCCGGAGTACTTACGTTAAATTTAAGGCCTCTAGCTATTATAGGTTCTGACATCGACGCGTTCACTCATTAAAGGACAGTCCGAGACAGAAAATGACTTGATTTCATCCACTTCGCTATTTTTTTTAACTAAGAATATAATATATTATAAATACATATGTATGTGGTCGGCGAAGCTGCTTAATTTGCATAAAATAAATATAACGTTTTTAAGCATTTACAATGGGTGTCCGGTCATATAGATAAAGCAGCCTGAGCGATCTCGCAACTGATAATATTAGCATGGTATTTCTGCTTAAAAATCTCTTATTTATATGTCATATTGACTATTCTCTGTTACGATCATTTCATTGCCCTAGCAATAACTTATGCTAAGACCTCGATTGTGCGCAGCGAGCAAGTTAGTTCGTTCGCTTCGTGAACTGTACGCAGATTGGCGACACGTTTCCTGTGTGCCGAGGAACTGAGAAAGACACTTTACAGTGTCTAGAGGCTCGTTGTGTTAGATTTTGAGAGAATTTAAGTTAAAGTTTCAACTCACTAATTTGTTGCAAAAAATCGTTTCTCAGCTACGTATATGATCGAACACACCTGTTTGGGGTCTATGTTCGTATTTCTGCTAATTTGTAATTGCAAACGCAATAAGACACTGTCGTCACTGTCAATTTCATGGCTTAGGCTAAAGAACTTTCACTGCGCTATGCCTTATATATATTAATAAGCGGCGATAGCCAACGCTGCAGCATATACAATGTAGGTATCGTTTAACTAGAAATCTAGAAAAACCTAGGACATTACAGGGCATCCTCAGTCTGACCTTACTGCAAACGAAATGGCTGGCTTAAAAGTGCGTAAGAAATTCATTAGATTGAGAGATAAATAAACTTTTAAGTCTAGAAACATTGAATGCTTGAATCCCTTCATTCAAGAAGACCAAGGCATTATCCGCATAAGTGGACGATTGTTAAAAGCGGATGCAAAAATTTACGCAATGCACCTTGTTTTAATGCCTTAATATCATATTGTCGTAAATGCACTTATTCATTGAGATCGTGTCGGTGTTGAGTGCCAACACCTTAATAGCGGCACTTAAACGGTTCTTTGCCAGACGAGGTCGGGCCAAACCCAACAAAACACAAAATATTTTGCCCCCGCTAGAAAACTAAATACGTCAACTTGATGCAGTGACGTCGAAAACGGACGATAGCTGCAAGTAGCGTACAACTCACCGCATGAAGAATGGTAAATAGGTAGAGCGTCAGAACTACATGTCCATAAATTTCCATAGAATCTGTTTCTTGCCCCTGGAGTAGACAATAGATATTTTTTCGAAGGAGATTCCAAGTTAATATATAGTATTAATTAATTATTAATCTGTCCTGTTGAGTAAAAAAGTTGAAACGGAGCTAATGTGCGTTTTCACTGGGAAGCAAGATTGTCCGAATAATTATTTTTCACGCTCGTGGAAGATTCTAGCTGGAACACTCACGTTTTAGTAGGTTCAGGCATTAAAATCGGTAAAGGCAGTCAATCAAATCTAGTTACTGTGGAAAACGGTAATAGTGACCGAAATGTCGTTTGACACACTGATGTAAACTCTGAAAGGACGTACATCTCGGGCTGAGCAAACTAAATTGATATTATTTGATAAAAGGACAAAACTAGCATTTGAACTCAAGACAATCGTATTAATTGCTTTCGTCTTGTTCAACACCGCTGTACTAACAATGATATCAAGCAGATAGAAAACCGGTTTACCAATCCCAAAGTACCGCACAAGACAACTCACGCCCGAACTCGAGATCCTAGATTTAAACCCGTGAAGTGTAGAAAACCACTATCCGCCTCAGCTTCAATTTAGCATCGTTGTAAGTCTTCACAATAGTCGGCGGAATGATTACACTTGAAGAGCTTGGCAAGAATTTCTGGTTTAAAAGTTGAGTTCGGTTGTGTTGCTCCTAAAAATTTTAATTGCTAAACTCGAAATCACAATAGGGTTAAATTATTTTCTTTTTATTTTAAATCTTTGATAAAATCATCGAGGTGTTACACATTTTTAAAATTTCTATACTTCCTTGGTGGAAATTCGGGTTAAGGATTTGATGGCTGCAGTTTCGAGTTCAAGTTCATATCAAACGTTTTTATACCCTGAACCCATTAAAAATGGGTAAACAGGGTATATTGTATTTGTGCAAATGTATGTAACAGGCAGAAAGAAGCATCTCCGACCCCAAGAAGTATATATATTCTTGATCAATAGCCGAGTCGATCTAGCCATGTCCGTCTGTCCGTCCGACCGCCTGTCCGTCCGTCCGTATGTATGAACGCAAGGATCTCAGAACCTATAAGAGCTAGAGAAATTTTAGCGGTAGGTCCTCTTAGTCCCCGCGTAGATCGAGTTTGTTTCCGGTATTCGACAACTTGCCCCGTTTCCAAGTAATCGATAAAAATCGATATCGAAATCCTGTTTTTTGATCAATTTCGGCAAATAATATGAGCTAGAGTCACCAAACTTGACATGTAGCTTCAAGAATAGTATATATATATCAAGTATCTTTCATTTTATACCTATCGCCACCTCTCCGCTACCATCGCAAATCAAGTTACTTATCCAACTTGTATTGCCCATCAATTTAAGCCACAATTAATGCAATTGATAATACAATTGAGAATACACAAATATTCTTTATTCTATTCTACAATAAGATGCACTGTCGAAATGTGCACACGTGTTAGCAGCAGATAACGCAAATTCCAATCAACAGCATCGCAATTGCGATTTTATTGTTTTCTGTGCTGCTATTTTAATTTTTTTTCTCATTAAGACTCAATTGTTGGTGTTGTTGGTGAGTAGAGGCAGCGGCAAGTGGTGAACAATTTATTTTTTATTCTAACTTTTCTTTATTACTACTAAATCAAACGAGCGCGTGCCGCGAGCTGCATTTGGTGTTGGAAGAAGAGGGTTCAGGGTAGCTCCCTAGTCGGGAAACTTAATTGCTTACCATCTGGTCGGGTTTGCAATTATTTTCAAAAATTGTAGTGTAAATTCATCTCATCTCTCTCGTTTTTTACAATTTTCGCAAGATCCACCGCTCTTGGAAGATCGATGCGGGAAAAATTTGTTAGGGCGGAGCTTTAAGAATTGTCCGATAAGCCTCAAATTTATTTTCAAAGCTTTACATAAGAATTTAATTAATTCCTGATTTAACGATTTGGGAAATTCCTCCCACAACTGTGGAAATTCGGCGTAACATATACGACATTTTTGTTTGCAACAGATCGGCTTCAAACTCATTTTCAAAGATCTGTGTGAAAATACATTTGATTAGTTTTTTTAATAATTGACTTTATTTGGGAGGAAATTTTGATCAAAAGTCAAACGAACGAATGTTTATTTTTCGGTTTTCTGATTTTCAACACAATTAAAATGGCAAAATCTGTTGATTCCAACTTTTGGAGTGGAGCAAGCTATCGACGATTTGCATCTCGTACTGCCCGGAGTACTTACGTTAAATTTAAGGCCTCTAGCCTTTTATAGGTTCTGACATCGACGCGTTCACTCATTAAAGGACAGTCCGAGACAGAAAATGACTTGATTTCATCCACTTCGCTATTTATTTTAACTAAGAATATAATATATTATAAATACATATGTATGTGGTCGGCGAAGCTGCTTAATTTGCATAAAATAAATATAACGTTTTTAAGCATTTACAATGGGTGTCCGGTCATATAGATAAAGCAGCCTGAGCGATCTCGCAACTGATAATATTAGCATGGTATTTCTGCTTAAAAATCTCTTATTTATATGTCATATTGATTTGGCACTCTTCTCTGTTACGATCATTTCATTGCCCTAGCAATAACTTATGCTAAGACCTCGATTGTGCGCAGCGAGCAAGTTAGTTCGTTCGCTTCGTGAACTTGGTACACATCGGCCACCTGCATTATTTAAATATCAAAATAATAATTTTATTATTTTTTCGCCTACACCAACTGAAAAATCTTGATAGAGCAACCATGGGCTTAGGGTATATAACCGCGAGCACAATAATCAATAATATAAAGCTTAATTTTTGTTTCTCAAAACCCACCTCTCTTGTATGGAAAATGCATGTCAACGGTTGTATGAAGTTTTCAGCTTGCAACTTCACCCCAACTGAGTAAAATAGGCGGTATATGCTGGTATAGGCTGGAAATGGGTTTGATTTGAAAAATGGGTAGCAATGTGACCGGGCAAGAACGTGTGTTTTGCCAGGTCAGAAAATGTTCACCTCGCACCTATGCAATCATGCGTTCCAACGGCCTTGAGGGCTGGCCTTACCCAATAAATTTTTCAGTAAACAAAGTATTATTAATTAGAACCAATTTTCCAATTGCCTAAAGTGCTGACTTGAGTGACAGTTGTTGTGCCCATTTTTGGTTTTCTTTTTGCTATAATTAAATCTCTTTAACTGGGTATAAACTCCAAGTCACTGCTATAAGACATTAAGTAAAGGGGTACATATGTACATTGTTGGACTAATTTTATACCCTGAACCCATTAAAAATGGGTGAACAGAGTATTTTGTATTTGTGCACATGTATGTAACAGACAGAAGGAAGCATCTCCGACTACATAAAGTATATATATTCTTGATCAGCATTAATAGCCGAGTCGATCTAGCCATGTCCGTCTGTCTGTCTGTCCGTCCGTCCGTATGTATGAACGCAAGGATATCAGAACCTATAAGAGCCAGAGAAATTTTAACTGTAGGTCCTCCTAACAACCGCGCAGATCGAGTTTGTTTCCGATATTCGATAACTTGCCTCGTTTCCAAGTAATCGATAAAAATCGATATCGAAATCCTGTTTTTTGAGCAATTTCGGCAAATAATATGAGCTAGAGTCACCAAACTTGACATTTAGCTTCAAGAATAGTATATATATATCAAGTATCTTTCATTTTATACCTATCGCCACCTCTCCGCTACCATCGCAAATCAAGTTAATTATCCAACTTGTATTGCCCATCAATTTAAGCCACATTTTATATGCAATTGAATTTTTGAGAATACACAAATTAAAGAATATTCTACAATAAGATGTACTGTCGAAAATTTCATTAAAATCGGTTAAGAAACACAAAAGTTATGTCGCACGTGTTAGCAGCATAGCTGCTGCGCAAATTCCAAGAATTTCTGTATACATGTACACACTCACGTTCATGCGCGTCTACTTTGAATTCTATCAACAGCATCGCAATTGCGATTGTATTGTTTTCTGTGCTGCTATTTTAATTGGTTTGTTTGCTCATTAAAACTCAATTTTTGGTGTGGCCCTTGAGTAGAGGCAGCGGTAAGTGGTGCGATTAGTTGCGAGTTCGAACCCTGCCAAGGGAATAATTTTTAATGTCGAGGCAATTTCTTGAAATTAACTTATTAATTAAATTATTATTATTTTTAAGAAATAAAAAAATGAAATAAGAGCGCAAATTTTGTGTTTCTAAAGATTCATTTTATCAACTTTTTTTTGTATAAATTATTTTTTACTTCACCGGTCGAACTAGTTACCGACGTATTTAACTTAAAAAATACAAATAGTATTTTTTGGCACTCTTTTATTTTTTAATAAAATAAAAATAGTAATATATAATTAATCATTTAATTTAAAGAAGTTATATAAATATTTGCGACGACTTTAAAAAACAGATTTTCTACGGAGGCAACCTCAGTACACAGCATGCATTCATATGTGAATACAAATTTGGGATAGGTGCATGATCAGCGCTACAAATCTAATAAAATTTATTTCTTTTCCAGCAAAAGAGCTGTGAATGACAGCACATTCGAATATTCTGTCATGTATGTATACTAACACACATACAAACATAATTGCTTGCTCGGCTCTCATAGACCCGAAGCTCAGAGCACATTAAATTTTTAGCTTTTCGCTCTTTCGGCTGTGAGAGCGCAATGGTACTGATTTCGTTCTCGCTCTCAAATTTCAAAAAAGCAAGCTATATTGTAGCATTTTGTTTTATGGCGTTACTCATCTTAGTGTTTATATTGTCTTTGATATAGCTCCAAAGGTTTTAAGTTTAATTTTATTTATTCCAACATTATGTTTACTTTTTAATTCTTGTAATTGAATTTCTTCGGCACGTAACACTTTTTAATAAAACTTATCGTTCTACTAGAATCTATCAGGCATTCTATAAATAAGGATATTTCTGTGTTAGCATTGCAAAAAAAATTATTTTTAAGTTGCTTAGATATTCATTCTTTTCTCGACTATTTGTTGTCTTCTCATAGATGCTGCAGTCTTTGGGTTCATGTCTTAATTTTGCACATGCAATGAATGCGCGATCTTCCCGCTTAGGCTCACGTCACTCCTTGGCCATGTGTCCCTTGCTGCTGCCATTGTAGCACTCGACGCACAATTACACCTGACTGCAGGCCCGTAGCAAATCAGCTTTCGAAGCAAAATGCTGGTGTCTTTATCCGGGATACTTTCTATGACGTATTCCAAAAACTCGTCTTCTGCTACTTAGTTTAAGGCTGTTCGCCAGAAAAAGCTTTGCGTTAAAATATTTGCAGAAACTTTCAGTATTTTGCCATGTGCGCTTTTCTAGGGACTGGCGCATAGACAACTTTGACTCCTTGATGTCGAATACGTTGCCCATATCGTTTAACAGGTCGTCTAAAGTCTCGCCCACGAACATTGAGTTTGAGAACATTCTTCTTGTGCTTGCCTTTGACCTTACTGCAAATAAATACACGCAGAATCTTGTCATCCACTTTATAGTTTAAGCGTACGTTATTCAGTTGTGCCAGTCAAACGTTAAAAAATTCCTAGCCGTCAAATATAGGTAACATTTCGTTAAGTGTTTCCAACGAAACCGTGCTGGCCATAGTGTTTGTCGTATTTGCTTGCATCTTCATTTTTTCCATTTCGCTTTCCAAGCTTTGTATTTTCTGTTTCTTCTTTAAAATTTCAAATTTGAATAAAATGATGTCTAGATATTCACGTTGTCCTTTTTTAACTACTGATACACATTTGTCTGCCATCTCGCTTCTTCCTTCTCTTCGGTTGTTTCCTCTACATTGTCGTTGCCTTCTGCACTCTTTCCATTGTCTTCTTAATTTTCTTGGCGTATTGACCGATCGTTGTTGTTGTCTGTCGAAATTTCGTCGTACGATTTGCGTACTGGCATTATCGATTCCAGAAATTTCTTGATTTCCTTGCACCGCATTATTGTTTCTTGTTTCATTTTCGCCATTTTCGCTTGTATTGTCGCCTTAGATCATTTTTTCTGTATTCATTTTCTTATTTAAACCAAAACAGCACTTACACACACTTTGTAGTCTTCTTATTAGGATGTCCTTACTCGTTCACCGTTGTTGCAGGGGTTGCAGCCGCTGCACTTTCTACTCCTCATTCCTTTTATACTTTTTATATTAAGGTCATGGCTAAAGCTTTGGTTTAACATTCACTTCTCCTTTTGTGCGTAGGAATATTTATTTAAATTCCGTTGGGTGCCAATTAACAATTTTGTGGTACTGATAAGACCATATGCTGACCGACGGATTCAGCAATAAAACACTTTGAGAATTTAAACCGAATATTTATTGAATTAAATTAAAAGCTAACTTATCCAAAACCCTTAGACCGCGGTAGCCCCAGCGGCAGAAAGCTGACCCATCGCCTCGTGACGATGTAAGGCATCGGAGCTCGTCGCTGTGGCCGTTGACCGGCCTTGATGCAATTAAATAACTCTAAACTTTCTTCGTGCCAGCTGACTACGCCTGCTGATTAATCGTCAAATGCCGGCAAACTACAAATTTCCTGTAGAGTGGACCTAGGCGGATTGAGTTTTATAACCCTGGCTTACAACGCTACTTTACAAGTGGCGCCCGAGCAGGGACACAAGGTTCGAAGGGGCGTATCATTAACGTGGCCTAAAAACCCACGAAAGTGCCACCAGAGTGTATTTAAGTCCCAGAAGACAGTCTTAACTGAAAAGTTAGCTGCCCGCAGCATAGATAAGGCAAGCAGTAGAGCCCAACTGGGGTGTCGGCGGCCAATGCACACGTGCAGTCAGGCAACCGGCGCAACAACAGGCGAACAGATAGGAAAGCAGAGACCCGAAAAACTAGCGGATAGGAAAATAATGTCTCGCTGAGCGAGGGAAGCGATCGTGTGAGCAGAGTGTGCGTGAAAAATATACAAACAAACATACACCCATACGTACAGGCGTGAGCTCGCGGTCGAGAAACGACTGAGCGCGTAC
Organism: Drosophila borealis; assembly: GCA_035045885.1. Taxonomy (NCBI): domain Eukaryota; kingdom Metazoa; phylum Arthropoda; class Insecta; order Diptera; family Drosophilidae; genus Drosophila; species Drosophila borealis. The sequence goes on from JAWNOR010000195.1 coordinate 576,470, forward strand.
AAACAAATTCACCTGTCGAAACATATCACGACGGGAAAAGTAGTGTATAAGGACAATTTGGTCGAATTTTTACATTTAAAAAATCATGGCAGTGAATGAATTTGTTTGGAACAAATAAAATTGTGGAAACAAAAACTAAATAAAAAACATGGATGTTTAAATAAATAGTTAACAGTAACAAGACGACGTCGTGGGTTTTTTTTTATTTTTTTTTTTTGATCATTCAAGTCAAAAAACGAGACGGTTTGCGTGCCAAACGATAATGAAGTGAAAGTGACACACAATTAGGCGCGGTACCACTGTGGGAGAGTGGAGTGAGCGTGAAAAAAGGTATCATAGGGCAAGGCTGATACGCAGCGTCAAACAAAGTGGTGCGCATAAACATAGTGAACGGTATGTGGTTGACTTGCAGGAATTAGTGCACTATGCTGGCTACAGCCAGGGTAGCCAACATCGCCAACTGAAGATTTACCACGGGCCGGCCAAGAAGACGTCCAAGAAGGCTCCGGTGAAGACAGAAGACCGAGAGGCGACAACTCGGGTACCGGATAGGCTAAGATATATTGTACTAATTGATACGCTAACTAACTAGTAAGCAAAGCCCATTTGTACGCGGCACCATAGGAGGTTACAAAAGCTAAGGTAGTGTTATTAATAACAGCACGCAAGATGAGCATCACTGTGGGACGAGGGGTGACGATCACACACGGTCAGGTGGGGGGCTGGGACGCGGGTTCAAATGTGAGTACTAGAAAAATGTTAACAGGAGAAGCAGACGAGAATATATGTTAAAAGATTATAGTTTCCACCGCATGGCGAAAAGGACGAAAATGGGTCGTAAGACGCCGATGCTGATCAGCAGCCTCAATTTAAATACGACAAGCGTGAGTATCGGACGTGTGGACGGAGCAATTAGAAAAGAGAATTGGGGGCAACGAATTAGGGGAATTAGGGCCACGGAATCTGACACAATCAATAGGATCAGTTATATACAAAGAGTTTTCGAATTGATTTTTTTGCTAACAATTCGGCGATCGAGGCCGAATAGAGACCATTTGTTTTCAGACCTCTTATTCTATGGTGGAGCGATCCCTGCAGTACCCATTACGGTGACCAACCTTAACATAAGCCGCGTCGGAGAGATCCTAACGGTTCCCTACCCTTTCCAAAAAGCAAATTACTCTGTGGCGGAGGGATCTCCACAGCTCCCTACCCCCTTTCAGCATCACGTGGATCTGGGCTGATTGAGTTTTAATGATAAAGCTTCTCCCAGGGCTACTATGTATTCCGAAGACAAGGTTTGGTTGGATAACTTTATGATGTGAACCGCGTTTGGCTGGGTATGTATGCAAGTTAACAGAGCCGCCTAATTCTAAGTCAACGGCCGCGCATTTGAGTTCAGCGCTCTAGCTGCAACAGTCAGCGACGGAAACAAGATACTTTTGTTTTGTCGCAAGAATTTTCGTTATCGCCTACGATTATTCTGAGTCGGCTTGCCGACCATGGCTTTGTAGCGTGTTATTTAGAGTTATGCTTCAATTTATTGTCTTTAGCTTAAGCTGCATCAATATTGTAAGCGAAATTCAGTTCTGTTTAAACATCCAAAAAAGGGGAATTCTTCTGAAAAACATTTCTCCGGCATTGTCGTATTTTATAACATATTCTTTTATTGCTGCGCCACAAGGCCAGCGATTGGAAAGCTTCAAGCCACCATCCCAATCTCCAGATATGCAGCAATATGACCAACTCTGGACAACCTAATCTTCAGTGATCCTGCAATTGGAATAACTCTGGGGTACTTAATCTTCAGAGACCGTCTCTGAATTCTTGCAATCTCGCCAGTGACGACGGCACCTAAAAGGAGTGACGGCGCACGCAGGCAACAGTGAATTCTCGAAAAAAATTTTAACTTACAACTGCAAAATAAATCGTGAGAAAAACTTTCAACATGTTCATAGAATAATACCCTTATAAGTGTTAGTGAGCTAGACGAATCGGAATCGAGTTCACGCAAGATTCCCGTTGAATTAAAACAATTTAAAGCAAGCGAACGCGAGAACTGGTAATCCGATCAAAACTCAATACAAAAAATGCCGCTTAACGAGTCCGAAATAAAAATGCTACTCGCCCAAGTGCTTGAACAAAAAATAAAAGACTTAGAAAGCAAATTTACCAACACATTAGTGACTGTATCCGAAGTAGAAGTATTTAAAGATGCTGGAATATTACCAGACATACAATGCAACGAATGATTAGATATGTGAAGTCAATACCTTACCTTGAGGGAAAACACGAAGCGAAAAGCCGCCCATACAGCTTATACAATTTTTGAAAAGTATAAAGGAAGTTCAAAACAATACCAGGCACTGGCGATTATTGGAAATAAAATAAATGGCCCTGCCGATATGGTGCTGTCTTCGTATGACACGCCACTGAATTTCAAAGCCATCATTAACAGATTTGACTTTACATACGCCGATAAACGACCTATTTACCTAATTGAGCACTATCGACTCAGCTTGAAGGAAATGTGACCATAATACAGTATAACGATGAGATCGAGCGTAAATTAACGCTCCTCATTAATAAGTCAATAATGACTTACGACAGCACTTTGGCTGCATATCTTAGCGAGAAATACAAAACAGATAAATTGAGGGTATTTTTTTCGAGCACCAAAAATCCTTGACATTCTTTTTTCGGCACGACCTAAAGACCTGCCATCAGCTCTCGCTGTAGCTCAAGTATTTGAGTCTAACCATGAACGCTTCCAAATTGTAAATAATTATGCAAAAAGTCTTGAGGAGAGAGCTCAACGGAATAAGCAACGACAACAACAAAATGTATTTTTAGCATTTTTAGCAAGCAAAAACCTCCGAATAACACCCCTTTTCCAAAACAGTAGCCACCTTAACCTATGGCAGCTAAGCAAATAATACTGTACTATGATTTCCAGAACGAACGAAATTTCGCGTAAAACGAACGTGAATTACTTGCCATAGAGTGGTCGTTAAAACACGAAGAAACTATCTATATAGCGTAAAAAATCTGGATATTTACACCGACCATCACCCGCATACGTTCGCAGTCTCAGACAAAAATCCAAACACGAAAATAAAGATATGGAAAGCATTATGCTCGAATCTTCTTTAAGCCTGGGAGAGAAAATTTTGTTACCGACGCCCTGTCACGACAAAATTTTGGCCACCATACATAGCAATCTGTCGCTAACGTATACGATCGACTCCATGAAAGCGCAGTCCCTTCAACGCGCACTATTGTTATGTTCGGTCAGAAAACAAGGCATATCAAACATTTTTATTACCGAAAAAGCCTAATAGAAAATGTGTATGACGCGGAAAAGAAAGATGAAGTGAAAGCAATTATGTTTGCATTTATCCAAAGTAAACTAGTGGAAAGCTTTCCGACAACAACATTCTGGAATTCCAGAAGAATGGTCAGTGACGTTCTGGACAAAAATGAACAAAAGAAAATTAAATTAAACAAATAACACAAGACTATTTTTTCTTAAAAATAGCCAACCTGATAAATGAAATAGTAACGAACTGCGGAGTTTGTAACAGAGCCAAATACGACCGACACCCACAAAGATCTCCCATCCCTTCTCAGGTTGTTGCAACAGATAAAAAATATTTTTTAACTTGCATAGATACATTTTCAAAATTTGCTAACTTCTAGGACTAAAATAGACATAGAGCCACATATTTCACAACTTTTGAATTTTTACACACATACCAGAAACATATACTGTGACAATGAGCCACCTTTAAGTTCAGAAACAATCAAATCACTTATAGAAAATAGTTTCCATGTCCAAATTGATAATTATCCACCACTCCATAGTACGTCAAATGGGCAAGTAGAGAGATTTTATAGCACTTTCGTGGAAATCGCTAGATGCCTGACATTAGAAAAAACCCTGAACGACACGTTTGAACTGACACTTCTATTAACAATAGAACAGAACAAGACAATACACTCTATCATAAACAAGAGACCAATTACCTAATACATTCGTCCTCACCAGAATTCGAGGCAGAAATAAGAGATAAAATTAATAAAGATCAGAAACTAATAAAGGGGAGGGAGGTCCATAAGGACAATTTACGATAAGTTCCATTTCTTACTCTTTTTTATATTTTTTTACTTCGGCGTTCAACTGTGCTACTTTTCGTAATATTACCAAAGCTAAAAGATTACTCAAACTCGGATTACATCCCACTAATGGTCGGAAATGCAATTATCTGGCAAAACTTTAAGTATCTCAGACACTCATCGAACTCAACCATGTACTCGGAAATAGTCGAGGAAGCAAGATTGCTTATGAACCAAAAATCTGACATAGGTCATATAAAATCACTTTTAGAAACGGTTAACATCCACCATAGACAAGAAGCATTATTAAAAATTAAAATTCAATCAACAGAGGTTAATCAAATCAATAGACAGACAGGCAGTTATAAACACTCTGTTACAAGAACAAATTAATAAATTAACCGAAACTGTAAACATTATCGTCAAGGTTGCCAAAGCGAAACAAGTCGAAACGGGTCACCTCTATGACATACTAATCTCAGGGGATAGAATTCTAATCTTAAAACTCGAGACATTAATGTTGCCAGTTACACTTGCAAATATTAAAACTATAAGCCCCGCTATTCTCGACTCTAAAGAATTAGGAAACTGCACATTTACGCTCACGTCAACATTTTGCAAGCAGCTACGCTCCACAACATGCACACCTTGAACCACTGGACGTAGTGGACGACGGAATCATAATAAAAAAGGATGCGACTGCTAAAATAAAAATCAGCACATTCCTGCTGACATTCAACGACGGAGTCGATTAAATGGGTCGCTATTCAGGAACATAAAAAATATCGTCAGAAGACACCCAGGATCAGCAACATCGACACTGCTGAATATTACTGAGCATCAGGACATTTTGAGTCTACCATTTCTGCAAAGGCTGAACATTAAAAACTTGCGATACATTGGCGTCATAGAAGGCATGTTGACAACAAGACCTGCAATGTTCAGCGCATCCATCATTTTTATCCTAATTATTGAATTCTTTCTCTGGAAGATGTATCGGAAACGGAAAAGAGCTAACCACCAGTCTTCCATAAAAATCGTTATCGACAGCCTGAGGAAAACCGATGACGGCCTTCAACTTAGCAAGGGAGGAGTTAACCCATCCGGCCAATAATTAGTCAACGGCCGCTCATTCGAATTCAGCGCTCTAGCTGCAACAGTCAGCGACGGTAACCAGATACTTTTGTTTTGTCGCAAGAGTTTTCGTTATCGCCTACGATTATGCTGAGTCGGCTTGCCGACCATGACTGCAACAATATTGTAATCGAAATTCAGTTCTGTTTATACATCCAAAAAGGGACTGCTTCTGAAATGCATTACTCCGGCATTGTCGTATTTTATATCATATTCTTTTATTGCTAATCTCCAGATACGCACCAATAGGTCCAACTCTGGACAACCTAATCTTCAGTGATCCTACAATTGGAATAACTCTGGAGAACTCAATCTTCAGAGACTCTGCCATTGAATTCCGAATTCTTTCAATATCACCAGAGACGACGACACCTAGAAAGAATGACGGCGCATGCAGGCAATCGCGTAATTTGCATAGTTGAGTCAAGCTTTGAAGAAAATGCAGATTAATTGGTGCGCCGATTTTGGGAGGTAGAAGATTGCGAGGAAACTTCAGCTATCACCTCAAGGTAAGAAAATGATTGTAAATATAGCATTTCATTTGGCTAAAATTTTTTTCTTGAAAATCATATCAACAAGCTTTTGGTAGGTTCCTGACCCTGGAACGGAATCTCCAATATCGTACTTACCCTAAGAGTCAATATTCAAATATTTAAAGGAATACTTAGATCTGGGTCATATGTTGTTTGTCGTCCCAGCCCTAAAGTATATCGGTGGGAAAATTTAAGTTTGTTAATTCAAGGCATATATCATCCTTTAAAATAAATGTTCCCCCGGAAATATCTACTACAAACATTTCTTGTAAACAGGTTTAGCCGGATATTCAATAAAAACCGGTCTCCGATTTTATTACCACCTTCATCTAGTGGAAACTTTGCTCCGTCAAAAATTTAATTTTCCTCTAGTGCTTGCCTATCAAAACATTACATCTTAACTTCCTGTATGTCGATTCTCTTGCCCTCAATTTTAATATTATCGCCTTTACTGACACCTGGCTAAAACAGAAAATTTCATCAATATTCCCGTATCGGAAGAGAAGTATGCATAGCCGCTGAGTCTACTTTTTCGTCAGAACTCATTGGTTTTTCCATATCGGAGATCGAGTTTGTGGGTGTAAAAGTGACATTTGGTAGTTTCTGTGTTCCGGTATTCCCCCACTATCCAAAATGTCCATTTTCCAAAGCCACCTTAACGCTATTAAATATTTGTCCTCCCTACTTTCTGATAAGCAGCTCTTCGTCGTTCTTGACGATTTAAATCTTCCAGAGGTTGCTTGGTCATTGCCAATAGGTTCAAGATTTCTATTGCCCTCTACTTCACATGAGATTATTGATGGTCTGCACGATATGTCCTTACTGCCTTACTGTCAAGGGACAGATCTCTTTATTTGATCTTCGTGTTGGATTCGTTCAACAGTGTTGTGCGCAAGTGCTAGCAAGGAATTGACTAATCGCGTCCGTTGTTTTCGTAAGGCTGATTTTTATCAACTCAATCATTTTATTCTGCAAGTGGATTGGTCCCAACTGTACAACTGTGCAGTCAATAATGTAGACCTTTAACTAATTAATGATACCTTGCTCGCTCTTTGATATATGCGTCTCTCTTGATTACCCAACGATGTCTGATAGGGCTTCTCGATTCTCAGGGGAACTAATGAAATTAAAAAATGTAAAGTCGAAATTTATAAAAAAATTTAAGAAATCGGAAAATCACTCTGATTTCCCTCGTTATGTAGTTGCTGGATCAAACTTTTCTATGCAAAATTCCATATGCTATAACGCTTACCTTCGCCGTTGTCGCCTTCAGTTTTCACTAGTCCTAAGCAATTTTTCATATTTGTTAACCCCAAGCTTAAAACATCTTTTTTGGCATCTTCGGTTAAGTTTGCAGATGGGATCACGAGTACTAATCCAGGCTTTGCCGATCTGTTCTCAAAATTTGTTCAAACTACCTACCCCTCTAGGTAAAACAAAAGTCAGAATTCTCCTCATCAGTTACGAAGGACAAACTGCATCTTCAATCCTATTATTACTGAAAGTTCGCTACTCTTCGACCTTAACACAGACATGCCGGTATACTGATGGTGTTCCCGCTTGTGTGCTCAGGTACTGTGCTGCAGCAGTATGTAAAACTATTTTTAAACTTTGTGAATTGTCCATCTTCATAGAAAAGGGAATAAATCCAATTTTGGGAGAACCGTCACATCTCAGTTGCAACAATCATGGATTCGTATATATCTGCAACGACTAATCTTCTTGAGTTTACTTCCCTAGTTACTGAAGGTTTTAAAAAAAGAATGTAAATAAAACCACTGAATACATGTATACTGATACTCAATTCTACTTAAGAAATTATGCCTTCTCGGCTTCCCAGTCAATCTTCTAAGCGGGATCCTAGAGTATTTGAGTAACAGATTCCAAGAGGTTCTTTTCAGAAATTTGTTTTCTAAAGTATTCAGGTGATTTCCGGTGTTCACCAAGGTAGTCCCCTTGGCCCGCTACTTTTTACTATTTTCATCAATGACCTTCCCTCGCTCGATACTGTCTCACTCTCGAGTACTAATTTTATGATCTAAAGTTCCTTTCATTTAAAAAGATGGCCTTTTGTAATCCCGACGTTATTGCCTTTCAGTCTTGGTGCCAAGTTAACCTGTTAAATCTAAGCTGTTCCAATGTAAGGTAATAACTTTCTTACACCCTTGATAGCTTACCGCTCGAGCGTGTCACTAGTACCAGTAATATAGTTAATAATCAAGATGTCACACTTGATCATAAACTTAAATTCGACTCTCATATTACGACCAATAAGGCGAGAATTGTTTTGAGTTTCATCAACCTATGACAAAAATATCTTTTAATATATCTGGTACGACCTATTCTGGAGTATGCCTCATGTGTCTGGTTACCACAATATCCCATTCATGAAATACGCAAACAATTTAAATATTAAGGACACTAAATCTATTTAATTATAACTAGTGTTAAAAGCTATAGAAAAAGCTAGATAACAAAGGTCAACTGCAAGAAATTTCATCAATATCTATTAAGATACACAGAAACTTATACTGAAAAGAGATGGTACTTTAGCGATCCAAGAATGTCTGTATAAATGTGCATCATGCATGCATATTCCTCAAATTCTTTTAATTAAATTGCAACTGAAATTTTTTTGTATGCTGTGCTGTCTTTGCATGTTTGCTAGTTTAGTTCAGCCTTTTTTCTATAAAAATGCACAGATTAGTATTGCGGTAATGTATGAGCCGATGGCAATTATATCGTTGCTTGATAGATGCAAGTGCTCGAAACTTAAAAGTTTATTTATTGTAAGGCTTGTAATAATGCTAGGCTTGTAAGGCTTGTAATAATGCTAGCTGTATCCCATAGCCCTAAAATAGGTAAAGTGAGTGTTTTTATGTGTATAAGTGTATGGGTGTATCAATAAATGCTTTTTAGCTCTTCCCAAAAATACCCTAAACTTGTTGGAAATGGGTATACAAGGTAAAACTATGGAACTGGCACATCAGACTTATTTTTTTAAATTATAGATAGTTAGCATGATTGATTGATTTTCTAATTGGCACTCCCAAGCTCTTTTATTTGTTTTTATTTCAATTTAATAGTAATAGTGTCACTATAACAACATGCCAATTAGCTTGCTATAACAAAAGGACCTCATTTTAATTAATTGATTAATTTCACAATTCTGACCACTGCTTCGAGGAAGTTGCTTGGAAAACCGTCGTTTGATCTAGTTCCACACCTGGTCACGACTTAGTTTTAATTTATCGGTTTAAGATGTTATATCAAATCGATAAGACTGTGATACACACAGCACACGCGCAGAGTTTTTTGCAAGGGGAGTGGAGGCGTCTCTTCGAGTGTTTTGTTTCATTTTTTTGTTTAAGTGTATCAGTTGTCTCGCAGAGTTGTTTTGTGCCATTGATGTATTCAGTCTAACCAAAGAAAATATAAACACTAAGATGAGAAACGCCTTACAGCAAAATGCTACTATGCACCTTGATTTCCTGAAAATTGAGAACGAAAACGAAATCAGTAGCATGGCGCTCTCACAGCCGAAAGAGCGAAAATAAAAAATAGAATGTACTTTCGGCTTAGGCACTATGAGGACCGTGCAAGAAATTATGTTTTTATGTGTGTGAATAAACATACATAACAGCAAGGCTGCAGAGTATAGTTTCATGGCAGGCGCGATAGGATCACTCATCGAAGAGACGCTAGACGCATAGGCTTATACCAAACTAGGCAGCCTGGTACGGCCGAGGAATCGTAGAAGACGCCTACCTTATCATCTATGAGTGTGGACGACTTTCAGCGGATAAACGGCAGCTTCATCACGGTAGATATCTTGCTCCTGAGCATGCTAAAGAACAATCAGAAGTGGAGCGCATCCAGCACCTTTGCAGCAGCAGTAAAGGCTAAACTTAGGAGACTTGAGCGCGAACGGCGAACGGAGGATAATATGGTAGCAGGAACAAACCAAACAAACCTCAGAAGGAATGCTTTACGGCCGTTCCGCAGAAATTAAGGATATACTATTGTAAATATACAAATTACAAATAAAAACAAGTAAGAGGTTCTAGTCGGGAGCTCCCGACTAGGGGATACCCTGAACCCTCTGCTTCCAACACCAAATTCAGCTCGCGCTACGCGCTCACATGCTTTAGTAGTAATAAAGAAAAATTAAAATACAAATAAAAATTGTTCCCTTGACAGGGTTCGAACTCACAACTAACCGCACCACTTGCCGCCGCCTCTACTCAAGAGCCACACCCATAATTGAGTTTTAATAAGAAAAAAACAACTAAGCACAGAAAACAATACAATCTCAATCACATTGCTGTTGATATAATTCAAAGAAGACGCGCATGAATGTGTGTGTGTACAAGTATACAGAAATTCTTGGAATTTGCGCTAGCTGCTGCTAACACGTGCGCACATAACTTTTGTGTTGCTTAAACGTTCTAAATGAAATTTGCGACAGTACATCTTATTGTAGAATAGAATATAAAATATTTGTGTATTCTCAAAAAGTCAATTACATATAAATTATGGCTTAAATACAAGTTAGATAATTAACTGGATTTGTAGCATTGTGGTGGTAGCGGGAAGGTGGCGATAGGTATAAAATGAAAGATACTAGATATATATACTATTCTAGAAGCTACATGTCAAGTTTGGTGACTCTAGCTTATATTACTTACCAAAATTGCCCAAAAAACAGGATTTCGATATCGTTTTTTATCGATTACTTGGAAACCGGGCAAGTTATTGAATATCGAAAACAAACTCGATCTGCGCGGGCACTACAAGAATATATATACTTTATGGGGTCGGAGATGCTTCCTTCTGCCTGTTACATACATTTGCACAAAAACATTTTACCTATTTTACCCATTTTCAAAATGGGTTCAGGGTATAAAAACACACGAGAGAAAAAAAAAATCTCGTCAGATCTATACAGATGCTGAAATTTGGCGATTATCATACCCATATTCCTTAACGTGACAAATAATCAGTTGGGTGCAACAAATTAAATGTCAGATAAAATATGTTTTCTTAAAAACTAGTAAGGACAATAATTAAATATTATAAATATTTTGATTACTTACATGACTTGTTTTATAGCAAAAAAACATAACAGACAGGAAAAACAACAAATTGTATGCGATTGACATAACGATGTTCATTCTACCGAAAGAAATTATAAAAATTTAATTACTAGTAATCTCTGAAATATACAATCTAGTAAGATACACATTGATTCAAATGCAATATCTTTAACTAGTAATGTCGGCTTGTTAAGATCACAAATTTCAAAGGATATATATAATGAACAGGTAAGAGGCTCTAGGGTGGAGTTGCTGACTAGGGGATACCCTCAAACTTCTTCTACCAACACAAACTGCAAATTGCTACGAGCTCGTTTACTTTAGCAGTAATAAAAATGACAACTAAGAGATCTTAGTCAGAAGTTCCCGACTTAGGGGATACCCTGAACCGACTTCTTCCAACAAGCAATAGCTAAAAAGGAACGATTCCACATATATATATACTATTCTAGAAGCTACATGTCAAGTTTTGTGACTCTAGCTCTTATTATTTACCAAAATTGCTAAAAAAAAAAAAAAAACAGGATGTTTATATAGATTTTTATCCATTACTTGGAAACGGAGCAAGTTATCGAATATCGGAAACAATCTCGACTAGGAGGACCTACAGCTTCCATTTATCTAGCTCTTATAGGTTCTGAGATCCTTGCGTTCATACATACGGACGGATGGACGGACGGACGGACGGACGGACGGACGGACAGACAGACAGGCGGTCATGGCTAGATCGATTCGGCTATTAATGCTGATCAACAATATATATACATTGTGGGGTCGGAGATGCTTTCTCCTGCTTGTTACATACATTTGCACAAATACATCATACCCTTTTTACCCATTTTTAATGGGTTCAGGGTATAAATATAAATCTTAGCCTAAATATAAATCGAACCTGTGACAGATACTTGACGGCTACATAAAAATAAAGCTCTTATGGAAAAAATCTAATAGGCTCTGGACGGGAATTCCCGACAAGGGGATACCCTGAACCCTCCTATTCAAACACCAAATGCAGCTCGCGCTACGCGCTCGTATGCTTTAGTAGTAATAAATATAAATTTTAAAAAAATTCCTTCGGAAGGGTTCGATTTCGCAGCAGACCACACTACTTGCAACCACCTCTACTCAACAGCCACACCAATAATTGAGTAATAATTAGAAAAAAAAACGGATTAAAAAAGCAGCGCCGAAAACAGGACAATCGCAATTGCGTTGTTGTTCATAGATTTCAATAAAGACGCGCATGAATGTGTGTGTAAGTTAGCCACTGACTATTGATATTTGCTGACCCAGCGTTCTGGGGAAGCCAATGACCAGAGTCATGATCGCTGCGGGTATGACGCAACTAGTTGCGAGGCGCTAACGCTGCACTTGTGAGGACAGCGACAGCGGATCTGCGACAGCGACACGACTCAGGCTAGCTTTACTTTTTCTAACCAAAATGAAATTTCTTTAGTATAAGTTTGGATATGAAAAAAGCGTAGCGTACCGCTTCTTTGCATAAATCACTCTTCTTAGTTAACTCAACTGCATTTTCAAATGCAAATAATCAAAACAATAAAACTGCATATATAAAACCCACAAGTGGGATAATTTTTTGATAATTTAAAATTTAAAATTCGCAGCAACAATACAACAAGTGAAATAAAAAAGAACTCGAGAAATTTATCTACAAGAGGAGCTACGCGCAAAAATAAAGCCACAATACAACGTTCAGCGAAGAATACTTTTGTGATGGCAGCGAGGAAGTTCATCGTAGCGTAGATTAGCCATAGTCTCAATAGAATCATGTAAGTGACTTGCAACGTGAGAAAAGATATAATTTTAAGCCGATGCGCTAATTCGCTGTTTGAGATATTTCATCTTAGAGAGTTTTAGAAAAAAAAATATAAAAAAAAAATTTATTATAACATTTTTATAAACATCAACAATTTGTAAAACCTAATTCAACACAAAAGTAAGCAAAAAGAAACCTACATTTTTATATTTATATAGAATTTTTTATAACAGTTCGAAAAATTTGAAATCACTCTGTGTGATGAATGGTTTTGCTTAGAATTTTTTTTAGGTTCGAATGAGTGACTGTGACTCCGACGTACGCGATCAGGGACACAATGACAGCGACTATAGTGTTTAGTGCGTTTAATAGGATGATTTGACACTTTACAGATATCAAGGTGTGCTGTTCTGACTGAACCAGACACAAAAACAGATTAAGCTATGGATCCGGAGCAGTTCCGCATGATAACTGATCACTTACGTATCTTGGAGGGAGGGCACGCATAGCGCCTACAGACTTTTCAGAAAATACGACCAAAGCTCCCGTTACTACCAAGCCATCTCAATAATTAAAGTAAAATCAGAGGTTCGGCGGACGCGGTTCACGCTTCGTTTAACACACCGTTAAACTTCGAGGCCGTCAAAGCAATACTCGATTTCACGTGTAGCGACAAGCGGCCTATCCATGTGATCGAGCAGGAAATGGGCACGCTTAGGCAGGGCGTCCCGTCTATCCTAGAATACTACGATGAGGTTGAAAAAAAACTCACGCTATTCAGAAACAAGGCCCATATGACTAATGATATGACTCTGGCAACGGGCATGTGTGAGAAATTCAGGGGTGACGCGCTCCGCGTATTTGTCTCTGGACTTAAACGCAGTTTAACCGACGTGTTTGTTGCGGCTCACCCTTTAGATTTGCCGACGGGGCTGGCACTAGCCCAGGAGGTCGAGGCTAATCATGAGAGATATGCTTTTGCGGCAAGCTTTGCCAGGGGTTAAGGAATAAGCGCAGTTTTATGCTTAAAAGATGGCATGTTAAAATATGGTGTGACTTCGGAGGCGTTGCAGTAATGCAAATGTACGAATGTCAATCACACGAATCACATCGAGGCACCACCTGCGGTTAAGGCAGATTTCCTGCGAGTGCTTCACCGAAACAAAAAGGCTTTTGCGGACTCTAACAAGGCGCTGCTTTATAACACGGCTGTCGTGGCCATGATTCGTACGACCGACGAAAATGTGGTCTACTCATACCCCTATCCCAGGGGTATGGAAGATTTTGTCGCCTCAGAGGTCAACGACCTCCTAAAAGACGGCATAATCAGAAACTCCAAATCTCCGTACAACAATCCGTTGAGGGTGGTAGACAAAAAAGGCACAGATGAGTTGGGCAATAGAAATAAACGTCTAGTGATAGATTTTGGGAAGCTCATCCTCAAAACCATTGCCGACAAATACCCGATGCCAAGCATCACCATGATATTGGCTAATCTGGGTAAGGCCAAATACTTCACGACGCTCGACCTAAAATCAGGTTATCACCAGATTTCTCTGGCAAAGCAAGATCGTGATAAAACGGTTTTTCCGATTAACGGTGGAAAGTACGAATTTTGTCGACTCCCCTTTGGTTTGAAGAATGCTGCGAGCATTTTTCAAAGAACCATGGATGACGTTCTTCGCAAGCAGATTGGAAATTCATGCTACGTTTACGTGGATGACGTCATCGTATTTTCGGGAAACGAGTCAAATCATGTCGGGCATGTCGACTGGGTGTAAAAAAGCCTTTTAGACGCGAACATGCGCGTGGCACACAAGAAGTCACAATTCTTTAAAGAAAGCGTCGAGTATCTCGGCTTTTAGTGACTAAGGATGGAGCGAAGTCAGATCCAGAGAAGGTAAAAGCTATCCGGCAATAAGCTGAGCCGACTACAGTATTCGGTGTAAGATCTTTTCTGGCTTTTCCGCTGCTTTATCAAAGACTTTGCGGCAATAGCAAAACCGATCTCCGACATCCCGAAGGGAGAAAAACGTGTCCATTAGCAGCTACAAGTCTAGATAGATACCAGTACAGTTCAACGAGGCTCAGCGCAACGCGTTCCATAAACATCAAAACATTTTAGCGTCAGAAGACGTTATACTAAAGTACCCGGAAGACAAAATACCATTTGATTTGACCACAGATGACTCAGCCTACGGCATTGGCGCAGTTCTGTCACTGAATGGCCGACCTATAACGATGACATCCCGGTCTTTAAAAGATAGAGAAGCTACTAACGAGCGAGAGTTGCTTGCCATCGTCTGGGCATTGGGAAAACTGTAGCACTTTCTTTACGGGGTTAGGGATATAAACATTTTCACTGATCACCAGCCTCTCACGTTCTCGGTATCCGAGAGCAATCCCAATGCAAAACTAAAGCGCTGGAAAGCGCGCATTGATGAAACAGGGGCTAAGCTTTTCTATAAGCCTGGTAAAGAAAATCATGTAGCGGACGCGCTGTCGCGCCAGAACGTGAACGCCCTGCAGGGTAGCCGCGATGAACCAGAATCTGACGCCGCCACGATTCACAGTGAATTGTCCCTGTCTTACACAATCGATTCAACGGAGAAGCCCCTAAACTGCTTCCGGAACCAGGTTGTATTAGAGGAATCTCGCTTTCCTCTAACAAGAAATTTCATACTTTTCGGCGAGAAAACCCGCCATTTGATAAACTTAACCGATACGGTCGCCCTCATCGAAACGATAAAGGCCATCATTAACCCAAACGTGGTTAATGCGTTTCACTGTACTCTCCCAATCTTGGCCAGTTTCCAGCACGAGTTGGTAAGAGCCTTTCCGACTACGAAGTTTTGGTATTGCAAAAACTTCGTGGCCGACGTGTTCGACGTCAATGATAGAAGAGAAATCATCACTAGGGAACACAATCGAGCCCATAGGCAGCTCAGGAGAATGTAAAACAGGTCATGACGGAGTACTATTTCCCTAAAATGACCAAATTAGCTAATGAAGTGGTCCTTAACTGTAGAATTTGCACGAAAGCAAAATACGACAGACACCCAAAGAAGCAGGAACTCGGCCAAACGCCACTTCCTTCACAGACTAGATAAATGATGCACATTGACATTTTCTCCACATACAAAAAATTCTTCCTACCTTGCGTTGACAAGTTCTCGAAGTTTGCGGTAGTCCAGCCTATCGCGTCTCGAACGATAGTCGTGTCTTCTATCGTGGACCACCTCTGCTGGACTTAATGAATATTTTCCCTTCGGCTAAGCAAGTGTATTGCGACAATGAGCTCGCATTCAAGTCAGAGACTATCAGGTCTCTGCTATTGAATAACTACGGCGTAAACGTGGTAAATCCGCCTCCCCTTCACAGCACGTCCAACGGTCAGGTAGAGCGCTTTCACGGCACTCTTCTGGAGATAGCTAGGTGCTTAAAGCTCCAAAAGGGTATAGTTGACACAGTCGACCTTATCCTGCAGGCCACTATCAAGTATAACAATTCCATTCACTCAGTGGTTGAGAAGAAGCCTAAGGACATCCTGCTTGACTCACTGCCGGAGTCCACCCGCGAGGTTAGAGGCAGGATAGAAAGGGCCCAAATCCAGCAGAACGCTAGGGTTAATAAAATGCGTCGGAACAGAGTCTTTGAGGTAGGAGAAAAGGTCCTGGTAAAGACGAACCGCAGACTAGGCAACAAGCTATCGCCTTTGTGCATCGAAAAAAAGGTTGAAGCGGACTTGGGGACAACGGTCCTCATTGGGGGGAGGGCGGTCCACAAGGACAACCTCCGTTTAATTTAAAGCACAGTTTTTTTCATTACCATTCCGATAACAGTAGTTTCAACATTTAAGGATTACGTTCACCATACTTTCAATCATGTCCATGACAACGGCACGGGTGACGGACTACTCGCACGCGGACTACATACCGATTATGGACGGGGACATTCTACTATGGGACAGTTACGGATAGTTACGTCACACCACCAATCTCACGGACTATAGGACAATGACTGAGGAGACCATGAAGCTGACGGGAATGTTTCCACAATCTCATATGAGGAAATTGCTGGAAATTGACGTTGGACATGTACTGGACATGTTGTCCGCTCTCGATGTGCACCATCGCAAGGTAAGAAGCCTTGACTTCTTGGGAACAGCCCTTAAGGTTGTAGCGGGCACCCCGGACGCAAACGACTTCAGGAAAACATAACTGACTCAGATGCAGCTGGTCACTGCGAGCAATAGACAAATTTCTATAAATTCTAGGATGCAGGAAAAGATCAATCAACTGACCGACACCGTTAACAGAATTATTAAGTCCTCAAAAGAAAAGCAGGCCGACACTGGCCACCTCTTTGAAACCTTAAGCACACGCAATAGAATGATGATAACAGAAATAGGGAACCTTATGCTTACTTTAACCCTAAAAAAAATAGACGTAATAAACCCAACCATAATAGATCATTCTGATCTTATGAATATTCTCACTGACCAAATCATAGGGACCCCTATCACTGACATTTTGGAAGTATCTAATATTAAGGTAGAACGTAAGGACAATGTAATAAGTTTGATAATCGAGTTCCCTATAATAAGTAAGCAATGCAGGAAGATAACAATTTTCCCAGTCGCCCACAACGGTTCTGTGCTCCAACTCCACGACAATCTTGTGGCTGATTGCGACGGACAGATGTTGGCCGTAGCCAATTGTTCACAAACTGCGACTGCCACATTCTGCAAGCGTTCCAAGAGCATCAGTTGCGCACAAGGTCTCCATGCAGGGGGTACAGCCCATTGCCAAACGCAGCCGAGTCATCTTACCCCCGTCACCCTAGTGTACGACGGCATCATCATCATTAACGATCGTAGCGCAATACTCACCTACGACGATTGCACTGCGACGAAGATGGATGGGACAAACCTCGTCACCTTCTCGTCCCATGCCACTGTAAATGGCACGCAATACTTCAATCGCAAGATCGCAATTGCAAAATCGGTTCCCGGTGGTAGCGGCATCACCGTTGCTTAACATCAGCGATACTCAGCCTTCCCTACATTCACCGCCTGAGTGAAAACAACCTGAACTACATCAAAGAAGTCAGAGACAGTATTGCAGTCGGAAATACATTGGTGATTTCCTTCGGCATAATGCTGTTGGTCTGTGCTGTGGGGGCTGGAGTCTACTGGCTCCATAGGCTGACAATCAAGCGTCGAAACTCCCGGAAGATCTCAAAGATATTGGAAAACTTAAGCGCGACCGAGGACGGTCGATCTTCGAGAGGGGGAGTAGTTAACCACTGACTATTGGTATGTGCTGACCCAGCGTTCTGGGGAAGCCAATGACCAGAGTCATGTGGCGACGGATATGTCGCAACTATGTCACTGGCCGCGACGAGCGATGAGCCAGAATCTGACGCGGGTACGATTCACAGAGAATTGTCCTGACATATACAATCGATTCGAAGGAGAAGCCTTTGAACTCCTTCTGGAACCAGATTGTATTAGAGGAGGCGCGCTTTCCTCTAAAAAGGAATTTCATACATTTCGGCGAAAAACTCGCCATATAAAAAATTTCACTAATAGGGACGCCCATATTGAAACAATAAAGGCCGTCATTAACCAAAACGTGGTTAATGCATTTCACTGTAATCCTCCAGCTTTGACCAGTTTCCAACACGAGTTGGTAAGGGCCTTCCCAACTACGAAGTTTTAGTATTGCAAAATCTTCGTATCCGACGTGTTTGATGAAACTGATAGAATAGAAATCATCACTAAAGAACAGAATCGGGCCCAAAGGCGGTCCAGGAAAATGTGAAACAGGTCATGCCGGAATACTATTTCTCAAAATTACCAAATTGGCTAACGAGATTGTCTTGAATTGTAAAATTTGCACAAATGCAAAATACGACAGGCACCCGAAAAAACAGAAACTCGCCCAGACGCTAATCCCCTCACAAACTCGAGAAATTTTACATATCGACATTTTCTCCACAGACAAAAAATTCTTCTTGACTTGCGTAGACAAATTCTCAAAGTTTGCGGAAGTCCAGCCAATCGCATCTCAAACGGTAGAAGACACGCGACCGCCTCTGCTGGTTTGAATGTATATTTTACCGTTGGCAAAGCAGGTGTATTGCGACAATGAGCTCGCATTCAAGTCAGAGGCCATTAAGTCTCTGCTATTGAATAATTACGGTGTGAGTGTGGGCAGGTATGTAGAGGAGTAGGGGAGCAGAGTAGGAGTAGGGGTGTTAGTTGTGATTATCAAGCACTTGTAGATAACTGACTACACAATGGGGCTACATTTCTCTAATTAAGCGATAGTGAGGGGTGTTTGGCGGAAAGGAGCTTGCAGTCAGGTAATCAGCGACGTGAATTCAATTGTTGAGCTGCTAATTAGTTTGACCTGAAAAAAACACACGCACACATTATAGTACACTAAATTACGCATACGCAATGTAGCCTGAATTAAACCGCCCCTCAAGAAGTTGCGTGGGCGCTTTTTTCACAGCACCCTGCCGGAAATAGCCAGGTGTTTAAAGCTCCAAAGGGGTAGTGTTGACACAGTCGACCTCATCCTGCAGGCCACTATCGAGTATAACAGATCAATCCACTCAGTACTTTAGAAGTGGCCTACGGATATTTTGCTTAACTCTTCACCGGTAGGTAGCCGCGTGGTCAAGGTTAAGATAGAAGAGGCCCAAATTCAGCAGACCGCCAGGGTTAACCAAAGGCATCAGAACAGAGTCTTTGAAGTATGTTAAAAGGAAAAGACAAACCGCAGATAAGGCAACAATCTATCGCCTTTGTGTGTCAAAAAATAAGATTGAAGCGGACTTGGAGACAATGGTCCTCATTGAGGGGAGGGTGGTCCACAAGGATAACCTCCGTTGATGTTTTAAAAAAAGAGAAAACTATTTTCATTACCTTTTTATTAATATTGGTTTCAACATTTTAGGTTTACGTTTATCATACTTTCAATCATGACCATGACGACGGCACGAGTGACTGACTACACGCACGCGGACTACATACCGATCACGGACGGGGACATCTTACTATGGGACAGCTACGGGTACCTAAGTCACACTACCAACCACACGGGCTAACAGACAATGACTGAAGAGACCATGAAACTAGCGGGACTGTTCCCACATTCCCATATGAGAAAATTGCTGGAAGTTGACACTGAACATTTTGTCCGCACTCGATGTGCACCATCGTAAGGTAAGAAGCATTGACTTCATGTGAACGGGCCTTAAGGTTGTTGCGGGCACTCCGGACGCAAACAACTTTAGGCACTAAGGCAGACGCAGCTGGCAACTGCAAGCAATTGACAAATTTCCATAAATTACAAAGTACAAGAAAAGTTTACCAACTGACCACTGTAAACAAAATTCTCAGATCCTCAAAAGATAAGCAGGAGGACACGGACCACCTTTTTGAAACCCTAACCACACGCAACAAAATGATGATAACAGAAATTTAACATTAGAAAAAATAATAATAGATCACTCTGATTTAATGAATATTTATACTGACCAAGTCACATAACATACATTTTCAAAGTATCTAATATTAAAGTAGAAAATAAGAACAATGTAATAGCTATCATTATTCAGTTCCCTTTAAAAAGCAAGCAATGCAGGAAGATAACCATTTTTCCAGTCGCCCACAATGGTTTCGTACTTCAACGGCAATTTGGTGGCTGATTGCGTTGGCCAAATTTTAGCTGTGGCAAATTGTTCGCAAACAGCAACTGCCACATTCTGCAAGCAGTCCGAGAGCAGCTGCGCGCAAGGTCTTCATGCAGGAGGTACGGCCAAACGCAGCCGAGTCACTTCGACCCTGTCACCGTAGTGGACGAACGTTAATATAACCGATCGCAGCGCAATACTTAGCTATGACGACTGCGCCGCAATAAAAGAAGGTGGGACCCACCTTATCACCTTCACGTCCCATGCCGCTGTAAGCGGCACGCGATATTTCAATCGCATGAACGTGCAAAATCGGTTCCCTCAGTAGCGGCATCCCCGTTACTAAACATCAGCGGTCACGACACGTTGCTCAGCCTTTCTACATTCAGCGTCTGAGTGAGGAGAACCTAAACTACATCAAAGACGTTAGAGACAGTGTCGCAGTCGGAAAGGAATCGGCAATTTCCCTCGGCATAATGTTGTTAGCTTGTACTGTGGGAGCTGGAGTCTACTGGCTTCACCAGCTGGTAATCAATCGCCGAAACGCCGAAAAATCTCGCAGATACTGAAAAACTTAAACGCGACCGAGAGCGGTCGGTCTTCGAGAGGGGGAGTAGTTAACCACTAACTATTGGTATATGCTGAGCCATCGTTCTGGGGAAGCCAATGACCAGAGTCATGATCACGGCGGATATGTCGCAACTAAGTTGCTAGCTTTACTTATTGTAACCAAAATTATATTTCTTAAGTCTAAGTTTTGATACGAATAAAGCGTAGCGTACCGCTCCTTTGCATAACACATTCCTCTTAGTTAACTCAACTGCATTTTTAAATGCTAATAACCAAAACAATACAACTGCATTTATAAATGCAATAATTTTTACATGTATTCAGAAATTCTTGCAATTTGCGCAAGCTGCCCCAAATTAGTGGCTAGCCAAAACACGTATTCTTTAATAACTTTTGTGTTTCTTAACCGATCTTGATGAAACTCTTAACAGTAGATCTTATTTTGCTATATAAAATTTGTTTATTCTCAAAAGGTCAATTGCATTAAAATTGTGGCTTAAATTGGTGGGTAATACAAGTTGGTTTATTATCTTGATTTAAAGCTATGTTGAGGTAGCGGGGAGGTGGCCATAGGTATAAAATGAAAGATACTTTTCTAGAAGCAGCATTTCAAGTTTGGTGACTCTTGCTCTTAAAACTACAAGATTTGCTCAAAAATAAAGATTTTGATATCGGTTTTTATCGATAGCTTAGTAGCGGGGCAAGTTATCGATTATCGGAAACGATAAAATTTCAAGTCTCTAACTCATATAGGTTTTGAGATCCTTGCGTTCATACAGACGGACAAACGGACCCACGGTCAGACGGACATGTACATATCGACTCGGCTATGGACACTGATCAAGAATATATATACTTTATGGGGTCGGAGATACTTTCTTCTGCCTGTTATATACATTTGCACAAATACATTATACCTTTTTTACCAATTTTTAGTGGGTTCGGGGTGTAAAATGTGTAGGAGGTATCCGTAGTATTAATTTGACAATAATGTCTAAAAAATTAATCCTTTTAGGCAGCCCATTTTTGAGAGTACTACCTTTTAAAAAGGTTGTAATGGTTTTATACCAATATATCTAACAGGCAGGAGGAAGTCTGTCTGTCTGTCCGTATGTGGAGTCTAACGCAAATCACAAGAATTCATTTATACTTGTACACACATACATTCATGCGCATTTTTATTGAATTCTACAAACAGCATTCCAATTGCGATTGTATTGTTTTCTGTGCTGTGTGTATAAGATGTTATTTTAATTCGTTTTTTTCCATAGGTCGGTTACGGGCTTGAGTCCAATTGAGGGAACTTTTTTTAAATATATTTTAAATACTACCTTATGTTTAATTTTAAGTTTGCTAGCCTAAATAGGTAGATTCTGTTCCTTATACGGTAAAAATATTTGTGTCTCAGGCTCCAAGTGATATCGAATCTTACAGAGCAGAGGCACCTTCTGCTGTGCGGCAGACTCTTTCGCTTGACTATTTTGGCAGAACGCTGTTTTTATAACTTATATATATATGATGAAGCAGATCTGAATGCGCACATGAAATTTATTAAAAATATTAGATTGCCGCTTTGATCAGCCAGGTTTACTTGAAGCTTATGGAATTGTCTTCAGACGGGCTTTTGATTTTTTTAACCTTACGTTAGATATCAGAGCCATGTTAGCCGGCTGTGCACCTTCTTATTAATCAGCTTAAGAACAAGCTTATAAGTACAATGGCATCCATACATAAAGGCAATGTTTGCGTCCAAATATTTGCATCGAAACGGCGTTTTCCAGGAATCTATGTTGAAAATGAATGAATAATGCGTCAGATGCCTGCCAATGAATTTTGTGTTTTGAAGCACGTTATGGGCAGCTTAGCAGTGGATCGTTGGCATCCGAATCCTACATTCCAAGCCACAGGAGTTGACCTCTGTAGGCCCTTGTTTTGCAAGGGAGAAATCCCTGAACAAATGCTCCGTTCCTGTCGTTTTCTGCTTCTCCAGAAAGGACTTGTCTATTTCATGGTGCAAAAAAAGAACTCGCTGTTTGGAGGTGGTATGTAGTTTTCGTGTACCAAAACGAGGCTCATGACTCTCAGTTTGGGTACATAACCATTGTGTGCGATGCACAGCGAGCAGGTTATCCCGATACGAAGAAATCTTTAAGAGCTGCATAAATTCCTTACTGTTTGCTTCGCTAGGGATAATTTAATCGACGCGACCTATTTGCCATTAGAAGAGAGGACCTAGGACGACCTATGGTACGGGCCAGAATAATAACGCCTACGTTAAAATCAAAGGCCCACTCCAACCGAACCCCTGCAAGATTCGACAATAGAGACACACGCGATTAAAGTAAACCTCGCAAACATTCTCATTTAAGAGAGGCATTCAGCTGATGATGCGAATAATAAGATCACAGTACTGGATCCCAAGGCCCAGGGTGTTAGTCAAAACTACTACATAGCCGACTTACCTGTTGAGAGAGACACATTTTTTGGCTATTCACTCACACAGGAGTAGATTTTGCAGGTCTCTTCCAGATTAAAAATAACACAGGTCGTGCCTGCCTTATCACTTAAGGCCACGTGTGCGTCTTTTTGTTCTTCAGCACCAAAGCCATCCACTTAGAAGCCACTGATAAGATATGACTACGGAAAAATTCCTAGTGGCATTTGCGAGTTTTGCAGCACTATGTCCAGCTCGAATGCATTCTGATAATGGCCAAACTTTCGTCGGAGTGCTCAACATTTTTTCTTGCGATTTTGTGGAAGCACTAAAGATGCAAATCCAGGCCACGTATAGTCACCAGAAATTGTCCTGGCTATTCAAACCTTTAAGCGCTTCGGTTAAGGGCGGCCTGCGGGAAGCTGGTGAGAAGAGTTTTAAAACTACATTTTATAAGTCCACATTGTCTGTCAAATATACATTCGAAGACAATCGCCAGTTATAGACCAGACACCAGTCGAACCCAAACGACATATCCTGGCAACGACCAAAGAGTTCGAGTAGTGGATGCGCTAGCCACCCGAGGTGTCTTTAAAAGACCTATCTCTGTTCATGCTTTCAGTAGAACCTAGAACCAATCATCTATCAATCAAGTAGAGATTAGAATCCTAGAGCCACAGATCAGCCATCCGTAAACAGCAGCATAATAAATGTTCATGATCCGTCTTTTTAATCCCTTCACTTAGCGGCACGATGTCTCCACAGAATGGCCTATTAAAACGCCAACCAGCAACCGAGGAAGGCATGCGCTGCGCAAGAGCCATCGATTCATGGGGACGTGTAAAGAGAAACAACTGCGAGGAGTTCTCGTTACCAAATACTGTCCAAATTGCCTGGCTTACCAGCAATTCGGTACTTCATGTCGGCGCAAGGACAAGTGTTGGAAGTGCCAGGACAAACATCATATTCTGCTCGTATCACAAAGGCCCAAGCGCACCGCTGCGTCCCACCTTCGAACACCGCTTCCTTCCTGCTGCCCATCTTAATGGAACACAATAGAACGACCGTGATCTTAGACTTGTAGACCATGCTGTCCAGGTAAGTCTTATCGGCGCATCATTGGCAACGGCCTTCGGGTTTCCATCCCCCACGTCGGTACAGACAGCGATTGCTCGGCTGCCTTCCGCTCCAAGACCTCCAGTTTCTAGCGAAAGGTCACGTTCCAAGTTATTCCATCGCTTTAATACCAGACTTCATTCAAGCTCATTGGTGAGAAGCTGCACTAGCCCTTCACCAACATCAGATTCGCCGACAAGTGCTGGTTTCAGCCAGATATATTTGCGAGCAGCCCTACAACAATAGCTGTCATCTTTATGGAGCACCATGTTGCCTATACATTTTTATGGGTAAAATGGGTATAATGTTTTTGTGCAAATGTATGTAACAGGCAGAAGGAAGCATCTCCTACCCCATAAAGTATATACATATATTCTTGATCAGCATCAATAGCCGAGTCAATCAAGCTATGTCCGTCTGTCTGTCCGTTCGTCTGTCCGTCCGTCCATCTGTCCGTATGTATAAACGCAAGGATCTGAGAACCCCTAAGAGCTAGAGACTAGAAAATGTTTGCTTTCGATATTCAAAAACTTGCCCCGTTTCCAAGTAATAGATAAAGATCGATACCGAAATCCTGTTTTTTGAGCAATTTTGGTAAATAATAAGAGCTAGAGTCACCAAACTTGACATGTGGCTTTTAGAAAGGTATATATATAACAAGTATCTTTCATTTAATAGCTATCGCCTCATCCCCTTTACCACCGCAAAGCTATTAATCAAGTTAATAAACCAACTTGTATTGCCCACTAATTAAAGCCACAATTAATGCAATTGATTGCGAGTTCGAACCCTGCCAAGGGAACAATTTTTTTTTATTCTAATTTTCCTTCATTACTACTAAAGCAAACGAGCGCGTAGCGCGAGCTGCATTTGGTGTTGGAAGAAGAGGGTTCAGGGTATCACCTAGTCCGACTAGAACCTCTTACTTGTTTAAATTTTTATTTGCCATGGCAGCCTGACAGTTATTAAAGCCGGCTGCTATTTTTGCTCGGTATGGTTATTGGCAGCACTGGCTTTGACAATTTCCAGTTTTTGCTTGTTATCAAATTGCACATTTGCAGTTTCGATTTCTGGGTCTTTCTTTATTTTAACCACTTTTACGTAGTTTTTGATTTAATTGGGGTTAAATTTACTTTTAAATGTATTATTATGCCCTTGTTGGGCGGGCTTGTCACTGCTTTTCCAGATATTTGCAGAGCACAATACACACTGAACTTTGTAAGTGAAAAGCAAGGCATGCTCTGAAACAAAGCAAGCTTTTGTACCTTTTGAAAAATTTTGCATTAATATTATTCTATTTTGATAATCTGGGATTAAACCATGGTGAAAAAACAATGACAAAATGAGCAAGACATTTCTTTCATAAAATCGTTGTACATATTTCGCAGTACGTCTTCCTTCTCAAGTCTGATCTCTAAAGCCATAATCGAATTTGCAGTCGTAAAGCATAGACCCAATCCTTTTGGACCCGTTTTAAATGGAAATTTAACCAATTATCTGTCAGATTAGTTTCGCTCACAATCAGATCATACAGCCTTCGACTTTCCTGGGATCTGTTCCAATAAAGTTGTATCCCAGTGTACCTTGTAAATATTTTCCTGATACAATCCAAAGTTAATAGTGTTCCCACTGTCCTACCTGTGGCACCTAAGCCTCTAGTCGGTGTTCCACCGAAGAGACTTATTTTTGTTTCTAGGCTTGCCCCTCACTTTTCATCAGATGATGTAAAAGCCTTTATACAGGCAAAAATTCAAGCCCCAGGTATACTGGTGGAGAAATTTAAGTTCGCTTATGAAAGGGATATTGCGTCCTTTAAAATAAGTGTTCCGCCAGAAATATTTACTGATATTTGTTGTAAAGAGTTTTGGCCGGAGCACTTAATAGTAAAAGAATATAAGGCCAAAAAGAAAAATCGGACTCCGATTTTATTACCACCTATTTCTAATGGCGCATCAACTTTAGTTGCTGCGTCAAAAAACTAATTCCATCTTTCGAGCTTGCCTACCAGAATGTTAGAGGTCTTAAATCTAAACTCGCTAAACTGTATTTAGAATCTCTTGCTTTTAATTTTCAAATTATCGCTTTTACTGAGACCTGGCTGAAGCCGGACATCTCAGACTCTTCAATTTTTACCTCCAAATACACCACTTACAGATGCGATCGAGCTTCCCGTATCGGAGGATGAGTACTTATAGCTGTCGAGTCTGCTCTTTCGTCGGAACGCATTGATCTTCCCATCTCAGAGATTGAGTTGGTGGCTGTACGAGTTGTATTTGGTACTTTTTTTATCTTTATTACATGTTCATATTTACCTCCTCTATCTAATTTGTCAACCTATCAAACCCATCTTAATGCTATTAAATCTATCTCCTCCCTACTTTCTGATAGAGACCTGTTAGTAGTTCTTGGGGACTTTAATCTTCCTGTTGTCGAGTGGTCATCGCCATCAGACTCAAAATTTCTGTTGCCGTCATCGTCAAACGAATTTATTGATGGTCTACATGAAATGTCCTTACGGCAGGTTAATCGTGTGCGCAATTCAAGAAACAGATCTCTTGATCTAATTTTCATGTTGGATTCGTTCAACAGTGTTGTGCACAGGATCAATCCGCTTACACTTCCTGAAGACCCTTTTCATCCAACTCTGGAAATGGTCATTGATTTACCAGCCCGAGTCCCTATCAAGGAATCGGAATTAGCTGAACGTATGAGTTGTTTCAGAAAGGCTGATTTTCATAAGCTAAATGATCTTATTCTGCAAGTCGACTGGTCCCAACTGTACAATTGTGCAGACATTGATGTTGCCTTGAAACTTTTGTATGACACCTTGTACTCGATTTTTGATGTCTGCGTTCCTCTTGATCATCCTGCGAGGCCTGATAGGCCTCCCTGGTTCTCAAATGAACTGATGAGGTTAAAAAACGTGAAGTCGAGGTGTTATAAAAAGTTTAAGAAATCGGGAAATCACTCTGATTTCTCCCGCTATGCAGTTGCCCGATCAAATTTTTCCACCCAAAATTCCATCTGCTATAAAAATTACCTTCGGCGTTGTCGCCTTCAATTTTCACGTAATCCTAAGCAATTTTTTAACTTTGTCAATTCTAAACGAAAGACATCTACTTTGCCTTCTTCGGTTAAGTTTGCAGATGAGAGTGCGAACACTGATCCAGGCATAGCCGATCTGTTCGCAAACTTTTTCCAAACTACCTACTCCTCCCCTAGGTATAATAAAAATCAGCCTTATCCTTTTCAGTTACAGAGGTTAAACTGCATCTTTAATCCCATTATTACCGAATGTTCGCTTCTTAGCGACCTTAACACTATCAAGCCGGTTTACTCACCGGGCCCTGATGGTGTTCTGGCTTGCGTGCTTAGATACTGCGCTGCAGCATTATGTAAACCTGTTTTAAAACTTTTTGAATTGTCCGTAAGCACTTCATCTTTTCCGACCATCTGGAAGGAATCATACATTATACCTCTCCATAAGAAAGGGAGTAAGGCCGATGTCGAAAACTATAGAGGTATTTCCAAATTATCCGCTATACCTAAAGCTTTTGAGAGAATTATAACATCTCAACTGCAGCATTTATGTAGTTCTATTATTTACCTTCCCAGCATGGGTTCGTGAAGCGCAGATCTACAACCACTAACCTTCTTGAGTTTACTTCGTTTGTAATTGATGGGTTTAAGAAAAGAAAGCAGACTGACGTCATCTATACTGATTTCAGTAAGGCTTTCGACTCTGTCAACCATTCCTTGCTGCTTCATAAATTAAGCCTTCTCGGCTTCCCAGTCAATCTTTTGAACTGGATTTCAGAGTATTTGCGTGACAGAACCCAAAAGGTTCTTTTCAGAAATTCATTTTCTAAACGTATTCTGGTGACTTCCGGTGTTCCTCAAGGTAGTCATCTTGGCCCGCTACTCTTTACTCTTTTCATCAATGACCTTCCCTCGATACTGTCTCACTCTCGAGTATTAATGTATGCTGATGATGTAAAATTATGCCTTGCATATAAGGATATGGCATCATATTATCTCTTACAAGCGGACATTGATGCGTTTCAGGCTTGGTTTCTAGCCAACCTGTTAAACTTAAACTGCTCTAAATGTAAGGTAATGACCTTCTATAGAAGCCCTCCTCAATTGGTTTCTTACATCCTTGATAGCATACCGCTTGAGCGTGTTAATAGTACTTCTAATGAAGTTAATGATCTAGGTGTCATCCTTGATCATAAACTTAAATTCGACTCTCATGTTAATACCGTGGTCAATAAGGCCAGAATAGTTATGGGTTTCATCAAGCGATGGTCGAAGGAGTTTGACGATCCGTACACGACGAAAACACTTTATATATCTTTGGTACGACCTATTCTTGAGTATGCCTCATGTAGTGGTTTAAATTGGGATCCTCGTGTGCGGTTACCGTCATACTCCAGTAGACTTCTGATGATTAACCTTCCTTCTTTAATTAATCGTAGAACCATGCTGGGTGTAATATTTATTCATAAATTAATTACTGGTGAAATCGACTCTTCTGTGTTGACTAGCCAATTAAATTTCTCTATCCCTACTAGACTAACACGAAATTTTGTACCTTTATCGCTTCAATTTTGCTCAACTAATTATGCCTTGCATGAACCGTTCAGGGTTCTCTGTGATGACTATAACAAGCATTACAGAGTATTCTGCTCGGAAGCTTCTCTTCCTCGTATAAAGTCTTCTATTCTAAACTATTTAGCAAGTAGATAGTCCTATTTTTATTTGTAATTGTATTTGTACACATACTCGTAGTTTGTATCGACTTTTTTTTAATATTTTTTTTTTCATATTTACTTTGCATTTCGTGTCGTACGTTACACGACTGCGCCCCTCGGTCGGTTGGGCGGGAGGTGGGATGCAGAACGTTGCATCGGGATTCGCGTAAAAAAAAAAAAAAAAAAAAAAAAAACTAACTTTTTTTCTGATTTATTGGTTGCTTAAAAGCCAGCTTCATTTATCCATAACTCTTACTTCTGTAAGAAAATGCATTCTAGCAAATATTTGGTGGCTTATTCTACGTGACGAGTGAACTTTTATATCGGGATGATATGTAGAGATAGATTTCAAATTTTGGCAGCCACCAAAGAATAATCATTTAAGCGTAATTATACCAATGTATTAAATGCTGTGAAGTTGAGTTAAGATCCAGAATCTAAGACTAAATCTATTTTTTAACTTAACTACAGATATGGCTAAAATTACTTGATTGGCACTCAGAGTATTACTTACGTAAGCTTGTTGCTGTGGACCAGTTGTGGCAGCCTTAAAAGCTTGTGATTACTAATTTACGATTTGATTTCTGTGAAGCATAGTGAATGTGGCTTTGTGCATAAAGCGATTTTGAGAACATCCACATATTTATACTCTCAGCCCATTGAAAATGGGTAAAAAGGGTATAATGTTTTTGTGCAAATGTATGTAGCAGGCAGATCATTCTTGATCAGCATCAACAGCCTAGTCGATATAGCCATGTCTGTCTATCTGTCCGTCCGTCCGTCTGTTCGTATGTATGAACGCAAGGATCTCAGAACCTATAAAAGTTAGAGACTTGAAATTTGAGATTACAAACTAACATAATCTAGCTGTAATTCAAACGAAAATTTTGTGTTCTGAAAAACTTTTCTCACTTCGCATTGCACTCCCGTTTCATTTTTAATTTCTTTGCAATCGAGCCTATAATAATGATGGCTGAAGTTTTTGTTATGTGACGAACTTCAAAGAATTCGAAGTTGTGTCAAAAATGTTGTGCATTTATTGCCTTAGAGGCATTTTATCATTACAGTTCATACTTTGAAATGCCTTTAACGTTCCCAACTCCTAATTAGACAAACAAGAAATTTAATTGTTAAATTTCTCAAATTTTTTTAGGGTTGAATTCACTGTGCATCAAAAAGACAAATAAAGTCTTTCCTTTAGCGGAAGAGTAATGGTATATAGCATCATTAGCTGTTGAAACGAAAAAGACCATGCCATACGTGGGGACCAATAAAATTGGTAAAAGCTTAAATAAAGGTCCACACCTTTGATCTCTATATATAAAACTAAAACTGTCCTGACTGACTGATTGGTGATCAGCGCATTGCCCAAGCCGTAAGAACTAGGAAGCTGAACTTTCACTGTAGGTACCTTTTATAATGGAGGTGGTGGTGTTTGGGGAATTCTATCCGCAAGTGTGGAAAAATCGCGAAAAAAGTTTGAGTGCAATTTTTTATTTAATAGTTAATCGGTCTCAAACTCATTTCCCTAGGTCTTTGATCAAAATTATTTGAGGGGTGTCTAACACTTTTTGGACCACCAATCTCTCCTTGATGGAAATGGGGGTTAAAGATTTGGTAAGTGAAGTTTCGCGTCCAAATGAATTTACAAAAACCTTTATGAAAAAATATATGACACGTGTTTCACACTTATTGCGGAATCCAAGTATTCTCGATGAGAAATGCGATTAAAAATTGTCGAAAAACGCTTGCTGAAGAGTTTTTTGTTTACCATCTGATCAGCTTTAAAATCAGTATCAAAGGTCTTCGTGAAAATGGATTTGAGATGTTTTTCACACTTTAAAAATTAAATATAAACTTTTTTAGTGATTTTTGAAATTCCACCTGGAACTCTGTAGATATTTCAAAAAATTGGAAACTTATTTGTTTGCTTTCGGTTCCAGTGTCATTTTCAAAAATATTTGGGAGAATTTTTTTGTTACCTTTTAAGCTAAATCCGCCGCTTTTGCATGGAAAATGCGGATCAAAGGTTTTATTGACGAGAATTTACTTTTAGGCTTAAAGCTTCTCACCACAATACCAACATAGTCGGAAACCGTTGATTCCAACCTTTGGTTTTTTGTTTGGTAGACTTTAACAAACTTTCTAATAGACCTGGCGTACTTTTTTAATTTATTACGCAGAAAAATACCGAAAGTCACTGACATTTCACATAGTAATTGTGTCAATTTATTTATATTAAGAAACTTTTACACATCTGTAATGCGTTTGCTTCATAACAGTGGAGTATAATGGCGTAAGCTGAATTTGTAACTCCTGAAAAAACGCATTTAATTTCTCCGATTCCAATTGCTGAAAGAATCGGATGACTTGTTGCTGGCAGCCATTTGAAAATATGATATTTTTGTTTATCTGTTGGAGGCAAGGGCAGCATCAGAATGAATTTAGGTAAGGGTCATCATCTTTGTCAAATTTTTAGGGGAGTAATTATTCATGCACAGATCCATGCATTTCTCCAGAAGCTCTTTGAGTGTTCAATATTCGCTTCAATGTGATATTTAAAAATAGTGAGTAACCAAATGACATACAGCATAGCCTATAGCTGAAAAGAACACCCCGCCTTGACTAATGTTATTTTGAGTCATGTATAAATAAAGGGCATAGCCCATAATAACCTATGGAAGTTCTCCATGTAAAGTAAAGCTACTGTGAATGCATAATTCTGATTGAATCCAGTGTCCGTTGTTTATTAGATGCATGATCAAAAGTTAATTAGTAAAGTGAATAGAATTATTACAGCAAAGGTGCGCTTTAATAATCAGAAAACATTCTTCTCTCTAGCACATTATTCGGTAAGCCAGAGGCGCTGAAGTACACATATTAGCAGAATTCATAGTTGTGGTGTAATGAGGCTCTCCATAATAGTCTTAAATCAGTCCACCTACATTTTGTATGAATCCATTTGATACAGCTGTATCTGTTTGTTTAGTAGATGGTAGACTAAATCAGTTTAATTGTTGCTAGTACCATTAAACTTATAATTTTAGCTGACATTACCGCTGGGATGAAATTGATGGTCTATACATTGCAGAGTTTAAATGTTTTTTCCATTTTGGTAGAGTGAAATTTTTATGTCTCGGCCATGCCCACTTCGAATTTGTTTTTCTTATCTTGTTGCTGGTGGGTCACTACATTTAGCTAAATTGTAAGCTAAATTGTCGCCATTTACTAAAGTTTCGGATGAAATTTAGAAAATCGATGAAACATGCTAAGCTCTTATGTAGGGCTTTAAAAAAATTCTGGAAGCAAATCGATTAAACTTAAACATGATTTTGCACAAATATATATTTAACACATTTCAAATGAGCTCGAAACTTTACCCACCAAATCTTTGACCACCAGAAGTGTGAAAAACCCCTTCCAATGAAATCGAAAAAGTCTCTTTGACAATGCGTTTAAGGCTGAGATTCATACAAACGTTTTTCACGATTTTTCCACACTTGAGGGTGGAATATCTTAACACCACTTCTTGGCGTGCATCTCCAGCACATAAACTCTTTCAGTTTCGGCTGTGTGTTGACTACCAATCACTCTCTCAGGACAAATAGTTTAATGTATAATATAATAAGATGTATAAAAAAGTTAATACAAATGTATATTCACCCTGTATCCTGCCGTCACTAACAAAAAAATTGTGTTCTGTTGCTTATTCTAATAGATGTTAACTTTCATTGCGATCAAAATTATATTCTTTTATATATTCATTCATATATTTGAAAAAAATAACCGGTTTACAAGATTATATCTACAGGGTATAAAGCACACATTTGATAACAGAGATAAAGAACTATTTCTAAATTGAGATAAAAAATAATAAGATAGCTCGGACTGTGCTTTGGTTTTTAGATGTGAAAGATACAAAATCAGTGTTTTCAGAATATGCTTCTTGGCCATAATAAAATGGCCAGACGATCCATAATATTTATTGTTATATGGGTACATTTTTCCTGCACTTTGCCAAAAAAGGTCAGCAATTATCCATTGTATTTACACTAAAATTTTAATTTAATCATATGTAGGTTACAAAATGTGATGATAATACAACTGAAACATCTAGTGGCACAGCATATTGGAAATTTCGGGGCATTCGTTATACAACTTCCGAAGACATTCTTTGTTGGAAGGATCATTGGAAACTCTTTTTACGCGAGTGTAACACAACTACTGGCCAGTGGCTGCCAGAAAATGTTGTATGCAAACCAGAAGAGAGGATTAATAAGTATTGCCCGGAGGACTTAGTCGAAATTTATGATGACAAAGGTGATCCGCTATGTCTTAAAATTTCATCAAAGCCGCATAAGTATGATGGAAATTTTTGCCATGGTTCGAATAAAATTTTACCATTAGATATTTCTAAACATCAGATTGTAAGTTTCACACAGTTCTTGTATGAAAAAAACCTTAGTGAATATTGGTTACCAATACAACGTGAAAATAGTTATATGCCATATAAGATACGTTTGCCAGGTGACCGTTGGGAACAAGTAGTCAACGACAATATGAACCTAACAGATTTAAGATCTGATAAAAAATGTATGTCAGCACGATATTCCTATCGCGTTCATCAAAATAATGATAAGAAAGAAAGTTCTGATTTTATCCTGAATATTACTGATTGTGAAGACTTATTGCACTCGATTTGTATATATCAAGGTAATCTAATAGCCAGTTCAGGCTGTCCCGAAGGAGAAGGCGCGCTTAGCTATCGTCCACATGAATGCTATGGTGTCAACTGGCAAAAAATATTATATAGAGAACAAATTGAGCTTCGCATTAAAGATTATTTTTCTAAACGCAATAGTTTCAGAATGTTACTTAAAAAATTCCTACCAAAGGAAAAAAAAAATGAATTCTTTCAAGTTGACAATTTTGTGGACAAATTTGGCGACGAGTACGAGATTCTCATGAACAGAAATGAAGTAGTGCAAGTTGTTAATCATGAAAATAATAATAGATTTCCGATTTTATATAAGAATATTATTGACAGACAAGAAAACGCCGTTGAACTTATATTGAAACTTGACGTAACATTACAAGCGTTAATTCTGATAGTTTACAATGGGGAGTATATTTGGCGTACTAATAAAAATGACAATGGTGTGCAGTGTTTTACAAACGCAGACTATGACCTTCAACGAAGCACTAAAATTGATCTTATTTGGGAAAATAAAAGTAAGACCAAGTCAATATTTAAAGTGAAACTACTTGGTGACGGACCAGGCGAATATTGGTGTGAAGGACACACCATCTTTAATTTTAATTTTGTGACCACCCAACGGGTAGTGGCAACAAAAAAACAACGTGGGCATTCCTTTGCTGTGAAAATAAGTATCCCTTGCATAATAGTAAGTAAAAACGAATACACTAACATGTGCCACAATATTAATAAAAACATTAAAAAGCTTGGAAAGCATGTACTGAAAGTGCTACGAGAAAGAAGTGGCGAGGTTTCTCGAGACCTGAATCTACATAATTCACGTATTATGAGTATAGAAGAAATTGCTACACAAAATTTAAATTGTTGGGTTCACTTGACTGCTTCCCTAAAAAACTCTGCAGTTGATGATAGTGAAGAGGAAAGTAGCCAAGAAGATAATAGCTTGGAAAACGATTATCATGTTAGACACGACACTTCAGTACGTATGCAAGTTTGGACTTTGTTGAAAGAGCTATTATCAATTTACAGCCCAAATAATACGATTGTAATACGCAGCTCAGAATATTGTTTTCCAATTATATTTCATTTGAATAATGATACATACCAGTGGAAGCAGGCAGTAATTGGGCAAGTGGGCACATTATCACAATTGTGTCTTCAAAGTAATGGCATGCCATATACACGTCATTGTCAAGGCAATTTTACGCATGGTGCTTATTGGGAAACATTGAAGGGAAACATATCATGCCAACTTAATCAACACAAATTGAAAATAACTAAAACTCTTTACAGTTTAACTAACTCGAAAATGCTTAAAGCTTCACCAGAAAGAGTGGTTAAAAAAGTTAAAGATATTTTGCAAGAATATGCTACACAGGTTTTACCAGTGGATATACATTTTGCTGCTGACATTGTGCAAGTTTCTGTAAAAAATTTTGATCAGTTTGTTTTGAGTTTGCCCAAAAAAGCGATGGGTGCGGAGCTTAGTCCTGCTGACGCAGTATTGAAAGACATCACCCAAGATCTTATATATATTTACAATTTTCTGCTAAATGTGAAGGAAACCACAATACGGATGTCAGCTAAATTAAACTCAACCAACAAACTTCTGGAGGCATTTGAAATAGCTATGAATACTTTTTCATCACAGACAATATTTAATAAAGATAATTTAAGCGGAGCCATTGTTAATTCTAAAGAATTAGAACCGAGAACCGATTTTGAAGTCTTGGACTATGAGGATATTGGAGTTTCAGTAAAAATATCACCCAATTTACTCTATTTTATTATTAACCCGTTGATAGCTAATATTTCTGGAATAGCAATATTTAAAAATAATGATAATGCCACGGAACTACCATATTTATTAAATGGTGCTTTTCAAAATGAGCACTACCGATTCCTGCAGTCCAATCATGAAATTGAGGACTTCATTTACGAACCTAACTTACAATTAGCCACATATGTTCCAGAAAAGCTCTTGGAACAATTGGACGCAAATTTAAATAACCATAATGATACCGAGGTAACAAATAGTATTGTGATTATTAAAGTCTACTCAAATGACAAACTTTTTCAATCACAAGCTAATCATATCTCACGAAGTGCTTTGGGTCGTGTCGTTTCAATATCCTTACCAGGTCACAGTACGCATTTACCTGAAGAATTGCCACTTGCTTTTAGAGTTTCTCAAAGTGGTTCATCAAAACACAATAGATCCAAAGATATGTGTGGATATTGGAATTTTGAAAATTGGGCCTCTGATGGGATTAAGGCCTCTAGTCTCTCCGAAATTTACGAAGATATTGTGGTATGTCAAGTAAGCCATCTAACGCCATTCGCTTACCTAGTAGGCTTTAATTTCACTGTGGAAGAAGACATTGAAGTAAATATTCAGCAAATTCATGACCAGGCCCTTGACATTATAACGGTAACAGGCTGCACATTATCGCTTCTCGGTATAACTGGCATATTTATAACTGCAGCAATATTTAATTCTTGGCGTCAGAAACCGTCTTCTAAGGTACTACTACAACTATCAGCTGCAATAGCTTTGCAGATGATAATTCTTTGCTTTGTTAATACAGAGGAATACTCACTACATTTAATTATAAATAAGATAAAACCTAGTTGTGTAGCAATTGGCGCTCTTCTTCACTACTCTGTCCTGGTTCAGTTCTTCTGGATGATGGTAATTGCATACTTGCAATTCAAGAGATATGTGCAAGTATTTGGAGGAACCCGGCCGAACAGATTCTTTATGAAATCGACCGCTTTATGTTGGGGTGTACCAGTTATACCAGTTGTGCTTGTTATTGTGTTAGATTATGATTCGTTTAGTCAAGGGGCCATTTGCTACCCTTCCGGTTATGCGCTTCATTTCGGCATAATTTTGCCAATTTCCCTCATCATATTAGCAAACTTTATTATCTTTTGTCTTATTATATATAATATATTAAGAAGTTCCAGCACACCAATAAGGCATACTGATAAACCTGTTTTAATCTATCAGATAAGGCTATCAGTACTGCTTTTTTTTCTATTGGGATTTACATGGGTTTTCGGTTTTTTATCAACAATAAAAGTTGGTATTGTATTTTCGTACCTTTTCTGTCTCACAGCAACACTGCAAGGATTTGTTATCTTTATATATTTTATTATCTTAGATCCTGTTACGAGACGTATGTGGCGCAAATTTTTTTACGAACTTTGTTCTAATAATAATAGTTATCTTCAAAGTACAGGTACTAATAAAGATACAACGCAAACATATTAAATAATGTACTACTTAAGTTGTCATTGATTTATTTGTGAAAAACACAAGTATTAGGTTAATAATATTACAAGTATATATAGTATTTTATATTTTAATAAACAATTATTGCACGAAATATTTTAATGATGATGTTGGCTACCTTTCCATGGCATAAGTATTTGCTTAGCTGGTTCGATCTGCGACTGCGATTATAAAACAAAACAATTACGGTACTCCCGGTGGGGTTCTTTTTTGCTTGACTTTTATCAGCCTCATATGTGCGCGCATAATTTTCCATGGTGTGAATTGTGTAATTACAATAAACTGTTAGTATATTTGCATGTATGCATGGAAGGTAAGGAAATACGAGTTCAAATAGGAGACTCAAAAGGTCGAAAAATTTTTAATAGGTGAGGGTGGGTTTCGATTTCATTTTTTTTATTTCATATATTGAAATTGAAATGAAATTTTCATCAATTACTCTGAATATCACATACATCCATTAATTTGATATACCCTGAACCCATTGAAAATGGGTAAAAATGGTATAATGTATTTGTGATAATGTATGTAACAGGCAGAAGGAAGCATCTCCGACCCCATAAAGTATATATATTCTTGATATAGCATCAACAGCCGAGTCGATCTATCCATGTCCGTCCGTTCGTCCGTCCGTATGTATGAACAAATAAGGATCTCAGAACCTATAAGAGCTAGACACTTGAGATTTTAGATGTAGGTCCTCCTAGTACCCGCGCAGATCGAGTTGTTTCCGATATTCAATAACTTGCCTAATTTCCAAGTAATCGATAAATCGATAATCCAAAAATCGATATCGAAATCCTGTTTTTTGAGCAAGTTTGATAAATAATATGAACTAGAGTCACCAAACTTGACATGTAGCTTCTAGAATATTATATATATATATATATATATCAAGTATCTTTCATTTTATAGCTATCACCACCTCCCCACTACTACCTCATAGCTAAAAATCAAGTAAATAATCAAACTTGTATTGCCCACCAATTTTATCCACAATTTATATGCAATCGACTTTATGAGAATACACAAATATTCGATGGGACCATAAGATGAACTGTCAAAAATGTCTTTTAAATCGGTTAAGAAACACGAAAGTTTTAATTGCTCACGTGTTAGCAGCAGCTTGCGCAAATTCCAAGAATTTCTGTATATGTTTGTTTTTTGTGCTGCTATTTTAATTTGCTTTTTTCTCATGAAGACTCAGTTATTGGTGTGGATGTTGGGAAGATGCGGCGGTTACGAGTTACGAGTTCAAAACCAACCGTGGAAAATGGTGTGGGTGTTGCGTAGAGCCGGCAACACGTAATTCGGTCATTTGCGAGTTCGAACCCTGCCAAGGGAGCTTTTTTTTTAATTTATCTTCATTACTACTAAAGCAAACGATTTTCTCATTATTATTTTCTCATTAAGAAGGTTGGATTTTGCGACATGTGAAACACAGATGAAATAAGTCCGACAACGCTTTACATTTAATACATTCAGGGTTTTTTTTAGCCCCTAAAATATCGTGAGCAACAGTGCCACAATACGCACAAGCTCAGCCAACAGTGGCATGATACTTCTTTTTAGAGTGCATTCAACCCCAAACTGATAAAAACTGTGTTAAAGTGACTAATATAAAAAAAAACCCAAAAATCAAAATTGCAAATGTGCAATTTGCACACATTAACAAGTTGGGAGCTGCAAAACTCTGTGTTGCCAATAATAATACTGCAAAGTTTCCTACAAATAAAATCGGCAACTTCAAACTTTTGTCAGGCTGTCATGCAAAAAAATAACTTTAAGAACCACATATTATCAACAGCAATATCTGCACCAGCCATACAGACAGCAGTGGTATCCCAACAGACAGCAGTGGTATCCCAACACAGTCCACATTCGAAACTAAGCTGAACTCCAAAACACCACAGAACTTCACCCAGCGCTGAAACTCCTGACAAGGTAGTCTTCAGTTAGTTGGCTCCGATCCATTAACGATCGCAATAGATTTCGTGCCCTGAGTAGCGATACAGATGACGAATCAGTGGTTTAGCGAAGTCCTGGAAAATATTCTATAACCTACGCAGATTCGCTGTCAAATCTCCTAGCCGATATTCAACATTATGCAGAACAATTTGGCTCCCCCCAACTCGGAACAGGAGGCCGATGAGAGCCCCAACGCTTATACCTTTATAGCCTTTATGCCTTCAAATCCTGACCGTTGCAGAGCCACTCCTAATCCCAGACCAAAAGTATCCTCAACCTACAACGCCTAACGTTCATCCAATATCGCTCCTGAGCAATACCAAGAATATCAGTAAAGGGTATAACCTGGCTATATGCCCAAGATGCATGTACATTAAAAGGTATTTAAAAACTATGAAACTGCTAACATTGAGTTCTACACGTACCAGCTCAAAGAGAAGCGGCCGGATAAAACAAACTATAAATGGTCTACATGTCTTAACAGCGCACGTTAAGATCAATGACGACCTTAAGGCTCTAGGGCACGAAGCTTCACATATTCACTGCCCAGATAACACAATAAGAACGGACTAACCAATTCTAGCTTCTGGTGGCAACAAGGCCCAAATTAAAAACATATGCTATATTGCAGGCTAGAGATGACATCAAGCAGTGACAGTCTCTTTACGCAAGGCGAATTGCCTATTGTTTGACAATTCATTACCCCAACACAGCACGTGGGTGCACCAACATCCGAACCACTCCTAGCAACAGAATTACCTAACCCTAATATACGACAACGTTACCAATAAAAGTTCCCCACAAACCGCACTGAAAACTACCCTTCTATGGACCGTGCTCTAGAATTAAAGTTGTACAGCAGACCCACATGCAGAATCGCATGTATAGGTGCGTTACTCCTTTGCTGGAACGCGGGCACCGTACCAGCGAAAATCCACAAGTTAAAACCCTTAACATGGTAAATAATGCACTTTTAAACAAGATCCGTATGCGAGATCTAGAGTTTAACTGCATTTCAGGGTACTCCTCCTACCCAATCAATTACCCCCCAACCAACGCTGGAGTGACCCGCAATTTTTATCTTCAGTGGTATTTCGCACTTTCCCACCGCCAGATTTCATATGGATCCAGAGTGATTTTGGGGTGATGACTAGAAGGCACACTACCAGCTTTGGAATGCGAACCGCTGCAATGCCACGCGGCGAGAGCTATCTGAGCTTATGCTCGACGCACATTTAAAACGAATCGAGCGATGGGCAAGACAGTTTGACAATATGCTGACGAAAATGTCGTCACACCATAACGTGGAGCTTTAGCTGTGTAAGGCACCATGCGGTCAAAACTCCAATCTCTGAGACAGGATCCCCTCAAAGTGCGGGTCAAGTGCTGCTCGGATACAGAGCAGCCTGCCACCTTTCCTGCAAATCTGGAAGAGTGATCCACGCCATTCAGCATCGCTACAGACGAAGAGATTGCCGAGACCAGTTCCGCTGTGTCCTAATTAAAAGAGCGTGTCTCCCCCCCAATCCAGTTTACTACAGAAGAGATGGAAAGAGTGCTTAAGCGAAACAAGGCCGGAGATACGAGTTGGTCTGCATTAGTACATTAAAAAAGCTCTATGTAAATGTTGTCCTTTCCTGGTCTTGATTTTCAATGTCATAATGAGAGTACTCTATTTTCTAGAAGCGTGGAAAGATGCACAAGCCGGGCTAGACCAAGGACGACCCCGAGCCAATTACCCTACTGCCTGCGCTATCTAAACTTTTCACAGCAAGGCCCGTGGACGTTGCTGGTTCTCGGTGCCTTTTTCCAGGCCACAAACGTTGTTTTAGCTCTGATCAGTGAACCGCAGAGCAGCTTCACAAGGTGGTCAAGCCCGTTTTGGAAGAATTCAACGTCAGCCAGGTATTGGCCGTATCTGCACATGGGCTTGCTGGCCCTCGACTTACTTAACCTCGCGATCGTACTTAAGAATCTCGTTATTTCAGGGTTAAAGAAGCTGGCGCTCAGCAAGGAACGGTACTAGGGCCATTTTTATTCTCGCTTTTCTCCACAGACATGTCTACACCAGACGTCCATCCCTTCGGAGTGTGTGTTCGCGCTCACTGCTAATGGCCTCATATGATCTAAAGCTGTTGCTGCAGATGCAGCACAGGGCTACTTGGACGTTTTCAGCAATTTACAATTAGAAGAGTAGCACCACCAGCGCTAAGGGTAAATAGACAAACGCTAAACCAAGAAATCGAAACAAAATATATTGGCGACAAGCGCCTAACTTTCGCCAGTCATATTAAAAACTGGCTGACCTAAAATGGCTTGTCAACACCCGCTGAAAACTTTCCCTCGTTTGTTTACATCAAAATCGGAGGCTGCTTTGGTTACTCCATCTAATCATAAAAGACTCTATAAAAAGCAAGACTCTGCGCAGGATGGTAGGAGTTTCATATTACTCACGCAACTGCTTTTGATCTCCAAGACGACACGGTCACCTCCCTTCAGGCTAGCCACCTGACACATAAACCTCACAAAAAGCATAAACCGAATACAATTTAATATTAATTAAGTTCTAAAAATAAAATTTTAGAAACCCGGCGCTGCATTCTACTCCATCATACGCCCAAGGCGCATATTACATGCTGACGATTTATTGACTCTGACTACAAATGCTTAACGAAAAAACTCGAAAAAAATATAATATGCGCTTACTGAACGATGGTTGACATATAGCAGTGTGCAAAGTGAATTTACTATATAAGATCCTGCAAAGAGATTCAATCTATCTTAAGGGTAAATAATATAAATTCCACAAATAAGCTAATGTTTTAAAATACTGTGAATAAGCCAATGTTATAATAAGTACTATCGATATCTAATGAATAAAATATAATAATGTTTATAGAATTATATATAATTGATGAGGTGGAGACTTAAATTCGGACACAAAAAGTGTTAAGCCAAATCTTAAACGAACGAAGTATGGCACAAGGAATGCAGGGCTATTTTGGAATATTTTCCTAGGCATATTTTCCTGATTTTTCCACCCAATTTTAGTAGTTCTGACTATTCTTGTAACATCTAAAGGCGAGAGAGAGTTCTCAGTGGAGATAATGGACGTGTTTTACTTGTGCTCCAAGATTTTTATATATTTTTGCGCTTCTAACCTGCTTTTTGTTTGTAAATTTTGCATATTTTGTGTTTTATTTAAAAAGCTTTTATTACTTTTGCAAAGTTCTATATGTTTTGCACCGTAAGCAGTGTAATTATTACATTTATTGAACGTGGCGTCAGTTCCGCGTTGCTGTTGGTGTTTGTTTTGATAATCTTTTGCTTTCGCGCTCCCCTGTACATACACTTGTTTGTGCGTGTGTTCGCTGGTGCATATTTCTGCTTGTACATCACGCTCTCAAAAAATATTTCCTCTTGGCGTTTGCTCCAAGCACTAATTGTTTGTGTAAGAATATTTTTTGAGCTTTTGTGCACATTTTTTTTTCGCTCTCGCAACTTCTGCTTGTCTCAAACCCCTGTAGTCAATATTTCGTGCTGTAAGATACCTTGCACGTTCAAGCAGGCTGAAGATTCCGCACAACCGCAATTTGTTGTTTTTGGCTATTTGAGATGATGATGCAAGCTAAATGTGCAGGTCTCACAGGGCGTGATTGCGACAAGATCGCTGCCATTGCAAAGAAAAGCTGCGGTGCCCAGTATGCTTCGACAAGCAATTTGATTTCTCCAGAATGTATAATTCTGTGAGAAATCAATTTTGAAAACTTAATAATGTTGCTAAGCATGTCTCTGGAGCTTCGAGCTGCATAGCAAATATAAATTCGAGTTGCCCTCTACATCTCTCCAATCACCTACTCCTCTTTTGTCCGTGCCTAGCAACTTGAATTTTTCCCCAATGCTGTCGTTATCGTCTTTTCCAAGGGATTGACCGAATAGAAACCCTGTGCAATCCCCTGGAGTAATCCTAGTAGAACCTATATTAAAACTTGCCCCAGTGAAACTGCTTCAGCACTGTCAGCTTCAAAATCTAGCCCAGATTGCCTCTTTGGCCCTACCAACTCCTGTTCTATCTTCAGCCCCATCAGCTCCTATTTTGACTGTTGTTCCCGCTCGAATGCAAGTTTTTGTGTCCCGGCCTTCTTCTGACACTACTTGCGGTTAATTGGCTGCTAATATTACTAGCAAATCTTCTCTATAACTAAGTTTAATTTCTCCACTCCTCGTGAAATAACATCATTCAAAATTAATGTACCACATGATTCGTTCCCAATCATTTGCCATACTAAATTTTGGCCTCGTCACATGATTGTTCACGAGTTTAAGCAAAAAAGGCGAAACCAGCCTGTCATTCTTCCGGTCCCTCCTTCCGATCTAATATCTATTTTTTATCAGAATGTCAGAGGTCTCATTTCTAAGACGTCATTATTTTCTGTATACATGTACACACACACATTCATTCATTGTAGAAGTCCGTCTTTCTATTGCACGCAGTTCATATCTTCATATAGCTGACATAGGAACGATCGGTCGTAAAGCAGGTTCTTATGTGAAAAACATTTTTATTTCTAAAGATATCTTG
The DNA here is from genome assembly GCA_035045885.1 of Drosophila borealis. Taxonomy (NCBI): domain Eukaryota; kingdom Metazoa; phylum Arthropoda; class Insecta; order Diptera; family Drosophilidae; genus Drosophila; species Drosophila borealis. The sequence continues at coordinate 620,272 of JAWNOR010000195.1, forward strand.
ATCAAACTTGGCATTTATGTCATATATCTGCCATATGAATAGAAGTTTTGTTTGTTTTTTACGATATCTTGACAAAACTCGGCATTTATTTGTTTTACTATGCTCCTCATATATATGCAAAATCCTACTAAGATCGGACCACTTTATCATATAGCTGCCCTAGGAACGATCGGTCGAAATTTAAGTTGTTGTATGGAAAATTTGTTTGTCTTTCACGATATCTTCACCAAACTCGGCATTTATGTATGTCATATAGCTGCCATGGGAACGATCGGTCGAAAACTAAGTTGTTGTATAGAAGTTTTGTTTATTTTTTACGATATCTTGACAAAACTCGGCATTTATTAGTTTTACTATGCTTAAATCGGACCACTATATCATATAGCTGCTATAGGAACGATCGGTCGAAAATTAAGTTGTTGTATGGAAAATTTTTTTGTTTTTCACGATATCTTGATCAAACTCGGCAGTTATTTATTTAAATATGCTCCTCATATATATGCGAAATCCTATTAAGATCGGAGTACTATATCATATAGCTACCATTGGAACGATCGGTCGAAATTAAGTTGTTGTATTGAAAACTTTTTTGTTTTTCAAGACATTTTGACCATACTCGGCATTAACTATTTTCTTAGATACGGGCAAAGCACTATGCGCATTATGAAAAGGTTGGATCTGGAAGGGTATTAAATCTTCGGCGAGCCGAAGGAAGCCCCTTCTTCTCGTTTTTTGTTGTAATTTATCTTTATTACTACTAAAGCAAACGAGCGCGTAGCGCGAGCTGCATTTGGTGTTGGAATAAGAGAGTTCAGGGTATCCCCTAGTCGGGAGCTCCCGAAAATAACCTCTTACTTGTTATTTATTGTTTCAGTAGCAATAGTATAAATTAATTTTAAAATTCACTACCCCAGCCGGCGAGCTAAGCAACGCAACCCGACGTGTCAAGCATGAAGAATGAACACTCATAAGGATTAAACATTGGTAAGTTAGTTGTGTCCCATTTTAGCCGCCTGCACCCAAAAGCATTACAAAAAAAATTGTTGCATCTGGTCCAAAAAGCAAGTAAGATATACATATGATATCTTTTGATCGCTTACACTACAGGAAACTGCTTTGGCTAACTCTTTTCCATACAATTACTCTGTGCTCTCAATGCTCTCTTTATGTCTAGGTACCGTTTAAATGTATGTGTGTGTATGTGTCCGCACAAGCAAAAATGCCCACAAATTCAATTTTTCTCAAATATCTTCCCTTTTGAATGGACGAGTGATATGAAATAATGAAAGGTTTTGCCACGTTGATGTAAAATTCTTGCATTCTTTGACAATATTTTGGGATTTCTTAATTTCGAGCTCTACACACACAGACACAAATGTGTGTGAATGGGCAGATCATGGACGCAAAAGAAAATATCATTGCTGCGTCAAACGCGCGCCCTTCTTTTTTATGATTTTGGTTTCGAATTGATGAATGAATGTTGACCCTTTATTATGCTGCTTATTTGGCAGCCATTGACATTCTGCTTCGGTGCTCTCAGTGCGACAAAGAAAAACTGCGCAGGCACTATAAGATTTTCTGTCCAGCCGATCGTTAGCCAATCTGCATCTGTATAGCCTTTTGGTGGCTTGTCGTTTTTACGGTATACAATATTAATATTCTTTGTACTCGCAAGATATCTGAGAATGTTTTTTTTGCAGACTGGTGCTCTCCATGTGAATCAGTACTTCTTTATGTCCATTTTTTTAGAGTATGCTAAGTACATGGTCGACTCCAAGGTGCTTAGTATATTAGCGAACCAATTTATGACTGATATTGCGTTATATATACCTTGACACAACTATCGTCGTTGTAGAGCACTTGAAAACAAGGATCAAGAGGTGTGTATTCTGCACGGAAATCGCTCATGCTACTATATGTATCAAATAGGGCTTGAATATATGATATGATCGCCATCGAGTTGGATTTCCATGCGTAGGAAGTAGCTAATGGGGCCCCCATCGTGAATTTTACACTTTGATGCAATCTTCTTCTGAATGGCATAACGGTGATGTCTTCTTCGATGGGACACACTACTATAAATCATCGTCGTAGACAGCGATATGGCTGAACTGATGTTGATTTTGCTTTACGTACAAGCATGCATCGTTTTAGCATCTCTTAAAGTCCATACTTCATGGCTTCGACTTGCAACTGAGCTTCAATGTCTTCAATCTGATTTAGACTATTGAGCAAAAGGTATTATTTTCTGGGCCTTACTGGCTGGGTTGTGCATATGATTTTGGGTCTGCAACGACCATGTTGTACTACACCATTGCATTTGAATTACGCCATCAGATAGGCGATATGCCTTTGCTGTAAATGAGTAGCTAACAAATATGTACTTCTTGGCCTTTGTTTTGAACTTGCTTCTATTAACTTTGTCGTGTGCAAATGCGCGCGAGCAGAATACTGTCAAGTGCTATACTGACGGTTTGCGTCCTTCCATACCTCAAATGGTGTGCTTCCATCTAAAGCTTTGTGGGACATCGGTTGTGCACATAATCTGCTGTTGCAACAGCCTCTGCAAGAAACAATTCTTCAAGCTTTGAATAAATTAAAAGACCTTTTGCCAATTTGACGATGGTGCGATTGGCACGTTCGACCACTCCGTTTTGCTGCGGAGTGTAAGGAGCAGTTTATTGACTTTTTATACTGCACTCGATCAAAGATTCAGTGAATTGATCATTCACATATTATGTGCCTTTGTCGGTGCGCCTTTTTATACCCTTGAAGAGGGTATTATAATTTTGTCGTGGAATGTGTAACGCATAGAAGGAGACATCTCCGACCCCATAAAGTATATATATTCTTCATCAGTATCAACAGCCGAGTTAATATAGCCATGTCCGTCTGTCCGTCTGTCTGTTTCTATGCGAACTAGTCTCTCAGCTTTAAAGCTATCTTTATGAAACTTTGCAGAAGTCCCTCTTTCTGCTGCACGCAGTTCATATGTCAAAACGCTAGATCGGTCCACTATATCATATAGCTGCCATAGGAACGATCTGTCGAAAAGTAGGTTCTTGTATGAAAAACATTTTTGTTTATAAAGATATCTTGATCAAACTCGGCATTAATTAGTTTTACTATGCTTGTTAAATATATGCATAATCCTATTAAAATCGCACCACTATATCATATAGCTGCCATAGGAACGATCGGTCGAAATTTAAGTTGTTGTATGGAAAATTTGTTTGTCTTTCACGATATCTTCGCCAAACTCGGCATTTATTTGTTTTATTATGCTCCTCATATATATGCGAAATCCTATTAAGATCGGACCACTATATCATATAGCTGCCATAGGAACGATCAGTCGAAAATTAAGTTGTTGTATGAAAAACTTTTTTGTTTTTCAAGACATCTTAACCATACTCGGTTAATTTACTGTCATAAACTTTTTTCCCTGTGCTTCTTAGATACAGGCAAAGCACTTTGAGGATCATGAAAAGGTTGGGTCTGCAAGGGTATTAAATCTTCGGCGTGCCGAAGATAGCCCTTCCTTCTCGTTTTTGTTGTCTGTTTGACATTCTACAAAAGTCTTACACAATTTAAACTTTTCAAAAAATGTGGTGTTGAGAGCATAAGATAAACAAATATCTTGCGCGATATGTCGATTGCCTGGCAACGACTTAAAATTTATCGGACCACATACGTCTGTATGCAATATTTCGAGTGCTTATTATTAGGAAACTTCAAATCCTTAAGATTCTGGTGGCCAAATCTATTGTGGCATGGCAGATAAATGAGAACTATTTAACATATGAACCGGCTATGTATTATGTTTGTTCACTCACAAACCACACACAAACACTGTTGTCCCGCGATCCATTGTGCTCGTGAGTATATATGGCTTGTGGCACCCCTATGCCGTCTATGCTTACTTTTTGTTGCTTTCGCGTGGAATCCTTTAGCATTTTGTCCTTGACAACCTCGAATTTGGGCAGCGCATCGCACGTCTTAATCGCGATCAAAAAATTGTCCCATATATCTTGTAACTCGATATTGAGTTTGATGTCCAATTCTGCCAACTTTTCAATTGACTCAAGAAATGAATTTACATAAGCAGGTGCATCGTCGAACTGCAGATATAATTGCACTTTTTTATTCGTTCCAGCTGGCACATGAATTTCCTATAAGTTTTTCCATACAGTTGCAGAAGTTGCTCATGACTTGATGCGCAACAACTGGGTTGGCTATAGATTTAAAATAATATAATTCCTCGCTTGCTGGACACTTTTCATGGCCAGATGCCAAACATCATAATTGTCCTCACCGAGTTTTTCTATTTGATGCGGCATGTTAATTTTGACGATTTCACCACGCTATTCCGCGCACAAAATTAACTTTTAAAATTTGAACAAAACTAAATTCTCAAAAACGAAGACACTTTGTGTACTTAATTAACCGAAACGACGGGACCTAGGCCCATAACCAATGTTGGGATACTTGCAGTATGCCTGAGATGCATACACGCAGTGGATCGGTTAAACGGTTAATAGAAACTTAAGAGTACAAAAATGATCAAGAACTCAATTACAGAATGAGTACTATCACTAACCAAACAACATATAGATAAGACATGCAGTACAACCAGAGTGGACACACCAAAACGCTGACATCTGGTCCAAAATCGTGAGCAAGAGAGTAAGAAACACAATTTTCTCAAAAGTCGGAGATTTCTTCCCTTTTTGAGGGACGAGTAATATAAAACAATGAAAGGGTTTGCCACGTCGATGCAAAATTCTTGCATTTTAGCTCGATATTGTTGTTAAGGGTACCTAAGCGTTGGCATGTGTGCATTTAAAAGTTTTTAGACTTGAATAGAAGCATTTATGGGTTTGTGCCTGTTCGTTGCCTGCCTGTCCCTTGGAAATTTGACAAGATTTGAAGTTTTAGTGATTTCTGATTTTCGAGCTGTACACACAGACAAACACGTACACAAATAAGAGTGAATGGGCAGATCATGGGCGCAAAAGAAAATTTCATTATTGGCACGCGCCAGGATTAAATAATTTAAATGAAAAAGATAAATATGATAAGTCAATAAATATATAATCGATCCTTTTTGTATTTTGGTAGTTTTGAAGATTTTAATTTTTGAACCAATATCCGCTGGTAATAAAATTATGAAAGTGATCAGTCACTTGACCTACATATGCAACTGCAGGTGCTTGGCAAGCGATTATATTTTTAGGTTAATGGGTTGTTGGAGGTAAAAAGGGATTAAGATTCATTAATCAATTAAAACGCAAAATTTTAAAAATGAAGGGCGCGCGTCAGACCTGTGTGAATTGTGATATACATATGTATTCTTTTGCGCCCATGATCTGCCCATTCACATACATTTGTATTTGCGTGTGTGTAGAGCTCGAAAATCCGAAATCACAAACACGTTAAACTTAGTGGTACTAAGCCAAGCAGGTTGCCAGATTATATGCTTACCAGATTAAATTATTGAGACATAATATTTTCTACGCAAAATTCTAAATTCTATCTGAATGATTATTACTTGAAACAATTAATAGCTTTGATTATCAGACAGGCGTCCATTAAGTCAAAGTAGTCTGCATGTACTAAAATACTCTGTAATTTTTCCGGGTACTGCGAGGCTGCAAGTATTGTACGCCAAGTGATCGGCATGGAAAAAGCAGCATGACCCAAAGCAAACATTTTAACAGGTACGATCCCATATACTAGCGAACCAACGAAATCAAGTAAGCTTGAAGAGCATGCATCGGCTCCTGGCCTGCATACTGCAGGGATAGTGATAGATAAATAGCTCAAAGAGCAAAAAACAGAAGAAGCTAATAAATGAAAGCTACCCAGAGGTTCTCGAGTGATGTAGCTGAATGTTGCTTTTGAAAAATGTTTCCATCCCAGAGCATGGAACATGTGCTAAAATACTACAAAATTAACGTAGGCGTAATACGGGGAAAATTAACATGAAATTGGTTTGCCAATGTAGGCTAAGATCTGGTAGAGTAAAGTAGTAGGTAGGTAAAATAGTAGAGAAGACTGTGGGTACATCTAAAAATATCATCATATGTCTTAGCGTGGGGATTGACACAAAGCTTATGTCGCAAAAAAGCAGATGTCTACAGCAAGGCACTAACAAGAATGATGCTTAAACATAGGGGACCAAAGGTAAGTTATAAGCTACTGCTTTGTATCATAGCTAGGTTTAAGCTGCTTAAAGCAGAGTCAATATGGATCAAGACAACGGAGACAAAAATCTAAATGAGTGCAAATTATTCAAAATATATGATTGGAAAGGCAGATCTTCCAAAACTAAAACTGTTACGGTGGCGGAATTGGCAAAAATATATACAGCCAAATTTGGCCCTATACGGAAATGACAAACGCGATGGGAAGTTGCAAGCTGTTGTACTACACCATTGCATTTGAATTACGCCATCAGATAGGCGATATGCCTTTGCTGTAAATGAGTAGCTAACAAATATGTACTTCTTGGCCTTTGTTTTGAACTTGCTTCTATTAACTTTGTCGTGTGCAAATGCGCGCGAGCAGAATACTGTCAAGTGCTATACTGACGGTTTGCGTCCTTCCATACCTCAAATGGTGTGCTTCCATCTAAAGCTTTGTGGGACATCGGTTGTGCACATAATCTGCTGTTGCAACAGCCTCTGCAAGAAACAATTCTTCAAGCTTTGAATAAATTAAAAGACCTTTTGCCAATTTGACGATGGTGCGATTGGCACGTTCGACCACTCCGTTTTGCTGCGGAGTGTAAGGAGCAGTTTATTGACTTTTTTATACTGCACTCGATCAAAGATTCAGTGAATTGATCATTCACATATTATGTGCCTTTGTCGGTGCGCCTTTTTATACCCTTGAAGAGGGTATTATAATTTTGTCGTGGAATGTGTAACGCATAGAAGGAGACATCTCCGACCCCATAAAGTATATATATTCTTCATCAGTATCAACAGCCGAGTTAATATAGCCATGTCCGTCTGTCCGTCTGTCTGTTTCTATGCGAACTAGTCTCTCAGCTTTAAAGCTATCTTTATGAAACTTTGCAGAAGTCCCTCTTTCTGCTGCACGCAGTTCATATGTCAAAACGCTAGATCGGTCCACTATATCATATAGCTGCCATAGGAACGATCTGTCGAAAAGTAGGTTCTTGTATGAAAAACATTTTTGTTTATAAAGATATCTTGATCAAACTCGGCATTAATTAGTTTTACTATGCTTGTTAAATATATGCATAATCCTATTAAAATCGCACCACTATATCATATAGCTGCCATAGGAACGATCGGTCGAAATTTAAGTTGTTGTATGGAAAATTTGTTTGTCTTTCACGATATCTTCGCCAAACTCGGCATTTATTTGTTTTATTATGCTCCTCATATATATGCGAAATCCTATTAAGATCGGACCACTATATCATATAGCTGCCATAGGAACGATCAGTCGAAAATTAAGTTGTTGTATGAAAAACTTTTTTGTTTTTCAAGACATCTTAACCATACTCGGTTAATTTACTGTCATAAACTTTTTTCCCTGTGCTTCTTAGATACAGGCAAAGCACTTTGAGGATCATGAAAAGGTTGGGTCTGCAAGGGTATTAAATCTTCGGCGTGCCGAAGATAGCCCTTCCTTCTCGTTTTTGTTGTCTGTTTGACATTCTACAAAAGTCTTACACAATTTAAACTTTTCAAAAAATGTGGTGTTGAGAGCATAAGATAAACAAATATCTTGCGCGATATGTCGATTGCCTGGCAACGACTTAAAATTTATCGGACCACATACGTCTGTATGCAATATTTCGAGTGCTTATTATTAGGAAACTTCAAATCCTTAAGATTCTGGTGGCCAAATCTATTGTGGCATGGCAGATAAATGAGAACTATTTAACATATGAACCGGCTATGTATTATGTTTGTTCACTCACAAACCACACACAAACACTGTTGTCCCGCGATCCATTGTGCTCGTGAGTATATATGGCTTGTGGCACCCCTATGCCGTCTATGCTTACTTTTTTGTTGCTTTCGCGTGGAATCCTTTAGCATTTTGTCCTTGACAACCTCGAATTTGGGCAGCGCATCGCACGTCTTAATCGCGATCAAAAAATTGTCCCATATATCTTGTAACTCGATATTGAGTTTGATGTCCAATTCTGCCAACTTTTCAATTGACTCAAGAAATGAATTTACATAAGCAGGTGCATCGTCGAACTGCAGATATAATTGCACTTTTTATTCGTTCCAGCTGGCACATGAATTTCCTATAAGTTTTTCCATACAGTTGCAGAAGTTGCTCATGACTTGATGCGCAACAACTGGGTTGGCTATAGATTTAAAATAATATAATTCCTCGCTTGCTGGACACTTTTCATGGCCAGATGCCAAACATCATAATTGTCCTCACCGAGTTTTTCTATTTGATGCGGCATGTTAATTTTGACGATTTCACCACGCTATTCCGCGCACAAAATTAACTTTTAAAATTTGAACAAAACTAAATTCTCAAAAACGAAGACACTTTGTGTACTTAATTAACCGAAACGACGGGACCTAGGCCCATAACCAATGTTGGGATACTTGCAGTATGCCTGAGATGCATACACGCAGTGGATCGGTTAAACGGTTAATAGAAACTTAAGAGTACAAAAATGATCAAGAACTCAATTACAGAATGAGTACTATCACTAACCAAACAACATATAGATAAGACATGCAGTACAACCAGAGTGGACACACCAAAACGCTGACATCTGGTCCAAAATCGTGAGCAAGAGAGTAAGAAACACAATTTTCTCAAAAGTCGGAGATTTCTTCCCTTTTTGAGGGACGAGTAATATAAAACAATGAAAGGGTTTGCCACGTCGATGCAAAATTCTTGCATTTTAGCTCGATATTGTTGTTAAGGGTACCTAAGCGTTGGCATGTGTGCATTTAAAAGTTTTTAGACTTGAATAGAAGCATTTATGGGTTTGTGCCTGTTCGTTGCCTGCCTGTCCCTTGGAAATTTGACAAGATTTGAAGTTTTAGTGATTTCTGATTTTCGAGCTGTACACACAGACAAACACGTACACAAATAAGAGTGAATGGGCAGATCATGGGCGCAAAAGAAAATTTCATTATTGGCACGCGCCAGGATTAAATAATTTAAATGAAAAAGATAAATATGATAAGTCAATAAATATATAATCGATCCTTTTTGTATTTTGGTAGTTTTGAAGATTTTAATTTTTGAACCAATATCCGCTGGTAATAAAATTATGAAAGTGATCAGTCACTTGACCTACATATGCAACTGCAGGTGCTTGGCAAGCGATTATATTTTTAGGTTAATGGGTTGTTGGAGGTAAAAAGGGATTAAGATTCATTAATCAATTAAAACGCAAAATTTTAAAAATGAAGGGCGCGCGTCAGATCTGTGTGAATTGTGATATACATATGTATTCTTTTGCGCCCATGATCTGCCCATTCACATACATTTGTATTTGCGTGTGTGTAGAGCTCGAAAATCCGAAATCACAAACACGTTAAACTTAGTGGTACTAAGCCAAGCAGGTTGCCAGATTATATGCTTACCAGATTAAATTATTGAGACATAATATTTTCTACGCAAAATTCTAAATGATTATTACTTGAAACAATTAATAGCTTTGATTATCAGACAGGCGTCCATTAAGTCAAAGTAGTCTGCATGTACTAAAATACTCTGTAATTTTTCCGGGTACTGCGAGGCTGCAAGTATTGTACGCCAAGTGATCGGCATGGAAAAAGCAGCATGACCCAAAGCAAACATTTTAACAGGTACGATCCCATATACTAGCGAACCAACGAAATCAAGTAAGCTTGAAGAGCATGCATCGGCTCCTGGCCTGCATACTGCAGGGATAGTGATAGATAAATAGCTCAAAGAGCAAAAAACAGAAGAAGCTAATAAATGAAAGCTACCCAGAGGTTCTCGAGTGATGTAGCTGAATGTTGCTTTTGAAAAATGTTTCCATCCCAGAGCATGGAACATGTGCTAAAATACTACAAAATTAACGTAGGCGTAATACGGGGAAAATTAACATGAAATTGGTTTGCCCAATGTAGGCTAAGATCTGGTAGAGTAAAGTAGTAGGTAGGTAAAATAGTAGAGAAGACTGTGGGTACATCTAAAAATATCATCATATGTCTTAGCGTGGGGATTGACACAAAGCTTATGTCGCAAAAAAGCAGATGTCTACAGCAAGGCACTAACAAGAATGATGCTTAAACATAGGGGACCAAAGGTAAGTTATAAGCTACTGCTTTGTATCATAGCTAGGTTTAAGCTGCTTAAAGCAGAGTCAATATGGATCAAGACAACGGAGACAAAAATCTAAATGAGTGCAAATTATTCAAAATATATGATTGGAAAGGCAGATCTTCCAAAACTAAAACTGTTACGGTGGCGGAATTGGCAAAAATATATACAGCCAAATTTGGCCCTATACGGAAATGACAAACGCGATGGGAAGTTGCAAGCAAAGTGAGACCGACTTACAGGCTGAAACCAAATATCAGGTCGTAGATAGAGAGAAAAAAATAAAGTGTTGAAATTCCACAATTGAGTTACAATTGTTCAGTGGCCATGGATGCTTCAAATATGTCACAGATGTTATCACAGTGGAGACCAACTATGCCGTGATACACGACAGAGACCAATGAACATATAATCTTTTGTTGCCCAAGAGCCCACTAAAAAATAAAATAAGACAAGAATATTGGTCTGGTTGAAAAATATTGGTAGACAACTATAAAATGTTAGAAAGCCACCAAAACTGGCCAGCTGTGACAGACAAGCTGAGAGCTGAAAAGCTAAACAGACATGTTGGTAGTACATACTTACACTTAGTTCATTAATAATAATACTAAAAAAAACACAAAAATCTAAATTCAACGCGGGTTGAGGTGTAATTTACGTTGCTACAGTGCTTAATTCCCTTCGCCCAAAACTATTGAAAATGTTCGAGATAAGCTTCGGGGTTCATTGTCTGATCTTGATAAATTTTTCAGGGCATAGATATACTGTACAAATTTGAGTGAATACCAAATCTTAGTACTATAGTTGGTAACCAACAACTTTTGGCTTGTGTTACTAAGATGATCTGAAATCCAATTAGGAAGACAACATTTGTGAAATAGCAAGCAACAAAAGTCTAACTTGAATTGTATAGATGACATCAGTCGGCATTCAGAGAGCATTCTAAGTTGAGAGTGATAGACGTGTTTTACATGTGCTCCAAAATTTTAAAATATTTCTTCGCTTCTAACCTGCTTTTTGTTTATTAATTTTGCATCTTTTGACTCGAGATACGAGTTAATTCGCAAATATAAATTTGAACCTCCATGTAATAGCCGGTTTGAGTCTGAATTTTTAAAGTTGCCAACGTTTATTTATTCCCAATGCTGTCCTTATCGCTTTTTCCAAGCGATTCTCCGAATATCACAACTGTGGTATCCCCTGGAGTAATCCCTGTAGAACCTATTTATGAACCTACTCCTGTCAGCGAAACTACTTCAGAACCGTCAGCTTCTGGTCGCAAAGGTAGACCTTTGTGCAATCTAGCCTAGATTGTTAAAAGCAAACACTGTGTCTCTATGGCTACACCAGCTCCAATTCTATTCTATTTGGCTGCCTATATTAGCGTATCTATAACTAAATATAATTTCTCCACTCCTTGTGGAATAGCACCATTTAAAATTCAACCATATCTAATTGTGAAGCTTTTCAACAAAGGAGTTTCTACATATGTGCCTGATAGTGACCTATTTATCGTGTTGGGTTTTATTTTTAATTTACCGAACATCTCTTGGTCATTATTCACCGCTAAAAATGATCTTGTTCCCCCAGCAGAGCAGAGAGTTTCGAATTCTGTGAATAGAACTCTTGATCTCCTCTCTCTTCCTTTATCTGTTTTAGAGGATATATGTATATCATTCTCTTATTTCTTATTCACCAGCTACCAACAAGCCCCGCCGTTGCTTTCGCAAAGGAAACTATTCTTTGCCTTATCAACCGACTGGTATTTTTTGTATGACCGCTTTTTATAACACCCTGAATTCCCTCTTATATGAATTACTAACTTAATGCCTTCGATTGCTTCTTCAAAGCCACCCTGGATTACTCCCAGACTATCAAACAAACAAAATATTTAGTCTAAGTATTTTAAAAAGTTTAATAAGTCTGTTTCGAGTATTGACTTGGCTAAATATTCTATAGCCAAGTCGAACTTCTTGATATGAGAATTATCTTAGTCGTTGCAAAAGGCAATTTGCCCAAAAATTCGAGACAGTTTTATAATTTTTTAAATTTTCAAACTTGCCATATTATCTTTCTCTCGGGATTCTCATGCTGCTAACCTTTTTGCTAATTCTTTCCAATCAACTTACTCCTCTGTCTGTCCTAATTATAATTCTTACCCATATGATATTACTTCATCTAGCTCTATACTTGTTCCTATTTTTTCTCTTTCCTCTCTGCTTTCTGCTATTAATTCTTTAAAATCTTCTTGCTCTCCTGGCCCTGGTAGTATTCTTAGTTATCTACTCAAAGAGTGTTTTGCTTCCCTTCTTCGTACATTGCTAAAGATTTTTAACTGATCCCTTGAATCTTCTATTTTTTCATCTGTTCGGAATCTTATATCATTTCTCTCCACAAGAAAGGTGGAAAATCGGTTAAAAAATTACTCTTCTTTTCTGTTAGGGTATCTTCAATTCTTTGCTCCGTCCAGACAAACCAGGCATTATCGCATCTTATTCCTACCTACGCTCACAACGGACTACTACAATTATTTTCGTGTATTATGCAAAGATTACAATTTTCCGAATTTTCTTTGCCCCAAAGAAAATTGTTGCTTTTACGATACTTTCAGTAGCTCAATGACCATTCCCTGCAATGAGTATATATTTTTGTTTTTTTATACCCTGAACCCATTAAAAATGGGTAAAAAGGGTATAATGTATTTATGCAAATGTATGTATCAGGCAGAAGGAAGTACCTCCGACCCCATAAAGTATATGTATTCTTGATAAGCATAAATAGCCGAGTCAATCTAGCCATGTCCGTCTGTTTGTCCGTCTGTCTGTCCGTATGTATGAACGCAAGGATCTCAGAACCTTTAAGAGCTAGAGACTTGAAATTTTTGCTGTAGGCTAGCTCCAAGTGCCCGCGCAGATCGAGTTCGTTTTCGATACTTGATAACTTGCCCCGTTTCCAATAATATGAGCTAAAATCACCAAACTTGACATGTACCTTCAAGAATAGTATATATATATATCAAGTACCTTTCATTTTATACCTATCGCCACCAACCAACTACCACCGCAAAGCTATAAATCAAGTTAATTATCCAACTTGTATTGCCCATCAGTTGAAGCCACAATTTATATGCAATTGCATTCTACAGAATACACTAATATTTTATATTCTATTCTACAATAAGATGTACTGTCGAAAATTTCATTAAGATCGGTAAAGAAACACAAAAGTTATGTGCGCACGTGTTAGCAGCAGCTAGCGCAAATTCCAAGAATTTCTGTATACATGTACACACACACACATCCATGCGCGTCTGCTTTGAGTTCTATCAACAGCATTGCAATTGCGATTGTATTGTTTTCTGTGCTGCTATTTGAATTGGTTTTTTTCTCATTAAAACTTAATTATTGGTGTGGCTCTTGAGTAGAGGTGGCGGCAAGTGGTGCGCTTATTTTTTTTTTTTAATTTTAATTTTTCTTTATTACTACTAAAGCAAACGAGCACGTGGCGCGAGTGCATTTGTTGTTGGAAGAAGAGCGTTCAGGGTATCCCCTAGTCAGGAGCTCCCGACTAAACCTCTTACTTGCTTTCTTTTTTTTCTTAAAATTTGTGTATGAGTAACTGATATGCTGTTACTATAGTCTAGCATCTTATATCAGCGTGAGTACCGGGGGTTTATGGTATAATAGCTTTAACGTAGCTTAGCTTAGATATTTATTTATGGCATGTCTTAATTTTGTTTGGAGTAGATTATTATTTGAGCATGCAGACTATTCTACACTAAAGGTGTCGACCGACTAGGTCTGCGGGTAGGTATTTTTAAGCCTCCTTCTTATTCGCCTTCTTAGTAGGTTCCTTGCCAGGACATTATGGTGGTTGCTGAGCCTTATCATTTAGTTCGCTGCTTGATCGTAGACAACGTCACCTATCATTGGAACCTTAAGGTCCTTTGTTATGTCCCGTGTACGAATATACCATTCGGCTCCGGAAATTGTTCGCAAGGTCTTGGCCTGGATGATGCGAACTTTGTTTAGGTGTGTTTTTGCGACAATACCGTAAACTTGGAGCCCATATCGCCACGCAGGGGCAAAGATCACTTTAAAGATAACAACTTTGTTTCGGAGTGAGATTTTATTGTTGGGCTTAGTAGCCAAATGCCTGATTTTCCTTTTTATGCTATTGGCTATAGTGGTGAATGTAAGGCGTCTGTCGAGAGTTACTCCAAGGTATTTATGATCACGCACCTGCTCTAAGAGCTCGCCATAGAGAAAAAGTCTGGGGAAGGAGTCTTTGCGCAGGGTGTGAGTGACCGTAGCATATTTTTCAGGGTTCACTGAGATGCTCCACCTACAAGCCCAGTTCACGAAGCGCCTGCAGGATGTCCGTTGCTTCATACACACACCTATTATTGGCATGGAATGCCGTGACATCGAAGATTTGTTGGAAATCGAGATATGCTGCCACCACACACTTCTTCCTGTGAAAGCTGTCCAAAATAAAATTTTAACCCGATGATGGAGTTGGTCAGGGTTGCCGCGTATGAGTCGAAACCCAAACTGGAACATCAGGATTAAGGGTTTTACCTCGGGATCACAAATTGGACGCGTTAATGGCCAACCTTGCTAATGCGAAGCGCGCCCCTATTGTTAGAAGCCTGCTTAAGGTCTACATAACAGTGGTCTTGGCGTCTTGGCGAATTGTTTGTGGAGTCAGCATCGGTGTCATTTGTAGGTAGTCTAGTCCCCAGGATGTATAGGTTTGTCACAAAGTGGCCGTGTATTGAAAATGCACTTTCGATTTGGCTCTTGGGAGAAGAAGAGCCCAAGTTTTTGACGACTACGCGATACGGTCTGTCCTCCTTGAGACAGAAGTGCGTGAACTGGACCCTTACCTTAGTGAGCTTGCGAATAATAGCTCTATAAGTGTAGAATCTTTCGCGTAGATTCTCTGTGCGCCGTAGGGAGAGACCTTCGTAGGCATGTGGGCCAGCTGCCTGGCCAAGGGTTTGTTCCATTGGGACGATGTCGTTTACTCCAGGAACTGTTATGGGCCTAGGCTAAGGACCTTCTTTGCAGTTTGAGGTTAAGCTTGAGCTAGTGGAGCGTATCTGTTTCCATTTGTCAGGGAGGCATTGGGAGCAGTGGAACTCTCACCTGCCTTGCTGGTTTTCCCATTTTTTGTAGGTACTTGTCCTTTTTTGACGGCTGCGGCCTGCGGCGTTCGTGGTTTTGGGGCGTGTTCCAATGGGCTCCAGTGCGGTACGGCTTTTACCAGTGGAGGCAGAGGTCCTGCAGGCGCTACTTGAGGACGCGGTGGTTGTAGTTGTTGTGGTTGTTGTTGTGCTCACAATGCCGTATTGTTGGAGTAGTAGCTAGTACGTCTGTGTTAACCCCTCAGGGTAGTACAGGTATTGCTCGTGAATGTCAAAAGGTTGAGCTCTACTTGCATCAGTGAGCGGGTAATAGTTATTGTTTGAGCTAGAGGCCATTCTTTATTTTGCGCGAAAATAAATAAGGCAACAACAAGAAAATATAAAGGTAGAAATATTAGGGAACTAGCCTTTTACTTCAAATATAACCAGTATTTCTGATTAAGTGAATGTTACCAAAATGCGATTTGTCGTGATCAAGTCACGAGATTTTCTCTCAGCACTGTCACTGTTTTTGGCCGTTTTGTCAACACTGGCAAGCTTCTTGTTGGTCACTGTAGCGTTTTTATTGGTGAGCGGATTAAAAGCTCTCACGAAAGCCCACACGCACACGGATAAAAGAGGTTTTGGAGATAAGCCATAGAGTAATAAACAGATACAGAGCTGAAAACTAACTCAGAGCATTACCGTTTTAATTCTGAAGCAAGGTGGATAAGGTTGGTCCGCAAACGCAAAATCAAACTCAAGAAATAAAGCTCATTTAACATAGGAAGCAACAACAAATCAGCTGCAAAGCAACAACAGTGCCCATGATACCCCTTTTTTTTCATCTTCCGTTTTGATCGCTGGAATTCCGAAGCAAGATTATGAGGACATAGGAAACTCAGTGCAGAGAAAAGGGACAAATAATGCCACTGTGCTTTTTGCAGGTTTCTCTGTCGTTCCTACAAGGCAGCGCGTAGAAACAACAGCAACACTATTTGGGTTCTAATGTTGTTGCTGCAGAGCCGAGTCTCGGCGCATGTAGGTAGAAAATATGAATGCCAGCAGGCCGTGCCATTAAAATCGAAGGGTTACGCACACGGCGCGTCAACAATAAAAATTATGACGTCACATTTCATTGAATTTTATTTATTGTGATGCTTAGAATGTATTTAAAAATGTATAAATTTACTGTAAGCCACGATCGTACACAAAAAGCCCTAGCCTGTGACGTCACATGCGCAACAGAATGTTGCAATCTTCTTAAATTCATGGCTTGGCAGACACAAACATGCATATTTTTTACCAATATGTATGAGATGAGACACACATGCCAACAACTATTTGGCGCGTCGAGGCATTGATACCCTTATATATAGAAATGGTATAAAATGTTTGAAGAAAACAATTATTATTGATTGTACAAATAGTTGCACAATAAATACGAAACTATATTTTTGTCAGACATTGGATACAAATTTGTATATAAGAAGGTTAGAAGGCTTGGTTACAGAACTTATGAATATAGTTAATAGAATAGTTAATATACCCTATTTTGAGAAAGAGTGCCTTGCTGGTCGAAAAATCAAAAATGATAAAAATCTACCTGGCTGCTTGCAAGTTGAAAGCGAGTGGAGAGGAAGAAGCCATGACTTTGTGACTGTGCGAACTATAGGCATAGAAACAATACAACAATGAGTTAGAAGAGTGTAGAAGCTTAGATCATAGGCTGTGGTGTGGGAAATGTTCTGAAGTTGTCGTTGAATTTTGGGCATCGGCAGAAGTAGCTGCAGACTGCCGGGTGTTGGATTTGCAATTTGTGTTTGGAACCTCGCAATCTTGCTTCACATTTTTTGAAGAAGAGCTTTTGATCCAAAAGCTACCTATGTATATTTATTACTCTATGAAGATAAGCTAAGGATGAAAATTTTCAGTAGTTTAAATAAGAACATCTTGGTTTCTTGAATTTGACACTGCACTGCCAGCGGCATCGTTCTTGGTGTGACGACCCGTTATGTGCGGAATTTGTTTATAGTGCCCTGGGGCGGGCGGGATAAGTGTCACTTCAAATTATTGTATTGTACTAGTCGGTGCACTAACACAGGCATACACGGGAGCAGATTAGCAAACGTCCGATCGCCACGAGAGCTTGCATAGGAATGAAGCTATTTTTCCGTTCTCATGTCACAAATTCTTAAATCTTATTTATGACCTACATTACATACCTCGTAGCTACAGGATTAGAAAGAAACGAGCTGCAATGTGACCGTAGCTATGGCCTAAGTGGAATGGTGAAGGGTTTTAGAGTGTTTAATTGACTACACAGGGCTGTAATCGGATCGTTAAGTTTGGCAAAACCAATGATTTGACCCTCAAAGCCAGTCCTAGGCCATCAAAATCGATCCAAGGCCCCAGAAGTGATGGAAAGCGAGTTTGTTGAACTTTAATTTGCCCAAATCGATTTCTAAAGCTCCTATATTGGAAGAAACGTGCGGAATGATATGAAATGTGGGAAAAGCTAAAGTAACCAAAGCACCAAGCAATCAGGTGGAAAAAACATTGTAAGAATTCATGAAAGCTTTCTGAACGCACATGCATTTAATACAAATCTTTTAATGTGCATATGGTATTTTGCGATTGAAAATAGAAATAAATATTAAAAATTTATAACGAACACGTGCTGATTGCAAGAACTATAGTTCTCGTACGAAATGGAATTGGATTGATGATGCCAAACCGAGCTTTATTTAATTCTGAATCTGAATTACTCTTCGTCCCAACTAATTTTAATAACCAGATTCAAACTCCTTGTTTAAATTTCTGGTATTGCAGATGCTTCTCTAGATTCCGATAAGTCATATCGCGCGCCATCAAAGACTATCAGCCGTTTTATGAACTTAATGCAGTTGATCAGAATATTGCTAATAATATTCTTGTGATTGGCCTCTAATTCTACAAATCGTAAAGTAAAGTTTTATATAATCTCGCTTAGAAGGCAGCTCAATAATTCATCAGGAGACCGAGTTCGCACAGCCAGTCTCTAGAGGTCTTTTACATGCGAAGTATAACAACATATCTTCAGTTTCATTTGTCAAATCTTCAAATCATAGGGATATTAATATATTACGAACAGAAAACTTCAAGCACAAAAGTGATTGATCATCTCATCGTCTTCTTGAAAATGTCGAGCTAGATATCAATACGCATTCATATATGAATATCAGCTTGGAACAAATGACCATTCCATCAGATAAGACCACAGCGTCTATATTTCACTATTGTGCTTAAGCTTGATAGGACAAGCACAAAATTGAGTGCAGTATTCGAAATCTACATCTGGATTCTTACTTTTCAGAAGTCTGCTTTAATTTCGATATTTTATGGCACATGTGGTGACACATACGAAATGTACCAATACTTTAAAGTTTTCTATCGACGCTGTAAAATCCTACTAGTTGGAGACGGAAGCATATGGTATGAAGATCTTAATTGTTTAATTGCTCTATGGTTGGTATGGTGTTCATGTTTTATCATCTTGCTGTTTAATTCTCTACCGATGACACGTTTGCCTCAGTACCATTGCAACACACTTTAAGTTGTTCAGGATTTTTCAACGGCATCAGTCCACGCAGCCTCACATCTTTAGCATCAGTAATTGGACGGATAATGTAAGAAATGTCTTCGGAGCGAAAAATATGATGGCTGATCCTAATGAGATATTCTTGAGCGGCATAAATTTGAATTTCATTACTCGGTCTTCACACTTTGGTAGATAGTGGAATAATCCGATTATCCAACAATAAACATGTGGATTTTAAATTGTTTTTAAAAAAATGTTCTGTTTAGTTGATTCTACTCTCAACAGGATTTATATTTTAATTCACGATATGTATTTTGAGTTGACGAAAATACGTTTTAAACAGAAAAGTTCGAACAAGCAACAAAAAAACAATAGCTACCAAAATATTAACACATACAAACTCAATCTCCTAGAAGGGAAGCTGAACGACCTCCGGTAGTAAGTAGTGTATTTCAAAGAAAGCATTGAAGAATCAGTAATGTTATAACATTTTGAAAGACAAGCATAAAAGAGGTGGTCAGTTTTTTTTACCACAAATCTAGAGGCCGCTGACTTTATTATGGTTGTCGCCCTGTAGCAACTAAAACGACAGCAGGCGACTTGTATTAAAAGAAAGTTTTGTTAACGAAAAAAATTAGTTAAGCTAACACTTCGTCAGTTATTAATGCATGTAAAAATGTACTTTAGGAAACGGATATCCTACTTCTTGTACCTCTTCACATTTAAGAAAATTTATTCTTTATATTTTAGGTTCATTGCTTATTTTCTATTTATTTAAAAACTTTAGAGACATACATGTCACATCCAAAATGTTGTAAATGATGATGCTTTTCAAAGCATGACCCTATAATCTTTGAGTTATCCTAACCAGGTGCGATATTTATTAAATTGGGGGATTTGGGGTATTTTCAAAAGAAAAATAACAAATCAACTTATTCTGCTTTGCGAAAATTAATTACCAAATTTAAGTTAATTTTGTTTAGCCCCTAAGATTGACTGGCGCACGGACGGCTACGGTAAGCACGAATCTGCTCGTCCTCGGCCATATATCATTACTTCATCTCACCCATTTCACATTTGTAATAGGTACAAAGTATTAAAACTACTTTATATGAATTGAGTTAATGTGATAAGAGTAATTATCTACAGCAACCTGGAAATCTGAGCCTGTCTATATAAATTGTAAATGGATCAGAATGTTCAGCATCTATTGGCTAGATTAAATAATTGCTTTGCATTTTTACACACAAATATTATGTTATTTATTACTGTATTTTATGAATTTAGAATAAAATTATATTTAAAGTTCTAATTTTGAATACCTCTTTCCGTTATATTAATATACGCAAATACCGACACGTTTGATTATAAAACTTAAACTAAGAGCTCTGTTCATGAGCAAGTTTTGTTTTGCCCTTACTACGTGAATATGTATCACATTGATATAAAAATTAATTTATTTACCCACATGCTTTATGTGTACATTACTACAAAAGACCAATTTAAAGCGTATGCGTGTTGTCAATTGGATTAAATTATCTCGAGCTCTCGTAAACACTTTTTTACACGTACATACATACATATGTATTAAGATTCAAATTTGCGTTCCTATTCGACTTTCCAGAAATTCGATTCCTGGGTACAAGACTAATTCAACATTTTTTTTGTTTTTCCTCCGACTATTTGGGTTAATTTTAGGGGAATCGTTGTGGCCACCACTACGAAAAAGATTTAAAAAAGCTTTCTGCAGATAAATATGAACATATGTATATAGATACATACATACATAGTAGCTGTATGTCGACACTAAAGCACATAATTCCAGAAAAAAACGTGTGAAAAAAACCGTGTAAAAATAGACATTGATCGTATGCAAAAAAAGGTGATTGGTTCCTTATTTCTAAAACCTATTAAAATTAGTGAAAAACAAGGACTTTTTAAGAACAAATATTCATGTTATTAAAGAATAAAAAGATATGCACTCCAAAATTAAATGTATGACAAGTTCAGGAACTAAAAAAAAATTATGTAAAGCTATGTTGTTAACAAAAAGAATTGGTTATTTCATTTTTAAGGTAAAAAAAAAATAAAAAATATATAAATTACTGAATGAATATAAAAAAGTTTTGGCTGACCTTTTATCTTACGTTAAAATTAAATTTAATGTAATGTTAGAAAAACAAATTCGCCTATAAAAAATTTTTTTACCAAACACCTGATAGTTTACAAAATATTAACACCAGTTGCTCTGGCAAGTAAATTTGCTTGTGTGCATAAAAAGGGAATTCACCTAAATTTGTGATTAGAACATATTTCACAAAAATTAAATTAGACAACAAAAATTAAGGACCAAAAGATTTAAGATCGTATTATTAAACCGTGTTAAATCAAAAAAAGACCGTTTAAAAACAGAATTACATGTCAACATGTCTAACTGAGTGATAGAGAGAGAATGCATATGTATGCACATATGTATGCATTAACAGAAAACTTCAAGCACTTTTGGCTCATCATCTTCTTGAAAATGTCGAGCTAGATGTCAAGGCACAAAACGCATTCATATATGAATATCAGCTTGGAACATATGTACATATATCTATTCAATCAGTTAAGACCACAGCGTCTATTTTCCGCTTGTGTGCCTAAGTAAGTGCAGTATTCGAAATCTACATCTGGATTCTCACATTTCACAACTCTGCTTTAATTCTGATATTTTATGGCACGTGCGGTGTCACATACAAAATGTACCAATACTTTAAAGTTTCCTAACCTGATGAATTTATATCTAAAGTTATTCGTTGAGAATTTTATAGGGACGATATGTATGTACATAAATTGTTTAATTGCTCCATGGCAGGTATGGTGTTCTTGTTTTATCATCTTGCTGTTTAATTCTCAAAAATTCTGCCTGATGAACAAGTTGCAAAGTATACTAGCGTCAGCTACCAGAACTTGTTCATTCCCAATTTTATCACTATAGCATAAGTATTCATTCAAACATTACGTTCATCATTCATTCATTACATTGATTCGAGACGAAAGCATACCCCAGATATTGCTCTTGGTAATCGTTGGTTTCTAAGCTTTCGATTTTTAGAACTTTTAAATTTTCTCAACTTGTCATGCTTCCTCAATCCACCATTGCAAAACATATATTTTGTAATGCTTGTATAGTGGCATACGTCGTTTGCATAAGCAATGCGTTATGCCATGGAAGCCACTTAATGGTCTCTCGCCCTAAACATCTCATTTCATTGCAAATTTCATTACTGGTCGGGCTTTTTAATATCTCTTTCATTGATTCCAGTGCACCCTCAGATTATATGTATTCGTCTCCATTCAAGTAGTACACATAAATAACAAAGGAAACTCTTTCTTATTGTTGGCGCAGATGCGCGCATTGCTTCAGAAAATGAATTTTAAACTTGAAGTGAATTGTAAGTAACGTTTAGGGCGCTTAGAGCGCAATAAAGCTTTATCACTCGATCTGGGAGCGAATTTGCCTCGCTTCGCCACTTTAGCTTAATTTAGGAGAAGATGTTAGTTGTCAAATTATAACAAAGCGATAAGCACGAAACGCATAATCTGCCGCATAATAACATTTTTCATTGAGCGCCGAGGTGGACAGTTTTAAAAGACAATTTGATAAATAAATAAACTTACGAGGTAAAAATCAACAACTAGCTGTGGCTCGCGAGTGAATTTAAATTAAAAATTCAAATTAAATCGCGTTGGCCGAGACCGACAATAATTATCTGTCCTGCTGCCATCAGGAGATACCAAGGAAAGTAGCTTCCAAACTAGAACGTCCGGAAGAGCAGGTACTGTGCTGAAAATTGAAAGCCCAACTCCATTGGCTTGGTTTCGTTAATTAAGCAAACGCTTTCAATTCTTGGCACATATTTAAAGTAGTTGAGCATAATTCAAATTTGCATGCACTTACTAACCGCTTGATTCATACATAAATATAATATATTATTTGTGCGATTTGGTGCTTCTGAGCGAATGATAATTAGTGTCAAAAATTAATTGTCACTACAATTTCATTTCGCTTAGTCTTTGTCGTTTTCCCTTTCTTGCCATTACTCTCAACCACTGTAAATTATACAGTTGTCTGTGACCAAGCGCATGTATATAAGTGCAGTACACGCATACATACGCACGTACATAGCAAGCCATCTGCAGCCCGTTTATATTCGTTCCGCTTTGTGCTAAGCTGTGCAATTTATTGAATTGGTTTGCAAATTCGATTTTAATTTAAATTAATACTAATCGAATTTAGAGTCAATTATGTCTACTGAGGAAAGTATACTATTTAAAGAAGAAACATAATATATCCGTCAAATGCATAATGCGTTTAAATGATCAAATAATAAAGGGTAAATTAAACCAAGAATCTACAGAGTTAGAATGGAGATTAGAAATGCTGACCTCACATATATGTAGATACAGAGTTAAGGAATTTTATTAGCCTGTTCGAAACTCTAGTTTCATGCGATCCCGAGAAAAGAGAAATTCAATCATCTGATCTCATGTCTCTTTGGTGAAGCTCTAGGCACTGTTAGAGCGTATCAAGTCACCGAGGACAATTATTTAAAAGCATTAGACAGCCTAAAGAGAGTATACGACAATGAATGTCTAATATTAAATGAAAATATTTCGGCTCTCTTTAGCCTGCCAAAAATTACGCAACTTTCTGCGGCATCATTGACATCAATGATTAACACTGTCTCCGCCATCTATGCCTCGCTCCTGTCAATAGGTGATGACAAAAAGATTTCTGACGCGATTCTCATTCACCTCGTTATGAACAAAGTTGACCCAATGACCAGACAAAAATGGGAGGATCAAGTCGATTTTGCAATCATGCCATCATAGAGTGATTGTGAAACAGCCTTGAATGGTATGTATCAACAGCGACAGACAGGCAGGCATACAGACATACATTCAGAACTACAAACATTCAGATATGTAGACGGAAAGACAGGCAGATGGGCAGACAGATAGGACGATAGGCAGATGGACACACACAGAAAGAGGGAAAGATAAACAGACAGGCAGCCTCGCAGACAGACACACCGGCAGAGACTGACAGGCAGATATACAGACAGACCGGCATGGAGATAGAGGGATAGGCAGACGGGCAGACAGACACACAGATAGACGAAAAAAGGCAGACCAATAGACTCGCAGACAGCCAGACGCACAAGCAGAGAGGGAGAGAGAGACAGACAGGCCGACCGACCGGCAGACAGACAGACAGATAGGAAATCAGAAACACAGTCAGTCAGGCAGACAGATAGACAGGAAAACCTACAGCCTCGCAGACAGACAAACCGGCAGAGACAGACAGGCATAGTTACAGACAGACAGATATGCAGACAGAAAGACAGGCAGACGGGCAGACAGGCACACAGATAGACAGACAGAAATGCAGGCCAATAGACTCGCAGATAGTCAGACCCACGGGCAGAGAGAGAGACAGACAGGCAGACAGACAGGCAGAACGACCGGCAGACAAACACACAGCTAGGAAAACAGACAGACTGACACACAGACCCGCGGACTCGCAGACATACAGACACACAGGAAGAGAGAGAGAGAGATACACAGACAGTCAGGAAAACAGATAGACAGGAATACCTACAGCCTCGCACACAGACACACCGGCAGAGACACACAGGCAGATATAAAGACAGACAGACAGACATGCAGACAGAGAGACAGGCAGACAGACAGACAGGCACACAGATAGACAGATAGGCAGACGGACACACAGACCCACATACTTGCAGACATACAGGGAGAGAGAGAGAGAGAGAGAGATACACAGAAAGTCAGGCAGACAGATGGACAGGAATACCTACAGCCTCGCAGGCAGACACACCGGCAGAGACAGACAGGCTGACTTACAGATATATGCAGACCTATAGAATCGCAGACAGACAGTCACATAGGCAGTTAGAGAGAAAGTTAGGCAGACAGACAGACAGATAGGAAAACAGATAGACAGGTCTGCCTGACTAGATACATAGACAAGAAAACCTACAGCCTCGCTGACAGACACACCGGCAGATACAGACAGACAGACACGCAGACAGAAAGACGGGCAGACAGACAGACAGGCACGAATTGTCCGAATTGTCTGCCAACACTTGTTGGCTAGATTGTCTCAGGGTGTTACACGCCGTCAAGTCATGAGAAGACTCATGCTGTTAATCTGAGTTGCCAAGAGGGTCTTATACCTTGATAAACAAAACGTTGCAGTAATTTTGGTCATTGGAAGAACATTGCAGCCAAAAATGTCCGAACAGTTGAACAGCAGTTATGTGAGTGCAAATATTGTTGTCAGGTCGATTTAAAGTAAAACTATCATTAACATCAGATCTAAATCAGCTTGGTAACTCCTTAATAAGCCTCGTGTTTTGTCGCTTGAAAGACGCTTTTGGTCACATGTCGGAAATAGATGATCAGATTCCAAGTACTCCACACTACTTTATTCCGCATCGGTGTGTTTAAAGATCACCAAGCACATCGACGAAGTTACGCGTCCTTTCGAACATCGTCTTAAATTGCGTTGATTGACCTTCTAATGGTTGGACCGACCATTCAAGAGGAGCTATATTCAACTCTGGTTCGATTTATGTTCCAAAAATATGCATTGACAGCTTACCTCGAAAAAATGTATAGGCAGATCATGGTACATGAAGCAGATCGAGATTTCCAGTTCATAGTGTAGAGAAAGCACCCATCTGACTCTTTGGGGTCCTTTAGGTTCAACACGTAGGTTACTACGAAACTGCGTCTGCCCCGTTTTTGGCAATACGGTGTTTTACAAAGCAAAACTAGTCATCACACCCTAAAGCTGCTGACGTTATCAGGCACGATGATTCACTGACTGGTGATGCATATGTAGAGAACCTTCAGACAATTAAGTCTGCAGTGTCGCAAATTCTTCAAAAAGCAGATTTCGAACTAACCAAATGGTTTTCGAATTCTCCTGAGTTCTCCGCAACAAACGCAGCCAAGCCGATAACCATCTCAGATTCTGACACAACCAAAACACTTACCGAATGAAGATGCCTTTCAATTCAAGCTAGACGATTCATTCATGGGTCTTAGAGCGACAAAACGGAAAATTCTCTCGGTGACATCGCCTCTATTTGACCCGCTTGGCCTGTAAAGCCCTCTGATAAACAAGGTAAAAATCCTACTCCAAGAGCTCTGGCTTCGGAAGACTGGTATGAATCTGCCCTAAGAGGTCGGATAACTCGTGGCAGTATCTGAAATCTACTTTGGATCAGTTGCAACTTATAAAGTGTAGTGGCTGCTTTGCAATCCCCAAACGAATCTGCTTGTTGATCAGCTGCTCTAGTTTGGTTACTGCTTTACCGACCGCACTAGAAGCCAATTCTTCGTTTATTGCACAGCTGAGGGCATGCGCAACCGAATAGGGCGAATAGAGAGAAAAAAGGTGATAAATTCAGGCCTTAGTATAGTTTTAAAGTATAATTGCGTGATGAAGAGCTTTTGAAAGCTTCCTTATTTTTTTTTTTGTCTTTGGGAAATAGTAAAGGTTAAAAGTACAGCTCAGCATGTCATTTATATTTGAAGCGCGGGCGAGTTAACTTCAAAACATTTTTTTCTTTGCAAATAATTTTCGTAAAATACGTCAAAGACCAAGATTGCAAGTGTGGTACAGTTTGGAAGTGTTCTTTTGGTACGCTAATAGAAACCAAAAACCTTCATAACAACTCGACCCAATAACCTAATTGTGATTCGGGGTGACCCTTAAAGAAAAGGTATTCATATGTGCTAGTGTTGAGACTTGAAACTAATTAGGGCTTCCGAAGAACAACATCTGGCATAGCCTCGGAAAACGGCGTCAAGCGGGCGAAACGCTTACTACTTATGCAGCACCATCGGGGGCCGCATGCACTAAGCATATAGCGTAACCAACAGAGAGTAACGTAGGAGCTGAGTCTGTATTACCTTTGGTGTACCCTTTCACTTGCTTAGAAGCCATTGCCATATAATTCCACTAATTATTTAACGTTGCCAAGATGGACGGTTAATAGATCCTTAGTTTTATTTTATTTCCTTTAATTTTTTTTTTAATTTTTGTAAAAATCTGCAATGAATATACCTAAATAAGTTAAAGTAAGAGTTTAAAACAACGCTTATAAATATATGTATTTACATATATACACATATAAACATTTAAATGCAGCTTAATTTAGCAAGACGGTAATTTAATTACTATCCGTCAAGTCTCAAAATAATGTTGGTGAACTTCTCCGTCCACTTAATTTCTAGATTTGCTTTAAACTAGTCATTGTACATTCATTATATTAACTTTGAATTTAAATTTGGAAACTGTATTTTTTTGTAAATCGAGTTATACCTATCTTTCTATTAATTGGCATCATGCTCAATAAAATGAACAATGCGTGAATAAATGAATTATATTAGCTTATTTGATATGATATCCTAATTCCTTAATTTTTTTGTCAGTCAAGTACCCATGTTAGCCGTTTGCAATTTATAGTGATGGTTTAAGAACCTGAAATAGGGACAAGCATCCACATTCCATTTTTTTTTTCTTGCTTGTCAAGGTAGGGAGGGTAGAGAGAAAGAGAGACGATCAGCACCTTAGTTCTCTCACTTAAGCGAAATTGGATAGTTTAAATTTGGATGTTCGGTCGGAACACATTAATGGTACACATATTAGAATCTTGTATTATTTTTCTTTTTTTTAATGGATTTACTTAAATCAACAATCTTTTTCTTATTTTGATCGCACTTAAACTATGTGTTTATGGTAAGTACAGAAGGGAAAGGAAAAAACCCCGACCAGTCCGACGTATTGTCCGTGCATTAGCAAGAAGTTCGAACCTCCTGTCCCTATGCACCCGGTTAGGCAACAGCCACGGCCGCTCGTTCTATTTTGGTTGATGGCCAAACGAAAGGCGAAAACTGAACCCGAACCTCTCCTCCATTACAAAAGATACCACGATACGTGT
Organism: Drosophila borealis; assembly: GCA_035045885.1. NCBI lineage: Eukaryota > Metazoa > Arthropoda > Insecta > Diptera > Drosophilidae > Drosophila > Drosophila borealis. The sequence continues at coordinate 648,317 of JAWNOR010000195.1, forward strand.
TTACAGAGCCAACTTCACCGATCGAGATACATGGTTTCGCCGACACCTCAATAAGAGTGTTTGGAGCATGCGCTTATATACGCAGCTATACTGCAGAAGGTTGTCGTATTTCTTTGTTGACATCCAAATCTAAAGTAGCCCCCCTCAAGACGAAGACCCTTCCCCGACTTGAGTTGTGCGCGGCTCACCTTCTTGCAGATCTCTGTCGTCGAGTCAGAAATCTCATAAGATTACCGATTGAGCGGATGGTTTTTTGGTCTGATTCTGAAGTCACACTTCATTAGATTCGGTCACATCCTTCGTCTTTGGCAACATTTGTGTCGAATCGAGTGGCTGAAATCCAAGAATGGACAGAGAAAGCTGAATGGCGCCATGTACCTACAAAACAAAACCCAGCAGATATTGTTTCAAGAGACTGCAATGTTGATGAGTTACTTGCGTCTATGTGGTTCGATGGCCCTTCATTTATGATGTCATCTGATGACAGATGAGAAGTACGCAAAAAAGCTTTTGGACTAGCAGCTATGGTAGACTGACCAGATATCTTGGAAACTATTGACAGATTCTCATCGCATGCCAGGCTGCTGAGAGTGTTTGCTTATGTGTTCCGCTTTATTCAAAAATGTAAAAATCGAGTACAATTTAAGAGTTAAGAAGCTATCGAGAAAATAGTTGAAGTCATCCAACGAGTTGAATTTAAAGATGACGTAGATAGAGTTCAAAAGGACACACGCGAGGGTCATAGCCTGCAGTTTCAATTTATTTATACATGAGTATAATGGATCTTGGTGCTCCTTTTCGTTGTTGCGAGTAGGGGGACGACTTGTAAATGCTCCTCTTTCATATGACGCCAAGTTTCCACTACTTTAAAAAAAAGCTCGCTATTCGCTAGAAGCGCTATTAGATACGCTGTGTTTAGTTGATTCTACTCTCAACAGGATTTATATTTTAATTCACGATATGTATTTTGAGTTGACGAAAATACGTTTTAAACAAATAGGTAGATTTCACTTTGCAGAAAAGTTCGAACAAGCAACAAAAAAACAATAGCTACCAAAATATTAACACATACAAACTCGATCTCCTAGAGGGGAAGCTGAACGACCTCCGGCCAAAGAGCAGACTCACCTACTACGGGTACCAGCAACTCAATCGTCAATCGTCTGTAAGTAGTGTATTTCAAAGAAAACATTGAATCATCATTAATATCATAACATTTTGAAAGACAAGAACAAAAAAGGTGGTTAGTTTTTTTTACCACAAATCTAGAGGCCGCTGACTTTATTATGGTTGTCGCCCTGTAGCAACTAAAACGACAGCAGGCGACTTGTATTAAAAGGAAGTTTTGTTAACGAAAAAAATTAGTTAAACAAACACTTCGTCAGTTATGAATGCATATAAAAATGTACTTTAGGAAACGGATGTCCTACTTTTTGTACCTCTTCACATTTAATAAAGTTTATTCATCTATATATTTTAGGTTCATTGCTTATTTTCTATTTATTTAAAAGCTTTCGAGACATACATGTCACATCCAAAATGTTGTAAATGATGATGCTTTTCAAAGCATGACCCTATAATCTTTGAGTTATCCTAACCAGGTGCGATATTTATTAAATTGGGGGATTTGGGGTATTTTCAAAAGGAAAATAACATATCAACTTATTCTGCTTTGCAAAAATTAATTATCAAATTTAAGTTAATTTTGTTTAGCCCCTAAGATTGACTGGCGCACGGACGGCTACGGTAAGCACGAATCTGCTCGTCCTCGGCCATACATCACTACTTCATCACACCCATTTCACATTTGTAATAGGTACAAAGTATTAAAACTACTTTATATGAATTGAGTTAATGTGATAAGAGTAATTATCTACAGCAACCTGGAAATCTGAGCCTGTCTATATAAATTGTAAATGGATCAGAATGTTCAGCATCTATTGGCTAGATTAAATAATTGCTTTGCACTTTCACAACCAAATATTATGCAATTAGAATAAAATAATATTTAAGGTTCTAGTTTTGAATACCTCTTTTAGATATATCGTAATAAACACAAATACCGACAAGTTTGAGTGGAAAACTTAAACTAACAGCCCTGTTTATGAGCAAGTTTTGTATCGCCCTTACTACGTGAATATGTATCACATTTATAAAAAAATTAATTTATTTACCCACATGCCTTATATGGACATAACTACAAAATACCAATTTAAAGCGTATGCGTGTTGTCAATTGGATTAAATTATCTCGAGCTCTCGTGAACACTTATTTACATGTACATGTATGTATGTATTAAGATTCAAATTTGCGTTCCTATTTGAATATCCAGAAACTCGATTGCTGGGTACAAGAGTAATTCAAAATATTTTTGTTTTTTCTCCAACTATTTGGGATAATTTTAGGGGAATCGTTGTGGCCACCACTATGAAAAAGATTTCTAAAACATTCTGCAGATAAATATGTACATACATATGTATGTATATAGATACGTACATATGTTCATAGCTGTGTGTCGACACTAATATATGTATATTAGCATATGCTAATAATCCCAACATGTCTATCCTATCTGAGTGATAGAGAGTCAATACATACATATGTGTGTATGAATTGTTGAAACAGTAATACGACGCACTTAGACGAATCACTGCGTGTATGGCACTTTTATCATTAATAAATCCATACATGAACCCGAGTATTGCGGTTTTTCTAACAACTGTTTATGATGGTGAAGTGCAATTTAATTGGCAGTATTCCATAATTGACCAGACATTATTTTTTTTTTTTATCTCGGTTTTTATTTGTAATTTGTCTTAGGACAATCAACAAATTGCTTAGAAAATAAAGAAAGATATAATAAAAATTAACAGGATTGTTTGAGCTCCAATGAATTCAAACAATATATATTACTTTATAGCTTGTTTATTTAGCTTAATTTATGACGATATATGGATGATCCAGCACGTGTTATCTTTTTAAACGTAGTGTGTCCCTACTATTGTCTAAGAAATCTAGAGCCAAGATATTTTTGTGATTGTGTAAACAATTTATATACATACATAGCTCACAGCACACCTACTTATGTATTTTATTTCTGACAAAGTCTTTTATATACCAAGGAGCACCTGTAATAGTTTTCAGGGCCATAGACTGGTAACTTTGCAGGATTTCTATGTTCGAATTGCTTGCTGTTCCCCATAGCTGCATAGCGTACATATGTCCCACTGTTTTCAGAATTGTCTTGCACAGACGAACTTGTTTTTCAAGACTTAGTTGTGACCGCGGTCCTAATAGCCAGTACATTTTTCTATTTTTCTCTTTGAGCTGCATTTGTTTCGATTTTATATGGAGCTTCCAAGTGAGACTTCGGTCCAGTTCGATTCGGTTTGAGTCATCAAGTGGTTAGTGAAGCCATTTAATTTAACTGGCAACTTCCCTGCCTTAATGAAAATGTCATTTGACCGATTTCTGGGTATTGACCGCTATTCTCCATTAGCCAACGACATTTCGATCAAGCAGAGTTTGTCTTGCAAGTACTGCGATGCAACAACTGGAGATGTGCTCCTTGCAATGATGACTGTATCATCAGAGTATGTAGCTGCCTCAACGTTTCGACTGATGGGTATGTATTGTATTGTATATGGGGCTGGTCCTACCACACTTCCTTGTGGCACTCCAGCGTTGTTGGCATAAAACTTGGATGAACTATCCTCTATTTGGACATAAGAAGTTCTGCCATTGAGATTAGACTTTATTATGAGGTAATATGGGCTGATCGCCATTTTTTAATTTTGAATAATAAGCCAGAATCCCACACTCTATCAAACGCCTGTTTGACACGCCTGCACGATTCTCCTTGGTCTCAAAGCATTTGTGATGTTTTTTGTGATTCGATGGCTCTGCTCATTAAATCGGTGTCCTCTTCTGAACCCAAATTGGTGTTCGGGTATGACAGCAAGATCGCCTTTCACAGGTAACATTCTCTTTAATAGTATTTTTCCTGATACGTTAGAAAACGTAGCAATTAAACTTATGGGCCGGAATCATCACGCTATAAAACAGAATTCATTTTTTTAACGGTTACTGATTAAAGTGATACCTTTTGTTGGACTTGGGGCTCAATAAGCCGAAATGGATTTTAAAAAATATTTCGTAGGCTAGTCTTATTAAATAAACCTTTCAAAATTTGAAACTATTGTTTTTGCCATTCTTGGGACGGTGATATTTACGCCATGACTTAAATGATCTTTACGAGGCTGCTACAATCCCTAATAATACTGTGCAATAGTATTCTTTTTTTGTAACCGTATTCAATAAAAGAAAACACTAAGTGTTCATATTTAGAACTGTTCGACAAGCCAACGATTAATTAATCTTACAGAAATACGACTTTGAAGTTTTTTTTATTTTAACACTAGATTTGCCATACCAGTCAAAATTACTATTTTACAATTTTATTTGTAAATTCTTGCTTTGCGTTAATGATTTTTTTCTGCAATTAAGTTATGATTTTCATGGCGATTATTTAACTAATACTTTTAATACATAGCTGATTTTCTTAAGCCAACGCATATGAAGGTACCCTTACCCGACTAGAACCACTTACTTGTTTATACCCTGAACCCATTAAAAATGGGTAAAAAGGGTATAATGTATTTGTGCAAATGTATGTAACAGGCAGAAGGAAGCTTGATCAGCATCAACAGCCGAGTCGATTCGTCCGTCTGTCAGTATGTATGAACGCAAGGATATCAGCACCTATAAGAGCTACAGACTTGAAATTTTAGCCGTAGGTCCTCCTAGTCCATGCGCAAATCTGTTTTCTATAATTAATAACTTGCCCTGTCTCTAAGTAATCGATACAAATCGATATCGAAATTCTGTTTTTTGAACAATTTTGGTAAATAATAAGAGCTAGAGTCACCAAACTTGACATGTAGCTTCTAGAATAGTATATATATATCAAGTATCTTTCATTTTATAGCTATCGTCACCTCCCCGCTACCACCGCAAAGCTATAAATCATGTTAGTAAACCAACTTGTATTGCCTATCTAATTAAGCCACTGTAAATAATTAAGTCTTCCACATATATAGTATTGTAAGTGTTCCACTTATAAATCTTTTTTGGATTGATAGATAAAAGCAAGTCAGTGCTGTTTTGCATGGTTCATAAGAATGATTTTATTCAAAGTCAATATAATGCACATAGCCTATGGATTCATGCACTAACCAAAGAACATATAGAACAAAATGCCACCGACTTTTGACAAAAATTTAATTTGTGGGCATTTTTGCTTGTGCGGACACATGCACACAAACATTTAAACGGTACCTATACATAAAGAGAGCATTGAGAGTACGTGCGAGCGAGATAAAAAACAGCGATGCCGTTCTATCGCACAAATCATATGGAAGAGAGTAAGCCAAAGCAGTTTCCTGTAGTGGGAGCGAGATAAAAACAGCGATGCCTTTCTATGGCACAAATCATATGGAAGAGAGTAAGCCAAAGGAGTGTAGTGTGAGCGATCAAAAGAGGTCATATGTATATCTTACTCGCTCGTTGCACTAGATGCATATTTTTTTTGGTGACCAAAAATTTTCTACGGCATGTCCCATCTATATGTTTTTGGTTAGTGGTACTATTCAACATGTCAAATTTAGTGAATCCAGCTTTTAAAACCTAATAAATATCCTCGAAAAACAGCATTTTGTTATCTATTTTCGTTCAAAATTTCAAATACCTTTTAACTTCTATTAACTTTTAATGTTAAAATTTGGTGATTTTTTTCAATTTTTCGCATTAGCAAATTAAATATTTTTTAAACTTTTGATTTTTCTGTATGGAAGTTGCTTAATTATTGTTATATCTATTTCCATTGATGTCAAGCTCTTCGGTTGCGATTTACAAAAGATGTGGCGAATATAATCAGCCAACAACTAAAACTGGCAAAAACAAACATTTTAAAATTTTGAAATCTATAAAAAATGATTAATATCAAAATTGTATAACAATCCTAAGATCGGCTTAAGATCGTCAAAAAACTAATGGCTTTGTCAATCTCTGTTATTAGAGCCACGCACAGGATATCGACATTCTTTCGATTTGAATGTGAGCAATTTCACTGAAATGCCATGTCTAGTTTTAACACGAATGTGCAAGTATCAGCAATATTCTCTTGTATATGTATAGCTGGGGATTCGAAACCTCGATTTTTTGCCGATGTGACTGGAAATTTATATTAAGTCTAAGTTGTCGAAACAGCTGACTAGAATTTACAAATTATGTTTTAAATGTTGTGAGTTATTCCAATCTAAGCTATGCAAAAAAAAAAAATATCCTCCATTAGAATTTTCGCATGAAAAATCTGCCTTGTCTATTGTTTTTGTGTTATCCACTTAGGTTGTTAAGGACTATTGAATTGATTTTTCATCGAATAAGAATCCAGATTAATCTGTTGGCTGTTTTCTCCAGACAATTAGAAACAAGTAAGAGGTTCTAGTCGGGAGCTCCCGACTAGGGGATACCTTGAATCCTCTTATTCCAAAACCAAATGCAGCTCGCGGTATGCTTTAGTAGTAAGATAAATTAAAAAAATAAATTCCCTTGGCAGGGTTCGAACTCACAACTGACCGCATGACTTGCTGCCGCGTCTACGCAACAGACACACCAGCTAGAAAAAAAAATGTTTCCTCGGTAGGGTTCGAACTCGGCACCAAAAAATTATAATCGCAAAGGCAATGCAATGCAATGCTGTTGGTAGAATTGAAAGAAGACGCGCATGAATGTGTGTGTGTACATGTATACAGAAATTCGTGCAATTTGCGCTATCTGTTGCTAACAACACGTGCGCAGCTGTCTAATACACATAACTTTTGTTTGTTTCTTAACCGATCTTAATGCAATTTTCTAGAGTAGTGGTATGGAATATTTGTGTATTCTCAAAAAGTCAATTGCATATTGGCAATACAAGTTCGATAATTAACTTGATTTATAGCTTTGTGGTGGTAGCAGGGAGGTGGCGATAGGTATAAAATGAAAGATACTTGATATATATACATATACTATTCTAGAAGCTACATGTCAAGTTTGGTGACTCTAGCTCATATTATTTGCCGAAATTGATCAAAAACAAGATTTCTTTACTTGGAAACGGGACAAGCTTCGAATATCGGAAACAAACTCGATCTGCGCGGGCATTAGGAGGACCTACAGCTAAAATTTCAAGTCCCTAGCTCTTATAGGATCTGATATACTTGCGTTCATACATACGGACAGACAGACAGACGGAAATGGCTAGATCGACTTGGCTATTAATGCTGATCAGGAATATATATACTTATGGAGTCGGAGATGCTTCCTTCTGCCTGTTACATACATTTGCACAAATACAGTATACACTGTTTACCCATTTTTAATGGGTTCAGGGTATAAAAAAGTTCCTTTAGCTGGGTTTAAACTCGCAACTGACCGCATTACTTGCTGCCGCCTCTACTTAACAGCCACACCAATAATTCAGTTTTAGTGAGAAAAAAACCAATTAAAATAGCAGCAAAGAAAACAATACAATCGCAATTGCAATGTTGTTGATAGAATTCAAAGGAGACACGCGTGAATGTGTGTGAGTACATGTATACAGAAATTCTTGGAATTTACGCTTGTTGCCGGTGATAGGAAAAATAACAAAACACGTTTTCTGTAATCATTTCTGTGTTTCTTAACCGATCAAAATGTCAATTGAATTTCTATTGTGGCTTATATTTGTGGGAAGCATAAATTGGTCTATTTACTTGATTTATAGTTATGTGATGGTAGCGGGGAGGTGGGTATAGCTATAAAATGAAAGATATTTGATATATTCCTAGAAGCTACATGTCTAGTTTGGTGACTCTAGCTCTTATTATTTACAAAAATTCCTCAAAAAACGGAATTTGGATATCGAATTTTATCGATTACTTGGAAACGGGGTAAGTTATCGAATATCGGAATTTCAAGTCTCTAGCTCTTATAGGTTCTGAGATCCTTGCGTTCATACATTCGGACGGACGGCCAGACGGACATGGCTAGATCGACTCGGCTATTGATGCTGATTGGTTTTTTCTCACTAAAACTGAATTATTGGTGTGGCTGTTAAGTAGAGGCAGCAGCAAGTAATGCGGTCAGTTGCGAGTTTAAACCCAGCTAAAGGAACTTTTTGTATACCCTGAACCCATTAAAAATGGGTAAACAGTGTATACTGTATTTGTGCAAATGTATGTAACAGGCAGAAGGAAGCATCTCCGACTCCATAAGTATATATATTCCTGATCAGCATTAATAGCCAAGTCAATCTAGCCATTTCCGTCTGTCTGTCTGTCCGTATGTATGAACGCAAGTATATCAGATCCTATAAGAGCTAGGGACTTGAAATTTTAGCTGTAGGTCCTCCTAATGCCCGCGCAGATCGAGTTTGTTTCCGATATTCGAAGCTTGTCCCGTTTCCAAGTAAAGAAATCTTGTTTTTTGATCAATTTCGGCAAATAATATGAGCTAGAGTCACCAAACTTGACATGTAGCTTCTAGAATAGTATATGTATATATATCAAGTATCTTTCATTTTATACCTATCGCCACCTCCCTGCTACCACCACAAAGCTATAAATCAAGTTAACTATTGAACTTGTATTGCCAATCAATTTAAGCCACAATTTATATGCAATTGACTTTTTGAGAATACACAAATATTCCATACCACTACTCTAGAAAATTGCATTAAGATCGGTTAAGAAACAAACAAAAGTTATGTGTATTAGACAGCTGCGCACGTGTTGTTAGCAACAGATAGCGCAAATTGCACGAATTTGTGTATACATGTACACACACACATTCATGCGCGTCTTCTTTCAATTCTACCAACAGCATTGCATTGCATTGCCTTTGCGATTATAATTTTTTGGTGCCGAGTTCGAACCCTGCCGAGGAAACTATCTTTTTTTTTGCTGGTGTGGCTGTTGCGTAGAGGCGGCAGCAAGTAATGCGGTCAGTTGCGAGTTCAAACCCTGCCAAGGGAACCTATTTTTTTTTTTTTATTTATCTTTATTACTACTAATGCAAACGACCGCGTAGTGCGAGCTGGATTTGGTGTATATAAGAATAAGAGGGTTCAGGGTATCCTCTAGTCGGGAGCTCCCGACTAGAACCTCTTACTTGTTATACACTGAACCCATAAAAAATGGGTAAAAAGGGTATACTGTATTTTTGAAAATGTATGTAACAGGCAGAAGGAAGCATCTCCGACCCCATAAAGTATATATATTCTTGATCAGCATCAATAGCCGAGTCGATCTAGCCATGTCCGTCTGTCTGTCCGTCTGTTCGTCCGTCTGTTCGTCCGTCCGTCTACCCGTATGTATGAACGCAAGGATCTCTGAACCTATAGGAGGTAGAGACTTGATATATTAACTATAGGTCCTTTTTGTGCCCGCGCAGATCGAGTTTGTTTCCGATATTCGATAATGGGGTCGGAGATACTTCCTTTTGCCTGTTACATACATTTGCACAAATACATTATTCCCCTTTTACCCATTTTTATTGTGTTCAGGGTATAAAAATACATAGTTAAATTAAACGCAAAAACAAGAAAAGTGCACACAAATTCACACGCCAAAACTTAAACAGCAACAAAAATATAGAAAAAATATATGTTTCTTCAAGTAACCAGCAGGGACCATACCGACGGTTGCGCGCAGTAACAGCAGAATAACAATCATAATTACAGACTAAGAGCAAATAATGTTTGCGTGCTCTTTGTAAGCTGCTGCCCACTCTCTGCATTTATGCCCGCTGCCCATCGTTCTGAGCGGAGCTCCATTTCGTCCGCTTTACATATCGTTAGTTTGTAGTTTTTCGTTTGATCGCAACCTACCTACCACAACTACTTCGAGTTGGCTGCCAATCAACAAAATGATAGTAAATAAATTCTAACAAATAAATATATTTTAAACAAAATATAATTGAATTTTGAATTTAGCTGCACACAAACACTGAGAAATAATTAGTTGCAAAAAGGGTAGCAACTACACATTTTGGTGATTTTCGCTTTCCTTCGTTTTGCATTTACTTTTATTTTACAATTTCGTTTGTGTACATTTACAAGCTCAAGTTGTTCGTTAAGTACTAAGCGCCTCAACATAAAATTTATTTTTTTAAACAAGTTACTACACAACAGTAGTGAACCGCTTGCTTGCACATCTGCATACAGTTGGTTGTTATATATAAACGCCGTAGCAAAATCGCCGTTAACCAGCTATACGCTATCTCGCTCGAACGAACTTCCGCGCGCATACTTGTATTGTAGTTCGGTGAAGCTTGTTGTGCGCTACATTCATAATGTTTCAAGAAGGTGCAAGTGCAAAAGAAAATAATGAGGCGACATCAGCTAATCAGTTGGCGTTAGGAACAAGGCTGCTGTTCTTAAAATAAAGATTACGAATTCAAGTGATCTACTCAATAGATTGTCCTTTGAACTTGACCCCACGCAACATCGCGATGTTGATGACTACGAGCTGCAAGATTACATAGGCATGGCATCTGAATTGCAGGCGAAATTTGAAACAATCTATGACAGTTTGTTGGAAGTGATCCAGGCCAGCATTGAAGAGGATCTTCAGACAAGTTTTGAGTCAACTATTAGGCGGCTACGGGTGTCTCTTCAATGCGAGCGCAGAAATCTAAGCAAAGTTCAGCAGATTCCACATTGTACCACTTTCAATTCAGCCGCAGCCGATGATTCGCGTTTTACCTTTGTTGTTCCAGTCCACTCTCGATTGCCTCAACTGAAACCGCCGGAGTTTAGTGGAAGCTACACAGAATGTTTCAGGTACTCATCGCAGAAATTTTGGGTTTAAGAAAGGTCAACTCTCATCTACGTGCGTTAAAATCGTTGGGCAGTGTGGAACAGATGGCCGGTACCATAATAGTAAACACGTCGCTGAAAAAACTAGTTAGCGCTACGCAAGCTAGCTGGGAGGATGATGCGCCGTTGGACGTCATACCATCGAGAAAACTAGACCGCAATCCAATTTGGAAAACCCAATATGCAGCATTTAGCAAGGAATATCTGAACTTGGGTTATATGCCACTTGTTAGCTTAGCTGCACTGGGCCAATGCAAGTAATACCTGCCACATCACTGCGTGCTGAAGGAGGATAGCACCAAAAACAAGCTAAGGGACGTGTTTGAACCTATAAGAGCTAGAGACCGAAAATTTTAGCTTCAGGTCCTCCTAGTCCATGTGCAGATCGAGTTTGTTTGCGAAATTCGATAACTTGCCCCGTTTCCAAGAAATCAATAAAAATCGATATCGGAATCCTGGTTTTGAGCAATTTTTTATAAATAATAAGAGCTAGAATCAACAAACTTTTGATATGTAGCTTCTAGAATAGAATATATACATCAAGTATCTTTCATTGTATACCTATCGCCACCTACCCTCTACTACCTAATAGCTATTAATCAAGTAAAACCACCAATTTATGCTGCCCACCAATACAAGCCACAATTTAAATGCAATTAACTTTTTGATAATACATGAATATTCTATAGTACAATAAGATGTAGAAAATTTCATCGAGATCAGTTAAGAAGCAGAAGTTATTAAATAAAGCATGCTGATGCTGGCCTCGAGTTTGGGGCAGCAAGCACAAATTCCAAGAATTTCTGTATACATGTACACATTCACTCATTCATATGCATCTGCTTTGAGTTCTATCAAACGCATTGCAATTGTGATTGTATTGTGTTCTGTGTTGCTATTTTAATTCGTTTTTTTCTCATTAAGACTCAATTGTTGGTGTGGTTGGTGAGTAGAGGCGGCGGCAAGTGGTGCGGTTGGTTGCGAGTTCGAACCCTGCCTAGGACACTATGTTTTTTTATTTGAATTTGTCTTCATTACTACTAAACCAATAGAGCGCGTAGCGCTAGCTGCATTTGGTGTTGGTCGAAATGGGTTCAGGGTATTCCCTAGTCGGGAGCTTCCGACTAGAACCCCTTACTGGTTTTTTTTTGTGAAAGCAAGCGGAATGATTTTTCCTAAGAACATAGTTACTTTTACCAATTGTAGGAAATCTATTAAAATAAGATATATTATTAAATCGAAGGCATATTGCCTTTTAATGGTGATTGTGTGGTCCTGAATATGCTTCACTCATATATTTCTTATCGCTTGGCTGGGGGCAAGTTATCACCCTAAAAGCAATTGTTATTGAAGTCATAAATTATATTTGCGAATAGGTCTCTATTCCAATTACTAAGGTCCTTTACCCTTATTAGCCAGACTCCCGGCTCTAACATAAACATAACAGACATAAACTAAACAGCGCAACCATTTAACGTCAATATCCAGATTCCCAACGTAAACTAAATATCCAGATTCTTGTGCGCAATTCCTAACATAAGCATAACTCCAAGCATTTAGCTTTTGGTTACGAAATCCGTCCTAGCGAGCTTTTGAGCTTTTAAAAGAAGCTTTGGCGTAAACATAGCTGACCTGCAACCTAAGATCACAGCGAGCTTTTGAGCTTTAAAAAGATAAGCTTTATCATAAACATAGCTGACTTGCTGCATACTTCAGTTCTAATTTTAGATTTAAATAAATCTATATAAATATTTTTCCAATTAGTCGTTACTAATTGGTTAATTGGCGCTTAACGTGGGGCTTACTATTAAAAACACAAGAAAGTGATAATTAAAAGAAACAAAATCCTTAGTGATTCGCGAGTTAGCAAAGTGCCGATATACAAATCCAAAAATATTTTGAGATATATTGAAAACTTCCGATTAACGGAAATATCGTGTGCCTTTAATTAAGCATTAAAAATTTCCGATAAACGGAAATTTCCTGTTTCAAAAAACTCGAAAGAGAATTAAAAATTTCCGATGAAAGGAAACATCGAGTGTTTGAAAATAAAGGACTTAAAAGTGAACCAAAAATGTCAAACAAACGCAAGCACCGTTAAATAAAAACATTTTGTATTCGACCAATTATAAAACAAATCATCAACCTAGAAAAGGGACTTAAAAGTGAATCAAAATGTGTCAATAAACGAAAACACCGTTTAATAAGAACATTTTGTATGTGACCAATTATAAAAAAAACTCATTAACCAGAGATCCCCGAACGAGATCAGCCAAAAAGAACAACCTAAAACCAGAAGGAATGAGGGAAATGAATTTGTAGTAATAAGAAAAATACACTATATACCAGAACATTTGTTAAAACAATAATTGTTAAGAGCTGGGTAACCATATAGAAAGTTTAATTGATGGTTTTCCAAACTTCAAAATGGGTAATAATAACTTAACAGCCTATTTGGTAGCTCAGTTGATTGCAACTCAGACCAGAGCACTTCAAGAGCAAATTGCAGAATTGAAACTGCAAATTAGTCTCTCATCTAATAGTGAACAAGAATACAAAATTACTGAAATCAATGACGAGGAGCATTCGATGTCATCAAGTCTATACCAGAATTCTCAGGCAGCTATAATGCATATGCTAGTTGGAGAAATAAATAACAGGTAAGGCTAATGACAACTTGACTAATCACGGTACAGTTTTAAATTTTGAAGCTATTCAGCGATAGACGGTCAATCTATATAATAGAACAGGAACTAAGTATTTTAAGACAGGGTAGTCTAACCGTTCTCGAATACTACAATTGGGTTAGTAAAAACTAACCTTTTTGATAAACAAAATTATTATGACCTATGGCGATAAAGCCAGCATCATTACAGAAATGAATAAGAAAATCAGGGACAACGCCTTAAGAAATTTTATTACAGGCATTAACGGCTCTTTATTAGAAGTATTGTTCTCCCTTAAACGAGAAAATTTCCCTAATGCTTTGGAAAAGCTCAGGAACTCGAAGCAACAAGACTCCTCAACCTCCACCGGAGCCCATGGATGCAGACAAATCCATCCAACTATAAAATACCTTATTCGTATCCCCAAAATCGAAGTTCTGCGCTACCAAAGAAACGAAAATACGCTCCTCCTTCGGTTCAGCAACCTAACAAACTCATGCGTTTTAATAACTTTGAGGAAAACCATTTTTAGAGGAAGAGGGGGCGAACTCACCTTCATTTTTAGAATAGACAAAAAAATAAATAAAAATTTAAAAATATTAATTGACACCGGTGCTACTGCTTGTTATATAAAAGAGGGTATCTATGATATTGCAGAAGAATAAGTTATTAAAAAAAGAATAAAAAATGTAAACGGCTACACTATTATAACACATTTTAATAATATAAACATATTTGGCAAACGCCACAGATTATATGAAATTACGAATCTAGACGTAGATCTATTGGTCGGCTATAATCCACTAAAGGAGATAAAAGCAGTAATTGACAAATGGAACTCTGCTTCATAATAACATAACGAAAAAAATAAATTTTATAAAACATATCCACGAAACGGTTGGCAAATCAAAAAGTTCAGACGACACCTATAACGTTGCCTCATAATTAGACTACCAAAATTGAAAATGTAGAACATGTTCTCTATTTAATGTATCCGATACAGAATCATCGTCATTAAGTGACACGGATACCCCACGTATCCAACAAATTAAAGTTGACGATAAAGCAAAAGAAGAAAAAAGTTAAAAAGAGCAGATGTCAAAAGATTTCGGTATCCTCCACGACAAGTTCTGCTTTATGCAAAATAAATCATTCTTTTAAGGAAATGGATAATTTGAATATCCTTGAGCAACAATTCGTGGAACAAATACGTACCAAGCAATCTCAGCTGTCTCCCTTTTAAAACAAATGTTAGAGGAGAGATAAGAACATTAAACACGAATACAATTTACAGTAAACAATATCCTTATCCTCATTCAGCTAATAATTTTGTTAGTCAGGAAATAAAAAGGATGATAAATAAAAACATAGCATGGCCCAGCATTTAATCTTAAGGAGGAAAAGCAAAAGAAGAAAAAAGTCAAAAAGAGCAGATGTCAAAAGATTTCGGTGTCCTCTACGACAAGTTCTGCTTTATGAAAAATAAATCATTCTTTTAAGGAAATGGATAATTTGAATATCCTTGAGCAACAATTCGTGGAACAAATACGTACCAAGCAATCTCAGCTGTCTCCCTTTAAAAACAAATGTTAGAGGAGAGATAAGAACATTAAACAAGAATGCAATTTACAGTAAACAATATCCTTATCCTCATTCAGCTAATAATTTTGTTAGTCAGGAAATAAAGAGGATGTTAAATAAAAACATAGCATGGCACAGCAGAAGTCCCTATACTGCCCCCGCATGTGTAGTAGGAAAAAAGGGTTTTAATGAAGATGGAACGCCAAGGAATGGATTGGTAATTGATTTCAAAAGACTACATAACGATACAATCCCCAAAAGGTATCCAATGCCTGATCGTTCAGTTATCTAATATAACCTAGGCAAAGCGCGACTCTTTTCAACAATTAATTTAGAATCTGGATATAATCAGATTCTAATGAAAGAACAAGACATCGGAAAACAGCTTTATGAATTTCTTCGTTTACCATTTGGGCTTGCGTTCGCACTAAGCATATTTCAAAAATGAAAAGATGGCATGCTTTCATAGAAGAATTTTCCCCTAAAATATTTTACAAACAAGGATCAAAAAATGGCGCCACTGACGCGTTATCAAGGGTAGTGATGAACCACATTTCCAATTAAGATAACCACGTTTCCGAAGAAGAACCGTCGTCCGATAATGATACTATTCATTCAGTCAACAGTAGTTATAAAAACGTACTTAAAAAACTAACAAGGCATTCAACCAATTTAAACAACAATTGCTTATTTCCAAAATCAACATAATAATTCACGAAAAAACGAAGTATTCAACAAAACATATTATAGAATATGACACAGTATACAACTTAATAACCATTCTTAAAGAATTTCTTCAACCAAACCTAACTACAAAAATTTATTGCAGTCTAGAATATATTTCTTCTAGAAATTCAAAACAAACTAAAAAACACTTACCAATACATTTTTTTTACAAGAAAGCTTGTCCTAGACATGGTAAACAAAAACGACCAAGAAATTATAATAGAAGAAACACATGCTCGTTCTCATAGAGGCCTAGATGAAAACCTTATGCAAATTCCTAAATACTATTATTGGCCAACATTAAACAAAAACCTCAAACAACAGATACCCTATTGCGAAATAATAAAAATAAATACAGCAGAGCCCCAAAGCTAACTCCTATTTCCAAAGCTCCCATTCCAGAAAGAGAAGGTGAACAATTACATATTGAAATTTTTTATGCTATACAATTAACAATCATGACATGCTTACACGCATATTCTAAATTTGTAGTGATAAAGGAATTCAAAAACAAATCAGATATGGCAAACAAAGTGTTGGACTTAATCCAAACTTTTCCATTTGTTAAATTTATAATGATGGACAACGAACCTACGTTTTCATCAGCACAATTCAAATCCTCAATGTCCCGTTCAGATATACATATTTATTAGACCCCAGACACAGTTTAAGCAACGGTCAGGTAGGAAGAGTTTATTCAACCATAATTGAAATTTCGCGTTGTATTCAAGAAGAATACAATATGATGGATCGTTCCGAAGTCATATACCTAGCAGTTAAAGAATATATCAACACAATTCAATCAAAAATCCAACCATAACCATATGGTAGCTTATACCACAAAATAGAACATTCAAACTTGTCAGATAAACTAAAATCATCCCAAATGTTAATTTAACTTAAAGAAACTATTTAAATATGTGCATCAAAATAAATTGCAGGTTTTCTGCGGAGCCAACCTCAGTACACAACATGCATTCATATGTCAACACAAATTTGGGATAGGTCAGCGCTAGAAAACTATGAAAATTTATTTCTTACCAGCCAAAGCCAGAGCAGTCAATAATAACAAATATATGCATATTGTGATGGAGTTATGCATGCATAATGCACACATCAATCATAGGTGCTTGCACGCCATTGGCTGAGACAAGAACTTCTCTCGAGCACACACTGCCCGAAAACAAAAGTGAAATCAATATCACCATATCACCATATGTTTTGCGAGCCTTTTCTGATATTTCTAACGAGTCTTATAAAATATTTTCTGTGATACGTTTTTGATTCATAATATCTTTAAAAAAAAATATTTTTTAAGCCGGTAGCAATATTAAAAAAGTCTCTTAAAAGATATGCAAACGGCTCGCATGAAATATGTTGTGCGAACCTTTTTTTTGTTTTTTTTCTTAATATTCATTTTCATGTACAATTTTATTTAAAAACTAAATAACATTTAATTTAACTTAAAAATTTGAATTCATTTAATTGGCAATCGTATAATAATAAAAAAGTTAATACATAAATAAAATTTAAAACTATTAAAAATTTATTTAAAACAAAATTATTTTGTAATTTATTTGGCATCAGACTTTTCTAATCGCGTCACTCTTTGCGCGCAAGAAACATTTTTGTGTTACGCGGTCGAAATCGGCCTCTTCCAGCGCAAACTTCTGTGTAAATGCATCTGTAGACAATAACAAAATAATATTAATTTGCATATATACAGGTTATAAAAGTAATGCTTACTTCGTATGCCAATGTGGTTCGAAGGCCTCTAAAACCCATTTTTTTCTCTGTCGCACGCTAGGAGCATTTTCTTCGAACATCATCCGTTATTATCTGGCGACAGTAGCTTCCAATGCATTTGTCGTACGTCTTTTCAGCACTTTCGGGGCAATAGGGAGTAGTTTAGTTATTAATAAACACTTGTTAATTACTTACCTCTCTACAGAAATAAAATTTTTACTGTTCACTTAACCACGTGCCTGTTCGCTTAGGCGGTGAATAGAAAAGAGAACAAGGAATTTTTCAACCCCCAAAAAACACATATTTTTCGGGCTGAGTAGGAAACAACAACAAAAACAACACAGCATCCGAATGCCGCGTCATTTTTACTCTCTCTCTCTCTTAACGATGTTGCACTCTCTGAGCTCGATTAATATTTGAAACAAAAACAACAAACTATTCTCTCTACTGTGCACGCATTTTTATCGCAAAGATCTCACTGCAACGCTCGTGTGCGAGTGTTTTGCGATAAAAAGTATCCCACTCATTATCTGCTCACATACGAACTCATTTGTGAGCATTTTGCGAGACTCTCGCTAAAGGCTCGCGTGTTGGTCCGCTGGGTATAAGCAACATTACCTATACCAATGTAAAAAAAATCCTATACTATATAAAACACAATAAATTCACAAACTACTTAGTTAGTGAATATCAACTTACCAATAACATTGAACTTCAATAAGAAAATACAAATATATGATCAAAAACTGTTATTAATCTAGAAAGTAATCATTCAACAAGTAAGAGGTTCTAGTCGGGAGCTCCCGACTAGGGGATACCCTGAACCCTCTTCTTCCAACAGGCGATAGGTATAAAACGAAAGATACTTGATATATATACTATTCTAGAAGCTACATGTCAAGTTTGGCGACTCTAGCTCTTATTATTTACCGAAAATGCCAAAAAAATGCCAAAAAAACATATGTATGAACGCAAGGATCTCAGAACCTATAAAAGCTAGAGACTTGAATTAGCTGTAGGTCCTCCTAGTCCCCGCGCAGATCGAGTTTGTTTCCGATATTCGATAACTTTTCCCGTTTCCAAGTAATCGATAAAAATCGATATCGGAATCCTGTTTTTTGAGCAAGTTGGCTAAATAATAAGAGCTAGAGTCACCAAACTTGACATGTGGCTTCTAGAATAGTATATACATTTCAATATCTTTCATTTTATGCCTTTCGCCACCCCCCTGCTTCCACCGAAGAGCTATAAATCAAGTTAATAACCCAATATTTCCGAATAGGTCTCTATTCCAATTACTTAGCTCCTTCACCCTTATTAGACCCGTTTCAATCATTACGTCCACTTAATGCGCAGCTGCGACTAACACACGTAACATAACAGCGCTATCACTTAACGTAAAGATCCTGATTCCCATGCGCAATTCCTAAACGTAAACTAAAGATCAAGATTCTCGTGCGCAATACCTAACGTAAACATAACTCCAAGAAAGCCATCTTCGCGAGCTTTTGAGCTTTATGAAAATAAGCTTTAGCATAAACATTGCTGACTTGCAGCAGAAGATCACAATTGTACAATTACTTCTAATTTTGGATTCAAATAAATCAGAAGCATCTAGCCTCAAATTAGTAGTTACTAATTGGTTATTTTCCACGAATGAAGTTTATTTTAGTTGTCTTCAATATTACTCTGATGATCAGGTATATTGCCTTTTTCTGTGCGGTTGATCGCTATGTTAGTGTTGTAGCTAAATAAGTGCCTAGAAACTTAGCGACCTCCCTCGGTCCCTATTCAAAAAAAAGTATTGTGTGATCGTTGCGCCTGGAAGTGATTCATAATTCCCGGATTTGATTTACAATTTTTATTTTCTTAAGCTCTTTTTATTTTATTTTTTAAAAATTATTTTATTTCATTAATGGTCGACAAAACGATTGTAATCCTAATTATTCAATACATTATACATACTTTATGAAGCCTAGTTAGAATACACAATTTACTAATAGCATCACCGACCGATGGAGGTGTTTTAGTTACATGTGACATGTTCCTTCAAGAATAGTAAGTATATATGAGGAATCTTTCATTTTATGCCTATCGCCACCTCCCCGCTACCACTGCAAAGCTATAAATCACGCTAATTATTCAACTTGTATTGCCCATCAATTAAAGCCACAATTGATATGCAATTGATTGAGAATACACACATATTCTATATCCTATTCTACAATAAGTTGTACTGTCGAAAATTTCATTAAAAGTTATGTGCGCACGTGTTAGCAGCAGCAGCGCAAATTCCAAGAATTTCTGTATACTTGTACCCTTTGGCGAAAGTCTCGCAAATGAGTTCGTATGTGAGCAGAAAACGAGTGGGATATATTTTTATCTCAAAGCACTCGCACACGAGTGTTGCAGTGAGATCTTTGCGATGAAAATGCGTGTACAGTAAAGAGAATGGTGTATTCTTTTTGTTTCAAATATTAATTGTGCTCAGAGAGTGCAACATAGTCAAGAGAGAGAGAGAGAGAGAGAGAGAGTAAAAATGACTCGGCATTCGGATGCTGTGTTGTTTTTGTTGTTGTTTCCTACTCAGCCCGTAAAATTTGTATATTTTGGGGGTTGAAAAATTCCTTGTTCTCTTTTCTATTGTCCGCCGAAACGTGCACACACGAGGTTTCAGTGAACAGTAAAAATTGGATTTCTGTAGAGAGGTAAGTAATTAACAAGTGTTTATTATTAACTAAACTATTCCCTTTCAGAATATTATTCAATATTTGCGCGAACAATAAGTAAATTAAAAATATTATAAATAAATAGGACAGTTGTGAAAATGCCATAAAAAAGAAAAAGCAGGCAATATATTTGCGAAGCTCGTCATGTGAAGCGAGTCATAGAAAAAATTGAGTACGTTCACTATGGTTTATAAGACGCGTTAACGGATTTCCTTGCCAATTTTACTTATTTTTCTCCCAATATAAGTTTGAATATAAATTTAGGCGGGCTTCCATTGTGTAAAAGCACAAAAGAATAAACATAGCCAATTTTGATTAACGTCATCAGTACAAAGCCAGTATTTGTGGCTGGAATATATGCAGGTCATTCCAAGCCCCGTGATCCAAATGTTTATTTGGAAGAATTTGTCTGTGAACTATCAGAATTAATCACAGAAGGCATGATATTTCAAGATAAGCAATTAAAAATATCAATTAGAGCATTTATTTGCGATGCGTCGGCCCGCGACTTATTTTGGGTGTGAAATATCTCTCCGGGTTTTATTCATGTAACCGTTGCGTTCAGAAGGGAGAAGCTTTTAATAGGCGAGTACTTTTCAGAGAATCATGTCATCCGAACCAATGATAGCTTCCGAAACCGTCTTCAACTAAAGCACCGCAACATACAAAGCAAATTCATTCTTGAAGATTTGCCGATTGATTAAGTAAATCAGTTTCCACTAGACTGTAT
This sequence comes from Drosophila borealis, assembly GCA_035045885.1. Classification (NCBI taxonomy): domain Eukaryota; kingdom Metazoa; phylum Arthropoda; class Insecta; order Diptera; family Drosophilidae; genus Drosophila; species Drosophila borealis. Next base: position 669,392 of record JAWNOR010000195.1, read on the forward strand.
GCACGATGTTTGTCTGGGCGTCACATAATCAGATTTAGTGGCTTTAGCGAGAGCCCAAGGTCATTCCTTTTCTTTAAGTCGGCACTCCCTTACTTCTCTTAATAATAAATTGACGCACTTCAAAAAATTTTTACCTAGAGAATTCAATAGAGGAGTTAGATCTTTAGATAATCTCGATAGATTTAAGGCCACGGAGTTTCGTACTTTTTTATTATATCTTGAAAGATATTTTAGATTCAAATGTGTACGATCATTTTTTATTACTCACCTAAGGAATAAGACTTCTTCTACACAAGGAGTATTGTGTCACACAAAACTCTCTTGCATCCAGTTTGCAAAATGACTTTGTAAGCCAAGCACCTACTTTGTATTTGTTTACAATGCTTACATTTAATTTTCATTGCTTAGCACATTTAAGCAAACTATCTTTATAATATGGTTCTCTGCAAACATAAGGTCCTTCCCATTCGAAAACTTACTGGGGCATCTAAAAAAATGGTGAAAAAGTCGGACAACTCTTTGGAGCAATTATACAACCGAACTATAGAACGCAGTATTTTAAAAGGCGTTCTCAAAGAAAAAACTTTAAATTTCAATGGGTCCAACGGTAAAATTTCATATAAGCACTGGTATTTTGATCTAAAATATCGGGATAGTTTTTCTTCGTAAAGGAGGGCAACATATTGTTACGGAACTGCTTGTTTCTCAGTGGGCCGCGCCGGCTGGCTCATCGGATTCTCTAGGTGTAGTCCCATCCCTGGCCCGCAGTCCGCACAATCGATAACAACAAAGCTACACGTCTGTAGCAAAACAGACTCACACAACACTAGTCAAAAATGAACCACATAATCGATAACTAATATTCGGAACTGCTAACTCGTGAACAAAATGAACAGCTGTAACAACTATGAAAATGTAAACAACAAAGGTGAGACACGCAATATTAATTAACAAAAAAAAACACTATTTATCCACCTTACTCTTCCAGATCGGGCCCCGGTTCCGGACCCAGCGTACCCGCAATGCCATGAGACGATCACCTACACTCGTCTCCCTCATTTTGGCCACTAGATGGCCTCCATTAGCCCGTGTCGGCCATCATGCCCACTCTCCCCAACAATATGAATTTTCTTTCAATAGGTGCGTATAATTGGCTGCGTTCTCTTAAAATTTATAACAATTATTGTCATCGCTTATGGCATTTATCTTTGAAGCTATTTAGAAGCTCATGCAAGTGGATATTTCGTGTACTTCACAGGTGTGTATAATGGTTTGTGTACTCTTATAATTATTGGCATTAATGTTTCTTTTATTTCTTTTTAGTTTGCACGAGGTCTCCATTCAGATAAATTAGTATTCATGCGCGTGGACATTTCTTCTCCAGGTGCGTATTAATGTTGCCTATACTTAACGGACTCACTCGGAGGATGTGGGCGTCTTTCGCCGGTGGCTTCTTCTTCGTTGTTGGAGCCCGGTCGTGGGCGGCTCGTCTCGTCGCCTTCAGGGTGGCGCCGAGGCTTGGCTGACGGCGTCGCGGATATGGTCGGCGTGCGCCGCTGATATGGCTGGCGTGCGCCACTGAACCAAAACCGGGCCTTCGGGGTGACGTCGTGGGCTTCTCTGGTGTTAGAGCTGGTCCCTTCGTTGCCGGAGCTATTTATTTTATTAATAGTCTTTAGATTTCTTTGTATTTGTTCATCTCGGGTCGCACTTAAGTTTAAAGTTTTCAAATTTTGTATATTTTAACACAGTTTTTGTTTCGATTGATATTAGTAAACGGCCAAAGAAATAATTGATTGCTCAAATTTTTATTGTGGAGCATTTTAAGAAACTTTATATTTTTTTTTATGCGGCCGACATGTAACTAGATCTTTACGCTCGCTTCGAGCTGGCACGCCCGTCGTTGACCACTGATCAATTCGAACAGCTACATCATCGGTGCCGAATTTCGGCACACGCATACATTTGCGAGGCGGGCACCGTTGCTGCCCATCTGCACAGCTGCATTTTTTTAGGTCAATGGCCCAAATGAAGGACAAGGGCATATCCAAGGGCATGCGATCCACTCTCCTCATAGTCTCTTTAAGAGCGAACCGGGCGGCCAATAGCAATCGTCGTTTTTGGCGCCGTGGATCGCAAGTCTGGCGTTGCCACCCTTCACAAATTTGGGCTCCGCCGTGGGCCCAACTTCACCCCGCATACTCTGACCTTATGACAATAAGATATCGGCGTGGCCGATAATATCGCACGCAACCAACTAAGTAAACCCTCGGTGCTGCCGATAACGTCAAATGCAACAGTCGTTTTATTAAAAACTTCGCTGACTATTCACGGAACATAACTAAATTATGTAAAAAGAATGTACATTTCAATTGGACAGACGAATGCCGAAATGCATTCCAACATCTTAAAGAAAAGCTAATGCACCCTACGTTATTACAATATCCAGATATTCGGTAAGAATTTTGCATAATAACTGATGCTAGTAAACAAGCTTGTGGAGCAGTTTTAACTCAAAACCATAATGGAATTCAACTCCCAATACCATATGCATCACGTTCATTCACAAAGGGTGAAAGTTATAAAAGCACAAAAGAACAAGAGTTAGCTGCTATTCATTGGGCAATAACACATATTTCGACCATATATATATGGCAAAAATTTCACAGTAAAAACGGATCACAGACCACTTACATTTTTATTTTCAATGACAAACCCCAGCTCAAAGTTAACACGCATGAGACTTGAATTATAAGAAAACGATTTTACGGTCGAGTGCTTGAAGGGTAAAGACAATTTCGTGGCAGATGCCCTATCTAGGATAACAATATCCGAGCTCAAAGATTTACAAGTTAAAGCCCTGAAAGTCACTACCAGGCACCAAAGTGAACAAAAAAATTCATGAGCAGGAAAAGATCAAGTAGATTTGCCTATTGACAACGATTCTAAGCCCAACGTATATGAAGTCATTTATAATGATGAAGTACGAAAAGTAGTGGAAAAAATTAAAGCAAGAATTGATGTTAGCGATCTGTACACTAATGGAACATTTCAGCTTGAAAAAAAGCCGGTATGCATGAGATCGGCCAACTCAAACTGGCACCGAGCAAAAAGATATTTGCATTAATTTCAATTGAACCTTTTAAAAATATGGGCAACAAAATATTAAAATCATTAAGAGGAGCGCTACTCAAGCCGGTGACCATAATAGAAAATTAAAAAGATCAAGAAGCGATACTGTTTACATATAATGACGATCCCATACAAGGAGGACATATTGGCATTTCAAGAACGCTAGCTAAAGTAAAATACACACACACACAGACACAAATGTGTGTGAATGGGCAGATCATGGGCGCAAGAGAAAATATCATTGTTGGCACGCGTTTGACGCGCGGTCTTCTTTTTTATGATTTTGGGTTTTAATTGATGAATGAATGTTGTCCCCTTCTTACCTGCAGCAGACCGTTGGGCCGAGAGAGTATACTTTTGGCAAGCACCTTCACCTGCATATTTTAGCTTTTAAATGCACACATGCCAACGCTTAGGTAACCTTTCCAAAAATAACGAACTAAAATGAAAGAATTTCGCATCGACGGGTCAAACCCTTTCATTATTTCATATTACTCGTCCCCTCAAAAGGGAAGGAATGCTACCGACTTTTGAGAAAAATTGAATTTGTGGACATTTTTACTTGTGCGGACACATACACATACAAACATTTAAACGGTACATAGACAAATTGAAGGAGCACTCAGAGTAAGCCAAAGCAGCTTCCTGTAGTGGGAGCGAGATAAAAAACAGCGATGCCGTTCTATCGCACAAATCATATGGATGAGGGTAAGCCAAAGCAGTTTCCTGTAGAGTGAGCGAATAAAAAAACAGCGATGCCGTTCTACGACACATGTCATATGTTTTCTTACTTTCTTACTGTGAGACCATGCGGGCATGTCTCGAACCCGAACAAAAACGAAGGCGACTTTGGATCAGCTGCACTTAAAACGCTTGTCACCACCAATTGAAATGTTTGTCCAGTTTATATGTTCTTTGGTTAGTGCATGTATCCATAGGCTAAGTGCATTATATTGACTTTGAACAAAATCATTCTTATGAACCATGCAAAACAGCACTGACTTGCTTTTATCTATCAATTCAAAAAAGATTTATAAGTGGAACACTTACAATACTATATATGTGGAAGACTTAATTATTTACAGTGGCTTAATTAGAAAGGCAATATAAGTTGGTTTACTAAAATGATTTAGAGCTTTGCAGTGGTAGCGGGGAGGTGACGACAGCTATAAAATGAAAGATACTTGATATATATATACTATTCTAGAAGCTACATGTCAAGTTTGGTGACTCTAGCTCTTATTATTTACCAAAATTGCTCAAAAAACAGGATTTCGATATCGATTTTTATCGATTACTTGGAAACGGGGCAAGTTATTAATTATAGGAAACAGATCTGCGCATGGACTAGGAGGACCTACAGCTAAAATTTCAAGTCTCTAGCTCTTATAGGTTCTGAGATCCTTGCGCTCATACATACGGACTGACGGACGGACAGACAGACCGACGGACATGGCTAAATCGATTCGGCTGTTGATGCTGATCAAGAATATATATACATATGGGGTCGGAGATGCTTCCTTCTGCCTGTTACATACATTTTCAAAAATACAGTATACCCTTTTTACCCATTTTTTATGGGTTCAGTGTATAACAAGTAAGAGGTTCTAGTCGGGAGCTCCCGACTAGAGGATACCCTGAACCCTCTTATTCTTATATACACCAAATCCAGCTCGCGCTACGCGGTCGTTTGCATTAGTAGTAATAAAGATAAATAAAAAAAAAAAATAGGTTCCCTTGGCAGGGTTTGAACTCGCAACTGACCGCATTACTTGCTGCCGCCTCTACGCAACAGCCACACCAGCAAAAAAAAGATAGTTTCCTCGGCAGGGTTCGAACTCGGCACCAAAAAATTATAATCGCAAAGGCAATGCAATGCAATGCTGTTGGTAGAATTGAAAGAAGACGCGCATGAATGTGTGTGTGTACATGTATACAGAAATTCGTGCAATTTGCGCTATCTGTTGTTAACAACACGTGCGCAGCTGTCTAATACACATAACTTTTGTTTGTTTCTTAACCGATCTTAATGCAATTTTCTAGAGTAGTGGTATGGAATATTTGTGTATTCTCAAAAAGTCAATTGCATATAAATCGTGGCTTAAATTGATTGGCAATACAAGTTCGATAATTAACTTGATTTATAGCTTTGTGGTGGTAGCAGGGAGGTGGCGATAGGTATAAAATGAAAGATTCTTGATATATACACATATACTATTCTAGAAGCTACATGTCAAGTTTGGTGACTCTAGCTCATATTATTTGCCGAAATTGATCAAAAAACAAGATTTCTTTACTTGGAAACGGGACAAGCTTCGAATATCGGAAACAAACTCGATCTGCGCGGGCATTAGGAGGACCTACAGCTAAAATTTCAAGTCCCTAGCTCTTATAGGATCTGATATACTTGCGTTCATAGATACGGACAGACAGACAGACGGAAATGGCTAGATCGACTTGGCTATTAATGCTGATCAGGAATATATATACTTATGGAGTCGGAGATGCTTCCTTCTGCCTGTTACATACATTTGCACAAATACAGTATACACTGTTTACCCATTTTTAATGGGTTCAGGGTATAAAAAAAGTTCCTTTAGCTGGGTTTAAACTCGCAACTGACCGCATTACTTGCTGCCGCCTCTACTTAACAGCCACACCAATAATTCAGTTTTAGTGAGAAAAAAACCAATTAAAATAGCAGCAAAGAAAACAATACAATCGCAATTGCAATGTTGTTGATAGAATTCAAAGGAGACACGCGTGAATGTGTGTGAGTACATGTATACAGAAATTCTTGGAATTTACGCTTGTTGCCGCTGATAGGAAAAATAACAAAACACGTTTTCTGTAATCATTTCTGTGTTTCTTAACCGATCAAAATGTCAATTGAATTTCTATTGTAGCTTATATTTGTGGGAAGCATAAATTGGTCTATTTACTTGATTTATAGTTATGTGATGGTAGCGGGGAGGTGGGTATAGCTATAAAATGAAAGATATTTGATATATTCCTAGAAGCTACATGTCTAGTTTGGTGACTCTAGCTCTTATTATTTACAAAAATTCCTCAAAAAACGGAATTTGGATATCGAATTTTATCGATTACTTGGAAACGGGGTAAGTTATCGAATATCGGAATTTCAAGTCTCTAGCTCTCTATATATAGGTTCTGAGATCCTTGCGTTCATACATTCGGACGGACGGCCAGACGGACATGGCTAGATCGACTCGGCTATTGATGCTGATCAAGAATATATATACTTTAAAGGATCGAGGATGCTTCCTTCTGCCTGTTACATATATTTGCTCAAATACATTATACCCCTTTTACCCATTTTCAATGGGTTCAGGGTATAAAAATGGCAGCGGTTCGGATATTTCTACAGAGGCAGCTAAAGTTTTCAATAGGTGCAGGGTACAACAATTACTTTAAAAAGTTTATCACTTTATTAATTCTAGATCAATGGTTGTTTATTACTAAACCTATATGTATATCCAAAAGCTGCAAGCTTTATTAAGTTTAAGCATTGGTAAAACTAGCATGGACTTATGTAGTGTGAGCTAGCGATGATACTTCTCCCAAAAAAGTTTGGGATCTATAAATGTTGGTTTATTTGATATTTAAAAGCCCAATTAGTTTCATGAGTAGTAAGGAATCTTGCAGTCGGGGGCAACGGACGGAATACTCTGTTCGGTTTTATTTCCTACCAATTGTTTCTATGAGAGTCATATGTTATGACTAGCGGGTATTGTCCCGCCTTGCCCGTGGAAAGTTTTGTGCTACAAATTTTAAATATTACCTTCCCAGTAAGTATAATATATATTTATTTATAATAAAATTATAATCTCCGGTACCCTCTTGATCTCCAAAAAAATATTCAAAAATATGTTTAAAGTGCATCGAATAAAGAGCAAAATGTTGAAATCAGATGTTTCCACACTTGTTGGTCTTGTGGTAAGAATCTTGCAGTCGAATAAAAAATTAGCGTTTATTAAACCTTAAACCCGCATTTACCATCCAATTACGTGTCAAATAAGTTCTGATAAAGATATTTGAAAATGAGTTTGGAACCGATAATAAACCAAAAAGTTTAGCTTAGTTTTTTCGCTAAATTTCCACAGTTGCGGTGGAATTTTCTAAATCGCTGAAACACGTATTTATTAAGTTTTGATGTAGAACTTAAAACTTCTCCCAATAAATTTTTGAATAACATTTCTACCGAAGAAGCTTGGATTCTGCGAAAAACGTCTTAAATGATTCTTCGTTTAGATCTTTGGAAATAAATTTGAGCACGAAACGTCACCCACCAAATCTTTGACCCCCCATTCCACCAAGGAGGAATAGATTTTCCAAAAAGTGCGAAACATCCCCAAATGAATTGGAACTAATTTCTTTGAAAATGAGTTTGTGGCCGATCGGATGGCAAACAAAAAAGTTTCATACAAACATTTTTCGCAAATTACCCACTGTTGTTGGTGGAATTTCCTAAATCGCTGAAGCACGTATACATATATAAATTCTTATGTAGAGCTCTGAAAATAAGTTTGAAGCAAATCGGACAAAACTTAAAACTTCCCCAAAAAGGTCTTAGAATCGCAGTTTTTACCGAGGATGCTTTTCTTCTGCGAAAAATGTGATACACGTCTTAAATGATTTTTCATATAGATCCTCCGGCCACCAAGAAGGTATAGATTTTTGGAAAAGTGTGAAACATCCCTCAAATGAATTTAAACTAAGATCTTTGAAATTGAATTTAAGGCCGATCGGATGGTAATCAAAAAGGTTTCATACAAACGTTTTTCGCGATTTTCCATACTTGCGGGTGGAATTTCCCGAAACCCCGCCTTAAAGTGCACCTACATCACATAAGGTAACTACATTGAAAATTTCAACTTCCTAGCTCTTACGGTTTGGGCTGTGCGTTGATCACCAATCAGTCAGTTAGTCAGGACAAATAGTTTTTTATATAGAGATATATATAGAGATATACTATATTTTATAGATTGATTTGTTATGCTTTTGAACATATGTAAGAAGCACAATAATGCAAGTAAATGCCAATTTTCATAAAGATATCATGAAAAATAAACAAGTTTTTAACTTCATTTTTGTTATTTATATATGGCAGGTATATGATATAGTGGTCTTATCCGATGTATGTACGGTATGGAAATATGAATAACGATCATCTTAAAACTGCGAGACTAGTTTGAAGAGAAACGGACAGACGGATATGGCCATATCGACTCGGCATATTAAACGACAAAGTTGTAATAAAAGCAAGATTTTTACAGCAAGCAAGATACCGGATTTGTGTACCTGGTAAAAATATATGCGTTTGCAAAAGAAATTAAAACACATGGTTATAACGAAAGGCTTTTGTGCAAACAATCTGCACTGATAATTGGCGTTTGGCTCTGGCACTCGCGGCAACTCACAAATGAGAACATCCATGGAGTGTCCTTGAACGCTTTGCGACTTAATGCAGTCACTATTCGGGTTAAAAAAAAGATGCATTTATTTTTGTTCGATCAGCTATTAAATTATTCTTTGCGTATTTAAGATCTTAAGTTACTGCGACATTTTTCAAGGATATCTTTGCGAATGATATTGTAATCTGGGTGTAGTTTTAAGACTTGTTGACAAACATTAACAGCGTTAGCAAATTGTCTTTTCTTCATATTATTAAATGCTAATTTGTATCCAATGTGTGGCTTCGAATGGCCACAGCTGTCCCAGGCTTTTTGGTAATGCTTTGCAGCATCACTATAAGATTGCAACTTTTCTGCAATGTATCCGGCTAGTTCATAAGCCCTAGTGCTTGATTTATTAAATTCCAAAACCCGGTCCACAAATGTCTCGGCAACATCCAGTTTATTGCCATGAATATAAATATCGGCTAACAACAACCAGCTTCGCTCCAAATATTCGGCCTCCTCATAATTCCAACTTAATCGAGCTGTTTTCTTAAGATGATTTTTTGCCCGTTGAACTTGCTTAAGCTGAACTAAAGCCAAAGCAATAGCATACAAAATAGTAACCATGAATGAGTTTCGTTCTTTTTGTATAAGTTCAGTTAGATCCTTTAGTGCTAATTCAACTTGATGCTTTTGCTTCGAAGCAATTTGTAGGAAGTTTCGAAAAATTCGAAAGCTCAAGGTGCTTTCAAAGATTTCCCCAGGTCCAGAACACATTTCTTTAAGCAAACGTTCGGCTGTTCGCAAAGCAATTAGACGGGATTCACTAATTTCGCCAATGTCTCCGTCTTCAAAAAGATCATATGCATTGGGTATTTCACCATCTGGATTAATGCATATTTCAATCATATTGAGCTTAGCTAATTGACCCCACACATGATCCCTGCGAGATAAATTGAAGTATCGCAAAGCGTTGTTCAGATTTCCAGCATACCATTCGAATAAACCTTTGCAATAGGTAAACCCTGATGCATTTTTAGATTGTAAAGACGCATGTTCAGCACGTTCTAAAAAGGGAACACTCTCAGACAATGTACCAGAACGCCTCTTAACCTCAATTAGACGGGCTAAAGCTGTCCAATTGCAAGGCTGAGATAATAGCAGCTGGGAAAAATGGTACGCTGCTTTTTTGAATTCCATCTGAAATAAAAAAACATGAATAAAAATATATTACGCTGTTAATAAATAAGGTTTTATTAAATATATCTACCCATATAAATAAAAGTATTTGTCTCAACTGGCTGACTGAATGGTGTATTGACACGCCTTGCCCAAACCGAAAAATAAAAATAAACAATATATCCAACAAAGTTAATTGCATTTTAAAAGCAAACATGGCATGTTCCTGTTGTGTAATTGGCTTCTGCATATTTATCTCATTATTTGAAACTGTTAGTCCAGACTGACTGACTGATTGGTGATCAACGTAAAGCCCAAGCCATAAGACATATGAATTTGAAATGTTGACTGTAGTTATCTTATGTGATAAAGGTGCACGCTTGGAAAACATCTGCCGCAACTGTGGTAAATTGATGGAAAACGGTGGAATGCAACTGGTTTGCTTAACTTCCGATAAAATTAATTCGAAACATGCTTTATGCGTTTTTAAAAATCCACCCCTCTTGCATTAATGCGGGTGAATTGTTAAATAAACGAAAATTTATTTTTCGACACCAAGCTTAAACGAAAATACTTGCACTGGGCAAGGCCGTTAATATAGTGTTTGCAATAAAAAAAATTAAAGAATTTGGACAGATTTCGGTTTTACATTTTAATACAGTTTAAAATGCATATAGTGTTTAATTTAGCGCTAGTCATTAATATATAAGTTAAGTATAAGTTAATCCAATCTAAATGAATAGAGCGCCTGCCTTGCGTAATCGTCAGCAGAAATTATGTTGACAAACAAAGTTTTAACATGCTTGCAGACGGCCGGTAACCAGACTTCGCGCAGGAATCGAAATTCAGCAGTTTTGGGGGTTGTGTTTGATCATAAATTTTTCCACAGCGAAAGCTTGGATTCTGCGAAAAGTGTAAAACACGTCTCAAATGATTTTTCGGATAGAACTTTGGAAATAAATTTGAATTTCCACCAAGGAGGAATGCACCGCCAAAATGAATTTGAACAATAATCTTTGAAAATGAGTTTAAGGCCGATCGCTCGGATAGTAAATAATAAGTTTCATACAAAGGTTTTTCGCGATTTTTCCACAAATTCGGGTGGAGTTTTCCGAAACAACAGTCAACTTCCTGGCTCTTACGTTTTGGACTGTGCGTTGATCACCAATCAGTCAGTCAGTCAGTCAGTCAGTCAGGACAAACGCCTGAAACATATAAATTATACTCAAGAACAAATTTAAAAAAACCCAGAGCAAGAACACTGAGCGAGTAACAAAAACCACAACAACAAAATTAATAAAAAATCCCAGTGCCAGAGTACTGAGCGAGTTATAAAAACAGCAACAACAATTTTAAGACCACATCATCAATTTCAACCCCTGTACCGCTGAGAAAGTCAAATTTTAAAAAATAGCAACATCAAAAAGACTGGCTGCAGAGCAGAGTAGCTGATTTACAGAAACTGCGGGGAGGAATGCAAGCCCACATTCACAAATGTTAAAGTAGATTCAAACAATCAATATAGATTCATAGAAAAAATTATCAAACTAAGCTTAAAAAAATTAATAAATAAAAAGCCATTGCTTGGTGCAAACGACTGCCACCCGATAACGATAGCAACGACGAATGCATAAAACCACTAACCATACAATGCATAGACTTGTCAAACGTCGTTTTAATCGGATACCGATAAATCGTCAACGACTGAGCCCCATGGGTGCCCGCGTCCATTTTAGTGTGCCCAGACAAAGTAAGACTGCTGAGAGTGGCAGCCGAACGCCGGCCTCGAAAGCCGAACGTTCAGTATGAAGCCGCATCTCGCTCAGCGCACAACGTCGCTGCGGCTGATGCTATTTCGTAATATATGTATGTTAGTTTCAGCCCATTGAGTAATAAAGAGACAGAGCTGAATTCTCACTCCGAGCTTTTTTACCGTTTTAAAAATCCCGAGAGGTAGATCGGGTTGGTCCGCAAACGCAAAATCCAACTCAAAAATAAAGCTCATTTACCATAGGAAGCAACAACAAATCACTCGAAAAACAACAACAGTGCGCACGAAAACCCATTTTTTTTTCGTCGTCCGTCTTGATCTTCAAAAGTTTCTGCGCGATGATGAGGACATAGGAAACTTAGTGCAAAGAAAAGGGACAAATAATGCCACTGTGTTTGTTGCTGGTTTCTCTGTCGTTCCAACAAGGCGGCGTGTAGAAACAACAACACTATTTGGGTTCTAATGTTGTTGTTGCATAGCCGAGTCTCGGCACAAGTAGGTAGAAAATTTGAATGCCATGCCATTCAAATCAAAGGGTTACGCATACGGCGCGTCAACATCATATACTATTACGTCACGGTTTAAAGAATGTCATTTCTTGTGATGCTTAGAATATATTTCTATCTTTATTACGTACATTAAAGTAATATATTAATAGGGTCTTCTATAAAAATGCATGTATTTAATAATGAATTACTTTATTGTACGCAGCGGTCGCATACGAAAAGCCATAGCATGTGACGTCACATGCGCAACAGAATGTTGCAATCTTCTCAAATTCATATACTTCCCTTGGCTTGGAAAACACACACATTAATATTTTTTGCCAATGTGTGTGAGATGAAACACAGATGCCAACATCTTTTTGGCGCGTCGAGGCATTGATACCCTTATACATAGAAATGGTATAGAATGTTTAAGGAAAACAATTATTATTGATTGCACTAATAGTTGCACACTAAATACGATATTATATATTTCTCAGAGATTAAAAAAATGTGTATATGAGAAGGTTTGTGGTATTTGGTTACAGAACTTATGAATAGTTCAAATACCCTATTTTGAGAAAGGGTGCCTTGCTGATCGAAAAATGAAATATTATAAAAATCTGCCTGGCTGCTTGCAAGTTGAAAGCAAGTGGAGAAGAAGTAGACATGACTTTGCGAATTAAAGGCATAGCAGTGCTTAGAAACCACAACAATGAGTTAGAAGAGTGTAGAAGCTTAGATCATAGGCTGTAGCTTCAAACCAAAAAGGGATAGCAGGGACGGAATTTGTTGTGTGCTTTTTTCATTGTCGAGTCGTTTGTTTTGATTATGGTTGTTGTTCGTTCATATGGGAAATGTTCTGAAGTTGTCTTTGATTTTTGGGAAACGGCAGAAGTAGCTGTAGACAGCCGGGTGTTGTGTTTGCAATTTGTCATTGAGTAATACTCAATTGTGTTTGCAACCGCGCTATCGCTCGTGAAGTGTTTCGAAAAAGAGCTTTTGATCTAAAAGCCTCCTCTGTCTCTTTATTACTCAATGGTTTCAGCCCAAATACATACATATGTGTGTATGCGTGTGCAGAGTGTGCCTCGCTCTCACTTATTGTTTTGCGCACTTGTGTGCATCTCCTTCTCCCTGCATAGCTTCTCAAAAACCCCGAGATCTACAAACATACATACATATGTTTGTGTTGTGGGGATGTACGCACAAGTAGATCGCGGCGTTTGTCGCGAGCCAGAGATTTTTTCTTCAATTGTGTGCCCTTTGTGCCTGTGGTGGCAAAAGACACACACATTCAAGTGCTCTATCATGTATTTCTTCGTCCAGTCAGGCATAATGAGAAGAATCTGATATATTTATATTTATTAAAAACTTAAATGACCTAAATGATATATTTATATATTATATTTTAATATTTTTGTTTACTGTGGGGACCAATTTTGCTTAAAATTAAAACTAAAAACTAAGTCGTATTTCTGCAAAGGGTAATTCTTCGTCGGCTTGTCGAATAATTTAAGAAAAGACCAAAAATTGAAAATGTTCAATTTTTTCGACTTGCTACTTGTGTACACGCACACTCTTTCGAGTAAGCAGTTGGGTGACATTATTAAAGGGTTTGGCCTGTTCATGTGCAAAACTCCTATTTTCCATGCATGTTGTAAGGGTAAGTGTACCTGAACGTTGGCATAAGTGCATGATAACTCTTTGGGCCTGCCAAGCACACACACTTACACACTTCTCTATATGGATAGAAGCATTTATGCGTTTGTGTTCATGTAGGTTGCCTGCCTGCCTGCCCGATGCAAATTTGACCAAATTTGAAGTTTTTGGCATTTCTGAATTTCGAGCTCTACACACAGACACACACACACACACACACACAAATGTGTGCGAATGAGCCGATCAAGGGTTTGTCGTGAGACAGAGATATTTTCATCAATAAAATGCAGATTACATAGTAATAGCCAATACTCTCCATGTAAAGGTTTATCAAAGGGTTCAAGTTATTGAGGGAATCAAGTGCGATAAATAAAAATAATTAAAGATATCCCAGAATTTGACGGTAAACATGAAGACTATGCCTCATGGCGACAGGCAGTAATGAAAATCAAGCCATACAATGGCAGCTCTAAACATTATTAAACAGCATTGATTATACGCAACGAGGTAAGCCCGGGAACCAACGGCCCCAGAGATGGCGTTAGACTGACCGCCAACAATTTACTGATAATCATAATTACCAGGATAAAAACCCACACTTTAACAAGGGCCAAGCTTATGGTAACAATTCAGCCAATAGCCAGTAAAAACAAGCAGTTAGCTCAAAGCAACGCCGTTTATCAGAAAATAATAATAACCAAAGCCCTGAGTCCATGGAAGTAGACACGTCATCGTGCCAAAGACAGCCGACACAATTTTTTAGAACACCAGCATCAGGGACCCTCTCCAAAATATTCGAAAGAATATTAATGGCTAGAGTTTCGGAGCTGGACTGCGTTAAGCGCATCATACCAAGGCATCAGTTTGGACCATCGGGGTGGCACAAAGGACTCCTGTTCAAACTAAAAACTTTGCTTCCCCCTTCTCTGTTTTATATATTCCACAGTTTCCTCAAAAATAGAAGATATGTTTTGGTAGTCGACGGCACGTTCTCTGGAGTCAAGGAAAATCTAAGCTGGAGTCCAAAAGGCCGAGTTCTTGCTCCGTGGCTCTACACCATTTACACAGCCGACATACCGACGGTGGACCCGCCGACGCTGGAGCTTCCCGATAGCCTCAACCCCGCCACGTTCACTGACGACCCAGCAATCCTCTCCAAGGCAAGCTGTGTATACCAAGCCACTGACCAACTGCAAGAATACCTGCACGATGATGGCGAGTTGCCATCAACAGGCAAAAGTCGGAATGCTGCACATTCGCGATCCGCAGAGACACGTCGCCAGGAGTGTTCCTCCAAGACGAACTCCTTCAGCATAAAGACGGTCACCGCTTCCTTGGAGTCCACTTTGATCGCAGGCTCACTTGGAGCAAACACATAACAACATCATGTCAGAGTTTACGACAAAAATTAAAAAGTATGGCATGTCTTTAAGGAAAACAGCAATCTTTCTCTGCGCAACAAGGTACTGCTGTATAAAACCCTACTGGCCCCAGTTTGGCGCTATGCAAGTCAAATCTTCGGCACTGCAGCAAAATCCTATTGGAGGAGAGTTAGTGTCTTCCAATCCAAGGTGCTGAGACTACGTACTGGGGCCCCCTGGTACATCCGCAACCGGGCCTTAGTGTTCCCTTAGTGGGTGACCTTTTAAGACAGCAGTCTACCAGCTACATGGCCCGTCTTTCTGCCCACCCAAACATATTGGCAAGAAGGCTTTACTGAAGAAAGCGCTGGAGACTTCACAGGGTCCACCCCAACGACCTCCCAAGCCGGGTACTTAGATAAGGGAAACATAAATCGAATAATTTGTTAAGTAAGTTAATCAAATTATTGTAAAGCTAGATTAAGATGCTCAAGAATAGTATCAATAAACTAGCTAATAAAAAAGAATAAGAAAAACCAGCATCAGGGCAATCCACGCAGAGAATTGACCATACGACCCTGGGTAAGGAAGGGACAAGTGAGAGTTATGAAACTGTAGTCCAAAGAGAAGTCGTGGATCGTCCAGATCACCATAAAACAATCATATCTGGTTTTTTGACAAAAATGGCCTTGACCACAAAAAAGAAAGTGGTTAATAATTCATTTTAGAAAATTAAATTATATCAAGTAAGAGGCTCTAGTCAGGAGCTCCCGACTAGGGAAAACCTTGAACCCTTGTCTACCAACATTAAATGCAGCTCGAGCTCGTTAACTTCAGCAGTACAAAAAATTCATTAAAAAAAAAATTGTTTCCTCAATAGGTCTCGAGCTCGTGACAGACCACACTACTTGCCTCCGCCTCTACTCAACAGCCACACCAATTAAAATAGCAGCATAGAAAACAATACAACCGCGATTGGAATGCTGTTGATAGAATTCAATAAAGACGCGTATGAATGTGTGTGCCGCGAACACGAGGCCATCCAAAACACGTTTTCATTGTGTTTCTTAACTGATCTTGATGAAATTTTCAGTAGATCTAATTGTGCTATAGAATATTCGAATATTCTTAAAAAGACAATTGATTTGAAAATGTAGTTTAAGTTGGCGGGTAGTTCAAATGTATTTGACTTATTGCTAAATACTGGCTTTTAGCCCTAAATTTATGGGTTCAGGGTATACAAAAAATAGATCCCTCAATAGGACTCTAAAATGCGACAGATCACACTTCTTGCCACCTCCCCTACTCAACAGCCACACCAAGAATTGAGTCTTAGTGAGAAAAAACGGATTAAAATAGCAGCACAGAAAACAATACAATCTCAATTGCAATGCTGTTGATAGAAATCATACAGAAATTCTTGCAATATCGCTAGCTGCTGCTAACATGTGCGCAACCAAAACACATAACTTTTGTGTATCTTAACCGATCTTAATGAAATTTTCGAGAGTACATCTTATTGTAGAATAGAATATTTGTGTATTCTAAAGAAAGTCAATTGCATTTAAATTGTGGATTAAATTGGTGGGCAATACATGTTGGATTATTAACTTGATTTGTAGCTTCATGGTGGTAGCAGGGAGGTGGCGATGGGTATAAAAAAAAAGATGCTTGATATATATATATATATACTATTCTAGAAGCTACATGTCAAGTATGGTGACTCTAGCTCTTAATATTTACCAAAGGTGCGTAAAAAATAGGATTTCTTAATCGATTTTTATCGATTACTTGGAAACGGGGAAAGTTATCGAATATCGGAAACAAACTCGATCTGCGCGGTCACTAGGAGGACCTACAGCTAAAATTTCAAGTCTTTAGCTCGTACAGACAGACGGACAAGGCTAGATCGACTCGGCTGTTGATGCTGATCCAGAATAGTTATACTTTATGGGGTTGGTGATGCTTCCTTCTGCCTGTCACATACATTTGCACAAAAACATTATACATTTTTTACCCATTTTCAACGGCATTAGGGCATAATGGTTTCTTGTCTTTCTGATTGCATCTTATGGTGAGTTTATGGTATAATTCTAAATAGCTGCAATGGGTGCCGACCTAACAATGGTATTTTCGCATTTGTTATGAGATTTTCCTGTATAAAAATTGCTTTTTCTGACGTAAGCAATTTATTTCTGTGATAAATTGATTTGTATATTCTTGCTTGAGTAACATTATATTTGATTTTCTGAGTTCCTTAACTTTGTTTCTTTCATGTTTAGTTTGTCATCTCATTTATTTATCAGCCATCATTTTTGCATGAATAATTTTCCTACAACGGTAACTGGGGATAGCCAAGCTAATGGACCATAAATCTTTGCACGCGTGTATAATACTTGTCTTATATTTGTTTTCTGAGCCCTCACAATTGACCTTAAATTTCAATTCGTCTTTCAAAGGTTCCCACTGTAGTCCCATTGTTTCTTTTTTCCACTTACTTCTTTGTTGTAGGGCATACAAATAATCTTCTTCCGATTTTGACCATAACTCTTTCTTCATTCTTTGAATCAGTTTCCATCTATCTAAGTTGACCTTTTATACCCTGAACCCATTGAATTTCCGATATTCGATAACTTGCCCCGTTTCCAAGTAATCGATAAAAATTGATATCGAAATCCTTTTTTTTGAGCAATTTCGGCAAATAATATGAGCTAGAGTCACCAAACTTGTCATGTATCTTCTAGAATAGTATATATACATATATCAAGTATCTTTCATTTTATATCGCCACCTCCCCGTTACCACCACAAAGCTATAACTCAAGTTAACAATCCAACTTGTATTGCCCATCAATTTAATCCACAATTTATATGCAATTGACTTTTTGAGAATACACAAATATTCTATATTCTATTCATTATGACCGGTTAAGAAACACAAAAGTTATGTCCGCACATGTTTGCAGCAGCTAGCGCAAATTCCAAGAATTTCTGCATACATTTACACACACACATTTATGCGCGTCTGCTTTGAATTCTATCAACAGCATTGCGTAGTGTGGGCGTTGAGCAGAGACAGCGGCAAATAGTGCAGTTTGTACCGAGTTCGAACCCTGCCAAATGAAACAATTTTTTTATTTTTTTAAAATTTTTTTTTAGTACTACTAAAGCAAAAAAGTGAGTAGCGCGAGCTGCATTTAGTGTTGGAAGAATAGGGTTCAGGGTATCCCCTCGTCGGGAGCTCCCGACTAGAACATATCTCGTTTTTCTTTTTTTTTTAGATGATATTTTACTGCCTTGACTCCGGCCTCCCAAATACCTCCGAAGTAAGGTCCTGCCGACAGGATAAAATACCACTAGATTTTTTCATTTAATTTTCTTTTCTTCAGTATTTTCTACCTGATGTTTTTATACCGTGAACCTATTGAAAATGGGTAATAAGGGTATAATATTTTTGTGCAAATGTATGTAACAGGCAAAAGGAAGCATTTCCGACCCCATAAAGTATTTATATTCTTGATCAGCATCAATAGCCGAGTCGATCTAGCCATGTCCGTCTGTTTGTCCGTATGTATGAACGCAAGGATCTATACTACCCTGACTTTATTGTCCTTTCATCTATCATTTACCACCCTTGTGTATGCTTTTTTGGTGCATACGTGAATCCATGCAGCTGTATTTCAAGCTTCATGCAAGTCTGTAACCATCTTTGGATTCTTATTTCTTTAATTAATGTTAAGTTTTTGTCGCTTTTTAGGAAATCTTAATCTAGCTTCATTGACGCACTTACGAAATTAGTTTCATTGTCGTTGGTCTCGACGTTATTTCCTAGGCCCACATACTCTATTAAGAAATTTCTATAACTTTCCTTAAGCTGAGTATTTCTTCTGCATTTACTATCTGCGTTTGAAAACCGTGCCTGTGATGTTAATTCTCCTAACTCTTTTTCTTCCTTAAACCGAATGTATACCTTCCATCTTGTTCTTTTTCTGATGCAATTATAATTTTCTCGCAAATATATAATATTTGTTCAATACATCTACCTGCCTGTCCAAGTCATTGGCCCTCTTCTCCATTGACTCTGATTTAGGCATTGTCCTGGTTTCGCCCTCTCTTTTGGCATTTTGCTATTTAAGCTACATGACAGTTTTTCTTTAATTTTGCCTATAACTGTCATTATCACATCGTATTGTTTTTTATTGAAGTAGTCATGATCGACTACTCAAATTTGGCACAATACGATGTGATTGGCCTGAAACTACCTTTGCAGTTCTCCTATTTCTTCTAACTCGACCCCTTGACCACCCTCTATCTCTCTAATCCTTCCCACTAATTGTGACTGATTCGTCAACAATTCTATAGTTTTGTCTGACATCATATTTTAACAACATTTTTTTCTTTTCGTAAATAAAAAGTTATTTTTAATTTTAATTTTTTCTTAAATGGACTGTATATATATAGTGACATATTCACAACTACAGAATTTTGAACCACTGTTATTCATAAGCTGCATTGCATGACATAACCCACTGTGTGTTTACAAATTGAATAATCATAACAATACCATGCCTTCTGCAGCCGAATTCAAATAATGCTAACAGCAGCAAAAATCATAAGAGCAGAATGCCTTCTGCAGCCAAGCTCACATATTGTCAACAATCATTTATAAACAAAAACTGACCAACAGAAAGGCGCAACCACAAAAAAGAAAGTGGTTAATAATTCATTTTAGAAAATTAAATTATATCAAGTAAGAGGCTCTAGTCAGGAGCTCCCGACTAGGGAAAACCTTGAACCCTTGTCTACCAACATTAAATGCAGCTCGAGCTCGTTAACTTCAGCAGTACAAAAAATTCATTAAAAAAAAAACTGTTTCCTCAATAGGTCTCGAGCTCGTGACAGACCACACTACTTGCCTCCGCCTCTACTCAACAGCCACACCAATTAAAATAGCAGCATAGAAAACAATACAACCGCGATTGGAATGCTGTTGATAGAATTCAATAAAGACGCGTATGAATGTGTGTGCCGCGAACACGAGGCCATCCAAAACACGTTTTCATTGTGTTTCTTAACTGATCTTGATGAAATTTTCAGTAGATCTAATTGTGCTATAGAATATTCGAATATTCTTAAAAAGACAATTGATTTGAAAATGTAGTTTAAGTTGGTGGGTAGTTCAAATGTATTTGACTTATTGCTAAATACTGGCTTTTAACCCTAAATTTATGGGTTCAGGGTATAAAAAAAATAGATCCCTTAATAGGACTCTAAAATGCGACAGATCACACTTCTTGCCACCTCCCCTACTCAACAGCCACACCAAGAATTGAGTCTCAGTGAGAAAAAACGGATTAAAATAGCAGCACAGAAAACAATACAATCTCAATTGCAATGCTGTTGATAGAAATCATACAGAAATTCTTGCAATATCGCTAGCTGCTGCTAATATGTGCGCAACCAAAACACATAACTTTTGTGTATCTTAACCGATCTTAATGAAATTTTCGAGAGTACATCTTATTGTAGAATAGAATATTTGTGTATTCTAAAGAAAGTCAATTGCATTTAAATTGTGGATTAAATTGGTGGGCAATACATGTTGGATTATTAACTTGATTTGTAGCTTCATGGTGGTAGCAGGGAGGTGGCGATAGGTATAAAAAAAAAGATGCTTGATATATATATATACTATTCTAGAAGCTACATGTCAAGTATGGTGACTCTAGCTCTTAATATTTACCAAAGGTGCGTAAAAAATAGGATTTCTTGATCGATTTTTATCGATTACTTGGAAACGGGGAAAGTTATCGAATATCGGAAACGATCTGCGATCTGCGCGGTCACTAGGAGGACCTACAGCTAAAATTTCAAGTCTTTAGCTCGTATAGACAGACGGACAAGGCTAGATCGACTCGGCTGTTGATGCTGATCCAGAATAGTTATACTTTATGGGGTTGGTGATGCTTCCTTCTGCCTGACACATACATTTGCACAAAAACATTATACATTTTTTACCCATTTTCAACGGCATTAGGGCATAATGGTTTCTTGTCTTTCTGATTGCATCTTATGGTGAGTTTATGGTATAATTCTAAATAGCTGCAATGGGTGCCGACCTAACAATGGTATTTTCGCATTTGTTATGAGATTTTCCTGTATAAAAATTGCTTTTTCTGACGTAAGCAATTTATTTCTGTGATAAATTGATTTGTATATTCTTGCTTGAGTAACATTATATTTGATTTTCTGAGTTCCTTAACTTTGTTTCTTTCATGTTTAGTTTGTCATCTCATTTATTTATCAGCCATCATTTTTGCATGAATAATTTTCCTACAACGGTAACTGGGGATAGCCAAGCTAATGGACCATAAATCTTTGCACGCGTGTATAATACTTGTCTTATATTTGTTTTCTGAGCCCTCACAATTGACCTTAAATTTCAATTCGTCTTTCAAAGGTTCCCACTGTAGTCCCATTGTTTCTTTTTTCCACTTACTTCTTTGTTGTAGGGCATACAAATAATCTTCTTTCGATTTTGACCATAACTCTTTCTTCATTCTTTGAATCAGTTTCCATCTATCTAAGTTGACCTTTTATACCCTGAACCCATTGAATTTCCGATATTCGATAACTTGCCCCGTTTCCAAGTAATCGATAAAAATTGATATCGAAATCCTTTTTTTTTGAGCAATTTCGGCAAATAATATGAGCTAGAGTCACCAAACTTGTCATGTATCTTCTAGAATAGTATATATATATCAAGTATCTTTCATTTTATATCGCCACCTCCCCGTTACCACCACAAAGCTATAACTCAAGTTAACAATCCAACTTGTATTGCCCATCAATTTAATCCACAATTTATATGCAATTGACTTTTTGAGAATACACAAATATTCTATATTCTATTCATTAAGACCGGTTAAGAAACACAAAAGTTATGTCCGCACATGTTTGCAGCAGCTAGCGCAAATTCCAAGAATTTCTGCATACATTTACACACACATTTATGCGCGTCTGCTTTGAATTCTATCAACAGCATTGCATAGTGTGGGCGTTGAGCAGAGACAGCGGCAAATAGTGCAGTTTGTACCGAGTTCGAACCCTGCCAAGGGAAACAATTTTTTTATTTTTTTAAAATTTTTTTTTAGTACTACTAAAGCAAAAAAGTGAGTAGCGCGAGCTGCATTTAGTGTTGGAAGAATAGGGTTCAGGGTATCCCCTCGTCGGGAGCTCCCGACTAGAACATATCTCGTTTTTCTTTTTTTTTTAGATGATATTTTACTGCCTTGACTCCGGCCTCCCAAATACCTCCGAAGTAAGGTCCTGCCGACAGGATAAAATACCACTAGATTTTTTCATTTAATTTTCTTTTCCTCAGTATTTTCTACCTGATGTTTTTATACCGTGAACCTATTGAAAATGGGTAATAAGGGTATAATATTTTTGTGCAAATGTATGTAACAGGCAAAAGGAAGCATCTCCGACCCCATAAAGTATTAATATTCTTGATCAGCATCAATAGCCGAGTCGATCTACCCATGTCCGTCTGTTTGTCCGTATGTATGAACGCAAGGATCTATACTACCCTGACTTTATTGTCCTTTCCTCTATCATTTACCACCCTTGTGTATGCTTTTTTTGGTGCATACGTGAATCCATGCAGCTGTATTTCAAGCTTCATGCAAGTCTGTAACCATCTTTGGATTCTTATTTCTTTAATTAATGTTAAATTTTTGTCGCTTTTTAGGAAATCTTAATCTAGCTTCATTGACGCACTTACGAAATTAGTTTCATTGTCGTTGGTCTCGACTTTATTTCCTAGGCCCACATACTCTATTAAGAAATTTCTATAACTTTCCTTAAGCTGAGTATTTCTTCTGCATTTACTATCTGAGTTTGAAAACCGTGCCTGTGATGTTAATTCTCCTAACTCTTTTTCTTCCTTAAACCGAATGTATACCTTCCATCTTGTTCTTTTTCTGATGCAATTATAATTTTCTCGCAAATTTCTATTTCTGCAACTTCTTTAACCTCATTTCCTATCTCCCAAATTCTCTACAAATCTTTATAATGCCCTCAGGACTCCATTACGTCGGACAATTTTTGAACTTCTTTTGTTCTTTTCACATAATTTTCATGATTGCAAACTTTCTCTATTAAACTTGCAAATTACCATGTGTGCAAAAATTACATCAACGTCTTCTGTTAAGACCGTTTTCAATTTAATTAAATGTATTGATTCATTTAGTGCTCTGCTGAATCACTGTTCAGTACTGGCAACTCTATTAGCCGATTTAATTGTTCGGAAAATATTTTCCGTTATTTTCATAACGCTTGGTTAATAATTCCCAAGTCGCGTTGAAATTATCCCGGAGCCTATTAGCAAATGCGACACCATTCATCTTGTTTCTGCTATTAACGCCGTTCCTAAATAGTTAAATTTAAGAGCTGGACTCAAATCCTCTCTTGATTGAACCAACTCTGTAAATAACTCGGCAAAGAGATCCGACTTTTTGGAATCCCCTTTAAAGGTGGGTACCTGCATTTTCTGGAACATTGGTATCTCCTCCGTTTTTAATTGGTAACCCCCAATTTTTGTTTGATCACTTTCTTGAATCTGTTCTGCTAGTTCTTAAACCGTGTTCTGTACGTCAAATCCTAGCGTTTTAATTTCCCCATCAAACGTAACGTTGCTGTCAAACTTTGCTTTAAAGAATTGAATTCCTTTTTATATTTCTTCCCAAAGAAATACTATCTTTCTTTTCCTCAATCCAAACACTTTACTGTTGTTTTCCCTAATATTCACCTGCGTTTCATCTAAATATTTGTTCAATACATCTACCTGCCTGTCCAAGTCATTGGCCCTCTTCTCCATTGACTCTGATTTAGGCATTGTCCTGGTTTCGCCCTCTCTTTTGGCATTTTGCTATTTAAGCTACATGACAGTTTTTCTTTAATTTTGCCTATAACTGTCATTATCACATCGTATTGTTTTTTATTGAAGTAGTCATGATCGACTACTCAAATTTGGCACAATACGATGTGATTGGCCTGAAACTACCTTTGCAGTTCTCCTATTTCTTCTAACTCGACCCCTTGACCACCCTCTATCTCTCTAATCCTTCCCACTAATTGTGACTGATTCGTCAACAATTCTATAGTTTTGTCTGACATCATATTTTAACAACATTTTTTTCTTTTCGTAAATAAAAAGTTATTTTTAATTTTAATTTTTTCTTAAATGGACTGTATATATATAGTGACATATTCACAACTACAGAATTTTGAACCACTGTTATTCATAAGCTGCATTGCATGGCATAACCCACTGTGTGTTTACAAATTGAATAATCATAACAATACCATGCCTTCTGCAGCCGAATTCAAATAATGCTAACAGCAGCAAAAATCATAAGAGCAGAATGCCTTCTGCAGCCAAGCTCACATATTGTCAACAATCATTTATAAACAAAAACTGACCAACAGAAAGGCGCAACCACAAAAAAGAAAGTGGTTAATAATTCATTTTAGAAAATTAAATTATATCAAGTAAGAGGCTCTAGTCAGGAGCTCCCGACTAGGGAAAACCTTGAACCCTTGTCTACCAACATTAAATGCAGCTCGAGCTCGTTAACTTCAGCAGTACAAAAAATTCATTAAAAAAAAAACTGTTTCCTCAATAGGTCTCGAGCTCGTGACAGACCACACTACTTGCCTCCGCCTCTACTCAACAGCCACACCAATTAAAATAGCAGCATAGAAAACAATACAACCGCGATTGGAATGCTGTTGATAGAATTCAATAAAGACGCGTATGAATGTGTGTGCCGCGAACACGAGGCCATCCAAAACACGTTTTCATTGTGTTTCTTAACTGATCTTGATGAAATTTTCAGTAGATCTAATTGTGCTATAGAATATTCGAATATTCTTAAAAAGACAATTGATTTGAAAATGTAGTTTAAGTTGGTGGGTAGTTCAAATGTATTTGACTTATTGCTAAATACTGGCTTTTAACCCTAAATTTATGGGTTCAGGGTATAAAAAAAATAGATCCCTTAATAGGACTCTAAAATGCGACAGATCACACTTCTTGCCACCTCCCCTACTCAACAGCCACACCAAGAATTGAGTCTCAGTGAGAAAAAACGGATTAAAATAGCAGCACAGAAAACAATACAATCTCAATTGCAATGCTGTTGATAGAAATCATACAGAAATTCTTGCAATATCGCTAGCTGCTGCTAATATGTGCGCAACCAAAACACATAACTTTTGTGTATCTTAACCGATCTTAATGAAATTTTCGAGAGTACATCTTATTGTAGAATAGAATATTTGTGTATTCTAAAGAAAGTCAATTGCATTTAAATTGTGGATTAAATTGGTGGGCAATACATGTTGGATTATTAACTTGATTTGTAGCTTCATGGTGGTAGCAGGGAGGTGGCGATAGGTATAAAAAAAATGCTTGATATATATATATACTATTCTAGAAGCTACATGTCAAGTATGGTGACTCTAACTCTTAATATTTACCAAAGGTGCGTAAAAAATAGGATTTCTTGATCGATTTTTATCGATTACTTGGAAACGGGGAAAGTTATCGAATATCGGAAACAAACTCGATCTGCGCGGTCACTAGGAGGACCTACAGCTAAAATTTCAAGTCTTTAGCTCGTATAGACAGACGGACAAGGCTAGATCGACTCGGCTGTTGATGCTGATCCAGAATAGTTATACTTTATGGGGTTGGTGATGCTTCCTTCTGCCTGACACATACATTTGCACAAAAACATTATACATTTTTTACCCATTTTCAACGGCATTAGGGCATAATGGTTTCTTGTCTTTCTGATTGCATCTTATGGTGAGTTTATGGTATAATTCTAAATAGCTGCAATGGGTGCCGACCTAACAATGGTATTTTCGCATTTGTTATGAGATTTTCCTGTATAAAAATTGCTTTTTCTGACGTAAGCAATTTATTTCTGTGATAAATTGATTTGTATATTCTTGCTTGAGTAACATTATATTTGATTTTCTGAGTTCCTTAACTTTGTTTCTTTCATGTTTAGTTTGTCATCTCATTTATTTATCAGCCATCATTTTTGCATGAATAATTTTCCTACAACGGTAACTGGGGATAGCCAAGCTAATGGACCATAAATCTTTGCACGCGTGTATAATACTTGTCTTATATTTGTTTTCTGAGCCCTCACAATTGACCTTAAATTTCAATTCGCCTTTCAAAGGTTCCCACTGTAGTCCCATTGTTTCTTTTTTCCACTTACTTCTTTGTTGTAGGGCATACAAATAATCTTCTTTCGATTTTGACCATAACTCTTTCTTCATTCTTTGAATCAGTTTCCATCTATCTAAGTTGACCTTTTATACCCTGAACCCATTGAATTTCCGATATTCGATAACTTGCCCCGTTTCCAAGTAATCGATAAAAATCGATATCGAAATCCTTTTTTTTGAGCGATTTCGGCAAATAATATGAGCTAGAGTCACCAAACTTGTCATGTATCTTCTAGAATAGTATATATATATCAAGTATCTTTCATTTTATATCGCCACCTCCCCGTTACCACCACAAAGCTATAACTCAAGTTAACAATCCAACTTGTATTGCCCATCAATTTAATCCACAATTTATATGCAATTGACTTTTTGAGAATACACAAATATTCTATATTCATTATGACCGGTTAAGAAACACAAAAGTTATGTCCGCACATGTTTGCAGCAGCTAGCGCAAATTCCAAGAATTTCTGCATACATTTACACACACACATTTATGCGCGTCTGATTTAAATTCTATCAACAGCATTGCATAGTGTGGGCGTTGAGCAGAGACAGCGGCAAACAGTGCAGTTTGTACCGAGTTCGAACCCTGCCAAAGGAAACAATTTTTTTATTTTTTTAAATTTTTTTTTAATACTACTAAAGCAAAAAAGTGAGTAGCGCGAGCTGCATTTAGTGTTGGAAGAATAGGGTTCAGGGTATCCCCTCGTCGGGAGCTCCCGACTAGAACATATCTCGTTTTTCTTTTTTTTTAGATGATATTTTACTGCCTTGACTCCGGCCTCCCAAATACCTCCGACAGGATAAAATACCACTAGATTTTTTCATTTAATTTTCTTTTCCTCAGTATTTTCTACCTGATGTTTTTATACCGTGAACCTATTGAAAATGGGTAATAAGGGTATAATATTTTTGTGCAAATGTATGTAACAGGCAAAAGGAAGCATTTCCGACCCCATAAAGTATTTATATTCTTGATCAGCATCAATAGCCGAGTCGATCTAGCCATGTCCGTCTGTTTGTCCGTATGTATGAACGCAAGGATCTATACTACCCTGACTTTATTGTCCTTTCCTCTATCATTTACCACCCTTGTGTATGCTTTTTTTGGTGCATACGTGAATCCATGCAGCTGTATTTCAAGCTTCATGCAAGTCTGTAACCATCTTTGGATTCTTATTTCTTTAATTAATGTTAAGTTTTTGTTGCTTTTTAGGAAATCTTAATCTAGCTTCATTGACGCACTTACGAAATTAGATTCATTGTCGTTGGTCTCGACGTTATTTCCTAGGCCCACATACTCTATTAAGAAATTTCTATAACTTTCCTTAAGCTGAGTATTTCTTCTGCATTTACTATCTGAGTTTGAAAACCGTGCCTGTGATGTTAATTCTCCTAACTCTTTTTCTTCCTTAAACCGAATGTATACCTTCCATCTTGTTCTTTTTCTGATGCAATTATAATTTTCTCGCAAATTTCTATTTCTGCAACTTCTTTAACCTCATTTCCTATCTCCCAAATTCTCTACAAATCTTTATAATGCCCTCAGGACTCCATTACGTCGGACAATTTTTGAACTTCTTTTGTTCTTTTCACATAATTTTCATGATTGCAAACTTTCTCTATTTTCTGGAACATTGGTATCTCCTCCGTTTTTTATTTGTAACCCACAATTTTTGTTTGATCACTTTCTTGAATCTGTTCTGCTAGTTCTTAAACCGTGTTCTGTACGTCAAATCCTAGCGTTTTAATTTCCCCATCAAACGTAACGTTGCTGTCAAACTTTGCTTTAAAGAATTGAATTCCTTTTTATATTTCTTCCCAAAGAAATAATATCTTTCTTTTCATCAATCCAAACACTTTACTGTTGTCTTCCCTAATATTCACCTGCGTTTCATCTAAATATTTGTTCAATACATCTACCTGCCTGTCCAAGTCATTGGCCCTCTTCTCCATTGACTCTGATTTAGGCATTGTCCTGGTTTCGCCCTCTCTTTTGGCATTTTGCTATTTAAGCTACATGACAGTTTTTCTTTAATTTTGCCTATAACTGTCATTATCACATCGTATTGTTTTTTATTGAAGTAGTCATGATCGACTACTCAAATTTGGCACAATACGATGTGATTGGCCTGAAACTACCTTTGCAGTTCTCCTATTTCTTCTAACTCGACCCCTTGACCACCCTCTATCTCTCTAATCCTTCCCACTAATTGTGACTGCTTCGTCAACAATTCTATAGTTTTGTCTGACATCATATTTTAACAACATTTTTTTCTTTTCGTAAATAAAAAGTTATTTTTAATTTTAATTTTTTCTTAAATGGACTGTATATATATAGTGACATATTCACAACTACAGAATTTTGAACCACTGTTATTCATAAGCTGCATTCCATGGCATAACCCACTGTGTGTTTACAAATTGAATAATCATAACAATACCATGCCTTCTGCAGCCGAATTCAAATAATGCTAACAGCAGCAAAAATCATAAGAGCAGAATGCCTTCTGCAGCCAAGCTCACATATTGTCAACAATCATTTATAAACAAAAACTGACCAACAGAAAGGCGCTAGCATAAACAAGCTGCAGCTGCGGTCCCTTTGCAAAAAGTCACGTACTCCAATTATTATTTAGCTTTAAATATAGCGTAAGCCAATTTTTGTACTTCAGTCTTAATCCAGATATTCAACATAATAAACTTATAAAAGAGAAATAAAGTCTTTTTATTCAAACTTATAATTACGTTATTATATATATAAGCAAGGAAGAGGTTCTAGTCGGGAGCTCCCGACTAGGGGATACCCTAAACCCTCTTCTTCCAACAGGCGATAGGTATAAAATGAAAGGTACTTAATATATGTCAAGTTTGGTGACTCTAGCTCATATTATTTGGCGAAATTGCTCAAAAAACAGGATTTCGATATCGATTTTTATCGATTACTTGGAAACGGGGCAAGTTATCGAATATCGGAAACAAACTCGATCTGCGCGGGGACTAGGAGGACCTACAGCTAAAATTTCAATTTTCTCTGGCTCTTTTAGGTTCTGAGATCCTTGCGTTCATACAAACGGACTGACGGCTAGATCGACTCGGCTATTGATGCTGATCAAGAATATATATTTTATGGGGTCAGAGAAGCTTCCTTCTGCCTGTTACATACATTTGCACAAAAACATTATACCCTTTTTACCCATTTTCAATGGGTTCAGGGTATAAAAATAGTGAATGCATTTTATTTTTAAAGATAATTTTTAAAAATGGTTTATTTTATTGCTTAAATTATCTTTTATTCGAATTATTAAGTACAAAGTTGTCGCTCGAATTAGCTACTGATGTATAATCGGTATAAATTGCAGCTTGGGACTGTGAACTCTTTCTTTTTCGTGGGTGTGATATTCAAAAATTTAAATAATTCGCATCATTAGTGCAATTTTTACCAGCGGCTATATTCCGATCTGGTAGTGTTTCTGCTTTCAGATATCTGGATTTAATTTTATTCGGCAAAATATGATTTTGGCAGAAACAGCAGATGTGTTCGCCACAAAATCTTTGCTTAAGTAGAATTTGTTTGCCCATTGCATGAATATTGATGGATTCCTTTCTGGAAACTTAAACAATTTTATTGCTGGAAAGTCGCGCCTAAATTTTCGGCAGTGCGGAAGACTACACTTATTACCACTTATCTGGTCTCTTTTTTTCAGCAATTGCAAAAATAACACGCAATATATTTAAGTAGAAAATAAAATTAGAAAATTATAATCAATATAATATATATAGAATACAAATTAAACTCAATACAAATCATAAAATAAAGCTTTTAAAATAACTATTAGATGAATCAGCTGCAATGGCTAAGAGCCACATGCCAAATTCACTAGAAAGCACTAAAACACGCGACACACGGCCACCTAAAAATTTCCTCAAAAGTATTTTTGTTTTGCAATTTGATTTTCTGCAACTTTGGCACTAAACAGTGAGCTTTAATTGTACACTAATTGTCTTTTAAATAATCAAAAGGCGTTCAAATAATTTAGGTTTCTCAAATTGGAAAAAGTCGACAGCTTGATGCAATCGTACGCAATCGATTAAATTTTGTGCTCAATTTTCTTAAAGTTTGTCGCACTTTTTGGCCCATCGAGCTGCAATCCCAACAATCCTAATAGAATTAGTTAATTCTCTAAATAAATATTGAATCAATATTTAAATTTATTAATACCAATAAATATTTTAATTACTCTATTTGTATTTTAAGGCGCAGAATTATTGTCCTCCAATAATAAATAACAGTGTTAGCCAAATCTCAGCATCTCTGATCCTACCCATGATCGGCTGGTAGCAGTCAAAGCGCAAAAACCTCCTTATTTAAATATATTCTAAAGTCTATATTTTAAAATATTAATTTAAGACATTATTGTAATTTCATCAAATTTAATCCAATCTTGCATACACCGTGCAAAAACACCGATAAAAAGCCAGGCTACAAATTTTGCGTCGCATTCAAATTTATGGGCGTTACTCATCTTAGTGTCTATATTGTCTTTGATGATGGTCACCCCGTCTTCGACAATCTTAATGGGTGCCTGGTGTCTGGACTGAGATTAGCAGTGGGCGACGCTTCCTGCTTGTAAACCACGAGCGCATGTTTCACGTGTCGCAAGTTTGCAATTTGTGACTACCTCCATCACTTTCTGATAATATGCCATCTGAGATTTGCAGAACTGTATAACCATGTTCTACGTGAAATATTTGGATTTGATTGCATATATTGCCTAACTCTAGGGCATTCAATAATAATGCAGAAGATGATGCTATCGGATTGTAAAATAGTAATATTTGATACTTCCATTAATCTAGTTACAGAGATATCTGTGAGTTGCTAATTTAGAATTGACTTCAAGTTAGTGTGATTTAAGATGGTTGGAATTATTATCTTTGCCTTAGCAAGAGTTATTGTGAGCATGAGGTTCTGAAACTCGATAGATAGAATTCTTTTTCTGTTTCGTAAAGATGACCGGTGTCCATCTGATCCTTCTTTTTACCTTTGAGACTGAGCTTATAGTGTCAGTCATGCGGATTATCTGAACCTGTTTGGTGTTAATGACCACCTGCCTGTCATTTGACTCAACAGTTGTGACTCGGCTCACATAATTTTTAATAATCGAAGGCGTCAATAGTGCCTGCCACGATCTTTAACACTGTGCCCAAAAAGTTTGAACTTCTCGCCATGGTGTGCACTTGTTACGCGGTCATCGAGATTCTCATGTGTTCGATATATATGTCTAAGAGCTTTCGCATACGTCACCATCTACTATCGGAATGTGAATAGTCAGTAATCCGAGCGATAGTCACTGCGAGAAAGAAGGGAAGTGCCACGTGTATAAGCATGGAATATTAAAAAAGAAAATATAACTTATTAGAATCACTAAACTTTTGTCACATCCGCTATTTATAGTTGTCCTTGTGGACAACCCTACCCTTAGGTAAGACTGTGGTCCTCAAGTCTGCCTCGACTTTTTGTTCATGCATAAGGCTTATTCCCAAGTCTATTGATTGTGTTTACCTTATCTTCTACATCGAATACTCTGTTTTTTCTTGTTTGGTTTTCTCTAGACCTTGTTGTGAAGTGTTATGTTGTGTCTAGTGTTGTGGATCATCTGGCTTTCCATAGATTTGCAAAAACAATAGAAATACCTGGCATCGGATAATTGACTGGAATAGTCTTTTCGTTTAGCTTACGAAAATCTATACCCATCCGACTTTTCTTATTACTCAGCTCATTTGATCCCTTTTATTCGATCACTCACCTTGAATTCTGTATTTAAGACGGTCGTAAGATTTATAATATTATAATCTTTACTTCATTGGTGAGATACATCAAAAGTAATAGTAATATTAACATCTATGTATGGGATTTCATCTTAACGCTGCTGCTGACAAACACCGACAACAGTCTACTGTCCCTTTTTATTTAGGGGGTGCGTGTGTACATCGCTT
Organism: Drosophila borealis; assembly: GCA_035045885.1. Classification (NCBI taxonomy): domain Eukaryota; kingdom Metazoa; phylum Arthropoda; class Insecta; order Diptera; family Drosophilidae; genus Drosophila; species Drosophila borealis. The sequence continues at coordinate 701,717 of JAWNOR010000195.1, forward strand.
AGCTTAACGGGATATTGTGAACTCCTGCCTTTAACAAACATATATCTCTATATACTGACTGATTGGTGATCAACGCACAGCCCAAACCGTAATAGCAAGGAAGCTGCACTTTTCACTGTAGTTACCTTATGTGATGAAGGTGCACGTTAAGTCGTGTTTTTGGAAAATTCCAACCGCAAATGTGAAGAAATCGCGAAAAGTAAAAACTTGGTATGTGACGTTTCGCCTTCAAATTAATTTCCAAAGATCTATATGAAAATTCATTTGAGACTTGTTTTTCACTTTTCGCAGAATCCAAGCTTCTTCGGTAGAAATGCGATTCAAAGATTTTTTTGGTGAAGTTTTAAGTTTTGTCCGATTTGCTTCAAACTTGCTTTCAAAGCTCTACATAAGAACTTAATGTGTTTCAGCGATTTGGGAAATTCCACCCTCAACAGTAGTAAATTGGCGGAAAACAGATGTATGAAACTTTTTTGTTTACCATCCGATCGGCCTCAAACTCATTTTCAAAGAAATTTGTTCAAATTCATTGAAGGGGTTTCTCACTTTTGGAAAATCCATCCCCCCAGTCAAAGATTTGGTGGCTTACGTTTCGCCTTCAAATTCATTTCCATGGATCTACATACAAAATCATTTGAGACGTGCTTCACATTTTTGGCAAAATCCAATTTCTTCGGAGGAAAGTGCAATTCAAAGATTTTATGGGTGAAGCTTTAATTTCTTTCCGATTTGCTTCAAAATAAAAAAGTATATCCCAGAATTTGACGATAAACATGAAGACTATGCCTCATGGCGACAGGCAGTAATGAATATCAAGCCATACAATGGCAGCTCTAAACATTATTAAACAGCATTGATTATACGCAACGAGGTAAGGCGTTTTGTAACCGCAACGAGCAAAAACTCAAAAGCCCGGGAACCAACGGCCCCAGAGATGGCGTTAGAATGACCGCCAACAATTTACTGATAATCATAATTACCAGGACAAAAACCCACACTTTAACAAGGGCCAAGCTAATGGTAACAATTCAGCCAACAGCCAGTAAAAACAAGCAGTTAGCTCAAAGCAACGCCGTTTATCAGAAAATAATAATAACCAAAGCCCTGAGTCCATGGAAGTAGACACGTCATCGCGCTAAATACAGCCGAACACAATTTTTTAGAACACCAGCATCAGGGACCCTCTCCAAAATATTCGAAAGAATATTAATGGCTAGAGTTTCGGAGCTGGACTGCGTTAAGCGCATCATACCAAGGCATCAGTTTCGATTTCGAATACGGCATGGGACACCGGAGCAGCTTCACCGAGTGGTTGATTTCATACAATCGTTTGACCGAGGGTGGCACAAAGGACTCCTGTTCAAACTAAAAACTTTGCTTCCCCCCTCTCTGTTTTATATATTCCACAGCTTCCTGAAAAATAGAAGATATGTTGTGGTAGTCCAAGGAATTCCAAGCTGGAGTCCCCCAGGGCAGAGTTCTTGCTCCGTGGCTCTACACCATTTACACAGCCGACATGCCGACGTGCCCGACGACACTGGAGCTTCCCGATAGCCTCAACCCCGCCACGTTCGCTGACGACCCAGCAATCCTCTCCAGCTGGCAAGCCAGCTGTGTATACCAAGCCACTGATAGCGCAATTTATAGAGGGCCATCAGAGCTCATGGGACGAGCTTTTGTCCGAGATATCGCTAGCGGTCAACACAAGAGTGGCGGACTCAACAGGATTCTGTCCCGCTTTTCTGATGCAGGGTAGGAAACCGCGGTTGCCCGCAGCCTTTTACAATCCGGTAACTGGTTAAGGGCAAGAAGCCCAATTTAAGTTTGAATTTACCCGCCGGCCGCCGCAGCAACCGTGCGTTGTCGACCGGTTGTTCAACACCGTCTTCGAGAGCGCAACTTCAATTCGGCGGCGAAGAGCGAAAGCTCCGAGGTGAAGTTGCGAAACCTCGCGGCGAAGTTGAGCGACCGAGGCAAGCGCACGGCTCGCCTACGAGCGTGCCAGCACTTTTGGAGCGACTATCAGTGTGAGTAAACGGGCATCGCAAGTGAAAAACGCAGAGTGTATAGCTGAGCGCTAGGGCTCCAAGCAGTGCGGCAGGGCCCTAAGTTTAGGAAGTATAGTAGGGTAGTGTTAAATAAATCAGTGAATAAAGTGCATATGCTGCGATTAACGAAGGAAATTTGCTAATTCTTTATCCTCCCGTAGCCCTATCTGTTTAAACATCGGAATTAGCCGATGTTCACCCTAACCTAAAGTGGGAGCATGTGGTGCGGGACTATGGCCCTGGAGTGGGTATTACGGGTTAGCTGTTAGGGAGTGTAGTCGGTACGAGGCCACGGCCAGATAGTGCAGTTGGTGCGAGGCCACGGCCCGCTAGTGTAGTTGGTGCGAGGCCACCGCCCGAAGGTATAGTTGGTACGAGGCCACGGACCGATAGTGTAGGTGGCGTAGAAGTAGAGCTAGGTATGGTTTGGTCAAAATACCCACTTCCCCTCCCCCTTAAACGCTCTTTCCCAGCGAATTTATAAATGTCTTGTAACTCGCTGGACATAATTAGACTGAGAGTCGTACCCCGGCCAGTAGCTTCTTTACAACAGAAAACAATACAATCGCAATTGCAATGCTGTTAATGAAATTGTTGCTTAAAATAGTGGGCAATACAAGTTGCATTATTAACTTGATTTATAGCTTTATGGTGGTAGCGGGGAAGTGGCGATAGGTATAAAATGAAAGATACTTGATATATATATATAAGAAGTTACATGTCAAGTTTGGTGACTCTCGCTCTTATTATATACCAAAATTGCTCAAAAACATGATTTCGATATCGATTTTATCGATTACTTGGAAACGGGGCAAGCTATCGAATATCGGAAACAAACTCGATCTGCGCGGGCACTAGGAGGACCTGCAGCTAAAATTTCAAGCTCTTATAGGTTCTGAGATCCTTGGGTTCATACATACGGACAGACAGACGGACATGGCTAGATCGACTCGGCTATTGATGCTGATCAAGAATATTTACACTTTATAATGTCGGAGATGCTTCCTTTTATCTGTTACATACATTTGCACAAATACATTATACCCCTTTTACCCTTTTCAATGGGTTCAGGGTATAAAAATTCATATGATTTGTGTGGTAGAATGGCATCGCTGTTTTTGTATCGCTCTCACTACAGAATACTGCTTTGGCTTACTCTCAGTGCTCTCTCAATATGTCTAGGGATCGTTTAAATGTATGTTTTTTTTTATATTCTTTTTATAAACAACGCTTCAAAGTATAATAAATGTAGTACATTTTACGCTTAGGTTGTAGTTGGGGAAATACGTGTTGATTGAGTAGCGTGGGTTGCCTGCGGAACGGCCGCATAGCATTGCTTCCCAGGTATCTTCCTGCTACCTAATCTTCCTCCGTTCTTCGTCTGATGCGCTCAACTCTCCTGAGTTCCAGCATTACTTCTGCTGCAAAGCTGCTGGTTACGTCCCACTTTTGTGCGATCTTTAACATATTCGTGACCAGCCTGTGGAGCCTGAAGGTAATATGAGACGCGGAACGTTGACAGCGCATCTAATATTTTGTCCCACCTGGCTGAGTTAAATGCGTTTTTAACATCCAGCGTGACAATGAGGCAGTACTTCTTTGTGCTCTTTCATTCCGATCCTTGGATAGTGTTTGTTGTTATGCCGACCACTTTGCCCAAAGCTACTGTCGACTTTGCATTGGTGAAGCCAAGTAAAGCTCGAAAATAAGAAATCGCAATAACTTCAAATCTTGTTACATTTGCATCGGACAGGCAGGCAACCAACAGCCACATAAACGCAAAAATGCTTCCATCCATATAAAAAATTGTGCAAGTGTGCGTGAATGGCAAAATATTTAAAATGCACACATGCCAACGCTCAGGTACCCTTACCAACGATAACGAGCTAAAATGCATGAATTTCGCATCGACGTGGCAATCTCTTTCATTATTTCATATTACTCGTCCCTTCAAAAGGGAAGAAATGCCTTCAACATTTGAGGGAAAATTGAATTTGTGCTCATTGTTGCTTGTGCGGACCCATACACACAAATACATTTAAACGATCCCTAGACATAATGAGAGAGCATTGAGAGCACTCAGAGTAATCCAAAGTAGTTTCCTGTAGTGGGAGCGATATAACAAACAGCGATGCCGTTCTATCGCACAAATCATATGGATGAGAGTAAGCCAAACCAGTTTCCTGTAGTGGAAGCGAGATGAAAGACAGCGATGCCATTCTACCACACAAGTCATATGTATTTCTTATTCTCTTGCTGTCTGAGCATGTGAGCGTGTCCCGGACCCGAACAAAAACGAAGTCGAGTTTGGACCAGTCGACAAAAATATGCATGATCCCATACTTTAACTCTAGTTGTCCAGTTTATATGTTCTATGGTAAGTGATACCATGCAGCCATACCAAGAGTTCGTACCCCAAGAAAAAAAAAACTATACTAAAATAGCACAGAGCACAGCATACCATGCAATCGCAATTAAAGTTATTTTTGTGGGTATACATGTGAGTATATGTGTGCACATGTGTACAGAAATATATATAAATATATAAAATCAAACATTATCTTTAATTACATCTGTGTTTCTTAGCAAATATTGACGTAATTTTCAGCAGCAGATCTTTTTGCTATAGAATATTCGTATACTCAAAAAAGAAAACAGCATTAATTTTGTCTCGAATTGGTGGGTAGTTCCAAAGGTTCGATTTATTTATTTGATTTATGATGGCGGAGGGGTGGCGATAGCTATAAAATAAAATATACTTGATATATAAGTTAACACGCGCGAGACAAAAAGAGCTGATATCGCAATTGGGCCGGATGCCGTTGCCAATTTGACACTCGCACGCCCAAGTGGCCTGATCGCTCGCAAGAGACGCCGACTCAGCATTCTGTCGGCTTGCCTGCCTGCAGCGGCGGCTTCGCGCATTCATTTACGTTACTTTAAGTTTTAGTTTTGCAGTTCAAACGAACTGCAACCAAAACGGCACCCAACGGCATTAAATAAATTAGCCCACACCGAAAGTTGTTCTTAATAACTTTTCCAAAGAAAAGAACATCGCGAAACGTATTTTGCTGTGAGTTTCATTCTTAAAATAGTGATAAAAATCATAAGCAAAGAATACTAAACAACATAAAAAAAAACAAATATAAAACCCCATCAATAGCTGAGAAGGTGAAAAGACAAACACCAATAAAAAAATTAAAACCCCAGCAATTGCTAAGCGAGTTAATCAACATCAAAACAAAACTGCTGCGCAACTGCATCGGCTACCACGTTTTGAGGGCCCAGCTACTTTCACAATTTTTCTTTCACAAAGCAATAAAGAGAAAAAAAAAGGTTTAAAAAAAATAATTATTACAAAGCTGTCTAAAATAAAATTCAAACAAAATAAATACTTTTTTTTTTACTTGTATATCAAACATTCTGCTTCATCGGTAGGCTTTTTGAGTAAATATCGAATTTTCGAACAAAAGCAACAATATTTTTGCTTCAAAGTGATCTCGATCTCACAGTCTAAGCGAATGCGGAGCGTACGAAGGTCGGGCGAAGGTCCTATTTAGAGTACAGATCAGCACAGCTAGAATCGCAAATGCGCCTAGCCCTTAAGCAACAAGCACAAAGATTTGAACAAAAGATAGCCAGTATCACAGAGCAATTTAACAAACTTAAGGGAGCAACCTCGCAAATAGAAGTGTACCAAGAAATAAAAGTAGTGCCACGGATCAAATGCGACGAGCACTTAGACATCGCAAAGTCTATTCCAGAGATTGATGGAAAACATGAAAACTATGTCTCTTGGAGACAGGCCGCCTGCGCCGCCTACAAAGTGCCATATAATGGCAGCTCGAGACACTATCAGGCCGTGGGCATAATTCGCAATAAAGTAAGGGGTTCAGCGGATGCAGAGCTTGCTTCATTAATACAGTGTTGAACTTTAAGGCGATCATTGCCAAATTTGATTTTACGTTTGCCGAAAAAACGATAGTGCTCGTGATCCAACAACAACTAAGCATGCAAGGCAAGGTGACCATTGTTAAAATACTACGACGAAATCGAGAAAAAACTTACATTACTGATGAGCAAGCCCTTAATGACACATGACACCGCCGCAGCGGCTGTCCTAAACGAAAAATTCAGAAATGATGCTCTCCATACTTTTGTCTCGGGATGAAGACGTACGGTTGCAAGGCGAACAATAAGACTTCTGGTAGACACAGGAGCATCTAAAAATTATATAAAACTCCTTCCCGAGCTGGCGCATTGGAAGCCAGGCAATAACCCATTCCAAGTCAAATCTATCCACGGGCGTACAACAATTGAGCAGAAATGTCTCGTTGACCCCTTCAAAGTAAAATCATACTTTTTCATACTAGAATCATTAAAAGATTTCGATGGCATAATTGGCCTTGATCTGTTGAAGCAGGTTAACGCCCAAATAGATTTAACTAACAACATTATTAAATATGACCGGGGGACAGAAACAATTGAGTTAACAACATGCAAACAAGTGATCCATTTCCAAATTAGTGACGCGGAAGTCCCCGCCGTGGTCAGACCCACTTTCAATCAAATGATTGACAGAATGGCTAACGCCTTTGCAAACATTAACGAGCCCCTGCCCTATAACATAAACACTATCGCCCCAATCCGAAAGGACGGCGAACCGGTATATTCCAAGTTATACCCGTACCCAATGGGCATGTCTGAATTTGTCAACGCAGAAGTTAAACAACAACTAGCGAATGGCATAATTAGACCCTCAAAGTCACCCCATAAAAACCCAATATGGGTCGTCGATAAAAAAATTGTTGTCGAGTCAAACCCAAAAATTTTCGAAAGTTAAATCAAAAGACAACCGACGATAAATACCCTATCCCAGCAATTTCGACCATGTTGTCAAACATGGGTGAGGACAAGTATTTCACAACACTGGACCTCAAATCGGGCTCTCACCAAATAGACTTGGCGCAAAGGGACAGAGAAAAGACCGCATTCTCTGTAAACAATAGGAAGTATGAATTTTGAAGGCTTCCATTTGGGTTCAAAAACGGCCCTACCATTTCCAGAGGGCAAATAATTATTTGTCCTCATGGATCAAATTGGGAAAAAATAATTTTCTCCCCTGATAAGGAAGACCACATCAAGCACATTGAGTGGGTGTTGAAAAGCCTTAGGTAGGTATGAGGGTTTTCCAAGAAAAGTCAAAATTCTTCAAAAAGAGTGTGGAATATTTGGGATTTACCGTATGTATAGGCAGAGTCCACCAATCGGCCGACAAAACTCAGGCCATAAAGGATTTCCAACCACCAAAAACATGGTTTGGCCTTAGATAATTTCTAGCGTTAGCAAGTTATTATAAATGCTTTATAGCATTTTATAGCATTTCGCCAGCATCGCAAGACCCCCAACGGAGATTTTGAAAAGTGAAAATAGAATAATAGGCGCCAACCACTCGAGAAAAGTAAAACTCGAATTAACCCCAGACCAGTTAAATGCCTTTAAAAGAGTTGCTGACCTCCGAGGGTATGGAGGCAGACGCGTCAGATCAAGGGCTCGAAGCTGTGCTGTCCCAGTGGTGGTCGCCCTATAATGATGATCTGGCGAACACTACGAGACTATGAGATCAACTTCGCCACAAGTGAGTGAGTTCATATATACTGATCACCAGCCGTTAATATTTTCCGCATCGGATAAAAATCCGAACGAAAAGATAAAACGCTGGAAACCCTTTATTGATGAGCATAACGCAAATATCATTTATAAACCAAGCAAGGAAAACCTTGTGGGCGACGCCCTCTCTCGCCAAAATATCAACGCTTTGGAGGATTCGGCAGACTCTAGTGCTGCTACAATCCACAGCGAAGAGTCTCGAGAAATAGCTATAGCTGAGAAAATGCCCGACAAATACATAGGGACTATTTTTTTTTTCGAAAATTGGCCGTTGAACAACAGAAATAGCCGCAAACTGCCGAGTGTGCGCTATGAGCAAGCATAATCGGCACCCGATCAGACAAGAGATTGGGAAGACTTCGATACCATCATATTCTGGAGAAATGTTACATGTGGACGTTTACTCCACAGATAAAAAAAATACTTTTTAATCTGCATCGACAAGTTTTCTAAATTTGCAGTTGTTGAGCCCATTCGTTCACGCGCGATCGTCGATATAAAGGCTCCACTTTTACAACTGTTAAAGTACTTCCCTAAAACAAAAACGATTTACTGTGACAATGAAAAGTCCTTGAACTCAGAGACCATTAGATCAATATTGTCAAACAACTTTGACATTGTGATCGCAAACGCACCGCCCCTACACAGAACATCCATCGGGCAGGTCGAACGTATTCACGGCACTTTGGGAGATATAATTCGCTGTGTGAAAAATGGAAACCAAGTCGAAATTACTGTCGACAATACCTTTCTTGCAACAATAAAATACAATAGGTTGATTCATTCGGTTACAAATAAAAACCAACAGAAATTATTTACCCTATCCCTTTAGATATTGCATTGCAGATAAAAGAAAAAATCACATCAGCGTAGAGAAAATCGCTGAAGAACAAAAGAAGAACACAACAAAAAAGACATGAAGCGGGTGAGAACGTATGGGTAAAATACAATAAGGGTCTGGGCAATAAACTTTCGCCCTTATTCACTGAAGCGACAGTGGAGTCGGACCTAGGTACGACGGTTCTTATAAAAGGGATGGTGGTCCATTAGGACAACCTTAAGTATACTTTTATTCAAACATTTAATAAAAATAAATAAATAAAACAATTTTTGAGTATTTTTTAATCAGCACATTTTATCTTTACCTTAGGTTGGGATATTTTCTAGCTGTAACAATGGCAACTATGACCTTGACCGAAGCGACATTAAGACTCAACGACTATTCACACGCTGACTACATACATAGTCAACGGAGACGTAACAATCTAGGACAAGTACAGATACATTGGACATACGACAAACTTGACATCGTTTGAAACCTACATGGACGAGACATAGAAACTGATAGACAAACTACCTAAAGACCACATGAAACCACATCCTAAGGAAAAAACCTGCCGTGTCCACGGCTGTGGTTAACATCACCCTCTTCAGAGAGCATCTGAGCGGGCTTATAACCAGGGAGGAGTTAGCACGCGCGAGACAAAAAGAGCTGATAACGCAATTGGGACGGATGTAGTTACAACAGAGTTGCAAACGAAAATTGACACTCGCACGCCCAAGTCGCCTAATCGCTCGCAAGAGACGCCGACTCAGCATTCTGCCGGCTTACCTGCCTGCAACGGCGGCTTCACGCATTCATTTAAGTTACTTTTAGTTTAGGTTTTTTAAATTTATTTTTAAATAGTTAAAACAAACTGGAACCAAAAATAAATCCATTATGATTCTATTACAAATCGGTCTTGTTTAATTTATATAAATAAGGTATTTCTGTCCGTGATGCTCCAGTTATGAGTGTCCTAGTGATAGGCTCTGAATGGATATCGAAGTTCGATTCCACTTTGTAAAGTTATGGCCTTGTGGCTCAGCAAGAAAATGAGTAAATTAACGGCAAGTGCCGGAATAATCTCTATTCGAAAATGTCGAGTATCGACTTAATAGAACAGAACTGAATCTAAAGCCCATAGCGAGCTAGGGCCAAAGTAATGCAAAAGCTATGCAAATTAACGGCAAGTGCCGGAGTAATCTTTATTCGAAAATGTCGAGTATCGACTTAACAGAAACGAACTGAATCTAGAGCCCACAGCGAGCTAGGGCCAAAGCTATGCAAAACTAGTATGAGCAGCATCAGTATTCAACATACCCAACCAATGTAAGGGTATTTCAAACAATAATACATACATGACACTTTGTTCCTATAACATAACAACAACTCAAAGTACGTTCGAAATAAGATCGCCAATTATGAGTGGCCTGACCATAGGATATGCAACGTCTGCATATTCTGCCACATACCATGCCTTTGCCTTGTATATGTATATGCCTTAAGTATATGCATATATGTAAACGATCACATCATATACAAAAACCCTACGGTTAGACTTAAGCATAAATTTATAATCCAAAGACACTTAGTCGATGGAAACCCAGAAACGTCAGAAGACGTCTTAAATAAAAGCCGCAAATTAATAAATGAGCGTTTTCAATCAACTCACAGCATGGCGACCGTGACAGTTGTCCCGAAGAAAACTGCAACAAGTGCATACAACAACAAATTGGAAAACTGCAAAATTAAAGACAAAAGCAACAATGACAACAACAAGAACAACAACAGGGAATGAATGAGGAACGTTTTTATACTGAGTGAGTGATTATGAGAGTACAGCAAAAAAAAAAGGAGACAAGATGAGCGGAGTTTAGAAGAGAATAAAAGAAAGAAAAAAAAACAGTCCACAAGCTGTTATTCGAGAGTCAGCTAAATTGGAACACCGCAAACAAATTAGCGGCCGAACTCGACCATTTAGAGTCAGTTTAAAAACAAAAACAAAATCTTACACACTCTGCAACCTCTAGCTTGAAAATAAGAAATCTCAGTATAAAAATAATACAATATCTTCACAATAAGCAAATCCCAAAGTTAAAGAAGGAGTGCCCAGCAGACTGTGAAGGTCCGCTATATAGTGTACACTGCCTATACACCTGCCAGAGGAGCAGCAATACGCCTCTTGCGTCAACGAAGGAGCATCAGCGTGCCACATCCGGCAACGCCCAGCTGATGCATCGAAGAGGGTCTAAAAAAGCCGCCTATCCAGCCGATGGTCTATTATAATTACTTTAATTACTATTTTACTATTTATGTTAAAAATAACGTAAATATGAGCAATAATTGCGTTGCCCGGTTAGAGTGCGGCCCGTAAAGCCACACAAACATTAGGTAGAAATTTGATAAAAAGAAATTTAAAAAAAATTTAAATATGAAAATTAATAATAATTGGCACATGATTTTCTTATAACTGATTGTTAACCGTTTAGTAGGAATATTATACTTTTCATGAAATTTCTATGTACACCTTACATATTTTTCACTCACAAATACTCAAACTTCAACTAGAACAATGGGTGGTAAGACTTCAAAAGTTAAGGATAACACTGCAAATATGTTAAACGTTGTAGAATACATGGACACCACGCCTCACTTAGAAATACAGATACTACTTTTGTATTTACTAGTAGCTCTTACAGTTTTGAATTTGTTTTTAAAAGCGTATCTTATATACAAGCGAACATTGAGGAAACGTTACAAAAGTCGTGCGAATGATCAAGATAAAGTTTAAAAAACCAAAAAAAAATGATAAGGTTATTAGCGAACACAATCTAATACTACGGTTAGCAACAATTGTTCAGGTCCGTCTGCACTCAAATACCTTTAAAGACAAATTTGAAAAGTCATACAAATGTATTAACAAAGATACAACAATCAAAGTAGATACGTTAATATACCATATTAATACGTCAGTAACCCAATACAACAATATTGTTGATATTGTTAACAAATATAACGATAAACTTACAACAGAACACGGCAAGCAGTGTCAAAAATTTTTACAATTCCTAAATACAACATTGAAAAATATTGGCATCAGAAAAAACATTGAGATAAACATTCACGATGATTTAAAACTTCATGAAAGTCAGCTTGAAGAATTGAATGAATGAAAGCCAATAATCGACACAGAATCTGACAGTAAACTTGAAACACTGGAGGAATCACCCCATTCTGACACAAAAATGGCACAAGAGGTACCCTTGGACAGGGAATATGTGAAACAAGTTTCATCATCAATCCCTGAATTTGACGGTACAAAACAGTCACTAAATCGATTTCTAACAGCCTTGCGTATAGTTGAACGAACAAAAGGTGACCAAGAAGACCTAGCCGTCAAAGTTATCAAATCAAAGATAACTGGTTCCATTTTGTACAAAGTGCAAGATGAAAGAACAATTTCTGCTTTAATCTAGAAACTGAAGGGTAACGTCAAAGGTGAATCACCTGCCGTACTTAAGGCGAAACTTTTTAATATCAAACAAAATGGAAGAACAGCTTCACAATATGAAATTGACAACTTGCGAAAGCAACTCGAGGCAGCATATATTGATGATGGCCTAGACCCTGACAACGCAGAAAAATTCTCAACCAAAGAATCAATTTCTGCCATGACCAAAAATTGCGAACATGATAAGCTTCGTATTATCTTAGAAGCAGGAAACTTCGTCACTTTCAATAAAGTCATGGGTAAATATATCCATTGCAGCACTGAAATGATTGGAAGTGCCAGTACAGTGTTGTACCACAGAGGCAGAGGTAGAGGTAATAATTACTAAAATACACAAAGAGGTAGACTAAATGGTCGCGGTAATTAAAACCTTAATTACCTAAACCATAACAACAACAATAGAGGAAATTACAGAGGTAATGCCCGTGGTCATAACCGAGGAAGGAATAATTCCAACCGAGGTAACAACCAAAACAATAACAATGGCAACTATCATGGCAATAATAATGTTCGAGTTACTCAGACTAACACGGAAAAACAGTAGACCCCTTAAGATATTCACAAAGATACACCAAAGTACACACTGTCAATCTAAACCTCAGTATCTTTATTAAAATCTTTGATCAAGATCAATTTTTCCAAAGGCTTGAAAAAGAAGCCGGTATATATAGTATCAAACAACTTAAAATGGCACCGTGCGAAGAAATCTTTGAAAACTTTTCAATAGATAATTTTAAAGAAATGAGCAATAAAACATTGAAAACATCTAAGAGTAGCGTTACTCCAGCCGGTGACCACATTAAAAGATAATAAAGAAACCGAAGAAGTACTGTCTACATACCATAATAATTCAATTCAAGGAAATATGGGAACAACGAAAACCATTGCTAAAATAAAACCCTATGATTATTGGAAAAATATGACGCGTAATATCACAAATTATGTAAAAAAAAAATCCCGGAATGGCAAATATCAAGTGTCAACGCACACTCGAACTCCTCTTACACTGACAGAGACACCACTTATGGCCTTTGATAGAGTAATAGTAGACACGATCGGTCCACTACCAAAGTCAGAGCAAGGTAATGAATACGCAAAATACCTTGTAGCCATACTTGTGCCAAACAAAAGTGCAAAAACTTTAGCTAAAGCTATATTTGAAGATTTTATTCTGAAATATGCTCCAATGAAGACGTTCATTACGGTCATGGGGACAGAATATAAAAATTCAGTTATAGAAGATTTATATAAATACCTTTGTATCAAAAACATAACTTCAACAGCACACCACCACCAGACTTTAGGGACAGTAGAGCGAAGCCATAGAACATTCAACGAATTCATTCGTTCCTACTTATATATCAGTTGACAAAAATGATTGGGATTATTAAAACAATACTTCGTATGTTGTTTTAATACAACCCCCTCCACAACGCATAACTACTGTCCATACGAACTAATTATTAGTAAAAACCCAAACATTAATAAGACATTTAATAGTGTAAATGAACACATTGAGCCCATATAATGCAGATGATTACGCTAAGGAGGCAAAATATAGATAAGAAGTAGCATATAAAAGAGTTAGAATAATGCTTGAACCAAACAAGCAGAAAAATAAACTTATATATGACAGCAAAGTAAACGATATAGAATTAAACATAGGAGATAACGTATTATTAAGAAATGAAACAGGTCATAAGTTAGATCCAGTAAACATAGGACCATTTGAGGTCATAGAAATAGAACCCAACAATTATAAATAATAAGAAGAATCTTAAACAAAAAGTACATAAGGTACATAAGGATAGGTTATTATTGTTTAATACGTAAAACTAAAAAAGGAAAATCTTTCCTGAAAGAATAGTTAGCCACCATCAACACGAACAAAAAAAAATTATTTATTTTAATTTAAGATTCATTTATCAAAATTATATATTCTTTAATCAACTATTCAATTATTATAATTTCAATTTTGAAATTATACTTTAAAAAAAAATTTAAAATTAATTTATTCAAATTTTATATACATTGATCAATTATTATAATTTAAAATTATATTTACAACATTTTTATAAATAACCATAACTTTTAAATAACTATATATTTTACGTTATTTCTCTAAAAAGGGAGGTGTAGTATGAGCAACATCAATATTCAACATATCCAACCAACACTTTGTTGCCACATACCATGCCTTTGCCTAGCGTTATGTATAAGTTCAATGTATATGCCTTAAGTATATGCATATATGTAAACGTTCACTTCATGCTCCCGCTCTGCCGCTGTACTTAGCGGCAGAGACATATATACAAAAACCCTACTGTTAGCCTAAGGCATAAATTTATAATCCATAAAAAAAGCCTTAAGTAAATAAATGAGTGTTTTCAATCAACACACAAGAAGGCATAAGCTACGCAAGCGTTACATGACACAAATATTCTCGACCTGCGTAAAAGCTGCCTGTCCTTTCAAAAAATTAGTGTGCTGAGGGGTCACCGTCCATGGGTTCTGGCGGTTGACCTTGATCCTCTTGGGTATTCAGCTTTTGACTGGCATTGTCTTGCTGCCGTCTAAGAAAATGGGGATTTGTTTCTTGGCCACGCTCGGACCCGTTATTTTTTCTCTATCTGTCCTGTTAACGAATTTAGTTCCTGATTTGCTTACTTGCCTGATTTTTTCCTCAATGGCCGTGGCGTATGTGGCTGCGTTTGAAGCTTGCTTCCGCCTCCCTAGCCAAAGCCAGCGCGGATGGCAAGTCGTTGAGTAATGTTGCCCTGTCAGACTCATGCGTCATAACTAGCTTATTTGTGGCGAGAGTCAACCTCCGTTCGACCTCGTCATAATATTGCATAAGGCTAGAGTCACCCTGCCCTTTCGCAGAGTCAAAGCGATGTCTTGTCCGCATAAGTGACGTCCATCCTAGATATTATAGCCTTTAAGTTGAGTACCGTGTTATGCGATACCAATAAAGCTCTAGCTGCCCCTGATCTTGTGTCTAACGTTGGTCACGGCTTGGTAATGTGCACTACTGCCTTCGTACGGATGAAAAAGCTCGCATGCATTGGTAGCCGACTATCTCCGGCAACGTATTCGTCTTGAGGGACTGATTTCATTATGTCCAGCGGAACTTCGCACGTGTTAATTGGGTCTACCGATATTCTTTGATTTACATCTACCTACGGCGTTTCTAGACGCAGGCTGTTCATTTGATCTTTCATAGCATTGATCTGGGTCTTGAACTCTTCCCTAAGCCTTGTCTCCGGTTGGACCAAGGCTTGGTAGATAGCGCCAGCTACTAAAGCTTGCGTTTGAATAGCGTCCATGTCTGTTGTACTGTCTCGCGTCGGGGTAGTGTTACCTGGTTCTATATCCCACCCGTCGTCACTGTGGTACTCTACTTTTACTTCTTTGTAAATACCTGACCAACTCATCAGCATTAACGCAAAAATAAAGTCAATAAACCTGACCTTTTACATAGGTGTTTGCTGTGTTATGGCCGATATTAAATAATTGGCATAAGGCATAAACTTTGTGTTTTCCTAATACTATAGCCGAGTAAATACAATCGGCGTAAACAGCAAAATGAATTAATTGTATTGAATTCTTCAATTTTGTTCTATATAAAATTCAGTAGACTGAATGGTTGGGCTTGTTGGGCGCCAATTTAGTATTCCTGTCCGCGATGCTCCAGTTATGGGTGTCGAAAACTTTCTTCTTATAAGCTTCCCAGTGATGGGCTCTCAATGGATATCGATGTTCGATTCCACTTTGTAAAGTACTGGCCTTGTGGTTCAGCAATAAAATGAGTAAAATAAGCAAAATCCACAAATATTCTTTACCTACAAAGCTACAGCCAGCAAGCCGACACAGCATGAGTAATAACGCTGCTCTTGCGACACATGCAAGGTATTAGGTTATCGCAGCTAAGCGTTGCAATCAGCACCATACGCGCCATTGTAAGCTAATGTATGGTTGGTTTATACAATACTAAACTGCTTTATGCGAGGGTCACTCGTCAACTTATGTACTATTCAAGAAGCTACATGTCAAATGCCGACTCTAGATCCTAAAACATAAGAGATTTGCTAAAAAACAGGATTTCGACATCGATTCTCAAGTCTCTAGCTCTTATAGGTTCTGAGATCCTTGAGCTCATACATACGGATGGACGGACAGACGGACGGATGGACAGACTGATGGACAGACAGACGAACATGGCTAAATCGACTCGGCTATTAATGCTGATCAAGAATATATATACTCTTCCTTCACTTCCTTCTGACTGTAACATACATTTGCACAAATACATTATACCCCTTCTACCCATTTTTAATGGGTTCAGGGTATAAAAAATGCCAAATGGCACAATAAAATAAAAAGTCAATTAGGAAACACTACCTAAGGTTGTTCTTGTGGACCACCCTCCCCTTAACGAGAATTGTGCTTCCCAGGTCAGATTCCACGGCTCTTTCTTCACACAAAGGTGTGAGTTTGTTTCCGAGCCTGCGATTAGATTTTTACCAAAACTTTCTCGCCAACGTCAAAGACCTTGTTTCGCCGGAAGTCATTCTTTCTAGCTCTGAGTGTGTCCTGTGCCCTTTTAAGCTTATTTTGAATCTCCGTCTGTGATTCGCCTGGGAGTGAACGGACGACGTCAACTGGCCGTTTATTAGTGACCGAATGGATTGTGTTGTTGTACTCCACTGTAGACAACAAGATTAGCTCTACAGGTCGCTAATGTTTTTGTCGATTTTGTAACATCTAGCGAGTTCCACAAGGGTACTATGAAAACGCTCGACCTGCACGTTGGTAACGCAAGTGAAATGCTGAATCCATAGCTATTCATCAGCGACGAGTTGATAGTCTGGGAGTTCAAATCTGGCTCATTGTCGCAGTAGATTGTTTTGACTCCCGGGAAGAAATTAATCGGCTGTAATAAGGGTACTTTCAGGTCCTCTATTGTTCTAGATGGGATTGGTTGAAATATGGCAAATTTCGAAAACTTGTCAATACAAGTCAGAAAAAATATTTTGTCAGTTGAGAAGATGTCCACATGTAACATTTCCCCTGCATGTGAAGGAATTGGTGTCTCACCAATTTCGTGTTTCTTAGGGTGTCTGTCGTATTTAGCTCTAGCGCAGGTCTTGCAGATTTGTACAATTTCGTTGGCTATATTAGCCATTTTTGAGAGATAGTACTCTGAGCGGACCCGTTTTATAATTTCTTGAGCTGTTGTGTTCTGTGATGAGAATTTCTCTTCTCTCACTACTACTACTACTGCCTGAACTTGGTTGTTGGGCAATTCCGCACCAAATTGTCGTGCACCAGCGCCAAAGTGTGTAAATCGCAGTGTAGCGCATTTTTCACATAAGAATTGACTTCTTCCACTAATTCCTCGAGAAGTGATTCTCTGCAGGTAAAACTTAGGGAGTGTCGCCTCTTGTTTCCAAACAGGATAAAGCTACGCTTTAGTGGGAAACGTGCCTCAACACGAATTATCTGGTTCTGGAAACAGTTCAAGGGCTTATCTGTGGACTCAATGGTGTAAGTCATGGAGAGCTCACTATGAGCTGTGGCGATGCATAAGTCAGCATCTTGCTGGCTTAAAGCGTTGAGCTATTGCATGGACAAGGCATTGACAACTAGATTCTCTTCTCCTGGTTTGTAGAAAATGCGAGCGTTAGACTCGTCAATGCGTGCTTTCCACCGCTTGATTTTAGCGTTTGGGCTGAAATCAGACAGGGCGAAGGTCAGTGGCTGGCGGTCTGTGAATATGTTAATGTCTTTTACACCGTATAAGTAGTGACGCAACTTGCCAAGGGCCCAAACGATGGTAAGAAGCTCTCTTTCGTTCGTGGCGTAGTTAACTTCTGGGCTTTTTAACGTCCTAGAGATCATTGTGATGGGTGGCCCGTCCAATACCATATCCCGAAGCGTCGGTCGTTAGATCAAACGGCATCTTAAAGTCAGGGTATCGAAGCATGACATCCTTGGATGCCAATATGTTCCGCAGTTTCTGAAAAGCACTGCGTTGGTGATCAGAAAATACGACTGGAATTTTTCGTGATCTATGTTTGCTGACTGACCCATTTTTACCCTTTAGGATGTCGGAAATGGGTTTCGCTATTGATGCAAAATCTTTAATAAAGCATCTATAATAGCTTGCGAGTCCCAAGAACGATTTGACTTCAAAAATGTCTTGGGTTCTGGGGAGTCCTGAATGGCCTTAACTTTGTCCGGGTCCGTTGTGGCACCGTTACTAGTGACAACAAATCCAGGGAAATGTACACTCTTCTTAAAAAAGCGAGATTTTTCCTCAGACACCATCATATTTGCTTCATACAAGCTCTTCAACACCCAGTCGACATGTATAACACAGGATTCTTCATCTTTCGAGAAAACGATGATGTCATCGACATAGACGTAACGTGACTTGCCGATCTGATCTCGCAGTTTGTTCTTTTATTAAGTTTCCGAAAGTCCATCACAAGACTTATGTTTCGGTTACCCATTTCATCCGTGTCCTTTTCGTCAACCACCCAAATGGAGTTGTATTAAGGAGAAACGGTTTTCTGAATAACACCATTATTCAAAAGATTTTGATTCTCTTTATTGTCAAATTCAGCTGCGCCGATAGGATATGGGTACAGTTTAGCATAGATAGGTTGTTCGTCAACAGTTCTATCCTTTTATCAAAAAAAAAATTTTTCTCTTATCAGGGGAGGTGCGTCTGCGCAATCTACGTTAGTGAAATTGACATCCACACACCAATACAATATTGGTTCGGAATTATTGCCAAACTTCAGTTGGCTGAAGCTTATGGCTGCCCCGACTTGTGTTAACAGGTCGAGGCCTATAATCCCATTAAATGTTGAAAGTTCTGGGAGAAGGAAAAAAGAAGCCTTTTTTCAAACATTTACACATATCACATTTCTGAAATCTTGGTAGAGCTATGAAGGGAGTGGGCGGAAAATGGATTATTGACTGGTCGGACTCCTTTCAGCCCATGGTGCTGACGAATGTAATTTTTTTGCCGCACCCGTGTCGATGAGGAACTTCATGTGAGTCCCCGCTACTTCCTGCCTGATAAAGGCAGCCGGCACCTACCCCTAAAAAATTGAGAGCGTCAGAGTTCCCGTCCGAATCGTCAACTATTTGCGCCTCAGCATTTTTTGCTGCCGCTGCATACCCCACAGATCCACATTCTTGGTTCTGAGTTGTGTGATTTACCCTTTGACGCGTTGCTCGGTCAGAGGTTTTCGTTTTCTTGTAAGCATGTGGGTTAACCGAGTTGATGTACGCTGGCGCCTGGTATGGCATCAGAACTGTAGACGTTGAAGGGTCAACGTCCATTAGTTGCTGATCATTGCTGCCGTTGCTTTGCCCACCACTACGCTAGTCGGTTGTTGGGGCTTTTGTTTCCGTGTGTAATGTGGGGTTTTCCCAAGGCAGGGACTGTATCTGGGCCCTTTTGTCGTTGCTGGGATTGAGGTTTTTGGTCGGGTTTCCGAGCCCTATCCGCAAAGCTTCTGGCATAGTTGGTTGGCAAAGCGTATCTGTCGTGATTAGCCTCGATTTCCTGTGCGAGTGCTAAAGCAGAGGGAAGATCGAGCGGATGTGCCGAAAATAGGACATCGGATAAACTGCGTCTAAGGACAGAGATTAATATGCGCAAGTCATCACCTCTAAACTTCTCGCACATGCCTTTTGCTAGTGCTGCATCATACGTCATCTTGACTTTGTTTATGAGTAAAGTGAGTTTTATCTCAACTTCGTCATAATATTGAGGCAAGGTGGAGTTGCCCTAGTCTGAGGGTGCCCATTTCTTGTTCGATAACATAAACTGGCCTCTTCTCACTGTAGGTGAAATCTAAACGGTTGATGATGGCATCAAAATTTAGTATTGTGGCAAACGAAGACAAACCCGCGTCGACCGAACCCCTGCTATTATATCGCCTAAATATTTTATATGCTGCCATTGCAGCTTGTTGCCATGAAACCTAATTTTCTTTGCGACCCTCTAAACTCTGCCAGACACTTGACCGCATCTAGAGGCTCATCGCAGCGAATGCTCTACGATTTGTATTTCTTCGAACACATCAATTGGGGGCGCTGTGGCCTTCAGATCTGTTCCTTTTTTTGTTAACTCAGCAATTTGCCGGTTGAAGTTCTCCTTAAGAGCTGCATCTCTTTCATTGAATGCCCTTGCCTGTGCATCGTGGGCAGCTGAAACCGCTGTTTTGTTTGAATGCACTGGGTTTTGCTGAATGTCGTCTGCGTTTGGGTCTACCCTAAAGTCGTTGCTATCTGAGCCCTCTGAGTCAAAATATCTCGAGCTGGGGTCCCTATGTTTTTCGAACGCCCTATTCATAAGTTGTTATAGGAAATGACAACTTGTCACAGAATCAGACTTGCACCATTTAGGAGAGATAAACAAGAAAAATCACACTAATTTTTTGTGGAAATGATAGAACATTCAATGGTCTATTGGATCTGCAGAACAAAATGACCGCCAGCATATATAGCACAATACAGTATAGTACTTTATTTTCACATTTTTGAGTTATGAATGAATAGCTGACTTACATGATTTTTATAGGGTTAAGTGGTGTTCCTAATCTTTTATTAGTTAAGTGCAGTCGGGAACTGAATAACTGAATCGCTCAGATGATGAATGAGTTATTAAGCTTGGACGTGGTGTCGCAAGGCATACAAAAAGTGATAGCGGCGGCAGAAACACTTAGCTTGCGCCCCGTGCATTGCCTGCTATGCAAAGACATCCGGATCAAAGCTGATTCAGCATCTCTACTGGAGTCAAACTCGGCCTCGTTAACTTGTGTTAATTTATATACTTGATATATATATACTATTCTAGCAGCTATATGTCAAGTTTCGTGACTCTTGCTCTTATTATTTACCAAAATTGTTCAAAAAACAGGATTTCGATATCGATTTGTATCGATAACGGAAACGGGTCAAGTTATCGAACAACGGAAACAAACTCGATCTGTGCGGGCATTAGGACCTACAGCTAAAATTTTATTGTCTAGCTCTTAAAGGTTCTGAGATCCTTGCGTTCATACAGACGGTCAGACGGACGGACAGACAGGCGGACATTGCTAGATCCACTCGACTTGTGATGCTGATCAAGAATATATATATTTTATAGGGTCGAAAATGCTTCCTTCTGCCTGTTACATACATTTGCACAAATACTTTATGCCTCTTTTACCCATTTTCAATGGGTTCAGGGTATAAAAATATACGATTGTCGACTAGAAATTAATGAAACATTAGTATCAAAAATCATACTACGCGCCCCGGCACAAGTCTCGGTGCCAACATTCTGAAATATTCTCTGCAGCAGAGAGTGTCTTAGGGATTCTCAGCTACGGCGGAGATTTCTGCGAAGCAAGCGACTTGCAAAGTCACAACCTGACTGCCATAACCTCAGAGCGGATTTCATTGTATTGGTGGGGCGAGATGGCTGACGGTGATGAAGGCTGTGCGCCTACCATGAGTGGTAGTAAAGACGAGCACACGGGCCAAGGTAGCAACAACCGGATTAAGGCAAGGGAGTCTGCCGTTATGTTTCACGGCAGCTCCGCACGTAAGACACTGTTTCGATATGTTCCAATCACACTCTAAAGAAAATCAAAAAGCGTGCGCACATATGCATTAGTGGATGAAAGAGCTAAGTGTACGTTAATAGAAAGGGCGCTTGCTGACGAGCTGGAACTAAATGGTCCTGCGGCCCAGCTGTGTCTTAAATGGACAGGCGACATAACCAAGAACGAACCTGCGTCGATGTCTGTGGCTGTGAGCATTTCAGCTACAGAACTTAACGCAGTACAGTATGCGTTAAAGAACGTGCGATCTATAGCGAACTTGCACTTACCAGAGCAAAGTATCGGGCCACACATGCTTATGTCTTGGAAGCACTTATCTACGCTTCCTATCCAGCCGTATAACAACGTAAAGGTTCAGCTTATCATTGGTTTAGACAATATAAAAATAACTGCACCCCTGGAGATAAGAGAATGTGAAAACGAGGACGTCATAGCAGCGCGAAGCATACTAGGATTGACCGTATATGGCCGCAGTGCGGCGCGTGGGCTGGAAGAAGCTTTAAAGAACTATTTTTCACGGGAGTCACTAGGTGTGAGGGTTTCCTCACATCCGCTGAGATCCAAAGAGGACAAACGCTCGATGCAGATAATGGAGGCAACAACAACCTATCTGGAAGACGAAAAACACTGGCCGACCTGCCTGCTATGGAGGTTTGATTGCATGCATCTGCTAGACTCTTACCAGATGGCTGTTAAGCGCCTTAAATGTTTAGAGGCAGAGATGTCAAAAGACCCACCACTGAAAAAGTTCATGATGAACACGATGCACGACTACAAACAGAAGGGATATATCCGCTGGCTGAAGGAGAGTGAGTTAGTAGCTAACACGACATCGTGTTTGATTCTTATCCTTACAGTCACCAATCCGAACAAGAAAAAGACGCGCCTGGTATGTTTTTTTTTTTTTTTTTTATATATATATTTTGTTTATTAAATATCCTGGTATCCTGTTACTCTATGTTGGCAACTTTTATCAGAGTGACATAATTACTTAGCTTAGCGACGATTGTGGATTTACAATTAGTTTAACGGATTACACATATGTATATATATATATATATATATATATATATATATATATATATATATATATATATATATATATGTATATACACACAAACATATTTGGGTGTAATTAACGAAGCTTGTGACCTATAAATAACGATCGATTAGGTCGGTTGGGTTCCTCTTCAGTTGCCTTCTTCTTCGCCTCCTTAGCAGGTTCCTCGACAGGATGTTTGGATGGTTGTGGAGCCCACCATTGGAACCTTGAGGTCCTTGGCGATGTCGCGTGTGCGAATATACCATTCGGCTCCAGTTATTTTGCGCAAGGTTTTGGCCTGAATGATGTGAATTTTGTTCTGGTGTGTTTTTGCAGCTATACCGTAAACTTGAAGCTATACTGTAACGCCACACTGGGGCAAGGATAACCTTGTACATTAGGACCTTGTTTCGGAGCGAGAGTTTGTTGTTGGAGTTGAGGAGCCAGCTCATTCGCCTTATCTTAGATTTGATGTTGCTCGTTACTACAGAGACGTGCTTACTAAATGTAAGTCGTTGTCGAGGGTGACACCTAGGTACTTGTGTTGACGATATTGCTCTAGAAGTTCACCATGAAGAAAAAGTCCAGGGCAGTAGAGTATGGGTAACAATGGCGTATTTTCCAGGGTTTACTGTGATGTTCCAGTTTTCAAATCGCTTGAGGTATTCCTGCAAGAAGTCAGTTGCCACGTACACACATTTGTTCTTTGCAAGGATTGCCGTGTCGTCAGCAAACATGGCCAGCGCCTGGTATGGGATGCGGCTGCCAAAGTTAGTGGCATGTCGCTGAACGATTGTTTGCTGAAAGGTCCAGATACGCTAGCATCTTTGATGGGCATGCTAATACGCTTCAGAGAGAGTATCCGGCGACATAAGGGACATGTTTCATCAGGTCAAGGTGCGACGAGAAGACCAAGCGGCACAGAAGTCTCTCTGGTGTGATGAAGATTCGTCACGCTTCCCCGAAACGTACGTTATGCAAGTCATGACGACTGGCTGCAGTCGGTGGATGCATCATACCAAATGATACAGTTAGCTGAGACTGTAAAGAGGATTCATGCTAGTGGCGGTTTCGGATGCGCCGCTGGACATCAAATTCGAAGCAAGTTATACAGGCGCTAAAAGACGACTGTGAGGAATTGGACAAGCGTATCAGCGCTCAGAATGAAGCGCAAGAGAAGGTCTGGGGCCTGTGGTGGCTACCTGGACAAGACCTGTTGACGTTTGTGGTGAAGCCGAACTTGTTTGCGATGGCATCTAAGAAGCGCTTGTAAGGAAGCTTCTGGCCGGGGTATAATTCTCAGTCTTACCAGGTCTAGCAAGTTACAAGATATTTATAATTTCGCTGGGAGAGAGGGCTTAGGGGGGGGGTGAGTATCCTGACCAAACCAAACCCAGATCTACCTTTACACACCTACACCATCGGGCCGTGGCCTCGTACCATCTATGCTAGCGGGCCGTGGCCTCGCACCAACTACACTAGCGGGCCGTGGCCTCGCACCAACTCCACTGCTCTCTCTCTCTGCCGGGCCGTGGCCTCGTACCACTAGACTCCCTAGCAGCTAACCCGTAATACCCACTCACAGGCCATAGCCCCGCACCACATGCTCCCGCTTTTGGTTAGGGTGAACATCGGCCAATTCCGATGTTAGAACAGATAGGGTTACTGAAGGACAAAGAATTAGCAGATTTCCTTCGTTAATTGCAGCATATGCACTTTATTCACTGATTTATTTAACACTACCCTACTGTACTTCCTAGACTTAGGGCCCTGCCGCACTGCTTAGAGCCCTAGCGCTCCACTATACCATCTATGACTCCGTTTATCTCGTGCAGCACTTCTACTCACTCTTGATGTTCCATCCAAAGTGCCGGCACACTCGCAGGCGAGCCGTACGCTTGCTCGGTCGCTCAACTTCGCCGCGAGCTTTCGCAACTTCACCTCGAACCGATCGACAACGCACGGTTGCTGCGGTGGCCGGCGGGTAAATTCAAACTTAAATTGGCCTTCTTGCCCTTAACTAACTTCAATACTTCGGCATCTTGCCTTAACCATTCTCTTCCACCGAAGAGACTTATTTTTGTTTCTAGGCTTGCCCCTCACTTTTCATCAGATGATGTAAAAGCCTTTATACAGGCAAAAATTCAAGCCCCAGGTGTACTGGTGGAGAAATTTAAGTTCGCTTATGAAAGGGATATTGCGTCCTTTAAAATAAGTGTTCCGCCAGAAATATTTACTGATATTTGTTGTAAAGAGTTTTGGCCGGAGCACTTAATAGTAAAAGAATATAAAGCCAAAAAGAAAAATCGGACTCCGATTTTATTACCACCTATTTCTAATGGCGCATCAGCTTTGGTTGCTGCGTCAAAAAACTAATTCCATCTTTCGAGCTTGCCTACCAGAATGTTAGAGGTCTTAAATCTAAACTCGCTAAACTGTATTTAGACTCTCTTGCTTTTAATTTTCAAATTATCGCTTTTACTGAGACCTGGCTGAAGCCGGACATCTCAGACTCTTCAATTTTTACCTCCAAATACACCACTTATAGATGCGATCGAGCTTCCCGTATCGGAGAAGGAGTACTGTCGAGTCTGCTCTTTCGTCGGAACGCATTGATCTTCCCATCTCAGAGATTGAGTTGGTGGCTGTACGAGTTGTATTTGGTACTTTTTCTATCTTCATTACATGTTCATATTTACCTCCTCTATCTAATTTGTCTATCTATCAAACCCATCTTAACGCTATTAAATCTATCTCCTCCCTACTTTCTGATAGAGACCTCTTAGTAGTTCTTGGGGACTTTAATCTTCCTGTTGTCGAGTGGTCATCGCCATCAGACTCAAACTTTCTGTTGCCGTCATCGTCAAACGAATTTATTGATGGTCTACATGAAATGCAGGTTAATCGTGTGCGCAATTCAAGAAACAGATCTCTTGATCTAATTTTCGTGTTGGATTCGTTCAACAGTGTTGTGCACAGGATCAATCCGCTTACACTTCCTGAAGACCCTTTTCATCCAACTCTGGAAATGGTCATTGATTTACCAGCCCGAGTCCCTATCAAGGAATCGGAATTAGCTGAACGCATGAGTTGTTTCAGAAAAGCTGATTTTCATAAGCTAAATGATCTTATTCTGCAAGTCGACTGGTCCCAACTGTACAACTGTGCAGACATTGATGTTGCCGTGAAACTTTTTTATGACACCTTGTACCCGATTTTTGATGTCTGCGTTCCTCTTAATCACCCTGCGAGGCCTGATAGGCCTCCCTGGTTCTCAAATGAACTTATGAGGTTAAAAAACGTGAAGTCGAGGTGTTATAAAAAGTTTAAGAAATCGGGAAATCACTCCGATTTCTCCCCCTATGCAGTTGCCCGATCAAATTTTTCCACCCGAAATTCCATCTGCTATAAGAATTACCTTCGGCGTTGTCGCCTTCAATTTTCACATAATCCTAAGCAATTTTTTAACTTTGTCAATTCTAAACGAAAGACATCTACTTTGCCTTCTTCGGTTAAGTTTGCAGATGAGAGCGCGAACACTGATCCAGGCATAGCCGATCTGTTCGCAAACTTTTTTCAAACTACCTACTCCTCCTCTAGGTATAATAAAAATCAGCCTTATCCTTATCAGTTACAGAGGTCAAACTGCATCTTTAATCCCATTATTACCGAAAGTTCGCTTCTTAGCGACCTTAATACTATCAAGCCGGTTTACTCACCGGGCCCTGATGGTGTTCCTGCTTGCGTGCTTAGATACTGCGCTGCAGCATTATGTAAACCTGTTTTAAAACTTTTTGAATTGTCCGTAAGCACTTCATCTTTTCCGACCATCTGGAAGGAATCATACATTATACCTCTCCATAAGAAAGGGAGTAAGTCCGAAGTCGAAAACTATAGAGGTATTTCCAAATTATCCGCTATACCTAAAGCTTTTGAGAGAATTATAACATCTCAACTGCAGCATTTATGTAGTTCTATTATTTCACCTTCCCAGCATGGGTTCGTGAAGCGCAGATCTACAACCACTAACCTTCTTGAGTTTACTTCGTTTGTAATTGATGGGTTTAAGAAAAGAAAGCAGACTGACGTCATCTATACTGATTTCAGTAAGGCTTTCGACTCTGTCAACCATTCCTTGCTGCTTCATAAATTAAGCCTTCTCGGCTTCCCAGTCAATCTTTTGAACTGGATTTCAGAGTATCTGCGTGACAGAACCCAAAAGGTTCTTTTCAGAAATTCATTTTCTAAACGTATTCTGGTGACTTCCGGTGTTCCTCAAGGTAGTCATCTTGGCCCGCTACTCTTTACTCTTTTCATCAATGACCTTCCCTCGATACTGTCTCACTCTCGAGTATTAATGTATGCTGATGATGTAAAATTGTGCCTTGCATATAAGGATATGGCATCATGTTATCTCTTACAAGCGGACATTGATGCGTTTCAGGCTTGGTGTCTAGCCAACCTGTTAAACTTAAACTGCTCTAAATGTAAGGTAATGACCTTCTATAGAAGCCCTCCTCAATTGGTTTCTTACATCCTTGATAGCATACCGCTTGAGCGTGTTAATAGTACTTCTAATGAAGTTAATGATCTAGGTGTCATCCTTGATTATAAACTTAAATTCGACTCTCATGTTAATACCGTGGTCAATAAGGCCAGAATAGTTATGGGTTTCATCAAGCGATGGTCGAAGGAGTTTGACGATCCGTACACGACAAAAACACTTTATATATCTTTGGTACGACCTATTCTTGAGTATGCCTCATGTATCTGGTCACCACAATACGCTACCCATCAGGACAGAATTGAATCCGTTCAGAAACAATTCTTGTTGTTTGCCCTTAGTGGTTTAAATTGGGATCCTCGTGTGCGGTTACCGTCATACTCCAGTAGACTTCTGATGATTAACCTTCCTTCTTTAATTAATCGTAGAACCATGCTGGGTGTAATATTTATTCATAAATTAATTACTGGTGAAATCGACTCTTCTGTGTTGACTAGCCAATTAAATTTCTCTATCCCTACTAGACTAACACGTAATTTTGTACCTTTATCGCTTCAATTTTGCTCCACTAATTATTCCTTGCATGAACCGTTCAGGGTCCTCTGTGATGACTATAACAAGCATTACAGAGTATTCTGCTCGGAAGCTTCTCTTCCTCGTATAAAGTCTTCTATTCTAAACTATTTAGCAAGTAGATAGTCCTATTTTTATTTGAAATTGTATTTGTACACATACCCGTAGTTTGTATCGACGTTTTTTTTTTTAATATTTTTTTTCTTCATATTTATTTTGCATTTCGTGTCGTACGTTACACGACTGCGCCCCTCGGTCGGTTGGGCGGGAGGTGGGATGCAGTACGTTGCATCGGGATTCGCGTTAAAAAAAAAAAAAAAAAAAATAAAATAAAAAAAATAAAATAAAATGCTTATATAATATAACTATAATTATAAACTGTGCGGTGGCTACTTTAGTGGCCGCCTCACACCCCCCCCCTCACTTCGGACAGGTGACGGTCACGTCGCCTTTCGCGTTCAGCGTAACGCTGTACTCGCTCTCCCCGTCGCTGTTGTCTTCGTCTGACGATATGTCGATACCTTCGGGTTCCATCTGAAAGTTCAGCTTATTGGTTAACTTACTCTTTACTTATTTGTTAATGCCCTATTCTCTCAGTGCGGCTCACACTTTACTATGCCTATTCTGAATTATGTTGTTAGTGTTAGTTTTATCTAAGCTTAATCATAATAGTTTCGTTGGGCGACGGGTGTTGCTCTCATCCTTCGCTTACTCGTGGGCATTTACGTGCCCTGGATCTTCGTCTTCTTCGTCGCTCGTCGTCTTTCTGTAGAATGGTTTCAATTGTGAGATGTTGGCCACCCTCTTCTTGCGGTCGTCTGATCTCACCAGCCGCACAATATTGGGGGATATGAATTTGACGACTTTTTAGGGGCCGTCAAATTTGGGTGCCAACTTTGCGGCGAAACCTTCGGCAGCGTTGGACAACTGGTGCTGCCTCAACAGGACCATCGAGTCCAACGAAGGCCGCCACTCTCGTCTCCGCAAGTTGTAATGCCTGCCCTGGTCCTTTGATGCGCGCTGGAGGTTGCTGTGGACGATATCAAAAATTTCTTTTAGCCTATCCGCCTTTGTCCTAGGGTCGAGCGCACTAGTTGCGGACCCCGGAGTTACCTGATCGTACAGAGCTGCGGGTAACCGAGGTTCCCTGCCCTGCATCAGGAAAGCGGGACTAAAGCCCGTCGAATCTGCCACGCTCGTGTTGACCGCCAGCGAGATCTCGGGCAAGAGTTCATCCCATGAACTCTGGTGGCCCTCAATAAATTGCGCTATCATGGTCTTAACAGTCCGGTTAGTCCTCTCGGTGGGATTCTCTTGCGGACAGTACGGGGCGGTATACTGGATCTCTACACCCAGGGACCCCAAAATGACTTGAAGCTCCGACTCGTAAATTGTACCCCGTTGTCGCACACAAACTTTCTAGGTACTCCGAACCTACTTAGAATCCTCTCTCGAAACGCAGTTTGCAGGTGTGCTGCCGTGGCTCTTCGGAGAGGGACCAACTCCACCCATTTCGAAAAAGCGTCATGGAACACCAATAGCATCGTGTTTCCATGTTTCGACCGTGGAAGGGGTCCGACGAAGTCCGCGCAAAGTACCGCCATCGGCTCTGCCACCTGCCTCGTCAGCATGCGACCAGCCGGTTTGAGTTGCTCACTCTTGAATTTTTGGCAGTCTTCGCAACATTTCACGTATCTGGCGGCATCGCGGAACATACCCGGCCAGTAGTACCGCTGGGCTAACCTCGCCACCGTTTTTCTGACAGCTTGATGTCCGGCCGTGGGAGCATCATGACATTCCCGCAGTACCCTCTGGCGTTGACCACTGCCTACGCATAGTTTCCAAGGGATGTAGTCCTCATCGTCTATCCGGTGACCCAAATGCCTATACAGCTGTCCGTTTTCCTCGGTGTAGTCCGGGAACTTGACTGGCTCTTCGGCGATTCTAGCGCGCATCCTCGCGACCCATTTGCAGGGAGCCTCGGCCACCACTGCTTGTTGAAAGGTCTCTAGAGGATGCCTCGACAGGGCATCGGCCACGACGTTGAGCTTCTCTCGACGATAATGAACGTCAAATTGGAATTGCTGCAGTTCCAATGCCCATCGCGCAATCCTTCCTGACGGGCTCTCGATCGAATTCAGCCAC
The DNA here is from genome assembly GCA_035045885.1 of Drosophila borealis. Lineage (NCBI taxonomy): Eukaryota > Metazoa > Arthropoda > Insecta > Diptera > Drosophilidae > Drosophila > Drosophila borealis. The sequence goes on from JAWNOR010000195.1 coordinate 731,665, forward strand.
TTGAGCGCTAGATGGTCCGTTATTACGTCGAATCGGTACCCTTCTAGGTAGCAACGCAACTTCCGGATCGACCACACGATTGCCAGGCACTCTTTCTCAGTGGCGGAATAGTTTACCTCGGCTTTTAGCAACTTTCGGCTCGCGTATGCTATCACCCGCTCTTGTCCATCGATCGTCTGCGTCAGCACTGCGCCGAGGCCATACTCACTCGCGTCAGTCTGCAAGACGAACTTGGCGGAAAAGTCGGGGCAAGCCAACACAGGGGCAGTCGTCAAGCTCTCCTTCAATTGACGCAGTGCCTCCTCCTGTTCTTGCTCCCATGCCCATTTCTGCCCCTTCTTTAAGAGCGCTGTGAGTGGCTGTACCTGGGTCGCGAAATTGGGTACGAAACGCCTGTACCATGACGCCATCCCGAGACACTGTCGCAATTCTTTGCAATTTGTTGGTGCCCTCAGGTTTCGTATCGCCTCCACTTTCTCCGGGTCGGTCCGTATCCCTTCTCCGCAAATTACATGTCCTAGGTAGACTAACCTCTCCCGGAAGAAGCTGCATTTTTTCCTATTTAACCGGAGATTGGCCGCCCTTAGCCGGCGGAATACCTCCCTCAAATTCTCTACATGCTGTGTTTTCGTCGCTCCTATTACCACGATGTCGTCTAGGTAGGCGAACGCATGAGGCTCCATCTGCGGCCCTATTACTGTATCCAAAGCGCGCTGGAATGTCGCACACGCCGAGTGTAAGCCGAATGGCATCACCCGCCATTGGAAAAGACCTCTTCCAGGGACTGTGAACGCCGTACACTCCCGGCTATCGGCTGCCATCGGTATCTGCCAGTACCCGTGCTTCAAATCCAGAGTGGAGATGAACCGGGCGTGGCGCAACCGCTCCAGGATGTGGTTAATACGAGGCACCGGATAAGCGTCCGGAATGGAATGCGCGTTGAGTTGTCGGTAGTCAATGCACATACGCCACTCGCCAGTCTTCTTCTTGACCAAGACGATCGGGGCGCTGTGCGGACTACGCGACGGCTCGATGGCATTTGCCCGGATCAACTCATCCACTTGCTCGTCGATCACCCTCTGCATGGCCGGATTCTTGGGGTAGTACCTTTGTTTCAACGGCTTGTCATCCTTCAGCCGGATTCGGTGCTCCGCGATGTGCGAGATTCCCTGCAGCCCCTCGAAGAGAGCCAGCTCTGACTCCAGGAACTCCCTCAATTCTGGGTCCAGATCCGCTGGCCACTCCGCCTCTTCGGTGCCGTTATCGCCCCATCCTGGGACCATTTCGATTCCAGATAGAACTCCCTGGCCGTTCGATTCTGGCAATCGCTCCTGGCCTTCTATGTCCGTGTGGATTCTGGTCATCGCTCCTACTCCGTCTTTTCTCTTGCACGTTCCCGCCGTGCCGCTTCCGTAGCCATCAGAAGTCTGCCTCTGCGGCTCTATGCGCCACTTCTTGGGTTCTCCAGGCTGTCGACTCGAGCCGGACTTTACTCCCCTTTTCCTGACCTTTTCCGTCGGGGGCCGAGCAGGCACTCCCTTCTCATGACTTGGGAGGCCTGCCTCCGGCTCCCTCTGTAGCCGAGCAGGTGCTCCCCTATTATGACTTGGGAGGCCTTCCTCCGGCTCCCTCTGTAGCCGAGCAGGTGCTCCCTTTCCGTGCCTTGGGAGGCCTTCCTCCGGCTCCCTCTGTAGCCGAGCAGGTGCTCCGTTTCCATGCCCTGGGAGGCCTTCCTCCGGCTCCCTCTGTAGCCGAGCAGGTGCTCCCCTTCCATGCCTTGGGAGGCCTTCCTCCGGCTCCCTCTATAGCCGAGCAGGTGCTCCCTTTTCATGCCTTGGGAGGCCTTCCTCCGGCTCCCTCTGTAGCCGAGCAGGTGCTCCCTTTCCATGCCCTGGGAGGCCTTCCTCCGGCTCCCTCTGTAGCCGAGCAGGTGCTCCCTTTCCATGCCTTGGGAGGCCTTCCTCCAGCTCCCTCTGTAGCCGAGCAGGTGCTCCCCTTCCATGCCTTGGGAGGCCTTCCTCCGGCTCCCTCTGTAGCCGAGCAGGTGCTCCCTTTTCATGCCTTGGGAGGCCTTCCTCCGGCTCCCTCTGTAGCCGAGCAGGTGCTCCCTTTTCATGCCTTGGGAGGCCTTCCTCCGGCTCCCTCTGTAGCCGAGCAGGTGCTCCCTTTCCATGCCCTGGGAGGCCTTCCTCCGGCCCCCTCTGTAGCCGAGCAGGTGCTCCCTTGCCATGCCTTGGGAGGCCTTCCTCCGGCTCCCTCTGTAGCCGAGCAGGTGTTCCCCTTTCATGCCTTGGAAGGCCTTCCTCCGGCTCCCTCTGTAGCCGAGCAGGTGCTCCCTTTCCATGCCCTGGGAGGCCTTCCTCCGGCTCCCTCTGTAGCCGGGCAGGTGCTCCCTTTCCATGCCCTGGGAGGCCTTCCTCCGGCTCCCTCTGTAGCCGAGCAGGTGCTCCCTTTCCATGCCTTGGGAGGCCTTCCTCCGGCTCCCTCTGTAGCCGAGCAGGTGCTCCCTTTCCATGCCTTGGGAGGCCTTCCTCCGGCTCCCTCTGTAGCCGAGCAGGTGCTCCCTTTCCATGCCTTGGGAGGCCTTCCTCCGGCTCCCTCTGTAGCCGAGCAGGTGCTCCCTTTTCATGCCTTGGGAGGCCTTCCTCCGGCTCCCTCTGTAGCCGAGCAGGTGCTCCCTTTTCATGCCTTGGGAGGCCTTCCTCCGGCTCCCTCTGTAGCCGAGCAGGTGCTCCCTTTCCATGCCTTGGGAGGCCTTCCTCCGGCTCCCTCTGTAGCCGAGCAGGTGCTCCCTTTCCATGCCTTGGGAGGCCTTCCTCCGGCTCCCTCTGTAGCCGAGCAGGTGCTCCCTTTCCATGCCCTGGGAGGCCTTCCTCCGGCTCCCTCTGTAGCCGAGCAGGTGCTCCCTTTCCATGCCTTGGGAGGCCTTCCTCCAGCTCCCTCTGTAGCCGAGCAGGTGCTCCCCTTCCATGCCTTGGGAGGCCTTCCTCCGGCTCCCTCTGTAGCCGAGCAGGTGCTCCCTTTTCATGCCTTGGGAGGCCTTCCTCCGGCTCCCTCTGTAGCCGAGCAGGTGCTCCCTTTTCAAGCCTTGGGAGGCCTTCCTCCGGCTCCCTCTGTAGCCGAGCAGGTGCTCCCTTTCCATGCCTTGGGAGGCCTTCCTCCGGCCCCCTCTGTAGCCGAGCAGGTGCTCCCTTGCCATGCCTTGGGAGGCCTTCCTCCGGCTCCCTCTGTAGCCGAGCAGGTGCTCCCCTTTCATGCCTTGGAAGGCCTTCCTCCGGCTCCCTCTGTAGCCGAGCAGGTGCTCCCTTTCCATGCCCTGGGAGGCCTTCCTCCGGCTCCCTCTGTAGCCGGGCAGGTGCTCCCTTTCCATGCCCTGGGAGGCCTTCCTCCGGCTCCCTCTGTAGCCGGGCAGGTGCTCCCTTTCCATGCCTTGGGAGGCCTTTCTCCGGCTCCCTCTGTAGCCGAGCAGGTGCTCCCTTTCCATGCCTTGGGAGGCCTTCCTCCGGCTCCCTCTGTAGCCGAGCAGGTGCTCCCTTTTCATGCCTTGGGAGGCCTTCCTCCGGCTCCCTCTGTAGCCGAGCAGGTGCTCCCTTTTCATGCCTTGGGAGGCCTTCCTCCGGCTCCCTCTGTAGCCGAGCAGGTGCTCCCTTTTCATGCCTTGGGAGGCCTTCCTCCGGCTTCCTCTGTAGCCGAGCAGGTGCTCCCTTTCCATGCCCTGGGAGGCCTTCCTCCGACTCCTCGCTCGTTCCTGGCCTCACGCCCGGTGTCGTCGCAGCTTCTAGGGCCAGTTCCGCCTCGCCGCAGCGTATTGTGGTACCCATCGCCCCCAAAAAATCCATACCCAGGATTACGTGGTCCAGCATTGAGGGCATGATGAGCATCGTCATGCTGATCATTTTCCCCCCTAAGCTGACGTCTACTCTCAAAGCCTTTTCTACCTCTAAGGTGGACCCATCCGCCAGGCGGATACTTGCCTGTGTTTCCTCCGCTCTTCCCCGGATCGTCCATTTGCGTACGCAGTCCTCACTCATGAAGCTACGAGTGGCTCCGGTATCGATCGTGGCGGGCATCGTTCGTCCGCCAATCTCTACCGTAGCGACGATCCGGCCGCCGTCCACCTTCAGTGGGTGTCCTATTACTGTGTTCTGTGTGTATTGGCGCCGACCCGACCCTGGTCCGGACGACGCCGTTGCCCGTTACCCGTCTCCGCGCAGCGGCAGCACTCCCGACTACTTCGGCCCCGGCTTCCACATACCCAACAAAACAAGACAGGGGCGTTGGGACATTCCCTGGCAAAATGCCCCTCCTGTGCGCACCTACGACACGCCCGTCGCGGATCATATCCGTTCCCGGCCTCTTGGCTCATCATCTGATGGGCCACCTCTGCGAGGGTTGCGGCGGGTGGGGTGGAGACCCTGGTGTCCACAACGGTCGTCCCGGATCCGCTGGGAGCAGACCGGAATGGATTGAGATGTCCCGAGGACTGCGCCGTCCTCGCCCACTCTGCACTATTTGAACTAGAGACACCCAGAGTACTCCGCCCTCTGCCTCACGACGGTACGAGACCTACGGCCAGTTGAGTTAGCTGGGATAGGGTAGAAAAGTCTTGCCGTCGCACATAGAGCCTGTATTCCGGAGCGGCGTTCTCGTAGATCCGATGCAACTCTTGTGCCGGCTCGTATCTAGCGTGGTGCATAAGAGCCCTCAGCTCTATCAAATATTCCTTGAACGCTTCACCTACACGCTGCCTCCGGGATCGGATCTCGTCCTCAAGCCTCTCGAAGTAACGAGGGGGCAAGAAAAACTCCAAGAAATCCCTCCTAAACACGGCCCACGGCACATCCCTTAGCCCACTGCTCAGAAACCAACGAGCAGCCCTATCGCAGAACACCTCGCTTATTGCCCTGGGCATACGGTCGAGGGCTATACCATAGGTGATAGCGCGCTCCTCGAGGTCCTCTAAGAACCCAAGGGGGTCGGAGCGTCCATCGTACCTCATACCCCACTTCCGAACTTGCTCCGGTACATTGGGAAGTGGCCTCGCCTCCGATGGACGGGGCGGTCTAGTGTAACGGAGACCACCACCCGGTTCAACAGGGGACCTCCCCACCTCTGCGCTGACCGCAGTTGCTCGGCGGTCTTAATTTTCCCCAAGAACGGGAACTGCCTCCACGCCCGAGACGGTCAAACTCGGGGTGGGCGCCTGCAAATGCCCGTACAACTGGGAGCTCCTGAGGTCAGGTTCCGACTTTTGCCGTGGCCGTCCACCAAAGTCGGGTGGGACGCCCCAAGATGGCGGCTCAAGAGTTTTAGCATACTGGGATTCCAACTCGGCAAGCCGAGCCCAAACCCCAGTCGTATGACCGCCATCCTGCACGTAGGTGGACAGCCGCTTACGTAGCTCCTCCACGCGCCCCTCCTTCTCCAGCCCAAACGCCTGGGCGATCGCCACTAACTCCTCTTTACGTCGCTGGTGAATCCATCGGACGCCTACCCCCGGGTTTTGGCACTCACCTGCCTCCATCCTTTATTATATACTTCCTTGCTAGTCGACGTCGCTGTTTCCCTCTCTTCCCCTTCTAGGGGTTCCGTCGGTCCTTTTGCTTATTTTATTTTATGTCGGTGTCCTTGTCACTTTGTTCCTCTCTTGTTTATCCACTTTTGTTATTTGTTTCTTATTGGTTTATTTCCCTTTTCTTTTAATTCGTTTTCTCGCCTTTTTTTCGATCACTTCCACAAACGCATAAGAAAAAAAACCCTACAAAATGCACTTAATGTTCTTTTAAGTTTAGCCATTCCTCACTTTGGTCGCTGCCTTAGTCTTTATTGTTTTCCTTTATACATTCTTGTTCATTTATTTTATTTAATTATTTATTTTTATTTAATTATTTATTTTATTTAATTATATATTTTTATTTAATTTATTTGTTAATTTAATTATTTATTTGATTTATTTATTTATTTTTATTTTTTTTCCTGTTTGTTTAGTATTATTTATTCATTTTTATTTATTTATTTTTCTTACTTTCGACCACTTCACAAAAAATACTCAAAAAAAATAAACAATCCTCTTTATGATCTTTTCACTTTTAACCCGCGTCCATTTGACCTGTTTGCTGCTTATTAGTTCTTATTGCTCACTTGGTTCGTATTCACCATTAAACGTACCCGCTCTCAACACTTTCGCCAACTGTACTCACGAATTCAACTTTTCACCGCGCGAGAGTTGAATTCGTCCCACTGTACAGCCGCTGCCGCGACGCCTTAACGGCCCTTCGACGCCGACGTCGACTGCGCCGCGCGTTTGGGCACCCGTGTGCGAGCGTGGTTTCGAAGTCGCCCGGCTGGCGCGCGCGCGCTGTACTTTTACGACCGACCGTTATGTTTTCGTCTCTTTATCTTACTTGCCGGCTTGCTGCTAGCATTTTTGTCACTCACCAGCTGCACGTGTTCATTTTCTGACTACGCCTAACATAGGGTATAGAAATGCTCTCTGGGGTATACCGGACTACTTAATACCCTATTTTCATATATCGCACATACATGACCTTCTTATATTCTTGCTCTCTGCTAGGTTACCTTCCCTCTAGGGTATACCCGACTAGAAATACCCTATATATATATTTTTTTTTCTTTTGGAAAATACCTATTCGGGCATGCTTGCGGGCTTTAATCCGCCGACATGCCACGCCCCTAAACGCCTCTTGGTCCCTGCTCGGGCGCCACTTGTAAGGAAGCTTCTGGCCGGGGTATAATTCTCAGTCTTACCAGGTCTAGCGAGTTACAAGATATTTATAATTTCGCTGGGAGAGAGGGCTTAGGGGGGGGTGAGTATCCTGACCAAACCAAACCCAGATCTACCTTTACACACCTACACCATCGGGCCGTGGCCTCGTACCATCTATGCTAGCGGGCCGTGGCCTCGCACCAACTACACTAGCGGGCCGTGGCCTCGCACCAACTCCACTACCTAAACACTCTATCTCTCTGGCGGGCTGTGGCCTCGCACTAACTACACTAGCGGGCCGTGGCCTCGCACCAACTACACTAGCGGGCCGTGGCCTCGCACCAACTCCACTGCTCTCTCTCTCTGCCGGGCCGTGGCCTCGTACCACTAGACTCCCTAGCAGCTAACCCGTAATACCCACTCACAGGCCATAGCCCCGCACCACATGCTCCCGCTTTTGGTTAGGGTGAACATCGGCCAATTCCGATGTTAGAACAGATAGGGTTACTGAAGGACAAAGAATTAGCAGATTTCCTTCGTTAATTGCAGCATATGCACTTTATTCACTGATTTATTTAACACTACCCTACTGTACTTCCTAGACTTAGGGCCCTGCCGCACTGCTTAGAGCCCTAGCGCTCCACTATACCATCTATGACTCCGTTTATCTCGTGCAGCACTTCTACTCACTCTTGATGTTCCATCCAAAGTGCCGGCACACTCGCAGGCGAGCCGTACGCTTGCTCGGTCGCTCAACTTCGCCGCGAGCTTTCGCAACTTCACCTCGGAGACGGTGTTGAGCAACCGATCGACAACGCACGGTTGCTGCGGCGGCCGGCGGGTAAATTCAAACTTAAATTGGCCTTCTTGCCATTAACTAACTTCAATACTTCGGCATCTTGCCTTAACCATTCTTATAACTAATACAATGCTTATATAATATAACTATAATTATAAACTGTGCGGTGGCTACTTTAGTGGCCGCCTCACACGCTCAACTAAAAGACGTGTTTTAAGTGTGGGATTCTTTATCTCACCAACGAAGACGAAGCCGATTGGATTATTACTAAGAAGATCAGACTGGACGGAGGACTGGATCTGCAGAAGGTGCTGCTCCTTAAACGAAGCAAAGATATGGATGTGATTTTTATCCGGATATGCCAAGAAGAGGAGCTCTATAGTGATGTTATCTGCTTAAAGTCGGGGCGCCGCTTAACCGATCGTAAAAGCCTGCTGATTAAGTGCTGCCCTTATATAGATGACTCGGGCATTCTTCGTATTAAGGGACGGATACACAATATAGAAGGAGTTGAAGTCTGCGTACAACGCCCGATAATTCTGCCAAGACGACATCGATTGAAGTATCTGCTGGTTGAGTTTTATCACCGCAGATATCATCACCTGCACATCGAAATCGTCGTAAATGAACTCCTTCAGCGGTACTGGGATTGTGGCTTACGAGCTTTGGTGAGAGAAGTTTCCAATACCTGCCCAGCGTGCCGCATTCGACGCGCCCGCCCAAAGCCGCCAAAGATGGGCGACCTGCCAATCGAACGATTATCGCCCTATACTCCACCGTTCACATATACTGGAATGGATTACTTTGGTCCCTACATTGTTGTTGGACGGCGTCACGAAAAGCGCTGGGGCGTGCTATTTACATGCCTCACGGTGCGCGCCGTTCACCTAGATATAGCTACGTCGCTGTCAACTGACTCATACTTATGCGTTCTGAAGTCTTTCGTGGCCAGACGCGGCTGCCACCGCTGCATGCTGTCGGACAATGGCACAAATTTCAAAGGAGCTAGCAGAATATCAAAAGATAAAATTGAACGTATATCGCCGGCGCTGATCGAGCGGCAGTACCCAGACCTCGAGTTCACCTTTATACCGCCAGGATCACCCCACATGGGAGGATCGTTGGAACGAATAGTCAATACTGTCGGAGATTCTGCCGTACTCAGGGCTACGAGAGGAGGTGTTACGAGCAGCATTGGCTGACGTAGAAAGAGTGCTCAACTCAAGGCCGCTCACTTTTGTTCCCTTGGAGACATCTGGGTCCGAAGTCCTGACTCTAAATCATTTTCTTATGGGGCATTCAAGCGGATTGCGTGAGAGAGGCTTACGGGAGCAAGACGGAGCTAGCTTGGCACGAAGCTTCCGAGTGGCCAGTCAATTGGCTGACCAATTTTGGAAGAGATGGTTGCGCGAGTATCTGCCTACACTCACCAGACGTGCTAAGTGGTTTCAACCGCCGCTCAAAACAATATCAGTCGACGACATCGTCATAATAGTGGACGAAGGTGCCAAGCGAAATAATTGGACAAGAGGAATGGTCGTAGACGTGTACCGTTCAAAGGATAGCCAGGTCCGAAGCGCCGTGGTGCGAGCCGCCGATGGAATTATTATTAGGGGCGAAGTGAAAATAGCTGTTGTCCCTAAGTCCTACTGGCTCTCGCTTTTTTTTGTAAGCACCGCTTTCTTCATACACTGGAAGCGCACCGTTAGAATTAGTTTGTACATACAAAGTCGATCGCACGCAGCTGCACAATCTGCCTTTTCGTCAAGGTTCATTTCGTTTCGTGCTTGCAGCTGACCAGAAGTCAAAGAGAACAGAAGCAGGAATCAAAGTCTCCTAAACTTTTAAAATATAGGTTGTTAAATAATTGAAAGATAATAAAGATTTCAGCATATTATATCGTATAGTATCGTACGCAGCGAATTGAATCGAATCGTATAGCGCACAGCGAACCAAAAGAAATAGTTGTTTCCTTCGACGCCAGAAATCCCTGCGAAATACGCGCCCCGGCACGAGTCTCGGTGCCAACACTGCGATTAGTCTTTTTTTTTTTTTGTAGAAAATAATGTTACTTTGATTTTACAATTATTAACTCTTAACATGTAAACATAGGAAGCAATATGGCTCGAACAAAAAGAAAACAGTGAATTGAAATCTAGAACATTATCTGTTTTTCAGCTAGAGTCCTCCACGAGCATTGACAATTATAATTCGGACGATTCTTTTTCCCAGCAAAAATGCACATCAGCTCCACTTCAACTCTTTTACTCACCAGAAAAACTGATAACAGTTCAATGTACAAAAAAATCGATCGACAATATCGATAGTCATTCAATTCAATTAACATGTTAAGGAAGGTAAGCAAAAATGCTAAATAGCGTTGACGTCGTTACTAAATAAGTACTATATCCATTAACTTGTGGCGTTTAAGGAATGTACTTAATAGCTCTGTTATTGTTACTTAATACTATATCCCCGCCTTGTAAGCTCCTTCCAGGACATCATCTATTGTTGACTCCAGTGGCTAGGGGCAGATAAGCTTCCGATCTGTACATTACTCGCAGTTGTCCTCCATTTTGAACGTTCCCGCAACAAAGTGAGGTACTCAGTTTTCCAGCTGCGTCAAAACATATTGTGTACTATGAGAATCGTCTTCCAATGGTTGGTCAGCGATAGTTTGAATAGTGCTTAGTCAAACGGATCCACTAGCGAATTGAGTGGGCGTCCAACCAAAAAGTGGCAGGAGTTCGTGCTTCTATAATCGGTTCCGATAATATAGGATACAGCGGCCTCGAATTCATCACCGCTTCCACCTGCGTAACTGCTGTTACCTCATTGTTGAGTGCCGTGCTGTTTGCACACTTGGCCAGCAGCTGCTTCGCAACCTTCACTGCGCTCTCCCATAACTTTCAAAGTGCGGTGAGCGTGGTGGGATAAAATGAAATTTGACCCCTCGTTGACTGCACGTGTCGTTGATAAAAAGCGAATCCGGCCTTTCCCTGTCACCACCACCACTGAAAAAGTTCATGATGAACACGTTGCACGACCTCAAACAGAAGAGATATATCCGCCGGCTGAAGGAGAGTGAGTTAGTAGCTAACACGACATCGTGGTTTATTCCTATCCTTACAGTCACCAATCCGAACTAGAAAAACACGCGCCTGGTATGGGATGCGGCTGCCAAAGTTAGTGGCATGTCGCTGAACGATTGTTTGCTGAAAGGTCCAGATACGCTAGCATCTTTGATGGGCATGCTAATACGCTTCAGAGAGAGTATCCGGCGACATAAGGGAAATGTTTCATCAGGTCAAGGTGCGACGAGAAGGCCAAGCGGCACAGAAGTCTCTCTGGTGTGATGAAGATTCGTCACGCTTCCCCGAAACGTACGTTATGCAAGTCATGACGACTTGCTGCAGTCGGTGGATGCATCAAACCAAATGATAAAGTAAGCTGAGACTGTAAAGAGGATTCATGCTAGTGGCGGTTTCGAGATGCGCCGCTGGATATCAAATTCGAAGAAGACTGTGAGGAAGAGATTTTAAAAGAATCAGATGTGGACAGCTGGCGTTGGGTACCATGAGCTCAAAACGTGCCAGACAATAGCACGAAATGGACCAAAACGCCGGAAATTCATGGCTCAACTAGGTGGTTCAAAGACCACCATTTTTGTATCTAGAAGAATCGCAGTGGCCACACACGGAAATAGGCCCTGCAATAAACACGTTGTACCATGCAGAAGAATAACCCAATCACACGTCGTCCTGGAGATGCATCCTGCCGGATCTGCAGCGTTTCAGCAACCTAGTAATATTGAGAGCCGTACAGCTATGCGTACTATACACTAGCGGGCCGTGGCCTCGCACCAACTCCACTACCTAAACACTCTATCTCTCTGGCGGGCTGTGGCCTCGCACTAACTACACTAGCGGGCCGTGGCCTCGCACCAACTACACTAGCGGGCCGTGGCCTCGCACCAACTCCACTGCTCTCTCTCTCTGCCGGGCCGTGGCCTCGTACCACTAGACTCCCTAGCAGCTAACCCGTAATACCCACTCACAGGCCATAGCCCCGCACCACATGCTCCCGCTTTTGGTTAGGGTGAACATCGGCCAATTCCGATGTTAGAACAGATAGGGTTACTGAAGGACAAAGAATTAGCAGATTTCCTTCGTTAATTGCAGCATATGCACTTTATTCACTGATTTATTTAACACTACCCTACTGTACTTCCTAGACTTAGGGCCCTGCCGCACTGCTTAGAGCCCTAGCGCTCCACTATACCATCTATGACTCCGTTTATCTCGTGCAGCACTTCTACTCACTCTTGATGTTCCATCCAAAGTGCCGGCACACTCGCAGGCGAGCCGTACGCTTGCTCGGTCGCTCAACTTCGCCGCGAGCTTTCGCAACTTCACCTCGGAGCTTTCGCTCTTCGCCGCCGAATTGAAGTTTCGCTCTCGAAGACGGTGTTGAGCAACCGATCGACAACGCACGGTTGCTGCGGCGGCCGGCGGGTAAATTCAAACTTAAATTGGCCTTCTTGCCATTAACTAACTTCAATACTTCGGCATCTTGCCTTAACCATTCTTATAACTAATACAATGCTTATATAATATAACTATAATTATAAACTGTGCGGTGCCTACTTTAGTGGCCGCCTCACACGCTCAACTAAAAGACGTGTTTTAAGTGTGGGATTCTTTATCTCACCAACGAAGACGAAGCCGATTGGATTATTACTAAGAAGATCAGACTGGACGGAGGACTGGATCTGCAGAAGGTGCTGCTCCTTAAACGAAGCAAAGATATGGATGTGATTTTTATCCGGATATGCCAAGAAGAGGAGCTCTATAGTGATGTTATCTGCTTAAAGTCGGGGCGCCGCTTAACCGATCGTAAAAGCCTGCTGATTAAGTGCTGCCCTTATATAGATGACTCGGGCATTCTTCGTATTAAGGGACGGATACACAATATAGAAGGAGTTGAAGTCTGCGTACAACGCCCGATAATTCTGCCAAGACGACATCGATTGAAGTATCTGCTGGTTGAGTTTTATCACCGCAGATATCATCACCTGCACAACGAAATCGTCGTAAATGAACTCCTTCAGCGGTACTGGGATTGTGGCTTACGAGCTTTGGTGAGAGAAGTTTCCAATACCTGCCCAGCGTGCCGCATTCGACGCGCCCGCCCAAAGCCGCCAAAGATGGGCGACCTGCCAATCGAACGATTATCGCCCTATACTCCACCGTTCACATATACTGGAATGGATTACTTTGGTCCCTACATTGTTGTTGGACGGCGTCACGAAAAGCGCTGGGGCGTGCTATTTACATGCCTCACGGTGCGCGCCGTTCACCTAGATATAGCTACGTCGCTGTCAACTGACTCATACTTATGCGTTCTGAAGTCTTTCGTGGCCAGACGCGGCTGCCACCGCTGCATGCTGTCGGACAATGGCACAAATTTCAAAGGAGCTAGCAGAATATCAAAAGATAAAATTGAACGTATATCGCCGGCGCTGATCGAGCGGCAGTACCCAGACCTCGAGTTCACCTTTATACCGCCAGGATCACCCCACATGGGAGGATCGTTGGAACGAATAGTCAATACTGTCGGAGATTCTGCCGTACTCAGGGCTACGAGAGGAGGTGTTACGAGCAGCATTGGCTGACGTAGAAAGAGTGCTCAACTCAAGGCCGCTCACTTTTGTTCCCTTGGAGACATCTGGGTCCGAAGTCCTGACTCTAAATCATTTTCTTATTCAAGCGGATTGCGTGAGAGAGGCTTACGGGAGCAAGACGGAGCTAGCTTGGCACGAAGCTTCCGAGTGGCCAGTCAATTGGCTGACCAATTTTGGAAGAGATGGTTGCGCGAGTATCTGCCTACACTCACCAGACGTGCTAAGTGGTTTCAACCGCCGCTCAAAACAATATCAGTCGACGACATCGTCATAATAGTGGACGAAGGTGCCAAGCGAAATAATTGGACAAGAGGAATGGTCGTAGACGTGTACCGTTCAAAGGATAGCCAGGTCCGAAGCGCCGTGGTGCGAGCCGCCGATGGAATTATTATTAGGGGCGAAGTGAAAATAGCTGTTGTCCCTAAGTCCTACTGGCTCTCGCTTTTTTTTTTGTAAGCACCGCTTTCTTCATACACTGGAAGCGCACCGTTAGAATTAGTTTGTACATACAAAGTCGATCGCACGCAGCTGCACAATCTGCCTTTTCGTCAAGGTTCATTTCGTTTCGTGCTTGCAGCTGACCAGAAGTCAAAGAGAACAGAAGCAGGAATCAAAGTCTCCTAAACTTTTAAAATATAGGTTGTTAAATAATTGAAAGATAATAAAGATTTCAGCATATTATATCGTATAGTATCGTACGCAGCGAATTGAATCGAATCGTATAGCGCACAGCGAACCAAAAGAAATAGTTGTTTCCTTCGACGCCAGAAATCCCTGCGAAATACGCGCCCCGGCACGAGTCTCGGTGCCAACACTGCGATTAGTCTTTTTTTTTTTTTGTAGAAAATAATGTTACTTTGATTTTACAATTATTAACTCTTAACATGTAAACATAGGAAGCAATATGGCTCGAACAAAAAGAAAACAGTGAATTGAAATCTAGAACATTATCTGTTTTTCAGCTAGAGTCCTCCACGAGCATTGACAATTATAATTCGGACGATTCTTTTTCCCAGCAAAAATGCACATCAGCTCCACTTCAACTCTTTTACTCACCAGAAAAACTGATAACAGTTCAATGTACAAAAAAATCGATCGACAATATCGATAGTCATTCAATTCAATTAACATGTTAAGGAAGGTAAGCAAAAATGCTAAATAGCGTTGACGTCGTTACTAAATAAGTACTATATCCATTAACTTGTGGCGTTTAAGGAATGTACTTAATAGCTCTGTTATTGTTACTTAATACTATATCCCCGCCTTGTAAGCTCCTTCCAGGACATCATCTATTGTTGACTACAGTGGCTAGGGGCAGATAAGCTTCCGATCTGTACATTCCTCGCAGTTGTCCTCCATTTTGAACGTTCCCGCAACAAAGTGAGGTACTCAGTTTTCCAGCTGCGTCAAAACATATTGTGTACTATGAGAATCGTCTTCCAATGGTTGGTCAGCGATAGTTTGAATAGTGCTTAGTCAAACGGATCCACTAGCGAATTGAGTGGGCGTCCAACCAAAAAGTGGCAGGAGTTCGTGCTTCTATAATCGGTTCCGATAATATAGGATACAGCGGCCTCGAATTCATCACCGCTTCCACCTGCGTAACTGCTGTTACCTCATTGTTGAGTGCCGTGCTGTTTGCACACTTGGCCAGCAGCTGCTTCGCAACCTTCACTGCGCTCTCCCATAACTTTCAAAGTGCGGTGAGCGTGGTGGGATAAAATGAAATTTGACCCCTCGTTGACTGCACGTGTCGTTGATAAAAAGCGAATCCGGCCTTTCCCTGTCACCACCACCACTGAAAAAGTTCATGATGAACACGTTGCACGACCTCAAACAGAAGAGATATATCCGCCGGCTGAAGGAGAGTGAGTTAGTAGCTAACACGACATCGTGGTTTATTCCTATCCTTACAGTCACCAATCCGAACTAGAAAAAGACGCGCCTGGTATGGGATGCGGCTGCCAAAGTTAGTGGCATGTCGCTGAACGATTGTTTGCTGAAAGGTCCAGATACGCTAGCATCTTTGATGGGCATGCTAATACGCTTCAGAGAGAGTATCCGGCGACATTAGGGAAATGTTTCATCAGGTCAAGGTGCGACGAGAAGGCCAAGCGGCACAGAAGTCTCTCTGGTGTGATGAAGATTCGTCACGCTTCCCCGAAACGTACGTTATGCAAGTCATGACGACTTGCTGCAGTCGGTGGATGCATCAAACCAAATGATAAAGTAAGCTGAGACTGTAAAGAGGATTCATGCTAGTGGCGGTTTCGAGATGCGCCGCTGGATATCAAATTCGAAGAAGACTGTGAGGAAGAGATTTTAAAAGAATCAGATGTGGACAGCTGGCGTTGGGTACCATGAGCTCAAAACGTGCCAGACAATAGCACGAAATGGACCAAAACGCCGGAAATTCATGGCTCAACTAGGTGGTTCAAAGACCACCATTTTTGTATCTAGAAGAATCGCAGTGGCCACACACGGAAATTGGCCCGGTAATAAACACGTTGTACCATGCAGAAGAATAACCCAATCACACGTCGTCCTGGAGATGCATCCTGCCGGATCTGCAGCGTTTCAGCAACCTAGTAATATTGAGAGCCGTACAGCTATGCGTACTGGATTTCCTACGGATTATTACAAAGAAGATCAGATTGGACGGAGGACTGGATCTGCAGAAGGTGCTACTCCTTAAACGAAGCAAAGATATGGATGTGATTTTTATCCGGATATGCCAAGAAGAGGAGCTCTATAGTGATGTTACCTGCTTAAGGTCGGGGCGCCGCTTAACCGATCGTAAAAGCCTGCTGATTAAGTGCTGCCCTTATATAGATGAATCGGGCATTCTTCGTATTAAGGGACGGATACACAATATAGAAGGAGTTGAAGTCTGCGTACAACGCCCGATAATTCTGCTAAGACGACATCGATTGACGTATCTGCTGGTTGAGTTTTATCACCGCAGATATCGTCACCTGCACAACGAAATCGTCGTAAATTAACTGCGTCAGCGGTACTGGGATTGTGGCTTACGAGCTTTGGTGAGAGAAGTTTCCAATACCTGCCCAGCGTGCCACATTCGACGCGCCCGCCCAAGGCCGCCAGAGATAGGCGACCTGCCAATCGAACGATCCACCGTTCACATATACTGGAGTGGATTACTTTGGTCCCTACGACATTGTTGTTGGACGGCGTCGCGAGAAGCGCTGGGTCGTGCTATTTACATGCCTCACGGTGCGCGCCGTTCACCTAGATATAGCTACGTCGCTGTCAACTGACTCATACTTATGCGTTCTGAAGTCTTTCGTGGCCAGACGCGGCTGCCCCCGCTGCATGCTGTCGGACAATGACACAAATTTCAGAGGAGCTAGCAGAATATTAAAAGATTAAATTGAACGTATATCGCCGGCGCTGATCGAGCGGCAGTACCCAGAACTCGAGTTCACCTTTATCCCGTCAGGATCACCCCACATGGGAGGATCGTGGGAACGAATAGTAAATACTGTCGGAGATTCTGCCGTACTCAGGGCTACGAGACGAGGTGCTACGAGCAGCATTGGCTGACGTAGAAAGAGTGCTCAACTCAAGGCCGCTCACTTATGTTCCCTTGGACACATCTGGGTCCGAAGCCCTGACTCCAAATCATTTTCTTATGGGGCATTCAAGCGGATTGCGTGAGAGAGGCTTACGGGAACAAGACGGAGCTAGCTTGGCAAGAAGCTTCCGAGTCGCCAGTCAATTGGCTGACCAATTTTGGAAGAGATGGTTGCGCGAGTATCTGCCTACACTCACTAGACGTGCCAAGTGGTTTCAACCGCCGCTGAAACCAATATCAGTCGACGACATCGTCATAATAGTGGACGAAGGTGCCAAGCGAAATAATTGGACAAGAGGAATGGTCGTAGACGTGCACCGTTCAAAGGATGGCCAGGTCCGAAGCGCCGTGGTGCGAGCCGCCGATGGAATTATTACTCGCCCCGCCGTCAAGCTAGCTAAGCTTGACATTAAAGTTGGTAACACACTGCACGGACGTTCGTGAATTACGGGGTGGGGAAAGTTACGGGGCGAAGTGAAAATAGCTGTTGTCCCTAAGTCCTACTGGCTCTCGCTTTTTTTTTTGTAAGCACCGCTTTCTTCATACACTGGAAGCGCACCGTTAGAATTAGTTTGTACATACAAAGTCGATCGCACGCAGCTGCACAATCTGCCTTTTCGTCAAGGTTCATTTCGTTTCGTGCTTGCAGCTGACCAGAAGTCAAAGAGAACAGAAGCAGGAATCAAAGTCTCCTAAACTTTTAAAATATAGGTTGTTAAATAATTGAAAGATAATAAAGATTTCAGCATATTATATCGTACAGCGTACAGCGAACCAAAAGAAATAGTTGTTTCCTTCGATGCCAGAAATCCCTGCCAAATACGCGCCCTGGCACGAGTCTCGGTGCCAACACTGCGATTAGTCTTTTTTTTTTTTGTAGAAAATAATGTTACTTTAATTTTACAATTATTAACTCTTAACATTTAAACATAGGAAGCAATATGGCTCGAACAAAAAGAATCCAGTGAATTGAAATCTAGAACATTATCTGTTTTTCAGCTAGAGTCCTCCACGAGCATTGACAATTATAATTCGGACGATTCTTTTTCCCAGCAAAAATGCACATCAGCTCCACTTTAACTCTTTTACTCACCAGAAAAACTGATTACAGTTCAATGTACAAAAAAATCGATCGACAATATCGATAGTCATTCAATTCAATTAACATGTTAAGGAAGGCAAGCAAAAATACTAAATAGCGTTGACGTCGTTACTAAATACTATATGTATTAACTTGTGGCGTTTAAGGAATGTACTTAATAGCTCTGTTATTGTTACTAAATACTATATCCCCGCCTTGTAAGCTCCTTCCAGGACATCATCTATTGTTGACTCCAGTGGCAAGTGGCAGATAAGCTTCCGATCTGTACATTCCTCGCAGTTGTCCTCCATTTTGAACGTTCCCGCAACAAAGTGAGGTATTCAGTTTTCCAGCTGCGTCAAAACATATTGTGTACTACGAGAATCGTCTTCCAATGGTTGGTCAGCGATAGTTTGAATAGTGCTTAGTCAAACGGATCCACTAGCGAATTGAGTGGGCGTCCAGCCAAAAAGTGGCAGGAGTTAGTGCTTCTATAATCGGTTCCGATAATATAGGATACAGCGCCCTCGAATTCATCACCGCTTCCACCTGCGTAACTGCTGTTACCTCATAGTTGAGTGCCGTGCTGTTTGCGCACTTGGCCAGCAGCTGCTTCGCAACCTTCACTGCGCTCTCCCATAACTTTCAAAGTGCGGTGAGCGTGGTGGGATAAAATGAAATTTGACCCCTCGTTGACTGCACGTGTCGTTGATAAAAAGCGAATCCAGCCTTTCCCTGTCACCTTTCCGGTCCCCTTGATACAAGGTACCGTCACTGCCCTCAAAAAACTAACTTCGTCTTCCGACCTAGTTTCTCTTCAGTATTAAAACGTCACAGGTCTCATTTCTAAGCTTTAAATTTGGTGTATGGCTAGAACTTCTTTTGATTTGGATATAATTGAATTTTCAGTTAAATTGAACCATATTTGATTTTAAAGTTTTTTCGAACAATTTCATTGTGCATAGAAATGATCGGTCGACTCGAGGTAGTGTGCATCTGCCGGACTCTTACCAGATGGCTGTTAAGCGCCTTAAATGTTTAGAGGCAGAGATGTCAAAAGACCCACCACTGAAAAAGTTCATAATGAACACGTTGCACGACTACAAACAGAAGAGATATATCCGCCGGCTGAAGGAGAGTGAGTTAGTAGCTAACACAACATCGTGGTTTATTCCTACCCTTACAGTCACCAATCCGAACAAGAAAAAGACGCGCCTGGTATGGGATGCGGCTGCCAAAGTTAGTGGCATGTCGCTGAACGATTGTTTGCTGAAAGGTCCAGATACGCTAGCATCTTTGATGGGCGTGCTAATACGCTTCAGAGAGAGTATCCGGCGACATAAGGGAAATGTTTCATCAGGTCAAGGTGCGACGAGAAGACCAAGCGGCACAGAAGTCTCTCTGGTGTGATGGAGATTCGTCACGCTTCCCCGAAACGTACGTTATGCAAGTCATGACGACTGGCTGCAGTCGGTGGATGCATCAAACCAAATGATAAAGTAAGCTGAGACTGTAAAGAGGATTCATGCTAGTGGCGGTTTCGGATGCGCCGCTGGATATCAAATTCGAAGAAGACTGTGAGGAAGAGATTTTAAAAGAATCAGATGTGGACAGCTGGCGTTGGGTACCATGAGCTCAAAACGTGCCAGACAATAGCACGAAATGGACCAGAACGCCGGAAATTCATGGCTCAACTAGGTGGTTCAAAGACCACCATTTTTGTATCTAGAAGAATCGCAGAGGCCACACACGGAAATAGGCCCTGCAATAAACACGTTGTACCATGCAGAAGAATAACCCAATCACACGTCGTCCTGGAGATGCATCCTGCCGGATCTGCAGCGTTTCAGCAACCTAGTAATATTGAGAGCCGTACAGCTATGCGTACTGGATTTCCTACGGATTGTTACAAAGAAGATCAGATTGGACGGAGGACTGGATCTGCAGAAGGTGCTGCTCCTTAAACGAAGCAAAGATATGGATGTGATTTTTATCCGGATATGCCAAGAAGAGGAGCTCTATAGTGATGTTACCTGCTTAAGGTCGGGGCGCCGCTTAACCGATCGTAAAAGCCTGCTGATTAAGTGCTGCCCTTATATAGATGAATCGGGCATTCTTCGTATTAAGGGGCGGATACACAATATAGAAGGAGTTGAAGTCTGCGTAAAACGCCCGATAATTCTGCCAAGACGACATCGATTGACGTATCTGCTGGTTGAGTTTTATCACCGCAGATATCATCACCTGCACAACGAAATCGTCGTTAATAAACTGCATCAGCTGTACTGGGATTGTGGGATTGTGCCAATCGAACGATTATCGCCCTATACTCCACCGTTCACATATACTGGAGTGGATTACTTTGGTCCCTACGACATTGTTGTTGGACGGCGTCGCGAGAAGCGCTGGGTCGTGCTATTTACATGCCTCACGGTGCGCGTCGTTCACCTAGATATAGCTACGTCGCTGTCAACTGACTCATACTTATGCGTTCTGAAGTCTTTCGTGGCCAGACGCGGCTGCCCCCGCTGCATGCTGTCGGACAATGGCACAAATTTCAGAGGAGCTAGCAGAATATCAAAAGATAAAATTGAACGTATATCGCCGGCGCTGATCGAGCGGCAGTACCCAGAACTCGAGTTCACCTTTATCCCGCCAGGATCACCCCACATGGGAGGATCGTGGGAACGAATAGTAAATACTGTCGGAGATTCTGCCGTACTCAGGGCTACGAGACGAGGTGCTACGAGCAGCATTGGCTGACGTAGAAAGAGTGCTCAACTCAAGGCCGCTCACTTATGTTCCCTTGGACACATCTGGGTCCGAAGCCCTGACTTCAAATCATTTTCTTATGGGGCATTCAAGCGGATTGCGTGAGAGAGGCTTACGGGAGCAAGACGGAGCTAGCTTGGCACGAAGCTTCCGAGTCGCCAGTCAATTGGCTGACCAATTTTGGAAGAGATGGTTGCGCGAGTATCTGCCTACACTCACTAGACGTGCCAAGTGGTTTCAACCGCCGCTGAAACCAATATCAGTCGACGACATCGTCATAATAGTGGACGAAGGTGCCAAGCAAAATAATTGGACAAGAGGAATGGTCGTAGACGTGCACCGTTCAAAGGATGGCCAGGTCCGAAGCGCCGTGGTGCGAGCCGCCGATGGAATTATTACTCGCCCCGCCGTCAAGCTAGCTAAGCTTGACATTAAAGTTGGTAACACACTGCACGGACGTTCGTGAATTACGGGGTGGGGAAAGTTACGGGGCGAAGTGAAAATAGCTGTTGTCCCTAAGTCCTACTGGCTCAAGGTTCATTTCGTTTCGTGCTTGCAGCTGACCAGAAGTCAAAGAGAACAGAAGCAGGAATCAAAGTCTCCTAAACTTTTAAAATATAGGTTGTTAAATAATTGAAAGATAATAAAGATTTCAGCATATTATATCGTATCGTATCGTACGCAGCGAATTGAATCGAATCGTATAGCGCACAGCGAACCAAAGGAAATAGTTGTTTCCTTCGACGCCAGAAATCCCTGCGAAATACGCGCCCCGGCACGAGTCTCGGTGCCAACACTGCGATTAGTCTTTTTTTTTTTTGTAGAAAATAATGTTACTTTGATTTTACAATTATTAACTCTTAACATTTAAACATAGGAAGCAATATGGCTCGAACAAAAAGAAAACAGTGAATTTAAATCTAGAACATTATCTGTTTTTCAGCTAGAGTCCTCCACGAGCATTGACAATTATAATTCGGACGATTCTTTTTCCCAGCAAAAATGCACATCAGCTCCACTTCAACTCTTTTACTCACCAGAAAAACTGATTACAGTTCAATGTACAAAAAAATCGATCGACAATATCGATAGTCATTCAATTCAATTAACATGTTAAGGAAGGTAAGCAAAAATACTAAATAGCGTTGACGTCGTTACTAAATACTATATGTATTAACTTGTGGCGTTTAAGGAATGTACTTAATAGCTCTGTTATTGTTACTAAATACTATATCCCCGCCTTGTAAGCTCCTTCCAGGACATCATCTATTGTTGACTCCAGTGGCAAGTGGCAGATAAGCTTCCGATCTGTACATTACTCGCAGTTGTCCTCCATTTTGAACGTTCCCGCAACAAAGTGAGGTATTCAGTTTTCCAGCTGCGTCAAAACATATTGTGTACTACGAGAATCGTCTTCCAATGGTTGGTCAGCGATAGTTTGAATAGTGCTTAGTCAAACGGATCCACTAGCGAATTGAGTAGGCGTCCAACCAAAAAGTGGCAGGAGTTAGTGCTTCTATTATTGGTTCCGATGATAAAGAATACAGCGGCCTCGAATTCATCACCGCTTTCACCTGCGTAACTGCTGTTACCTCATAGTTGAGTGCCGTGCTGTTTGCGCACTTGGCCAGCAGCTGCTTCGCAACCTTCACTGCGGTCTCCCATAACTTTCAAAGTGCGGTGAGCGTGGTGGGATAAAATGAAATTTGACCCCTCGTTGACTGCACGGTTCGTTGATAAAAAGCGAATCCAGCGTTTCCCTGTCACCTTTCCGGTCCCCTCGATACAAGGTACCGTCACTGCCCTCAAAAAACTAACTTCGTCTTCCGACCTAGTTTCTCTTCAGTATTAAAACGTCACAGGTCTCATTTCTAAGCTTTAAATTTGGTGTATGGCTAGAACTTCTTTTGATTTGGATATAATTGAATTTCAGTTAAATTATACCATATTTGATTTTAAAGTTTTTTCGAACACTTTCATTGTGCATAGAAATGATCGGTCGGCTCGAGGTAGTGTGGTACTAATTGCCGGTAAAGCCACTCTCCAGTCGGCACCTTTTTGTTTTACTACGCCTACTGACACTGAGATTTTCTCAGTTGAGGTGACTTTTCCATCACGCCATATTTATATCACATGCTCCTATGTTCCTCCTTTTTCTGATGTTTAAGTTTATATGAAACATATTACTTGTATTAAAGAAGTTTCTACAATTATGCGTAATATTGACCTATTTATAGTGTTGGGTAGTTTTAATTAACCGAATATCTCTTGGTCATTATTCACTGCCGAAACGTATCTTACCCTCAGCAGAGCATGACTTTATTCTTGCTCCTTTATTTCCCATTCCTCTCTCCTTTTAAATATTCTTACTCTCCTGGGCCAGAAAATATTCCTAGTTGTTTACTCAATGAGTGTAGTCCTATCCCTTGAATCTTCTGTTTTC
Source organism: Drosophila borealis (assembly GCA_035045885.1). NCBI lineage: Eukaryota > Metazoa > Arthropoda > Insecta > Diptera > Drosophilidae > Drosophila > Drosophila borealis. The sequence goes on from JAWNOR010000195.1 coordinate 754,765, forward strand.
CTTTTCTTTGAAAAGAATCTCATATCATTCCTCTCCACAAAAAAGGTGGAAAATCGAATATAGAAAACTACAGGGGCATTGCAAATCTGTCCGCTATTCCTAAACTATTTGAATAAATAATCACTTAGAATTTGCAGCATTTCTGCCCCTGTTCAACACGGATTCTCAAAGAAACGGTCAACAACGACCAACCTGCTTGAATTAACTTCCTTGGTATATGATGCTTTCCTTTCTAAAATGCAAACTAGTGTCTTTTACACTCATTTTAGTAAGACGTTTGACTCTGTGCACCATGATCTTTTACTCTTTAAAGGACCCAATAAGTAATTCTGAGGCTGACTACCTCAAAACAGGTTCACGTTACTTCTGGTGTTCCTCAAGGTAGTCAACTTAGACCTTTACTCTTCATTCTTTTTATAAATGATCTCTCCTCGGTTACTGCCTCGCACCTGGTCTTCCGGTTGCAGTCCCATTACCTGATTGCCCAATGTGGAAGCCGAAAGCAAATTATGCAACATTGTACCGTATCGTGGGCCAATTTTCTGCAGTTGATGATCCAATATTTCTGCCGCAAGAAGGCGCATAATGATTGAGCCCCGGCATGTTAATTGCATGCTTTGTGTCAGTTTGCAGATCGGCCTTTAGCAATCGCCCACCTACGCGTTTAATCGAAATTCTTTACTCTTCTTGAATGAAGGGATTCAAGTATTACATTTTTGTAGACAAAATAGCTATTTTTATCTTTTATCCTAATGAATTCCTCACGCAGTTTTAAATTTTGCAAATTGTAAATAATATAGCGATGGCCTCCAGCCATTTCGTCTGCAGGTAGATCAGACTAATGATGCCCTATAATTTGCCGGTTTCTACCTCTACGCCACCTATAAACGTAGCTAAACTCGTTCGTCAATATACGTTCACCAATAACATCGTAAGTCTCCCTCGTCTCAAGGAAACTGACTGCAAGTGAAAACGTACAACAGGTATTGCTTTGTCGCTGCAGCGCCATTGCGCGTTAGCCCAGTCATCTAATGGATGCCTCAAAAAATCAGTGACCACCCACCATAAGGTTAGATTGATTAAGTCCGTTGGATACAATCCCCTGGGTACAATATCTGCCTGGTTTAATTTTGACTCTACTTTATACCAATCCTGTATACTTCATAACATTTCTATTTCAGCCAACTGGTTGGCTACGAATGATTTCCATCGGCTTGCATGCGATGACAACCAGCTGAGTAAAATTGTTGAGTCTGTAAAATATCGTGCCTGCGTAACCTTTAGATGAATTCAAGTGAGAACCTCGCCATTAAAAGTGATCCTTGCACCTCTAAGCGGAGCAGGGAATTCGTTAATTTCTAGGTGTGTGAGAATGTGATGCATGCTAAAGATCGCTGCCAGATTGTTAAAAGCAATCTTGGTGACTCTTTGGCCCCACCAACTCCTGTTTCAGCTTCAGCCCCACCTGTTCCGACTTTGACTGTTGTTGCCCGTCGTAGGCAACTTTTTGTTTCTCGACTTTCGTCTGCAAAGCGTTTGCAGTCTATATTGCTAGTTAATCTTCTGCTAGTGTGTCAATAACCAAATTAAATACATAAATAAATATATTTTACAGTATCATTTAAAATTTATGTTTCTCATGATTTGTTCCCAATCAGTTTGGCCTCCTCACATGACTGTTCACGAGTTTAAGCAAAACAGTACGCGCTCGTTTGCTTTGGTAATAATAAAAATAAATGTTTGGTCAAGTAACAGCAGAGACAACACCGACGGCTGCGGACATCATCCAACAGCAGAAAATAACAATCATAATTACAGCCTAAGAGCAAATAGTTTTTTTCGCGCTCTTTGTAAGCTGCTGCCCACTCTCTTTCTGCATTGCTTTGCTTTGCATTGACTCCCTCTGCCCTTCGCTCTAACCGGCGAGCGTCTTATTGGAGATTCGTTTCGTTCGCTTTACATATTGTCATAGTTTCAGTCTTTCGTTTGATCGCAACCTAGGCACAACTAATTCGAGTTGGCTGCCAAGCAACAATATAAAAACATAATCTCTACTAAGTGCCCTGCGCGGCAATAAATATATTCGAAAACAAATATACATAAGTGTTTAAATTTCGCTGCACACAAGCAGTTAGAATTAATTGGTTGCAAAAAGGCTTGCAACTACACATTTTGGTGACCCCGACGTGATCTCTTTTCTTATATTTTTCTTGTACTTCGCTCTTGTCATGTCAACGGACAGTTTATCAGTTCGGGCACAGCGGTCTGGTGAGCCGTTTGCTTGCGTATCTGCATATAGTTGGTTGTTATACATAAACGCCGTAGCAAATCCCCGTTAATCGTTGCGCGCTATAACCCGCTATACGCTATCTCGCCCGAACGAACACTTGTGCGATCAGACTTGTATTGTAGTTCGGCTGTGTGTACCTTGTTGTGCGCTACATTCATAATGTTTAATGAAGGTGCAAGTGCAAATGGAAATGATGAGGCGACATCAGCTAGTCAAGTGGCGGTTAAAACACAGGCTGCTGTTTTTAAAATAAAGATCAAGAATTTAAGTGATCGACTCAATAGATTGTCCTCGGAACTTGATCCCGCTCGACTCCGCGATGTTGATGACTACGAGCTGCAAGATTACATAAGCATGGCATCTGACTTGCAGGCGAAATTTGAGACAGTCTGTGATGGTTTGTTGGAGGTGGATCATGCCAGCGTTGAGGAGGATCTTCAGACAAGTTTCGAGTCAACTATTAGGCAGCTACGGCTGTCCCTTCAACGCGAGCGCGGAAATCGAAGCACGGTTCAGCAGATTCCGCATTGTTCCACCTTCAATTCAGCCGCAGCCGATGATTCGCGTTCTACCTTTGTTGTTCCAAACCACTCTCGATTGCCTCAACTTAAATTGCCGGAGTTTAGTGGAGGCTACACAGAATGGGCCGATTTCTCGAACCTGTTCACCACGGTCATTGACAAGGATCCGTATTTGACCAACATTGATAAACTCCAGCATCTACGGTCATGCCTTAAAGGAACAGCACTGGATACAATTCGCTCATTGGAAATTTCGGGAAATTTGGAAATTTTGGGTTTGAGAAAGGTGGACAAGGGCGCAACTGCACAGCTGCGCGAATTTTCAGATAAGCTCAACTCTCATCTACGTGCTTTAAAATCGATGGGCAGTGTGGAACAGATCGCCGGTTGCGTTATAGTACATACGTTGCTGCAAAAACTAGATAGCGTTACGCAGGCTAGCTGGGAGGATGATGCGCCGTTGGACGTCATACCATCATGCGAGCGGTGTACAACCTTCATAGAGAGGCGTTGCCAAAGGCTGGAAAATGCGGATCACGCTACGGCAATGTACACGCCTAGCTCCCAGGTGGGCCAGAACAACAGTAGTAGAAGAACGTTTGTAGTGACTAGGAATGGAACGAGTGCTTGTGTGTTTTGTGAAGTCGCAGGCCACTCTATTTTTAAATTTTTGTAATTCGCAAACTTATCGCCCTTGCTGCGCCTTCACGAAGCCAAGCGGCTTGCGCTGTGCCTAAACTGCCTGCAAAGGGGACATCAGCTGAGAGTCTGCGGCTTCAGCGTTTGCAGAGTTTGTGGAAGCAAACATCATAGCTTGTTGCATCTTGGCAACACAAGCAGTCACATCGCTGCTTCTAGCCCAAACAATGCTCAAGATACCGAAACTTATTCGTCATCCCAAAACACCTTGGCGGCACTTTTATCTTCGCCTCTCACTACCGCCCAGCATCTCAAGCACGATGTTGTCCTGCTTGCCACTGCCGTCATCAACGTGAAAAATCGCGCTGGCTCCTTGGTGCCCTGCCGTGCGTTGCTCGACTCTGGGTCGCAGTTGCACATCATCACCTCTCGTCTTGCTCATCAGCTCCAGCTGCCCAAATTCAAGTCAACAGCAATCGTCTCTGGCATTGGTGATGCAGCATTTGCGTCCGATGGTTTTTCGGTCAACATCAATGTCAAATCTCGAGTGTCGGAGTACTCCACATGCATCCCGGCCTTGATTGCACCATCCATCACCGATAATCAGCCTGGCTTCACTCTTGACCCTGCATCATAAAACATTCCATCAAATATACAACTAGCTGATCCTGAATTCTTTAAATCTCAGCAAATCGACATGTTGATTGCAGCCAGTCTGTTCTTTGATCTGCTATGCGTCGGCCAGATAAAACTAGCTGCTGGACTGCCGATATTGCAAAAGACTCGCCCTGGTTGGGTGGCTACGGGAGGTGCCTCACATGCAGGAAAATCATCATTCATGGCCATGAGATCAATGGTGAATCCAGATCTGCTGGTTGACTCGCATCTGCAGCCGAATACCCAGATTGATGAATTAATCCGTCGTTTTTGGGAATTGGAATGCTGCACAGAGCCTTAGTCCTTACCAAACAAGGAGGAACGCGACTGTGAGGCACACTTTCAGGCCAATTTTAAACGTCTGTCGACTGGCGACTATTCAGTTCGTTTACCGCTCCGACTAGGCATGTATCAGCTAGCTGACTCCTATCAACAGGCGCTTCATCGATTCCTGAACGTGGAAAGAAAACTGGACCGCAATCCAGTTTTGAAAACCCAGTATGCGGCATTCATCAAGGAATATCTTGACTTGGGTCATATGTCACTTGTTACCTTAGCTGCACTAGGCCAATGCAAGTGCTGAAGTAGGATAGCACTACAACCAAGCTAAGGGTCGTGTTTGATGGCTCGGCAGTTACTACCTCTGGACACTCGCTGAATGATGCACTGATGGCAGGTCCTACCATCCAACCGAAGCTGTTTTCGATACTAATGCGGTTTCGTACATTTGCAGTCGCCCTGACAGGCGATATATGCAAAATGTATCGATGCGGACGAGTCGAACCCGCAGACAGTTATTTTCAATGTACCTTGTGGCGTGAGTCTCAGCATCAGAAGATACAGATTTACAAATTAGACACCGTCACCTACGGCACAAAACCAGCATCGTTTCTCTCAGTGCGGGCTATGCACCAACTGGCCATGGATGAGCAGAAAACTTTCCCTATTGGCTCTGACATTGTTAAAAGAGATTTCTAAGTGGATGATCTCATTTCTGGTGGTAGCTGTGTTCAAGAAGCAATTGAGATATTGAAGCAAATATCTGGACTACTCGCCAAAGGGAACTTTAGGCTGCCAAAATGGTGTTCTAGCGACACAGCTGTACTCCAAAACATACCGGAAGACGATAGAGAAACGCTGCTTAAGTTTGACGATGGCAGTGACATCACGACAACGTTAGGCCTCGTTTGGGATCCCGCTTCAGACTGTTTCCTTTTCTCCTTCTCTCCACTGAGGTTGCCCTCCAGACTGACAAAACGGTCAATACTCTCCGCAAGTGCTCGCTTTTACGACCCCCTTGGTCTTGTTGGAGACAGCCTGGGTCAACTTCTGCGCTGATTTTGAGTACACTCAGCAATTCCAGTATCCCCGTCGAGCACTCTCATCAGACAGTACAGTGGAGATTCACAGATTTTGTGATGCCAGCCTAAGCGCTTATGGAGCATGCGTCTATACAGTCTCAAAGTGCCATGACTACACCAGCGTGCGTCTCTTATGCTCCAAATCGCGTGTCGCGCCTGTGAAAACCATCACGGTACCAAAGCTGGAACTCTGCGGAGCTGCATTACTGGCTAAACTTCTCAGCGAAATATGCCAAATGAAAGTGTTCGACTGTCGGTATTACTGTTGGTCAGACTCTGCCGTGACTTTGGCTTGGATTCGCAATGATGCTTCGAAATTCAATGTTTTCGTTGCCAACCGAGCCGAGTTTTCTCAGTAAGGGAAAGGAAGAGTGGCCTGCCTTCTGTGTACCTGTCGAATCCTTACCAGAACTTCGACACAAGGTACTCCTTGGAACTGCAGCGCAACCGGATCTCTCGATTGGTTGCAAGTTCATCAATTCGTTTTCCAAGCTGCAGCGGGTCTTTGCTTATGTTTACAAATTTGTAAATCGAATCCGAGGAGCTGAACTAACTGTTGACCACTTGCATCATGGCACACATTGGTTGCTGCGGTCAGTGCAAATGGCTACTCTTAGCGACGACTACAAGGCATTGAAGGAAGGCATGTCAAACCGTCTAGCTCAATGGCCTCTCTTGCACCATTCCTTGACGACTTCGGCCTACTCCGCATCGGTGGACGGCTGAAAAACTCGTCGTTGGACTTCTCAGCGCGACATCCGATTATATTGCCCCGTCAGCATCCTGTGACGCGAGCAATCATAGTTCACTTTCATAAACGAAACTTACACGCTTGACCTCGCGCTTTATTGTCTTCGATTCGGCTCCAGTACTGGCCCATTGGCGGTTGAAAAACAGTCTCCAGTATTGTTGCCAAATGCATAATCTGTTTTCGTGCCAAGCCACGATCGGCAGAGCATATAATGGCAGACCTACCAGCTGATCGTCTTGATACATCGTATCCCTTTATGGTCACTGGCGTTGATTACTGTGGACCATTTTACCACCAGTGGCCACCAGTGAAATGCTATATCAGTCTGTTCATATGCTTCGCTACAAAGGCGGTGCACTTAGAGCTTGTAAAGGATTTGTCCACAACATCGTTTCTAAACGCCCTAAAACGTTTCATCCTGACTCGCTCTCGACCTTCAAGGATCTGGTCTGACAATGCGACAAACTTCGTAGGTGCCAAGAACGAACTAGCAGATCTGAGCCGCCTGTTCCTGAGTGACGAGCATGTCAAGGCCGTTAACGAGTTTTGCCTAACCGACTCAATTGAGTGGTTGTTCATCCCTCCTCGCTCTCCGCACTTTGGCGGACTATGGGAAGCCGCTGTGAAGACTGCTAAGCACCACTTTTATCGATCTGTTTGCTCTTCCATTTTGGGTTTCGATTCGCTGCGCACGCTCGTCTGCCACATCACGGCAATTATTAATTCTCGACCATTACTTCCACTTTCAGAGCATCCAGGTGATCTTGACGTCTTGACACCCGCACACTTCCTGGGTACAGCGCCATCTTCATCATACATTGAGCCCGATCTAAGGCAGCTTAACTTCAATCGGCTTAATTATTTTCAGCGCGTCACATATCTCCAACAAGTATTCTGGGCCCGTTGGCGCGAAGAATATTTGACGCTTCTTCAACAGCATTCCAAATGGCGCACTCCTCAGCCTGGACTCTCCATTAACGATGTTGTCCTTGTAAAGGATGAGAATCTACCGCCGCTGAAGTGGCCACTCGCCAGAGTGCAAGAGCTGATCTCTGGATCTGATGGGGTATCCAGAGTTGCTGTGCTTCAAACTGCGATTGGAGTCATACGTAGAGCTGTACGAAAGCTGTGTTTGCTGCCAGAACATGATGATGTTGAAAGCCCTTGCCTTCCAACGAGGGGAGAATGTTTGGTCAAGTAACAGCAGAGACAACACCGACGGCTGTGGACATCATCCAACAGCAGAAAATAACAATCATAATTACAGCCTAAGAGCAAATCGTTTTTTTCGCGCTCTTTGTAAGCTGCTGCCCACTCTCTTTCTGCATTGCTTTGCTTTGCATTGACTCCCTCTGCCCTTCGGTCTAACCGGCGAGCGTCTTATTGGAGATTTGTTTCGTTCGCTTTACATATTGTCATAGTTTCAGTCTTTCGATTGATCGCAACCTAGGCACAACTAATTCGAGTTGGCTGCCAAGCAACAATATAAAAACATAATCTCTACTAAGTGCCCTGCGCGGCAATAAATATATTCGAAAACAAATATACACAAGTGTTTGAATTTCGCTGCACACAAGCAGTTAGAATTATTTGGTTGCAAAAAGGCTTGCAACTACACAATAAATAAAAAAAAAAGTCTTTTCCTTGGCAGGGTTTGAACTCGCAACTAACGGCATTCAAAAGCTACACCAGCCAAAAAAAAAAAAACAAATTCCTTCGGTAGGTCTCGAACTCGCAGCAGACCGCACTACCTGCCGCCGCCTCTACCCAAGTCTTAATGAGTAAAAAACAAATTAAAATAGCAGCACATAAAAACGATACTATCGCAATTGCAATGCTGTTGATAGAATTCAAAGAAGACTCTCAGGAATGTGTGTATACAGAAATTCTTGCAATTTGCGCTAGCTGCCGATAACACGCGGGCAGCCCAAACACATTTTCTTGTGTGTTTCTTACCCGATCTTGATATTAATTTCATCAGTAGATCTTATTGTACTTTTAAATATTAGTGTATTCTCACAATTGCATTTAAATTGTGGCTTCTATTGGTTGGCAGCATATGTAAATTGGTTTATTTACTTGATTTATGGCTTTACGGTGGTAGCGGGGAGGTGGTGATGAGTATAAAATGAAAGATACTTGATATATATTATTCTTTGCTAGAAGTTATATGTCTACTTTGCTCTTATTATTTACCCAATTTGCTCAAAAAACAGGATTTCGATATAGTTTCTTATCGATTACTTGGAAACGGGGCAAGTTATCAAATATCGGAAACAAACTCGATCTGCGCGGGCACTAAGGGGACCTACAGCAAACATTTCAAGTCCCTAGCTCTTATAGGTTCTGATATCCTTGCGTTCATACATACGGACGGAAGGACAGACGGACGGACGGACAGACAGACGGAAATGGCTAGATCGACTAGGCTGTTGATGCTGATCAACAATATATATACCTTATGGGGTCGGAGATGCTTTCTTCTGCCTGTTACATACATATGCACAAATACATTATACCCCATTCACCCATTTTTAATGGGTTCGGGGTATAAAAAGCGAAACCAGCCTTTCCCTGTCACCTTTCCGGTCCCCTCGATACAAGGTACCGTCACTGACCTAGTTTCTCTTCAGTATGGAAACGTCACAGGTCTCATTTCTAAGCTTACAATTTTTTGTATGGCTAGAAATTCTTTTGATTTGGATATAATTGCATTTTCAGTTATATTTAACCATTTGATTTTGAAGTTATTTCGAACAATTTCATTGGGCATAGAAATGATCGGTAGACTCGAGGTAGTGTGGTACTAATTGCCGTTAAAGCCACTCTCCAGTCAACACCTAGTTGCTAGTGCTAGTTGTTTACTCAATGCGTGTAGTCCTATCCCTTGAATCTTCTGTTTTCCTTCTCATTGAAAAGAATCTCATATCGTTCCTCTCCACAAGAAAGGTGGAAAATCGAATATAGAAAACTACAGGGGCATTGCAAATCTGTCCGCTATTCCCAAACTATTTGAATAAATAATCACTTTGAATTTGCAGCATATCTGTTCAAGGCGGATTTCTAAAGAAACGGTCAACAACGACCAACCTGCTTGAATTAACTTCCTTGGTATATGATGCTTTCCTTTCTAAAATGCAAACTAGTGTCTTTTACACTCACGTTTCAGACGTTTGACTCTGTGCACCATGATCTTTTACTCTTTAAAGGACCCAATAAGTAATTCTGAGGCTGACTACCTCAAAACAGGTTCACGTTACTTCTGGTGTTCCTCAAGGTAGTCACCTTAGACCTTTACTCTTCATTCTTTTTATAAATGATCTCTCCTCGGTTACTGCCTCGCACCTGGTCTTCCGGTTGCAGTCCCATTACCTGATTGCCCAATGTGGAAGCCGAAAGCAAATTATGCAACATTGTACCGTATCGTGGGCCAATTTTCTGCAGTTGATGATCCAATATTTCTGCCGCAAGAAGGCGCATAATGATTGAGCCCCGGCATGTTAATTGCATGCTTTGTGTCAGTTTGCAGATCGGCCTTTAGCAATCGCCCACCTACGCGTTTAATCGAAATTCTTTACTCTTCTTGAATGAAGGGATTCAAGTATTACATTTTTGTAGACAAAATAGCTATTTTTATCTTTTATCCTAATGAATTCCTCACGCAGTTTTAAATTTTGCAAATTGTAAATAATATAGCGATGGCCTCCAGCCATTTCGTCTGCAGGTAGATCAGACTAATGATGCCCTATAATTTGCCGGTTTCTACCTCTACGCCACCTATAAACGTAGCTAAACTCGTTCGTCAATATACGTTCACCAATAACATCGTAAGTCTCCCTCGTCTCAAGGAAACTGACTGCAAGTGAAAACGTACAACAGGTATTGCTTTGTCGCTGCAGCGCCATTGCGCGTTAGCCCAGTCATCTAATGGATGCCTCAAAAAATCAGTGACCACCCACCATAAGGTTAGATTGATTAAGTCCGTTGGATACAATCCCCTGGGTACAATATCTGCCTGGTTTAATTTTGACTCTACTTTATACCAATCCTGTATACTTCATAACATTTCTATTTCAGCCAACTGGTTGGCTACGAATGATTTCCATCGGCTTGCATGCGATGACAACCAGCTGAGTAAAATTGTTGAGTCTGTAAAATATCGTGCCTGCGTAACCTTTAGATGAATTCAAGTGAGAACCTCGCCATTAAAAGTGATCCTTGCACCTCTAAGCGGAGCAGGGAATTCGTTAATTTCTAGGTGTGTGAGAATGTGATGCATGCTAAAGATCGCTGCCAGATTGTTAAAAGCAATCTTGGTGACTCTTTGGCCCCACCAACTCCTGTTTCAGCTTCAGCCCCACCTGTTCCGACTTTGACTGTTGTTGCCCGTCGTAGGCAACTTTTTGTTTCTCGACTTTCGTCTGCAAAGCGTTTGCAGTCTATATTGCTAGTTAATCTTCTGCTAGTGTGTCAATAACCAAATTAAATATATAAATAAATATATTTTACATTTATGTTTCACATGATTTGTTCCCAATCAGTTTGGCCTCCTCACATGACTGTTCACGAGTTTAAGCAAAACAGTACGCGCTCGTTTGCTTTGGTAATAATAAAAATAAATGTTTGGTCAAGTAACAGCAGAGACAACACCGACGGCTGCGGACATCATCCAACAGCAGAAAATAACAATCATAATTACAGCCTAAGAGCAAATAGTTTTTTTTGCGCTCTTTGTAAGCTGCTGCCCACTCTCTTTCTGCATTGCTTTGCTTTGCATTGACTCCCTCTGCCCTTCGCTCTAACCGGCGAGCGTCTTATTGGAGATTTGTTTCGTTCGCTTTACATATTGTCATAGTTTCAGTCTTTCGTTTGATCGCAACCTAGGCACAACTAATTCGAGTTGGCTGCCAAGCAACGATATAAAAACATAATCTCTACTAAGTGCCCTGCGCGGCAATAAATATATTCGAAAACAAATATACATAAGTGTTTAAATTTCGCTGCACACAAGCAGTTAGAATTAATTGGTTGCAAAAAGGCTTGCAACTACACATTTTGGTGACCCCGACGTGATCTCTTTTCTTATATTTTTCTTGTACTTCGCTCTTGTCATGTCAACGGACAGTTTATCAGTTCGGGCTCAGCGGTGTGGTGAGCCGTTTGCTTGCGTATCTGCATACAGTTGGTTGTTATACATAAACGCCGTAGCAAATCCCCGTTAATCGTTGCGCGCTATAACCCGCTATACGCTGTCTCGCCCGAACGAACACTTGTGCGATCAGACTTGTATTGTAGTTCGGCTGTGTGAACCTTGTTGTGCGCTACATTCATAATGTTTTATGAAGGTGCAAGTGCAAATGGAAATGATGAGGCGACATCAGCTAGTCAAGTGGCGGTTAAAACACAGGCTGCTGTTTTTAAAATAAAGATCAAGAATTTAAGTGATCGACTCAATAGATTGTCCTCGGAACTTGATCCCGCTCGACTTCGCGATGTTGATGACTACGAGCTGCAAGATTACATAAGCATGGCATCTGACTTGCAGGCGAAATTTGAGACAGTCTGTGATGGTTTGTTGGAGGTGGATCATGCCAGCGTTGAGGAGGATCTTCAGACAAGTTTCGAGTCAACTATTAGGCAGCTACGGCTGCCGAAGCACGGTTCAGCAGATTCCGCATTGTTCCACCTTCAATTCAGCCGCAGCCGATGATTCGCGTTCTACCTCTGTTGTTCCAAACCACTCTCGATTGCCTCAACTTAAATTGCCGGAGTTTAGTGGAGGCTACACAGAATGGGCCGATTTCTCGAACCTGTTCACCACGGTCATTGACAAGGATCCGTATTTGACCAACATTGATAAACTCCAGCATCTACGGTCATGCCTGAAAGGAACAGCACTGGATACAATTCGCTCATTGGAAATTTCGGGAAATTTGGAAATTTTGGGTTTGAGAAAGGTGGACAAGGGCGCAACTGCACAGCTGCGCGAATTTTCAGATAAGCTCAACTCTCATCTACGTGCTTTAAAATCGATGGGCAGTGTGGAACAGATCGCCGGTTGCGTTATAGTACATACGTTGCTGCAAAAACTAGATAGCGTTACGCAGGCTAGCTGGGAGGATGATGCGCCGTTGGACGTCATACCATCATGCGAGCGGTGTACAACCTTCATAGAGAGGTGTTGCCAAAGGCTGGAAAATGCGGATCACGCTACGGCAATGTACACGCCTAGCTCCCAGGTGGGCCAGAACAACAGTAGTAGAAGAACGTTTGTAGTGACTAGGAATGGAACGAGTGCTTGTGTGTTTTGTGAAGTCGCAGGCCACTCTATTTTTAAATTTTTGTAATTCGCAAACTTATCGCCCTTGCTGCGCCTTCACGAAGCCAAGCGGCTTGCGCTGTGCCTAAACTGCCTGCAAAGGGGACATCAGCTGAGAGTCTGCGGCTTCAGCGTTTGCAGAGTTTGTGGAAGCAAACATCATAGCTTGTTGCATCTTGGCAACACAAGCAGTCACATCGCTGCTTCTAGCCCAAACAATGCTCAAGATACCGAAACTTATTCGTCATCCCAAAACACCTTGGCGGCACTTTTATCTTCGCCTCTCACTACCGCCCAGCATCTCAAGCACGATGTTGTCCTGCTTGCCACTGCCGTCATCAACGTGAAAAATCGCGCTGGCTCCTTGGTGCCCTGCCGTGCGTTGCTCGACTCTGGGTCGCAGTTGCACATCATCACCTCTCGTCTTGCTCATCAGCTCCAGCTGCCCAAATTCAAGTCAACAGCAATCGTCTCTGGCATTGGTGATGCAGCATTTGCGTCCGATGGTTTTTCGGTCAACATCAATGTCAAATCTCGAGTGTCGGAGTACTCCACATGCATCCCGGCCTTGATTGCACCATCCATCACCGATAATCAGCCTGGCTTCACTCTTGACCCTGCATCATAAAACATTCCATCAAATATACAACTAGCTGATCCTGAATTCTTTAAATCTCAGCAAATCGACATGTTGATTGCAGCCAGTCTGTTCTTTGATCTGCTATGCGTCGGCCAGATAAAACTAGCTGCTGGACTGCCGATATTGCAAAAGACTCGCCCTGGTTGGGTGGCTACGGGAGGTGCCTCACATGCAGGAAAATCATCATTCATGGCCATGAGATCAATGGTGAATCCAGATCTGCTGGTTGACTCGCATCTGCAGCCGAATACCCAGATTGATGAATTAATCCGTCGTTTTTGGGAATTGGAATGCTGCACCGAGCCTGAGTCCTTACCAAACAAGGAGGAACGCGACTGTGAGGCACACTTTCAGGCCAATTTTAAACGTCTGTCGACTGGCGACTATTCAGTTCGTTTACCGCTACGACTAGGCATGTATCCGCTGGGTGACTCCTATCAACAGGCGGTTCGTCGATTCCTGAACTTAGAAAGAAAACTAGACCGTAATCCACTATTGAAACCCCAGTATGCAGCATTTATCAAGGAGTATCTTGACTTGGGTCACATGTCACTTGTTACCTCAGCTGCACTGGGCCAATGCAAGTACTACCTGCCACATCACTGCGTGCTGAAGGAGGATAGCACTACAACCTAGCTAAGGGTCGTGTTTGATGGCTCGGCAGTTACTACCTCTGGACACTCGCTGAATGATGCACTGATGGCAGGTCCTACCATCCAACCGAAGCTGTTTTCGATACTGATGCGGTTTCGTACATTTGCAGTCGCCCTGACAGGCGATATATGCAATATGTATCGATGCGTACGAGTCGAACCCGCAGACAGTTATTTTCAATGTATCTTGTGGCGTGAGTCTCAGCATCAGAAGATACAGATTTACAAATTAGACACCGTCACCTACGGCACAAAACCAACAACGTTTCCCTCAGTGCGAGCTATGCAACAACTGGCCATGGATGAGCAGAAAACTTTCCCTATTGGCTCTGACATTGTTAAAAGAGATTTCTACGTGGATGATCTCATTTCTGGTGGTAGCTGTGTTCAAGAAGCAATTGAGATATTGAAGCAAATATCGGGACTACTCGCCAAGTGGAACTTTAGGCTGCGAAAATGGTGTTCTAGCGACACAGCTATACTCCAAAACCTACCGGAAGACGATAGAGAAACGCTGCTTAAGTTTGACGATGGCAGTGACATCACGACAACGTTAGGCCTCGTTTGGGATCCCGCTTCAGACTGTTTCCTTTTCTCCTTCTCTCCACTGAGGTTGCCCTCCAGACTGACAAAACGGTCAATACTCTCCGCAATTGCTCGCTTTTACGACCCCCTTGGTCTTGTTGGTCCCGTAATAACAAAATCGAAAATTTTTATGCAGGATCTCTGGAGAGAAAAGCTGGACTGGGATGAGAGCCTGCCCGTACACTTAAGCACAGCCTGGGTCAACTTCTGCGCTGATTTTGAGTATACTCAGCAATTCCAGTATCCCCGTCGAGCACTCTCATCAGACAGTACAGTGGAGATTCACGGATTTTGTGATGCCAGCCTAAGCGCTTAAGGAGCATGCGTCTATACAGTCTCAAAGTGCCATGGCAACACCAGCGTGCGTCTCTTATGCTCCAAATCGCGTGTCGCGCCTGTGAAAACCATCACGGTACCAAAGCTGGAACTCTGCGGAGCTGCATTACTGGCTAAACTTCTCAGCGAAATATGCCAAATGAAAGTGTTCGACTGTCGGTATTACTGTCGGTCAGACTCTGCCGTGACTTTGGCTTGGATTCGCAATGATGCTTCGAAATTCAATGTTTTCGTTGCCAACCGAGTCGCAGCCATCCAAGAGCTCATCACTGGAATGGAATGGCATCATATTCCCACTGAGTTAAACCCGGCGGATATAATTTCACGAGGAGCGCTGCCTAGTGAGCTCTTCCGGTCTCCATTATGGGCCCATGGTTCGAGTTTTCTCAGTAAGGGAAAGGAAGAGTGGCCTGCCTTCTGTGTACCTGTCGAATCCTTACCAGAACTTCGACACAAGGTACTGCTTGGAACTGCAGCGCAACCGGATCTCTCGATTGGTTGCAAGTTCATCAATTCGTTTTCCAAGCTGCAGCGGGTCTTTGCTTATGTTTACAAATTTGTAAATCGAATCCGAGGAGCTGAACTAACTGTTGACCACTTGCATCATGGCACACATTGGTTGCTGCGGTCAGTGCAAATGGCTACTCTTAGCGACGACTACAAGGCATTGAAGGAAGGAAGGCATGTCAAACCGTCTAGCTCAATGGCCTCTCTTGCACCATTCCTTGACGACTTCGGCCTACTCCGCATCGGTGGACGGCTGAAAAACTCGTCGTTGGACTTCTCAGCGCGACATCCGATTATATTGCCCCGTCAGCATCCTGTGACGCGAGCAATCATAGTTCACTTTCATAAACGAAACTTACACGCTTGACCTCGCGCTTTATTGTCTTCGATTCGGCTCCAGTACTGGCCCATTGGCGGTTAAAAAACAGTCTCCAGTATTGTTGCCAAATGCATAATCTGTTTTCGTGCCAAGCCACGATCGGCAGAGCATATAATGGCAGACCTACCAGCTGATCGTCTTGATACATCGTATCCCTTTATGGTCACTGGCGTTGATTACTGTGGACCATTTTACCACCAGTGGCCACCAGTGAAATGCTATATCAGTCGGTTCATATGCTTCGCTACAAAGGCGGTGCACTTGGAGCTTGTAAAGGACTTGTCCACAACATCGTTTCATAATTTTCTACCGATTCATATTTAATTTTCGCGCTGTTTATATAGCGTTTTCAAATGTTGTATTAAGTTCCAGTTATTATTATTCCCGGTTCTCGTTTCTGGTTTGGAACTGTTTTTCAACTGTTTTTTCCTCTGTTAGTAACCTGAATTATATTTTTACTTCTAACTTGGCTTGTAATAAGATCGTATTGTTTTCTTCTGAGTGACTTATCGGAATATTAATTTTGGTGTGGAAATTATTGAGTCTCTCCGAACCAGCTATGATTTGATTGGAAATCTTTTTTAAAAAAATCGAACTTTCATTTACTCCATGGAAACCAAGAAAATCTTCGATTCTAAGACCTAGATTTGTCGAACCCAATGACTGTAATGTTCCTTGCCCAATGCCTGTTAAGCTTGTTATTTGGTATTTGTTTAGAAAATTTGAATTGATTTTTAAAAAGCTTTATGTATTAGTAGGGGCTGCGTTTGTTTCATAGTTTTCTACCGATTCATATTTAATTTTTGCGCTGTTTATATAGCGTTTTCAAATGTTGTATTAACTACCAGTTATTATTATTCCCGGTTCTCGTTTCTGGTTTGGAACATCAACTGTTTTTTCCTCTGTTAGTAACCTGAATTGTAGTATTACTTCTGACTTGGCTTGTAATAACATCGTATTGTTTTCTTCTGAGTGTACTATCGGAATATTAATTTTGGTACGGAAATTAATTAGTCTCTCCGAACCATCCTTGATTAGATTGGAAATCTTTTTTAAAATAAATCTAACTTTCATTTACTCCATGGAAACCAAGAAAATCTTCGATTCTAAGACCTAGATTTGACGAACCTAATGACTGTAATGTTCCTTGCCCAATGCCTGTTAAGCTTGTTATTTGGTATTTGTTTAGAAAATTTGAATTGATTTTTAAAAAGCTTAGAGGTGATATATCTCTGTATCTGTACTTTTCTAAAATTTACTAAACTAACTAAAACTAACCGATTGTATAGTTCGCACATTTCGGTTGATGGTGTTTATATTTCGTTTGCTTTGGTTTTGGGCACCGCGTTGGTTGCCGCCACCGCGATAATAGTTGTAGCCTCTGCCTTTGTTATTGCCACGGGCTAGACGATTGCGACTGTCAATATAGCTACCAGTTATTTCTGTGCACTTATTTATAAATTTGTATATAGGGTCATTCAAGCTTGTAAATTGACCAGTCTTCATAATAAGCTTGATCTTATTAAGTGCGCTATTTTTTATCATTGTATTAACTGTTTGTGTTTCGAATATTTTATCGCTACTTCTAGCGTCAGCGAGGTATACAACTTGGAGGGTTTCTGTCAATTGCTTCATTGGTGTATAAGTAATCACCAATAATCTTGGCGAGTATTTGGGTTGTTGATTATTTGATTAATGGCAGTCAGCGTGACTTGCCAAAAATAATAACACGGTGGTTATTGATTTTAATTTACCGATCATCTCAGCACAGCATGACTTTATAGATATCATACTAGACCTTTCCTCGTTTCAAAGAAATTCAATTTCTAATCATTTAAAGAGAACTTTTGATCTGGTATTTGTCAACGACTACCTTATTGCTAATGTGTCCAGGTCCCCTCCTTTATCTCTTCCTGAGGATGTATATGTCGGAGAATGTTCTTCATTTTAGGGATCATCCGCGACTAACTTGTGAACTAAGCGCTTCCTTGGGCGTGACAATGTGTTGCATCAATGAGATTTGTTTCAAGACAAATTGCACAATGCCAACATTCCACTTCGCGTGTATACCACACACATACAGTGACACTCGCCTTCCAGGCGCAAGCACTATATTTCTCTCTCTTTCTCTAACTCACTGTCACGCCTAGGCTGCGCTGGACAGAGAACTCTGCCAGGCTCGCAATAATGAACGGCACAAAGCAATGCAGAAAATATCAGTATAGAATGGAAGAAACACCCTAAACTCCATCTTAGATGCTG
The DNA here is from genome assembly GCA_035045885.1 of Drosophila borealis. Lineage (NCBI taxonomy): Eukaryota > Metazoa > Arthropoda > Insecta > Diptera > Drosophilidae > Drosophila > Drosophila borealis. Next base: position 772,665 of record JAWNOR010000195.1, read on the forward strand.
GTATTCCTAATTCAATTTCCTCAATTGCTTCTTCAAAGCCACCCCGGTTCCCTCCTAGATTATCAAACCTACAAAATATTAAGTCTTAATATTTTAAATCGTTTAATGAGTCTGGTTCTAGTATTGACTTGGCTAAATATTCCATAGCCAAGTCAAACTTCTTTCTTCTTAATTCTTAGTGCTATGAGAATTATCTTTCTTGTTGCAAAAAGCAATTTGCCCAAAATCCGAGACAGTTTTATAATATTGTATACTTGTAGCGTAAATCTTCAAGTTTGCCATCTTCCTTTTCTCTCGGAACAGATAAAGCCAGCAATAATTCTGATTCTGCTTATCTCTTTGCTTACTTTTTCCAATCAACTTACTCTTCCGTCTGTCCTAATAATAATTCTTAACATTACAATATTACTCCATTGCTAAAGCGTTTTAATCTATCTCTCGAATCGTTTGTCTTTCCATCTTTTTGGAAAGAATCCTGTATCATTCCTCTCTACAAGAAAGGTGGAGAGTCTGATATACAAATTTACTTATTATTCTTTCTTATTAGGGCGTTTTCAATTATTTGGTCCATCCATGAAATTATCGCTCATTATAGGCTAACCTATAATGGCGAAATCTAGTCATCGTCTCATAAAGATGGGGTTGCAAGGTTGGCCACAAAAGCTTGGTATCGTTCAGTGTGACGCCGTTACTGGACTTGCCAAAAGCGTCAAATACGATGCGCAATTTTGTCACCATACTTATCGGCCTGAGCACATGATGGTGAGGCATATAGTACAAAAACGTCCTTTACCCGTGCGGCCTCTACTCTTTCCAAATAGACCAGATTTGTGTATTCTTCAATAAATTCGGAATGTTGTTTCTGTAGAGAGGGATTGCGAATCAACTTCTTTTCAAAATTTAAAAATCTAGTAAGGGCAATCTGGTAAGTATCACCTAGAACTTTCTTAGGACTTTTAAATGGAAGTGCTACAGTTAAATGGCTATCTTCAGATTGTGTAACATCACAAGAAAGCTGTTATAATAATAATAACAGCAATAATAAGCTTGAAGAATAAAGAACCTCCCAATAGCACAACCATTCTTGGAGAACCATTCAAATGTCGGATCCCCAAGTGTTACTCCTTTGGGTGGTTATCAATTCTAACCTAGAAGGGAACTTGTCGGATAATACTGTGTATATTCGGTAAACACACAAAAATTGTCCGTGGCTGCAAGCCTTGTCACTCTAGATTTGCATTGCCGATCCCACTGAGTCGCATACTTGATTCACGCATTTTTAGATTCAAACTCGAAACTAATTGAAATTTTAATAAGTTTATATAAATTTAAATAAAAACTAGTGGCTTTAAAAGACGAGCATTTCATGCGCTGCGTGCTGATCGGTTAGTTATTATTCGATAATTCACAATTTCATCAGCTTCTTAAGCCTACATTTAGCTACGGCGGCGAAGCGAAGCGGATTCGCTTCCAGAGCTACGTATTTGTCTTGAGCACCACTGAATTCAGGGACTGAATTATTATGTCCAGCGGAACTTCGCACGTTATAATTGGGTCTACCTATATTCTTTGATAAACTTCTACCTACGGCGTTTCTAGACGCAGGCTGTTCATTTGATCATTCATAGCATTGATCTGGGTATTGAACTCTTCCCTTAGCCTTGTCTCCGGCTGGACCAAGGCTTGGTAGATAGCGCCAGCTACTAAAGCTTGCATCTGGATAGCGTCCATGTCTGTTGTACTGTCTCGCGTCGGGGTAGTGTTACCTGGTTCTATATCCCACCCGTCGTCACTGTGGTACTCTACTTTTACTTCTTTGTAAATACCTGACCAACTCATCAGCATAAACGCAAAAATAAAGTCAATAAACCTGACCTTTTACATACGTGTTTGCTGTGTTATGGCCGATATTGAATAATCGGCATAAGGCATAAACTTTGTGTTTATTTCCTAATAATATTGCCGAGTAAACACAATCGGCGTAAACAGAAAATTAATTAATTGTATTATTATTAATTCAACTAAAAAAACGAAATAAAGTTTAAAACACATTCGCCGATTTTATTTTATTTTTGAATCCTTCAATTTTGTTCTATATAAAATTCAGTAGGCTGAAGGGTTGGGCTTGTTGGGCGCCAATTTAGTAGTCCTGTCCGCGATGCTCCAGTTATGGGTGTCGAAAACTTTCTCTTTATAAGTGATGGGCTCTCAATGGATATTGAATTTCGATTGCACATTGTAAAGTGCTGGCCTTGTGGCTCAGGAATAAAATGAGTAAACTAAGCAAGAGACACAAATATTCCTAAGTTGCAAAGCTACAGCCGGCAAGCCGACTCAGCATAAGTAATAACGCTGCTCTTGCGACACATGCAAGGTATCAGGTTACCGCCGCTAAGCGTTGCGATCCATCAGGGCGCTGAACTGAAGCAATCGCTGCATCAGCACAATGCGTGCCACTGTAAGCTAATGCATAGTTGGTTTATACAATACTAAACTGATATGTGCGAGGGGCACTCGTTAACTTATGTACTATTCAAGAAGCTACATGTCAAATGCTGACTCTGGATCCTAAAACATAAGAGAGTTGCTCAAAAAACAGGATTTCGATATTGATTCTTATCGACTACTTGGAAACGGGGCAAGATATCGAATAACGGAAACAAACTCGTTCTGCGCGGGCACTAAGAGGATCTACAGATAAAATTTCAGTCTCTAGCTCCTATAGGTTCTGAGATCCTTGTTTATACCCAAGAACAGACGAACGGACAGACAGACGGACATGGCAAGACCGACTCGACTTGTGATGCTGATTAAGAATATATATACTTTATAGGGTCGGAGATACTTCCTTCTGCCTGTTACATACGTTTGCACAAATACATAATGCCCTTATTTTCCTTTTTCAATGGGTTCAGGGTATAAAAATATACGATTGTCGACCAGAAATTAATTAATGCATAGCTTCTCAAAAACCCCGAGATCTACAAACATACATATGTTTGTGTTGTGTAGAGCCAGAGATATTTTTTTCAATTGTGTGCCCTTCGTGCCTGTGGTAGCAAACGGCACACACATTCAAATGCTCTATCATGTATTTCTTGGTCCACTCAGGCATAATGAGAAGAATCTGATCTATTTTCATTAAATAAAAACTTAAATGACCCAAATGAATTTATTTATTTATATTTTATCTTCTAATATTTTTGTGTTTACGTGGGGACTTATTTTGCTTAAAATCAAAAAAAAAAAAAAAACTAAGTCGTATTTCTGCAAGGGTAAATAATCGTCGGCTTGTCGAATAATTCTAAGAAAAGACCAGAAATTGAACATTTTCAAATATTGCGACTTGCTACTTGTGCATACGCACACTTTCGAGGGAGCAGTTGGGTGACATTATTAATTGTCCATGCTTGTTGTAAGGGTAAGGGTACCTGAACGCACGCGTGTAGGCATGATAAGTTTTTGGGCCTGCCAAGCACACACACTTACACACTTTTCTATATGGATGGAAGCGTTTATGCGTTTGTGTGTCTGTTGGTTGGGTCGATGCAAATTTGACATGATTTGATGTTTTTGGCATTTCTGAATTTTGAGCTCTACACACGCTCTTTGATATGAAAAAAATTGATTTTTTAATGCATTTTTTGACATTGTAAAAATTTTGGGTTAAAGAATGTCCAGCATGCGTCTGGATCCATATAAAAGAGTAAGCGAGCGACACGTGCGGTTCACCTGTTTTAATAGAGTGTTCACACACTTCTGCCTTTTGCGGCTGCAAGCCCACCTCAGGCATGCCAAAAAAATAAGACCGTACCCGTCGCCCAAATGTACGTACATTGATTAAAATATCTCTGTCTCACGACAAACCTTTAATCGGCTCATTTGCACACATTTGTGTGTGTGTGTGTGTGTGTGTGTGTAGAGCTCGAAATTCAGAAATGCCAAAAACTTCAAATCTACAAATTTGCATCGAACAGGCAGGCAACCAACAGACACACAAACGCACAAATGATGCAATCCATATAGAAAAGTGTGTAAGTGTTCGTGCTTAGCCGGCCCAAAAAGTTATCATGCGACGTTCAGGTACCCTTACCAACAACAAGCATGAAATCAGCAACTTTATATGAACAGGCTAAACCCTTTTATAATATTATGCACAGCTAGCAAGTCGCAAAATTTGAAACTGTTCAATTTTTGGTCTTTTCTTAGAATTCTTCGACAAGCCGACGACGATTTACCCTTGCAGAAATACGACTTAGTTATTTTTTTATTTTAAGCAAAATAGGTCCCTCAGTAAACAAAAAAATTAGAATATAAAATATAAGTATTTCATTTAGGTCATCCAAGTTTTTATTTAATGAAAATAGATCACATTCTTGTCATTATGCCTGACCGGACCAATAAATATATTATAGAGCATTTGAATGTGTGCGCAGTTTGCTACCATAGGCACAAAGGGCACACAATTGAAGAAAATATCTCTGGCTCACGACAAACGCCTTGATCTACTTGTGGGCACATCCACACAACGCAAACATATGTATGTTTGTAAATCTCGGGGTTTTTGAGAAGCTATGCAGGAAGAAGGAGATGCACACAAGCGCGCAAAGCAATGAGTGGGAGCGAGGCAAGCTCTGCACATGCATTCACACATACATATGTATTTGGGCTGTAAGGATTTAAAAGTAACTTGCATATATTAAGAAATAGCATCAGCCGCAGCGACGTTGTGCGCTGAGCGAGATGCGGTTTCATACTGAACGTTCGGCTTTCGAGGCGGGCGTTCGGCTGCCACTCTCAGCAATCTTACTCTATCTGAGCACACTAAAACGGGCACCCAAGGGGCTCAGTCGTTGCGATTTATCGTAACCCGATTATTCTTATGTTTGACATATCTACGCATTGTATTGTTAGTGATTTTTAGGCATTTTTGCCTGAGCGGACACATCCACACACACGCATTTAAACGATACCTAGACATAAAGAGAGCACTGAGAGTAAGTGCGAGCGAGATAAAAATAAACAGCGATGCCGTTCTATCGCACAAATCATATGGAAGAGAGTAAGCTAAAGCAGTTTTTTAGTGCCCACATTTCTAGTACGGCATTCCCATCTATATGTTCTTTGGTTTGTGGTATTAGCAATATTCATAATATTCATTGTCATCTATATTGTATACAAAATTAAATCCAAACTCTAGAAAAGATTTTACAAAATTACGACTACAAATAGGCAAAATTAACGAGGGTGTTCTCGAAAGCAAATTCAGCTGCTACAAAATATACATAATTGCTTTTTGTACCCGCTCACGAGGGTTACTCAATGTGAGCATGGCGCAGAGAATACATTTATAATTGATCCAGCAAGCCCATCAAATTAACATTAATTTTTGTCAACGTAGCATAAGCATGGTTGGTCCGGCGAGCCCTATCACCAGCTGCAGAAAAATTTGCCTACTAAGTAAAACTCTATATCATATTACATACGCCATTGGCAAAAGACAGAGGTTTCATGCTTACAAGTTTCTTTCGCTTTAGGTAGTTCTTAAGATTGTATTGAAAGGAGCACATCGCTGCAATACAAATTATAGTTTTATTTGTACATCGAATTGAATTCTTTATTGTGAATATGAAGATTAAAAAAAATATTACCGCATGCAGCACTTTGCATATTATATTGTTGTATGTATATACATATGTATGACGTACAGGGATAAAAGGCGGTCGTTTTGAATAACTTCTAATAGAAATTTTAATATTTACATTCACATTATATAAAAATTTTAAATTATCAGTTTCTTAAACTCTATGCATTTAAATGGCTTGCAATTATTGTAAACAAAACATATTTTTAATTTGGTTACATACCTTTCTAAAGGACAAGTCTGCCATCAACACTGAGGCTGACTCGTTGCTGCCATCAATTTTAAGTATCTGCTGGCAAGTGTTATGACACATGTCCATTTTCTTCGATTCCATTTGGAGCTCTGCCAGAGTGACTAAAATCTCAAGATCATTTGGAGTGTATTTAATGCAATCCTCAAAAAGATTGAATGCTAGTTCGCTGCCATTCAACTTAATTGACTGTTGGGCGATTAAAATACATATCCTGAAATAAATGTTTACTCTATTAATTGAATATATTAACACTGTATTTATTATTAGCCGGTATTACCCGGCCTTTCTCATCTCAAGGGTTGGATTGACCGTTCAATTTTAAGCTTTTCAAAGTCGGGAATTTGGTGGACAAGTAATAGGCGAGCAGCATTCTAATTGTTTAATGGTCGAGCTAAAACCTCACACAATCACACAAAGTTTTTGTTCATCAGCATAGATGTGGACTGACCTCAGTTAGTGCATGATTGACTTTCCCAAATTTATTGGATAAGTATGAAAGGCAGTTTTGGCGGAGCACAACGGAATGCATATTATGTTTAATGGTTGCTCCCTGATCAGTATTAGTATCGATAGTAAGTGCTATAAGTAACTGACGTGACACTGACTGACACTCTTACAGATTTCCGCCTGCCTTCAGTAAGCCTGGGCGGCACTTATCTGAATAGTTTAATTATACCCTGAACCCATTAAAAATGGGTAAAAATGTATTTGTGCAAATGTATGTAACAGGCAGAAGAAAGCATTTCTGACCCCATAAAGTATATACATATATTTTTAAAAGGCATTAATTCCCGAATCGATCTAGCCATGTCAGCATATCTGTCCGTCTATCTGTCCGTATGTATGAACGCAAGGATCTCAGAACCTATAAGAGCTAGAGACTGAAATTTGGTTTGTAGGTCCTCCTAGTGCCCGCGCAGATCAAGTTTGTTTTGCGATACTCGATAACTTTCCCCGTTTACAAGTAATCGATACAAATCGATAGCGAAATTCTGCTTTTTGAGCAATTTCGGTAAATAATATGAGCTAGAGTCACCAAACTTGACATGTAGCTTCAAGAATAGTATATATATATCAAGTATCTTAATTTTATACCTAACGCCACCTCCCCGCTACCACCACAAAGCTATAAATCATGTTAATTATCCAACTTGTGTTGCCCCTCAATTTAAGCCACAATTGATATGCAATTTACTTTTTGAAAATACACAAATATTCTATATTCTATTCTACAATAATATGCACTGTCGAAAATTTCATTAAGACCGGTTAAGAAGCACAATAGTTATGTGCGCACATGTTAGCAGCAGCTAGCGCATATTCCAAGAAATTGTGTATACACACATTCATACACACATTCATGCGCGTCTGCTTTGCTTTCTATCAACAGGATTGCAATTGCGATTGTATTGTTTTTGATTTGGCTCTTGAGTAGAGACGGCGGCAAGTAGTGCGGTCTGTTGCAAGTTCGAACTCTACCGGGAAAAATTATTTTTTTTGGCTAGTGTGGCTGTTTAGTAGAGGCGGCAGCAAGGAATGCGGTCAGCTGCGAGTTCGAACCCTGCCAAGGGAACCTTTTTTTTAAATTATCTTTATTACTACTAAAGCAAGCGAGCGCATAGCGCGAGCTACATTTGGTGTTGGAATAAGAGGGTTCAGGGTATCCCCTAGTCGGGAGCTCCCGACTAGAACCTCTTACTTGTTTTAAAAGTAAACTAAGCTGATAAGCTTTGTACGTACGCTTGGCGATCATCATGCAATAGCCCACTTATAATAGGTTGACTTATATTTTTGCACAGTGTATGCTAGAGAGAAAACCTTGTCTAAGCCAATGGCGTACAACGACTAACATATATTTGCAAATGTGAATTATGCATGAATAATTACATCAAGTAGTATTAATATGTTGTTATTGACTGCTTTGTACTGTTAAGATGTTACTGTTAGACAGAACAGTGGCATTGCTCAAACAAAAGAACGAACAGAGAACACAAATTCAACGAAATAAAGTTTTCGATAAAAAGCGAAACCGAATCTGCTTCGTTCTTTACTATTTTTTTTTTTTTTTTGAGTGCAGACCTCATTGAAAATTTGTGTTGACTGTTATTTGCGACCTCTGGAAATAATAGAATCAAGAATTCTTAATGCGAGTGAGCCTCATGAGTGCTTGCGACCATTTTGTTATGGCCACAGAGAGAGAAAGACTGCTGAGAGTGGATGCCGAACGCCGAGCCTCGAGATTCGAATCATCAGTACCAAGCCATATCTCGCTCAATGCACAACGTCGCTGCGGTTGATATTTTTTCATAATATATGTAGGAATAATGTATTTCAGAAGCAGTGCGCCTTTTGAATGTGTGAACAGAACTGAACTTAAGAACTAGAAGCCACAACGGCTGGTGCATGAAAATAATTAGAATGTAGCTTTTGCAACAGCAGTTGGCAAGCCGACTAAGCATAAACGATACCGATTCTCTTGCGACACAGGCAAGCACTCAGTTTACCGACGCTAACCCTTTCGGTCAGAGCACTGGCCACCAAGAATCCGCTGTGTCAGCATCATGCGCGCACCTGTTGGCAAATGTTCGGGTTGACAACAAAGTGTCAAACTGTTGCGCGCGAAGGGGCATTTGTTAACTACTCCCCCTTTTGAAACATGGGCGTCCTCGTCCATCTTAAAGCTCTCGACGACCTTCTGAATCTTCTTTGAAGCTCGCTTTCTCCTAAGTCGTTGAACGATGAGGGCACTGAACGCAAGGCTGAGTCCAAGTGCCGCAGCGCACCACGTCTTGGGCGATCCCACGGGGTCCATCCTTTCTTGCAATCCTCGGATGGTATTAAGGTTTTCAAAATTCATCCTGTGCAGGAGTGGCAAACAAAGGATCGGCTCGTGGCTTATGATGTTGAGTAAAGGGGAAGCCGCAATACCCGGCATCTTACTTAAGGCCTCGCACTGGTTGTTGTACTTGGCGCTGTTGACCATGGCCGAACGCTCAAATGTTATCAGATAAGACCGGTTTGTTGATACTTCCGACCGTTCATCTGTACTGACCCTTGCGGGGGTCTCATTTACCACTATGATGCCATCATCTATAACAGTGATTGGTTTCAAGTGGCTCGGCTGAGTGCGACAGTGTCCACCCGTCCACCCAGAATGTAGGCTGCGTGCGCAAGTGTCGTGATAAGACAATTTTCAGATTGATGCGTATGTGGTTGCATCACAACTGGTGACTGCCAGAATTTCGCTGTTGCACTCGTCTACGATGTCGTCCTGTAGTTAGTACTTCGTGTCCATGTGACACAGGCAAAATGGTAACTTTTCTACAGACGGACTTAATTTTTGGATAATTGATTATAATAAGAACGATTCTTTCTGTTGGAAGACCTTTACAGAAGAGGGCTCCAATAGGCTAACTAAGGGTATCTCTGTGGGTACTCAGATAATACGGCTTCTAAGTCATTGTGATCTAGGATCGTAGGATTTATAATGCTGGACTTCGCAAGTGTAATAGTAAGCATCAGGTTCTGAATCTCAGTTATCAGCATTCTGTTTCTTGTTAACAGCGCTTCATATAGATGTGGAGTGTCAAACAACTCGCTAATTTTCGCCTTTATTATTTTGTTTACGGTATCCGTAAGCAGGTTTATTTGCTTCTGGGTTTCCGTATTTATTACTACCTGCATATAATTTGACGCGAACAACTTTGATTCCGTCATCCCAATCATATCTAAATCTGCGGGATCTGGTGTGCCGGCTACAAGCTTGAGTGCCCTGCCCAGAAAATCTAAACTCTTGGCGATTCTGTGATGCACCCTTAAGACGGACAACAGGCACCTAGCATGGTCTAAATCCACATCTGGTAATTAACGCTTGTGGAATTGCGGAAAAGTCTCGGACAGTTTGCCTGTTTCGTTTATTGCGGCGAACTCCGTTAGATTACTACAATGTCTAACGTAGCATCTCTGCTCCCATACTAGTATATCACCTTCAACTATCGGTATGTACGTGGAGTGAGAATAGTCAGTGATCCGAGCATTTGCTCCTGCTAGAAGGACATTAATCAAGCCGATAACCCTATAGGAAAAAATTGAATAAAAACTTTTTTGGGAGCTAGAAACCTATTGGGAGTAAGAAGACTAACTCTAGCTAAGGTTGTTCTTATGCACTACACTCCCTTTAATAAAAACAGACTTTCCCAGGTCTGCTTGTACAACGCTCTGTACATAAAGGGGCTGGCTTGTTCCCTAGCCCCCTATTTGATTTTGCAAATACTTTTTTTCTTACTTCGAAAACCTTATTTGGTGAGATTTGGATTGTTTCTCTCTAGTTGGGTCTGCTGGGCACTAACTATGTTATTTCTTATTGTCACTTTTGACTCTTAACCCGAATCGTCCAGTTGTATTCGATAGTTGCGTGCATTATTAGTTCTACAGTGTCATCAAATTTTTTTTCCAACTTGAGACATCTAGCGATCTCTGGAAGCGTGCTGGGGAAGCGTTCCATCTGCCCATTAGATGTGCTATGCAGCGGCAGCGCATTGTCGACATCAATTCCAAATTGGTTTTTCAATAGAGATGTTATAGTTTCTGAATTGAATGCGGGTTCGTTGTCGCAATAAATTGTTCTGATTTTGGGCAATTATTCACAAGTTATATAATTGGGACCTTGATATCAGCTATTGATCTCGAGATAATGGGTTGGGTTATAGCAAACTAGGAAAACTTGTCAAGAACTTTTTTTGTCTGTCGAAAAAACGTCAATATGGAGCATTTCACCCGCATATGATGGTATCGGTATTATACATAGTTCCTGTTTTTTGGGATGTCTCACTTATTTAGCGTGAGTGCAGACTTTACAGTTTGCAATTACCTCCGCAACTAGTTTTGTCATTTTTGGGAAATATTAATCGCCAAGGATTTGTTTTACATTCTCCTGGGCCGCTCTATTGGCGCGATTATGTTCAGCTATAACTATTTTTCTTTGTGCGGTTCTGTTAGTGACATCGGTCACTAGATTTTTGCACAGCCAAAATTTGGTTGCCGGGAAAGCTTTAACGAGTTCATTCTGTAGGAGTGCTAAGGTGTGCAGCCCGCACTGAATCGCATTTACGAGGCTTGGTTGCACCATCTTTTTTATATCCTGGAGGACCTCGCCATCGTTTGTGAAATAAATTGGTGTGCCGCACTTTTTCTCGAAATAGTTCAAATGTACGTTTTAACGGAAATTGTGCCTTCTCTAGAATTATTTGGTTCCTAAAACAATTATGCGGTTTGTCTGTGGTTTCCATCGTGTAGGTGAGTGTTTTCCATCTTTTTATACCCTGAACACATTAAAAATGGATAAAAAGGGTATAATGTTTTTTTGCAAATACATGTAACAGGCAGAAGGAAGCATCTCCGACCTTTAAAAGTATATATATTCTTGATCAGCATCAACAGCCGAGTCGATCTAGCCATGTGCGTCTGCCTGTCAGTCCGAACTCCCGACTAGAACCTCTTACTTGTTATCTTTGCGTTTGAGTTTCTATCCGACACAGCGAAGGTGAGTGGCTAATGATCAGTATAGATATTGATGTCGTGCGTACCGTACCATATGCAGAAGCATCGGTAGTTAGATCGAATGTTTTTCGGAAATCAGGATAACTGAGTATGACGTCGTCTGAAGCTAAAATATTTCTTAGCTTCTCGAATGCGTCCCTTTGCACGTCATCAAACTCGATGATAGTCTTTTTAGACATGTGCTTGCTTTCGGAGCCATTTTCGCCTTTCAACAAATTTGTTCTTGGCTTTGCAACTGTGGCGAAATCTTTGACAAAACATCTGTAGTAACTGGCTCAGCCTAAAAATGACCTCAGCTCCAACAATGTTTTTGGTTCCAAGTACTCTTGGATGGCTTTTACCATTTCAGAGCCAGTTTTTGCACCGCCCCTGGCTACTATGAAGCCAAGGTACTCAACGCTCTCCTTGAAAAAATGTGTATTCTCTTTGGCGACTTTTATGTTAGCCCCACAGAGACTTTTTAAAACCCAGCTCTTTCTCGTTTTCAGAGAAAATTATGACGTCATCGACGTAAAGATAGCATGTTTTGCCAATTTGTTCACGCAGGACGTCGTCGATCTCCACCATTTACGGAGAAAGATGTTTTTTCCCTTTCCTGCTCGGCCAAATAAATTTGGTGATATCCAGATCTTAGATCAAGCGTTGTGAAATATTTAGCCTTACCCAGATTGGCTAATATCATGGGATTGTTTGGTATCGGGTGTTTATCGGGGACCGTTCGCACCGCTTAACTTCCTAAAATTAATGACGAGGAGTTTATTTCTATTACAGTTTTCGTCGTGTCCTTTTTTGTCAACAACCCTGGTCGGATTGTTATAAGGTGACTTTGAGGGCCTGATGATGTCCTTTCGTACTAAATCATTGATTTCTTTTTCGACGAAATCGGCTACTCCCATGGAGTGCGGATATTATTTGGAATATACCGGGTTTTTATCAATCGTTTGAATTTTTGCAACAACCGAAGTATTAAACGGCAATGCCTCGTTAGAGGTCGAACAACCTTTGCCCTGTTGATGATCATATTCCTAAATCCGCTCTAACTGATACTGGAACTGCGATGTCGTTCACGTTAGTGAAGTTCACATGGTTGCAATAGTGGTGCTGCAGCTTTTCGGATGCAGTTCCATACTTTATTGGACCACGCTCGGCATCTAGGGTCGTTCCAACCTGCGCTAGTAAGTCGAATCATATAACGCCGTCAAATGAAGTTAACGAGTCTAGGAAGAACAAGTAAGAGGATCTAGTCGGGAGCTCCTGACTAGGGGATACCCTGAACCCTCTTATTCCAACACCAAGTGCAGATCGTGCTATGCGCTCGTTTGCTTTATTAGTAATAAAGATAAATTAAACGAAAAAAAAAGTTCCTCTGGCAGGGTTTAAGCTTGTAACTAAGCGCATTACTTGCTGCCGACTCTACTCAACAGTGACACCAGCCAACAAAAAAAAATGTTCCTCGGTAGGGTACGAACTCGTAACTGACCCCGCTACTTTTCGCCGCCTCTAGACAACAGCCACACCAATAATTAAGTCGTAATGAGAAAAAATCGAATTAAAATAGCTGCACAGAAAACAATAAAATCCCAATTGCAATGCTGTTGATAGAATTCAAAGCAATCATGCATGAACGTGTGTGTGTGCATATATACAGAAAATCTTGGAATTTGTGCTTGCTGCCGCAACCACGTGGGCAGCAAAATCAGATTTTCTTTCGTGATTCTTAACCGATCTTGATGAAATTTTCAGCAGTAGATCTTATTGTACTATAAAATATTCGTGTTTTCTCAAAATGCCAATTGCATTTAAATTGTAGCTTATATTGATGGGAAGCATATGTAAATTGGCTGATTTTTGGATTTTAAGCTATGAGGTGGTAGCGGGGAGGTGGTGATACGTTTAAAATGAAAGATACTTGATATATATATATATACTATTCTAGAAGCTACATTTTAAAGTGGTGACTCTAGCTCTTATTATTTACCAAAATTTCTTAAACAACTTGATTTCGATATCGATTTTTATCGATTACTTGGAAACGGGGCAAGCTATCGAATATCGGAAACAAACTCGATATGCGCGGGCACTCGGAGGACCTACAGTTTAAATTTCAAGTCTCTAGCTCTTATGGGTTTTGAGATCCTTGCGTTCCTACATACGGACGGACGGATGGACGGAGGTACAGACAGACGGACATGACTAGATCGCCACGGCTTTTGATGCTGATGAAGAATATATATACTTTATAAATATTGTCGGAGATGCTTCCTTTAGACTGTTACATACATTTGCACAAATACATTTTAGCCATTTTTAATGGGTTCAGGGTATAAAAAGGCAGCAGTGGTTCTAAAAACGTTCATGGAAAATTTCTGGTAGATTTTGTAAGAACCATGTATGGACTGAGAAAGGGGAATCGACTAGCCTTACATTCTAAAACCCCTTTATGGGACTAATGTAGTTCTTGGCCGAATAAAATATTTAGTTTTCTCCCAGCCAGCTGTCGTTCAATTAACGGTAGCCAGGGCGGCTCTTGGTAGATCATTATCGCATTGTGATTCCAAGTAGTCCTGAATGTGCAGACCGCATTGAAAATATGAGTTGACTGTTATTTGCGACCTCTGGAAATAATCAAATCAAGAATTCTTAATGCGAGTGAGCCCCATGAGTTCTTGCGAACATTTTGTTATGGCCACAGAGAGAGAAAGACTGCTGAGAGTGGCTGCCGAACGCCGAGCCTCGTGAGCCGAATGTATCAAGCCGTATCTCGCTCAATGCACAACGTCACTGCGGTTGATATTTTTTCATAATATATGTATGTAAATTACACAATTTCCTGCGTGCGCCGTCACTTCCTCGAGGTGTCGTCGTCGCTGGCGAGATTGCCAGAGATCAGAGACAGTCCAGTGGCCGAGTCTCAGAACATTTAGTCGCCCAGGGTTATTCCAATTGCAGGATTACTGGAGTATCAGTTGGTGGCTTGAAGCTCCTAAACGCTGGCCTTGTTGCTCAGCAATAAAAGAATATGATATAAAATGCGGCAAAGCCGGAATAATGTATTTCAGAAGCAGTGCGCTCTTTGAATGTGTGAACAGTACTGAACTTAAGAACTGGAAGCCACAGAGACTAGTGCATAAAAATAATTAGAATGTAGCTTTTGCAAACCCACTTAGCATAAGCGATAACGCTGCTCTTGCGACACAGGCAAGGTCTCAGGTTACCGACGCTGACCCTTTCGCTCAGAGCACTGGCCACCAAGAATCCGCTGTGTCAGCATCATGCGCGCAACTGGTGGCCAATGTTCTGGTTGACAAGAAAGTGTCAAACTGTTGCGCGCGAAGGGGCACTCGTTAACTACTCCCCCTTTTGAAACATGGGCGTCCTCGTCCATCTTAAAGCTCTCGACGACCTTCTGAATCTTCTTTGAAGCTCGCTTTCTCCTAAGTCGTTGAACGATGAGGGCACTGAACGCAAGGCTGAGTCCAAGTGCCGCAGCGCACCACGACTTGGGCGATCCCACGGCGTCCATCCTTTCTTGCAATCCTCGGTATTAAGGTTTTCAAAATTCATCCTGTGCAGGAGTGGCAAACAAAGGATCGGCTCGTGGCTTATGATGTTGAGTAAAGGGGAAGCCGCAATACCCGGCATCTTACTTAAGGCCTCGCACTGGTTGTTGTACTTGACGCTGTTGACCATGGCCGAACGCTCGAATGTTATCAGATAAGACCGGTTTGTTGATACTTCCGACCGTTCATCTGTACTGACCCTTGCGGGGGTCTCATTTACCACTATGATGCCATCATCTATAACAGTGATTGGTTTCAAGTGGCTCGGCTGAGTGCGACAGTGTGCCGTCCACCCAAAATGTAGGCTGCGTGCGCAAGTGTCGTGATAAGACAATTTGCAGATTGATGCGTAGGTGGTTGCATCACAGTTGGTGACTGCCAGAATTTCGCTGTTGCACTCGGCTACGATGTCGTCCTGTAGTTGAAGTACTTCGTGTCCATGTGACACATGCAAAATGGTTACTTTTTTACAGACGGACTTAATTTTTGGATGATTGATTATAATATTAACAATACTTTCTGATTGGAGGACGTTTATAGAAGAAGCCTCCAATCGGCTAACCATGGATATCTCTGTGGGGTGCTCAGATAATACGGCTTCTAAGTCATTGTGATCTAGGATCGTAGGATGTATAATGCTGGACTTCGCAAGTGTAATAGTAAGCATGAGGTTCTGAATCTCAGTTATCAGCATTCTGTTTCTTGCTAACAGCACTTCATAGAGATGTGGAGTGTCAAACAACTCGCTCATTTTTGTCTTTATTATTTTGTTTACGGTATCCGTAAGCAGGTTTATTTGCTTCTGGGTTTCCGTATTTATTACTACCTGCATATATCTAAATCTGTGGGATCTGGTGTGCCGGCTACAAGCTTGAGTGCCGTGCCCAGAAAATCTAAACTCCTGGCGATTCTGTGATGCACCCTTAAGACGGACAACAGGCACCTAGCATGGTCTAAACGCTTGTGGGATTGCGGAAAAGTCTCGGACAGTTTCCCTGTTTTGTTTATTGCGACGAACTCCGTTAGATTACTATAATATCTAACGAAGCCTCTCTGCTCCCATATCGGTATGTACCTGGAGTGAGAATAGTCAGTGATCCGATCATTTGCTGATGCGAGAAGGACAATAATCATGCCGACAACCCTACAGGGAAAACTGATTAAAAACTATTATGTCACTTAAACCTATTGGGAGTAAGAAGACTAACTCTAGCTAAGGTTGTCTTTATGGACCACACTCCCTTTTATAAGAACAGACGTTCCCAGGTCTGCTTGTACATAAAGGGGTTAGCTTGTTCTCCTACTTCGAATACCCTGTTTTGTCGATGTGAATTGTTTGTCTCTGGTTGGGTCTGCTGGACACTAACTTTGTTATTTTTTTTTCACTTTTGACTATTCACTCGAATCGACCGGTTGCATTCGATAGTCGCGTTATTTACAAGTTGAATAATTGGGACCTTGATATCTGCTTTTGTTCTTGTTATAGGAAACTTAGAAAACTTTTCATTGCATGTCAAGCACTGTTTTCCGCGCGAGTGCTGACTTTACAGTTTGCAATTACCTCCGTAACTAGTTTTGACATTTTTCGGAAAAAGTAATCGCCAAGAATTTGTTTTACATTCTCCTGGTTCGGTTCTGTTAGTATCATCGGTCGCTAGATTTTTGCACGGCCAAAATTGGTTGCCGGGAAAGCTTTAACGAGTTCGTTCTGTAGAAGTGTTAAGGTGTGCAGCCCGCACTGAATCGCGTTTACGAGGCTTGGTTGCACCACCTTTTTTATTACCTGGAGGACCTCGTCATCGTTTGTGAAATAGATTGTGTGCCGCACTTTTCTCGAAATAGTTCAAATGTCCGTTTTAACGGAAATTGTGCCTTCTCTAGAATTATTTGGTTCCTAAAACAATTATGCGGTTTGTATGTGATTTCTATCGTGTAGTTGAGTGATAGCTCACTATGATTAGTGGCTACATCGGATTCTATTTCATTTTGCAAAGAATTTATGTTTTGCCTCGAAAGCGCATGCGATACATGGTTTTCTTTGCCTGGCTTGTACAAAATTTTTGCGTTGTGCGTCTATATACGCTTTCTATCTTTTTATCTTTACGTTTGGGTTTCTATCCGACACAGCGAGAGTGAGTGGCTGATGATCAGTAAAGATATTGATGTAGTGCGTACCGTACAGGTATTGGTTCCACTTACCCAACACCTATACTATGGCCAAAAATTTCTTTCCTTTGTTGCGAAATGCGTTTCGTTACCTTTTAGAGTTCTTGATATCATTGTGATGGGCTTACCTTCTTGTGACAGTACCGCACCGATCCATATGCAGAAGCATCCGTCCTTAGATCGAATGGTTTTCGGAAATCAGGATTACTGAGTATGACGTCTTCTGAAGATTAAATTTTTCTTAGCCTCTCGAATGCGATCCTTTGCACATCATTAAACTCGATGATAGTCTTTTAAGACATGTGCTAGCTTACGGAGCCGTTTGCTCTTGTTAGCAAATTCGTTTTTGGCTTTGCAACTGTGGCGAAATCTTTGACAAAACATCTGTTGTAACTAGCTAAGCCTAAAAATGACCCCGGCTCGAAAAATATTTTTGGTTCCGGGTACTCTTAGATGGCTTTTACCATTTCAGGGTCAGTTTTTCCTCCGCCCCTGGCTACTTTAACTTCCTAAAATCAATGGCGATCGTTTATTTCTATTATCGTTTTCGTCGTGTCCTTTTTTGTCAACAACCCTGTTCGGATTGTTATAAGGTGACTTTGAGGGCCTGATGATGCCATTTAGTAGTAGATCATTGATTTTTTTTTTTTACGAAATCGGCTACTCCCATGGGGTGCGGATATTATTTGGAATATACCGGGTTGTTATCAATCGTTTGAATTTTTGCAACAACCGAAGTATTAAACGGCAATGCCTCGTTAGAGGTCGAAAAACCTTTGCCCTGTTGATGATCATATTCCTAAATCCGCTCTAACTGATACTGGAACTGCGATGTCGTTCACGTTAGTGAAGTTCACATGGTTGCAATAGTGGTGCTGCAGCTTTTCGGATGCAGTTCCATACTTTATTGGACCACGCTCGGCATCTAGGGTCGTTCCAACCTGCGCTAGTAAGTCGAATCATATAACGCCGTCAAATGAAGTTAACGAGTCTAGGAAGAACAAGTAAGAGGATCTAGTCGGGAGCTCCTGACTAGGGGATACCCTGAACCCTCTTATTCCAACACCAAGTGCAGATCGTGCTATGCGCTCGTTTGCTTTATTAGTAATAAAGATAAATTAAACGAAAAAAAAGTTCCTCTGGCAGGGTTTAAGCTTGTAACTAAGCGCATTACTTGCTGCCGACTCTACTCAACAGTGACACCAGCCAACAAAAAAAAATGTTCCTCGGTAGGGTACGAACTCGTAACTGACCCCGCTACTTTTCGCCGCCTCTAGACAACAGCCACACCAATAATTAAGTCGTAATGAGAAAAAATCGAATTAAAATAGCTGCACAGAAAACAATAAAATCCCAATTGCAATGCTGTTGATAGAATTCAAAGCAATCATGCATGAACGTGTGTGTGTGCATATATACAGAAAATCTTGGAATTTGTGCTTGCTGCCGCAACCACGTGGGCAGCAAAATCAGATTTTCTTTCGTGATTCTTAACCGATCTTGATGAAATTTTCAGCAGTAGATCTTATTGTACTATAAAATATTCGTGTTTTCTCAAAATGCCAATTGCATTTAAATTATAGCTTATATTGATGGGAAGCATATGTAAATTGGCTGATTTTTTGGATTTTAAGCTATGAGGTGGTAGCGGGGAGGTGGTGATACGTTTAAAATGAAAGATACTTGATATATATATATATATACTATTCTAGAAGCTACATTTTAAAGTGGTGACTCTAGCTCTTATTATTTACCAAAATTTCTTAAACAACTTGATTTCGATATCGATTTTTATCGATTACTTGGAAACGGGGCAAGCTATCGAATATCGGAAACAAACTCGATATGCGCGGGCACCTGGAGGACCTACAGTTTAAATTTCAAGTCTCTAGCTCTTATGGGTTTTGAGATCCTTGCGTTCCTACATACGGACGGACGGATGGACGGAGGTACAGACAGACGGACATGACTAGATCGCCACGGCTTTTGATGCTGATGAAGAATATATATACTTTATAAATATTGTCGGAGATGCTTCCTTTAGACTGTTACATACATTTGCACAAATACATTTTAGCCATTTTTAATGGGTTCAGGGTATAAAAAGGCAGCAGTGGTTCTAAAAACGTTCATGGAAAATTTCTGGTAGATTTTGTAAGAACCATGTATGGACTGAGAAAGGGGAATCGACTAGCCGTACATTCTAAAACCCCTTTATGGGACTAATGTAGTTCTTGGCCGAATAAAATATTTAGTTTTCTCCCAGCCAGCTGTCGTTCAATTAACGGTAGCCAGGGCGGCTCTTGGTAGATCATTATCGCATTGTGATTCCAAGTAGTCCTGAATGTGCAGACCGCATTGAAAATATGAGTTGACTGTTATTTGCGACCTCTGGAAATAATCAAATCAAGAATTCTTAATGCGAGTGAGCCCCATGAGTTCTTGCGAACATTTTGTTATGGCCACAGAGAGAGAAAGACTGCTGAGAGTGGCTGCCGAACGCCGAGCCTCGTGAGCCGAATGTATCAAGCCGTATCTCGCTCAATGCACAACGTCACTGCGGTTGATATTTTTTCATAATATATATATGTAAATTACACAATTTCCTGCGTGCGCCGTCACTTCCTCGAGGTGTCGTCGTCGCTGGCGAGATTGCCAGAGATCAGAGACAGTCCAGTGGCCGAGTCTCAGAACATTTAGTCGCCCAGGGTTATTCCAATTTCAGGATTACTGGAGTATCAGTTGGTGGCTTGAAGCTCCTAAACGCTGGCCTTGTTGCTCAGCAATAAAAGAATATGATATAAAATGCGGCAAAGCCGGAATAATGTATTTCAGAAGCAGTGCGCTCTTTGAATGTGTGAACAGTACTGAACTTAAGAACTGGAAGCCACAGAGACTAGTGCATAAAAATAATTAGAATGTAGCTTTTGCAAACCCACTTAGCATAAGCGATAACGCTGCTCTTGCGACACAGGCAAGGTCTCAGGTTACCGACGCTGACCCTTTCGCTCAGAGCACTGGCCACCAAGAATCCGCTGTGTCAGCATCATGCGCGCAACTGGTGGCCAATGTTCTGGTTGACAAGAAAGTGTCAAACTGTTGCGCGCGAAGGGGCACTCGTTAACTACTCCCCCTTTTGAAACATGGGCGTCCTCGTCCATCTTAAAGCTCTCGACGACCTTCTGAATCTTCTTTGAAGCTCGCTTTCTCCTAAGTCGTTGAACGATGAGGGCACTGAACGCAAGGCTGAGTCCAAGTGCCGCAGCGCACCACGACTTGGGCGATCCCACGGCGTCCATCCTTTCTTGCAATCCTCGGTATTAAGGTTTTCAAAATTCATCCTGTGCAGGAGTGGCAAACAAAGGATCGGCTCGTGGCTTATGATGTTGAGTAAAGGGGAAGCCGCAATACCCGGCATCTTACTTAAGGCCTCGCACTGGTTGTTGTACTTGACGCTGTTGACCATGGCCGAACGCTCGAATGTTATCAGATAAGACCGGTTTGTTGATACTTCCGACCGTTCATCTGTACTGACCCTTGCGGGGGTCTCATTTACCACTATGATGCCATCATCTATAACAGTGATTGGTTTCAAGTGGCTCGGCTGAGTGCGACAGTGTGCCGTCCACCCAAAATGTAGGCTGCGTGCGCAAGTGTCGTGATAAGACAATTTGCAGATTGATGCGTAGGTGGTTGCATCACAGTTGGTGACTGCCAGAATTTCGCTGTTGCACTCGGCTACGATGTCGTCCTGTAGTTGAAGTACTTCGTGTCCATGTGACACATGCAAAATGGTTACTTTTTTACAGACGGACTTAATTTTTGGATGATTGATTATAAATTAACAATACTTTCTGATTGGAGGACGTTTATAGAAGAAGCCTCCAATCGGCTAACCATGGATATCTCTGTGGGGTGCTCAGATAATACGGCTTCTAAGTCATTGTGATCTAGGATCGTAGGATGTATAATGCTGGACTTCGCAAGTGTAATAGTAAGCATGAGGTTCTGAATCTCAGTTATCAGCATTCTGTTTCTTGCTAACAGCACTTCATAGAGATGTGGAGTGTCAAACAACTCGCTCATTTTTGTCTTTATTATTTTGTTTACGGTATCCGTAAGCAGGTTTATTTGCTTCTGGGTTTCCGTATTTATTACTACCTGCATATATCTAAATCTGTGGGATCTGGTGTGCCGGCTACAAGCTTGAGTGCCGTGCCCAGAAAATCTAAACTCCTGGCGATTCTGTGATGCACCCTTAAGACGGACAACAGGCACCTAGCATGGTCTAAACGCTTGTGGGATTGCGGAAAAGTCTCGGACAGTTTCCCTGTTTCGTTTATTGCGACGAACTCCGTTAGATTACTATAATATCTAACGAAGCCTCTCTGCTCCCATATCGGTATGTACCTGGAGTGAGAATAGTCAGTGATCCGATCATTTGCTGATGCGAGAAGGACAATAATCATGCCGACAACCCTACAGGGAAAACTGATTAAAAACTATTATGTCACTTAAACCTATTGGGAGTAAGAAGACTAACTCTAGCTAAGGTTGTCTTTATGGACCACACTCCCTTTTATAAGAACAGACGTTCCCAGGTCTGCTTGTACATAAAGGGGTTAGCTTGTTCTCCTACTTCGAATACCCTGTTTTGTCGATGTGAATTGTTTGTCTCTGGTTGGGTCTGCTGGACACTAACTTTGTTATTTTTTTTTTCACTTTTGACTATTCACTCGAATCGATCGGTTGCATTCGATAGTCGCGTTATTTACAAGTTGAATAATTGGGACCTTGATATCTGCTTTTGTTCTTGTTATAGGAAACTTGGAAAACTTTTCATTGCATGTCAAGCACTGTTTTCCGCGCGAGTGCTGACTTTACAGTTTGCAATTACCTCCGTAACTAGTTTTGACATTTTTCGGAAAAAGTAATCGCCAAAAATTTGTTTTACATTCTCCTGGTTCGGTTCTGTTAGTATCATCGGTCGCTAGATTTTTGCACGGCCAAAATTGGTTGCCGGGAAAGCTTTAACGAGTTCGTTCTGTAGAAGTGTTAAGGTGTGCAGCCCGCACTGAATCGCGTTTACGAGGCTTGGTTGCACCACCTTTTTTATTACCTGGAGGACCTCGTCATCGTTTGTGAAATAGATTGTGTGCCGCACTTTTCTCGAAATAGTTCAAATGTCCGTTTTAACGGAAATTGTGCCTTCTCTAGAATTATTTGGTTCCTAAAACAATTATGCGGTTTGTATGTGATTTCTATCGTGTAGTTGAGTGATAGCTCACTATGATTAGTGGCTACATCGGATTCTATTTCATTTTGCAAAGAATTTATGTTTTGCCTCGAAAGCGCATGCGATACATGGTTTTCTTTGCCTGGCTTGTACAAAATTTTTGCGTTGTGCGTCTATATACGCTTTCTATCTTTTTATCTTTACGTTTGGGTTTCTATCCGACACAGCGAGAGTGAGTGGCTGATGATCAGTAAAGATATTGATGTAGTGCGTACCGTACAGGTATTGGTTCCACTTACCCAACACCTATACTATGGCCAAAAATTTCTTTCCTTTGTTGCGAAATGCGTTTCGTTACCTTTTAGAGTTCTTGATATCATTGTGATGGGCTTACCTTCTTGTGACAGTACCGCACCGATCCATATGCAGAAGCATCCGTCCTTAGATCGAATGGTTTTCGGAAATCAGGATTACTGAGTATGACGTCTTCTGAAGATTAAATTTTTCTAAGCCTCTCGAATGCGATCCTTTGCACATCATTAAACTCGATGATAGTCTTTTAAGACATGTGCTAGCTTACGGAGCCGTTTGCTCTTGTTAGCAAATTCGTTTTTGGCTTTGCAACTGTGGCGAAATCTTTGACAAAACATCTGTTGTAACTAGCTAAGCCTAAAAATGACCCCAGCTCGAAAAATATTTTTGGTTCCGGGTACTCTTAGATGGCTTTTACCATTTCAGGGTCAGTTTTTCCACCGCCCCTGGCTACTTTAACTTCCTAAAATCAATGGCGATCGTTTATTTCTATTATCGTTTTCGTCGTGTCCTTTTTTGTCAACAACCCTGTTCGGATTGTTATAAGGTGACTTTGAGGGCCTGATGATGCCATTTAGTAGTAGATCATTGATTTTTTTTTTTACGAAATCGGCTACTCCCATGGGGTGCGGATATTATTTGGAATATACCGGGTTGTTATCAATCGTTTGAATTTTTGCAACAACCGAAGTATTAAACGGCAATGAATCGTTGGAGGTCGAAAAACCTTTGCCCTGTTGAAGATCATATTCCTAAGTTCCGATCTAACTGATACTGGAACTACGATGTCGTTCACGTTAGTAAAGTTGACATGGTTGCAATTGTGGCAGTGTAGCTTTTCGGATGCAGTTCCATATTTTATTGCACCACTCTCGGCATCTAGGGTCGCTCCAACCTGCGCTAGTAAATCGAATTCTATAATGCCGTCAATTGGAGTTAACGAGTCTAGTAAGAAAAAGGCAGCAGCGAATCCAAAAACGTTTATGGAACATTTTTGGTGGATTTTGTCAAAACATGAATGGAACTAACTGAGAAAGGGGAATCGACTAGCCTTACATTCTTCAACCCCTTTATGGGTCTTATGTAGTTCTTGGCCGCCCCGGTGTCGATTAAAATTTTAAGTTTTCTCCCAGCCAGCTGTCCTTCAATCAACGGTAGCCTGGAACGTTCAGTTAAAAATTTAGTAGTTCAGTGTCGCATTTAGTCCTGAATCTCGGATACCACTGCTGCATCGGCGCTATTACACTATTGGTGTTGATCACCAACGGCTTGTTGCACTGTTTTGTACACCTCTTGGCGTCTCTGGTCTGACTTTCGTTCGGACGAACTTTGCCTTTTCTGGCCATGCCCATTTACGGCCTGTGCACTAGCTGCTTCGTCTTTCCTGAACCTTCTCTGCTGTCTGAACGTTGACGAGGAAGGGTCGACGTCCATAGGCTCTGTCGACTGGTGCTGCGTTGTACGGTTGTTCTGGATCTGAGCAGGATTGTGCTGTTGTTGTTTGGTCTGTTGCCTAACATAGTGAGGGTTTTTACTCGACCGATAATGGAAACACTACTGATCTAAATGGCTTCTTTGAGCCGGACACAAACGCAATGCATCTGCTCTGACTTAGTCATTGAGCATCGTTGCCTTGTATGTCTCATATGTCAACTTTCGTTCGACCTCGTCATTGTATTGAGAAAGTGAGGCTTCACGTTGCCGGACCATTTCTGGCTCATATCGCAGAGGCGAAGCGATGATTTGTCCGCTTAGGTGCAGTCCAGCCTGGCTATTATAGCGTCATAGTTCAACACCGTGCTGTGCGATGTAGACAGCGCTTTAGCGGGGCCCTTTACTTTATTTAAATTATTCTTTTTGTTGGGCTAAGGCCTGGCTAACTGCGCGGCAATAAGCGCTTGAAGCTGGGTGGCATCCACGACTGCCAAATCTTCTCTATATTGCTGATGATTTTGTACCTGAGTATTCCACTCTTCGTCACTGTCTAATTATATGAGAAGTTCATCAGCTTGTTGGAAAAGAAGGCAAAACAAAAAATCTGGTAGACACTTCACTTACTCGTGTTTTTATAATGGCCGATTATAAGGCCATAGTCGGCATGAAAAGGAAAAATAACAAAACTCAGAACAAGATGCCACAAAACACACTTGCTGTCACAATGAAATAAATTAATTTTTATGACTTAGAAGACGATTATATTCACAACCCATTTACATGTCTTTTTCTTAGCTTAAGGTTTCGGTGAGTTCTCAAATGTTGGGCTCCAATTACGCAATTGCTTGCGTGCGCCGTCACTTCCTCGAGGAGCAAGAGTTCAGAGACAGTCCAGTGGCGGAGTCTCTGAAGATTCAGTCCTCCAGGGTTATTCCAATTGCAGGAATACTGGAGTATGAGTTGGTGGCTTGAAGCTCCAAAACGCTGGCCTTGTTGCTCAGCAATAAAAGAATATAATATAAAATGATATAAAATTTGTACAAATGTACAACGGCCAAGCTGATCTAGCCATATCCGACTGAAATGTATGAATGTCAATATTAGATCCCATATAACAAAAAGACCTGAACGAAAATCCAATAACAAAAAGACAAATATTAGAATGGCCGAACGATATGAGGCGTAGCAGTTAGTTTATTCGGTTGATGGCAACGCGAGTTTGGAACGAAAAGAGGTAAATTAACTTAGAGTACTCTATTCGGAAGTGTCCGACTGGGGGATACCCTCATTCACCGTTAAAGTGAAGTATAAAAATTGTGATATATATTTACTAGTTAATATTCATAAAATAATTCCTTAGTTGAAATTAAACATACTTTTAAAATGTATTGCTGGTTTTGGCGACCTTTTCGTTTTATAAGTCTTTATTTAATGGGCTCGAGGTCCGGGGCTAATTAAACAGCACTTATGACCCACGGTATAAAAAGCAACCACACACCAAACGTTGATGCGAAAACAATATGACAGCGCAAGAACAACACTACAACAAACGACTAAACTACAAAACAGATACAGAAAATTGCCTTACTTGTGTATACATTTCTTCTATATTTTAGTTATTTCTGAGGGAGCTAGTACTCCTACGGTATCACCTGAAAATTTCATTCATTCATTCATAAATAATGCATCCCCACTATTCCAGTTACCAAATTTCGACTCAAAACTGGCTGTAAAATGATATGTCTACAAGCCGCAGACTAATATCATCGGCAGTCATGTTTCCCGATGTCATATTATTTAAAGCAGAAGCAAATGATTGGTTCATCCGTCGTCACATGATGTCGGTGCGCTCAAAATACCTGAAAAGGTCCCACAGCAATGAAGCATAAATACCCTGTAGGGGTCTTTTGAGTTAAATTCGAAAATCCAATAGTCACCTAAAGTTGATAGCTGTCGTAAATATCCGAAAACTAAAACAGAAAGTATTTACCAAATCATTACCCAAAGCTCTCAAATCGGAACCAGACTGATAAATTGGTATCCTATCGCTGATATAATTGTCTGTAAGTCCTAATTCGCATATTTCTTCTGAATCATTGTGTTAGTTTTTCAACTTAACTGATGATCTGGTAATGAGGTATTGTTAAAATCCCCTTTTGCCCTATATTCTGTAACTTTTGCTTTTTATTTATATTATATTTTGCGTTGCCCCTTTTAAAACTTCATGCATTTACCTCATCTCATAAACTTGTTAATATACTAAAAGATTAATTTGCAGTGTAGTATATTCATGCAAACAAACAAATCAAAACATAAGAGCACGTCAGTGACTAGATCAAATATAATATGATCAGCCACTTGACGGCCACCGTCTTACGCTGACTTCCGGCATCAGCGGTGACCATTGAGTAATAAAGAGACAGAGCTGAAGACTCACTCCGAGCTTACTGTTTTAAAAATCGAGCGCGGTCGATCGAGTTGGTCCGCAAACGTAAAATCAAACTAAAAAATAAAGCTCATTTACCATAGCAAGCAACAACAAATCACTTGCAAAACAATAACAGTGCGCACGAAACCCCATTTTTTTTTCGTTGTCCGTCTTGATCATCAAAAGTTTGTGCGCAATAATGAGGACATAGGAAGCTCAGTGCAAAGAAAAGTTTTCTGGTTTCTGTGTCGTTCCAACAAGGCAGTGCGTAGAAACAACAACAATACGATAAGGGTTTGAATGTTGTTGTTGCAGGGCCGAGTCTCGGCGCAAGTAGGTAGCAAATTTGAATGCCAGCAGGCCATGCCATTCAAATCATAAGTTACGCACACGGCGCGTTATCATCATATACTTTGACGTCACGTCTTATAGAATTTCGTTTTTTGTGTTGCTTAGAATATATTTCTATCTTTATTACGTTCATTTAAGTAATATATTAATAGGGTCTTTTATAATAATGCATGTATTTAATAATGTATTGCTTTATTGTACGCAACGGTCGCACACAAAACCCTTAAGCTGTGACGTCATGTGCGAAACAAAATATTGCAATCTTCTCAAATTCGTATACTTTCCTTGGCTTGGCAGACACAAACATGCATATTTTTTACCAATATGTGTGAGATGAGACACACATGCCAACAACTATTTGGCGCGTCGAGGCATTGATTCCCTTATTTATAGAAATGGTATAGAATGTTTCAAGAAAACAATTATTATTGATTGTACAATAAGTTGCACACTAAGTACGAAATTATGTTTTTCTCAGACATTGGATAAAAATGCATATATATGAAGTTTAGTGGTATTAGGTTACAGAACTTATGAATAGTTAAAATACCCTATTTTGAGAAAGGGTGCCTTGCTGATCGAAAAATGAAATATTATAAAAATCTGCCTGGCTCCTTGCAAGTTGAAAGCAAGTGGAGAAGAAGTAGACATGACTTTGCGAATTAAAGGCATAGCAGTGCTTAGAAACCACAACAATGAGTTAGAAGAGTGTAGAAGCTTAGATCACAGGCTGTAGCTTCAAAACAAACAGGGATAGCAGGGACAGAATTTGTGTTGTGCTTTTTTCATTATCGAGTCGTTTGTTTTGATTATGTTTGTTGTTGGTTCATATGGGAAATATTCTGAAGTTGCCTTTGATTTTTGGGCAACGGCAGAAGTAGCTGTAGACAGCCGGGTCGTGTTGTGTTTGCAATTTTTGTTTGCAACCGCGCTTTCGCGCTCGAAGTGTTTCGAAAAAGAGCTTTTAATCCAAACGCCTCCTCTGTCTCTTTATTACTCAATGAGCGCTGACCATGCATCCCACGGGCAATGCCCGGGAGCGCTATGTACTAGAAGTTCATAGCTGCACGCGAACTAATACTTTAATGCAACTATATGTATATGCATGAGTACGCTCTCCCACTCAGACTATGTTATCTTCAACATAATTATGCTAAGTGGAATTTTTAAGCTACGATAAGTTCATTTCAATAAAAATCAATGATAAAACTGACGTTAAGCGAACCACTTGTATACAGCATTTCTACAGCAGTAAGCAAAACTGAATGTCTGTATTGGCTCGCTGCAGTAGAAGAAGGAATTCAAAATTAACATACTGTTCACACATGAACACGTGACACCGAGTCTAAAATAGATAACGCACTTGTAGTCGCTTAAGCTTCTAAGAGCGAACGACGCTAAGAAATATCATGCTAGAATAATAAGTAACAAGGGTAAAAAATATACCCTTAATAAACACAATAGTTTATGACCGCTTCTGCCGATAATGCATCGACAGCAGGCCTAAAATAAGACATTCTGTTAGTATATAAGACCTTGGATTCGTAAGAATAAAATCATCTTACAAGTACTCAACTTGGACATATCCGTTCATTTGATCCTTCGAGCAGTGCCGGCATTTCGGCACGCCGAACCACTAAATTTCGAGCAGTGCCGGCATTTCGGCACGCCGAGCCACAAAAAATATCGAGCGGTGCAGCCAAGAGCAGCACGCCGAAGTGTGCTTCTAAACGTGAGGCCCAAGCCAAAACTTCACGTTAAGGATTCTTAATAACAAATAATTTTAAAAATAAAATCATAAAAAATAAAATTAGAGTGCGACCTATGGCGCACCCATGCGAAACCGGCGGTAAGATCGCCTCGCAATAACGACAAACATTTTTCTATCAAACAATTTTTTTTAATATATACAGTCCGTTGAAACAAGAGTTAAATTAAAATGAAAAAGAACCTTTTACTTAAGAAAAAAATAATAATTTTTTGTTAAAAATAAGTGTCAGACAGAGTCATAGAATTGTTGACGAAGCAGTCACAATGGGTGGAAAGAATCAGATAGATAGAGGGTTGTCAAGGGGGCGAATTAGAAGAAATAGGAGAACTGCAAAGGCAGTTTTAAACCAATGAGTAGTCGATCATGGCTACTTTAATAAGAAACAATACGACGTGATAATGACAGTTATAGGAAAAATTAAAGAAAAACTTTCAGGTGGCCTAATTAGCAAAATGCAAGAAGAGAGGGCGAAACCAGTTCGCCAAGATAGGACAATGCCTAAATCAGAGGCAATGAAGAAGAGGGCGAATGAGTTCGACAGGCAGATAGATGTATTGAACAAATATTTAGAGGAAACGCAGGTGGACATTAGGAAAAACAACAATAAAATGTTTGGAGAAGAAATACAATTCTTTAAAGAACAGTTTGACAGCAACGTAACGTTTGATAGGGAAATTAAAACGCTAGATTTCGACGTACAGAACACGGTAGAAGAACTAGCAGAACACATTCAAGAAAGTGGTCAAACGAAAATTGAGGTTTACCAACTAAAAACGGAGGAGCTACCAATGCTCCCGAAAATGCAGGTACCACCCTTTTATGGGGATTCCAAAGAGTGGGGTCTTTTTGCCGAGTTGTTTATAGAGTTGGTTCAATCAAGATACGGCATTAAAAGGGGAAGCAAGATGCATGGTGTCGCATTTGCTAATAGGCTCCGCAGAAAATTTCAATGCGAGTTGGGAATTATTAACCAAGCGTTATGAAAACAAAAGGCTGATAGAGTTGCCAGGGCTGAACAGTGATGCAGCAAAGCACATTAAAGCATTTATTGATTCAATTAATGAATCAATACATTTAATTAAATTGAAAACGGTCTTATCAGAAGACGTTGATGTAATTTTTGCACACATGATTGTTCGCAAGTTTAATAGAGAATCGTTGCAATCATACGAAAAACATGTTAAAAGAACAAAAGAAGTTCAAAAATTGTCCGACGTAATGAAGTATTTAGAGCAAAGGTTGGATGCTCTAGGCTCATTGAAGGATGAGGAGAAATAACCGTAAGTCAATAGGGACTTTTCGGAAAATTGCACAATTTGCAAAGTAGCAGGGCATTATGCATTACAATGCTTTAAATTTAGAGGTATGAACCCAGTAGAAAGGGTAGAAGCCGCAAGAAAAGCACAATTATGTTTAAAGTTCTTTAAACATTAAAGTGCCAAGAGGTGCACAAGTGAAATTTTATGTGCGAAATGCCACAAATACCACCACACAATGCTTAACTTTGATAGAAGAGAAAAAGTGAACACATGCGTGGCTGAAAGGCAAGCGCTATTAGCGATAGCAATTGTCAATTGAATATGAAAAATTGCGGGCACTAATTGAAAGTGGGTCGCAAACTACTATCATATCTGAGGAGGCAGTCCAGATACTAAAGATACCTAGATTGAGGGCGATCACAAAAATTAGTGGAGTATCCTCAACAGAGCCTAGTGTATTAAAATATAAGGTGAAAGTATGTGTGGATACTTTTGACCCAAAAAAGGAGCCGCTTACAGTAGATGCAATAGTTTTGCCAAAACTGATAAAAGCGCTCCTAATAAAAAATAAATATTGATAAAATTAAATGGGAAAGTTATATATTAGCTGATCCGCAGCTTAATAAACCAGGTCGAGTAGATATAGTTATCGGAACTGACCTGTATACTCACATTTTAAAATATGGAGTAGTAAAAATAGACGGGCTTCTCGGCCAGAACACAGAATTCTGGTGGATAGTGTCTGGGTGCACGAAATCAAAAGGAGATGAAAAAATAGTCGCGTCGGCTATTGAGGTTAAATATTTAGAGAGATTTTGGGAGTTAGAAGAAGAAGATAAAGAAGATGCAGAAGCAGAAATCTGCGAGAAAAATTGTATTGAAACAACAAGAAAAGAACCAGGTGGAAGGTATACAGTTACTATTCCGTTTGAAGAAGAGAAAGAGTTAGGAGAATCAAGACCACAACAAATGGCACGGTTTCTGAACTTAGAGAAAAAATTAAAAAGAAATACAAAGCTGAAGGAAAGTTACAGAAATTTCTTAAACGAGTATATGGACTTAGGACATATGGTCGAGTCCAACGAAAAGGGGGAGTATTATTTACCTCATCAAGCAGTGTTAAAACTCTAGTCTTACAACCAAGTTGAGAGTAGTTTTCGATGCATCCGCAAAAAAAACAAAAGCTGAAATGATAAAATGTGGGTGGGTCCCAGAGTCCAAAAAGATATTTTCGACGTCGTATTAAAATGGCGCAAGTGGCAGTTTGCCGTCTCTGTAGATATAGAAAAAATGTATCGGCAGATTAATGTTGACAAAAAGGATCAACAATATTTGTATATTCTGTGGAGGAACTCCGAATCAGCAGATTTAAAACCATAAACTCACAACGGTTAAATACGGTAATAATTGTAAAGATCAAATGAAATAATCAGAAATGACTTTTATATGGATAATCTGATGTCAGTAGCAGACTCCATACAAGATTGTCAGAAGAAAATAAAAGAAATTTCTTGGGAGCTAGCGGAAGGCGGTTTTTATTTGAGAAAATGGATTGCAAATAAACAAGAGATGATAGAACATGTAGAAAATGTTGAAGAAAATGAAAAATCCAGGGGGATAAAATTATCCCGCCGGCAGGACCTCACTTCGGAGGTATTTGGGAATCCGGAGTCAAGTCAGTAAAATATTATCTAAAGAGAGTAATAGAAGACTTAGATATATGGAATCGGATTAATAGAATGAAGAAAGAGTTTTGGTCAAAGTGGAAAGAAGATTATTTGTATACCCTACAACAAAGAAGTAAGTGGAAAAAAGAAACACGGGATATACAAGAGGGACAAATAGTAATAATGAGAGACGAAAACTGTCATCCAGCAAGATGGCCCTTGGGCAAAGTAGAAGAGGTACATAGGAATTTTAAATTAACAGAAACTAAGATTAGTACTTCTGAAGAATTAAATAAGCTACTAAGTAAAGTTCAAGAACAAAAAGACCACCACGTTGAATTAAAAGGTTCAAACTCCCACCACGTATCGGGACATGCTTCGTTATTGATTGTATTAATTTTAGTCGTAATAATTATTGTATACCTGATAAGAAAAATAACTGTAACAAAAAAACTGCAGGCCATCACCTTTGTCGGCCTTCCGCAGAATGTTCACACATGAACACGTGACACCGAGTCTAAATTTGACCTTCGGTAAAATTATATCTCTCACCATATTGTACAACTGCAGCTAGTAGTCGCTTAAGATTCTAAGACCGAACGACGCTAAGAAATATCAATTTAGAATAATACCACTAACCATACAATGCATAGACTTGTCAAATGTCGTTTTAATCGGATACCGATAAATCGTCAACGAGTGAGCCCCATGGGTGCTCGCGCCCATTTTAGGGTGCCCAGACAAAGTAAGACTGCTGAGAGTGGCAGCCGAACGCCGGCCTCGAAAGCCGAACGTTCTGTATGAAGCCGCATCTCGCTCAGCGCACAACGTCGCTGCGGCTGATGCTATTTCGTAATATATGTATGTTAGTTTCAGCCCAAACACATACATATGTGTGTATGCGTGTGCAGAGTGTGCCTCGCTCTCACTTATTGCTTTGCGCACTTGTGTGCATCTCCTTCTTCCTGCATAGCTTCTCAAAAACCCCGAGATCTACAAACATACATACATATATTTGTGTTGTGTGGATGTGCGCACAAGTAGTTCGCGGCGTTTGTCGCGAGCCAGAGATTTTTTCTTCAATTGTGTGCCCTTTGTGCCTGTGGTGGCAAAAGGCACACACATTCAAATGCTCTATCATGTATTTCTTCGTCCAGACAGCCATAATGAGAAGATTTTGATACATTTATATTTATTAAAAACTTTAATGACCTAAATGATATATTTATATACCATTTTTATTTGCCACCACAGGCACAAAGGGCACACAATTGAAGAAAAAATCTCTGGCTCGCGACAAACGCCGCGATCTACTTGTGCGCACATCCACACAACACAAACATATGTATGTATGTTTGTAGATCTCGGGGTTTTTGAGAAGCTATGCAGGAAGAAGGAGATGCACACAAGTGCGCAAAGCAATAAGTGAGAGCGAGGCACATATATATTACGAAATAGCATCAGCCGCAGCGACGTTGTGCGCTGAGCGAGATGCGGCTTCATACTGAACGTTCGGCTTTCGAGGCCGGCGTTCGGCTGCCACTCTCAGCAGTCTTACTTTGTCTGGGCACACTAAAATGGGCGCGAGCACCCATGGGGCTCACTCGTTGACGATTTATCGGTATCCGATTAAAACGACATTTGACAAGTCTATGCATTGTATGGTTAGTGATAGTACGTAGCAAGGGTAAAAAATATACCCTTAATAAACACAATAGTTTATGTCCGCTGCTGCCGATAATGCATCGACAGCAGGCCTAAAATAAGACACTCTGTTAGTATATAAGACCTAGGATTCGTAAGAATAAAATCAGTATCTTACAAGTACTCAACTTGGACATATCCGTTCACATATGTACATATATTCTGAAAAAACATCAGCCGCAGCGACGTTATGCGCTAAGCGAGACACGTCTTGATACTGATCTTTCGGCTCTCAAGGCTCGACGGTCAGCTGCCACTCTCAGCAGCATATAAGATCAATGTTCTCAAACAAATTTGAAATGATTTTGAAACTGTTCGGACGGTAAACAAACAACTTTCATACAAACGTTTTCCGCCAATTTACCACTGTTGCGAGTGAAATTTCCCAAATCGCTGAAACACGTATTCATTACATTCTTATGTAGAGCTTTGAAAATAAGTTTTTAAGCAAATCGGACACAATTTAAAACTACGTACAAAAAATCTTTGAGTCGCATTCCCCCCGAAAAAGTTTGGATTCTGCAAAAAGTGTGAAACACGTATCAAATGATTTTTCTTGTAGATCTTTGAAAACGAATTTGAACGCGAAGCGTCACCCACCAAATTTTTTACCTCCATTTCCACCAAGGAGGAACGGATTTTCCTAAAAGTGTGAAACACCCCTCAAATGAATTTGAACAAAGATCTTTGAAAATAAGTTTGTGGCCGATCGGATCGTAAACAAATAACTTTCATACAAACGTTTTTCGCCAATTTACCACTGTTGCGAGTGGAATTTCCCAAATCGCTGAAACACGTATTCATTACATTCTTATGTAGAGCTTTGAAAATAAGTTTGAAGCAAATCGGACACAACTTAAAACTTCGCCCAAAAAATCTTTAAATCGCATTACCCCCGAAGAAGTTTGAATTCTGCGAAAAGTGTGAAACACGTATCAAATGATTTTTCTTATAGATCTCTGGAAATGAATTTGAGCGCGAAACTTCACCCACCAAATCTTTGACCTCCATTTGCACCAAGGAGGGATGGATTTTTCAAAAAGTGTGAAACACCCCTCAAATGAATTTGAACAAAGATATTTGAAAATAAGTTTGAGGCCGATCGGATGGTAAACAAAAAAGTTACATACAAACGTTTTTCGCGATTTTTCCACACTTGCGGGTGGAATTTCCCGAAACCCCGTCTTTACGTGCACCTACATCACATAAGGTAGCTACAGTGAAAATTTCAGCTTCCTAGCTCTTACGGTTTGGGCTGTACGTTGATCACCAATCAGTCAGTCAGTCAGTCATTCAGTCAGTCAGGACAAACAGTTATAAATATAGAGATATATATACATATATATATATATATATATATATATATATATATATATATATATATATATATGTATATATTATAGTTTTATATAAATTTTTATATAATATATAAATTATAATAATATTAAAATATGTATGTTTTTATTTAAACATATATGTATATATTATATTAATATAAACATACTAACGGGTATTGACTGGACATGTGGCAAGTTTAGTTCTAAAAATGTTAGATATTACCTTTCCAACAAATACAAACCCTTGGAAGATTGAAATCTACCCGATCTATCTTGATCTTCTATTAATAAATATCAAACGTAAGTCTTGGGGTGAGAATCTTGAAGCCAAAAAGCAAGTTTAGTTTATTAAACCGCATTTTCCATCAAAGAGCCTTGAACTTTCCGAAAACGTATCAAATAAATTCTGATAAGATCTTCAAAAATGAGCTCAAAACTGATAATAAACAAAAAAGTTAGTTGAACTAAGAATCTCGCATTTATAACCCTCAATCCGCATTTATCATCTAAGACGGGCGGATTTTGAAAAAAAGATTAAAACACGTCTTAAACTAATTTTCACAAAAATCTTTGAAAATAATTTAAAAGACGTTTGCATAGTAAACAAAAAACTTTCACACAACCGTTTTACGCCAATTTACCACAATTGCGCATGGAACTTCCAAAATCGGTAAAAAACGTAAATAATCTTTGAATCGCATTTCCAGCGAAGATGCTTGGAATCTGCAATAAGTGTGAAAGATGATGAATTTAATCGCAAAGAAGAAAAGTATTTAACCCACTTCTAATAAATTTTAACAAAAATCTTTTAATCTCAATAACCCCGTCTTAGCGTGTACGTTCATAACATAAGGTAACAACAGTGAAAATTTCAGCTTCTTTGTTGTGCCTTGATCACCAGTCAGCCAGTTAGTCAAGACAAACAGTTCTACATATAGAGAAGAATATATTTATTATTTTGTAATATGTCTGAAATAAATAGCAGATGGTAAAACAAAATCAGGGTCCTGAGCAAGATTCAAAAAGGCATTACACCACTAACCATAGAACGTATAGACTGGACAACTAGAGCAAAAGAATGGGACTTGTTATCGTCGCTAGGGTGCCTAACCGTTGGCATGTGGGCATTTAAAATATTTTGGACTTCCTATGCACGCACACTTACATATTTTGAATGAATAGTAGCATTTATGCGTTTGTGTGCCCGTTTTTGTGATTTCTGAATTTCGAGCTCTACACACACACACACAAATGTGTCTGAATGAGCAGATCATGGGCGCAAAAGAAAATGTCATTACGGGTCTGATTTCAGGTTTGGATTGCTGAATGAATGTTGATCCCTTAATACCTGCAGCAGCCCGTTGACCTGAAAGGGTAAACGCTTGGCAAGCACCTGTACTTCCATATGTACGTCAAGTGACTGATCACTTAAATGATTTTATGACCAGCGGAAATTTGTGCAAAAATTATAATCTTCAACCATACCAAAAACAAAATTGGTGCGATTATATATTTTTAGTATTACTAATTTTATTGACTTATAATATTTAGCTTTTTCATTCGATTTATTCAATCCAAACCCGAAATCATGAAATCATTGTTTGTGCGGACACATACACATACATACATTTAAACGATCCCTAGACATAATTAAAGAGCATTGAGAGCACTTAGAGTAAGCCAAAGCAGTTTCCTATAGTGAGAGTGAGATAAAAAACAGTGATGCCGTTCTATCGCACAAATGATATGGATGAGAGTAAGCCAAAGAAGTTTAATGTGGTGGGAGCGAGATAAAAAACAGCGATGCCGTTCTACCGCACAAATAATACGTATTTCTTATTCTCTTGCTCTCTGAGCAAGTGGGTGATTCTCGGAACCGAACAATAACGAAGTCGAGTTTGGACCAGCCGACAAAAATATGCATGGTTCCATTCTTTTACTCTAGTTGTCCAGTCTATATGTTATATGGCTAGTAATTACACTTAACACGATCTATCAGCAGCTAAAATGAAATCGCAGTCACACTGTTTATATACATACAAACAATGTAAATGAGTTCACGCACGCAAATCAAACACCACATAGAAGTCACACTGCTTGTTGCATATACCAACTGTGCTTCGCTTTGCAAAAATAGGTCAAATAACTGTCTATCACATACTTGCACTTACACGACAAATAGTACAGGCTAAAAACTCTATTTTTCGATGTCTTTAAAGTTTTTTATTTTAAGCGAAATAAGTCTCTACAAACATCAAAAAGATAATATTATAATAAATACAATTAATTTATTTATGTCATTATGATTTTTATTACATAAAAAAATCAGATTTTTCATAAAATGCATTTGTCAACGCAGCATTAACATTTTTGGTTCAGCGAGCGATATCAACAGCTTCATAACAATTTGCTTATTAAGGGAAACTATCATATTTCATACGCTATCGGCAAAAGACCGACGTTTCTTGCTTATAGGTCTCTTTCACTTTAAATAGTTGTTAAAATTGTATTGAAGGAAGCACAACGCTACAATAAAAACTAAATTTTTATTTGCACATCTCTAATATTTATATGAAGATCTTCGAATTGTATGTGGACTAAGCGAAATATGGCTTGACAGCCTTACCCTCTCTGGGAATAAAATTATGGCAAGCACTCATGGAGCTCACTCGCGAAGAAAATTCTGTGATTTGAAGCTTCTATATATTTTACGCCTAGTGGTTTTGGTCACCCCGCAAAAGGAACGGGGGTGATGTATTTCACGTAGGATTTTTCAGGATTCCATTTTCGAGCGGGGGAACCAAAGTTTGTAACGTTTTTTTTTAAATATAAGCAATTAAAAGATGCCGATAACTGTAGTAGCACGATATATATATCTCTGTATATAAAACTGTTTGTCCTGGTTGACTGACTGATTTGTGATCAACGCACAGCCGAAACCGTACGAGCCAGGAGGCTGCATTTTTTACTGTAGTCTTGAAAAACATTTCTATGAAACTGTTTTTTATTCGATCCG
Organism: Drosophila borealis; assembly: GCA_035045885.1. Classification (NCBI taxonomy): domain Eukaryota; kingdom Metazoa; phylum Arthropoda; class Insecta; order Diptera; family Drosophilidae; genus Drosophila; species Drosophila borealis. Next base: position 810,362 of record JAWNOR010000195.1, read on the forward strand.
ATCGATCCCAAACTAAATTTCAAAAATCTTGGTTCAAATTCATTAAAAGGGTGTCACACTTTAGAAAATCCATTCCTCCATGAGAAAATGGTGGCAAAGATTTGGTGGTTGATGTGAAATTAAATTCATTTCTTAGCATGTTTATGTTAATGTATTTAAGACGTGTTTCACACTTTTAGCAGAATCCAAGCTTCCTCGGTGGAAAATGCGGATCAAGCGATTTTTTGGCAAAGTTTTAATTTTAATCCGATTTGCCTTAAACTACTACTTAAACTGCAGAATATGAAGACGACTTAATGCAGTCACAAAAATGGCAAAACGCAAGTCACCAAGTGTCTAGCAATTGGTAATTATAAAAATTGTAATATTATATAATCCTTCATTAATAGAAAAATATATTATAGCCACGGCACGGTAGATTTTGGGAGGAGGATATACCTCAAAACTCAACATCCTTGTTTAAAGAGAGCTTCCGCGTTGAAAGTAGCAATTTTGAAATTCATGTTACCCGTCTTCAAAACCTGGCACAACAAGATACCATTGCCATTGCAGAGAACCGTACAGTGGGCAGATTATTTGGCATTATAGGTCCATCCTGATGGCGCCTACAGCTTTCAATTCGCTCCTAATAAATAATTTGAATTTTATTAAATAAAAAAATCCTATTTAATACATAATATAAATAAATTGAAGCACCTTACTTGTACTTCCGCGTTGTACTGTCAATTTTTGAGAATACATTTTGCCAACATAAGCTTTTGAAACCAGCTTCAATGAGTTTGGCGCGCTTACCTTCGTTGCTACATCAGCTGGGGAATGATACTTTCTCATTTTTCATAATAAATCATGCGATATATCATCGCAAAAAACGTGAAATGCTCGGGGCGAATATACACATTTTTGAAAAATGTGTGAAATGTGTTTTCGAATGGAAAAACATACAGGACGCATTTTACAAATTTTTCAAAAATTTGACATTTGCAAAAAAATGTATGAAATATGGAACAGCGGAATAATCGAATCACGATAAATCGCAACGAGTGAGCCCCATGGGTGCCTGCGACCATTTTGTTATGCCAAGAGAGAGAGTAAGACTGCTGAGAGTGGCAGCCGAACGCCAGGTTCGAAAGCCGAGGCTCAGCTCAGCGCACAACGTCGCTGCGGCTGATGCTTCTTCTTAATATATGTATGTTTATTTTAAAACCTTACAGCCCAAATACATATGTATGTGTGTATGCTTGTGCACAGTGTGTGTGTCTTTGTGTGTATTTTTTTTATACCCCGAACCAATTGAAAATGGGTAAAAAGGGTATAATGTATTTGTGCAAATGTATGTAAAAGGCAGAAGGAAGCATCTCCGACCCCAAACTTGTATATATATATCAAGTACCTTTCATTTTATAGCTATCGCCACCTCCCGCTACTACCTCAAAGCAATAAATTAAGTAAAAACACCAATTTATGCTGCCCAAAACTATAAGCAACAATACTACTCGAATATTCTATGGTACAATAAGATGTACTTTAGAAAATTTCATCAAGATCGGTTAAGAAAAACAGAAATGATTAAAGAAAACGTGTTTTGACTTTTCTCCTATCAGCGGCTGCAAGCGTAAATTCCAAGAATTTCTGTATACATGTACACACACACATTCATGCGCGTCTTCTTTGAATTCTATTAACAGCATTGCAAATGCGATTGTATTGTTTTATGTGCTGCTATTCCAATTCGTTTTTTTCTCATCAAGACTCAATTGTTGGTGTGGTATTTGACTAGAGGCGGCGGTAAGTAGTGCGGTCTGTTGCGAGTTCTAACCCTATCGAGGACTATTTTTTTATTTTGTCTGGTGTGGCTGTTGATTAGACGCGGCAGCAAGTAATGCGGTCAGTTACTAGTTCGAACCCTGCCAAGGAAACTTTTTTTTTTTAATTTATCTTTATTACTACCAAAGCAAACGAGCGCGTAGAGCGAGCTGCATTTGGGGTTGGAATAAGGGGGGGTTCAGGGAATCCTCTAGTCGGGAGCTCCCGACAAGAACCTCTTACTTGTTTTTTTGTTTTTTTTTTCATTTTAATAGGGGGGAAAGCACTTAAAGCCGAAAAGTGTGGGTCTTTCACCCACTAAAACCACCACATCCTTTTTTTGTATTCTGTTTATTAATAACGCTTAAGTATATACATTTTAGGCTTAGGTTGTAGTTGGGGGATATATGTTGGTTAGGTATTGGTTAGGTAGCCCGGATTGCCTGCGGATCGGCCGCAAAGCATTGCTTTACAGGCATGTTCTTTCTATCTAAACTTCCTCCGTTCTCCGTCTGGTGCGCTCAACTCTCCTGGGGTCTTCACCTGGACAAAACCAGGTTGTTCACCGTGATAGGTCTGCCCATGCTGTCCTCCAGTTCCTGTCTGTTCGCTGAGAAACGTCCACACTCGAATATAATGTGATTGGAGTCCTCTACGATTCCTCTGCCGCACCAAGAACACTCGTCTGTGTTATCGTGGCCGAATCGCTTTAGATAGCTCCTTAAGCTGCGTTAAATAGAAGTTAGTATTACTATACTTTCCGTTTATTTAGGCTTCCAAGTATGGGATAAGCCTATGCGTCCAGCGTCCTTTAGATGCGCGATCCCAGCGTGACTGCCATCGTGGTATGCTATGCATCCTTGTCTCAGTGCGAACCGAGTTTGCTGTGCTGTTTCCATTGTGAGCTCTATAGCAAACTACCGCTTCAGTTGCCAGTTCATTAAGCGGGACCATCCCTGCGATAACCAGAGCCGCCTCGTCTGATACCGTCCGGAAGGCGCAGCTGACCCGTAGAGCGCTTAGGCGATATATAGAAATTACGCCTCGGCTGTAGCTAGGAACAGCCATTACTCTGCTCCAGATGGGGGACGCGTACATTATGCGATGAGTCGATGATCATCAAAATGGCTGCTCCGTGGCTCGATGGGCCGGTTTGCGTAGGTAGTACGTCGGGTCTGATTGGGAATAGCGTTTCCACAATCAAGTTAAGCTCACTTTGGTTAGAAGGCTGAGATTCTTGCCGGCTTAGTCTTTTGACAACGATTTAAACGCCTTGCCCCAGGGATCATACTCGGCTGAGTTGCATAGCTCCAGGAAGCATTCTCGCTTGCTATCTCGTATGGCCTTTTTTCGTCGTTTTCTAGCCCTTGAATAACCTAGTTGCTCTTCGGCATAGTTGGGTCTGCCTCGGGCTCGCTGGTATCTCCTTCTGGCTTGAATGCAGTTCCGCTGTGCTTCGGCAAAACTTTCGTTCCACCAGTACGTGGGTACATGGTGGCGCCGAAACGTTTTCCGGGTTTGCATGCTCTCGTCGCAAGCACGCGTTAACGGACATGCCATTTGGGAGGTTCTGCTCTCTGCGTTGCCGGCAGTGGCAAGCGAATGGACTGCATTCGAAAAGGCCACCTGGTCGAAAGTATCCAAGCGGTAAGCTTTCCAACTGAGGCTTCTCGTTCTGGCTACAGTTCCTTTACCAATCGTGCATATTATTGCGGAGTGGTCACTTGCGGTGAATACGTCGCTTAATTCCCATTTAGTTGCGTCATCTACTAATGCGTCTAATGCATCTTGAAACTCGCTAAGCTGCATGCTCGGGGACAGGTAGCAGCTGTAAATCCACAGGCTGCCGTATTGTGCGCGTACAAACCCAGGACCCAGGACTTCGTATTCGTCAGCGATGTCGAAGGTTCGCCACATATCCAGAATGCAGCTTTTCCATCCTGATCCGCGATCCATATTCTTGGGCAGTTGGACTCTCGATGGTGGGGTTCGCTGATAATGGTAATATCGATGCGCATTTCTCTAACAGTCTGCTCTAAGAGGTCTTGAGCAGCTATGCAGTGGTTAAGGTTTATTTAAAGTAACCTTTCATTTTGCGTACTGCCTCGCGGTACGCCGGACACTTAAGGCTGCCTGTGGCGTGGTCCGTTGGTTTTTCTCCTTTGTATGCGCAAAGGCTACATTTTGGCGGCTTGGAGCAGCTCTTTGCTTCGTGGCCTGTATCCCCGCATCTGAAGCATGCGCCTTTCAAATCGTCATTGCTGGTGCAATTCGCCGCAATATGCCCGAAACCCTGGCATTTAAAGCATCGCTTTGGCTGGTCGATTGCACGTTTTCGGCAAACCACTCATCCGATCCTCACCTTAGCCTTCTCGACTAGTGTCCTGGCTTTTGGCACTGGGAGAATAAAAGTGGTCCTTTGCTGGCCGCCCAATCCTGGTCGCAGCGATTTGATCGCTTCAATCGACAAGGATTCGTCTTCTAGGGCATCTTTTACCGCTTCGAGCTCTTCCTACTTTGTCGTCAGCTCATCCAGGTCTCTGATCTCACCCTGGGACGTTCTAGTCAGCGTTCTCACTATTGTCCGATCACCTAAGGCCTTTCCTACAGCTTTTTGTAGTTCATTTGTGGAGTGCTCCGGCTTGGGCGGTCTGCTTGAGGCGCAGCAGACCGCCCTTGGCGGTCTTGCGAATGCCCTGCAAATCGCCACTTAGGTGCTTGAGGGCCGGGTCGCCCTTCACGAGCCTGAGCATGTCGGCATACGTACAGTCGCCCACTCCGTGGACTGTAATGGCGTCGGCTATGGTACGCTTCTGCGTTCGCCTACGTCTATTGACTGCTTTAAGCCCTTAAGCCGTCTAGGACTATGCCCATCTTTTCTACCGTGCCCCTAAGGGTTCTTGGCAGCTCAATGCTCGCTTTTGCAGGCGACAACTCTGCCACTCTTGCTGCACTGGCGTGACCGCCTGGTGTAGCGGTGATCGCTGCAGCGCAGAGCGGCGCACGAAGGCCTGCAGCTTATCCTCAATTTTCTCGTAAATGGGCACCTGCTCTAACTAACAGGGCTCTAAAGGGTCCCTTGGTGGCCAGAAGTTCCCCTCAGGCTTGTAGTAGCCGAGTGGGAACAGTTCTTGATTTTTAGAAACTTTATGTGCTACCCTCGCTATTAGCTCAAACACTTTTGCATATTCCTTTTGATGTCTGATTTGGCACGTAGGCAGATCATACGATAATGCAGTTAAACTGAGGCGCGATCGCGAAAGCTTTTATCATCGTTACAGCTAGGTCTATAAAAGGAGCGGGCGACCGCGTGCGACAGTCTTCAGTTCAGATTGGAAGCGAAAAGACGTACTTCGTCAAGAAGATTAAACAGTGTAAAAACGAAGTCTAAAGTTAAAATAAGTAATAAAAATAATAGAAAGCATATTGAAGCAGACGTGCGAGTGGAAAAGTATTGTAAAATCTAAGTAGTGAAAGATATTGAAACCGTGATTTTTTATATTAGCCTAGTATCAATGGATTGGTGTTTGACCCTTGTTTAATTTTACAGCCTCGTGGCAGGGGTGCTGCCGCAAGCGCTGGTCCGCTTTTCACCAATCTCTTGGTGCATATATATTGGCTCGGAGACAAGGGTAGTAAATCTACTCCAAGGAGATTTCGGAACCGTGCTCCAGTGCCACATTCGAGACTGCTCGTTGATGATCATCAAATGTGTCTGGCGTTAAGTGACTTATATAAATGGATACCAAAGTCACAAGTTTATTCAGATCCACAAGAAATTATGACTTAAAATCTGTGTTGCGTAGTGTAATTGATTATTTATTCTCCTTTGTGCTACCTTCGTCGCTCTTATTGAGAGAATGAGAATTAGAATTGACAAAGAGTAAAGCGCACGAACAAGCTAAAAGATAAAAGCAACTACAATTAGTAAAACAGAAGCCATCTGAACGAAATTCGAAGCACGCATCCATACATACATCACATTAAACTTAAATTTTTGACATTGCGATCAGCGGATGTCTACCTAATCTATTCCCATTGATCGAAGCTAAAGTAAATTTAAGCAACTAAACAAACATGAAAAAAAAAATGTATTATATTGAATTAAAAATTACTCTAATATCTACCATATTAGAGTTAAGCAGCAGTAGTAATATTCCTTTTGACCTATGAATATATTTGGCAAGGGTAAGGTTGTGACATTTATATGCACGTCAATATTTATATATATACTTACAATTAACTTTCTTTGTACAAAGGTAACAATGATACCCACACAATAATACACCTACACACACCCACCAACATCGACGTCATATTGGGCCCAAGTGGACGCAACGATGGAAGTATGAGTGAGTTAATATAGAGTAGTGAGGACTATTTTTTTTGTATATCTGTTGTATATATATATATTTACGATTGACATTGCATTGATCTCGAACCTATTGCCAACGTGAGCGTAAGATAACAGTTTTCTTCAGTAAGTTATGTTGGAAAACTGAAGTTATTTTGTTGAACAAAAATCAGTATATTATTATTTTTAAAATCATAAATTCGAATTTGAATGTTTCGGTAAATCTTAGGGAATTGATAATTCGCTTGTAATATAATCATGTATCTTGAGATCAACGGCTTGCTTCAATTAAATGATTTTGTTATATTTTAATATGAATCGGTGAATAATTATCTTGTCTGTCGAGTACCATGCTGAATTCGGTTGAAATGCGTTAATGCGTTAGAGTCTCGCATAGGGGCAATCTACGATTTTCTGGTTGCTATGGTAGGGAGGGTAGAGACGAGGGACAACTAACACCAAGATCCCTCCATTAGGCATATTGGATCCCGGGTTTTGTGGTGTTTGTCGGAACACTTATTTACAGGATAGGGAAATAAAGATAAATTTTATGATAGTATTTGACCTTGTTCTTTTTGAAGCGTACTTGATATTCTTCATGTCAGTGTATTGGTGTTGATAGGCAGATTGGGCGAGGAAGAACCCCGACCACGACGAGCTAAATTGAGCAAAAGCAAGAAGTACGCGCCCCCGAACCCAACGCCCCGCGACCGACGTAAGCCACTAAAGGCGAAAACGCCATAGAGGGTTACAAATGGACGTGGACACTCCATGTAGAAGGCAGCATCGACTGCCTCCCGTATACACGTGAGCACTACATAAGAAATGGCGCCCAACTAAGGGGCAGAGTATGATTTGCAACTATCCTAGATAATATTTGGATTTCGCGGCTTTATCTCCGATTACAGCTAGTTTTCAAAGTATTGGGAGTTACACTGCACAAAAAAAAAAATAAAATGCCAAAGATCGTTTAGTTTAGTTGAGATTATATTTCCCCGGAATGCTCTGGTTACCCAAACTTAATTACATATGATTTGTTTTCAAGTTATTAAAAGGGTTTTAGATAAGCGTAGTTTGAAATTATAAGAACTATTTTCGGAATTAGCGACTACAATTCATGAATTGGATTGGTCCACCAAAATAGACTCGTAAAAGTCTAACAACGTTAAGTACATTTAGTACTCCTTGTGATAGTATAAATTTGGTTTAAGCGCTCTTGAAGGTATGGAACTGCAATTATCTGGAACTATTCGGAAATTGACCTATTTATCATGAGAAGGTTGATTCCAAATCAGCAATAGAAATCATTACATATAATAGACGACAACAAAGGAAACCCATTTTCGCCTAATTATTTCAACAGTATTTACCATTAGGGAAAAGGACAGACAGCTTAAGATATATGAAAAAAAAAAAATAGATAAGAATTAATTTGTTCCGGATTTTGAATAGCGTTCAGCGCATGTAACATTTTTAATGGCAGTACAAAGAAGTACAGAAAATATTGCAGCTGCCATAGAGCAGATAGATCCCTTTTGTGGAATCTGCAACGAGGTGATGACTTCGTCACAATTGTTTGCTAATACTCCATGTAAGCACCGATTCCACAAAACATGTTTGATAGAGTTCTTGCAAAACACTTCAGCATGCCCTACATGTGCAGCCGATTGTACAACTCTTGCGTTAAGCTTTTCTAACAACACTTTGGCAGCAGAGTTGAACCTAACTGATTCAATGCCTAGCATTACAGAACAAGAAGCAAATAAGCGAAATTCATTAAATAGGAGAGGCATGGGGAATAGACAAAGAGGAGCTACTCCTAAGAGAGGGATGACAACTAGATCCACAAATAGAGCACCGACCCTAGATCAGACACAAAGCAACATGTCTCTTGGCTCTCAAGTCGACATGGCTAATTATATTCAGAATATGATGAACGTTCAGCAAACTCAGTTGATGGACCATATTACGTCATATTTATCTAAAACTATTGAGACCTCTATTCGAAATCAACTCGCAAATTTACAGATTTCAAATAGTGATCCACCATCTTCTAATGGGATAAATACTAATCCAACCCCACCAATGGACCTGAAACATTGATTAATAGATTGAGTGAAGCGGATGCTAGAATTAACAGAGAGAGAAGCAGCCAAAGCTTTAGTGTGAATCCGGAAAAAGTATCAGGAATCATTCAGAAGTGGCGAATAAAATTCGATGGCACTAAGCAAGGCATGCGTATGAATGAATTTCTTTACCGATCCTTAACCAAACCAAATTTGGGTAACGACTACCATCTTCTTAATGACCATTTATACTTACTTTTTAATGGTAAAGCCAGCGATTGGGTTTGGAAGTTCCATCGCGCAAATACAAACTTTAATTGGGAAACATGTTGTCAAGAGTTCCGTAGAAGATTTGGAGACTCTGACACCGATTTAGAAATTTGGGAAATGATTGGGAAAAGACGACAGGTTGATAGTGAGTCTTTTGATGTCTATCAGTTTGCAATAGAAGACCTAGTTGACAGATTGCAACAAGGAATCTTAGAAAAGCAGATAGTAGACCTTCTGATTCGCAGTTCCAAGCCTAGTCTGCACCATGAACTTCTCCACGTTAGCATTCAGAATAGATCGCAACTTAGAGTTGAAGTGAGAAAACACGAGCAATTTTATGGTGACATAAAATCTTTTAAAGGAAAAACATTAAGGTCATATGTTTCGGAAGATCAGGCGAAGCCAATGGTAATTTGCCGCTTGTTCCATCGGAAGCTGAAATTCAAGAAATAAAACGTATTAAGACAGATCCAGTCTGCTGGAACTGCGATAAAATCGGACATAAATTTGACCATTGCCTGGAGATTCGTCGTATTTTTTGTTATGGCTGCGGAGTCAAAGAAGTTTTCAAACCATACTGTTCAAAATGCAACCCCTCGGGAAACTGGCAGCGGGATGTAAAACACAACACCAAACAGATACATCCCCAGCAGATACTCAGGCCTTGTCGGAAAAATCGACCCAAGTTACAAATAAAGATAAGGACAAAACCGATAGTAAAACGATAGCAACATAAACATTTTTCAGATTTACCTTTTCATATCAGACTACAGAATTTTAGTTCGGCACGTAAGCGAATTTTTGCTGATTAAGATTCTTTTAGATTAAAAACTAAGCCCAAGCGTTCTACAAAACGATTACGTACGTTTTGGAAATTAGTACGTAAAAATCGTAGGAATATAATAGCATCTATTTTTCGAAGTTCGGATGAACGACTATACACTTCTGTTCAAATCGAAGGGAATGAGTATATAGGACTTTTGGATTCAGCAGCTACTATTAGTTGCGCAGGGATGCACCGGATCTATTCGCACAGCAAATGGCACCGCTAGCAGAATTATTGCTAAATTACAGACGCAGATCACTTATCGGCAGTTAACTAGAAGTATCGAGTTATTTATTATCCCAGAACTTAAACAGGATATGTATTTAGGCATCAATTTTTGGCGGGAATTTGGCTTGTTAGGGACAAGATATCAGAATTAGATGTTGGAGCACCAGCAGAACAAAGGGAGCTTCCCAAATTTCATCTTCTAACTTAAGAGGAACAGGGCCGTCTCGATGTCATTATAGGAGGATTTCCCTCGTATGCTAAAGAAGGCTTAGGCAGAACTAATTTGATTAGTCACTCCATTAATATAGGCTCGGCAACACCAGTTAAGCAACGCCACTGGCCAGTCTCTCCAGCCATTGAAAAACTAATGTTTGCAGAAATTGACCAAATGCTAGCTCTAGATGCAATAGAACCTTCTACCAGCCCCTGGAGTAGCAATTGCGTTCTGGTTAATCGCGGAGATAAGTGTCGCTTATGTTTAGACTCAAAACAGGTTAACAAAGTGACGGAAAAGGATGCCTATCCTTTGCCCCACATAGATGGTATTTTGAGAAGGTTACCTCCAGCTAAATTCATTACCGGATTAGACATGAAACATGCCTTCTGGCAAATACCGTTGGAGGAGAAATCACGGCAATATACCGCCTTTACAATACCCAATCGACCATTGTACCAGACAACCAAACACTTTGTCGCCTTATGTATGAAGTTATACCTGCCCATTTGCGTACACAAGTCTTTGTTTATTTAGACGACTTATTAGTGTTATCAGATAATTTCGACTCCCACCTAATTTTGCTACAGGAGATTGCGTTATGTTTGAGGAAAGCAAATCTAACTATAAATATTAGCAAATCCAAGTTCTGCATGACAGAGATAAGATACCTCGGGTTTATCATCGGAAACGGGCTACTCAAAACGGATCCTGAGAAAATACAGGCAATCAGTGAGTTCCCTGTGCCGAAAACGGTCAAGCAGTTACGTCGCTTTTTGGGTCTGGCTGGATGGTATAGGCGTTTCGTAGAAAAGTACGCCGCCATCACTTATCCGTTAACAGAACTTCTAAAAAAACAAAAGTCTCTGGATTGGAATCCGGAAGCCACCGAAGCTTTCGCAATGCTCAAATCCTACCTGACTGCCGCACCTATTTTAATAACACCCAATTTTTCGAAACCTTTTATCCTGATTTGCGATAAATGTACTTACGGCATTGGTTGTGTACTAGCGCAAATTCGAGATGATTCAGAGTTACCGATCGCTTATATGTCTGCGAAACTTACGAGAGCTCAGCGTAACTACTCAGTTACAGAACTAGAGTGTCTCGCTGTTCTCAAAGGCATTCAAAAGTTTCGAGCATATATAGAAGGTCAGGAGTTCACCGTAATTACGGATCATGCTTCTCTTAAATGGCTTATGAAGCAGAAGGATTTGTCAGGACGACTAGCTAGATGGTCTATGAAGTTGCAGGGATTCAAATTCGATATCCAGCACCGAAGTGGTTGCCAAAACGTCGTTGCTGATACACTCTCTAGCACTTACGAAGAAGAAGTAGCAGAATTCAATGACCAAGGCCCTATAATAGATTTGACTTCAACTTGTTTTAAGGCACCAGAATATCTAGCTTTAATTGCGTATATAAAAGAGAACCAAGCTAGGTTGCCGGACCTAAAGTTGATGGATGATTATGTGTACAAGAGAACACAATTTGCCACTGGCATAGAATCGCAAGAGAAGGACTCATGGAAACTGTGGGTACCTGCAAGCTTAGTCCCAGAAGTATTGCGCGATGCGCACGAACCACCTAGCTCGGCACACTGCGGCATGGGGAAAACTGTAGAGAAAATTAAAATGTACTTGTTTTGGCCAGGTATGGTGAGCCAGATACGTACACACATTGCTAACTGTAGCACTTGTAGATCTACCAAGAGCCCAAATATAGTCCTTAAGCCACCAATGGGTAAGCCAGTGACCTTAGATAGGCCTTTTCAAAGATTATACGTCGACCTGTTGGGACCGTATCCTCGTACAAAAAGGGGTAACATAGGGTTGTTGATCGTGGTAGATCACAGCACAAAGTTTCATTTTCTTTGCCCTCTGAAGAAATTTACAACACAGAAAATTACAGAGTATCTCGAGAATTCGATTTTCTACACTTTTGGTGTACCCGAATCTATTCTTACCGACAATGGATCGCAATTCCGATCAAGTTTCTTTAAAGTATTTTTAACTCGCTTTGAAGTTGAGCATAAATGTACTGCAATATACTCGCCGCAAGCTAATGCAAGTGAAAGATTGAACCGGTCAGTCTTGGCTGCAATCCGAGCTTATCTCCGTAAAGACCACACTAATTGGGATGTGCAGCTTAATGCAATAAGTGCATCATTAAGAGCTACATTACACCGAAGCACAGGCTTTCCACCCTATTTCCTTATTTTTGGACAAAATATGATCCTGAACGGAAAAGATTACACTCTGCTCAGAAAAATAAATCTATTAGGCGATAATGTTTACATTAGCCGTACAAACACCATGCAATTAGCACAGGAGAAGGCCAAAGAAAATATATATAAGGCGCACGAAACTTTGCTCAGAGTAACGCGAGCAAAAAGTTCAGCTCGAAACTAGCAAGAGTATTTCTGCCAAAGTTCATAAGAAACTAAGTGCGTTTTATTATCAATTAGTCGATAGTAATAACAAATTGCTAGGAGTTTATCATTTAAAAGACATTCAAATAAAAAGAAGTTACACCACCTAGTCTATTTTTCAAATAAAAGCTCTTCGTAATATCTTGTTCATTTATTTGAGTTGTAGTAGCCGAGTGGGAACAGTTCTTGATTGTTAAAACTTTATGTGCTCGCAATTAGCTCACACACTTTTGCATATTCCTTTTGATGTCTGATTTGGCACGTAGGCAGATCATACGATAATGCAGTTAAGCTGAGGAGCGATCGCGAAAGCTTTTATCACCGTTACAGCTAGGTCTATAAAAGGAGCGGGCGACCGCGTGCGACAGTCTTCAGTTCAGATTGGAAGCGAAAAGACGTACTACGTCAAGAAGATTAAACAGTGTAAAAACGAAGTCTAAAGTTAAAATAAGTAATAAAAATAATAGAAAGCGTATTGAAGCAGACGTGCGAGTGGAAAAGTATTGTAAAATCTAAGTAGTGAAAGATATTGAAACCGTGATTTTTTATATTAGCCTAGTATCAATGGATTGGTGTTTGACCCTTGTTTAATTTTACAGCCTCGTGGCAGGGGTGCTGCCGCAAGCGCTGGTCCGCTTTTCACCAATCTCTTGGTGCATATATATTGGCTCGGAGACAAGGGTAGTAAATCTACTCCAAGGAGATTTCGGAACCGTGCTCCAGTGCCACATTCGAGACTGCTCGTTGATGATCATCAAATGTGTCTGGCTTTAAGTGACTTATATAAATGGATACCAAAGTCACAAGTTTATTCAGATCCACAAAAAATTATGACTTAAAATCTGTGTTGCGTAGTGTAATTGATTATTTATTCTCCTTTGTGCTACCTTCGTCGCTCTTATTGAGAGAATGAGAATTAGAATTGACAAAGAGTAAAGCGCACGAACAAGCTAAAAGATAAAAGCAACTACAATTAGTAAAACAGAAGCCATCTGAACGAAATTCGAAGCACGCATCCATACATACATCACATTAAACTTAAATTTTTGACATTGCGATCAGCGGATGTCTACCTAATCTATTCCCATTGATCGAAGCTAAAGTAAATTTAAGCAACTAAACAAACATGAAAAAAAATGTATTATATTGAATTAAAAATTACTCTAATATCTACCATATTAGAGTTAAGCAGCAGTAGTAATATTCCTTTTGACCTATGAATATATTTGGCAAGGGTAAGGTTGTGACATTTATATGCACGTCAATATTTATATATATACTTACAATTAACTTTCTTTGTACAAAGGTAACAATGATACCCACACAATAATACACCTACACACACCCACCAACATCGACGTCATATTGGGCCCAAGTGCACGCAACGATGGAAGTATGAGTGAGTTAATATAGAGTAGTGAGGACTATTTTTTTTGTATATCTGTTGTATATATATATATTTACGATTGACATTGCATTGATCTCGAACCTATTGCCAACGTGAGCGTAAGAGAACAGTTTTCTTCAGTAAGTTATGTTGGAAAACTGAAGTTATTTTGTTGAACAAAAATCAGTATATTATTATTTTTAAAATCATAAATTCGAATTTGAATGTTTCGGTAAATCTTAGGGAATTGATAATTCGCTTGTAATATAATCATGTATCTTGAGATCAACGGCTTGCTTCAATTAAATGATTTTGTTATATTTTAATATGAATCGGTGAATAATTATCTTGTCTGTCGAGTACCATGCTGAATTCGGTTGAAATGCGTTAGAGTCTCGCATAGGGGCAATCTACGATTTTCTGGTTGCTATGGTCGGGAGGGTAGAGACGAGGGACAACTAACACCAAGATCCCTCCATTAGGCATATTGGATCCCGAGTTTTGTGGTGTTTGTCGGAACACTTATTTACAGGATAGGGAAATAAAGATAAATTTTATGATAGAATTTGATCTTGTTCTTTTTGAAGCGTACTTGATATTCTTCATGTTAGTGTATTGGTGTTGATAGGCAGATTGGGCGAGGAAGAACCCCGACCACGACGAGCTAAATTGAGCAAAAGCAAGAAGTACGCGCCCCCGAACCCAACGCCCCGCGACCAACGTAAGCCACTAAAAGCGAAAACGCCATAGAGGGTTACAAATGGACGTGGACACTCCATGTAGAAGGTAGCATCGACTGCCCCCCGTATACACGTGAACACTACAGGCTTTTGACCGCTGGGAGTTATACCGCTCCGACTGGGTCACCAGAGCCTCTCAAAAGCGCACAGAAAACACGCCAAGGGGACTGCACTCCCCTCGCCTGGATCGTGGAGCTCTAGACGCCACACCGGGAACGCTATGAAGGCCGCCTGCATTTTGACTGCTTTCTGACTAACGTTATCTACGTGTGGTCGAAAGCTAAGCCTGTTGTCTAGCGTGACCCCCAGATACTTGATGGAAGCCTTTGACTCAATACTTACGTTGTCTACCTGAAATCTACCGAACTCAACTATCTTGCGGCTTGTGATAAGCACAGCCTCTGTTTTGTGGCTTGCCAACTCCAGGCTAGCGCCACGCATCCATCTGGCACCGTCTTCCGTGTCATAACTCAATACCCGATCGGACAGGTAGTTGGATATAATACGGAAAAGGGCGGACGGTATCCCTATTCGGGCTAAGGCTAACAGTATGCGAGACCAGCTTGCTGAGTTAAAGGCAATATTCCTTATCTCCCCACCTCCATCGGGCTCCCTCTATTGCTTTAGCTGCAATATCGACTACCGCCTTAATTGCGTCGACCGTAGACCTTCCTTTCCGAAATCCGTACTGGTGTTTGGACAGCGCCTCTTCCTCCTCAACGACACTTAATAGTCGGTCATATATGATCCTATCCAGGATCTTTCCTTCCGTGTCCAGTAGGCAGATTGGCTTATATCCTGATAGTTCCTCGCTTGGCTTGTCCCCCTTCGGTAGAAGGATTAGTCCCTGTCTCTTCCATCGCTTGGGGAATACTCCGTCCTGTAAGCATCTGGGGTATGTCTCGGCGAAGACTTCTGGTTTTGTTGCCACGGCTAGCTTCAGCGCCTTGTTTGGCACGCCATCTGGGCCTGGGGCCTTCCTGTCGCATATATTTTTGCTTGCCACCAAAACTTCTTCTGCCGACACCTGCTGCACTAGCTCCGTGCTACGAGAGCAATTGACCGTCTTTAGTTGTGGGTGTCTAGGGAAGAGTGTCTCAACTATGGTGGCGAATGCAGTCGGGCAGGTGACGCGGACTGTTTCTTGGCTCCGGATCTTTTTTGTAACGACCCTGTTTGCCGTACCCCATGAGTTAATATCGGCATCCACACATATTTGTTGGAAGCAGGCGGTTTTGCTCTGTTTTATGCTTCGCTTGAGGGCTCGTTTGGCTGCTCGCAGATCTTCCAACCTATGACAAGTGGAGCTCTGTTGCGGGCGTCATCGGATATCTCCTCCAGCCTGTTCTGAAATCGCCGCAGTTCCCAGCTTGGTGGGGCGTAGCAACTGTATATGGTAATTCCGTTGATTTTTGCTCTCACGAATCCGTCGTGGGCAGATCTTACTTCCTGGAGCGGTAATTTAAGGGACCAAATGGTCCCTTCCAGCAATGGGCTTGTATGGCTCGCAGATTATTGCGACATCGGACTGGCTCTCCCTGACTGCTTGCATCAACAGGGCCTGGGCTGCTTCGCAGTGGTTGAGGTTCAGCTGTGTGACCTTCATTTTCTTTTGGCAAGTGCGCTCCTGAACACTGGGCATCTTGCACTACCCGCAATGTGTTTGGAGTCGGTGTCCTTTTCATTACAGAACATGCACTGTGGCTCCTGTTGGCAGTCCCTAGCCAGGTGATCTTTTCCTCCGCATCGCCGGCACAGATTTGATCTGACCTGTTCGCACTTGCACTGTTTCGCGAGGTGTCCAAACTCCTTGAGCCTTGAGCTGACCCACCCTACATTCAGTGTACTTACTGATAGGGCTTTTTTCACGCTTACCGCTGGTAAGCTTATAGTGGCCGTTTGGGTGTGGCCGTACGCTTTTCGCAGGTTAATATTTTCTGGCATCTGACCTCTCAGCGCCTCGCAAATGTCCTCACGAGTTGTAATCTCGTCCAGATCCTGGCACTCTATGGTTACGCGATGGGACAGCGTCCGGACCTCTGCATTATCGACTGGCGTTTCGCCCACCAGGCTCCTAAATACTGTCGTTTTTTCTCCAGAATTTTTGAGTTGTAGGAGCAGCTCTCCTATTTGGGTCCTTCTTATTTTTGCTACCGCTTCCCCGAGATCGTTGAGCTTCTCGTCCGCTTTGACTCTCCTCAGTATATTCGAGTAGCTAGTTTCGCCTTTTGCCGAGATAACTATTGCATCTGGTCGCATCTTTTTTTTGAGTAGTCCCTTTCTCTTTTTGCCGGCTTTTTTTTTTATGGGTGACCTCGTTCCATTTGTTATCCTCTTCTTTGGGACTGGGTGTCTCCTGTGCAACTGTCACAGTAGCCTGACTGCCGACCGGTCCCCTGATTCTTTTCGTTTGGGGTGTTCGTGCAGTGACCTGCTTCCGTTTGACTTCAGTCGTCGTCCTAAACAGCGGCGAGGTTTGTGAGGACTGGTGCGTCCTAAAACCCGCCTTCGCTCTTTCGTCTCGTAGCTGTATCGCTACCAGCTCGTAAAGCACTCTGATGCTCTCTATTGCATCTCGCATCGGTTGATGGATAGAGCGCCGCTTGCCCTCTTCTAGCATATCCACTAGCTTGGAGATCTCTTGACCGAGATCTCGGAGTGCCGAGCTACTCTGGGTTGCCGTCTGTTGATCCCGCTTAGTGGTCGTCTCTGCAGGGACGGCTATCAGTTCACCAGTGTGATCTCACCATTCTGCTGCTTATTGCAAAAGCATCACAGCTCTCCTTCAGTTGTGGGGTTTGGTTTATACTCATTTTATTGGGTCCCAACTCCTAAGCCGTTGTCCTTGGTCGTTGTACAGAGACTATGTACCTAAGACGTTACTGATCTCAGTCTTAGTGGCCTTCTCCTGTTTGCTAGGCGCGTCACGGGTGTGCAGCGCCTATCCAGGGGATAATTGGCCACAACCGAAGGTCACGAGTTGCTTTAATTGCACAGAAACGAAATGGATCTGGCCATTGCCTGGTTAATGGCAGATAGAATCTTTTCGCCTACTAGAGGCACCCCTCAAAGCAATTACATCCCAGTGTCATTTCAATCGCCTCATATGACAAGCAATGACTAGCTGTGGTAGTATTCTATAGGCCGCTTTCCACACAGCTGATGTGTGTGTGTGTGTGTTTTTTTTTTTTAAGCATTAAAAGCCGAAAAGTGTGGGACTTGCACCGACTAAAAAACCCACCTACTCTCCGTAGCCCTCTCATGGCACTACCGATGGGTATCACTTCACGAGGGGGAGATGGCATGAAAGCCTCAGCCAGATTCTCATCTATGATTGACAATTGCGCTGTCGTTCAGCGCGACGCAAGGATTTGATTATCACCGCCGCTGTGGTGCTAATAGCAATCCAATTGTTTTGCGAGCTAAGTAGGATATCTAAAAAGTCGTTGACTATAAAAGTCAATAATTTGGCTAAGCTCTTCCCGTTCAGCAGAGAATCTTGGACAGACGAAAAATACATGTTCAGCGTCTTCTATGGCTCGCGCACAGTGTGTGCAGAACGGGTGCGTCTCGTTTATATATATAAAGATAGGATTTTAAGCACCCGAGTCCCGTCAGTAATTGAGTCGGGTAGAAATCGGTCTGACCGTGCTTCCTACCCACCCGAGGCCGTATGTCCGGGATCAGCGATCGTGTCCAGCTGCCATTGGTAGTAGTTCTCCACCTCGCCTGCCATTCTTCCATAGTTTCAGCCCGCCTTGCAGTTTTGGGGCTGTTGCTCCTTGTCTCCATTGCCAAAAGGATCATTCCGGCCAGCACAAGTGCTGCATTCTCGGCGACAGTACGGTAGGAACTGAGGCATCGTAGCGGGCACCTGCGGCATGCAGCCTTGCTGCTTCGACCATAAGCTAGTATCCTCAGTGCCGGCACCCAGACTGTTGCGGCATACAGTATGATCGGCTTGACCACACTTGCTATCAGCCACCTGCTCTTCTGCCGCATTATTAGCCATCATCCTGGCTATTGCATTCGCGGCTTTCGCCGCCTTTCCCCCGACGAACTCCAGGTGGTGCTTGAACGTAAGCCTATGGTCCAGCATTGCTCCCAAGTATCTGAAGGCTGGATTTGAGTGTATGGGACAGTTGTCGACGAATATTGTGGCTGTCTCCACTACCTTACGGCTGCTGGCCAGTACTGCTTCCGTCTTGTGGGCAGCCAGTGTTAAGCCATTGGTCGCGAGCCAGTTCACCACATGTCGGATAGCGGTGTTAGTTTTCTCCTCAACCGCAGGCAGCTCCTTGCTGACCGTAACCACCGCAATATCGTCCGCATAGCCTATAATGCGAGTGCAGAGTTGTTCAAGCGGGGAACTGCGTCGTACATCACGTTCCACAATGTAGGTCCCAGGACTGATCCTTGTGAAACGCCGCCAGTTATGGTGTGCTTCCGCTGTCCTGCAGAGGTGTCATACAGGATCACACGATTGGAGAAATAGTCCGTAATCAGGCTTATCAGGTACTCGGATATCTGGAGTCCCTGAAGTGCGCGTATGATACTCATCCAGCTAGCTGAATTAAACGCGTTCTTTACGTCCAGGGTCGTGATGAGGCAGTATTTTCCGTCACCATTCCGCCATCGGGTCCCCTCGATGGCTTGTGTGGCGATGCCCACCACATGGCTGATAGCTTGGGTAGTGCTGCGCTTTTTCCGGAATCCAAACTGATGCTCAGATAGCCCTTGCCGTTCTTCTAATTCGTCGTGCAGCCTGTTACATATTATACGCTCGAACAGTTTGCCAACCACGTCGAGCATGCACAGTGGCCTATATGCAGACGGGTCCTCTGGTGGTTTGTCGCCTTTTGGGAGCAACACCAGTCTCTGGCGTTTCCACCTTGTAGGAAAGCGGCGATCATCCATGCACTTATTAAAAAGCGCTACATAAACTGCTGATTGCTTGGCCACTATTAGCTTAAAAAATTTTTCGGAATCCCGTCAGGTCCTGGGGCTTTATTTGGCTGTATCCGGGCAAGAGGTTGTAGCATCTCCTCTGCGTCCGCCCATTTTACCGTCGACGTTCCGGCGTACGTTGTGGCTATGTGCAGCGTTGGTTGCGAGGGGAAGAGCGTGTTGACAATTACCCTCGCTTGTGGGCATTGGCATCCTGCACATTCTTCCCATGACCAATTTGTAGGCTGCTCCAAAGGGTTGCGCGTCGGCATCAGCGCATAGGCCCTTCCACGCAGCGTCCTTGCCGTGATTGATACCCTTCTTAAGTGCGGCCCTCTTCGCTCTGTAGGCTTCCTGCATTTCCTGCCAATTGCTTCTCCTGTGTGCCCGTTGGTAGAGTCTTCTGGCTATGTGGCATTCTCTCCTGGCCATCTCCATTTCTTGGTTCCACCAGTGAACAGGTCTGCGCCCGTTTATCCGCCTTCTCTTTTTAAGCATGGCTGCGTTGCATGCCTCCTCTACCGTTCATCCTAGATAGTTTGCACAGTGGTCGGCATCTCCATTGGCCGGGAGTTGCATGCTCTCGACCATTAAAAACAGCGCTTCTGCGCTGAGCGTATCTAGGCTCCGTGTGCCACGCTGGTAGTATTGGTCCTTGTGCTGGTCGGCGAAGTGATGGTCGCTGTGTGTGTATAAGTCTGACACCATCCAGGACGCGCGTCTCGCCAGGCATGGGTTAGCAAATGTCAAGTCGATAATTGATCCTCTGCCTGCTTTGTTGAAGGTTTGCCTGTTGCCAACGTTGAGAAGCGATACGTTGAGGGTTGCAAACGCGTCTAGCAGGAGACGCCCACGTTGACTTGTTTTGCTGCTTCCCCATTCAACTGCCCACGCTTTAAAGTCGCTATGATAACGGGTGAACGGGTTCTTGCGTCGTCCGTAATGTTGTCGAGTATGTTGGCGAACTTGCTGATTTCTACACTGGGTGCAATATAGCAGCTATATATATAGACTCCGCAACACTTGGCTCTGGTGTATCCGGTTGCCGCTTTCGTGTCGGTAAGTTGCGCTGGTGGGTTTCCGCAGCTCCAAATTGCTGCGCCACCGCCATTGCTCTGGGTCCAGATGCCATCATGTTTGGGCTGGTATGTCTCACTGACGATGGCGAAGTCAGCTTTCTCTTCCCGAGTGGTTTAGTCGAGTAGGTCCTGGGCCGCTCTGCAGTGGTTCAAGTTAATTTGAATTAACTTGATTTTTTGGCTGTTGGCTGCGACGCCATAATGAACCACGGACAGGCCCTGCTAAGGGTATTGTGTGCCGTGTTCGCGGTCTCGTATCTAGAGCAGATTTGGCATTTTGACTTGCAGGTGCACTCCTTCGCCGAGTGGTTGGCTTCTCCACAATTGAAGCACAGTTTCGAGGCGTCGTGTTTACCTCGGCATCATGCAGCCGTGTGCCCAAAGTCCAGGCACTTGAAGCATCGCCTTGGCTCCACTTTTTGGCGTATACGAAATACCGCCCATCCAATGCGTATCTTCGTACCTCCAGAAGTTCGTTTGCGACTTTCTTGGGCAGTAGCATAATAGCCGTCTGTGTGCCGCGGTATGCTTTTTTTAGCTTCGGTAAGGCTTCAGCAGGCAGGTCCCCTTCGATTTTAGCGAATACGGCTCCTAGCACGTCGTCTCTGTTTGACCATTCCGGTATGTCCCGTATTTCTATAAGGACTATGTCAGAGACCATTCTGACGTCTGCAGTAATCCCCACGGCCTCCTCGACGGCTTTCTGTAGTTTGGATGTGGATTCGTCCTCTGCCTTGCGCATTCTTAGGATGAGTTCTCCGGCTGCAGTACGCATGATACCGCTAACACTCTCTCTGTACTGCTGTAGGTCTTGGTTTGTCTGTACAGTTTTGAGCACGTTGACATATTCCTCTGGGCTCCGGCATTTGACCAATATGGCATCTGGTCGACTTTTCTTTGGCGGCTGGGCGTTGCTCCTCTTGTTTGCCAATTGTTGTTGCCTGGCCCTTTGTTGTTATCAGTGGCCTCCTATTTTTTCGGTGGTCCCGCCCCTGTCCGCATCTCGGCGCTGAGATGTTCGCGATGCTACTGGATTCGCCTTCCTGTTGGTCTTTGGGGTTGTACTCAACACCGGCCTATCTGCAGGGGTTTTCCTCCGTGTATGCAGTAGCCCCGGGGAGGTTTGCACTGCGCTCTCTCTGCTAGTCCTATGTGCATTAGCCACTGCACATGGCTGTGCATCACTGCTTTCCTGGCTGGATTGCTGCGCCGCTTGCTCACTTGGCAATTGTGCTGTGGCTGCCATTTGGATCTCCTTAATCCTGGCAAGGTCATCTTTCAAACCCTGGTTTATCTGCCGCACAGCTGGCCTGTCCAGAATAGCTCCCAGCTCAAGGAGTAGAGTGTTGGTACACACGCCATGCCCTTTTGGTTTTTTCCCTGGGTGTCCGCTTGTTGCGTTTGGGGAACTACATATATCCCTGCTTCGCTTAATGGTCGGCATGCCACTGGCCGCGTCTCCAGCACTGCTCTTCTCCGCCTGTGCTGCCTGCTGTGCAGGCAGTGTTGTTTACGGGGGGATCCTTGACATCTTTGCGTTTTTGCGGAAGGGATCCATCTCTGTTGTTACTGCTGTAGTGTTGCTTGTCGCATTGTCCGCTACGATAGCCAAGTGTGCCACCATCGTGATAGTTTGGTTGGTAAGGGATGTTGGGGCCTCCAGAATCCGTTCCCCGACCGTGACTGTGCCACGGGTGGATTTTCACATGTGTGACTGCCACCTAGAGTAGTTTCTTTAAAACAATTCATTCCTTTCCATATTTGCGTTTTATGCCTACTGCCAGGCTTTTGCAGTTTATACCAGTTGTCGGGGTTTGGTATACTGGCGGCCGATGCGGCACAGTCGCAGACCACCAAGCCGTTCAATGTGAAGCAGACGTTTGGTGGATTTGTGGTTTTGTGCGAGGTGCAGTCAATTCTCCTCAGGAGTCCCGCGGTGGCTCAGGGTTTCCCCCAGCGTTTAACCGTTGGGAGTTATACCGCTCCGATTAAGTCACCAGAGCCCTCTTTAGGTACACCACATGCGTGGCGGGG
Source organism: Drosophila borealis (assembly GCA_035045885.1). Lineage (NCBI taxonomy): Eukaryota > Metazoa > Arthropoda > Insecta > Diptera > Drosophilidae > Drosophila > Drosophila borealis. Next base: position 832,741 of record JAWNOR010000195.1, read on the forward strand.
TTGGCCATTGGTCGTTACCGTGATCTTATGTACCTTTTCCCCTGGGAGAATCGTGACTGTTACTTCTGAAACTGCTTTTATTTGCATATCAGTAACTATTAATTATTGCGCCTTGTGGGTATGCTATGTTTCCCGCTTTTCAGGTGGTGAGTGTCCCAGCTAATGATCGGCAGCGCCCTCTATCGCTGGTTAACAACTTTTAGTAGAGCGGCCAACATCTGCAGCGCCACTACCGCCGTGCTATGTACCGTGTCATGCATCGCATTGCACCTTGCAGCACTGCCATCAGCTGATTTTTTGATTATCTGTTTGTCTTTTGCATTATCGTGAGAATGCAATTTTTTGTGGGCGGCGACATTTTCCTGGAGAAGTGTGATAGAGAGAAAGCACATAGCATAGTGCTTTCCCCCTCTCCATATCCACACACACGGAGCAGAACACCAGTTTGGTATTTGAGTCGAGGGACCGTCGGACACGTGGCAGAGAACCCTAAAAGGTGCGCATTGGCGTTGTTGTTTACACCAGTACTTACGCGCTTTGTTTTCCTTGTAGGCATCGTGGCATCGTGTGCGTGTGCGTCTGCGTGTGTTTTTTTTTGTATTCTGTTTATTAATAACGCTTTAGTATGTGCATTTTAGGCTTAGGTAGTAGTTGGGGGATATATGTTGGTTAGGTAGCGCGGATCGCCTGCGGAACGGCAGCACCTCTTCGACTGAGACCTCGTCAATCGAAGCTGGCATGGCTGCTCCGTGGCTCGATGGGCCGGTTTGCGTAGGTATTACGCCGGGTCTGATTGGGAATAGCGAATAGCGGAATAGCTCAATTTGGTCGGAAGGCTAAGTTTATTTGCCGGCGTAGAGTCTTTTGACGACGGTTTTATACGCCTTGCTCGGCTGAGTCGCATAGTTCCAGGAAGCATTCTCGCTTACTATCTCGTATGGCCTTTTTTAGTCGTTTTCTAGCCCTTTGTGTTCCGTTGGTACAGTTCCCTGCGATATGCCCGAAAGCCCTGGCATTTAAAGCATCGCTTTGGCTGGTCTATTGCACGTATTCGGCAGACCACCCATCCGATCCTCACCTTAGCCTTCTCGACTAGAGTTCTGGCTTTTGGCACTGGGACAGCGATTGTAGCCCTTTGCTGGCCGCCAAATGCTGGTCGCAGCGATTTGATCGCTTCTATCGACAGGGATTCGTCTTTAAGGGCATCTTTTACCGCTTCGAGCACTTCCTCCTTAGTCGCCAACTCATCCAGGTCTCTAATCTCAACCTGGGACGTCTCAGTCAGCGTTCTCACTATTGTCCGATCACCCAAGGCCTTTCCTACAGCTTTTTGTAGTTCATTTGTGGAGTGCTCCGGCTTCCTGTTGAGGCGCAGCAGGCCGCCCTTGGCGGTCTTGCGAATGCCCTGCAAATCGCCACTTAGGTGCTTGAGGGCCGGGTCGCCCTTCACGAGCCTGCGTGTTAAGATAACAAAGCTTACCTGCTTGGCAAGAAAAGCGTAAGCACGAAAGTATGCTGTACTTTCTGCCAGTTATCTTGGACGGCTTATTGCCTGGCTGTTGTCTCAGCTTCGCAGTCTGGTAGCTGGCTCTCTAGTGCAGATCAGCTGGTTGTGAACTGCGCTAGCCAACACTACTAACAGCTTTTAGAGTGAATGCAACCAACTGCACAAATAGCTTCACGAGACGGCTTATAACCTTGAGTGGTAAAACTCACAATAGCGCACAAAACACGCCAATGAGACGCCTCCACTCCCCTCACCTGGATCGTGGAGCTGTAGACGCACCTTTTCGTGTATTGGGCCTTTACACAGCTCACTGCGCACGTGCACTAACTTCACTTTAGTTTTCTCAGGAAAACCACTGATTTATCAATTTTCGCACGGAGCAGTTAAAAACGCGTCCTCACTCTATGAAAACAACTCTGCATGCGTGTGTGTGTGTTTAATTTTTTTTTTTTATTTATTGTGAAAAGAAACATGTTTAACATTTTGGGTTGTATACAAGATAGTTGCAAGAGGAAAATAGGACAATCAGAGAAAGACAGGATAGTTTATGGAGAATAGATAGAGTCCCGCTCCTGCGGGACAACCGCAAGTACTACTTCGCAGGGCGGGGTACAGCTGTATATCATCCGCTCATCAGTCGATGCCGCGTCGGATCCTCTCCCGTCGTCGCAGCTCCTTCATTATAGCCGATGCCATGTAAGCAACGGCTGTCCATCCATTTTCAGTAGCCATCATTCGCGCTACGAGATTCTCTGGAGATAAATCATTTCTGCCCGCCGTCGCTTTTTCTCGCTCGCGTCTATAGAGTGGGCAGTAGAACAATGCGTGCTCCACGTCCTCAACCACACCGTGCCCGCAGTTCTCGCAAAAGGGGTCGTCCTCATGTTTAAGCCTGTGCAGATACGCCTTAAAGCAGCCATGCCCTGTCAATATTTGGGCTTGGTAGTGGTCTACATCGCCGTGTCGCCGCTGTAGCCAAAGCTTCAGGTTTGGGATCAGTCTGTGGGTCCATCTGCCATTTGAGCACCCATCCCATTTGCTTTGCCATTGTTTGATGGTGTTGTCCCTCAGTTGGCTGTTGGTGGTTGCCCCGCTTTGCCTTTCGGCCGCCATCAGGCCGAGTGGGATCATGCCTGCCAGCACTAAGGCCGCGTCTTCCGATACTGTGCGGAAGCAGGTGGCTACACGCAATGCACATCGACGATATGCGGCCTTGCATCTTCGGCTGTAAGATGCAACCTCAATTGCGGGGGCCCATATGTTAGATCCGTAGAGGATTGTGGACGTCACCACACCAGCGATTACCCTTCAGCTCCTCTGCCTTGGTCCTTTGGTGTTCGCCATTATTCGGCTAATGGCTGTTGTAACCCCGGCCGCTTTGTGGCCAACGTACTTCAGGAGTTGTTTATACGACAGTCTGTGGTCTATCAGGACGCCAAGGTATTTGAAGGCGGGCTTAGACTTAACTGTAGCACTGCCAACGCGCAACGAGGCCATCTCAACTATCTTTCTGCTACTTATTAAAACTGCCTCCGACTTCTGCTCCGCTAGCGCGAGTCCGTTCTGGGATAGCCCTTCAATTATCCTGTCGATAGCCGCACTGCTCCTAAGAGTGACCTCATCGAGTTTCTTCGCCACAGTCACAACAGCAATGTCATCGGCGAACCCAATGATCGTGTTGCCCTCTGGTAGGCAAAGGCGCAGCACTCCATCGTACATGACGTTCCACAGTAGCGGCCCGAGAACAGAGCCCTGGGGAACGCCCCCAGTTACACTGTAGTGTCGCTGGCCGTCTTCAGTGTCGTAAATTAGCACTCTGTCCTGGAAGTAGCTGGTCACTAACTGTATAAACTGGCTAGGGACGTGTCTGGCTGTTAGAGCTTCTAGGATTTCTGTCCAATTCGCTGAGTTGAACGCATTCCTGACATCCAAAGTACTGACTAGGCAGTACTGTTTGGTGCCACCTGCCCATCTTGTGCCTTGGATTGCACCTTCTGCTAGTTCACTTACGGCCCTGATGGCATCCGTGGTGCTCCTGTGTTTCCTGAATCCAAATTGATGTTCAGACAGCCCGTGCACTTCAGCAAGTTTGCATTCTAGGCGATTGCAAATTATCCGCTCAAATATTTTCCCCATCGTGTCCAGCACACACAGAGGGCGGTATGAGGAGGGATCATCCAGTTTCTTGCCGGGCTTCGGGATGAGCTCAAGTCGCTGGAGCTTCTATCTACTCGGTACTGTGCATTCCGCTTTACATTGATTGTACAGCTCCACGAAACTTCTGGGATGTGCAGCGATGACAGCTTTGATTACCCCGTTCGGTATGCCGTCTGGTCCAGGGGATTTGTCGGCCTTTAGCTTTACAGCAATGCTCAGTACCTCATTGTCGTCGGGAGCACAGTCGTCTATTCCATTTGCTGGGAGTTTCGGTGCAATTCAAGAAGAGCGTTTGTACTATTTGTTTCAGCTGGTCAGGGTTTGACTAGTTTGTAGGCCAGTCCAAAAGGCTCCGCGTCCGCAGCGTCGCAAAGCTCTTGGAAGTATCAGATTTTGCTGCGTCGGATAGCTTCCTTGAGTTTTTCCGTTTGATTCTGAAGCTCTGCAGATGGTGTTCAAAATTGGGCGACGATCTCGACCGTTGGCTCTTTGGCCTAGGTGCGAAGCACTTTTTGCGCGCTTTGGCTATGTCCTCGTTCCACCAAGCTACCGATCTATGTGAGTTTCCACCTTTACGAACTTTGGTCAGTATGGCATCACATGCGTTGGTGATGGTCTCTGCTATCGCGTCAGCGGAGCTGTTGGCATCTCCTCTTATGCCAAGACCTTCTACCATAGGGAGGAGTCTTTCCAGGTCCATAGAGTCCATCTTGTATCCAGTGTGTTGGAGCCTTCTACTGATGCCTCTGTTTCCAGGTTGAGAGGTGTCCGTTATCACCGCAAAGTGGTCGCTGTGGGTGTATACAAGTTAAGCTGACACTTCATATTCGAAGTGCCGCGCTGCACTGCATGGAATGCTGAGTCGGCTTGCCGACCATGCTTTGATGGCGTGATGCATTGAGGCTTAGGGTACTTGTACAATTTGTTTGTCCCCTGTACTTTAGTTTTATATTGTCTCTCGAAGAAAGCAAACGCTAAATATAATATACTCCGGTACTTGGCCGTCACACAATAACTCATACTTTTACTACTGAGCCACAAGGCCGGTAACTAAAGGAAGGACAAAGCCTTCCCAACATAATCTTCGGGCAACAGCATCGGAATACTACCATTAGGGGATCAGCACCAGGATACCACCACCAGGGGATCTGTGTCATCATCATCCTAAGGGACAACTTAATACATAATTTACATCCGATACATGCAATTGGGCGTCTCGGGCAATGTCTGGGCTGCCGATGTTCAGCAGACAGACATTCAGCGAGGCAAGTGTGTCCATCAGAATGGTTCCCCTTGTTGTCGTTCTGCTGCTGCCCCATTCTGTAGCCCACGCATTGAAGTCTCCGGCGACTATCACAAGAGATTTGCCGTGCGCGTCCTGTGCGATGTCTTCAACGATGGCTGCGTACTCTGCCAGTGGGATGCTTGGTGGTATGTAGCAGCTATAAACGTATATGCGGCCACATTTTGCCCTAGCAAACCTTTCGCGAGCAATCCGTTGGGTGAGCTAGTTTGGTGCCTGTCCGCAGCTCCATAGTGCTGCTCCAGCGTCCGAGCTTTCGCCCGCGCCCATTCTTGTGCAGAGGATGCACTTTGCCTCATGCGTGCACTGTCCAGACTTGTGCCCAGTACCTGCGCCTTTAAAACACGTCTCTTTTCCAACTGGATGCTGGCTCTTGCACCTGATGGATGTATGGCCGAATCCCATACATCAGTAGCATCTCTTTGGCTCAATCTTTCGACGCATTCGGCATATCACCCATCCTATGCGGACCTTGCCGGTTTCAAGCAATTTCGTGGCTAGACTCGGATGCAGGGCCAGCGTTGCGATGTTTGCGTTGTTTGCCTCTTCGCTGGCTGCTTGCCATGGTACATGTACAGCAGCTCGTCCAGTATCGAACCGATCTCTTCGATCTCCTGGGTATTTGCTTTGCTCTTCTTGGGCGGTGTGCTCCGTGGCTTGTTCGTGGGGCTGGCCGGTCCCTAAGCCTTTTCAGGGTCTCCATCTCTTCAATTTCCCTGCATGGTGCAGTGAGCTGAGGCGCCATAGCTGGCGTAGCCGGGGGCGTGCTCGCCAGGTGTGATCGTTTAGCGAACGGGTCGGCCAGGCGTACTCCTTCTTCCTCTTGTCCACCAAGTGAGGTGGTGTTTTTGTTATTTTGGGTGATCATTGTAGTTAATTGGGTCCCAACTCGAAGCCGTTGTTGTCGTGTGTATTGTGCAGTCACCTTCGCGATCCCGTGGTTGCCTTTCCATGGAGTGAGGTCCCCGCGAGGGTTGACTCCGGTCCTTATGACTCCGGTCCTTATGAGAGACGGAGTTCAGAGCCAGATCAGTGCTGGTCAGGGAATATCATCTGAACCTGCACGGCCAACTGAATGGCGACATACGACAAGCGTTCTTCGAGGCCTACCAAGGTTTTAGCGGGACGGGGGCGAGGCGAACATTAGGCTAGGAGCCGTTTCGACAAGGTGTCGGCTTGCTTATTAAGGTCCTAGAATGCCCGTCAGACCACGTCTCCAGTTACGTAAGGGGGGTCCAGTGGGTCGCTTCCACACTTTACTGGGCTCAGTGTGGGGTGGGGTTTTAATTGCTTGCAGTTGCTGCCAATTGTGGCGCTAGTCGCTTCTGATTTGTGGCTCCAACGGTGGCCAATTCCCACTGGCGTTTGACCGATGGGAGTTTAACCGCTCCTACTCGGCCGCCAGCGCCCCTTTTTAGTACACCGCTATGCGGCAGGGGTTGGCTTGGTCGGATCCGTGACCTGTACCATTTCATGCCTCAAATCTGCAGCTGCAATGCGAGAAGTACGGGAAAGCCTAAAGGCATGGAATATCTTTCTTTGGCTTCCTACGGACTCCAACTGCGTGGCATACTTTCTCGCGTGTTTGCTTTTCATGTTGACGCATGCACTTCGGTTCAAGTTGGCAGCTCTGTACAACCAACCAGCTGTCCAGAACTTTTGTCTTGCTCATGTGCTTGAGCATAAACAATGTCGCCATGCTAAATCCGCCAAGAAAAGTGCTCAACTTACTTGAACGAGGCTTAGGATTGGATACATACGATCAGGTGGTCCGCGGCATCACCCCGTCATCCAGGTGAGTGCCCGGGTTCGGCATTCTCGTGTTCACCATCCCAGTCTCGCAGGTGCACCACCAGACGTGCCACCTGCGTCTTTCCGTGTGCTCATGTAGTCATCTCTGGTTTAACGCACCCTGGCACCAGCCGCTTGCGCAGCGCGTGGGTGAACATGGGTGTCCACGTGTGCACAACCACTTCGCCAATGGATTGCACATCATCGCCTTGCTTTCCCTGCCGGCGCAGCGGCCCACGACAAAGAACAGCAGGAGCGACGATCGAGACGCGTCCACTCACTCTGCGTGTGTGTGTGTGTTTTTTTTTTTTTATTTTTTTTTATTCAGTTTATTAATGCTTAGTTATTTACATTAGCTTAGGTTATAGTTGGGGAATTGTTTAGGTATCGTGGATTGCCTGCGGAACGGCAGCGAAGCATTGCTTCACAGGCATGTTCTTGCTACCTAGTCTTCCTCCGTTCTTCGTCTGTGCTCAGCTCTCCTGAGTTCTTGCATTACTTCTGCTCGAAGGTGCTGGCAGCGTCCCACTTTTGTGCGGTCTCTATCATGCTCGTGACCAGGTTGTCCACCGTGATAGGTCTCCCAATGCTGTCCTCCAGTTCCTGTCTGTTCGCTGCGAAGCGTCCACACTCGAATATGACGTGATTGGCGTCCTCTATAATTCTTCTGCCGCACCAAGAACACTCGTCTGTGTTGTCGCGGCCGAATCGCTTTAAGTAGCTCCTGAAGCATCCGTGCCTGATAGGAGCTGCGCTAAATAAATATTACCCAGGCTTCCAAGTTTGAGATAAAACTATGCGTCCAGCGTCCTTTAGATGCGCGATCCCAGCGTGCTTGCCAGCGTGCTGTGCTCTGCATCCTTGCCTCGGTGCGAATCGAGTTTGCTGTGTTGCTTCCATTGTGGGCTCTTTAGCAAACTACAGCTTCTGTTGCCAGTTCGTTTAGCGGGACCATCCCTGCGATAACCAGCGCCGCTTCGTCCGATACCGTCCGGAATGCGCAGCTGACCCGTAGAGCGCTTAGGCGATAAATAGGGTGTACGCCCCGGCTGTAGCTGGGAACAGCCATTGCTCTCCTCCAGATGGGGGACGCGTACATTATTACCGCTCTGTTTACGGTCATAAGGAGACGGCGTCTCTGCTGTTTCGGTCCCCGTGTGTTCAGCATAATCCTGGATAGCGCTCGACAGGACTCTGCTGCTTTCTTTTGCACGTGCTCAAGTGCTCAATGAACGACATCCTTGTGTCTAGCATGAAACCCAGGTACTTAAGCGCCCTTCTTGATTCTATTGTCGCACTGCCGACTCTTATGTGCGCTGTTTCCCTTTTTTTTTCCACTGCTGCTTAACACCGCTTCTGTTTTATGAGCAGCCAGCTCTAGTCCAGCTGCTGCTAGCCAATGGTGCACACGGGCAATGCTGTGGTTACACGATTCCTCTACGACTTTCAATTCCTTGCCGACGACTACAAAGGCCACATCGTCCGCGAAGCCGATGATACTTGTATCGATCGGGAGTTCCAGTCGGAGGATGCCATCGTACATGATGTTCCAGAGGAGGGGTCCTAGAACTGAGCCTTGGGGCACTCCAGCGGACACTTGATGTGTAGTGGAGCCGTCTGCAGTGTCGTATTGCAGCAATCTTCCAGTAAAGTAGCTACGTATCGTCTCCTGGAAGTAATATGGGACGCGGAACGTTGACATTGCATCCAATACTTTGTCCCATCTGGCTGTGTTAAAGGCGTTTTTAACATCCAGCGTGACGATGAGGCAGTACTTCTTTGTGCCTCTTTTCCATCTCGATCCTTGAATGGCGTTGGTTGCTATGCCGACCACTTTTTCCAGGGCGTCTATTGTCGACTTTGCCTTGGTGAAGCCAAATTGGCTTTGAGACAAGCCACCATTATTGTCGACAGCTGCCTGGAGCCTGTTGCAGATTAGCTTCTCCAGCACTGTGCCTAACGTGTCCAGGAGGCAAATCGGCCTGTATGACGATGGGTCGTCGGGCGGCTTACCAGGCTTCGGTAATAAAACTAGCGTTTGGAGTTTCCATATTGTGGGGAAAGTTCTCTGCATTAGGCACATGTTAAAAAGCTGCTCGAACTGCGCGGGCTGCAAGGACATGGCTAGTTTCAGCGCTCGGTTGGGGATACCATCCGGACCCGTTACCTTACTAGGCTTTAGGCTTCTGGCGATCGTCAGCACCTCTTTGACTGAGACTTCGTCAATGAGAGCTGGCTTGGCTGCTCCGTGGTTCGATGGGCCGGTTTGCGTAGGTAGTACGTCGGGTCTGATTGGGAATAGCGTTCCCACAATCAACTTAAGCTCACTCGGATCAGAAGGCTGCGTTTTTTTGCCAGCGTAGAGTCTCTTGACGACGGTTTTATATGCCTTGCTCCAAGGATCATATTCGTCTGAGTCGCATAGTTCCAGAAAGCATTCTCGCTTGCTTTCTCGTATAGCCTTCTTTAGAAGTCTTCTTGCCCTTTGATACCCTACTTGTTATTCAGTATAGTTGGGTCTACCTCGGGATCGCTGATATCTCCTTCTGGCTTGGATGCAGTTCCGCCGTGCTTCGGCAATACTTTCGTTCCACCAGTAGGTGGGTACGTGGTGGCGCCGAAACGTATTCCAGGTTTCCATTCTTTCGTCATAGGCACGAGTTAATTGATTTGCCATTTGGGAGGCTCTTTTCTCTGCGTTGCCGGTCGTGGCAAGCGATTGGACTGCGTTCGAAAAGGCCACGGGGTTGAAAGTGTCCAAGAGGTAAGCTTTCCGACTTAGTCTTCTCGTTCTGGCTGCAGTTCCTTCACAAATCGTGCAAATTATTGCGGAGTGGTCGCTTGCGGTGTACACGTCGCTTATTTCCCATTTGATTGCGCCAAAAAGTGACAAGCTGGCAAAGATGAGATTGCTAATTGATCCGATACCACCCCGACTAAAGGTGTTTTCCGAACCGGAGTTTAACAGGGCTATATCCAGGGCTGCGAAGCTTTCCAACAGGGCACGACCTCTTGGGTTAGTTGCTTGGCTGCCCCATTCCATTGCCCAGGCGTTGAAGTCACCAGCAATAATGACTTTCCGCCCCCTTGCGTAATCTACTAATGCATCTAATGCAGCTGCAAATTCGCAGAGCTGCATGCTTGGGGCCAGGTAGCAGCTGTATATCCACAGACTGCCGTATTGTGCTCGTACAAACCCAGTACACGACTGGTCCGCGGTCCGTATTCTCGGGCAGTTGGCCTCTCGATGGTGGGGTTTGCCGAAAATGGCAATATCGATGCGCATTTCTCTTACTGTCTGCTCTAAGAAGGCTTGAGCATGCAGTGGTTAAGGTTTATTTGAAGAAACCTTAACATTTCATTTTGCGTCCTGTAGCGTGGTCCGTTGGTTTTTCTCCTTTCCTTGTGCAAAGGCTACATTTTGGTGGCTTGGAGCAGCTCTTTGCTTCGTGGCCTGTATCCCCGCATCTGAAGCCTCGTCTTTCAGATCGTCTCCGCTGGTGTAGCTCGCTGCAATGTGCCCGAATCCCTGGCATTTAAAGTACCGCTTTGGTTGGTCTATTGCACGTATACGGCAGACCACCCATCCGATCCTTACCTTAGATTTCTCGACTAGAGTGCTGGCTTTCGGCCCTGGGAGAGTGATTGCGGCCGCCAAATGCTGGTCGCAGCGATTTGATCACTTCAATCGACAGGGAGTCGTCTTTTAAAGCATTTTTAACCGCTTCGAAGACTTCTTCCTTAGTCGAAAGCTCCTCAAGGTCCCTGATCTCAACCTGGGACGTCTCAGTCAACGTTCTCACTATAGCCCGGTCACCCAAGGCCTTTCCCACAGCTTCCTATTAAGGCGCAGCAGAAGATCGCCCTTCGTGGTCTTGCGGATGCCCTGTACATCGCCACTTAGGTGCTTGAGGGCCGGATCGCCCTTAACGAGCCTGAACATATCAGCGTACGCGCAATCGCCCACTCCGTGGACTCTAATGGCGTCGGCTCTGGGACGCTTATGCGATCGCTTGCGTCCGTTGATTGCTCCAGCTCTCAGTGTTGCCATTATGGCCAGATGGGTTAGAGTTGGCAGGGGCTGTCTTGGGTTTCGTCAGCACCGGCTTCTTCGTTGGGTTTTGACCCTGGCGTTAAGCCTTCTTGGAGGGAGATTTGCGCTGCTCTGGCATGCAGCGCAGAGCGGCGCACAAAGGCCTGCAGCTCATTCTCCATTTTTCCTATAAGGGCACCTGCTCTTACTAACAGGGCTTTACAAGGAAGTCCCTCGGTGGCCAAAGGTTTCCCTCAGGCTTTTGATCGCTGGGAGTTATACCGCTCCGACTCGGTCACCAGAGCCCCGTTTCTTATGGGCACCGTCGCGGCGGGAGGGCTGGAAATTGGTCTGTTCCGCGACCTTTTGCTCCTTTTTTACCCTGGAGCCTGAAGTGAGCACCGGTACCGACTTCTTTGCTTGTTCTTAAGCGTGTTAAGATAACAAAGCTTACCAGTTTAGCAAGAACAGCGTAAGCACGAAAGTATTCTGTACTTTCTGCCAGTTATCTTGGACAGCTTATCGCCTGGCTGTTGTCTCAGCTACGCAGTCTGGCAGCTGGCTCTCTAGTGCAGATCAGCTGGTTGTGAACTGCGCTAGCCAACACTACTAACAGCATTTAGAGTGAATGCAACCAACTGCACAAATAGCTTCACGAGACAGCTAATAACCTTGAGTGGTAAAACTCAAAATAGCGCAGCAAACACGCCAATGAGACGTCTCCACTCCCCTCACCTGGATCGTGGAGCTGTAGACGCACCTTTTCGTGTATTGGGCCTTTACACAGCTCACTGCACACGTGCACTAACTTCACTTAATTTTCACAGGTTTATTTGTTTATTTCCACGGAGCAGTTACAAAACGCGTCCGCACTCTATGAAAACAATCTCGTCTGTCTGTCCCCCTCTCTGTGTGTGTGTGTGTGTGTACAGCACGAAATTCAGAAATGCCAAAAAATGCATAAATGCTTCCATCTATATAGAAAAGTGTGTAAGTGTGTGTGCTTGGCAGGCTCAAAGAGTTATCATGCACACTTTCCAACCTTCAGGTACCCCTACACATACAACAAGCATGGAAAATAGCAATTTTGCACATGAATATATATGAAATATTTGCAACGTAAACATATTCCCCTGATCACGCGGCTCACATCCGCCGTTGTGCTTGCATTGCTACATGGTTGTAGCCTTGCATAAACAGTGGCCAGTGGCCACAGTTCTAGCGAGCGTAACAAGATGCCTTGCACATGCCGCTAGGTCAGCACTCTTGTGCAACCACGACGACAGCAGTCCAGCCGCTCCGACTGTCGTTCTGCCAGCCGCGCTGCCAGCTGCTCTGCCACAACTTTTAGGGTTTACGATAAGACCAATGTTCAGTTATAAGTTCGATTTTAATTTGATTTGGAAGAGAGAATACCGTGCCTCATAATAAAAGAACAATTATAATTCTCATCGCTTTATTGCAAAGTCTCCGACTGGCTCAAGGCAAACCGCGTGGACACAGTTTTGTCCTCGACACACCCAAACTGGATAATTAGGGCCCAACCGGGCTTAGCACCTACGCTATTAATTATTTAAGAATAATGAATATATACAAATGTGAGGGGACTGATCGGCCAGTGTAAAAAAAATGTTTGTGTTAATTAAAATAGTGCATTAGGTAAGCGAGGTTTAGGTGCAAAAATACTGCGAACACATAATTACCAAAAATAAAAACTAACAAAATTTTTTAGAGAAGTTCGAAACGCATATAAAAAATAAAGATATATAAAATTTTTTTCAAAATTGTTTTCTAAAAAAAAATATATTTAATTGCTTAACTAATTATTGTCGATTATAACAAAAAAGAGAAATACCTTTTATAACCACATATAATAATGAAGTAATTTTATTTGTGCAAAATAAATCTTCTCTGTTCGTTAAATGTGTTTGGTATTGATATCTGCCTATGAACGACAACCCAGTCGTTGTGTGGTGTATTTCTGATTCTGACAGTGAGCTAGAAGAATTAGTAGAAGGTGTACGTAAATTTGAGTTGTCTAGCGATACAACACAAACGGACATGAACGGCGAAAAGATTTCGGCCAACAAATACAGGCCTCAGTGAACGCCGCGTTATCGGCACAATCCGCCCAAAATGAACGGACCAATGAAGCTATGCGAATTCAAAAAGCAGTTAGACGAACTGACAAACAAAATAAGTGCCACACAATTACCTGCTCCAGAAATAAAAATATATGAAGATGTGAAAGTGATCCCAGGGGTGGTATGTGATGAGTTGTTAGATGTGGTTAAATGCCTTCAAGAGTTTACAGGCACGCCAGAAATATACGTGTCATGGCGTCAGGCCGCTCAGGCTACTTACAGCATCTTCAGACCCTTCGATGGCAGTTCCAGACACTATCAAGCGGTACTCATAATTAGGAGCAAGGTTAGGAAAAGGGCAAACGTGGTCCTTTCTCAATTTAATACTGCATTAAACTTTGACGCTGTTATCAGTAGGTTGGATTCCACTTACAGCGATAAACGCGCCTTACACGTCATAGAGCAGGAACTGGGAACCCTAAGACAGGGAAACATGAACATTCAAGAAAACTATGATGAGGTCTAGAAAAAATTGACATTATTGACTAATAAAATCACGATGACATACGATCCAGTACTGGCCATGGGAATGTGTGAAAAGTTTAGGTCTGATGTCCTAAGGGAATTCATATCAGGATTAAAAAGAATCTTGACAGATATACTCTACTCTTCGAGACCACCTGATCTACCTTCAGCCTTGGCGATGGCAAAAAAGGTGGAATCGAACCACTATAGGTATGCCTTTGAGCCCTTCGCGAAGTCCTTAGAGGACAAAACCAGCAGAGAGTATCAACGCCTCAGGCTAGGTCAACCAGACAACGGGAACAAAGGGGTGAGCAGCCGCCTCTGGCTATACCAAAAGCCCAGCCGACGCAAGGCAGGGTGGACAAGGAAGTAGCCAGCAACCAGGGAGCGGAGCCCATGGAGGTCGATACCACCTCTAAATTTAGACAACGATACTTACAGCGTCAATTTTTAAGGGGAAGGTCCCTGCTGCCTTTCATACAAAAGGAAGTTGCGGGGAAAACATTTATATTTTTAATAGACACTGGGATTAAAAAAATTACATAAAAATTACATTAAACCGCGTAGAGAATTAAAAGAGGCCCACTCAGCAAACCATTTACCGTAAATTCCATTCCTGGCTCCGATACTATCCGAGAAAAAAATTTTTTACCCATGTTTGGGGTGACATCTCCATTTTGTCTCCTAAGTAGCTTATCCACATTTGACGGGTTAATTGGCTTCGACCTGTTAATACAGGTACAGGCAACACTCGACTTAAAGGATGGCAAAATCAATCTCAGCACTGGCTTAGAAAAAATCTTGTACTATGAGTGCAAAGATGTTAAATTAAAAGACTTAGAGGTACCCCCCAATGTCAAGGCTAAATTGGGAAAAAGTTCTAACTGCCAAGGCCAAGGTTTTTGCAAGCCCAAACGAATCGCAGCCTTACAATACGACTGTTATTGCCACGATTAGAACTACAAATGAGTCACCTATTTATACAAAGTTGTACCCATATCCTATGGGTGTAGCAGACTTCGTTGCGAAGGAGATGGAACAACTCCTTAAAGACGGCATCATCAAAAAGTCAAGATGACCTTATAACAACCCGTTGTGGGTTGTAGATAAAAAAGGCGTGGACGAGCTTGGGGAAAAAAAGAAAAGGTTAGTTGTGGACTTCAGGAAACTTAACGAACAAACGATAGCCAACAAGTATTCAATGCCGGACATATCCATGATTTTAGCAAATCTGGGTCGGGCAAATATTTTACCAAATTAGACTTGAAGTCTGGTTACCACCAGATAGTCTTGGCAGAAAAGGACCGTGAAGAAACTTCATTTTCTGTGAACGGAGGGAAGAACGAATTCTGTCGACTTCCTTTTGGATCAAAAAATGCTGGCAGCATTTTTCAGCGCGCGATAGACGATGTTCTCAGAGAACACATAGGCAAATGACCTAACGTTTACGTTGACGACGTAATTGTATTCTCAGAAAACGAAAATGACCATGTCAAGCACATTGATGCGGTCTCAGGGAACCTGTTAGATGCCAACATGAGGGTGGCCCGAGAGAATTCTCTGTTTTTTAAGATAAGTGTTGAGTATCTCGGATTTGTCGTAACAGGATTTGGAACAGGATTTAACTCGGATTTGTCGTAACAAAAACTGACCCCGAAAAGGTAAAAGCCATACAAGAGTATGCTGATCCTAAGAATTTGATCGCGGTAAGGTCCTTTTTGGGACTTGCCAGCTATTACAGATGCTTTGTAAAAGACTTTGCATCCATAGCGAGACCGTTGTCCAATATAATGAAAGGAGAAAATGGCTCCGTCAGCAAGCAACGATCGAGAAAAATTCCGATTGAACTAAACGAGGCGCAAAGGTACTCATTTGATAAGTTAAGAAATATTTTGGCGTCGGAAGATGTAACTTTACCTTGACTTTAAAGCGCCATTTGATTTAACAACCGACGCCTCAAGTCATGGCGAGGACCCTAAAAGATAGGGAAGTCAACTGCGATTGTGTCGGCCTTGAAAAAACTCTGCCACTACCTGTACGGAGCAAAGGGCATAAATATATTTACCGACCACCAACCACTTGCATATGCGGTTTTGGAAAGAAACCCAAATACCAAGATTAAGCGTTGGAAGGCGTTCATTGACGAACACAATGCTAACATCTTTTAAAAGCCTGGCAAAGAGAACTACGTCGCTGACAATCTATCACGAAAAGATTTAAATGCTCTAGAAAGTTTGTCCGCAAAATCTGACGTGGCAACAGTACATTGCGAGGCATCACTGTCATATATATAGAGTGCACTGACAAACCCTTGAACTGTTTTAGGAACCAAATCATTATTCAAGGGCCAAAATTTCCTTTAACACAGAGATTTGTGACTTTCAAGACCAAAATGCGCCACCTAATCAGCTTCACAAACAAAAAGGCGTCACTCGACGTCTTAAAGGACGTCTTTACACTGCAGTTTACATGTACTGGCACAAGTCTAGAATGAGTTGGTGAACATTCCCAGCCACAAAGTTCAGGCATTGTACGAATCTCTTTGCAGACATTTTAAGTAAAGACGAAATATTGGAAATCTCCACAATGGTGATTCCAAGCATAACCAGACTAGCAAACGAGGTGGCCCTGAACTTCATAGTTTGTGCAAAAGCCAAATATGACAGGCACCCGGGCAAGCAGCCCTTGGGTGAAACGCAAATTCCCTCATTCACGGGCGAGCTTTTGCATATCGACATATATTCGACTAATAAGAAGTTTTTCCTCACCTGCTTAGACAAATTCTCTAAATTCGCGGTTGTACAAAATTTGCACTCATACAGCTAATGAACATCTTCCCACACGCGAGATCTGTGAACTGCCACAATGAACCAGCACTGAACTCAGAAACTATTCGAACGTTACTATCAAACCATTTTAACGTTTCCATAAGTTACGCACCCCCTTTGCACAGCACGTCCAACGGGCAACGCTTCCACTCTACGCTGAGCGAGTTAGCAAGAGGCCTGGGGATCTATTACTGGAGTGCCAACACGGTAAAACTAATTATAAGGACCACCGTGCTATACAACGGCACTATACATTCCGCTTCAAATAAGAAACCCATTGACATAGTTCATTCTGCCACGGCCGAACTACAACAGGCGGTAAGAAACAGGTTGCAGAAGGCACAGTTAATCAAGCGTAGTCGAGTTAACGAGAACAGACAGGTAAAGAACTTCGATGTAGGAGAAAAAATCCTTGTAAAGAGCAACACAAGGCTTGGCAACAAGCTAACCCCCCTGTACGTTGAGGAGAGGGTCGAAGCGGACCTGGGGACATCGGTCCTAATTAAGGGAAGGGTAGTCCATAAGGACAATATTAAATAAGTACCGCACGCACGTTCTTACCCCAACTTCTTTTAATTTCAGGATAACACTTCTACTACTGTATGCGTAGCTTTGGCTCACGCTCGGGTCTCGGACTATTCACATTCTGAATATATTCCAATTGTGGATTGAGAGGTGGTTATTTGGAGGCAGTACGGGTACTCGTCTATGCTTACAGAGACTAGTAAGATGATCACATTATTTCCCCTATCACATATGCAGAAATTGTGAGATACAGACACAGAACACATAAAGACCCCTTTGTCCGCTTTAAGAGTCCACCACAGGAATGCAAGAAGCTTAGATTTCATCGGCACGGCTTTAAAAGTTGTGGCCGGGACACCAGATGCGAGGGACTTAGACCAGATTAGATCCATAGAGAGCCGGTTAATAGACTCTAACAATAGGCAAATTGTCATTAATTAAGAAACACAAAATCAAATAAATAATGTAACATATACCCTTCACGAACTTTTAAGATATACCAAAAAAGAGGAAATAGACTCGGGTCACCTCTTCGAACTGTTATTAACAAGAAATAGAATTCTGATCACTGAAATAAATAATTTACTCCTAACCATTGCGCTTGCTAAATTAAACGCTATAAAGTATCTGTATCTAGCATTTTAGAAGTATCAAAAATCAAAATTTTACAATCCGAAGATGTTATACATTTTATAATTAATTACCCTAAAATCTGCCTGTACAAAAGTTACCATGTTCCTGGTGGCACACCACGGCAGAACTGTGCAGCTCCCTTACCACGATAACACCGTGGCCGAATGCGACACCAAGCTTATAGCGGTCACCAACTGTGTGGTGTCGACCACGACAACTTTCTGCGAACTAGCAGACAACAGCACATGCGCCCAACAACTTCACTCGGGAGAGGTGGCCCTGTGCAGAACGCAGTCTAGCCATCTAAGCCCCATCAGGGTCATCGAAGACGGATAATCATCATCAACGATAGCCCGGCCAGGGTGAGCACAGATGGTGTTACAGAACTACTAATCAACGGGACTTTCCTAGTAACGTTCGAGTCGACGGCCACCATAAACGGGACGCGGTACATCAATCGGAATAGTATACCGGGACGTTCCCCAGGGGTTGCAATGTAGCCCATATTTAACATCACCGGGCATGATGGTGTACTGAGCATGCCGTTCTTACACCGATTAAGCTCTGACAACTTGGCCTACATCAGAGAACTCAGAGACGAAGCCACCGGAAGATCGACCTCAATGATTGCCATGCTGAGAACATTGATCACCTTCGTCATCGTATGCGTTCTCACCTTTCTCAGACGACGTCAGAAAAAGATCAGAGAAGCGCCAGAGCTAACCGAGGCTAACGGCAATGTCTTGAGAGGGGGAGCAGTTAACCAGTAACCAAGGGCACCCGCCGTTGTGTGTTTGCGTTGCTAAATATTTGCAACGTAAACATATCCACTAATAAAGCGGCTCACATCCTCCGTTGTGCTTCCTTTGCTACATTGTTGTAGCCTTGCATAAACAGTGGCCAGTGGCCACAGTTCTGGCGAGCGTAACAAGATGCATTGCACATGCCGCTAGGTCAGCACTCTTTGGCAACCACGACGACAGCAGTCCAGCCGCTCCGATCGTCGTTCTGCCAGCTGTTTTGCCACAAGGGTTTAGGGTTTACGATGACCAATGTTCAGTTATAAGATAGATTTTAATTTTATTTAGAAGAGAGCACAACGTGCCTCATAATATAAGAACAATTTTAATTCTTATCGCTTTATTGCAAAGTCTCCGATTGGCTCAAGCTAAACCGGGTGGACACAGTTTTGACCTCGACACGCCTAAACTGGATAATTTGCACAAGAAGCAAGTCGCAAAATTTGAAAATGTTCAATTTTTGGTCTTTTCTTAGAATTTTTCGACAAGCCGAAGATAAATTACCCTTGCAGAAATATGTATTCGTTTTTTTTTATTTTCAGCAAAATAGGTCCCCACAGTAAACGAAAATATTAGAATACAAAATATAAATTTTACATTTAGGTCATTTAAGTTTATTAAATGAAAATAGATCAGATTCTTCTCATTATGCTTGACTGGACCAAGAAATACATGATAGAGCATTTGAATGTGTGCGCCTTTTGCTACCACAGGCACAAAAGACACGCAATTGAAAAAAAATATCTCTGGCTCACGACAAACGCCTTGATCTACTTGTGGGCACATCCACACAACACAAATATATGTATGTTTGTAGATCTCGGGGTTTTTTAGAAGCTATGCAGAGAGAAAGAGATGCACACAAGGGCGCAAAGTATCAAGGGAGGGCGAGGAACTCTCTGCACACGCATACACACATATGTATTTGAGCTGTAAGGATTTAAAACTAACATACATATATTAAGAAATAGCATCAGCCGCAGCGACGCTGTGCGCTGCGCCTTCATACTGAACGTTTGGATTTTGAGGCCGGACGTTCGGCTGCCACTCTCAGCAGTATGACTCTATCTGGGCACACTAAAATGGCCGCAGGCACCCTTGGGGTTCCCTCGTTGACGATTTATCGGGATACGATTATTTGGCTGTTTGACATGTCTATGCATTGTAAGGTTAGTGCTAGTAGTCTAAAGCAACGGGCTTTCGCGATTCTTATGGAATCGCATTTTATGGGCGTCAACGCCGCAAAGATAACAACTGCAAAATATAATGAAATTTTACTTTGGAGATTAATATTTGGTTTACACAAAACTTACACATTTGTCTGTAACTTGGCATTTGTCTCCAATTTTCCATACCTTGGCGAATGTTACCAATGTTTCGGCTTCTAAAAGCGCAGCTTCTATTTCTCCAAAGTAATTTTACGACGCTGTTTTGGAAGATGGTTCTACGTACGAGGATTTTCGCTGCTCTTCCAATTGTGTTTTTATTAAGTCTCGTGTGAGTTTGATGACCTCTTCTAGATCGTCATTCCTTGGATCTGTTTGCAAGGCAGCTTCGACCTACAGAAAAAAGGGACAAAACTTATGGAGTACGTACAAATAAGTTTCTGCTACAGGAAACAAAAATCTTAATATTCTTAATAAAGTCAATACTTATACTTATGTAACGTACATATGTGCATTTAAATACAAATGCTCAATAAAATTGTACGCAGGTGTAGATAAAACCATACACACATATACATACGTATTTAAAAACACCTGCCATTTAATTACTGCATTCTTTAAAATTTATATAACACAATACTCACTTGCTGCAATTGGCATTTGTAATTTTGTAAATCGTCTGCCATAGTAATGAATATGTTGCAGTTTCATAAAAAACACAATTTCTGGTTTATAGTACAAATGATGGAACAACACTCTAGGACTGCTCCCTATCTATCGAAATTTAATAATATTTAATGGGTAATTCTTCGTTTTAGTCACCACACATAAGGAATGAACAAATGTGTCGAGGCGGTGTCTATTTTACGTAAGTTTTTCTCATGGTTCCATTTCCGGCGCCAGAACTTGACTTTATTGCAAACTTTATATACTATAAGCAATTAAAAGTTGCCGATAGCGCGATGGCGGCACAATTGTCGTGTGTCGTGCATCAACGAACTATCGTTAACGCTTCGATATGAGCCAATGATAAAAACTATCTATCGATGACGAATCATAATTATTGAATTTTCAATTTAGCGGAGGCTATGTTGTATTTAATATTTATGAAACTGTAACTCAAAAACACCGTTTTCATTTGCAATATTTTGTTTGCAATAATTAAATATAATTGTAATTGTAAATTTAACTCGAATATTTTGTAATTAATGTAAGCAAATAAATTACGCTATATAATACATTTCAAAAATAATATACAAAAAAATTGATATGTTAATTATACTTTTATTTCACATTATTTACAGAATCTAAAAAATGTATTTATAATCTTTAAAATAATTTGAAATTATTTTAAAATTATGTACAAATTGACTATCGCTAATCATTTGGCTTTAAACAGCCCTAAAACAAAGGACTACCGAATTACCCATTAAATAGTTCAATTTATCGATATATTAATAAATTTCGATAAGTATATAGAGCAGTCCTAGAGTATTGTTCCATCATTTGTACTATAAACCAGAAATTGTGTTTTTTATGAAACTGCAACATATTCATTACTATGGCAGACGATTTACAAAATTACAAATGCCAATTGCAACAAGTGAGTATTGTGTTATATAAATTTTAAAGAATGCAGTAATTACACGCAGGTGTTTTTTAATATGTATATGTGTGTATGGTTTTATCAACACCTGCGTACCATTTTATTGAGTATTTGTATGTAAATGCACATATGTACGTTAAAATCATATGTACATAGGCACTCATACATAAGTATAAGTTTTGACTTTATTGAGAATATTATGCTTTTTGTGCTTATAAGTTTTATCCCTTTTTTCGGTAGGTTGAAGCTGCCTTGCAAACAGATCCAAGGAATGACGAACTCTTAAAATTAAAGGACGATCTAGAAGAGGTCATCAAACTTACACGAGACTTAATAAAAACACAATTGGAAGAGCAGCGAAAATCCTCGTACGTAGAACCATCTTCCTCCAAAACAGCGTCGTCAAATTACTTTGACGAAATAGAAGCTGCTCTTTTAGAAGCTGAAAAATTGGTAACATCCGCCAAGGTATGGAAAATTGGAGACAAATGCCAAGCGAAATGGACGGAGGACGGTCAATACTATGATGCTACTATCGAGGGTATAACTGGAAAAGGTGAAGTGAGTGTCATCTTTGAAGCTTACCAAAATCGTTCTACCACTATTCTTAGTGAATTGCGTGAACGCACAACCCGCAATGAAGTATTTCCTTCTAATAAGTATGAAAAAATACAGTAACATGATTTAAACTTTTATATTTTAATTGGTTTGTTGTTTTTTTTTGCAGGCGACACCGACCAAATCAAAAAGAATACTTAAAAAAACGAAAACAAAAAAAGCAACAACGATTCAAAGACTTGGAAGAAGAACGTGAGTCGGACAAAAATAAGTGGCTTAGTTTTACTACTAAAAACCAAAAGAAACCAGGCATGAAAGTGAACAGTATATTTGCATCGCCGGATAATGTCAGTGGAAGAGTCGGTATTGGTACATGTGGAACGGCCGGCAAAGGTATGACTGATTTTACCGTTGGCGAAAAATACCGTAAAGGTTTGTAGATTTATAACACTTTGTAAGCAGCATAATAAATAAATAAAAAAATTAACTTTATTTCTAGATATATAAAATGTTTGAATTATTAGTGAAAATATACATAGGCACATTGTTGTTTTGTCAATTCTTATAACAAAAATGAATACCTATTAAAATAGGTAAAAATGAGTAAGAGAAATGTAGGCAATGGATGCGAACTCTTCTGCTGCAACTTCTATATATTAAAGTTGACGACCCTTTTTATTTCTTTGGCGAGGTATAGAGAGAACCTTCATACTAAATTTTATAATTAAAACTTTTTTATTCCCTTGTATTATTATTATAATTTATCATGAAATTTCTAAGGAAAAATTACCGAACCCATAAGGGATGTATAATCTAAATCAGCATTAACAGCCATATTCATATAGCCAGGACCGTCTGTCTGTTTCTATGCAAACTATTCTCAGTATTGTATCAAACATTGTGTTAGTTATCAAGATTATCACTATTCGCACATATATGCGAAATCTTATAAAAATAGCTGCCATTCGGACGATTGGTCGTAAATGTAGTAAACAATTTTTTTGGTTTTTTGAGATTTCTAAATCAATCTAGGCAATTGCTGGTGCCACTATGGTCCTTTCGTATATGTCAAATCCAAATCCGAAACACTATAATATTCTTCCCATAGGAACGATTGGTCGAAAATGCAGTTCTCATATGAACATTTGTTTTTCAAGATATGTAGATTAAACTCGGTAGTTACTAGTGCAACTATGCTCCTTACTTACATGCAAAATCTTACCAATATCGGACCACTATATCAAATAGCTAGCATAAGAACGATGAAAAATTAAAAACTTATGAAAATAAAAAAATTAAGTTCTTGTATGTTTTTGTTCAGCAAGATATCTTGTCCAAATTCTTTGTTTACTAGTTGAACTATATTGCGTATATATGAGCCATGTGTTTTTGTATCGCAAAATATTTTCATCAAACTCAGCATTTATGAACTTCACAATTCTCTCATACCTTCAAACCCTTAAGGCAATAGACAATTGGAGACAGTTGGAGTAGTTAAAATTAAAACAACTAAGAGCTTATAGTCGCGACCTCCCGACTAGGGGATACCCTGAACCCTTTTCTTCCAACACCAAATGCAGCTCGCGCTAAGCGCTCGTTTGTTGTAGTAGTAATAAAAATAAATAAAATAGTTTCCTCGGTAGTGTTCGAGCTCGCATCCGATTTTCTGCAGTAGATCTTATTGAGCTATTGAATATTTGTGTATTCCTCAAAAAGCTTATTGCATATAAATTGTGGCTCAGTTCTGAGATCCTTGCGTTCATACATACAGACAGACGGACATGGCTAGATCAACTCGGCTTGTCATTCTTCCTTCTGCCTGTTACATACATTTATACAAATACATTATACCCGTTTTACCCATTTTCAATGGGTTCAGGGTATAATAAATTAAATATCTAAGCATACCACAAATGTAAACTTCCACAGTGTAGCATCGTTTTGTCACACACACGTGAATAACAGTCGCTCTTAATTTGTATAAAGAGAAGTGTTAATCGCTGCTCTTGACGATTGCTCAGATTAGCAGCGACAAGCCGCTCCTGTAACGATTTGTTTAGAATTGTTTCTTGATCTCTGGAAATGGTCAGAAGCAATAAAGTTCGAAGCAGAGTAGTTCGTTTTGTTTTTTTTTCGTCGCAATTAGACATCACAAAAAACCTAAGAGGCGTCCAATAATTAAAATTGGCATAATAATGGAAAATTTGAGAGTACGTTTCCGTGAAAAACATTAAAGATTAAACATTGGCGCCCGAGAAGGAATTGTGGGCACATATTCTTTACTTATATAAACATAACAAATAAGAGCTTCTAGTCGGGAGCTCCCGACTAGGGAATACCCTGAACCCTCTTACTTTAACACAAAATCCAGCTCGTGATGCGCGCTTGTTTGATTTAGTAGTAATTAAGATAAATTAACAAACAAAAAAAAAGTTCCCTTGGAACAATACAATCGCAATTGCAATACTGTTGATAGAATTCAAAGCAGACGCGCATGAATGTGTGTGTGTACATGTATACAGAAATTCTTGGAATTTGCGCTTGCTGCCGCTGATACGAGGGAAGCAAAAACACGTTTCCTTAATATTTTCTGTGTTTCTTAACCGATCTTGATGAAATTTTCTAAAGAAGATCTTATTGCTATTGAATATTTGTGTATTCTCAAAAAGCTAATTGCATATAAATTGTGGCTCATATTGGTGGGCAGCACAAATTGGTGGGCAGCAGAAATTGGGGGAGGTGGTGATATTTATAAAATGAAAGAAACTTGGTATATATATACAATTGTAGAAGCTACACGTCAAGTTTGGTGACTCTAGCTCTTATTATTTACCAAAATTCCTCAAAAACATGATTTCGCTATCGATTTTTCTCAATTACTTGAAAACGGGGCAAGTTATCGAATATCGGAAATAAACTCGCGGGTAAAAAGGGTATAATCACTAACCATACAATGCATAGACTTGTCAAATGTCGTTTTAATCGGATACCGATAAATCGTCAACGAGTGAGCCCCATGGGTGCTCGCGCCCATTTTAGTGTGCCCAGACAAAGTAAGACTGCTGAGAGTGGCAGCCGAACGCCGGCCTCGAAAGCCGAACGTTCAGTATGAAGCCGCATCTCGCTCAGCGCACAACGTCGCTGCGGCTGATGCTATTTCGTAATATATGTATGTTAGTTTCAGCCCAAATACATACATATGTGTGTATGCGTGTGCAGAGTGTGCCTCGCTCTCACTTATTGCTTTGCGCACTTGTGTGCATCTCCTTCTTCCTGCATAGCTTCTCAAAAACCCCGAGATCTACAAACATACATACATATGTTTGTGTTGTGTGGATGTGCGCACAAGTAGATCGCGGCGTTTGTCGCGAGCCAGAGATTTTTCTTCAATTGTGTGCCCTTTGTGCCTGTGTCACACACATTCAAATGCTCTATCATGTATTTCTTCGTCCAGTCAGGCATAATGTGAAGAATCTGATATATTTATATTTATTAAAAACTTAAATGACCTAAATGATATATTTATATATTATATTTTAATGTTTTTGTTTACTGTGGGGACCAATTTTGCTTCAAATTAAAAAAAAGTCGTATATCTGCAAGGGTAATTCTTCGTCGGCTTGTCGAATAATTTAAGAAAAGACCAAAAATTGAAAATGTTCAAGGTTTTCGACTTGCTACTTGTGCACACGCACACCCTTTCGACTAAGCAGTTGGGTGACATTATTAAAGGGTTTGGCCAGTTCATGTGCAACACTCCTATTTTCCATGATTGTTGTAAGGGTAAGGGTACCTGAACGTTGGCACACACTTACACACTTTTCTATATGGATGGAAGCATTTATGCGTTTGTGTGCGTGTTGGTTGCCTGCCTGCCCGATGCAAATTTGACAAAATTTGAAGTTTTTGGCATTTCTTAATTTCGAGCTCTACACAGAGACACACACACACACAAAAATGTGTGCGAATGAGCCGATCAAGAGTTTGTCGTGAGACAGAGATATTTTCATCAATGGGTGCGTAAATTTGGGCGACGGGCACGGTCTTTGTTTTGCTAGACATTCTGATCGTTTATCGCCTGCCATAATACCCTTTAACCCAAAATGTTTACAATGTCGAAAAATACATTAAAATATCACTTGAATTTTTCCCATATCTAAGCGCGGCAAAGGCGGTTCACCTGTTCGGTGCCTGTTCACACATTTGTGCCTTACGCGGCATAATCTCCGACCCCATAAGGTATATATATTCTTGATCAGCATCAGTAGCCGAGTCGATCTAGCTAGGTCCGTCTGTCTGTCCGTATGTATGAACGCAAGGATCTCAGAACCCATAAGAGCTAGAGACTTGAAATTTTGACTAGTGCCCGCGCAGATCGAGTTGGTTTCCAATATTCGATAACTTACCCCGTTTCCAAGTAATCGAGTTGTGGTAAATAATATGAACTAGAGTCACCAAACTTGAACTGTAGTTTCTAGAATTTATATATATATCAAGGATCTTTCATTTTATACCTATCGCCACCTCCCCGCTACCACCGCAAAGCTATAAATCAAGTTAATAATCCAACTTGTATAGCCCACTAATTTAAGCGACTTTTGACTTTTCAATTGACAATTGACTTTTTGAGAATACACAAATATTCTATATTCTATTCTACAGTACGATGTACTGTCGAAAATTTCATTAAGATCTGTTAAGAAACAAAAGTTATGTGCGCACGTTTTAGCAGCAGCTAGCGCAAATTCCAATATGTTTTGTATACACACACATTCATGCGCGTCTGCTTTGAATTATATCAACAGCATTGCAATTGCGATTGTATTGTTTTCCGTCCTGCTTTTATTAATTGGTTTTATTCTCATTAAGAATCATTTATTGGGGAGGCTGTTGAGTAGAGGGGGCGGCAAGTAGTGCAGTTTGTAACGAGTTCGAACCCTACCGAGGAAAGTATTATTTTTTTTTTTTTGCTGGTGTGGCTGTTAAGTAGAGGCGACATCAAGTAATGCGGTCAGTTGCGAGTTCCAACCTTGCCAAAATAACATTTTTTTATTTATCTTTATTGTTACTAAAGAAAAAGAGCGCGTAGCGCGAGTTGCATTTGGTGTTGAAATAAGAGGTTTCAGGGTATCCCCAAGTCGGGAGCTCCCGACTAGAACCTCTTACTTCTTTTTTGAATTGATTTGTGCAAAATGTAATAGCTTAATAATGGAAATGCTAAAGAAGCTAGGTCTAGTTCGAAATTAATCGCGACTTTGCAAAAGAATGAGAAAGTTCTAAGAGATACTAAGCGGTTAAGGACTGCATTTAAAGAAAACATAATTTCATTCGATCAGATGCAACTTCAATGTCCACTGGAGTTACCTGAAGGGTATATTGAAAAGATAATGGATGTTCAAGCTGACGTCGATATATTGAACCCTAGCAAAGATTTTAGGGCAACAGTGGAAGATGTGTGTATTTCGACAAAGGCTTTATATCTGTCGGCCATTAAGAAAGTAGAACGTCCCAGTCATCACCATTTATCGTCGTCATTTAATCAAAATCATACCTCACAGTTACCCAAAATGCAGTTGCCAAAGTTCAGTGGAAAGCCTCATGTTCCGCCACAGCTTCTCCACAGCAACAGCCTTACGTAAGTCATGTTCTTAGTGCCGAAAAGCTGTAGTAAAGTTAAAAAATTGATTTGGGCAATTCCAGCACGCAAGATCGTTTTTAGATTCTGGATCTCAAATTAACTTTGTGTCAGAAGACAGCACAACCCGTCATTGAAAATTGTCACAATGGGAAGCACTGTATCGACTATCAAACACAAAGTCCATAGTTCGGTTCAATCGCGTTTATATTTTCATACTTTTGGGGCTGATTTTTGTATTTTAAGTTTTATCTCTACATACCAACCTGCTCAGAAGATTCACTCGACAATATTGCTTATACCACCAAATATATAACTCGCCGACCCTCGATTTCAAATACCTGCTAAAAGACTTACATTAAGGTGCTGAAGAGTTTATCGACCTACATTGTGATAGCCAAATAAAGCTATCTCCTGAACATCCAACTATTCAGAAAACGTTATTAGGTTAGGTAGATTGAGTCAGCAAAATATTCGCAAGGCACATCACTGCAAGCATTAGTTAGCACTATCGCAATTGTTAGAGACAATCTAGACACTCTAGTATAACGATTTTGGGAATTAGAACAGATCACAGAGAATCGAAGACTGCATATAACATACAGCTGAACAAATTGAATTTGAGCGAATTTTAGACAGAATGTGCGTAGGGTGGACTCTGCAGATTTGAAACGAGTCCAAAAGTATTGGGATTATCCTTTGAGACTGCAAAACGTCGGGTTTTGGCTTAAGAGCGCAGACTTGAAAAGCATGACGTACTGCGAAACATGTATATCGATTTATGAAGGAATATCGTGACCTTAGACATATGTCACCGCTTACGTCAACTCCAGGACTGCATTTTTACATTCCCTATCAATGCGTCCTACGTCCTGATAGTTGTGAGGGTGCGTAATGTTTAAATATCTGCACATTCATACCTCAATGCACATTTAGCGATATCATCATCAACGTCAACAGGACTCCTGACATTGATGGACTCTACAATTGTAAGTACGGCACAGCCGGCTTTGTTAGGTTAAATGTGTTAGCGCACCCAAAGCTGTAAACTTGGCTCATAAACATACATAAAACTTATTTTTTTACGTGAGCTTCTGCTCAGGCTTTATTTAGTGTTGAGCTTTCAATATAATATGCACAGCTGATAAGCATCACGATCATCGAACATACAGATTATTTGTTCTTTGACATAAGAGATTTTTGCCGTATGATGATCATTAGTAAACAAAAATAATTAATCAATTTCAAATATATATTTTTTCTTTAGTGTGGCTCATTTTTTTGTAAATAACTGCTTAACTTAAGTAAACATTGTACAACATTCCCTTTATATGTTATGTTCTGAGAGCCACATGGCAAAATAAGTTAGACACAACTTAAGGTCTGAATTATCACATGAGCTGTTAAATGTAGATACTAGAAACCTGGCAATCCTGCGAAGATAATGTCATAAGCATGAAGAATTTATTAAGGGTCTCCGATCGAAACAATTTTCTCGTTCTAATACTGTATAGCATGCTGTCAATGAAGTTTTCATTGATGAAGAAGATAACGATTCTTGAAACTTAGAACCTCAGAATGTCGAAGAGATCTGTGCAATACGCTCTACAGACAAACCAAAATGCTGGAATTGCGACGAGCTAGGTCATAGATATCACGATTGCCTAAAGGCATGTGTTTTGTTATGAGTGCTGTGCTCCAAACACATGCAAGCCCAAGTACGTAAAATGCAAGCCAGTTTCGAAAAACTCGGCATCGGATATTCGTCGGCCTCCGACAGCGGATGTCCAACATTAAACTCAGAAGTAAATAGCCTCGGACTTACCACGCACCACAAATTGTACCCACTTTTGACCACTTCATATACGTCTAGAAGGATAACGTTTGCGCAATTCAAGAATAGTTCACTCTAAGAAATATGTATATCAACTTTTAATTGCTTATATTTTATAAAATGCGCAATAAAGTTAAGTTCCGCCGCCGGAAATGGAACCCTGAGAAACGTTAAATCGCTAACTAAGAAACATATAGATGGGACATGCCGTACTAGAAATTTGGGCACCAAAAAAATTTGCATCTGGTCCAACGAGCGAGTAAGATATACATATGATATCTATTGATCGCTCACACCACAGAAAACTCCTTTGGCTTACTCTCTTCCATATGATTTGTGCAATAGAACGGCATCGCTGTTTATTTTTATCTCGCTCGCACTTACTCTCAGTGCTCTCTTTATGTCTAGGTACCGTTTAAATGTTTGTGTGTGTATGTGTCCGCACAAGCAAAAATGCCCACTTGCTATTCACGCATACTTGCGTTTTTTGTATATAAATAGAAGCATTTATGCGCTTGTGTGCCTGTTGGTCCCTGCCTGCTTGTCCGATACAAATTTGACAATATTTTGTGATTTCTGAATTTCGAGCTCTACACACACTCACACACAAACACAAATGTGTGTGAATGGGCTGATCATGGGCGCAAAAGAAAATATTATTTTTGGCCGCGGTTGTCGCGCACCCTTATTTTATGATTTTGGGTTTGAATTGATGAATGAACGTTGACCCCTTATTACCTGCAGATCAAATTCATATATGAAAAAGCTAAATATTTTAAGACAATAAAATTATTAATACTATAAATATATAATTGCTCCTTTTTTGTATTTGGTATATTTGAATATTTTAAAGATTTTATTTTTTACATAATTTTCATAAAATTAGTGAAGTGATCAGTCACTTGACCTACATATGCAGGTACAGGTGCTTGCCAAAAGTTTACCCTTTCCACCCAACGGGCTGCTGCAGGGGTCAGCGTTCATTCATCAATTCAAGCCCAAAAATGATATTTTCTTTTGCGCCCATGATCTGCCCATTCACACACATTTCTGTCTGTGTGTGTGTGTATGTAGAGCTCGAAATTCAGAAATCCCAAAATATTGTCAAATTTGCAAGTCCAAAAACTTTCAAATGCACACATGCCAACGATTAGGTACCCTTTCGAGCAAGAACGAGCTAAAATTAAAGAATTTCGCATCGACTTGGCAAACCCTTTCATTATTTCATATTACTCGTCCCCTCAGAGGGGAAGAAATGCCACCGACTTTTGACAAAAATTAAATTTGTGGGCATTTTTGCTTGTGCGGACACATACACACACACAAACATTTAAACGGTACCTAGACATAAAGAGAGCATTGAGAGCACTGAGAGTAAGTGCGAGCGAGATAAAAATAAACAGCGATGACGTTCTATCGCACAAATCATATGGAAGAGAGTAAGCCAAAGCAGTTTCCTGTAGTGGGAGCGAGATAAAAAACAGCGATGCCGTTCTTTCGCACAAATCATATGGAAGAGAGTAAGCCAAAGGAGTTTCCTGTGGTGTGAGCGATCAAAAGATATCATATGAATATCTTACTCGCTCGTTGGACCAGATGCAAATGTTTTTTGGTGCCCATATTTCTGGTACGGCATGTCCCATCTATATGATTTTTGGTTAGTGGTTAAATAGACACCGCCTCGACATATTCATTACTATGGCAGACGATTTACAATATTACAAATGCCAATTGCAGAAAATGAGTATTGTGTTATATAATTATTATTATGTAATTAAACGGCAGGTGTTTTAAAATACGTATATGTGTGTTTGGTTTTATCAATATCTGCGTACCATTTTATTGAGCATTTGTATATAAATGCCCATACGTTTAAATTATATGTACATAGACACTCATACATACATAAGTATAAGTATTGACTTTATTGGGAATATTATAATTTTTGTGCTTATAATTTTCCTGTAGCACAAACTTAGATGTAAGTTAACGAGTGCCCCTCACGCGCAGCAGTTTGATACTTTGCTGTCATTCAGAACATTGGCCAACAGTTGCGCGCATGATGCTGACACAGCGGATTCTTGGTGGCCAGTGCTCTGATCGAAATGGGTCAGCGTCGGTAACCTGAGCCTTTGCCTGTGTCGCAAGACCAGCGTTATCGCTTATGCTTAGTCGGCTTGCCGACTGCTGTTGTAAAAGCTACATATAGTTATTTTATGCACCAGCCGCTGTGGCTTCTATTTGTTAAGATTCAGTTCTGTTCACACTTTCAACAAGCTTATTAAATACATTACTCCGGCATTACCGTATTTTACATCATTTTGATTTATTGCTGCGCAATAAGGCCAGCATTTGGATAACTCCAAACTACAAACGTAGACCTCAGCACTCTGTAATTGGAATAACCTGAAGGACTTAATCTTCGGAGACTCACTGGCCACTGGACTGCCTCCGCATACCTACAATCTCGCCAGCGACGACGACACCTAAAGGAAGTGACGATGCACGCATGCAATTGCATAGTTAGCGCCCAACATTTAAGAACTCTCCGACACCTTAAGCTAAGAAAAATACGTGTATGTGGGTTGTCAATATAATCGTCTTCTAGGTCTTGAAAATGATTTGTTCATTGTGACAGTAAGTGGGTTTTGTGGCATCTGTTTCTGGGTTTTGTTTTTTTTTAACTATTTTTGTTTTCATACGGTCTATGTGTTTATAGTCGGTCATTGCAAAAACACGTGAAGTGTCTACCAGATTGTTTTTTTTCATTCTTTGCCAACTAGCTGATGAACTTCTCAACTTATTTGGAAATTAAAAGAAAATTAGACAGTGACGAAGAGTGGGATACTCAGGTACAAAATCATCAGCTTCAAGCGCTTATTCCCGCGCAGTTAGCCAGGCCTTAGCCCAACAAAAAAAAAGAATTCAATGCGCAGTTAAACGCATTAAAAACTCAAACTCTTTACAGTTAGAGCCACCCTGGGTCGAAGTGTACCAAAGAATCACTGTAGACCCTGGATTTAGGTGTGAAGTACCGTTAGATATTGTTAAGTCTGTTCCAGAATTTAGTGGATCTCAAGACGACTACGTGTCGTAGAGACAGTCCTCTACAGACGCCTATGAGTTGTTCAAGCCATACCCAGGCAGCTGCGCCCATTATCAGGCTGTAACAATAATTAGAAATAAAGTAAAGGGCGCCGCTAGAGCGCTGTTAACATCGCACATCACGGTGTTAAACTATGACGCTACTAAACAGATTGGACTGCACCTTTGCGGGCAAAACACCGCTTCGACTTCTGCGACAGGAGCTAGAAATGGTCCGTCATAGCCCCACTTTCCCAATACTATGACGAGGTCGATCGAAAATTGACCCGCGTCACAAATAAAATAATCATGATATATAATACACACAAGGCCATGATGCTCAATGACGAAGTCAGAGCAGATGCACTGCACGCGTTTGTGTCCGGCTTAAAGAAGCCGTTAAGATCAGTTGTGTTTCCATCGCAGCCAAAAGACTTACCATCTGCTAGGGAGGCAGAGGCGAGCATGGAAAGAAGTGCATTTGCAGCATTAGGGGAAAAATCTCAAACCACAACCACAAAATCAAGAAAGGCAGGAAAATGAGCGGTCAGGTAAAAATTCTCACTATGTTAGGAAACAGACCAAACAACAACAGCACAATCCTGGTCAGAGCCAGAACAACCATACAACGTAGCACCAGTCGACAGAGCCTATGGACGTCGACCCTTCCTCGTCAACGTTCAGACAGCAGAGAAGGTTCAGGAAAGACGAAGCAGCTAGTGCACAAGCCGTTAATGGGCAGGGCCAGAAAAGGCAAAAGGCGTCCGAACGAATTTCAGGCCAGAGACGCCAACGGATGCACAAAACAGTGCAACAAGCCGATGGTGATTAAGACCAACAGTATAATAGCGCCGCTGTAGAAGCGGTAATCGAGATTCAGGACGACTTGGAATCACAATGTAACAATGACCTGCTAAATTTTTTAGGGAACGTTCCCGGCTACCGTTCATTGAACGATAGCTGGCTGGGAGAAAACTTGAATCGACACCGGGGCGGCGAAGATCTACATTAGACCCATAAAGGGGTTGGAAGAATGTAAGGCCAGTCGATTCCCCTTTCTCATTTAGTTCCATACATCGTTCTGAAAAAAATCCACCAGAAATGTTCCATGAACTTTTTTGGAACGACGGCTACCTTTTTTTAACTTTATCAACTCCATTTGATTTATGATTTGACTTACTAGCGCAGGTTGGAACGACCCTAGATGCCGAACGTGGTGCAATAAAGTATAGAACTGCATCCGAAAAGCTGCAGCACCACTATTTCAACGATGTGAACTTTACTAACGTGAATGACATCGTAGTACCAGTATCAGTTAGAGCGGAATTTAGGAATATGATCCTCAACAGGGCAAAGGATTATTCGACCTCTAAATCCATTGTCATTTAATACTTGCAAAAATCCGAACGATTGATGACAACCCGGTACATTCCAAATTGTACCCGCACCCCATGGGAGCCGCAGATTTCGTCAAAAAAGAAATCAGTGAGATACTTCGAAATGGCATCATCAGGCCCTCAAATTCACCTTATAACAATCCGACCTGGGTTGTTGACAAAAAAGGACACGAATATGGTAATAGAAATAAACGCCTCGTTATTGATTTTAGGAAGTTAAACGAGCGAAAGGTCGCCGATGCCAAACATTCCCATGATATAAGCCAAAACGCTTAATATTTCACAACGCTTGATCTAAGATATGGATATCACCCAATTTATTTGGCCGAGCAGGAAAGGCGTAAATGGTGGAAAGTATGAATTCTGTCGATTACCGTTCGGATTGAAAAATGCGGAAAGCATTTTTCATAGAGCGATCGACGACGTCCTGCGTGAACAAATTGGCCAAATATGCTATGTTTACGTGGATGACGTCATAATTTTCTCTGAAATCGAGAACGAAAAAGTAGGTCATATAGACTGTGTTTTAAAGAGCCTCTGTGTGGTCAACATGAAAGTCGCCAAAGAGAAGACACATTTTTTCAAGGAGAGCGTTGAGTACCTTGGCTTCATAGTAGCCAGGGGCGGTGCAAAAAATGACCCTGAAAAGGTAAAAGCCATACAAAAGTACTTGGAGCCAAAAACACTGTTTGAGCTGAGGTCATTTTTAGGCTTAGCCAGTTACTACAGATGTTTTGTCAAAGATTTCGCTGCAGTTGCAACGCCAATAACAAATAAGCAAGCACACGTCTAAAAAGACAATCATCGAGTTTGATGATATGAAAGGCGACGCATTCGAAAGGCTAAGAAATATTTTAGCTTCAGAAGACGTCATATTCAGTTATCCTGATTTGCGGTACTGTCACAAGAAGGCAGGTCCATCACAATGATATCAAGAACTCTAAAAGGCGACGAAACGAATTTCGCAACAAAGGAAAGAGAATTTTTGGCCATAGTATGGGCGTTGGGTAAGTTGAAGCAATACCTGTACGGTACGCACGACATCAATATCTATACTGATCATCAGCCACTCAGCTTCGCTGTGTCGGATAGAAACCCAAACGCAAACATAAAAAGATGGAAAGCGTATGTAAATGAACACAACGCAGCAATTTGTTACAAGCCAGGAAAAGAAAACCCTGTAGCATGCACTTTCGCGGCAAAACTTAAATTCTTTGCAAAATGAAATAGAATCCGATGTAGACACTACTCATAGTGAGCTATCACTCACCTATACGATAGAAACCACATACAAACCGCCTAATTGTTTTATGAACCAAATAATTCTAGAGAAGGCACAATTTCCGTTAAAACGGACATTTGAACTATTTCGAGAAAAGTGCGGCATACAATCTATTTCACAAACGATGACGAGGTCCTCCAGGTAATAAAAAAGGTGGTGCAACCAAGCCTCGTAAACGCGATTCAGTGCGAGCTGCACACCTTAGCACTCCTACGGAACAAACTCGTTAAGGCCTTCCCGGCAACCAAATTTTGGCACTGCAAAAATCTAGTGACCGATGTCACTGACAGAACCGTACAAAGAGAAATAGTTATAGCTGAACATAACCGCGCCCATATATCGCCCTAGGAGAATGTAAAACAAATCCTTGGCGATTACTATTTCCCAAAAATGTTAAAACTAGTTACGAAGGTAATTGCAAACTGTAAAGTCTGCACTCGTGCTAAATATGTGAGACATCCCAAAAAACAATAACGAGGTATAACACCGAAACCATCATACGCGGGTGACAGACAAAAAAAAGTTCTTGACATGCATTGACAAGTTTTCCAAGTTTGCTATAACACAACCGGTCATCTCGAGAACAATAACAGATATCAAGGTCCCAATTATTTAACTTGTGAATAATTTCCCCAAAAACAGAACAATTTATTGCGGGAACGAAGCCGCATTCAATCCAGAAAATATAAAATCTCTATTAAAAAAACAATTTGGAATTGATGTCGTCAATGCGCCGCCGTTGCATAGCACATCAAATGGGCAGGTGGAACGCTTCCACAGCACGCTCCTAGAGATGCCTCAAGTTGGAAAAAAAAATTTGACGACACGGTAGAACTAATAATGCACGCGACTGTCGAATACAACCGGAAGATTCATTCAGTGACTGGAAAAAAACCGATAGAAGTTATTCAGGCGACGAGTGAAGAATCAAAAGTCAAAATAAGAAATAACATAGTTAGTGCCAAGCAGACCCAAATCGCGAGAAACAATCCAAATCGACAAAACAGGGTTTTCGAAGTAGGAGAAAAAGTATTCGCAAAATCTTTATTTTTATGTGCAGAGGGAGTTTTACTAGCAGACCTGGAAACGTCTGTTCTTATAAAAGGGAGGGTAGTCCATAAGGACAACCTAAGGTAGTGCTAGTCTTCATTCCTCCCAAAAGGTTTAAATGACAAAATAGTTTTTAATCAGTTTTTCCTTGCAGGGTTATCAGCTTGGTTATTTTCCTTTTACCAGCAGCAAATGCTCGGATCACCGACTATTCTCTCTCCAGGTACATACCGATAGTTGAAGGTGATATACTAGTATGGGAGCAGAGAGGCTACGTAAGACATTGTAGTAATCTAACGGAGTTCGTCGCAATAATAGATGAAACCGGCAAACTGCCCGCGACTTTTCCGCAATCCCACAAGCGTTAATTACCAGATGTGGATTTAGACCATGCTAGGTGCCTGTTGTCCTTCTTAAGGGTGCATCACAGAATCGCCAGGAGTTTAGATTTTCTGGGCACGGCACTCAAGCTTGTAGCCGGCACCCCAGATGCCGCAGATTTAGATATGATTGGGATGACGGAATCAAAGTTGATCGAGTCAAATAATATGCAGATAGTGATAAGTACGGAAACCCAGAAGCAAATAATCCTGCTTACGGATACCGTAAGCACAATAATAAAGCCAAAAAAAAAACGAGTTGTTTGAAGCGCTATTAGCAAGAAACTGATTGCTGATAACTGAGATTCAGAACCAGATGCTTACTATTACAGTTGCGAAGTCTAGCATTATAAATCCTACGATCCTAAATCACAATGACTTAGAAGCCGTATTATCTGAGCACCCCCAGAGATAACCATAGTAAGCCTATTGAAAGACTCTTTAAATTTTTTATATTTTAATTGTTCTGATTTTTTTTTTGTAGGCGACACCGACCAAATCAAAAGGAATATTAAAAAAATGAAAACAAAAAAAAACAACAACGCTTCAAAGACTTGAAAGAAGAACGTGAGTCAGGAAAAAATAAGTAGCTTAGTTTTACTACTAAAAACCAAAAGAGGCCTTCATACTAAATTTTATTATTTTAACTTTTTATTCCCTTGTAGAGGGTATCTTAATTTATCATAAAATTTCTAAGGAAAAACCAATAAGAGGTTTAAGTCGGAAGCTCCCGACTAGGGAATACCCTGGACCCTCTTCTTCCAACACCAAATGCATTTCGGGCTAAGCGCTCAATTGTTCTAGTAGTAATAAAAATAAATAAAATAAAATTTCCTCGGTAGGTTCGAACTCGCAACAGACCGCACTACTTGCTGCCGCCTCTACTCAACATCCACTCCAATAATTGAGTTTCAAAAACGAACTAAAATATCAGCACAAAAAATAATACAATCGCAATTGCAATGCTGTTGATAAATAAGCGCATGAATGTGTGTGTGTACATGTTTACAGAAATTCTTGCAATTTGCGCTAGCTGCCCCAAACTCGAGGCCAGCCAAAACATGTTTTCTTTAATACCTTATGTGTTTCTTAACCGATCTTGATAAATTTTTTTCAGTAGACCTTATTGTGCTATAGAATATTTGTGTATTCTCAAAAAGCTAATTGCATATTAATTGTGGCTCATATTGGTGGGCAGCACAAATTGGTTTATTTACTTAATATATAGCTATGAGGTAGTAGTGGGGAGGTTGCGATATTTATAAAATGAAAGATACTTGATATATATATATACTATTCTAGAAGCTACATGTCAAGTTTGGTGGCTCTAGCTCTTATTATTTACCAAAGTTGCCCAAAGAACAGGATTTCGATATCGATTTTTATCGATTACTTGGAAACGGGACAAGTTATCGAATATAGGAAACAAACTCGATCTGTGCGAGCACTAGGACGACCCACAGCATTTATAGGTTCTGAGATCCTTGCGTTCATACAAATTAACCAATTAGTGGCTACTAATTGGAAAAAAATATTTTTAAAGTGGGAGGCTGAAGGCCTCTGATTTATTTGAATCCAAGATTAGAACTAAAGTACAATTGTGAACTTATGCTGCAAGTCAGCTATGGTTATGATAAAGCTTATTCTCTTAACGCTCAAAAGCTCGATGTGATCTTATGCTGCGAATCAGCTGTGCTTATGCTAAAGCTTCTTTCCTTAAAGTTTAAAAGCTCGCGGTTGCGGCTTGCGTAAGCAAGACGCTTGGAGTCATGTTTACGTTAGCAATTGCGCATGAGAATATGGATCTTTAGTTTACGAAATGAATTGCGCATGAGAATATGGTTTTAATGTTAAATGGTTGCGCTGTTATGTTTATGTTAGAGCCGGGAGTCTGGATATTTATGTTAGCAGAGCCGCAGCTGCGCGTTAAGTGGGCGTAATGATTGAAACCGATGTAATAAGTCTGAAAGGGCTAAGTAATTGGGATAGCGACTTATACCGAAATGTTGTTTATGATTGCAATAAGAATTGCCTTGCGGGCTGGGTGATAACTCCTCCCTTTCTTTAAAAGAATCGTCCCCGATTCTTAATGATTTTTTAAAGATTCAGTTTGTTGGTTTAATTGGTTTAATATGTCAAGCTCTGTTTCTGCAGTTTGAGTGTTATGGTACTTTTGATTACTTGACGATTTCAATTTCAATATTTTGCGGGGATTTAAATTTATTAAATGGCAACGTTTAAGAAGCTTTACCATAATAAAAATAAAAATTAGTATAAATAATAAAAAGGTTATTTTTGAATGATTACTTTCTAATTTTATAACAATTTTTGATAATATATTTGTATTTTCTAATTGAAGTTCAGTATTATTAGTAGCTTGATATTGATTATAAGTAGTTTGTGAATTTATTGTGTTTTACATAATTAAGAATTTTTTCTTTTACATTGGTGTAGGTAACATTGTTTATGGTTACTATGATCTTAAATGTAACAAGGTAAATGCCTGTAAACCAGGTTTCGTTAATACAGTTTGTGCCTGATACTAAAATAGCGCCGTCTGTTATAAATTCTATTAGTTTATTTTTTTCGGATAATTTTATTCAACTTGTAAATTTTTTAATTAGGAGATTTACAAAACAGTTTGTTTAAAAAATAATGTGGGCAAAACTATTGTAAATTTCTCTTTTAAAGTTTTCAATGAGGTAAAACGTGCTATTACATTTAGCAATTTTGTCGTTAACAAAAAACTTTCCATCTGTAGGGTATTTTATAAAAACTATGATTAAACCTTGGTATGAAACGATCAAAAAGGAGGAAATATCTAAAAGATCGATTAGAGTGATATTGAGTGTTTCGTGATTAAATATACTTATCATGTCTTCTTTATTTAAAATTTTTGGATTCAATATTCTGGCTTTGGAAAATGTGATAGTATCCAGCAGATTTTGTAAGTCAAGTGACAACAACTTAAGTCGATATTTTTTTATAAGTAATTCCTGATTAAATTTAATATCTCTTAAAAGATTTGTGATTTTAGTGACTTCTTTGATAATTGCAGAATTGATTTGATTTTGCCTATTATTGTTTTGAACAAGTTCATTGATGTTAGTTTGAATATTTATCATGTCATCATGGTCTGGTGTTCCTGTGATCCATTTAAAAATGGTACCTAGTTCATTGATACTACGTTTGGCAATTTTGTAAGGTGTAAGTTCAGAAAGGAGTGTTTTGATTAAATGTTGTAAGGTGTAAGTTCAAAAAGGAGTGTTTTGATTAAATTCAATTCCAAGGTTACTTCCCGAACAATTGTATTGTTGTCGTTTTTAAAAAAATTTAATTCTTTTTCAAAAATATCGTTATAAAAACTTAGATTAGTAACGTGAAAAACTTCTCCGTATGCTTCGTATAAAAAAAGATTATCTGTATCTTCAAGTAGGACATAGTCATCATTTGAATAATTAATAATATCTGCACCGCAAAACGGCAGTAAAACAGATAAGATACTTAAAATGTGCATTCTAAAAATACATTAAGAAAACATAAAATAGGTTAGAATTCGATATTGTCTTTGTGAATAATACGATCCATATTGTTTATTTTAACATTATTTTCTAAGTCTTCTTTAACTACCTGTTTTTTAAATTATTTAATTATTAAATTATTTAATTATTTTTTGGCGACCTCTATCGTTATGGTACTTTAACATTTATGCTTGGGCTGATTTTAATTTATCTGACAAGTTTGGATATTCTATTTTGTTGAATAATATGTCACATGGTTTTTGTTGAGTTGTTGATTGAATTGTGTTGTTATATTCTTTAACTGCTCGGTATAGGACTTCGGAAAGATCCATTATATTGTATTCTTCTTGAACACCACGCGAAATTTCGTATATTGTTGAATGAACTCTTTCTACCTGACCGTTGCTTAAACTGTGTCTGGGATCTGCGTAATAAATCGTTATACCTGAACGAGACATTGACGATTTAAATTGTGCTGATGAAAACGTAGGTTCGTTGTCCATCATTATAGATTTAACAAAAGGAAAAGTTTGGATAAGTTTAAACACTTTGTTTGCCATATCTGATTTGTCATTGATTTCCTTAATCACTAAAAATTTAAAATATGCGTCTAGGCATGTCATGAATGTTAATTTTTGAGCATAAAAAATGTCAATATGTAATTGTTCACCTTCTCTCTCCGGAATAATGACTTTAAAATAGGAATTTGCTTAGGGTTTCTGTTATATTTATTTTTATTACAAATTTCGCAGTAGCGTATGTGTTGATTAAGGGGTTTGTATAGTGTTGGCCAATAATAATAATAGTTAGGTTTGGTTGAAGACATTCTTTAAGTATGATTATTAAATTGTGTGCTGTGTCGTATTCTATAATATTTCTTGTTTTGTTGAAAACTTCATATTTTTCGTGAATTGTTATGGTGTTTTTAGAAACAAGTAATTGTTGTTTAAATTGGTTCAATGGTTTGTGTGTTTCTTCAATTACGTTTTTATAACTACTGTCGGCTGAGTGGATAGTTTCATTATCGGACGACGGTTCTTCTTCGGACACGAGATTACTTTCATTGGAAATATGATTGATCATTACCCTTGATAACGCGTCAGCGACGACATTGGTTGATCCTGGCTTGTAAAATATTTTAGGGGAATATTCTTCTATGAAAGCATGCCATCATTTCATTTTTGAATTAGGGTTTCGTGCAGAAACTGCAAAAGAAAGTGGTTGATGGTCTGTTTGGATTTCTAAATTTGTAACACCATACAAGTAGTTCCTAAGGTTTTTTAATGCCCATACAATGGCGTATAGTTCCCTTGCATTTGTGGCGTAATTTCTCTCTGGTTTATTCAAGGTTTTTGAAACAAAGGTGATTGTTTTGTTTTCCTGTGAAAGGGCGGCGCCTATGGCGATGTCGGAAGCGTCTGTGGTGAGGACGAACTTTTTTGTATAATCTGGCTGAGTTAGTTCGATGTTTGCAATCAGGTGTGATTTTAAGTTTTCAAACGCAGAGATTGCTTCTTCGTCTAGAGATATTTCTGTTTTTTTTAGACATATGTTTTAAAACCATACCGTTATATCCCTGTAACAATTTAGTGAGTCGTTTCGCTATAGTCGCGTAGTTTTTACAAACTTCCTGTAGTAGCCTGTTAAGCCAAGAAAACCTCGTAATTCCCTTAAATTATTAGAAGGAGGGTATTTCATGATTGATTCTATTTTTTTCGGATCAGTTTTAATGATATTGTATGATACTATGTATCCTAAAAATTCTATTTCTTTTCTAAAGAATTTTGATTTTTCCAAGGATATTTTTATGTTTGCTTCGAATAAAATTTCAATGATTTCTTGTAAATCATCAAAATGTTGTTCCGGAGTATTTGAAAAAACTATAATGTCGTCCATATAAATGTGACAAGTTTTTCCGATTTTTTCGCGTAATATATTGTCCATTGCTCTCTGAAGATGCTTGGCGCGTTCGCAAGCCCAAATGGCAAACGAAAAAATTCATATTTTCCATTGTTAATGGAAAAAAGCTATTTTCTCGATGTCTTCTTCATTCATTAGAATCTGATGAAATCCAGATTCTAAGTCAATTGTCGAAAACATTCTAACTTTGCCTAGGTTGGATAGAATGACTGAAGGATCAGGCATTGGATACCTATCGCGGATTGTATCGTTATTCAGTTTTTAAAATCTATTACCAATCGATTCTTAGGCGATCCATCTTCATTAAAACCCTTTTTCCCTACTACCCATACCGGGGCATTATAAGGACTTCTGCTGGGCCTTATTATATTTTCTTTTAACATCCTATTTATTTCCTGACTAACAAAATTGTTAGCTGAGTGAGGATAAGGATATTGTTTACTGTAAATTGCATTCCCGCTTAATGTTCTTATCTCTCCTCTAATATCTGTTCTAAAAGGGAGACATGTTTGAATCTGAGAATGCTTCGTTTCTATTTGTTGAACGACTTGTTGCTCAAGGATATTCAAATTATCCATTTCATTAATGGAATGATTAAATTTGCATAAAGAAGAACTTGTTGTAGAGGATACCGACATCTTTCGACGTCTGCTCTTTTTGAGTTTTAATTTCTTTAGCTTTCCTTCATAAAGAATATCGTCAACTTTAGTTTTTTCGATACGTGGACTATCAGCGTTATTTAAAGCCGATGATTCTGTATCGGATACATTAAATAAAGAAACTGATTTACATATCCCATTTTGGTAGTTCAAATACGAAGCAAAGTTATAGGCTTCGTTTGAACTTTTTAAATGGCCAACCGTTTCTTGGACATGTTTTGTAAAAT
Source organism: Drosophila borealis (assembly GCA_035045885.1). Lineage (NCBI taxonomy): Eukaryota > Metazoa > Arthropoda > Insecta > Diptera > Drosophilidae > Drosophila > Drosophila borealis. Next base: position 875,246 of record JAWNOR010000195.1, read on the forward strand.
TAATATTTTCCTTTTTGTTATTATAACGCAAAGTTCCCTTTGACAAGTCGATTACTGCCTTAATCTCCTTCAGTAGCTGACTAATAGATCTGCGTCTAGATTGTTAATTTCATAAAATCTGTGGCGTTTGCCAAATATGTTTATGTCATGAAAATGAGTTATGATACTGTAGCCATTTACAGTTTTAATTCTATCGTATAAAATTTATTTATTTTCTTGTCTATTCTGAAAATGAAGGAGAGTTCTCCCCTCTTCTTCTAAAAAATGATCTTCCTCAAGGATATTGATACGCATGAGTTTGTTAGGTACTGAACCGAAGCGTTGTCTCTGTTTTTCTTATTCATTTCTGTAATGATGTTGGCTTTGTCACCATACGTCATAATAGTTTTGTTTATTAAAAGGGTTAGTTTTTTATTAACCAAATTGTAGTATTCGAGAACGGATAAGCTACCCTGTCGTAATATACTTAACTCCTGTTCTGTTATATAGATTGGTCGCCTATCACTGTAGGCGAAATCCAATCTTGCAAGTATAGCTTTAAAATTAAGAACGGTACCGTGAATAGTCAAGGTGTCAGTAGCTTTACCTGTTATTTTATTTCTTAATATTGTTAAAGCATCTACGTACTTTCTACTTCCTTCTTTATACATTCGCATGGCACAGCAAGCGGCTTCGCGCCAACTAACATATGCATTATAGCTGCTTGAGAATTCTGGTATAGACTTGATGACATCAAAAGATTCATCGCAACGAATTAGGTCATTTATTTCAGTAATCTTATTCTTGTTCATTACTAGATGAGAGACTGATTTGTAACTTCAATTCTACAATTTGCTCTTGAAGTGCTCTGGTCTGAATTGCGATCAACTGAGCTACCAAATCAGCTGTCAAGTAATTATAAGCCATTTTTAAATTTTGAAAATCTTGAATTAAACTTTCTATTTGGTTATGCAGTTTACAACCCTTATTATTCTAACAAATGTTTACACAAATTTTAATTCTCATTACATAAGTTGAAAAAATTTTATTTTTAAAGTAAATGGGGATGGCTCACGTAAAAGGTCTTTTTTTATGTGTGATTATAAGTCGTCTAAGTCTTCCTTCCTTCCTTCCTTCTGGGTTTTAGGGTCTTCTTTTATGGGGATCTCAGGTTGACGTGATATTTTGTATTTGGTTAAAAGTTTTTGATACAGCTTTTTTGATTGGTGAAAAAATTTTTGTTGGCGAAAATATTTGTTTCGCTTCTTTGATCGATCAATTTTTTTGAATGTTTTTATTTAACTTGAATGGGAAAATTTGGTTTCACTTTTAAATCTTGTGAACAATCAATATTTCCAGCTCATGGAATTTTCACTACTCTTTGAGTTTTCAGAAACAGGGTATTTCCGTTCGTCCGAACTTTTTAATGTTTCTTTTAGAGGCACTCGATATTTTCGTTCTTAGAAAATTTTTAATGCACTTTTGAGACAATCTTGAACTTGTAAATCGGCACTTTTGCTCACTCGCGAATCACTAACGATTTTGTTTCTTTTAATTATCCTTTCCTTATCCGCGAGCCCCACGTTGGGAGGCTGAAGGCTTCCGATTTATTTGAAAGCAAGATTAGAACTAAAGTACAATTGTGAACTTATGCTGCAAGTCAGCTATGGTTATGATCATTGAGTAATAAAGAGACAGAGGAGGCTTTTGGATCAAAAGCTCTTTTTCGAAACACTTCGAGCGCGATAGCGAGGTTGCAAACAAAAATTGCAAACACAACACCCGGCTGTCTGCAGCTACTTCTGCCGTTGCCCAAAAATCAAAGACAACTTCAGAATATTTCCCATATGAACCAAAAACAACCATAATCAAAACAAACGACTTGACAATAAAAAAAGCACACCACAAATTCCGTCCCTGCTATCCCTTTTTGGTTTGAAGCTACAGCCTATGATCTAAGCTTCTATACTCTTCTAACTCATTGTTGTGGTTTCTAAGCACTGCTATGCCTTTAATTCGCAAAGTCATGTCTTCTTCTTCTCCACTCGCTTTCAACTTGCAAGCAGCCAGGCAGATTTTATAACTTTTCATTTTTCGATCAGCAAGGCACCCTTTCTCAAAACAGGGTATTTTAACTATTCATAATTTCTGTCACCTAATACCACTAACCTTCTCATATACACAGTTTTATCTAATGTCTGAGAAATATATAATTTCGTATTTAGTGTGCAACTATTAGTACAATCAATAATAATTGTTTTCTTGAAACATTCTATACCATTTCTATGAATAAGGGTAGTAATGCCTCGACGTTGTTGGCATGTGTGTCTCATTCACACACATTGAAGTATATGAATTTGAGAAGATTGCAACATTCTGTTGCGCATGTACGTAATAAAGATAGAAATATATTCTAAGCATCACAAGAAATTAAATTCTTTAAAACGTGACGTAATAGTATATGATGTTGACGCGCCGTATGCGTAACCCTTTGATTTGAATGGCATGACATTCACATTTTCTACCTACTTGTGCCGAGACTCGGCTATGCAACAACAACATTAGAACCCAAATAGTGTTGTTGTTGTTTCTACGCGCTGCCTTGATGGAACGACAGGGAAACCAGCAACAAACACACTGGCATTATTTGTCCCTTTTCTTTGCACTGAGTTTCCTATGTCCTCATCATCGCGCAGAAGCTTTTGAAGATCAAGACGGACGACGAAAAAAAAAATGGGTTTTCGTGCGCACTGTTGTTGTTTTTCGAGTGATTTGTTGTTGCTTCCTATGGTAAATGAGCTTAATTTTTGAGTTTGATTTTGCGTTTGCGGACCAACTCGATCTACCGCGCGCGATTTTTAAAACGGTAAAAAAAGCTCGGAGTGATTGATACTCAATGCCCATTGAGTAATAAAGAGACAGAGCTGAATTCTCACTCCGAGCTTTTTTAACGTTTTAAAAATCCCGAGAGGTAGATCGGGTTGGTCCGCAAAAATCAAAATCGCTTGAAAGGTTGTTTATGATTGCAATAAGAATTGCCTTGCGGGCTGGGTGATAACTTACATACGGACAAAGGGTTGTTTGGAATTGTTTCTCGATCTCTGGAAATGGTCAGAAGCAATAAAGTTCAAAGCAGAGAAGTTCGTTTTCGTTTTTTTCGTCGCAATTAGACATCAGTCATCGAAAAAAAACTAAGCGGCGTCCAAAATTTAAAATTGGAATAATAGTGGAAAATTCAGAGTACGTTTCCGTGAAAAAACCTTAAACATTTTACATTGGCGCCCGAGCAGGAATTGTGGGCACATATTATTGATTTATATAAATATAAAAATAAATCAGGTGAACCGCCCTTAAATCATCCTTAAAAAAAATTATTTATGTTTGTGCATAATTGGGTGCAACATTAGCGGTTTGATTGCCCAACGTGCCGTGTTCGTTACTGCAAGGTATCACTGAGCTTGTTGAGTTGGGCAGCGGCTTTTGCCTACGCCGTTAGAAATTTTATTGCTCACCGTTTGTGAATAGACACTAACAATTTGTCTAGCAATTTACTTTGTGTTTTTTTTAATGTGTTTCTTGATTTGATTTGTTGCACTTGGTCAGTACGTTATCGTTATTGCAAGGTAATACTGTACTTGTGAGTTGTGTAGCGGCTGTTGCTTAAGCCTTTAGTTATTTTATAGTGGGCATTGTTGCAGCGGCTGTTGCTAGGTAGAATTAAAGCACAGGTCACTTGACTGCCAATTTCGTTTTATGGATAAATATTATCAATGGCTAGATCGAATCGGCTGTTGATACTGATCAAGGATATATATACTTTATGGAGTCGGAGATGCTTCCTTCTGCCTGTTACATACATTTGCACATATACATTATTCCCTTTTTACCAATTCTTAATGGGTTCAGGGTATAATTACCGAACCCATAAGGGATGCATAATCTAAATCAGCATAAACAGCCATATTCATATAGCTAGGACTGTCTGTCTGTTTCTATGCAAACTAGTCTCAGTATTGTATTAAACATTTTGTTAGTTATCAAGATAACGACTATAAAATAGTGCCATTCGGACGATTGGTCGAAAATGTAGTAAACAATTTTTTTGGTTTTTTGAGATTTCTAAATCAATCTAGGCAATTGCTGGTGCCACTATGGTCCTTTCGTATATGTCAAATCCAAATCCGAAACACAATATTATATTCTTCCCATAGGGACGATTGGTCGAAAATGCAGTTCTCATATGAACATTTGTTTTTTCAAGATATGTAAATTAAACTCGGCAGTTACTAGTGCAGCTATGCTCCTTACATACATGCAAAATCTTACCAATATCGGACCACTATATCAAATAGCTAGCATAAGAACGATCAGTTAAAAATTAAGTACTTGTATGTTTTTGTTCAGCAAGATATCTTGTCCAAATTCTGTATTTACTAGTTGAACTCTATTGCTTATATATGAGCCATGGGTTTTTGTATCGCAAAATATTTTCATCATACTCTTTCATCATTTATGAGCTTCACAATGCCCACAGCTCGCGCTAAGCGCTCAATTGTTCTAGTAGTAATAAAAATAAAAAAAATAGTTTCCTCGGTAGGGTTCGAACTCGCAACAGACCGCACTACTTGCCGCCGCCTCAACATCCACTCCAATAATGAGTCTCAAAAACGAACTAAAATATCAGCACAAAAAACAATACAATCGCAATTGCAATGCTGTTGATAAATTACAAAAATAAACGCATCAATGTGTGTGTGCATGTATACAGAAATTCTTGCAATTTGCGCTAGCTGCCTCAAACTCGAGGCCAGCCAAAACATGTTTTCTTTAATAACTTCTGTGTTTCTTAAGCGAGCTTGATAAATTTTCTACAGTAGATCTTATTGTGCTATAGAATATTTGTGTATTCTCAAAAAGCTAATTGCATATAAATTGTGACTCATATTGGTGGCCAGCAGAAATTGGGGGAGGTGGTGATATTTATAAAATGAAAGATACTTGATATATATATACTATTCTAGCAGCTTCATGTCAAGTTTGGTGACAATTCCCACAGCTCGCGCTAAGCGCTCAATTGTTCTAGTAGTAATAAAAATAAAAAAAATAGTTTCCTCGGTAGGGTTCGAACTCGCAACAGACCGCACTACTTGCCGCCGCCTCAACATCCACTCCAATAATGAGTCTCAAAAACGAACTAAAATATCAGCACAAAAAACAATACAATCGCAATTGCAATGCTGTTGATAAATTACAAAAATAAACGCATCAATGTGTGTGTGCATGTATACAGAAATTCTTGCAATTTGCGCTAGCTGCCCCAAACTCGAGGCCAGCCAAAACATGTTTTCTTTAATAACTTCTGTGTTTCTTAAGCGAGCTTGATAAATTTTCTACAGTAGATCTTATTGTGCTATAGAATATTTGTGTATTCTCAAAAAGCTAATTGCATATAAATTGTGACTCATATTGGTGGCCAGCAGAAATTGGGGGAGGTGGTGATATTTATAAAATGAAAGATACTTGATATATATATACTATTCTAGCAGCTTCATGTCAAGTTTGGTGACTCTAGCTCTTATTATTTACCAAAATTGCTCAAAAAGAGGATTTCGATATCGATTTATATCGATTACTTCGAAACGGGGCGAGTTATCGAATATCGGAAATAAACTCGATCTGCGTGAGCACTAGGAGGACCCACAGCATTTATAGGTTCTGAGATTCTTGCGTTCATACATACGGACAATGGGTTCAGGGTATAATAAATTAAATATCTAAGCGTACCGCAAATGTAAACTTGCAGAGTGCAGCATTGTTTTTCCACACACTCACGTGAATAACAGTCGCTCTTAATTTGTCTAAAGAGCATTGTTAATCGCTGCTCTTGTCGATTACTCAGGTTAGCAGCGACATGCCTTTCCTGTAATGATTTGTTTGGAATTGATTCTCGATCTCTGGAAATTGTCAGAAGCAATAAAGTTCAAAGCAGAGAAGTTCGTTTTCGTTTTTGTCGTCGCAATTAGAGATCGGTCATCACAAAAAACCTAAGCGGCGTCCAATAATTAAAATTGGCATAATAGTGGAAAATTCAGAGTACGTTTCCGTGAAAAATCCTTAAAGATTTTACATTGGCGCCCGAGCAGGAATTGTGGGCACATATTATTGATTTATATAAATATAAAAATAAATCAGGTGAACCGCCCTTAAATCATCCTTAAAAAAAATTATTTATGTTTGTGCATAATTGGGTGCAACATTAGCGATTTGATTGCCCAACGTGCCGTGTTCATTACTGCAAGGTATCACTGGGCCTGTTTAGTTGGGCAGCGGCTTTTGCCTACTCCGTTAGAAATTTTATTGCTCACTGTTTGTGAACATCTCATGTAAATTTTTGCAGCTGCAGATGCGAAACAGAATTTTGTGGCACAGGTCATTGTCATTTGTGTTCCACTATTCTTCCGCTTCCCTGTTTTGCTGTTTGGGATCAGGTGAATAGACATCAACAAATTGTCTAGGAATTTACTTTGTGATTTTTTTATGTGTTTCTTATTATCGTTATCGTTATTGCAAGTAATACTATACTTGTGCCGTTAGCCGTTAGTTATTTTATAGTGGGTATTGTCGCTGATTTTGTGCAGCTGCTGTTGCTAGGTAGAATTAAAGCACAGGTCATTTGACTACCAATTTCTTTTTATGGATAAATATTATCGATGGCTAGATCGACTCGGCTGTTGATGCTGATCAAGGATATAAATACTTTATGGAGTCAGAGATGCTTCCTTCTGCCTGTTATATACATTTGCACATATACATTATTCCCTTTTTACCAATTCTTAATGGGTTCAGGGTATAATTACCGAACCCATAAGGGATGCATAATCTAAATCAGCATAAACAGCCATATTCATATAGCTAGGACTGTCTGTCTGTTTCTATGCAAACTAGTCTCAGTATTGTATTAAACATTTTGTTAGTTATCAAGATAACGACTATAAAATAGTGCCATTCGGACGATTGGTCGAAAATGTAGTAAACAATTTTTTTGGTTTTTTGAGATTTCTAAATCAATCTAGGCAATGGCTGGTGCCACTATGGTCCTTTCGTATATGTCAAATCCAAATCCGAAACACTATATTATATTCTTCCCATAGGAACGATTGGTCGAAAATGCAGTTCTCATATGAACATTTGTTTTTTTCAAGATATGTAGATTAAACTCGGCAGTTACTAGTGCAACTATGCTCCTTACATACATGCAAAATCTTACCAATATCGGACCACTATATCAAATAGCTAGCATAAGAACGATCAGTTAAAAATTAAGTTCTTGTATGTTTTTGTTCAGCAAGATATCTTGTCCAAATTCTGTATTTACTAGTTGAACTAAATTGCTTATATATGAGCCATGTGTTTTTGTATCACAAAATATTTTCATCATACTCATCATTTATGGGCTTCACAATTCCCACATATCTTCAAACCCTTAGGGCAATTGTCTGTTGAAGTAGTTCAAATTAAAACAAATTAAGAGGTTCTAGTCGGGAGCTCGCGACTAGGGGATACCCCGAACACTTTTCTTCCAACACCAAATGCAGCTCGCGCTAAGCGCTTAATTGTTCTAGTAGTAATAAATATAAACAAAATAGTTTCCTCTGTAGGGTTCGAACTCGCAACAGACCGCACTACTTGCCGCCGCCTCTACTCAACATCCACTCCAATAATGAGTCTCAAAAACAAACTAAAATTTCAGCACAGAAAACAGTACAATCGCAATTGCAATGCTGTTGATAAATTACAAAAAAAGCGCATGCAAAACATGTTTTCTTTAATAACTTATGTGTTTCTTAACCGATTATGATCAATTTTCTACAGTAGATCTTATTGTGCTATAGAATATTTGTCTATTCTCAAAAAGCTAATTGCATATAAATTGTGACTCATATTGGTGGGCAGCAGAAGTTAGGGGAGTTGGTGATATTTATAAAATGAAAGATACTATTCTAGAAGCTACATTTCAAGTTTGGTGACTCTAGCTCTTATTATTTACCAAAATTGCTCAAAAAACAGGATTACGATATGGATTTTTATCGATTACTTGGAAACGGGACAAGTTATCGAATATCGGAAACAAACTCGATCTGCGCGAGCACTACGAGGACCCACAGCATTTATAGGTTCTGAGATCCTTGCGTTCATACATACGGACAATGGGTTCAGGGTATAATAGATTAAATATCAAAGCACACCGCAAATGTAAACTTGCAGAGTGCAGCATTGTTTTGCAACACACTCACGTCGCTCTTAATTAGTCTAAAGAGCATTGTTAATCTCTGCTCTTGTCGATTGCTCAGATTAGCTATGACAAGCCTCTCCTGCAATGATTTGTTTGGAATTGTTTCTCGATCTCTGGAAATGGTCAGAAGCAATAAAGTTCAAAGCAGAGAAGTTCGTTTTCGTTAAGCGGCGTCCAATAATTAAAATTGGCATAATAGTGGAAAATTCAGAGTACGTTTCCGTGAAAAAACCTTAAAGATTTTACATTGGCGCCCGAGCAGGAATTGTGGGCACATATTATTGATTTATAAAAATATAAAAATAAATCAGGTGAACCGCCCTTAAATCATCCTTAAAAAAAATTATTTATGTTTGTGCATAATTGGGTGCAACATTAGCGGTTTGATTGCCCAACGTGCCTTGTTCGTTACTGCAAGGTATCACTGAGCTTGTTGAGTTGGGCAGCGGCTTTTGCCTACGCCGTTAGAAATTTTATTGCTCACCGTTTGTGAATAGACACCAACAATTTGTCTAGCAATTTACTTTGTGTTTTTTTTAATGTGTTTCTTGATTTGATTTGTTGCACTTGGTCAGTACGTTATCGTTATTGCAAGGTGATACTGTACTTGTGAGTTGTGTAGCGGCTGTTGCTTAAGCCTTTAGTTATTTTATAGTGGGCATTGTTGCAGCTGCTGTTGCTAGGTAGAATTAAAGCACAGGTCACTTGACTGCCAATTTCGTTTTATGGATAAATATTATCAATGGCTAGATCGAACCGGCTGTTGATACTGAATAAGGTATATATACCTTATGGAGTCGGAGATGCTTCCTTCTGCCTGTTACATACATTTGCACATATAAATTATTCCCTTTTTACCAATTCTTAATGGGTTCAGGGTATAATTACCGAACCCATAAAGGATGCATAATCTAAATCAGCATCAACAGCAATATTCATATAGCTAGGACCGTTTGTCTGTTTCTATGCAAACTAGTCTCAGTATTGTATTAAACATTTTGATATTTATCAAGATAACGACTATAAAATAGTGCCATTCGGACGATTGGTCGAAAATGTAGTAAACAATTTTTTTGGTTTTTTGAGATTTCTAAATCAATCAAGCATTTGCTGGTGCCACTATGGTCCTTTCGTATATGTCAAATCCAAATCCGAAACACTATATTATATTCTTCCCATAGGAACGATTGGTCGAAAATGCAGTTCTCATATGAACATTTGTTTTTTCAAGATATGTAAATTAAACTCGGCAGTTACTAGTGCAACTATGCTCCTTACATACAATAATGAGTCTCAAAAACGAACTAAAATATCAGCACAAAAAACAATACAATCGCAATTGCAATGCTGTTGATAAATTACAAAAATAAACGCATCAATGTGTGTGTGCATGTATACAGAAATTCTTGCAATTTGCGCTAGCTGCCTCAAACTCGAGGCCAGCCAAAACATGTTTTCTTTAATAACTTCTGTGTTTCTTAAGCGAGCTTGATAAATTTTCTACAGTAGATCTTATTGTGCTATAGAATATTTGTGTATTCTCAAAAAGCTAATTGCATATAAATTGTGACTCATATTGGTGGCCAGCAGAAATTGGGGGAGGTGGTGATATTTATAAAATGAAAGATACTTGATATATATATACTATTCTAGCAGCTTCATGTCAAGTTTGGTGACAATTCCTACAGCTCGCGCTAAGCGCTCAATTGTTCTAGTAGTAATAAAAATAAAAAAAATAGTTTCCTCGGTAGGGTTCGAACTCGCAACAGACCGCACTACTTGCCGCCGCCTCAACATCCACTCCAATAATGAGTCTCAAAAACGAACTAAAATATCAGCACAAAAAACAATTATTGTGCTATAGAATATTTGTGTATTCTCAAAAAGCTAATTGCATATAAATTGTGACTCATATTGGTGGCCAGCAGAAATTGGGGGAGATGGTGATATTTATAAAATGAAAGATACTTGATATATATATACTATTCTAGCAGCTTCATGTCAAGTTTGGTGACTCTAGCTCTTATTATTTACCAAAATTGCTCAAAAAGAGGATTTCGATATCGATTTATATCGATTACTTCGAAACGGGGCGAGTTATCGAATATCGGAAATAAACTCGATCTGCGTGAGCACTAGGAGGACCCACAGCATTTATAGGTTCTGAGATTCTTGCGTTCATACATACGGACAATGGGTTCAGGGTATAATAAATTAAATATCTAAGCGTACCGCAAATGTAAACTTGCAGAGTGCAGCATTGTTTTTCCACACACTCACGTGAATAACAGTCGCTCTTAATTTGTCTAAAGAGCATTGTTAATCGCTGCTCTTGTCGATTACTCAGGTTAGCAGCGACATGCCTTTCCTGTAATGATTTGTTTGGAATTGATTCTCGATCTCTGGAAATTGTCAGAAGCAATAAAGTTCAAAGCAGAGAAGTTCGTTTTCGTTTTTGTCGTCGCAATTAGAGATCGGTCATCACAAAAAACCTAAGCGGCGTCCAATAATTAAAATTGGCATAATAGTGGAAAATTCAGAGTACGTTTCCGTGAAAAATCCTTAAAGATTTTACATTGGCGCCCGAGCAGGAATTGTGGGCACATATTATTGATTTATATAAATATAAAAATAAATCAGGTGAACCGCCCTTAAATCATCCTTAAAAAAAATTATTTATGTTTGTGCATAATTGGGTGCAACATTAGCGATTTGATTGCCCAACGTGCCGTGTTCATTACTGCAAGGTATCACTGGGCCTGTTTAGTTGGGCAGCGGCTTTTGCCTACTCCGTTAGAAATTTTATTGCTCACTGTTTGTGAACATCTCATGTAAATTTTTGCAGCTGCAGATGCGAAACAGAATTTTGTGGCACAGGTCATTGTCATTTGTGTTCCACTATTCTTCCGCTTCCCTGTTTTGCTGTTTGGGATCAGGTGAATAGACATCAACAAATTGTCTAGGAATTTACTTTGTGATTTTTTTATGTGTTTCTTATTATCGTTATCGTTATTGCAAGTAATACTATACTTGTGCCGTTAGCCGTTAGTTATTTTATAGTGGGTATTGTCGCTGATTTTGTGCAGCTGCTGTTGCTAGGTAGAATTAAAGCACAGGTCATTTGACTACCAAGTTCTTTTTATGGATAAATATTATCGATGGCTAGATCGACTCGGCTGTTGATGCTGATCAAGGATATAAATACTTTATGGAGTCAGAGATGCTTCCTTCTGCCTGTTATATACATTTGCACATATACATTATTCCCTTTTTACCAATTCTTAATGGGTTCAGGGTATAATTACCGAACCCATAAGGGATGCATAATCTAAATCAGCATAAACAGCCATATTCATATAGCTAGGACTGTCTGTCTGTTTCTATGCAAACTAGTCTCAGTATTGTATTAAACATTTTGTTAGTTATCAAGATAACGACTATAAAATAGTGCCATTCGGACGATTGGTCGAAAATGTAGTAAACAATTTTTTTGGTTTTTTGAGATTTCTAAATCAATCTAGGCAATGGCTGGTGCCACTATGGTCCTTTCGTATATGTCAAATCCAAATCCGAAACACTATATTATATTCTTCCCATAGGAACGATTGGTCGAAAATGCAGTTCTCATATGAACATTTGTTTTTTCAAGATATGTAGATTAAACTCGGCAGTTACTAGTGCAACTATGCTCCTTACATACATGCAAAATCTTACCAATATCGGACCACTATATCAAATAGCTAGCATAAGAACGATCAGTTAAAAATTAAGTTCTTGTATGTTTTTGTTCAGCAAGATATCTTGTCCAAATTCTGTATTTACTAGTTGAACTAAATTGCTTATATATGAGCCATGTGTTTTTGTATCACAAAATATTTTCATCATACTCATCATTTATGGGCTTCACAATTCCCACATATCTTCAAACCCTTAGGGCAATTGTCTGTTGAAGTAGTTCAAATTAAAACAAATTAAGAGGTTCTAGTCGGGAGCTCGCGACTAGGGGATACCCCGAACACTTTTCTTCCAACACCAAATGCAGCTCGCGCTAAGCGCTTAATTGTTCTAGTAGTAATAAATATAAACAAAATAGTTTCCTCTGTAGGGTTCGAACTCGCAACAGACCGCACTACTTGCCGCCGCCTCTACTCAACATCCACTCCAATAATGAGTCTCAAAAAACAAACTAAAATTTCAGCACAGAAAACAGTACAATCGCAATTGCAATGCTGTTGATAAATTACAAAAAAAGCGCATGCAAAACATGTTTTCTTTAATAACTTATGTGTTTCTTAACCGATCTTGATCAATTTTCTACAGTAGATCTTATTGTGCTATAGAATATTTGTCTATTCTCAAAAAGCTAATTGCATATAAATTGTGACTCATATTGGTGGGCAGCAGAAGTTAGGGGAGTTGGTGATATTTATAAAATGAAAGATACTATTCTAGAAGCTACATTTCAAGTTTGGTGACTCTAGCTCTTATTATTTACCAAAATTGCTCAAAAAACAGGATTACGATATGGATTTTTATCGATTACTTGGAAACGGGACAAGTTATCGAATATCGGAAACAAACTCGATCTGCGCGAGCACTACGAGGACCCACAGCATTTATAGGTTCTGAGATCCTTGCGTTCATACATACGGACAATGGGTTCAGGGTATAATAGATTAAATATCAAAGCACACCGCAAATGTAAACTTGCAGAGTGCAGCATTGTTTTGCAACACACTCACGTCGCTCTTAATTAGTCTAAAGAGCATTGTTAATCTCTGCTCTTGTCGATTGCTCAGATTAGCTATGACAAGCCTCTCCTGCAATGATTTGTTTGGAATTGTTTCTCGATCTCTGGAAATGGTCAGAAGCAATAAAGTTCAAAGCAGAGAAGTTCGTTTTCGTTAAGCGGCGTCCAATAATTAAAATTGGCATAATAGTGGAAAATTCAGAGTACGTTTCCGTGAAAAAACCTTAAAGATTTTACATTGGCGCCCGAGCAGGAATTGTGGGCACATATTATTGATTTATAAAAATATAAAAATAAATCAGGTGAACCGCCCTTAAATCATCCTTAAAAAAAATTATTTATGTTTGTGCATAATTGGGTGCAACATTAGCGGTTTGATTGCCCAACGTGCCTTGTTCGTTACTGCAAGGTATCACTGAGCTTGTTGAGTTGGGCAGCGGCTTTTGCCTACGCCGTTAGAAATTTTATTGCTCACCGTTTGTGAATAGACACCAACAATTTGTCTAGCAATTTACTTTGTGTTTTTTTTAATGTGTTTCTTGATTTGATTTGTTGCACTTGGTCAGTACGTTATCGTTATTGCAAGGTGATACTGTACTTGTGAGTTGTGTAGCGGCTGTTGCTTAAGCCTTTAGTTATTTTATAGTGGGCATTGTTGCAGCTGCTGTTGCTAGGTAGAATTAAAGCACAGGTCACTTGACTGCCAATTTCGTTTTATGGATAAATATTATCAATGGCTAGATCGAACCGGCTGTTGATACTGAATAAGGTATATATACCTTATGGAGTCGGAGATGCTTCCTTCTGCCTGTTACATACATTTGCACATATAAATTATTCCCTTTTTTACCAATTCTTAATGGGTTCAGGGTATAATTACCGAACCCATAAAGGATGCATAATCTAAATCAGCATCAACAGCAATATTCATATAGCTAGGACCGTTTGTCTGTTTCTATGCAAACTAGTCTCAGTATTGTATTAAACATTTTGATATTTATCAAGATAACGACTATAAAATAGTGCCATTCGGACGATTGGTCGAAAATGTAGTAAACAATTTTTTTGGTTTTTTGAGATTTCTAAATCAATCAAGCATTTGCTGGTGCCACTATGGTCCTTTCGTATATGTCAAATCCAAATCCGAAACACTATATTATATTCTTCCCATAGGAACGATTGGTCGAAAATGCAGTTCTCATATGAACATTTGTTTTTTCAAGATATGTAAATTAAACTCGGCAGTTACTAGTGCAACTATGCTCCTTACATACATGCAAAATCTTACCAATATCGGACCACTATATCAAATAGCTAGCATAAGAACGATCAGTTAAAAATTAAGTACTTGATGGTTTTTGTTCAGCAAGATATCTTGTCCAAATTCTGTATTTACTAGTTGAACTCTATTGCTTATATATGAGCCATGGGTTTTTGTATCGCAAAATATTTTCATCATACTCATCATTTATGAGCTTCACAATTCCTTATTACTATTTCTTATTATATACCAAAATTGCTAAAACAAAAAACCAGGATTTCGATACCCATTTTTATCGATTATGTGGAAACGGGAAAGTTATCGAATATCGGAAACAAACTCGATCTGTGCGGGCACTAGGAGGACCTATAGCTAAGATCCTTGCGGACGGACATGGCTAGATCGACTCGGCTGTTGATACTGATCAAGAATATATATAGTTTATGGGCTCGGACATGCTTCCGTCTGCCTGTTACATACATACATTTGCACAAATACATTATAACCGTTTTACCCATTTTTAATGGGTTCAGGGTATAAAAAATCTAAGCCGCATTTCTGCAAAGGTAATTAATTCATCGTCGGCTTGTCTTCAAGTGCAAATTTGACAATATTTGAAGGTTTTTTTGGATTTTTGATTTTCGAGCTCTACACTCACGGACATACACACAAATGTGTGCGAATGAGCAGATCAAGGGCTTGTCGTGAGACAGAGATATTTTCTTTAATGGGTGCGTACATTTGGCCGACTGGTACAGTCCTTGTTGTTTTTTTGGCATGCGGTGGCTGCGGTGGGCTTGCGTCGCAAAAGCACAAATGTGTGAACAGTGAATGAAACAGGTGAACCCCACACGTCGCGGATCTATGCATTGTATGGTTAGTGCTAAGACGTATCTACTTAAGTATGTATGAGAAAATACATTCTTCCAAGAAAAAAAGTACGCGCTCGCTTGCTTAGGCTTTAGCCGAAAATGATATCTATACAAAAAAAAAAACAAATTTCTATAGGTTTTGAGATATATACGTTTATGCATACGTACGGACGGACAGACAGACGGACATGGCTAGATCGACTCGGCTATTGATGCTGATCAAGAATATATATATTTTATGGGATCGGAGATGCTTCCTTCTGGCTGTTACATACATTTGCACAAATACATTATACCCTTTTTACCCGTTTAGAATGGTACATTTTGACGACAGGTGCATTCGGAATAGCTACTTTTTTATTTTTGTTGTAAAAATCGAAGCCCTGCTGTTGCTTTTTTTTCAGATTTTCTTAACAATTGTTTCTAGTTTTTTCGTAGTCTACTACAAAAAAAACAAAAATGAAAAAAAACGAGAAAGAAGGGCTATCTTCAGCACACCGAAGATTTAATACCCTTGCAGACCCAACCTTTTCATGATGCTCATAGTGATTTGCCCGTATTTAAGAAGCACATAGTTAATGCCGAGTATGTCTGAGATTTTTTTTAAAATTTTATTTTATGAATGGTCGACAAAACGAGTGTTTTCCTAATTATTCAATACATTATACATGAAATACATTATACATACATTATGAAATTTAAACGCTAAAAGCCTAGTAAGAGAACACAAATATCTAATAGCATCACCGACCGATGGAGGTGCCAGTCCGGCCAGCTGTGCCCCTTTTCACAGCTAATTTTGACAGTGGCGCTATTAGAGCCTACATCTATTAAGAAGGGTGTAAGTAGGAAAAAGTGTTCTTAAGTAAATTTAAAAATAATCTTAATTTGCTATATTATTTAAGAATATACCATAAATAGGAGAAAAGAAAGTAAGAAGATTGTTAATAAAGTAAAGAACTGTATGCTAGATATACAGAGTGTTAAGTAGATAGAATAAAGAGATAGTATTGGGAAAGTAATGGGAAATCACCGACCCGGTGGGGGAAAATTTACAGCCTGTCCGGCAAGCCATGCCCCTGCTCATAGCTGGGAATGGTCAGCGACTTCCCGAAGGTATCCTGAAAGCAACGATTTTATTAGGGGTAGAGAAAGTTCGGTAGAGAAAACGTGATGCAAACTATTGTAATTTTTACATAGCATCACCGACCGATGGAGAAGGATGTGGCCCTTTTCTCGTTCCTATGGCAGCTAAATGACTGCTGACTACTACTACTATCGGACTACTGTCCGAAGTAAATAAGTTTTTGATATAGTGATCCGATGTTGATAGGATTTTGCATATATATGAGGAGTATAGAAAACTTATAAATGCCGAGTTTTGTCAAGATATCTTGAAAAACAAACAAAATTGCATACAACAACTTAATTTTCGACCAATCGTTCCTATGGTAGCTATATGATATAGTGGTCCGATCTTAATAGGGTTTTGCATATATATGAGGAGCATAGTAAAACTAATAAATACCGAGTTTGATCAAGATATCTTTATAAACAAAAATGTTTTTCATACAAGAATCTACTTTTCGACAGATCGTTCATATGGCAGCTCTATGATATAGTGGTCCGATCCAGCTGGTTTTGACATATGAACTGCGTGCAGCAGAAAGAGGGACTTCTGCAAAGTTTCATAAAGATAGCTTTAAAACTGAGAGACTAGTTCGCATGGAAACAGACAGACGGACATGGCTATATCGAAAAAAAAAAAAATAGTTTCCTCGTTAGGGTTCGAATTCGCTACAAACAGCCACATCGATAATTGAGTTTAAATGAGACGAGAAGGAAGGGCTATCTTCGGCACGTCGAAGATTTAATCCCCTATCGGACCCAACCTTTTCATAATGTTCATATCTAAGAAGCACAGGGAAAAAAGTTAATGCCGAGTATGGTTAAAATGTCTTGAAAAACAAAAAAGTTTTTCATACAACTTAATTTTCGACTGATCGTTCCTATGGCAGCTATATGATATAGTGGTCCGATCTTAATAGGATTTTGCATATATATGGGGATCATAGTAAAACAAATAAATGCCAAATTTGGTCAAAGTATCGTGAAAAACAAACAACTTTTTAATTTTCGACCGATCGTTCCTATGGCAGCTATTTGATATAGTGGTCCGATCTTCGTAGGATTTTGCATATATATGAGGAGCATAGTAAAACTAATAAATGCCGAGTTTGATCAAGATATCTTTATAAACAAAAATCTTTTTTATACAAGAATTTACTTTTCGACAGATCATTCCTATGGCAGCTATATGATATAGTGGTTTGATCCAGCTGGTTTGACATATGAACTGCGTGCAGCAGAAAGGGGCACTTCTGCAAAGTTCTATCTTTATGAGATAGCTTTAAAACTGAGAGACTAGTTCGCATAGAAACAGACAGACGGACATGGCTATATCGACTCGGCTGATGATACTGATCATGGATATATATACTTTATGGGGTCAGAGATGTCTCCTTCTATGCGTTACACATTTCACGACAAATTATAATACCCTCTGTAAGGGTATAAAAACAGCCGGGCTTCGATTTTTACAACAAAAATAAAAAAGTAGCTATTCAGAATTCACCTGGCACCAAAATTTTCGTAAAACATAGCACGGACTAAAATGTCTAAGCGTTTAAAAAAAAAATAGTATAAGCAAACAATCTTTCGACCTTCACTACATCTACAGATCAGATAGAAGAACCTCTTACTAACGTTTCTCAAACCAATCCCGTCATTTTGATTATTTGAAATGCAATCTACCTAATAAATTAACAAACTGATGCTTTAAGCAAAATGGCTATAAACGAAATCGGATCTGTATGGTATGCAGGTAATCCAAGTCATGAAGTTTACGAAATAAAAGCAAAGGCAAACAACATAAACAAGTAAGAGGTTCTAATCGGGAGCTCCCGACTAGGGGATACCCTAAACCCTCTTTTTCCAAAACCAAATACAGCTCGCGCTACGCGCTCGTTTGCTTTAGTAGAAATAAAGAAAAATTAAAATAAAAATAAAATTGTTCCCTTTGCAGAGTTCGAATTCGCAACTAGCCGCACCACTTGCCGCCGCCTCAACTCAAGAGCCACACCAATAATTGAGTTTTGATGAAAAAAAAACCAATTAAGATAGCTACACACAAAGCTGTAGGTCCTCCTAGTGCCCGCGCAGATCGAGTTTGTTTCCGATATTCGATAACTTTCCTCTTTTACAAGTAATGATAAAAATCGAAATCCTGTTTTTTGGGTAATTTCGGTAAATAATATGAGCTAGAGTCACCAAACTTGACATGTAGCTTCTAGAATAGTATATATATATCAAGTATCTTTCATTTTATATCTATCGCCTGTTGGAAGAAGAGGGTTCAGGGTATCCCTTAGGGAGCTCCCGATTAGAACCTGTTACTTGCTTATTTATCATATTTTGTACAGTGTATATTATATTCACTACTTACTTTGACAACATTTTTGACTGCTCGTGAAGGTTTTCTAAATTGCCAATAGCACAAAGCTTATGCAATCGATATTGATTATCTCGTGCGTCTTGTAATGTTTTAAGCGATTCCGGAATATTCCCAGACTTTTCATGAATGCGAGCCAGTAGCAACAGCATCTTTATTTTTAATTGCAGTTCTGTAAGACTGTCCTCATTTCTAAAAGAAGAATTTGAGTTTAATTTGTTTAATCAGATTAATACCTAATTTGAGGGAGCTTATATTACATGCTGCAACAATCGCCACCACTTAGTAAATTTGCTCCGTTTTTAAATTGTTTTAGTTGCAAAAATAACTCTGCCAAATCCAATTTTAAAGCAGAACACCCAGGATTTTTTATTACTGCATGGTAGTACTTTAGAGCATTGGCATACTGATGACTTTTGACGTAGGACCTGCCAAGTTCTCTAGCCAGGAATGCATTAGATGGACAAATACTGCAGGCTTTTCGGTATGCTTCTATTGCCATGTCTGTCTCTACAAAAGAAAACCAAATAAGTTATTTAGTAACATTATAAAATATTTATGGTCGACCTTGGATTGACAGATGCGCCTCCCCTAACATCAAATAACTTCTGGATTCCGGTCGAACTTCAACTAATTCCTTAAAGCACTTCGAGAATGCATTCCGATTTTTTTGGTGATGCAGATAAATATTAGCCAAATGCGTCCTAGCCTTAATATAAAAATAATAATATTAGGTTAACGTTCTAATGTTGAAACTACATAAGTAGCGTGAGCGCCATAAAGCAAATGTTCTAAACACGTTTGTAATTTCTATTTGTGCACATTACTTCTAAGCACTTACTAGCGTTCGTTTCGTTATGCTCAGCGAGAGTAGTATTGCTGAGAGTCAGAGAAACGCCGAGACGGACGATTAATTACCCTTGCAGGAATACAGCTTAGGTTTCTTGTTAAATTATATACAATATTTTATATTGCTATACTACATTTATAATTAAATCAAGTTTTTATTAAATAACAAGTTATAGGCTATAATCTGGCGTTTTCGAATAGGGGATACGCTGAACCATCTTTGCAAACACCAGAAGTAGCTCGTATAACGAGCTCGCTTGCTTTAGCAGTAATAAACAAGTAAAAGGTTTTAGTCGGAAGCTCCCGACTAGGGGATACCCTTAACCCTCTTATTCTTTAGTAGTAATAAAGATAAATAAAAAAAATCACTTGGCAGGGTTCGAACTCACAACTGACCGTATTACTTGCTGCCGCCTCTACTCAACAGCCACACTAGCCAAAACAAAAACAAACTTGTTTCCTCATTAGAGTTCGAACTTGCAACATACCGCACTACTTGCCGCAGCCTCTACCCAACACCCAATAATTGAATCTTAATAAGTAAAAAACGAATTAATATAGGAGCACAGAAAACAATACAATCGCAATTGCAATGCTGTTGATAGAATTCAAAGCAGACGCGCATAAGTGTGTGTGTGTACATGTATACAGAAATTCTTGGAATTTGCGATAGCTGCCGCTGATACAAGGAAAGTCAAAACACGTTTTCTTTAATAATTGTGTTTCTTAACCGATCTTGATGAAATTTTCAGTAGTAGATCTTATTGTGTTATAGAATATTTGTGTATTCTCAAAAAGTCAATTGCATTTGATTGTAGCCTATATTGCTGGGCAGCATAAATTGGTATTTTTACTTGATTTATAGCTATGAGATAGTAGCGGGGAGGATGTGATAGCTATAAAATGAAAGATACTTGATATATAATATATATATATATATATATATATATATATATATATATATATATATATATATATATATATATATATATATATATATATATCAAGTATCTTTCATTTTATAGCTATATATATATACATATATATCAAAAAACAGCATTTCGATATCGATTTTTATCGATTACTTGGAAACGGGGAAAGTTATGGAATATCGGAAACAAACTCGATCTGCGCTGGCACTAGGAGGACCTACAGCTAAATTTCAAGTCTCTAGCTCTTATAGGTTCTGGGATTCTTGCGTTCATACATACGGACGGACGGACAGACAGAGAGACGGACATGGCTTGCTCGACTCGGCTATTGATGCTGATCAAGAATATATATACTTTATGTGGTCGGATGTGCTTCCATCTGCCTGTTACATATATTTGCACAAATAAAATATACCCTATTTACCCATTTTTATTGGGTTCAGGGTATAAAAACGAGGTGCCCAAAAGTACACGAAACAACGAGTGGGCGTGAGATACACTCTGATCATGCATACACCAAAGGCCATATAAGTGCTAAGATGAGTAACGCCATAACGCCATGTGATATACTAAATCATTGAATATTTATTAGATTTATAATAGTTATTTTATAATGAATTCTCTCAATTCATTATTTTCACTATTGATATACTTATATAAGTGATTTTTTGATTCTTGTAAGATTTCCTCAAAACTAATATTATTTTCTTCATGTTTTCCAAACATCTTATTATTATTTAAATTTATATCACTCTCTAGTTTTAGAATTTTCATATTAACTTTATTTAAATATTTGTTTATAGATTTATCTACTGCATCAACTTTATTATGTATGAGAAGCTCAAAATCCTCTTTTGGTTTGTGTACTATATTTTGAACATAACATTTATTTTCGACTGTCTCTCTTGGCAGTTTAGCAGTTATGCCCAAACTTGTCGGTACTCATTTTAATAATGCAAGTAAATACAAATATTTTTTCCTTATAATAAATTTATTCAAAAATAGTTTTATCGAAGTGCTTCAATTATTGAAATGATTTCATTATTATGATTGCTATGTCCTGCTGCTTGTGAATCAATTAAAAGCTTTAATCTATTAACAATTTCATTAGGATCATCCCAATAAATATAGTTTGGTTTATTTGGATGTGCTATTTTATGAAAAAGACCTTATTGAGACAATTTTTGAAAAAGATGTTTAATTATAGTTAAATATTTTCTTGAACGATTTCCTTTAGGCCCATCAGTCTATCATCACCATGCTTTCTGTGCGCAGAAGTTTTCATTAGAATATATTTATAATTTTCCAGGTTTAGTTCATTATAATTCTGATGAGTATTTTCATAAATTGATGAATATAAGACTGTAGTGAGATCCCATGTTTCACCACTGCCTAGGCTTAATTTTTGTTTTGATAAATGCATTTTAGAATTTCCTTACCTCAATTCACCATTTAAATCTTTATATGGTCCATAGGCTTTATCAAGTATCTTTTTTCTAATTCATTTAGATTCAACATATTTTCAACCCCAACATTAGATTGAGAGTAGTGTTGATAGACTGTGTTATCATTAATATCATCATCATTAGCATAATCATGGTCACCGATTTATTGATTTTCGTGTTAGAATCAGTAAAATCATTATCATCATAATCATTCTCATTAATGATTTAACATGAGAAGTATCTAGCTTTGACTTGATTCCAAAATTTGATTTTTTCGATTTCAACAGTTGATTTTTTAATACTTTACTTTTAGTGATGAGTTTCTGCAACAATGATGTTATGGGCTTAGACGTTTCTTCCAGTTGTAAGGCTGATTCAGCTTCACCTAATTTTATACTTTGAAATTTTTTTAAATCATTTCTAGCCTTTGATAATTATTCTAGTAAATTCTCATCCATCTTCTAAACTTCTATACTGTTTAATCTGTTACTTACAATTTTATAGCAGTCAAACAGACTGTTTTTAATAACAGAAATGCGATTGTAACAGTCAAAGGTTGCCAAATTCGGTCCTCACGGGTTGTCTGCAAAAAAACATTTTTTGTCGGACAAAATGAATAAGGTAGAAAGAAAACACACGAAGTTCTGTTTCTTCGCACGAACAAAGACACTTCGACGTTTTTTTCTCGCACGTGTGGTTGCTTTTCATACAGTGGGTCATAAGTGATGTTTTTATACCCTGAACCCATTGAAAATTGGTAAAAAGGGTATACTTTTTTTGTGCAAATGTATGTAACAGGCATAAGAAAGGATCACCGATCCTATAAAATGTATATATTCTTGATCAGGATCCGTCCGCCTGTCCGTTCGTCCGTATGTATGAACGCAAGGAACTCGGAACCTATAAGAACTAGAGACTTGAAATTTTGATAGGTCCTTCTAGAGCGCGCGCAGATCGAGCTTGTTTCCGATATTCGATATCTTGCCGCGCTTCAAAGTAATCGATAAAAATCGATATCAAAATCCTGTTTTATGAACAATTTTGGTAAATAATCAGAGCTAGAGTCACCAATCTTGACAAGTAGCTTCGAGAATAGTATATAAATTAAATGAACGTTGGTTATTCTTTATATTTTGTATTGTATAATATATTTTATTAAGACATAACTGAATCGCTCATTTTATGAATGAGTTTCTAAGCTTGGACGTGGAGTCGCAAGGCATACAAAAAGTGAACTAAACTATAGACAATATAAAATCACTTATCAAGCTTCAAAGAATCTTTATAAAGTTACACAATGCAAACTCATACCTGCTGCAGAAACCCTTAGCTTGCGCCTCGTGTATTGCCTGCTATGCAAAGGCATCCGGCCCAGAGCTGAGTCAGCGTCTGTGCTGGAGTCAAACCCGGTCGCGTTAACTTGTGTTTACTACTCCCCTCTCAAGTTAAAGCCGCCCTCGGCCGACCCTATTTCAGCAATCGCTTCGTTCATCCTTTGGGCCGCTGCCTTTTGTGATGACTGTGCCACAGGCTGCTCCAAGAAGAAGCAGCAATATCGCCAAGTTGATGTTGCCGATTTCGTCTCTGACTTCTTGTATTGTCTCCAAATTGCGTTCATTTAATCGATGAAGGTAAGGGAGACTGAGGATGTCCTGATGACCTTTGACGTTTAACAGTGGGGACGCTGCGATGCCTGGGAACCGGTTCTGAACGTTGTTGCGGTTGATGAACCTTGTTCAGTTTATAGTGACCCAATTATTGAAAGTGATTAATAGTTGGCCACGCACCCAGGACTGGGTGCCGTTATCTAGGCAGACCGACGCCGCTCCATCGTTGATGATGATTATTCCGTCGTCATCCCATGTGACTGTATCTAGGTTGCTTGGATGCATTTCGCATTGGGCTACGCCGCTAGCATGAAGCTCCTTGGCGCATGAGCTGGCTGTTGATCGTTGACAAAATGTCGTTTTTGCGGTGGCTGTGCAATTCTTCAGCGCGTAGATTTGATTCTGGCATTCGGCAATAATGTTGTTCTCCATTCGCAGCACATGGCTTTCGTGAGCAAGCGAGTAGATTGTAATTTGCCCGCAGGTGTATTTAATTTTTGGGAAAGAGATAAAATATATTATGTGTGTGGATTGTAAATCCTTAACGGACGAAACGGACATTAGGTCGGCAATGGGAATTTCTGTGGGCTTTTCAAACCAAACAGATTTTAAGTCTGCGTGGTCTAAGATATTTGGACTAACAACGTTAATTTTAGCTAAGCTTATGGCGAGCATTAGGTTCTGCAATTCCATTGACAACATTCTGTTTCTGTCCAAAAGTGTTTCGAATAAATGGTCGGAATCAATTTGCCCATCCTTTGCAGCCTTCAAAATTTAGATACCTGTGAGGGTGAGTTGGTTAATCTGATCCTGAACTCTAGTGTTTATCTGCACATGTCTATTGCTTGAATTGATTAATTGAGCTGTGGAGTGAAAATTACTCTTTTTATACCCAGAGACCATTGGAAATGGGTAAAAAGGGTATAATGTATTTGTGCAAGTGTATGTAACAGGCAACAAGTATATATGTTCTTGATCAGCATCAATAGCCAAGTCTATCTAGCCATGTCCGTCTGTCTGTCCGTCCGTCCGTATTTATGAACGCAAGGATCTCAGAATCTATAAAAGCCGGTGACTTGAAATTTTAGCTGTGATCCTCCTAGTGTGCGCGCAGATCGAGTTTGTTTCCGATATTCGATAACTTGCCCCGCTTCCAAATAATCGATAAAAATCGATATCGAAATCCTGATTTTTGAGCAATTTTGGTAAATAATAAGAACTAGAGTCGCCAAACTTAACATGTAGCTTCTAGATTAGTATATATATATCAAGTAACTTTCATTTTATAGCTACCACCACCTTCCTGCTACTACCATATGTATACATATGTATAAATCAAGTAAATACACCAATTTATGCTGCTCACCAATATAAGCCACAATTTAAGTGCAATTGACTTTTTTGATAATACACGAATAGAATATTATAGAATAGTATAAGAAGATGTAGAAAATTTCTTCAAGATCGGTTAAGAAACACAGAATTTACTAAATAAAGCCCTTTTATTTGCTGGCCTCGAGTTTGGGGCAGCAAGCGCAAATTCCAAGAATTTCTGTATACATGTACACACACACATAATGCCTCATAGCCAAGGCATCCACATCTTGTGTGTAAACCGAATTCCCCCTCGCCAGTGCCAATAAATGTTACGCACCTGCCCTGAAAACAAAACGAAACATGTTCACGTTGATCAAATAAAAATAATAATGGATCAAAATATGGTGAGGGTTCTCCACGTCGTATAGAAAATATAAGAGTTTTCTGTCCATTTTCAGGTGTGGCATACACCTGTAGCAATGGTGCAATAGCTTGCGGTTGAGTAATATGAAATTTTGCCCATCCTCCATGTCAAGTGCAGTGTTTATCATCTGAAATATGAAATTTTGCCCATCCTCCATGTCAAGTGCAGTGTTTATCATCTAGAATAATGTTTTGCATCCAAAACATTTTGAGAGCTTCCCTTTATATATAACTGTCGGCACATCATAGCGTTTATTGTGTTAATAAAAATTGTAAACATAAGTGTCCACAGTTAAAGCTGTTGAAATGTATTCACTAAAAAACGAAAAACTTCTTTAGGAAATTTCTAAAACTATCGAAATATTCATTCCCATTTCCATTCTTAATATACGCTACCCAGTGTGTGATGAGCCTAAACTCATAATACCAAACCCATTTTTCCACTTATTTTTGGGAAGAGATTATCTCATACCTCTAAAATATGAAATATGAGCAAATTTCATTATATTAATTTTTGAGAGACGTTTATTGGATTTCTGACTTATAAGTTTTTTGCAGAAAGAGCAGTTGTTATTCCGTGGCCCTTTTGATATGGTTTAAGATAAAATCCCTTGCCTAATATATTAGCTTCCATTGAGCGCTTATGACGATATGCTCCTCTAGTTGTTCGCCTTTTTTAGCGTTTGTGATTATTTTTGCAATAGATGCACTAACCGATGCAAAACCACGAATTTGTTCTGTTAAGAGCTGTTAAGATGGGTTTCGCCGGTAAGAAACCACCAACTTCGGCAACGCTAATCACTTGAAGAATTACTATTCCCCTTTTTTTTTGTTTGTGAACCAATTGATTTGTGTTTAGCTTTGCGAGATATTTTGATTGCACTCTCAACATTAAGGGGTCTTTCCCTTCTTAATACCTTATCAGCTGCTTTAACTGCCTGCATAAATCTTTTTCTTTTTTGTGCAAAATGTTACCCTTTGCTTATTGTTTTTAATAACTCCCTTTCCCTTTTCTTTTTTTAATTTTTTCGCTCTGTTTTTAATTTTTTATAGCGACACCCATTGAGTAATAAACAGACAGTGGGGTTTTTTGGATATATATTTGGACTAACAACGTTAATTTTAGCTAAGGTTATGGCGAGCATTAGGTTCTGCAATTCCAATGACATCATTCTGTTTCTGTCCAAAAGTGTTTCGAATAAATGGTCGGAATCAATTTGCCTATCCTTTGCAGCCTTCAAAATTTAGATACCTGTGAGGGTGAGTTGGTTAATCTGATCCTGAACTCTAGTGTTTATTTGCACCTGTCTATTGTTTGAATTGATTAATTGAGCTGTGGAATGAAAATTACTCTTTCTATTTTTGAAAAAGGAGACAAAAGAGAAAAAAACATTGAACAACCCATCACCGAACTTATCTAGAGTGGGGTGCCGAGTGGCTTTCTAGCAACTTAATATAAAAGAAAAAAAATGCCAAATGGCACAATAAAATAAAAAGTAAAATGGGAAACACTACCTAAGTTTGTCCTTGTGGACCACCCTCCCCTTAATGAGAACTGTGGTTCCCAGGTAAGCTTCCACGGTTCTTTCTTCACACAAAGGTGTTAGTTTGTTTCCGAGCCTGCGATTGGATCTTCACCAAAATTTTCTCGCTAACCTCAAAGACCCTGATTCGTCGGAGGTCATTCTCTCTAGCTCTGAATGTGTCCTGTGCCCTTTTAAGCTTATTTTGAACCTCCGTCTGTGATTCGCCTGGGAGTGAACGGACGACGTCAACTGGCCGTTTATAAGTGACCGAATGAATTGTC
Organism: Drosophila borealis; assembly: GCA_035045885.1. Lineage (NCBI taxonomy): Eukaryota > Metazoa > Arthropoda > Insecta > Diptera > Drosophilidae > Drosophila > Drosophila borealis. The sequence goes on from JAWNOR010000195.1 coordinate 902,292, forward strand.
ATGTTGTACGCATTTACCTTTTTTTTTATTGTGCCGTTTGTTTATTTATTTTTTTTTTTTTTGGTCTTAATGGTTTTTATGGGGTTTTGGGGTGTTCCTGATCAAATATTAAATATCCGCCGACGATTCTGTCTCCCTCGCTGCAGTCGGGAACAAAACATTTTTTTAACGCTGTCCAGATTAGCTTGCCTGCTATACTGGTGACACCCCGCTGCCCGAAGAGTTCCAGCAGCTTCAGCTGACCAAATGAACGTAGGTCAGGTACACTGCACTGCACTGTCGAATTGATTGTAGCGTTTGGCGCAGGTTTTAATGTGCGCACTGTTGGTATCACAACACAGGTTCACGTTACGTCGATGGCTGTAAATACCGCACAGATTTGTCTTTCGGTTGTATCGAATAAAAGTGCCTCAATGTTTGATGGGCGACTTTTTGTTCAGTTGCTTTTCTACTAACACAATATTAGAATGTTTTTGATCGAACTCGTCGGCTAAGCGACTTGGTAGCGAGCGCGGGGTTCGTTAAAGTTGGGCGCCAATTAAATGAACGATAGTTATGTATAATTGATTTTTATTAAGACATAACTGAATCGCTCATTTTATGAATCAGTTTCTAAGCTTGGACGTGGTGTCGCAAGGCATACAAAAAGGGAACTAAACTATAGTTAATATAAAATCACTTATCAAGCTACAAAGAATCATTATGAAGTTAGACAATGCAAATTCATAGCGGCTGCAGAAACCCTTAGCTTGCGGCTCGTGCATTGCCTGCTATGCAAAGACATCCGGCCCTAAGCTGAGTCAGCGTCTGTGCTGGAGTCAAACCCGGTCGCGTTAACTTGTGTTAACTACTCCCCTCTCAAGTTAAGGCCGCCCTCGGCCGACCCTATTTCAGCAATCGCCTCGTTCATCCTTTGGGCCGCTGCCTTTTTCCGCCTATCGGCGGAAGCCGGTGCAGATGACTGTGCAGGCAGGCTGCACAGGCTGCTCCAAGAAGAAGCAACAATATGGTCATGTTGATGTTGCCAATTTCGTCTCTGACTTCTTGTACTGTCTCCAAATTGTGTTCATTTAATCGATGAAGGTAAGGGAGACTGAGGATATCCTGATGACCTGTGACGTTTAACAGAGGGGACGCTGCGATGCCTGGGAACCGGTTCTGAACGTTGTTGCGGTTGATGTACCTTGTTCCGTTTATAGTGACCCAGTTATTGAATGTGATTAATAGTTGGCCACGCACCCAGGACTGGGTGCTGTTATCTACGCAGACCGACGCCGTTCCATCGTTGATGATGATTATCCGTCGTCAACCCATGTGACTGCGTCTAGGTTGCTTGGATGCATTTCACAATGGGCTACGCCGCCAGCATGAAGCTTCTTGGCGCATGATAGCTGTTGATCGTTGACAAAATGTCGTTCTTGCGGTGGCTTCTTCAGCGCGTAGATTTGATCCTGGCATTCGGAAATAATGTTGTTCTCCATTCGCAGCACATGGATTTTCATGAGCAACCGAGTAGATTGTAATTTTCTCGCAGGTGTATTTAATTTTTGGGAAAGATATTATAAAATATATTATGTTTGTGGATTGTAAATCCTTAACGGACGAAACGGACATTAGGTCGGCAATGGGCTCTTCAAACCAAACAGATTTTAAGTCTGCGTGGTCTAAGATATTTGGACTAACAACGTTAATTTTAGCTAAGGTTATGGCGAGCATTAAGTTCTGCAATTCCATTGACAACATTCTGTTTCTGTCCAAAAGTGTTTCGAATAAATGGTCGGAATCAATTTGCCTATCCTTTGCAGCCTTCAAAATTTAGATACCTGTGAGGGTGAGTTGGTTAATCTGATCCCGAACTCTAGTGTTTATCTACACCTGTCTATTGTTTGAATTGATTAATTGAGCTGTGGAATGAAAATTACTCTTTCTATTTTTGAAAAAGGAGACGAAAGAGAAAAAAACATTGAACAACCCATCACCGAACTTATATAAAGTGGGGTGCCGAGTGGCTTAAACTTATATCTCTAGCAACTTAATATAAAAGAAAAAAAATTCGAAATGCACAATAAAATAAAAAGTAAAATGGGAAACACTACCCAAGTTTGTCCTTGTGGACCACCCTCCCCTTAATGAGATTGTGGTTCTCTGGTCAGCTTCCACGGTTCTTTCCTCACACGAAGGTGTGAGTTTGTTTCCGAGACTGCGATTGGATTTTTACCAAAATTTTCTCGCTAACCTCAAAGACCCTGTTTCGCCGGAAGTCATTCTCTCTAGCTCTGAATGTGTCCTGTGCCCTTTTAAGCTTATACATGTATACATGTACACACACACATAATGCCTCATAGCCAAGGCATCCACATCTTGTGTGTAAACCGAATTCCCCCCTCGCCAGTGCCAATAAATGTTACGCACCTGCCCTGAAAACAAAACGAAACATGTTCACATTGATCAAATAAAAATAATAATGGATCAAAATATGGTGAGGGTTCTCCACGTCGTATAGAAAATATAAGAGTTTTCTGTCCATTTTCAGGTGTGGCATACACCTGTAGCAATGGTGCAATAGCTTGCGGTTGAGTAATATGAAATTTTGCCCATCCTCCATGTCAAGTGCAGTGTTTATCATCTGAAATATGAAATTTTGCCCATCCTCCATGTCAAGTGCAGTGTTTATCATCTAGAATAATGTTTTGCATCCAAAACATTTTGAGAGCTTCCCTTTATATATAACTGTCGGCACATCATAGCGTTTATTGTGTTAATAAAAATTGTAAACATAAGTGTCCACAGTTAAAGCTGTTGAAATGTATTCACTAAAAAACGAAAAACTTCTTTAGGAAATTTCTAAAACTATCGAAATATTCATTCCCATTTCCATTCTTAATATACGCTACCCAGTGTGTGATGAGCCTAAACGCATAATACCAAACCTATTTTTCCACTTATTTTTGGGAAGAGATTATCTCATACCTCTAAAATATGAAATATGAGCAAATTTCATTATATTAATTTTTGAGAGACGTTTATTGGATTTCTGACTTATAAGTTTTTTGCAGAAAGAGCAGTTGTTATTCCGTGGCCCTTTTGATATGGTTTAAGATAAAATCCCTTGCCTAATATATTAGCTTCCATTGAGCGCTTATGACGATATGCTCCTCTAGTTGTTCGCCTTTTTTAGCGTTTGTGATTATTTTTGCAATAGATGCACTAACCGATGCAAAACCACGAATTTGTTCTGTTAAGAGCTGTTAAGATGGGTTTCGCCGGTAAGAAACCACCAACTTCGGCAACGCTAATCACTTGAAGAATTACTATTCCCCTTTTTTTTTTTGTTTGTGAACCAATTGATTTGTGTTTAGCTTTGCGAGATATTTTGATTGCACTCTCAACATTAAGGGGTCTTTCCCTTCTTAATACCTTATCAGCTGCTTTAACTGCCTGCATAAATCTTTTTCTTTTTTGTGCAAAATGTTACCCTTTGCTTATTGTTTTTAATAACTCCCTTTCCCTTTTCTTTTTTTAATTTTTTCGCTCTGTTTTTAATTTTTTATAGCGACACCCATTGAGTAATAAACAGACAGTGGGGTTTTTTGGATATATATTTGGACTAACAACGTTAATTTTAGCTAAGGTTATGGCGAGCATTAGGTTCTGCAATTCCAATGACATCATTCTGTTTCTGTCCAAAAGTGTTTCGAATAAATGGTCGGAATCAATTTGCCTATCCTTTGCAGCCTTCAAAATTTAGATACCTGTGAGGGTGAGTTGGTTAATCTGATCCTGAACTCTAGTGTTTATTTGCACCTGTCTATTGTTTGAATTGATTAATTGAGCTGTGGAATGAAAATTACTCTTTCTATTTTTGAAAAAGGAGACAAAAGAGAAAAAAACATTGAACAACCCATCACCGAACTTATCTAGAGTGGGGTGCCGAGTGGCTTTCTAGCAACTTAATATAAAAGAAAAAAAATGCCAAATGGCACAATAAAATAAAAAGTAAAATGGGAAACACTACCTAAGTTTGTCCTTGTGGACCACCCCTCCCCTTAATGAGAACTGTGGTTCCCAGGTAAGCTTCCACGGTTCTTTCTTCACACAAAGGTGTTAGTTTGTTTCCGAGCCTGCGATTGGATCTTCACCAAAATTTTCTCGCTAACCTCAAAGACCCTGATTCGTCGGAGGTCATTCTCTCTAGCTCTGAATGTGTCCTGTGCCCTTTTAAGCTTATTTTGAACCTCCGTCTGTGATTCGCCTGGGAGTGAACGGACGACGTCAACTGGCCGTTTATAAGTGACCGAATGAATTGTCATGTTGTACGCATTTACCTTTTTTTTTATTGTGCCGTTTGTTTATTTATTTTTTTTTTGGTCTTAATGGTTTTTATGGGGTTTTGGGGTGTTCCTGATCAAATATTAAATATCCGCCGACGATTCTGTCTCCCTCGCTGCAGTCGGGAACAAAACATTTTTTTAACGCTGTCCAGATTAGCTTGCCTGCTATACTGGTGACACCCCGCTGCCCGAAGAGTTCCAGCAGCTTCAGCTGACCAAATGAACGTAGGTCAGGTACACTGCACTGCACTGTCGAATTGATTGTAGCGTTTGGCGCAGGTTTTAATGTGCGCACTGTTGGTATCACAACACAGGTTCACGTTACGTCGATGGCTGTAAATACCGCACAGATTTGTCTTTCGGTTGTATCGAATAAAAGTGCCTCAATGTTTGATGGGCGACTTTTTGTTCAGTTGCTTTTCTACTAACACAATATTAGAATGTTTTTGATCGAAATCGTCGGCTAAGCGACTTGGTAGCGAGCGCGGGGTTCGTTAAAGTTGGGCGCCAATTAAATGAACGATAGTTATGTATAATTGATTTTTATTAAGACATAACTGAATCGCTCATTTTATGAATCAGTTTCTAAGCTTGGACGTGGTGTCGCAAGGCATACAAAAAGGGAACTAAACTATAGTTAATATAAAATCACTTATCAAGCTACAAAGAATCATTATGAAGTTAGACAATGCAAATTCATAGCGGCTGCAGAAACCCTTAGCTTGCGGCTCGTGCATTGCCTGCTATGCAAAGACATCCGGCCCTAAGCTGAGTCAGCGTCTGTGCTGGAGTCAAACCCGGTCGCGTTAACTTGTGTTAACTACTCCCCTCTCAAGTTAAGGCCGCCCTCGGCCGACCCTATTTCAGCAATCGCCTCGTTCATCCTTTGGGCCGCTGCCTTTTTCCGCCTATCGGCGGAAGCCGGTGCAGATGACTGTGCAGGCAGGCTGCACAGGCTGCTCCAAGAAGAAGCAACAATATGGTCATGTTGATGTTGCCAATTTCGTCTCTGACTTCTTGTACTGTCTCCAAATTGTGTTCATTTAATCGATGAAGGTAAGGGAGACTGAGGATATCCTGATGACCTGTGACGTTTAACAGAGGGGACGCTGCGATGCCTGGGAACCGGTTCTGAACGTTGTTGCGGTTGATGTACCTTGTTCCGTTTATAGTGACCCAGTTATTGAATGTGATTAATAGTTGGCCACGCACCCAGGACTGGGTGCTGTTATCTACGCAGACCGACGCCGTTCCATCGTTGATGATGATTATCCGTCGTCAACCCATGTGACTGCGTCTAGGTTGCTTGGATGCATTTCACAATGGGCTACGCCGCCAGCATGAAGCTTCTTGGCGCATGAGCTAGCTGTTGATCGTTGACAAAATGTCGTTCTTGCGGTGGCTTCTTCAGCGCGTAGATTTGATCCTGGCATTCGGAAATAATGTTGTTCTCCATTCGCAGCACATGGATTTTCATGAGCAACCGAGTAGATTGTAATTTTCTCGCAGGTGTATTTAATTTTTGGGAAAGATATTATAAAATATATTATGTTTGTGGATTGTAAATCCTTAACGGACGAAACGGACATTAGGTCGGCAATGGGCTCTTCAAACCAAACAGATTTTAAGTCTGCGTGGTCTAAGATATTTGGACTAACAACGTTAATTTTAGCTAAGGTTATGGCGAGCATTAAGTTCTGCAATTCCATTGACAACATTCTGTTTCTGTCCAAAAGTGTTTCGAATAAATGGTCGGAATCAATTTGCCTATCCTTTGCAGCCTTCAAAATTTAGATACCTGTGAGGGTGAGTTGGTTAATCTGATCCCGAACTCTAGTGTTTATCTACACCTGTCTATTGTTTGAATTGATTAATTGAGCTGTGGAATGAAAATTACTCTTTCTATTTTTGAAAAAGGAGACGAAAGAGAAAAAAACATTGAACAACCCATCACCGAACTTATATAAAGTGGGGTGCCGAGTGGCTTAAACTTATATCTCTAGCAACTTAATATAAAAGAAAAAAATTCGAAATGCACAATAAAATAAAAAGTAAAATGGGAAACACTACCCAAGTTTGTCCTTGTGGACCACCCTCCCCTTAATGAGATTGTGGTTCTCTGGTCAGCTTCCACGGTTCTTTCCTCACACAAAGGTGTGAGTTTGTTTCCGAGACTGCGATTGGATTTTTACCAAAATTTTCTCGCTAACCTCAAAGACCCTGTTTCGCCGGAAGTCATTCTCTCTAGCTCTGAATGTGTCCTGTGCCCTTTTAAGCTTATTTTGAACCTCCGTCTGTGATTCGCCTGGGAGTGAACGGACGACGTCAACTGGCCGTTTATAAGTGACCGAATGAATTGTCATGTTGTACTCCACTGTAGACAACAAGATTAGCTCTACAGTGTCACAAATGTTTTTGTCGATTTTTGTCGGTGGTCCACAAGGACAACCTTAGGTAGTGTTTCGCATTTACCTTTTTTTTTATTGTGCCGTTTGTTTATTTATTTTTTTTTTTGGTCTTAATGGTTTTTATGGGGTTTTGGGGTGTTCCTGATCAAATATTAAATATCCGCCGACGATGCTGTCTCCCTCGCTGCAGTCGGGAACAAAACATTTTTTTAACGCTGTCCAGATTAGCTTGTCTGCTATACTGGTGACACCCCGCTGCCCGAAGAGTTCCAGCAGCTTCAGCTGACCAAATGAACGTAGGTCAGGTACACTGCACTGCACTGTCGAATTGATTGTAGCGTTTGGCGCAGGTTTTAATGTGCGCACTGTTGGTATCACAACACAGGTTCACGTTACGTCGATGGCTGTAAATACCGCACAGATTTGTCTTTCGGTTGTATCGAATAAAAGTGCCTCAATGTTTGATGGGCGACTTTTTGTTCAGTTGCTTTTCTACTAACATAATATTAGAATGTTTTTGATCGAAATCGTCGGCTAAGCGACTTGGTAGCGAGCGCGGGGTTCGTTAAAGTTGGGCGCCAATTAAATGAACGATAGTTATGTATAATTGATTTTTATTAAGACATAACTGAATCGCTCATTTTATGAATCAGTTTCTAAGCTTGGACGTGGTGTCGCAAGGCATACAAAAAGTGAACTAAACTATAGTTAATATAAAATCACTTATCAAGCTACAAAGAATCATTATGAAGTTACACAATGCAAATTCATAGCGGCTGCAGAAACTCTTAGCTTGCGGCTCGTGCATTGCCTGCTATGCAAAGACATCCGGCCCTAAGCTGAGTCAGCGTCTGTGCTGGAGTCAAACCCGGTCGCGTTAACTTGTGTTAACTACTCCCCTCTCAAGTTAAGGCCGCCCTCGGCCGACCCTATTTCAGCAATCGCCTCGTTCATCCTTTGGGCCGCTGCCTTTTTCCGCCGATAGGTGAAGCCGGTGCAGATGACTGTGCAGGCAGGCTGCACAGGCTGCTCCAAGAAGAAGCAACAATATGGTCATGTTGATGTTGCCAATTTCGTCTCTGACTTCTTGTACTGTCTCCAAATTGTGTTCATTTAATCGATGAAGGTAAGGGAGACTGAGGATATCCTGATGACCTGTGACGTTTAACAGAGGGGACGCTGCGATGCCTGGGAACCGGTTCTGAACGTTGTTGCGGTTGATGTACCTTGTTCCGTTTATAGTGACCCAGTTATTGAATGTGATTAATAGTTGGCCACGCACCCAGGACTGGGTGCTGTTATCTACGCAGACCGACGCCGCTCCATCGTTGATGATGATTATCCGTCGTCAACCCATGTGACTGCGTCTAGGTTGCTTGGATGCATTTCACAATGGGCTACGCCGCCAGCATGAAGCTTCTTGGCGCATGAGCTGGCTGTTGATCGTTGACAAAATGTCGTTCTTGCGGTGGCTTCTTCAGCGCGTAGATTTGATCCTGGCATTCGGAAATAATGTTGTTCTCCATTCGCAGCACATGGATTTTCATGAGCAACCGAGTAGATTGTAATTTTCTCGCAGGTGTATTTAATTTTTGGGAAAGATATTATAAAATATATTATGTTTGTGGATTGTAAATCCTTAACGGACGAAACGGACATTAGGTCGGCAATGGGCTCTTCAAACCAAACAGATTTTAAGTCTGCGTGGTCTAAGATATTTGGACTAACAACGTTAATTTTAGCTAAGGTTATGGCGAGCATTAAGTTCTGCAATTCCATTGACAACATTCTGTTTCTGTCCAAAAGTGTTTCGAATAAATGGTCGGAATCAATTTGCCTATCCTTTGCAGCCTTCAAAATTTAGATACCTGTGAGGGTGAGTTGGTTAATCTGATCCCGAACTCTAGTGTTTATTTGCACCTGTCTATTGTTTGAATTGATTAATTGAGCTGTGGAATGAAAATTACTCTTTCTATTTTTGAAAAAGGAGACGAAAGAGAAAAAAACATTGAACAACCCATCACCGAACTTATCTAAAGTGGGGTGCCGAGCGGCTTAAACTTATATCTCTAGCAACTTAATATAAAAGAAAAAAAATTCGAAATGCACAATAAAATAAAAAGTAAAATGGGAAACACTACCTAAGTTTGTCCTTGTGGACCACCCTCCCCTTAATGAGATTGTGGTTCTCTGGTCAGCTTCCACGGTTCTTTCCTCACACAAAGGTGTGAGTTTGTTTCCGAGACTGCGATTGGATTTTTACCAAAATTTTCTCGCTAACCTCAAAGACCCTGTTTCGCCGGAAGTCATTCTCTCTAGCTCTGAATGTGTCCTGTGCCCTTTTAAGCTTATTTTGAACCTCCGTCTGTGATTCGCCTGGGAGTGAACGGACGACGTCAACTGGCCGTTTATAAGTGACCGAATGAATTGTCATGTTGTACTCCACTGTAGACAACAAGATTAGCTCTACAGTGTCACAAATGTTTTTGTCGATTTTTGTCGGTGGTCCACAAGGACAACCTTAGGTAGTGTTTCGCATTTACCTTTTTTTTTATTGTGCCGTTTGTTTATTTATTTTTTTTTTTTGGTCTTAATGGTTTTTATGGGGTTTTGGGGTGTTCCTGATCAAATATTAAATATCCGCCGACGATGCTGTCTCCCTCGCTGCAGTCGGGAACAAAACATTTTTTTAACGCTGTCCAGATTAGCTTGTCTGCTATACTGGTGACACCCCGCTGCCCGAAGAGTTCCAGCAGCTTCAGCTGACCAAATGAACGTAGGTCAGGTACACTGCACTGCACTGTCGAATTGATTGTAGTGTTTGGCGCAGGTTTTAATGTGCGCACTGTTGGTATCACAACACAGGTTCACGTTACGTCGATGGCTGTAAATACCGCACAGATTTTTCTTTCGGTTGTATCGAATAAAAGTGCCTCAATGTTTGATGGGCGACTTTTTGTTCAGTTGCTTTTCTACTAACATAATATTAGAATGTTTTTGATCGAAATCGTCGGCTAAGCGACTTGGTAGTGAGCGCGGGGTTCGTTAAAGTTGGGCGCCAATTAAATGAACGATAGTTATGTATAATTGATTTTTATTAAGACATAACTGAATCGCTCATTTTATGAATCAGTTTCTAAGCTTGGACGTGGTGTCGCAAGGCATACAAAAAGTGAACTAAACTATAGTTAATATAAAATCACTTATCAAGCTACAAAGAATCATTATGAAGTTACACAATGCAAATTCATAGCGGCTGCAGAAACCCTTAGCTTGCGGCTCGTGCATTGCCTGCTATGCAAAGACATCCGGCCCTAAGCTGAGTCAGCGTCTGTGCTGGAGTCAAACCCGGTCGCGTTAACTTGTGTTAACTACTCCCCTCTCAAGTTAAGGCCGCCCTCGGCCGACCCTATTTCAGCAATCGCCTCGTTCATCCTTTGGGCCGCTGCCTTTTTCCGCCGATAGGTGAAGCCGGTGCAGATGACTGTGCAGGCAGGCTGCACAGGCTGCTCCAAGAAGAAGCAACAATATGGTCATGTTGATGTTGCCAATTTCGTCTCTGACTTCTTGTACTGTCTCCAAATTGTGTTCATTTAATCGATGAAGGTAAGGGAGACTGAGGATATCCTGATGACCTGTGACGTTTAACAGAGGGGACGCTGCGATGCCTGGGAACCGGTTCTGAACGTTGTTGCGGTTGATGTACCTTGTTCCGTTTATAGTGACCCAGTTATTGAATGTGATTAATAGTTGGCCACGCACCCAGGACTGGGTGCTGTTATCTACGCAGACCGACGCCGCTCCATCGTTGATGATGATTATCCGTCGTCAACCCATGTGACTGCGTCTAGGTTGCTTGGATGCATTTCACAATGGGCTACGCCGCCAGCATGAAGCTTCTTGGCGCATGAGCTGGCTGTTGATCGTTGACAAAATGTCGTTCTTGCGGTGGCTTCTTCAGCGCGTAGATTTGATCCTGGCATTCGGAAATAATGTTGTTCTCCATTCGCAGCACATGGATTTTCATGAGCAACCGAGTAGATTGTAATTTTCTCGCAGGTGTATTTAATTTTTGGGAAAGATATTATAAAATATATTATGTTTGTGGATTGTAAATCCTTAACGGACGAAACGGACATTAGGTCGGCAATGGGCTCTTCAAACCAAACAGATTTTAAGTCTGCGTGGTCTAAGATATTTGGACTAACAACGTTAATTTTAGCTAAGGTTATGGCGAGCATTAAGTTCTGCAATTCCATTGACAACATTCTGTTTCTGTCCAAAAGTGTTTCGAATAAATGGTCGGAATCAATTTGCCTATCCTTTGCAGCCTTCAAAATTTAGATACCTGTGAGGGTGAGTTGGTTAATCTGATCCCGAACTCTAGTGTTTATCTACACCTGTCTATTGTTTGAATTGATTAATTGAGCTGTGGAATGAAAATTACTCTTTCTATTTTTGAAAAAGGAGACGAAAGAGAAAAAAACATTGAACAACCCATCACCGAACTTATCTAAAGTGGGGTGCCGAGCGGCTTAAACTTATATCTCTAGCAACTTAATATAAAAGAAAAAAAAATTCGAAATGCACAATAAAATAAAAAGTAAAATGGGAAACACTACCTAAGTTTGTCCTTGTGGACCACCCTCCCTTAATGAGATTGTGGTTCTCTGGTCAGCTTCCACGGTTCTTTCCTCACACAAAGGTGTGAGTTTGTTTCCGAGACTGCGATTGGATTTTTACCAAAATTTTCTCGCTAACCTCAAAGACCCTGTTTCGCCGGAAGTCATTCTCTCTAGCTCTGAATGTGTCCTGTGCCCTTTTAAGCTTATTTTGAACCTCCGTCTGTGATTCGCCTGGGAGTGAACGGACGACGTCAACTGGCCGTTTATAAGTGACCGAATGAATTGTCATGTTGTACTCCACTGTAGACAACAAGATTAGCTCTACAGTGTCACAAATGTTTTTGTCGATTTTTGTCGGTGGTCCACAAGGACAACCTTAGGTAGTGTTTCGCATTTACCTTTTTTTTTATTGTGCCGTTTGTTTATTTATTTTTTTTTTTGGTCTTAATGGTTTTTATGGGGTTTTGGGGTGTTCCTGATCAAATATTAAATATCCGCCGACGATGCTGTCTCCCTCGCTGCAGTCGGGAACAAAACATTTTTTTAACGCTGTCCAGATTAGCTTGTCTGCTATACTGGTGACACCCCGCTGCCCGAAGAGTTCCAGCAGCTTCAGCTGACCAAATGAACGTAGGTCAGGTACACTGCACTGCACTGTCGAATTGATTGTAGTGTTTGGCGCAGGTTTTAATGTGCGCACTGTTGGTATCACAACACAGGTTCACGTTACGTCGATGGCTGTAAATACCGCACAGATTTTTCTTTCGGTTGTATCGAATAAAAGTGCCTCAATGTTTGATGGGCGACTTTTTGTTCAGTTGCTTTTCTACTAACATAATATTAGAATGTTTTTGATCGAAATCGTCGGCTAAGCGACTTGGTAGCGAGCGCGGGGTTCGTTAAAGTTGGGCGCCAATTAAATGAACGATAGTTATGTATAATTGATTTTTATTAAGACATAACTGAATCGCTCATTTTATGAATCAGTTTCTAAGCTTGGACGTGGTGTCGCAAGGCATACAAAAAGTGAACTAAACTATAGTTAATATAAAATCACTTATCAAGCTACAAAGAATCATTATGAAGTTACACAATGCAAATTCATAGCGGCTGCAGAAACCCTTAGCTTGCGGCTCGTGCATTGCCTGCTATGCAAAGACATCCGGCCCTAAGCTGAGTCAGCGTCTGTGCTGGAGTCAAACCCGGTCGCGTTAACTTGTGTTAACTACTCCCCTCTCAAGTTAAGGCCGCCCTCGGCCGACCCTATTTCAGCAATCGCCTCGTTCATCCTTTGGGCCGCTGCCTTTTTCCGCCGATAGGTGAAGCCGGTGCAGATGACTGTGCAGGCAGGCTGCACAGGCTGCTCCAAGAAGAAGCAACAATATGGTCATGTTGATGTTGCCAATTTCGTCTCTGACTTCTTGTACTGTCTCCAAATTGTGTTCATTTAATCGATGAAGGTAAGGGAGACTGAGGATATCCTGATGACCTGTGACGTTTAACAGAGGGGACGCTGCGATGCCTGGGAACCGGTTCTGAACGTTGTTGCGGTTGATGTACCTTGTTCCGTTTATAGTGACCCAGTTATTGAATGTGATTAATAGTTGGCCACGCACCCAGGACTGGGTGCTGTTATCTACGCAGACCGACGCCGCTCCATCGTTGATGATGATTATCCGTCGTCAACCCATGTGACTGCGTCTAGGTTGCTTGGATGCATTTCACAATGGGCTACGCCGCCAGCATGAAGCTTCTTGGCGCATGAGCTGGCTGTTGATCGTTGACAAAATGTCGTTCTTGCGGTGGCTTCTTCAGCGCGTAGATTTGATCCTGGCATTCGGAAATAATGTTGTTCTCCATTCGCAGCACATGGATTTTCATGAGCAACCGAGTAGATTGTAATTTTCTCGCAGGTGTATTTAATTTTTGGGAAAGATATTATAAAATATATTATGTTTGTGGATTGTAAATCCTTAACGGACGAAACGGACATTAGGTCGGCAATGGGCTCTTCAAACCAAACAGATTTTAAGTCTGCGTGGTCTAAGATATTTGGACTAACAACGTTAATTTTAGCTAAGGTTATGGCGAGCATTAAGTTCTGCAATTCCATTGACAACATTCTGTTTCTGTCCAAAAGTGTTTCGAATAAATGGTCGGAATCAATTTGCCTATCCTTTGCAGCCTTCAAAATTTAGATACCTGTGAGGGTGAGTTGGTTAATCTGATCCCGAACTCTAGTGTTTATTTGCACCTGTCTATTGTTTGAATTGATTAATTGAGCTGTGGAATGAAAATTACTCTTTCTATTTTTGAAAAAGGAGACGAAAGAGAAAAAAACATTGAACAACCCATCACCGAACTTATCTAAAGTGGGGTGCCGAGCGGCTTAAACTTATATCTCTAGCAACTTAATATAAAAGAAAAAAAATTCGAAATGCACAATAAAATAAAAAGTAAAATGGGAAACACTACCTAAGTTTGTCCTTGTGGACCACCCTCCCTTAATGAGATTGTGGTTCTCTGGTCAGCTTCCACGGTTCTTTCCTCACACAAAGGTGTGAGTTTGTTTCCGAGACTGCGATTGGATTTTTACCAAAATTTTCTCGCTAACCTCAAAGACCCTGTTTCGCCGGAAGTCATTCTCTCTAGCTCTGAATGTGTCCTGTGCCCTTTTAAGCTTATTTTGAACCTCCGTCTGTGATTCGCCTGGGAGTGAACGGACGACGTCAACTGGCCGTTTATAAGTGAATTGTCATGTTGTACTCCACTGTAGACAACAAGATTAGCTCTACAGTGTCACAAATGTTTTTGTCGATTTTTGTCGGTGGTCCACAAGGACAACCTTAGGTAGTGTTTCGCATTTACCTTTTTTTTTATTGTGCCGTTTGTTTATTTATTTTTTTTTTTGGTCTTAATGGTTTTTATGGGGTTTTGGGGTGTTCCTGATCAAATATTAAATATCCGCCGACGATGCTGTCTCCCTCGCTGCAGTCGGGAACAAAACATTTTTTTAACGCTGTCCAGATTAGCTTGCCTGCTATATTGGTGACACCCCGCTGCCCGAAGAGTTCCAGCAGCTTCAGCTGACCAAATGAACGTAGGTCAGGTACACTGCACTGCACTGTCGAATTGATTGTAGCGTTTGGCGCAGGTTTTAATGTGCGCACTGTTGGTATCACAACACAGGTTCACGTTACGTCGATGGCTGTAAATACCGCACAGATTTTTCTTTCGGTTGTATCGAATAAAAGTGCCTCAATGTTTGATGGGCGACTTTTTGTTCAGTTGCTTTTCTACTAACACAATATTAGAATGTTTTTGATCGAAATCGTCGGCTAAGCGACTTGGTAGCGAGCGCGGGGTTCGTTAAAGTTGGGCGCCAATTAAATGAACGATAGTTATGTATAATTGATTTTTATTAAGACATAACTGAATCGCTCATTTTATGAATCAGTTTCTAAGCTTGGACGTGGTGTCGCAAGGCATACAAAAAGGGAACTAAACTATAGTTAATATAAAATCACTTATCAAGCTACAAAGAATCATTATGAAGTTACACAATGCAAATTCATAGCGGCTGCAGAAACCCTTAGCTTGCGGCTCGTGCATTGCCTGCTATGCAAAGACATCCGGCCCTAAGCTGAGTCAGCGTCTGTGCTGGAGTCAAACCCGGTCGCGTTAACTTGTGTTAACTACTCCCCTCTCAAGTTAAGGCCGCCCTCGGCCGACCCTATTTCAGCAATCGCCTCGTTCATCCTTTGGGCCGCTGCCTTTTTCCGCCGATAGGTGAAGCCGGTGCAGATGACTGTGCAGGCAGGCTGCACAGGCTGCTCCAAGAAGAAGCAACAATATGGTCATGTTGATGTTGCCAATTTCGTCTCTGACTTCTTGTACTGTCTCCAAATTGTGTTCATTTAATCGATGAAGGTAAGGGAGACTAAGGATATCCTGATGACCTGTGACGTTTAACAGAGGGGACGCTGCGATGCCTGGGAACCGGTTCTGAACGTTGTTGCGGTTGAAGTACCTTGTTCCGTTTATAGTGACCCAGTTATTGAATGTGATTAATAGTTGGCCACGCACCCAGGACTGGGTGCTGTTATCTACGCAGACCGACGCCGCTCCATCGTTGATGATGATTATCCGTCGTCAACCCATGTGACTGCGTCTAGGTTGCTTGGATGCATTTCACAATGGGCTACGCCGCCAGCATGAAGCTTCTTGGCGCATGAGCTGGCTGTTGATCGTTGACAAAATGTCGTTCTTGCTGTGGCTTCTTCAGCGCGTAGATTTGATCCTGGCATTCGGAAATAATGTTGTTCTCCATTCGCAGCACATGGATTTTCATGAGCAACCGAGTAGATTGTAATTTTCTCGCAGGTGTATTTAATTTTTGGGAAAGATATTATAAAATATATTATGTTTGTGGATTGTAAATCCTTAACGGACGAAACGGACATTAGGTCGGCAATGGGCTCTTCAAACCAAACAGATTTTAAGTCTGCGTGGTCTAAGATATTTGGACTAACAACGTTAATTTTAGCTAAGGTTATGGCGAGCATTAAGTTCTGCAATTCCATTGACAACATTCTATTTCTGTCCAAGAGTGTTTCGAATAAATGGTCGGAATCAATTTGCCTATCCTTTGCAGCCTTCAAAATTTAGATACCTGTGAGGGTGAGTTGGTTAATCTGATCCCGAACTCTAGTGTTTATCTACACCTGTCTATTGTTTGAATTGATTAATTGAGCTGTGGAATGAAAATTACTCTTTCTATTTTTGAAAAAGGAGACGAAAGAGAAAAAACATTGAACAACCCATCACCGAACTTATCTAAAGTGGGGTGCCGAGTGGCTTAAACTTATATCTCTAGCAACTTAATATAAAAGAAAAAAAATTCGAAATGCACAATAAAATAAAAAGTAAAATGGGAAACACTACCCAAGTTTGTCCTTGTGGACCACCCTCCCCTTAATGAGATTGTGGTTCTCTGGTCAGCTTCCACGGTTCTTTCCTCACACAAAGGTGTGAGTTTGTTTTTGAGACTGCGATTGGATTTTTACCAAAATTTTCTCGCTAACCTCAAAGACCCTGTTTCGCCGGAAGTCATTCTCTCTAGCTCTGAATGTGTCCTGTGCCCTTTTAAGCTTATTTTGAACCTCCGTCTGTGATTCGCCTGGGAGTGAACGGACGACGTCAACTGGCCGTTTATAAGTGACCGAATGAATTGTCATGTTGTACTCCACTGTAGACAACAAGATTAGCTCTACAGTGTCACAAATGTTTTTGTCGATTTTTGTCGGTGGTCCACAAGGACAACCTTAGGTAGTGTTTCGCATTTACCTTTTTTTTTATTGTGCCGTTTGTTTATTTATTTTATTTTTTTTTTTTGTGGTCTTAATGGTTTTTATGGGGTTTTGGGGTGTTCCTGATCGATGCTGTCTCCCTCGCTGCAGTCGGGAACAAAACATTTTTTTAACGCTGTCCAGATTAGCTTGTCTGCTATACTGGTGACACCCCGCTGCCCGAAGAGTTCCAGCAGCTTCAGCTGACCAAATGAACGTAGGTCAGGTACACTGCACTGCACTGTCGAATTGATTGTAGCGTTTGGCGCAGGTTTTAATATGCGCACTGTTGGTATCACAACACAGGTTCACGTTACGTCGATGGCTGTAAATACCGCACAGATTTTTCTTTCGGTTGTATCGAATAAAAGTGCCTCAATGTTTGATGGGCGACATTTTGTTCAGTTGCTTTTCTACTAACACAATATTAGAATGTTTTTGATCGAAATCGTCGGCTAAGCGACTTGGTAGCGAGCGCGGGGTTCGTTAAAGTTGGGCGCCAATTAAATGAACGATAGTTATGTATATATGGCGACTTTTTGTTCAGTTGCTTTTCTACTAACACAATATTAGAATGTTTTTGATCGAAATCGTCGGCTAAGCGACTTGGTAGCGAGCGCGGGGTTCGTTAAAGTTGGGCGCCAATTAAATGAACGATAGTTATGTATAATTGATTTTTATTAAGACATAACTGAATCGCTCATTTTATGAATCAGTTTCTAAGCTTGGACGTGGTGTCGCAAGGCATACAAAAAGGGAACTAAACTATAGTTAATATAAAATCACTTATCAAGCTACAAAGAATCATTATGAAGTTACACAATGCAAATTCATAGCGGCTGCAGAAACCCTTAGCTTGCGGCTCGTGCATTGCCTGCTATGCAAAGACATCCGGCCCTAAGCTGAGTCAGCGTCTGTGCTGGAGTCAAACCCGGTCGCGTTAACTTGTGTTAACTACTCCCCTCTCAAGTTAAGGCCGCCCTCGTCCGACCCTATTTCAGCAATCGACTCGCTCATCCTTTGGGCCGCTGCCTTTTTCCGCCGATAGGTGAAGCCGGTGCAGATGACTGTGCAGGCAGGCTGCACAGGCTGCTCCAAGAAGAAGCAACAATATGGTCATGTTGATGTTGCCAATTTCGTCTCTGACTTCTTGTACTGTCTCCAAATTGTGTTCATTTAATCGATGAAGGTAAGGGAGACTGAGGATATCCTGATGACCTGTGACGTTTAACAGAGGGGACGCTGCGATGCCTGGGAACCGGTTCTGAACGTTGTTGCGGTTGATGTACCTTGTTCCTTTTATAGTGACCCAGTTATTGAATGTGATTAATAGTTGGCCACGCACCCAGGACTGGGTGCTGTTATCTACGCAGACCGACGCCGCTCTATCGTTGATGATGATTATCCGTCGTCAACCCATGTGACTGCGTCTAGGTTGCTTGGATGCATTTCACAATGGGCTACGCCGCCAGCATGAAGCTTCTTGGCGCATGAGCTGGCTGTTGATCGTTGACAAAATGTCGTTCTTGCGGTGGCTTCTTCAGCGCGTAGATTTGATCCTGGCATTCGGAAATAATGTTGTTCTCCATTCGCAGCACATGGATTTTCATGAGCAACCGAGTAGATTGTAATTTTCTCGCAGGTGTATTTAATTTTTGGGAAAGATATTATAAAATATATTATGTTTGTGGATTGTAAATCCTTAACGGACGAAACGGACATTAGGTCGGCAATGGGCTCTTCAAACCAAACAGATTTTAAGTCTGCGTGGTCTAAGATATTTGGACTAACAACGTTAATTTTAGCTAAGGTTATGGCGAGCATTAAGTTCTGCAATTCCATTGACAACATTCTATTTCTGTCGAAGAGTGTTTCGAATAAATGGTCGGAATCAATTTGCCTATCCTTTGCAGCCTTCAAAATTTAGATACCTGTGAGGGTGAGTTGGTCAATCTGATCCCGAACTCTAGTGTTTATCTACACCTGTCTATTGTTTGAATTGATTAATTGAGCTGTGGAATGAAAATTACTCTTTCTATTTTTGAAAAAGGAGACGAAAGAGAAAAAAACATTGAACAACCCATCACCGAACTTATCTAAAGTGGGGTGCCGAGTGGCTTAAACTTATATCTCTAGCAACTTAATATAAAAGAAAAAAAATTCGAAATGCACAATAAAATAAAAAGTAAAATGGGAAACACTACCTAATTTTGTCCTTGTGGACCACCCTCCCCTTAATGAGATTGTGGTTCTCTGGTCAGCTTCCACGGTTCTTTCCTCACACAAAGGTGTGAGTTTGTTTTTGAGACTGCGATTGGATTTTTACCAAAATTTTCTCGCTAACCTCAAAGACCCTGTTTCGCCGGAAGTCATTCTCTCTAGCTCTGAATGTGTCCTGTGCCCTTTTAAGCTTATTTTGAACCTCCGTCTGTGATTCGCCTGGGAGTGAACGGACGACGTCAACTGGCCGTTTATAAGTGACCGAATGAATTGTCATGTTGTACTCCACTGTAGACAACAAGATTAGCTCTACAGTGTCACAAATGTTTTTGTCGATTTTTGTCGGTGGTCCACAAGGACAACCTTAGGTAGTGTTTCGCATTTACCTTTTTTTTTATTGTGCCGTTTGTTTATTTATTTTATTTTTTTTTTTGTGGTCTTAATGGTTTTTATGGGGTTTTGGGGTGTTCCTGATCGATGCTGTCTCCCTCGCTGCAGTCGGGAACAAAACATTTTTTTAACGCTGTCCAGATTAGCTTGTCTGCTATACTGGTGACACCCCGCTGCCCGAAGAGTTCCAGCAGCTTCAGCTGACCAAATGAACGTAGGTCAGGTACACTGCACTGCACTGTCGAATTGATTGTAGCGTTTGGCGCAGGTTTTAATGTGCGCACTGTTGGTATCACAACACAGGTTCACGTTACGTCGATGGCTGTAAATACCGCACAGATTTTTCTTTCGGTTGTATCGAATAAAAGTGCCTCAATGTTTGATGGGCGACTTTTTGTTCAGTTGCTTTTCTACTAACACAATATTAGAATGTTTTTGATCGAAATCGTCGGCTAAGCGACTTGGTAGCGAGCGCGGGGTTCGTTAAAGTTGGGCGCCAATTAAATGAACGATAGTTATGTATATATGGCGACTTTTTGTTCAGTTGCTTTTCTACTAACACAATATTAGAATGTTTTTGATCGAAATCGTCGGCTAAGCGACTTGGTAGCGAGCGCGGGGTTCGTTAAAGTTGGGCGCCAATTAAATGAACGATAGTTATGTATAATTGATTTTTATTAAGACATAACTGAATCGCTCATTTTATGAATCAATTTCTAAGCTTGGACGTGGTGTCGCAAGGCATACAAAAAGGGAACTAAACTATAGTTAATATAAAATCACTTATCAAGCTACAAAGAATCATTATGAAGTTACACAATGCAAATTCATAGCGGCTGCAGAAACCCTTAGCTTGCGGCTCGTGCATTGCCTGCTATGCAAAGACATCCGGCCCTAAGCTGAGTCAGCGTCTGTGCTGGAGTCAAACCCGGTCGCGTTAACTTGTGTTAACTACTCCCCTCTCAAGTTAAGGCCGCCCTCGTCCGACCCTATTTCAGCAATCGCCTCGTTCATCCTTTGGGCCGCTGCCTTTTTCCGCCGATAGGTGAAGCCGGTGCAGATGACTGTGCAGGCAGGCTGCACAGGCTGCTCCAAGAAGAAGCAACAATATGGTCATGTTGATGTTGCCAATTTCGTCTCTGACTTCTTGTACTGTCTCCAAATTGTGTTCATTTAATCGATGAAGGTAAGGGAGACTGAGGATATCCTGATGACCTGTGACGTTTAACAGAGGGGACGCTGCGATGCCTGGGAACCGGTTCTGAACGTTGTTGCGGTTGAAGTACCTTGTTCCGTTTATAGTGACCCAGTTATTGAATGTGATTAATAGTTGGCCACGCACCCAGGACTGGGTGCTGTTATCTACGCAGACCGACGCCGCTCCATCGTTGATGATGATTATCCGTCGTCAACCCATGTGACTGCGTCTAGGTTGCTTGGATGCATTTCACAATGGGCTACGCCGCCAGCATGAAGCTTCTTGGCGCATGAGCTGGCTGTTGATCGTTGACAAAATGTCGTTCTTGCTGTGGCTTCTTCAGCGCGTAGATTTGATCCTGGCATTCGGAAATAATGTTGTTCTCCATTCGCAGCACATGGATTTTCATGAGCAACCGAGTAGATTGTAATTTTCTCGCAGGTGTATTTAATTTTTGGGAAAGACATGGATTTTCATGAGCAACCGAGTAGATTGTAATTTTCTCGCAGGTGTATTTAATTTTTGGGAAAGATATTATAAAATATATTATGTTTGTGGATTGTAAATCCTTAACGGACGAAACGGACATTAGGTCGGCAATGGCCTCTTCAAACCAAACAGATTTTAAGTCTGCGTGGTCTAAGATATTTGGACTAACAACGTTAATTTTAGCTAAGGTTATGGCGAGCATTAAGTTCTGCAATTCCATTGACAACATTCTGTTTCTGTCCAAAAGTGTTTCGAATAAATGGTCGGAATCAATTTGCCTATCCTTTGCAGCCTTCAAAATTTAGATACCTGTGAGGGTGAGTTGGTTAATCTGATCCCGAACTCTAGTGTTTATTTGCACCTGTCTATTGTTTGAATTGATTAATTGAGCTGTGGAATGAAAATTACTCTTTCTATTTTTGAAAAAGGAGACGAAAGAGAAAAAAACATTGAACAACCCATCACCGAACTTATCTAAAGTGGGGTGCCGAGTGGCTTAAACTTATATCTCTAGCAACTTAATATAAAAGAAAAAAAATTCGAAATGCACAATAAAATAAAAAGTAAAATGGGAAACACTACCTAATTTTGTCCTTGTGAACCACCCTCCCCTTAATGAGATTGTGGTTCTCTGGTCAGCTTCCACGGTTCTTTCCTCACACAAAGGTGTGAGTTTGTTTCCGAGACTGCGATTGGATTTTTACCAAAATTTTCTCGCTAACCTTAAAGACCCTGTTTCGCCGGAAGTCATTCTCTCTAGCTCTGAATGTGTCCTGTGCCCTTTTAAGCTTATTTTGAACCTCCGTCTGTGATTCGCCTGGGAGTGAACGGACGACGTCAACTGGCCGTTTATAAGTGACCGAATGAATTGTCATGTTGTACTCCACTGTAGACAACAAGATTAGCTTTACAGTGTCACAAATGTTTTTGTCGATTTTTGTCGGTGGTCCACAAGGACAACCTTAGGTAGTGTTTCGCATTTACCTTTTTTTTATTGTGCCGTTTGTTTATTTATTTTTTTTTTTGGTCTTAATGGTTTTTATGGGGTTTTGGGGTGTTCCTGATCAAATATTAAATATCCGCCGACGATGCTGTCTCCCTCGCTGCAGTCGGGAACAAAACATTTTTTTAACGCTGTCCAGATTAGCTTGTCTGCTATACTGGTGACACCCCGCTGCCCGAAGAGTTCCAGCAGCTTCAGCTGACCAAATGAACGTAGGTCAGGTACACTGCACTGCACTGTCGAATTGATTGTAGCGTTTGGCGCAGGTTTTAATGTGCGCACTGTTGGTATCACAACACAGGTTCACGTTACGTCGATGGCTGTAAATACCGCACAGATTTGTCTTTCGGTTGTATCGAATAAAAGTGCCTCAATGTTTGATGGGCGACTTTTTGTTCAGTTGCTTTTCTACTAACACAATATTAGAATGTTTTTGATCGAAATCGTCGGCTAAGCGACTTGGTAGCGAGCGCGGGGTTCGTTAAAGTTGGGCGCCAATTAAATGAACGATAGTTATGTATATATGGCGACTTTTTGTTCAGTTGCTTTTCTACTAACACAATATTAGAATGTTTTTGATCGAAATCGTCGGCTAAGCGACTTGGTAGCGAGCGCGGGGTTCGTT
The DNA here is from genome assembly GCA_035045885.1 of Drosophila borealis. Taxonomy (NCBI): domain Eukaryota; kingdom Metazoa; phylum Arthropoda; class Insecta; order Diptera; family Drosophilidae; genus Drosophila; species Drosophila borealis. Next base: position 924,929 of record JAWNOR010000195.1, read on the forward strand.
TCTAAGCTTGGACGTGGTGTCGCAAGGCATTCAAAAAGGGAACTAAACTATAGTTAATATAAAATCACTTATCAAGCTACAAAGAATCATTATGAAGTTACACAATGCAAATTCATAGCGGCTGCAGAAACCCTTAGCTTGCGGCTCGTGCATTGCCTGCTATGCAAAGACATCCGGCCGTAAGCTGAGTCAGCGTCTGTGCTGGAGTCAAACCCGGTCGCGTTAACTTGTGTTAACTACTCCCCTCTCAAGTTAAGGCCGCCCTCGGCCGACCCTATTTCAGCAATCGCCTCGTTCATCCTTTGGGCCGCTGCCTTTTTCCGCCGATAGGTGAAGCCGGTGCAGATGACTGTGCAGGCAGGCTGCACAGGCTGCTCCAAGAAGAAGCAACAATATGGTCATGTTGATGTTGCCAATTTCGTCTCTGACTTCTTGTACTGTCTCCAAATTGTGTTCATTTAATCGATGAAGGTAAGGGAGACTGAGGATATCCTGATGACCTGTGACGTTTAACAGAGGGGACGCTGCGATGCCTGGGAACCGGTTCTGAACGTTGTTGCGGTTGATGTACCTTGTTCCGTTTATAGTGACCCAGTTATTGAATGTGATTAATAGTTGGCCACGCACCCAGGACTGGGTGCTGTTATCTACGCAGACCGACGCCGCTCCATCGTTGATGATGATTATCCGTCGTCAACCCATGTGACTGCGTCTAGGTTGCTTGGATGCATTTCACAATGGGCTACGCCGCCAGCATGAAGCTTCTTGGCGCATGAGCTGGCTGTTGATCGTTGACAAAATGTCGTTCTTGCGGTGGCTTCTTCAGCGCGTAGATTTGATCCTGGCATTCGGGAATAATGTTGTTCTCCATTCGCAGCACATGGATTTTCATGAGCAACCGAGTAGATTGTAATTTTCTCGCAGGTGTATTTAATTTTTGGGAAAGATATTATAAAATATATTATGTTTGTGGATTGTAAATCCTTAACGGACGAAACGGACATTAGGTCGGCAATGGGTTCTTCAAACCAAACAGATTTTAAGTCTGCGTGGTCTAAGATATTTGGACTAACAACGTTAATTTTAGCTAAGGTTATGGCGAGCATTAAGTTCTGCAATTCCTTTGACAACATTCTGTTTCTGTCCAAAAGTGTTTCGAATAAATGGTCGGAATCAATTTGCCTATCCTTTGCAGCCTTCAAAATTTAGATACCTGTGAGGGTGAGTTGGTTAATCTGATCCCGAACTCTAGTGTTTATTTGCACCTGTCTATTGTTTGAATTGATTAATTGAGCTGTGGAATGAAAATTACTCTTTCTATTTTTGAAAAAGGAGACGAAAGAGAAAAAAACATTGAACAACCCATCACCGAACTTATCTAAAGTGGGGTGCCGAGTGGCTTAAACTTATATCTCTAGCAACTTAATATAAAAAGAAAAAAATTCGAAATGCATAATAAAATAAAAAGTAAAATGGGAAACACTACCTAAGTTTGTCCTTGTGGACCACCCTCCCCTTAATGAGATTGTGGTTCTCTGGTCAGCTTCCACGGTTCTTTCCTCACACAAAGGTGTGAGTTTGTTTCCGAGACTGCGATTGGATTTTTACCAAAATTTTCTCGCTAACCTCAAAGACCCTGTTTCGCCGGAAGTCATTCTCTCTAGCTCTGAATGTGTCCTGTGCCCTTTTAAGCTTATTTTGAACCTCCGTCTGTGATTCGCCTGGGAGTGAACGGACGACGTCAACTGGCCGTTTATAAGTGACCGAATGAATTGTCATGTTGTACTCCACTGTAGACAACAAGATTAGCTCTACAGTGTCACAAATGTTTTTGTCGATTTTTGTTGGTGGTCCACAAGGACAACCTTAGGTAGTGTTTCGCATTTACCTTTTTTTTTATTGTGCCGTTTGTTTATTTATTTTTTTTTTTTGGTCTTAATGGTTTTTATGGGGTTTTGGGGTGTTCCTGATCGATGCTGTCTCCCTCGCTGCAGTCGGGAACAAAACATTTTTTTAACGCTGTCCAGATTAGCTTGTCTGCTATACTGGTGACACCCCGCTGCCCGAACGTAGGTCAGGTACACTGCACTGCACTGTCGAATTGATTGTAGCGTTTGGCGCAGGTTTTAATGTGCGCACTGTTGGTATCACAACACAGGTTCACGTTACGTCGATGGCTGTAAATACCGCACAGATTTTTCTTTCGGTTGTATCGAATAAAAGTGCCTCAATGTTTGATGGGCGACTTTTTGTTCAGTTGCTTTTCTACTAACACAATATTAGAATGTTTTTGATCGAAATCGTCGGCTAAGCGACTTGGTAGCGAGCGCGGGGTTCGTTAAAGTTGGGCGCCAATTAAATGAACGATAGTTATGTATATATGGCGACTTTTTGTTCAGTTGCTTTTCTACTAACACAATATTAGAATGTTTTTGATCGAAATCGTCGGCTAAGCGGCTTGGTAGCGAGCGCGGGGTTCGTTAAAGTTGGGCGCCAATTAAATGAACGATAGTTATGGACGCTGCGATGCCTAGGAACCGGTTCTGAACGTTGTTGCGGTTGATGTACCTTGTTCCGTTTATAGTGATCCAGTTATTGAATGTGATTAATAGTTGGCCACGCACCCAGGACTGGGTGCTGTTATCTACGCAGACCGACGCCGCTCCATCGTTGATGATGATTATCCGTCGTCAACCCATGTGACTGCGTCTAGGTTGCTTGGATGCATTTCACAATGGGCTACGCCGCCAGCATGAAGCTTCTTGGCGCATGAGCTGGCTGTTGATCGTTGACAAAATGTCGTTCTTGCGGTGGCTTCTTCAGCGCGTAGATTTGATCCTGGCATTCGGAAATAATGTTGTTCTCCATTTGCAGCACATGGATTTTCATGAGCAACCGAGTAGATTGTAATTTTCTCGCAGGTGTATTTAATTTTTGGGAAAGACATGGATTTTCATGAGCAACCGAGTAGATTGTAATTTTCTCGCAGGTGTATTTAATTTTTGGGAAAGATATTATAAAATATATTATGTTTGTGGATTGTAAATCCTTAACGGACGAAACGGACATTAGGTCGGCAATGGCCTCTTCAAACCAAACAGATTTTAAGTCTGCGTGGTCTAAGATATTTGGACTAACAACGTTAATTTTAGCTAAGGTTATGGCGAGCATTAAGTTCTGCAATTCCATTGACAACATTCTGTTTCTGTCCAAAAGTGTTTCGAATAAATGGTCGGAATCAATTTGCCTATCCTTTGCAGCCTTCAAAATTTAGATACCTGTGAGGGTGAGTTGGTTAATCTGATCCCGAACTCTAGTGTTTATTTGCACCTGTCTATTGTTTGAATTGATTAATTGAGCTGTGGAATGAAAATTACTCTTTCTATTTTTGAAAAAGGAGACGAAAGAGAAAAAAACATTGAACAACCCATCACCGAACTTATCTAAAGTGGGGTGCCGAGTGGCTTAAACTTATATCTCTAGCAACTTAATATAAAAGAAAAAAATTCGAAATGCATAATAAAATAAAAAGTAAAATGGGAAACACTACCTAAGTTTGTCCTTGTGGACCACCCTCCCCTTAATGAGATTGTGGTTCTCTGGTCAGCTTCCACGGTTCTTTCCTCACACAAAGGTGTGAGTTTGTTTCCGAGACTGCGATTGGATTTTTACCAAAATTTTCTCGCTAACCTCAAAGACCCTGTTTCGCCGGAAGTCATTCTCTCTAGCTCTGAATGTGTCCTGTGCCCTTTTAAGCTTATTTTGAACCTCCGTCTGTGATTCGCCTGGGAGTGAACGGACGACGTCAACTGGCCGTTTATAAGTGACCGAATGAATTGTCATGTTGTACTCCACTGTAGACAACAAGATTAGCTCTACAGTGTCACAAATGTTTTTGTCGATTTTTGTTGGTGGTCCACAAGGACAACCTTAGGTAGTGTTTCGCATTTACCTTTTTTTTTATTGTGCCGTTTGTTTATTTATTTTTTTTTTTTTGTGGTCTTAATGGTTTTTATGGGGTTTTGGGGTGTTCCTGATCGATGCTGTCTCCCTCGCTGCAGTCGGGAACAAAACATTTTTTTAACGCTGTCCAGATTAGCTTGTCTGCTATACTGGTGACACCCCGCTGCCCGAACGTAGGTCAGGTACACTGCACTGCACTGTCGAATTGATTGTAGCGTTTGGCGCAGGTTTTAATGTGCGCACTGTTGGTATCACAACACAGGTTCACGTTACGTCGATGGCTGTAAATACCGCACAGATTTTTCTTTCGGTTGTATCGAATAAAAGTGCCTCAATGTTTGATGGGCGACTTTTTGTTCAGTTGCTTTTCTACTAACACAATATTAGAATGTTTTTGATCGAAATCGTCGGCTAAGCGACTTGGTAGCGAGCGCGGGGTTCGTTAAAGTTGGGCGCCAATTAAATGAACGATAGTTATGTATATATGGCGACTTTTTGTTCAGTTGCTTTTCTACTAACACAATATTAGAATGTTTTTGATCGAAATCGTCGGCTAAGCGGCTTGGTAGCGAGCGCGGGGTTCGTTAAAGTTGGGCGCCAATTAAATGAACGATAGTTATGGACGCTGCGATGCCTAGGAACCGGTTCTGAACGTTGTTGCGGTTGATGTACCTTGTTCCGTTTATAGTGATCCAGTTATTGAATGTGATTAATAGTTGGCCACGCACCCAGGACTGGGTGCTGTTATCTACGCAGACCGACGCCGCTCCATCGTTGATGATGATTATCCGTCGTCAACCCATGTGACTGCGTCTAGGTTGCTTGGATGCATTTCACAATGGGCTACGCCGCCAGCATGAAGCTTCTTGGCGCATGAGCTGGCTGTTGATCGTTGACAAAATGTCGTTCTTGCGGTGGCTTCTTCAGCGCGTAGATTTGATCCTGGCATTCGGAAATAATGTTGTTCTCCATTTGCAGCACATGGATTTTCATGAGCAACCGAGTAGATTGTAATTTTCTCGCAGGTGTATTTAATTTTTGGGAAAGACATGGATTTTCATGAGCAACCGAGTAGATTGTAATTTTCTCGCAGGTGTATTTAATTTTTGGGAAAGATATTATAAAATATATTATGTTTGTGGATTGTAAATCCTTAACGGACGAAACGGACATTAGGTCGGCAATGGCCTCTTCAAACCAAACAGATTTTAAGTCTGCGTGGTCTAAGATATTTGGACTAACAACGTTAATTTTAGCTAAGGTTATGGCGAGCATTAAGTTCTGCAATTCCATTGACAACATTCTGTTTCTGTCCAAAAGTGTTTCGAATAAATGGTCGGAATCAATTTGCCTATCCTTTGCAGCCTTCAAAATTTAGATACCTGTGAGGGTGAGTTGGTTAATCTGATCCCGAACTCTAGTGTTTATTTGCACCTGTCTATTGTTTGAATTGATTAATTGAGCTGTGGAATGAAAATTACTCTTTCTATTTTTGAAAAAGGAGACGAAAAGAGAAAAAAACATTGAACAACCCATCACCGAACTTATCTAAAGTGGGGTGCCGAGTGGCTTAAACTTATATCTCTAGCAACTTAATATAAAAGAAAAAAAATTCGAAATGCACAATAAAATAAAAAGTAAAATGGGAAACACTACCTAATTTTGTCCTTGTGAACCACCCTCCCCTTAATGAGATTGTGGTTCTCTGGTCAGCTTCCACGGTTCTTTCCTCACACAAAGGTGTGAGTTTGTTTCCGAGACTGCGATTGGATTTTTACCAAAATTTTCTCGCTAACCTTAAAGACCCTGTTTCGCCGGAAGTCATTCTCTCTAGCTCTGAATGTGTCCTGTGCCCTTTTAAGCTTATTTTGAACCTCCGTCTGTGATTCGCCTGGGAGTGAACGGACGACGTCAACTGGCCGTTTATAAGTGACCGAATGAATTGTCATGTTGTACTCCACTGTAGACAACAAGATTAGCTTTACAGTGTCACAAATGTTTTTGTCGATTTTTGTCGGTGGTCCACAAGGACAACCTTAGGTAGTGTTTCGCATTTACCTTTTTTTTATTGTGCCGTTTGTTTATTTATTTTTTTTTTTTGGTCTTAATGGTTTTTATGGGGTTTTGGGGTGTTCCTGATCAAATATTAAATATCCGCCGACGATGCTGTCTCCCTCGCTGCAGTCGGGAACAAAACATTTTTTTAACGCTGTCCAGATTAGCTTGTCTGCTATACTGGTGACACCCCGCTGCCCGAAGAGTTCCAGCAGCTTCAGCTGACCAAATGAACGTAGGTCAGGTACACTGCACTGCACTGTCGAATTGATTGTAGCGTTTGGCGCAGGTTTTAATGTGCGCACTGTTGGTATCACAACACAGGTTCACGTTACGTCGGCTGTAAATACCGCACAGATTTGTCTTTCGGTTGTATCGAATAAAAGTGCCTCAATGTTTGATGGGCGACTTTTTGTTCAGTTGCTTTTCTACTAACACAATATTAAAATGTTTTTGATCGAAATCGTCGGCTAAGCGACTTGGTAGCGAGCGCGGGGTTCGTTAAAGTTGGGCGCCAATTAAATGAACGATAGTTATGTATATATGGCGACTTTTTGTTCAGTTGCTTTTCTACTAACACAATATTAAAATGTTTTTGATCGAAATCGTCGGCTAAGCGACTTGGTAGCGAGCGCGGGGTTCGTTTCTAAGCTTGGACGTGGTGTCGCAAGGCATTCAAAAAGGGAACTAAACTATAGTTAATATAAAATCACTTATCAAGCTACAAAGAATCATTATGAAGTTACACAATGCAAATTCATAGCGGCTGCAGAAACCCTTAGCTTGCGGCTCGTGCATTGCCTGCTATGCAAAGACATCCGGCCGTAAGCTGAGTCAGCGTCTGTGCTGGAGTCAAACCCGGCCGCGTTAACTTGTGTTAACTACTCCCCTCTCAAGTTAAGGCCGCCCTCGGCCGACCCTATTTCAGCAATCGCCTCGTTCATCCTTTGGGCCGCTGCCTTTTTCCGCCGATAGGTGAAGCCGGTGCAGATGACTGTGCAGGCAGGCTGCACAGGCTGCTCCAAGAAGAAGCAACAATATGGTCATGTTGATGTTGCCAATTTCGTCTCTGACTTCTTGTACTGTCTTCAAATTGTGTTCATTTAATCGATGAAGGTAAGGGAGACTGAGGATATCCTGATGACCTGTGACGTTTAACAGAGGGGACGCTGCGATGCCTGGGAACCGGTTCTGAACGTTGTTGCGGTTGATGTACCTTGTTCCGTTTATAGTGACCCAGTTATTGAATGTGATTAATAGTTGGCCACGCACCCAGGACTGGGTGCTGTTATCTACGCAGACCGACGCCGCTCCATCGTTGATGATGATTATCCGTCGTCAACCCATGTGACTGCGTCTAGGTTGCTTGGATGCATTTCACAATGGGCTACGCCGCCAGCATGAAGCTTCTTGGCGCATGAGCTGGCTGTTGATCGTTGACAAAATGTCGTTCTTGCGGTGGCTTCTTCAGCGCGTAGATTTGATCCTGGCATTCGGGAATAATGTTGTTCTCCATTCGCAGCACATGGATTTTCATGAGCAACCGAGTAGATTGTAATTTTCTCGCAGGTGTATTTAATTTTTGGGAAAGATATTATAAAATATATTATGTTTGTGGATTGTAAATCCTTAACGGACGAAACGGACATTAGGTCGGCAATGGGTTCTTCAAACCAAACAGATTTTAAGTCTGCGTGGTCTAAGATATTTGGACTAACAACGTTAATTTTAGCTAAGGTTATGGCGAGCATTAAGTTCTGCAATTCCTTTGACAACATTCTGTTTCTGTCCAAAAGTGTTTCGAATAAATGGTCGGAATCAATTTGCCTATCCTTTGCAGCCTTCAAAATTTAGATACCTGTGAGGGTGAGTTGGTTAATCTGATCCCGAACTCTAGTGTTTATTTGCACCTGTCTATTGTTTGAATTGATTAATTGAGCTGTGGAATGAAAATTACTCTTTCTATTTTTGAAAAAGGAGACGAAAGAGAAAAAAACATTGAACAACCCATCACCGAACTTATCTAAAGTGGGGTGCCGAGTGGCTTAAACTTATATCTCTAGCAACTTAATATAAAAGAAAAAAATTCGAAATGCATAATAAAATAAAAAGTAAAATGGGAAACACTACCTAAGTTTGTCCTTGTGGACCACCCTCCCCTTAATGAGATTGTGGTTCTCTGGTCAGCTTCCACGGTTCTTTCCTCACACAAAGGTGTGAGTTTGTTTCCGAGACTGCGATTGGATTTTTACCAAAATTTTCTCGCTAACCTCAAAGACCCTGTTTCGCCGGAAGTCATTCTCTCTAGCTCTGAATGTGTCCTGTGCCCTTTTAAGCTTATTTTGAACCTCCGTCTGTGATTCGCCTGGGAGTGAACGGACGACGTCAACTGGCCGTTTATAAGTGACCGAATGAATTGTCATGTTGTACTCCACTGTAGACAACAAGATTAGCTCTACAGTGTCACAAATGTTTTTGTCGATTTTTGTTGGTGGTCCACAAGGACAACCTTAGGTAGTGTTTCGCATTTACCTTTTTTTTTATTGTGCCGTTTGTTTATTTATTTTTTTTTTTGTGGTCTTAATGGTTTTTATGGGGTTTTGGGGTGTTCCTGATCGATGCTGTCTCCCTCGCTGCAGTCGGGAACAAAACATTTTTTTAACGCTGTCCAGATTAGCTTGTCTGCTATACTGGTGACACCCCGCTGCCCGAACGTAGGTCAGGTACACTGCACTGCACTGTCGAATTGATTGTAGCGTTTGGCGCAGGTTTTAATGTGCGCACTGTTGGTATCACAACACAGGTTCACGTTACGTCGATGGCTGTAAATACCGCACAGATTTTTCTTTCGGTTGTATCGAATAAAAGTGCCTCAATGTTTGATGGGCGACTTTTTGTTCAGTTGCTTTTCTACTAACACAATATTAGAATGTTTTTGATCGAAATCGTCGGCTAAGCGACTTGGTAGCGAGCGCGGGGTTCGTTAAAGTTGGGCGCCAATTAAATGAACGATAGTTATGTATATATGGCGACTTTTTGTTCAGTTGCTTTTCTACTAACACAATATTAGAATGTTTTTGATCGAAATCGTCGGCTAAGCGGCTTGGTAGCGAGCGCGGGGTTCGTTAAAGTTGGGCGCCAATTAAATGAACGATAGTTATGGACGCTGCGATGCCTGGGAACCGGTTCTGAACGTTGTTGCGGTTGATGTACCTTGTTCCGTTTATAGTGACCCAGTTATTGAATGTGATTAATAGTTGGCCACGCACCCAGGACTGGGTGCTGTTATCTACGCAGACCGACGCCGCTCCATCGTTGATGATGATTATCCGTCGTCAACCCATGTGACTGCGTCTAGGTTGCTTGGATGCATTTCACAATGGGCTACGCCGCCAGCATGAAGCTTCTTGGCGCATGAGCTGGCTGTTGATCGTTGACAAAATGTCGTTCTTGCGGTGGCTTCTTCAGCGCGTAGATTTGATCCTGGCATTCGGAAATAATGTTGTTCTCCATTTGCAGCACATGGATTTTCATGAGCAACCGAGTAGATTGTAATTTTCTCGCAGGTGTATTTAATTTTTGGGAAAGATATTATAAAATATATTATGTTTGTGGATTGTAAATCCTTAACGGACGAAACGGACATTAGGTCGGCAATGGGCTCTTCAAACCAAACAGATTTTAAGTCTGCGTGGTCTAAGATATATGGACTAACAACGTTAATTTTAGCTAAGGTTATGGCGAGCATTAAGTTCTGCAATTCCATTGACAACATTCTGTTTCTGTCCAAAAGTGTTTCGAATAAATGGTCGGAATCAATTTGCCTATCCTTTGCAGCCTTCAAAATTTAGATACCTGTGAGGGTAAGTTGGTTAATCTGATCCTGAACTCTAGTGTTTATCTGCACCTGTCTATTGTTTGAATTGATTAATTGAGCTGTGGAATGAAAATTACTCTTTCTATTTTTGAAAAAGGAGACGAAAGAGAAAAAAACATTGAACAACCCATCACCGAACTTATCTAAAGTGGGGTGCCGAGTGGCTTAAACTTATATCTCTAGCAACTTAATATAAAAGAAAAAAATTCGAAATGCACAATAAAATAAAAAGTAAAATGGGAAACACTACCTAAGTTTGTCCTTGTGGACCACCCTCCCCTTAATGAGATTGCGGTTCTCTGGTCAGCTTCCACGGTTCTTTCCTCACACAAAGGTGTGAGTTTGTTTCCGAGACTGCGATTGGATTTTTACCAACATTTTCTCGCTAACCTCAAAGACCCTGTTTCGCCGGAAGTCATTCTCTCTAGCTCTGAATGTGTCCTGTGCCCTTTTAAGCTTATTTTGAATCTCCGTCTGTGATTCGCCTGGGAGTGAACGGACGACGTCAACTGGCCGTTTATAAGTGACCGAATGAATTGTCATGTTGTACTCCACTGTAGACAACAAGATTAGCTCCACAGTGTCACAAATGTTTTTGTCGATTTTTGTCGGTGGTCCACAAGGACAACCTTAGGTAGTGTTTCGCATTTACCTTTTTTTTATTGTGCCGTTTGTTTATTTATTTTTTTTTTTTTGGTCTTAATGGTTTTTATGGGGTTTTGGGGTGTTCCTGATCCTAAATATCCGCCGACGATGCTGTCTCCCTCGCTGCAGTCGGGAACAAAACATTTTTTTAACGCTGTCCAGATTAGCTTGTCTGCTATACTGGTGACACCCCGCTGCCCGAAGAGTTCCAGCAGCTTCAGCTGACCAAATGAACGTAGGTCAGGTACACTGCACTGCACTGTCGAATTGATTGTAGCGTTTGGCGCAGGTTTTAATGCGCGCACTGTTGGTATCACAACACAGGTTCACGTTACGTCGATGGCTGTAAATACCGCACAGATTTTTCTTTCGGTTGTATCGAATAAAAGTGCCTCAATGTTTGATGGGCGACTTTTTGTTCAGTTGCTTTTCTACTAACACAATATTAGAATGTTTTTGATCGAAATCGTCGGCTAAGCGACTTGGTAGCGAGCGCGGGGTTCGTTAAAGTTGGGCGCCAATTAAATGAACGATAGTTATGTATAATTGATTTTTATTAAGACATAACTGAATCGCTCATTTTATGAATCAGTTTCTAAGCTTGGACGTGGTGTCGCAAGGCATACAAAAAGGGAACTAAACTATAGTTAATATAAAATCACTTATCAAGCTACAAAGAATCATTATGAAGTTACACAATGCAAATTCATAGCGGCTGCAGAAACCCTTAGCTTGCGGCTCGTGCATTGCCTGCTATGCAAAGACATCCGGCCCTAAGCTGAGTCAGCGTCTGTGCTGGAGTCAAACCCGGCCGCGTTAACTTGTGTTAACTACTCCCCTCTCAAGTTAAGGCCGCCCTCGGCCGACCCTATTTCAGCAATCGCCTCGTTCATCCTTTGGGCCGCTGCCTTTTTCCGCCGATAGGTGAAGCCGGTGCAGATGACTGTGCAGGCAGGCTGCACAGGCTGCTCCAAGAAGAAGCAACAATATGGTCATGTTGATGTTGCCAATTTCGTCTCTGACTTCTTGTACTGTCTCCAAATTGTGTTCATTTAATCGATGAAGGTAAGGGAGACTGAGGATATCCTGATGACCTGTGAAGTTTAACAGAGGGGACGCTGCGATGCCTGGGAACCGGTTCTGAACGTTGTTGCGGTTGATGTACCTTGTTCCGTTTATAGTGACCACTTATTGAATGTGATTAATAGTTGGCCACGCACCCAGGACTGGGTGCTGTTATCTACGCAGACCGACGCCGCTCCATCGTTGATTATGATTATCCGTCGTCAACCCATGTGACTGCGTCTAGGTTGCTTGGATGCATTTCACAATGGGCTACGCCGCCAGCATGAAGCTTCTTGGCGCATGAGCTGGCTGTTGATCGTTGACAAAATGTCGTTCTTGCGGTGGCTTCTTCAGCGCGTAGATTTGATCCTGGCATTCGGAAATAATGTTGTTCTCCATTCGCAGCACATGGATTTTCATGAGCAACCGAGTAGATTGTAATTTTCCCGCAGGTGTATTTAATTTTTGGGAAAGATATTATAAAATATATTATGTTTTTGGATTGTAAATCCTTAACGGACGAAACGGACATTAGGTCGGCAATGGGCTCTTCAAACCAAACAGATTTTAAGTCTGCGTGGTCTAAGATATTTGGACTAACAACGTTAATTTTAGCTAAGGTTATGGCGAGCATTAAGTTCTGCAATTCCATTGACAACATTCTGTTTCTGTCCAAAAGTGTTTCGAATAAATGGTCGGAATCAATTTGCCTATCCTTTGCAGCCTTCAAAATTTAGATACCTGTGAGGGTAAGTTGGTTAATCTGATCCTCAACTCTAGTGTTTATCTGCACCTGTCTATTGTTTGAATTGATTAATTGAGCTGTGGAATGAAAATTACTCTTTCTATTTTTGAAAAAGGAGACGAAAGAGAAAAAAACATTGAACAACCCATCATCGAACTTATCTAAAGTGGGGTGCCGAGTGGCTTAAACTTATATCTCTAGCAACTTAATATAAAAGAAAAAAATTCGAAATGCACAATAAAATAAAAAGTAAAATGGGAAACACTACCTAAGTTTGTCCTTGTGGACCACCCTCCCCTTAATGAGATTGTGGTTCTCTGGTCAGCTTCCACGGTTCTTTCCTCACACAAAGGTGTGAGTTTGTTTCCGAGATTTTTACCAAAATTTTCTCGCTAACCTCAAAGACCCTGTTTCGTCGGAAGTCATTCCCTCTAGCTCTGAATGTGTCCTGTGCCCTTTTAAGCTTATTTTGAATCTCCGTCTGTGATTCGCCTGGGAGTGAACGGTCGACGTCAACTGGCCGTTTATAAGTGACCGAATGGATTGTCTTGCTGTACTCCACTGTAGACAACAAGATTATTTATTTATTTATTATTTATTAGTGGTCGACAAAACGAGTGTCTTCCTAATTCATTATAACATTATATATACAAATTTGAAAATTAAATGCTAAAAGCCTTATTAGAGAACACAAATTTCTAATAGCATCACCGACCGATGGAGGTGTTTTATTTGCCAGTCCAGCCAGCTGTGCCCCTTTTCACAGCTAATTTTGTCAGTGGCGCTATTGGAGCCTGCATCTATTAAGAAGGGTGTAAGTAGGAAAAAGAGTTCTTAAGTAAATTTAAAAATAATCTTAATTTGCTATATTATTTAAGAATATACCATAAATAGGAGAAAAGAAAGTAAGAAGATTGTTAATAAAGTTAAGAACTGTATGCTGGATATACAGAGTGTTAAGTAGATAGAATAAAGAGATAGTATTGGGAAAGTAATGGGAAATCACCGACCCGGGGGGGAAAATTTAGAGCCTGTCCGGCAAGCTATGCCCCTGCTCATAGCTGGGAATGGTCAGCGACTTCCCGAAGGTATCCTGAAAGCAACGATTTTATTAGGGGTAGAGAAAGTTCGGTAGAAAAAACGTGATGCAAACTATTGTAATTTTTACATAGCACGCGAAAAGGATTGTGCATAGCGTAGTCTGTTGTGCACGTCGATAGGAATAAGGGGCGGTAATTTCTGGTTGGTCTAGCCGGAACAGAGAATTGAAGACGCCCTAGCGGAAAAGGAGAACTCTATATTGCCAACAACCAACTTATGTAGAAAGACAACACCGAGAATTGTCCTACGGTTGGTTACCGACGGAAGATTAAGAAGAAGCAGCCAGCTGGAATAGGATGGCAACCGAAGATTAGGGTCCCAATTTAAACCTCGTAAGGCAAAAAGCAGAAACTGCTTCTGAACAGATTCAATACGATTCTGGCTATTGTTATTCTGCGGAGACCAGATGCAAGAGCAGTATTCAAGGATAGGACGAACAAGAGAGATGTACAGAAGTTTCGTTATAAAAGGATCGTTAAACTCTTTAGACCATCGTTTAATGAATCCAAGTACACCTTTTGCCTCATTAACGATGGTATCTATGTGAAGATTGAAACAGAGTTTAGAATTAAAAAGAACGATTGTATAACTGACAAGATAAGGTGTAGTACGATTAAATGTCATAAACATACACTTTGTACAATTTAGATGCAATTGATTGGCTGAGCACCAAAGTTGCATAGCGTTCAAATCGTCTTGAAGACGAGAATGATGTAGGGGATTGGTGTATGATAGAATAAGTTTCACGTCACGGCATACATGAGTACTCGGGCATGGGATATAACAGAGGGAAGATCATTTATAAAAAGAGTAAAGAGTAAAGGTCCAAGATGACTACCTTGAGGAACACCAGAAGTAACGTGAACCTGTTTAGAGGTAGTCAACCTCAGCATTACTCTTTGGGTCCTACCTTTTAAATAAGAACTAATCCAAAGCAAAAGAGACGGAGAAACCCTATTCGGTCAAGTTTAAAAAGTAAAATGTGCACGGAGTCAAACGCCTTACTGAAGTCAGTGTATATGACATCAGTTTGCATTTTCAAAAGGAAAGCATCATTTACCAAGGAAGTAAATTCTAGCAGATTGGTCGTTGTTGACCGATTCTTTACGAATCCATTTTGAACAGGGGAAACAACTGATTTGCAGAAATGCTGCAAATTCGAAGTGATTATGTTTTCAAATAATTTGGGAATAGCGGACAGTTTTGCATTGCCCCTGTAATTTAGTATATCAGACTTTCCACCTTTCTTGTGGAGAGGAATGATAAAAGATTCTTTCCAAAGAGATGGAAAGACAGAAGATTCAAGGGATAGATTAAAAAGCTTTAGAAATGGATAAACAAGGGAAGAACTACACTCCTTGAGTAGACAACTAGGGATATTGTCAGGCCCAGGAGAGAAAGAAGATTTTAAAGAATTTATAGCTAAAAGGAGAGATGAATGGGAAATAATAGGAAAAGGTATAGAACTAGAGGAAGTAATAATAAAAGGGTAGGAATTATTATTATAACAGACTGAAGAGTGAGTTGATTGATAAAAATTAGCAAAGAGGTTAGCAGAATCATAGTCATTGCTAGCTTTATCCATCCCGAGAGAAAAAGAAGATGGCAAACTTGAAGATTTACTCTTCAAGTTTACAAAATTGTGAAACTGTCTCGTATTTAGAGCGAATTGCCTTTTGCAACAAGTTAGATAATTCTCATAGCATTGAGAATTCAGAAGAAAGAAGTTCGATTTGGCTATGGAATATTTAGCCAAGTCTGTACACGAACCAGACTTATTAAACTTTTTAAAATATTTAGATTTTAAATTTTTTAGCTTTGATAATCTGGGAGTAAACAAAGGTGGCTTTGAAGAAGTAGTCGAAGGTATTGACTTGGGAATACACATATCTAAAAGGGAGCTTAGGGTGTTATACAAAAATTTAATAGCAGTATTCATGTCAACCGAGTCATATAAGAAAGACCAATCGGTTGCATAAATAAGCTGATTCAGCAATGAATAATTTCCTTTGCGAAAGCACCGGCGGGGCTTATTGGCTGATGAGCACGAAATGAGAGGATTACAATTGAACATTGCAACCTCTAAAGTAGGATGATATACATCCTCAGGAAGAGATAAAGGAGGGGACCTAGACACATTAGAAATAAGGTAGTCGTTAACAAATACAAGATCAAGTGTTCTATTCAAATGATTAGAAATTGAATTGATTTGAAACAACGAAAGGTCAAGCATGCAATCTATAAAGTCATGCTGTGCTGAGGGCACTAGATAATTTTCGGCAGTGAAACGTGACCAAGAGATGTTCGGCAAATTAAAATCACCCCACACAATAAATAGGTCATTATCACACACGTGTGAAGAAACTTCTTTAATATAAGAAATATGTTTCATATAAACTTGAATATCAGAAGAAGGAGGAACATAAGAGCATGAAATATAAATATTCCGTGTAGGAAAAGACACCTTGACTGAGACAATCTCAGCGTCAGTAGGCGTACTAAAACAGAAAAGTTCTGATTGAAGAGTGGCTTCAACATCAATTAATACCACACCACCTCGAGTCGGCCGATCATTTCTATGCAAAATAAAATTATTCGAGAAAACCTCAAAAAAAAGATTTTTAAGTTTTGAAATGAGACCTCTGACATTCTGATAATCAATAGAGACTTGGTCAGAAGAAGAATTTCTTTTTTGGGGCAGAAATGGTACCCTGTATTGAAGGGACTGGAAGGGTGACAGGCTGGTTACGCTTTTTTGGCTTGAACTCGTGAACAATCATGTGTGGAGGCTAAAATTTGGGATCACAAATGATGGGGAACATATCATGTGAAACATTTATTTTGAATGATGATATTTCACGAAGAGTGGAGAAATTAAATTTGGTAATTGACACGCTAGCAGAAGATTTGCTAGCAATATATGCTGCCAATGACTCAGAGGTGGTGTCAGACGAAAGTCGAGACACAAAAACTTCCCTATGAGGGGCAACAACAGTTAACGTAGGAGCTGATGGGGCTGCAGGGAGAACAGGATTTGGTGGGGGCAAAGAGCCACCATGATTGTTTTTATCAATCTGGGCAAGATTGCGCGCAGGTCTACCTTTGCGTCCAGGAGCTGAGGGGGCTGAAGCAGTTTGGCTAACTGGGACAGGTTCAGGTACGGGGTCTAATGGGACTATTACAGGGTATAAAACTGGGGTAATATTTGGGCAGTCGCTCGGAGAAGGCGATAATGACAAAATTGGAGATAAATCCAAGTTGCTAGGCAGGGACAACAGAGGCATAGGTGTCTGGACAGACGGAGAGGGCAACTACAAAAATTGAGGCTCCAACCGGCGATTGGTTGGAGACTCGAATTCGTATTTGCTAAGCAACTCAAAACTCGAATCAAAACTACTCGAGAGCTGCTTAGCCACGTTATTTAGTTTTGAGAATTGATTTCTCACAGAATTATACATTCTGGAGAAATCAATTTGCTTGTCGATGCATTCTGGGCACGATCAACGCAAGCCGCCGCAGCACTTCTTGGCAATTGTAGCAATCTTGTCGCAATCACGACCAGCGAGACCTGCACATTTAGCATGCATTATATTCTCACACAGCCAGCAATTGACAAATTGCGGCAATGCAGAATCATCAGCCTGCTTGAACGTGCAAGGTTTCTTACAGCACCACATAATTACTACCAGCGCTAAAAGATATGCAGAAGTTGCGAGAGCGCAGAGAGCGTTGCACAAAAATAGAGCAAGTAAACGCTCAAAAAATAACTATTCGTACACAAACAAATTGTTTGGAGCGAAAAGCAACAACAAAAATTTGAGAGAGCGCGATGAACAAGCAGAAATATGCAGCAGCGAACACACGCACAAACAAGTGTATGCACAGGGGATCACCAAAGCAAAAGAATCAAAACAGGCAATAACAACAATACGGAACTGATGCCGAGTTTAATAAATGCAATAATTAACAGACTTACGCTGCACAACAGATAACACTTTGCACAAGTTATAAAAGCTTTTTAGATAATGCACAGAAAATGCAAAATTTGGAAATAAAAAGCAGGATTTGTGCGCAAAAATATATAAAAATCTTGGAGCAGAAGTAAAACACGTCAATCACTCTCAACTGAGAACTCCCTCTTGAATGTCACAAATGTTTTTGTCGATTTTTTTCGGTGGTCCACAAGGACTACCTTAGGTGGTGTTTTATATTTAACCTTTTATGTACCTTGTGCCGTTTGCTTTTTTTTTTGTGGTCTTAATGATAGAACATTCAATGGTCCATTGGATCTGCAAAACAAAATAACCGTCAGACAATACAGTATAGTAAATTATTAAATTTTTGGTTCTTTACGCAGTACTTCAACCTTGTTATGAATGAATAGCTCATTAACATGGTTTTTATGGGGTTATGGGGTGCTCCTAATTATATATTAGTTAAATATCCGACGACGATGCTGTCTCCCTCGCTGCAGTCGGCAACAAAACATTTTTTAACGCTGTCCAGATTAGCTTGCCTGCTATACTGGTGACACCCCGCTGCCCGAAGAGTTCCAGCAGCTTCAGCTGACCAAATGAACGTAGGTCAGGTACACTGCACTGCACTGTCGAATTGATTGTAGCGTTTGACGCAGGTTTTAATGTGCGCACTGCTGGTATCACAACACAGGTTCACGTTACGTCGATGGCTGTAAATACCGTACAGATTTTTCTTTCGGCTGTATCGAATAAAAGTGCCTCAATGTTTGATGGGCAACTTTTTGTTCAGTTGCTTTTCTACTAACACAATATTAGAATGTTTTGATCGAAATCGTCGGCCAAGCGACTTGGGAGCGAGCGCGGGGTTCGTTAAAGTGAACTAAACTATAGTTAATATAAAATCACTTATCAAGCTACAAAGAATCATTATGAAGTTAGACAATGCAAATTCATAGCGGCTGCAGAAACCCTTAGCTTGCGGCTCGTGCATTGCCTGCTATGCAAAGACATCCGGCCCTAAGCTGAGTCAGCGTCTGTGCTGGAGTCAAACCCGGTCGCGTTAACTTGTGTTAACTACTCCCCTCTCAAGTTAAGGCCGCCCTCGGCCGACCCTATTTCAGCAATCGCCTC
Organism: Drosophila borealis; assembly: GCA_035045885.1. NCBI lineage: Eukaryota > Metazoa > Arthropoda > Insecta > Diptera > Drosophilidae > Drosophila > Drosophila borealis. The sequence goes on from JAWNOR010000195.1 coordinate 943,488, forward strand.
GTTCATCCTTTGAGCCGCTGCCTTTTTCCGCCGATAGGTGGAGCCGGTGCAGATGACTGTGCAGGCAGGCTGCACAGACTGCTCCAAGAAGAAGCAACAATATGGTCATGTTGATGTTGCCAATTTCGTCTCTGACTTCTTGTACTGTCTTCAAATTGTGTTCATTAAATCGATAAAGGTAAGGGAGACTGAGGATATCCTGATGACCTGTGACGTTTAACAGAGGGGACGCTGCAATGCCTGGGAACCGGTTCTGAACGTTGTTGCGGTTGATGTACCTTGTTCCGTTTATAGTGACCCAGTTATTGAATGTGATTAATAGTTGGCCACGCACCCAGGACTAGGTGCTGTTATCTACGCAGACCGACGCCGCTCCATCGTTGATGATGATTATTCCGTCGTCAACCCATGTGACTGCGTCTAGGTTGCTTGGATGCATTTCACAATGGGCTACGCCGCCAGCATGAAGCTTCTTGGCGCATGAGCTGGCTGTTGATCGTTGACAAAATGTCGTTTTTGCGGTGGCTGTGCAATTCGTTAGCGCGTAGATTTGATCCTGGCAGTCGGAAATAATGTTGTTCTCCATTCGCAGCACATGGCTTTCGTGAGCAACCGAGTAGATTGTAATTTTCCCGCAGGTGTATTTAATTTTTGGGAAAGAGATTATAAAATGTATTATGTTTGTGGATTGTAAAACCTTAACGGACGAAACGGACAGTAGGTCGGCAATGGGAATTTCTGTGGGTTCTTCAAGCCAAACAGATTTTAAGTCTGCGTGGTCTAAGATATTTGGACTAACAACGTTAATTTTAGCTAAGGTTATGGCGAGCATTAAGTTCTGCAATTCCATTGACATCATTCTGTTTCTGTCCAAAAGTGTTTCGAATAAATGGTCGGAATCAATTTGCCCATCCTTTGCAGCCTTCAAAATTTAGATACCTGTGAGGGTGAGTTGGTTAATCTGATCCTGAACTCTAGTGTTTATCTGCACATGTCTATTGCTTGGATTGATTAATTGAGCTGTGGAGTGAAAATTACTCTTTTTATACCCAGAGACCATTGGAAATGGGTAAAAAGGGTATAATGTATTTGTGCAAGTGTATGTAACAGGCAGAAGGAAGCATCTCCGACCCCATTAAGTATATATGTTCTTGATCAGCATCAATAGCCGAGTCTATCTAGCCATGTCCGTCTGTCTGTCCGTCCGTCCGTCCGTATTTATGAACGCAAGGATCTCAGAATCTATAAAAGCCGGTGACTTGAAATTTTAGCTGTGATCCTCCTAGTGTGCGCGCAGATCGAGTTTGTTTCCGATATTCGATAACTTGCCCCGCTTCCAAATAATCGATGAAAATCGATATCGAAATCCTGATTTTTGAGCAATTTTGGTAAATAATAAGAACTTGAGTCGCCAAACTTAACATGTAGCTTCTAGATTAGTATATATATATATATCAAGTAACTTTCATTTTATAGCTACCACCACCTTCCTGCTACTACCATATGTATACATATGTATAAATCAAGTAAATACACCAATTTATGCTGCTCACCAATATAAGCCACAATTTAAATGCAATTGACTTTTTGATAATACACGAATAGAATATTATAGAATAGTATAAGAAGATGTAGAAAATTTCTTCAAGATCGGTTAAGAAACACAGAATTTACTAAATAAAGCCCTTTTATTTGCTGGCCTCGAGTTTGGGGCAGCAAGCGCAAATTCCAAGAATTTCTGTATACATGTACACACACACATAATGCCTCATAGCCAAGGCATCCACATCTTGTGTGTAAACCGAATTCCCCCTCGCCAGTGCCAATAAATGTTACGCACCTGCCCTGAAAACAAAACGAAACATGTTCACATTGATCAAATAAAAATAATAATGGATCAAAATATGGTGAGGGTTCTCCACGTCGTATAGAAAATATAAGAGTTTTCTGTCCATTTTCAGGTGTGGCATACACCTGTAGCAATGGTGCAATAGCTTGCGGTTGAGTAATATGAAATTTTGCCCATCCTCCATGTCAAGTGCAGTGTTTATCATCTAGAATAATGTTTTGCATCCAAAACATTTTGAGAGCTTCCCTTTATATATAACTGTCGGCACATCATAGCGTTTATTGTGTTAATAAAAATTGTAAACATAAGTGTCCACAGTTAAAGCTGTTGAAATGTATTCACTAAAAAACGAAAAACTTCTTTAGGAAATTTCTAAAACTATCGAAATATTCATTTCCATTTCCATTCTTAATATACGCTACCCAGTGTGTGATGAGCCTAAACTCATAATACCAAACCCATTTTTCCACTTATTTTTGCGAAGAGATTATCTCATACCTCTAAAATATGAAATATGAGCAAATTTCATTATATTAATTTTTGAGAGACGTTTATTGGATTTCTGACTTATAAGTTTTTTGCAGAAAGAGCAGTTGTTATTCCGTGGCCCTTTTGATATGGTTTAAGATAAAATCCCTTGCCTAACATATTAGCTTCCATTGAGCGCTTATGACGATATGCTCCTCTAGTTGTTCGCCTTTTTTAGCGTTTGTGATTATTTTTGCAATAGATGCACTAACCGATGCAAAACCACGAATTTGTTCTGTTAAGAGCTGTTAAGATGGGTTTCGCCGGTAAGAAACCACCAACTTCGGCAACACTAATCACTTGAAGAATTACTATTCCCTTTTTTTTTCGTTTGTGAACCAATTGATTTGTGTTTAGCTTTGCGAGCTATTTTGATTGCACTCTCAACATTAAGGGGTCTTTCCCTTCTTAATACCTTATCAGCTGCTTTAACTGCCTGCATAAATCTTTTTCTTTTTTGTGCAATGTTACCCATTGCTTATTGTTTTTAATAACTCCCTTTCCCTTTTCTTTTTTTAATTTTTTCGCTCTGTTTTTAATTTTTTATAGCGACACCCATTGAGTAATAAACAGACAGTGGGGTCTTTTGGATATATATTTGGACTAACAACGTTAATTTTAGCTAAGGTTATGGCGAGCATTAGGTTCTGCAATTCCATTGACATCATTCTGTTTCTGTCCAAAAGTGTTTCGAATAAATGGTCGGAATCAATTTGCCTATCCTTTGCAGCCTTCAAAATTTAGATACCTGTGAGGGTGAGTTGGTTAATCTGATCCTGAACTCTAGTGTTTATCTGCACCTGTCTATTGTTTGAATTGATTAATTGAGCTGTGGAATGAAAATTACTCTTTATTTTTTTTTTTTGAAGAAGGAGACGAAAGAGAAAAAAACATTGAACAACCCATCACCGAACTTATCTAAAGTAGGGTGCCGAGTGGCTTAAACATACATCTCTAGCAAGTTAATATAATAGAAAAAATGCCAAGTGGCACAATAAAATAAAAAGCAAAATGGGAAACACTACCTAAGTTTGTCCTTGTGGACTACCCTCCCCTTAATGAGAATTGTGGCTCCCAGGTCAGCTTCCATGGTTCTTTCTTCACACAAAGGTTTAAGTTGGTCCCGAGCCTGCGATTGGATTTCTACCAAAATTTTCTCACTAACCTCAAAGACCCTGTTTCGCAGGAAGTCATTCTATCTAGCTCTGAATGTGTCCTGTGCCCTTTTAAGCTTATTTTGAATCTCCGTCTGTGATTCGCCTGGGAGTGAACGGGTGACGTTAACTGGCCGTTTATAAGTGACCGAATGGATTGTCTTGTTGTACTCCACTGTAGACAACAAGATTACCTCTACAGTGTAGCAAATGTTTTTGTCGATTTTTGTCGGTGGTCCACAAGGAAAACCTTAGGTAGTGTTTCCCATTTCTGATGATGTCCTGATGACCTGTGACGCTTAACAGAGGGGACGCTGCGATGCCTGGGAACCGATTCTGAACGTTGTTGCGGTTGACGTACCTTGTTCCGTTTATAGTGACCCAATTATTGAATGTGATTAATAGTTGGCCACGCACCCAGGATTGGGTGCCGTTATCTACTCAGACCGACGCCGCTCCACCGTTGATGATGATTATTCCGTCGTCAACCCATGTGACTGCGTCTAGGGTTCTTGGATGCATTTCGCAATAGGCTGCGCCGCCAGCAGAAGCTCCTTGGCGCATGAGATGGCTGTTGATCGTTGACAAAATGTCGTTTTTGCGGTGGCTGTGCAATTCTTCAGCGCGTAGATTTGATCCTGGCATTCGGCAAAAATGTTGTTCTCCATTCGCAGCACATGGCTTTCGTGAGCAACCGAGTAGATTGTAATTTTCCCGCAGGTGTATTTAATTTTTGGGAAAGAGATTATAAAATGTATTATGTTTGTGGGTTGTAAAACCTTAACGGACGAAACGGACATTAGGTCGGCAATGCAAATTTCTGTGGGCTCTTAAAACCAAACAGATTTAAAGTCTGCCTGGTCTAAGATATTTGGACTTTCAACGTCAATTTTAGCTAAGGTTGTGGCCAGCATTAAGTTCTGCAATTCCATTGACAACATTCTGTTTCTGTCCAAAAGTGTTTCGAATAAATGGTCGGAATCAATTTGCCTATCCTTTGCAGCCTTCAAAATTTAGATACCTGTGAGGGTGAATTGGTTAATCTGATCCTGAACTCTAGTGTTTATCTGCACCTATCTATTGCTTGAATTGATTAATTAAGCTGTGGAGTGAAAATTACTCTTTTTATACTCTTTTTATACCCAGAGCCCATTGGAAATGGGTAAAAAGGGTATAATGTATTTGTGCAAGTGTATGTAACAGGCAGAAGGAAGCATCTCCGACCCCATTAAGCATATATGTTCTTGATCAGCATCAATAGCCAAGTCGATCTAGCCATGTCCGTCTGTCTGTCCGTCCGTCCGTCCGTATTTATGAACACAAGGATCTCAGAATCTATAAAAGCCGGTGACTTGAAATTTTAGCTGTGATCCTCCTAGTGTGCGCGCAGATCGAGTTTGTTTCCGATATTCGATAACTTGCCCCGCTTCCAAATAATCGATAAAAATCGATATCGAAATCCTGATTTTTGAGCAATTTTGGTAAATAATAAGAACTAGAGTCGCCAAACTTAACATGTAGCTTCTAGATTAGTATATATATATCAAGTAACTTTCATTTTATAGCTACCACCACCTTCCTGCTACTACCATATGTATACATATGTATAAATCAAGTAAATACACCAATTTATGCTGCTCACCAATATAAGCCACAATTTAAATGCAATTGACTTTTTGATAATACACGAATAGAATATTATAGAATAGTATAAGAAGATGTAGAAAATTTCTTCAAGATCGGTTAAGAAACACAGAAGTTACTAAATAAAGCCCTTTTATTTGCTGGCCTCGAGTTTGGGGCAGCAAGCGCAAATTCCAAGAATTTCTGTATACATGTACACACACACATAATGCCTCATAGCCAAGGCATCCACATCTTGTGTGTAATCCGAATTCTCCCTTGTCAGTGCCAATAAATGTTACGCACCTGCCCTGAAAACAAAACGAAACATGTTCACATTGATCAAATAAAAATAATAATGGATCAAAATATGGTGAGGGTTCTCCACGTCGTATAGAAAATATAAGAGTTTTCTGTCCATTTTCAGGTGTGGCATACACCTGTAGCAATGGTGCAATAGCTTGCGGTTGAGTAATATGAAATTTTGCCCATCCTCCATGTCAAGTGCAGTGTTTATCATCTAGAATAATGTTTTGCATCCAAAACATTTTGAGAGCTTCCCTTTATATATAACTGTCGGCACATCATAGCGTTTATTGTGTTAATAAAAATTGTAAACATAAGTGTCCACAGTTAAAGCTGTTGAAATGTATTCACTAAAAAACGAAAAACTTCTTTAGGAAATTTCTAAAACTATCGAAATATTCATTCCCATTTCCATTCTTAATATACGCTACCCAGTGTGTGATGAGCCTAAACTCATAATACCAAACCCATTTTTCCACTTATTTTTGGGAAGAGATTATCTCATACCTCTAAAATATGAAATATGAGCAAATTTCATTATATTAATTTTTGAGAGACGTTTATTGGATTTCTGACTTATAAGTTTTTTGCAGAAAGAGCAGTTGTTATTCCGTGGCCCTTTTGATATGGTTTAAGATAAAATCCCTTGCCTAACATATTAGCTTCCATTGAGCGCTTATGACGATATGCTCCTCTAGTTGTTCGCCTTTTTTAGCGTTTGTGATTATTTATAGATGCACTAACCGATGCAAAACCACGAATTTGTTCTGTTAAGAGCTGTTAAGATGGGTTTCGCCGGTAAGAAACCACCAACTTCGGCAACACTAATCACTTGAAGAATTACTATTCCCTTTTTTTTTGTTTGTGAACCAATTGATTTGTGTTTAGCTTTGCGAGCTATTTTGATTGCACTCTCAACATTAAGGGGTCTTTCCCTTTTCAATACCTTATCAGCTGCTTTAATTGCCTGCATAAATCTTTTTCTTTTTTGTGCAAAATTTTACCCTTTGCTTATTGCTTTTAATAACTCCCTTTCCCTTATCTTTTTTTAATTTTTTCGATCTGTTTTTAATATTTTATAGCGACACCCATTGAGTAATAAACAGACAGAGGGGTCTTTTGGATCAAAAGCTCTTTTTCAAAATACTTCATGAGCGATACCGAGGTTGCAAACACAACACCCGGCTGTCTACAGCTACTTCTGCCGATGGCTAAAACTCAAAGGCAAGCTCAGAACATTTTCTATGAGAAACAACAACAACCATAATCAAAGCAAACGACTCTACAATAAAACAAGTAAGAGGTTCTAGTCGGGAGCTCCCGACTAGGGGATACACTGAACCCTCTTATTCCAACCTCAAATGCAGCTTGCAACACGCGCTCATTTGCTTAAGCAGTAATAAAAATTAAATAAATTTAAAAAGAAGTTCCCTTGGCAGGGTTCAAACTGGGTTCGCAACTGACTGCATTATTTGCTGACGCCTCTTCCAAAGACAATATTAACACTAAGATGAGTAACGCCATACAACAAAATGCTACTATGCAGCTTGTTTTTTTCTGTTTTATAAAGTCGTCGCAGATATTTTTATAATTTCTTTAAATTATATGATTAATTATTTATTATTATTTTTATTTTATTAAAAAAAAAAGAGTGCCAAAAAATACAAATAGGGTAAATTAAATACGTCGGCAGCTAGTTTGACCGGTGGAGAATAAAATAATTTAAACAAAAAAAAAATTGATAAAATGAATCTTTGGAAACACAAAATTTGCGCTCTTATTTCATTTATTTTATTTCTTAAAATTAAAAATAATTTAATTATTAAGTTAATTTCAAGAAATTATATAAAAATTTGCATCGATTTTAAAAACCTCTGTACACAACATGCATTAATATGTGAATACAAATTTGGGAAAGGTGCATGATATGCGCTAGAAAATTAACAACATGTATACATATTTTGATGTAGTTATGCATGCATAATTCACACATACAAACATAGGTGCTTGCACGCCATTGGCTGAACAAGAACTTCTCCCGATATGGGTGATATTTGCTTAACATAGTTATTGCACAAGTTGCGCCTTGTGAAAAAATTATTTTACTCTTAAATTTTCCTGCAAAGTTTATGGTTAGTATATAGAGTAATGTATCATATAAATTAAGCATGCATTTCATGGATAAAGCAGAAGTACTTTGCGTCGATCGTAAGTTTAAAACTTTTCGCTCAATGTACTTCGAAAACGAAGCGACGCTAAGCCCCATCGACCAGCTTTGCTGAAGGAAGGCTGGCGACTATCTTCGTTGCTCGTAAGCTGAAAACTACGGCATTCGTTCGTCTGAACGAACAGCCGTCGGCAAGCATGTCGTGCGAAAACTCAAACGTCAGATGAAACGCCAGGCATGAAATTTTTTGTCGCATGCAAATGTATGGGCGTTACTCATCTTAGTGTTTATATTGTCTTTACCTCTACTCAATAACCACACCAATAATTGAGTTTTAATGAGAAAAAAACTAATTAAAATATCAGCACAGAAAACAAAACATACGCAATTGCAAAGCTCTTATTAGAATTCAAAGAAGCCGCGCGTGAATGTGTGTGTGTACATGTATAGAGAAATTCTTGGAATTTTCTTGTTGCCGCTGATAGGAGAAAAGTCAAAACACGTTTTCTTTAATCATTTCTGTGTTTCTTAACCGATTCTGATAAAATTTTCTATAGTACATCTTATTGTAAAATACTATAAAATATTCGTGTATTATCAAAAAGTCAATTGCATTTAAATTGTGGCATATATTTGTGGGCAGCATAAATTGGTGTTTTTACTTGTTTATAGCTATGAGGTAGTAGCGGGGAGGTGAGAATAGCTATAAAATGAAAGATACTTGATATATATGTATATACTATTCTATAAGCTACATGTCTAGTTTGGTGACTCTAGCTTTTATTATATACCAAAATTGCTCAAAAGGCATAATTTCGATATCTATTTTTGTCGATTAGTTGGAAACGGGGCAAGTTATCGAATATCGGAATATCGGCGCTAGGAGGACCTACAGTTAAAATTTCAAGTCTCTATCTCTAATAGGTTCTGAGATCCTTGCGTTCATACATACGGACGGACAGACAGACGGACATGGCTAGATCGACTCGGCTATTGATGCTGATCAAGAATATATATACTTTATGGGGTCAGAGATGCTTCCTTCTGCCTGTTACATACATTTGCACAGTACATATACCCTTTTTACCCATTTTTAATGGGTTCAGGGTATAAAAAGAGTATTTTAAAAGTGAATTAAATTCGATTGGAGGATAATACGATTACCGGCTCATATATAAACAATGCCTTATCTCACACCCTTCATGAATTTGCTGTCAAAGTTCCACCAGGTATCAAATGAACGAGATGAATATGAAGAATGACGTATTTCAAACTAAGGTTAGCATTGTTGAATATAAATTCAATATTTTATATATATTTTTTATTGTAATGATAAAGGATCAAGCAAAACTCCAAGTAATAAATGTGGTTAAAAGTGGAAGTTCTCTCCAAATGTTATTCCGTAGCTGGGATTGTTATACGAATCCACCACTCGCAGATGGTGCTCAACGCACTTGGAATGTCAAGCTAACAGCTAATAGAGAACGCCCTCGTTTTGCATTGATCGTATCACTAACCAAAAAACAAATAGATGGGACATGCAGTGAAAACTTGTTGGTCACCAAAAAAAGGTTTGCATCTGGTCCAACGAGCGAGTAGGATATAAATATGACATCTTTTGATCGCTCACACTACAGGAAACTCCTTTGGCTTACTCTCTTCCATATGATTTGAGCGATAGAACGGCATCGCTGTTTTTTATCTCGCTCCCACTACAGGAAACTGCTTTGGCTTACTCTCTTCCATATGATTTGTGCGATAGAACGGCATCGCTGTTTATTTTTATCTCGCTCGCACTTACTCTCAGTACTCTCAATGCTCTTTTTATGTCTAGGTACCGTTTAAATGTTTTTGTGTGTATGTGTCCGCACAAGCAAAAATGCACACAAATTCAATTTTTGTCAAAAGTCGGTGGCATTTCTTCCCCTTTGAGGGGACGAGTAATATGAAATAATGAAAGGGTTTGCCAAGTCGATGCGAAATTCTTTAATTTTAGCTCGTTCTTGCTCGAAAGGGTACCTAATCGTTGGCATGTGTGCATTTGAAAGTTTTTGGACTTGCTATTAACGCATACTTGTATATTTTGTATATGAATAGAAGCATTTATGCGCTTATTTGCCTGTTGGTCCCTGCCTGCCTGTCCGATGCAAATTTGACAATATTTTGGGATTTCTGAATTTCGAGCTCTACACACACACACAGACACAAATGTGGGTGAATGGGCAGATCGTACAAAATACGCAAGCATGCGTGAATAGCAAGTCCAAAAACTTTTAAATGCACACAAGCTAACGCTTAGGTACCCTTTCCAACAATATCCAGCTAAAATGAAAGAATTTATTTATTTATATGTGGTCGACAAAACGAGTGTCTTCCAATTGTTCAACACATTATAAATACAATTAGAAAAATTAAATGCTAAAAGCCTAGATAGAGAACACAAATTTCAAATAGCATCACCGACCGATGGAGGTGTTTTATTTGCCAGTCCGGCCAGCTGTGCCCCTTTTCACAGCTAATTTTGTCAGTGACGCTATTAGAGCCTGCATCTATTAAGAAGGGTGTAAGTAGGAAAAAGTGTTCTTACGTAAAATTAAAAATAATGTTAATTTGCTATATTATTTAAGAATATACCATAAATAGGAGAAGAGAAAGAGGAAGATTGTTGATAAAGTATAGAACTGTATGCTAGATATACAGAGTGTTAAGTAGATAGAATAAAGAGATAGTATTGGGAAAGTAATGGGAAATCACCGACCCGGTGGGGGAAAATGTACAGCCAGTCATAGCTGGAAACGGTCAGCGACTTCCCGAAGGTATCCTGAAAGCAACGATTTTATTAGGGGTAGAGAAAGTTCGGTAGAGAAAACGTGATGCAAACTATTGTAATTTGTACATAGCACGCGAAAAGAATTGTGCATAGCATAGTCTGTTGTGCACGTCGATAGGAACAAGGGGCGGTAATTTCTGGTTGGTCTAGCTGGAACAGAGAATTGAAGACGCCCTAACAGAAAAGGAGAATCTATATCGCCAACAACCAACTTATGTAGAAAGACAACACCTAGAATTGTCCTACGGTTGATTAACGACGGAAGATTAAGAAGAAGCAGCCTGCTGGAATAGGATGGCAACCGACGATTAGGGTCCCAATTTAAACCTTGTAAGGCAAAAAGCAGAAATTGCTTCTGAACAGATTCAATACGATCCTGGCTATTGTTATACTGCGGAGACCAGATGCAAGAGCAGTATTCAAGGATAGGGCGAACAAGAGAGATGTACAGAAGTTTCGTTATAAAAGGATCGTTAAACTCTTTAGACCATCGTTTAATGAATCCAAGTACACCTTTTGCCTCATTAACGATGGTATCTATGTGAAGATTGAAACAGAGTTTAGAATTAATAAGAACGGCTAGATCCTTGACTGTTAGTATACGTTCCAATGGGGTATTGTCGATTGTATAACTGACAAGATAAGGTGTAGTACGATTAAATGTCATAAACATACACTTTGAACAATTTAGATGCAATTGATTGGCTGAGCACCAAAGTTGCATAGCGTTCAAATCGTCTTGAAGACGAGAATGATGTAGGGGATTGGTGTATGATAGAATAAGTTTCACGTCACGGCATACATGAGTACTCGGGCATGGGATATAACAGAGGGAAGATCATTTATAAAAAGAGTAAAGAGTAAAGGTCCAAGATGACTACCTTGAGGAACACCAGAAGTAACGTGAACCTGTTTAGAGGTAGTCAACCTCAGCATTACTCTTTGGGTCCTACCTTTTAAATAAGAACTAATCCAAAGCAAAAGAGACGGAAAAACCCTATTCGGTCAAGTTTAAAAAGTAAAATGTGCACGGAGTCAAACGCCTTACTGAAGTCAGTGTATATGACATCAGTTTGCATTTTCGAAAGGAAAGCATCATTTACCAAGGAAGTAAATTCTAGCAGATTGGTCGTTGTTGACCGATTCTTTACGAATCCATGTTGAACAGGGGAAACAACTGATTTGCAGAAATGCTGCAAATTCGAAGTGATTATTTTTTCAAATAATTTGAGAATAGCGGACAGTTTTGCAATGCCCCTGTAATTTAGTATATCAGACTTTCCACCTTTCTTGTGGAGAGGAATGATAAAAGATTCTTTCCAAAGAGATGGAAAGACAGAAGATTCAAGGGGTAGATTAAAAAGCTTTAGAAATGGATAAACAAGGGAAGAACTACACTCCTTGAGTAGACAACTAGGGATATTGTCAGGCCCAGGAGAGAAAGAAGATTTTAAAGAATTTAAAAAAAACGGAGAGAGGAATGGGAAATAATAGGGGGAGGTATAGAACTAGAGGAAGTAATAGTATAAGGGAAAGAAGTATTATTAGGACAGACTGAAGAGTAAGTTGATTGAAAAAAATTAGCAAATAGGTTAGCAGAATCAGAGTCATTGCTAGCTTTATCCATCCCGAGAGAAAAAGAAGATGGCAAACTTGAAGATTTACGCTTCGAGTTTACAAAATTTTAAAACTGTCTCGTATTTAGGACAAATTGTCTTTTGCAACGAGTTAGATAATTCTCATAGCATTGAGAATTCAGAAGAAAGAAGTTCGACTTGGCTATGGAATATTTAGCCAAGTCAGTACACGAACCAGACTTTTTAAACTTTTTAAAATATTTAGATTTTATATTTTTTAGATTCGTTAATCTGGGACTTAACCAAGGTGGGTTTGAAGAGGTAGTCGAAGGAATTGACTTGGGAATACACATATCTAAGAGGGAGTTTAGGGTGTTATAAAAAAAGTTAATAGCAGTATTCATGTCAACCGAGTCATATAAGAAAGACCAATCGGTTGCATAAATAAGCTGATTCAGCAATGAATAATTTCCTTTGCGAAAGCACCGGCGGGGCTTATTGGCTGATGAGCACGAAATGAGAGGATTACAATTGAACATTGCAACCTCTAAAGTAGGATGATATACATCCTCAGGAAGAGATAAAGGAGGGGACCTAGACACATTAGAAATAAGGTAGTCGTTAACAAATACAAGATCGAGTGTTCTATTCAAATGATTAGAAATTGAATTGATTTGAAACAACGAAAGGTCAAGCATGCAATCTATAAAGTCATGCTGTGCTGAGGGCACTAGATAATTTTCGGCAGTGAAAAGTGACCAAGAGATGTTCGGCAAATTAAAATCACCCCACACAATAAATAGGTCATTATCACACACGTGTGAAGAAACTTCTTTAATATAAGAAATATGTTTCATATAAACTTGAATATCAGAAGAAGGAGGAACATAAGAGCATGAAATATAAATATTCCGTGTAGGAAAAGACACCTTGACTGAGACAATCTCAGCGTCAGTAGGCGTACTAAAACAGAAAAGTTCTGACTGGAGAGTGGCTTTAACGGCAATTAATACCCCACCAACCCGACTCGGCCGATCATTTCTATTGAAAATAAAATTATTCGAAAAAACCTCAAAATCAGATATGGTTGAGTTTAACCATGTTTCTGAAAATGCGATTATATCCGAATCGAAGGAAGTGGTGGCCATGAAAAGATTTTTAAGTTTTGAAATAAGACCTCTGACATTCTGATAATGAATAAAGACTTGGTCAGAAGAAGAAGTTAGTTTTTTGGGGCAGAAATGGTACCCTGTATTGAAGGGACTGGAAGGGTGACACGCTGTTTTGGCTTGAACTCGTGGATAATTAAATGTGGAGGCCAAAATTTGGGATCACAAATGATTGGGAACATATGATGTAAAACATTTATTTTGAAAGATGATATTTCACGAGGAGTTGAGAAATAAAATTTGGTAATTGACACACTAGCAGAAGATTTGCTAGCAATATAGGCTGCCAATGACTCAGAGGTGGTGTCAGACGAAAGTCGAGACACAAAAACTTGCCTACGAGGGGCAACAACAGTTAACGTAGGAGCTGAAGGGACTGGAGGGAGAACAGGATTTGGTGGACCCAAGGAGGCACCATGATTGTTTTTAACAATCTGGGCAAGATTGCGCGCAGGTCTACCTTTGCGGCCAGGAGCTGAGGAGGCTGAGGCAATTTGGCTAACTGGGACAGGTGCAGGTACGTGGTCTAATGGGACTATTTTATTTCGCATCGACTTGGCAAACCCTTTTATTATTTCATATTACTCGTCCCCTCAAAATGCCACCGACTTTTAACAAAAATTGAATTTGTGGGTATTTTTGCTAGGGTCGGACACATACACACACAAACATTTAATCGGTACCTAGACATAAAGAGAGCATTGAGAGCACTGAGAGTAAGTGCGAGCGAGATAAAAATAAACAGCGATGCCGTTCTATCGCACAAATCATATGGAAGAGAGTAAGCCAAAGGAGTTTCCTGTAGTGTGAGCGATCAAAAGATGTCATATGTATATCTTACTCGCTCGTTGGACCAGATGCAAACCTTTTTTTGGTGACCAACAAGTTTTCACTGCATGTCCCATCTATATGGTTTTTGGTTAGTGATCGTAAATATTTCGAAGGGAAAAATGATTGCAAACAAATTATTGAACTTTAAATTTAATTTGAGCTAAGATACATATCCATACAATGATAAAAATATTAATTTGGAGAACGAATTGCTTTTTTGTATGATATGTACGCTTAATTTCAAGAAAGCCAGTATACATGAAAGCACCTCATCGCCCCCTATCGCCTTCAGAATTTGAAGAGAACGCTACCATTATTGTTGTGGACTAATCATACCAGAATGATGCAATTAAAGCCATTGATGTCAGAATTTCGATAGACTTGTTAACTGGAAATACTTCAACGTGTAATGGCTACTAATCCGTGAGCGCTTGGTTGAATATTCATTCATAAAGCATTTCTACATGCTAGAAACAAGCGTCGAGGACTATAACTACTATATGCATGCCCCAGCGCATGCTTAGTAATTCAGCCGTTATAAAAAGTGTGGATCGCATTCTCATCAGTATGATGATTTTACTTAACATTAGGCTACATAAAACAGCTGAATAGTGATGTCTAGTAGATTTTAAAAAATAGATGTACTATATTAAAATTTAATTAAAATAATAAAATTTGACAATTAAATTAATTTTAATATTTGCGTTTTATTTTTAAATTAGTTATGCAATGGACGTATCATTTTAATTATTATGGATTTTCCAAAATCGTTTAGAGGCAGCCTTATTGTAATGATAATGAATCTCAATATGGGATACATTCAACATCTTGTCCTTGGCAACGATGGAACAAAAGGACCCGATACATGTAGCTGTTATAAATTTATTAAGCAAAGACATGTGTGAAATGTTATAAAAAAATATACTAAATTAAGAAACAGAATGCGTAAAATAAGATTTATTTACTAAAAATACTTTTGAAATATATACTTAGCGTAGTTTTATCTCTCCAAGACAATATATCTTCTTATTACAAATATCCTTATCAAGGTACAAAAATAAATTAACCTTGTACCTTGCGTATCCTTGCTGTCCATTAAATTGATGTAAAATATACCGTGTAATTGGGGTATACACTTAGGGAAATAAGAAGTTTGGGAGCAGGAAATTTGGGTCACCTTTTGGCATGACTTCACGATACTCTGAAAAGGAGGTGTGAAACTCCTCCTGAATAAGTGGGATTACTTAACTCAACATGAATTCTATTATTGTATCTCCCATATACCATACTAGCGGGTGTAACCCGGCCTTGCCCGTGGCACGTATGTTAAAAAATCAATGTTCTCAAACAAATTTGAAATGATTTTGAAACTGACCGGACGGTTAACAAATAACTTTCATACAAAAGTTTTTCGCCAATTTACCACTGTTGCGCGTGGAATTTCCCAAATCGCTGAAACATGTATTCATTACATTCTTATGTAGAGCTTTGAAAATAAGTTTGAAGCAAATCGGACACAATTTAAAACTTCGTACAAAAAATCTTTGAGTCGCATTCCACTCGAAAAAGTTTGTATTCTGCAAATAGTGTGAAACACGTCTCAATTGATTTTTCTTATAGATTTTTGGAAACGAATTTGAGCGCGAAACGTCACCCACCAAATCTTTGACCTCCATTTCCACCAAGGAGGAACGGATTTTTTGAAAAGTGTGAAACACCCCGCAAATGAATTTGAACAAAGATCTTTGAAAATAAGTGATGGGCCGCTCGGATGGTAAACAAAAAACTTTCATACAACCGTTTTCCGCCAATTTACCACTGTTGCGGGTGGAATTTTCCAAATCGCTGAAACACGTATTTATTAAGTTGTTATGTAGAGCTTTGAAAATAAGTTTGAAGCAAATCGGACACAACTTAAAACTTCGCCCAAAAAATCTTTAAATCGCATTCCCCCCGAAGAAGTTTGAATTCTGCGAAAAGTGTGAAACACGTATCAAATGATCTCTGGAAATGAATTTGAGAGCGAAACGTCACCCACCAAATCTTTGACCTCCATTTCCACCAAGGAGGAACGGATTTTCCTAAAAGTGTGAAGCACCCCTTAAATGAATTTGAACAAAGATCTTTGAAAATAAATGTGGGGCCGATCGGATGGTAAACAAAAAACTTTCATACAACCGTTTTCCGCCAATTTACCACTGTTGCGGGTGGAATTTTCCAAATCGCTGAAACACGTATTTATTAAGTTGTTATGTAGAGCTTTGAAAATAAGTTTGAAGCAAATCGGACACAACTTAAAACTTCGCCTAAAAAATCTTTAAATCGCATTCCCCTCGAAGAAGTTTGAATTCTGCGAAAAGTGTGAAACACGTATCAAATGATTTTTCTTATAGATCTCTGGAAATGAATTTGAGCGCGAAACGTCAACCACCAAATCTTTGACCTCCATTTCCACCAAGGAGGAACGGATTTTCCTAAAAGTGTGAAGCACCCCTTAAATGAATTTGAACAAAGATCTTTGAAAATAAATGTGGGGCCGATCGGATGGTAAACAAAAAACTTTCATACAACCGTTTTCGGCCAATTTACTACTGTTGCGGGTGGAATTTTCCAAATCGCTGAAATACGTATTTATTAAGTTCTTATGTAGAGCTTTGAAAATAATTTTGAAGCAAATCGGACACAACTTAAAACTTCGCCCAAAAAATCTTTTAATCGCATTCCCCCCGAAGAAGTTTGAATTCTGCGAAAAGTGTGAAACACGTATCAAATGATTTTTCTTATAGATATCTGGAAATGAATTTAAGCGCGAAACGTCGTTCAAAATCTTTGACCTCCATTTCCACCAAGGAGGAACGGATTTTCCTAAAAGTGTGAAGCACCCCTCAAAAGAATTTGAACAAAGATCTTTGAAAATCAGTTTGAGGCCGATCGGATGGTAAACAAAAAAGCTACATACAAACGTTTTTCGCGATTTTTCCACACTTGCGGGTGGAATTTCCCGAAACCCCGTCTTAACGTGCACCTACATCACATAAGTTAGCTACAGTGAAAATTTCAGCTTCCTAGTTCTTACGGCTTGGACTGTGCGTTGATCACCAATCAGTCAGTCAGTCAGGACAAACAGTTATATATATAGAGATATCCATAAATTCTTCTTAAGATGATCGAGAGCGACAACAAGCAGTTCACTAGCTTGCTGACAAATCGGTACTCACTGTGAAGCCCGTGCAGAGCGTTCCTGTAGTGGCTTTTACGCTGTAAGCTTTATAGCTACACGATCCAGGCGAGGGTAGTGGAGGCGTTGGAATGTTTTAGTGCGCTATTGTGTTTTTTATTACTCAAGTTTAGTAGCCGTCTCGCGAAGCTATTGGTTGCATTCACTCTAATAGATGTTAGTAGGCTGCCAAACTTCCTATCTAAAACAACAACCAGTTGTCGAAGATAGCTTGCAGAAAGTATTGCAGGTAAGCTTCTAAGCATTTAAATACGCTATACAATAGAGCTGGAAAAACATCGATAACTGAGACCATCGATGTTTTCGATTGTTTTTAAGCAAAACATCGATAGTATCGATGTTTTCAAAATGAAAATAATTATAAGACATTAGTTATCTTAACAAGAAACAAATTTATTATTTTCTCTAAAAATTAGTAACATTTCCAATACAATTCAATACGATCAGGCTAAAATGAAGTCGTTTAAGTGTTTGCGTCCTGAGATTATTTGACCAGCTTTGCTAAATGTTCTCTTTAAATTGGTGCACGTCACCGGAAGGCAAAAAAAAATTTATGTTAACAATTCCAATCTTTGTGAGTGATAGCATGAGTTTCAATCTACGAAATCAATAATCTATTTGTTAAGAGCAATGTTTCGTGTAAGTCTTCTGTTAAATTTGGATATATATTTATTTAATTTATCATAATATTTCTGCGTATTATAGTTTATTTAACTGCTCTTGCGTTTTATAACCTGAACCCATTGAAAATGTGTAAAAGGGTATAATCACTAACTATACAATGAATAGACATGTCAAACAGCGGAAAAATCGGATACCGATAAATCGTCAACGACTGAGCCCCATGGGTGTCCGCGACCATTTTAGTGTGCCCAGACAAAGTAAGACTGCTGAGAGTGGCAGCCGAACGCCGGCCTCGAAAACCGAACGTTCAGTATGAAACCGCATTTCGCTCAGGGCACAACTTCGCTGCGGCTGATGCCTTTTCATAATATATGTATGTTAGTTTTTAATTCCTTACATCCCAAAAACATACATGCATGTGCAGAGTGTGCCTCGCTCTCACTTATTGATTTGCGCACTTGTGTGCATCTCCTTCTCCCTGCATAGCTTCTCAAAAACCCCGAGATCTACAAACATACATACATATGTTTGTGTTGTGTGGATGTGCGCACAATTAGATCGCGGCGTTTGTCGCGAGCCAGAGATTTTTTCTTCAATTGTGTGCCCTTTGTGCCTGTGGTGGCAAAAGGCACACACATTCAAATGCTCTATCATGTATTTCTTCGTCCAGCCAGGCATAATGAGAAAAATCTGATATATTTATATTTATTAAAAACTTAAATGACCTAAATGATATATTTATATATTATATTCTAATTTTTTTGTTTACTGTGGGGACCAATTTTGCTTAAAATTAAAAAAAAAAAAAAAAGTCGTATTTCTGCAAGGGTAATTTCTCGTCGGCTTGTCGAATAATTTAAGAAAAGACCAAAAATTGAAAATGTTCAATTTTTTCGACTTGCTACTTGTGCACACGCACACTCTTTCGAGTAAGCAGTTAGGTGACATTATTAAAGGGTTTGGCCTGTTCATGTGCAAAACTCCTATTTTCCATGATTTTTGTAAGGGTTTTTTTTTGTTCTATTCAGTTTATTTAAGATTAGTTATTTACATTAGCTTAGGTTATAGTTGGGGTATTTTTTAGGTGGCGTGGATTGCCTGCGGAACGGCCGCGAAGAATTGCTTCACAGGCATGTTCTTGCTACCTAAATATCCGCGGTTCTCCGTCTGCTGCACTCAACTCTTCTGAGTTCTCGCATTACTTCTGCTGCGAATGTGCTGGCAGCGTCCCACTTTTGTGCGGTCTCTATCATGCTCGTGACCAGGTTGTCCACCGTGATAGGTCTGCCCATGATGTCCTCCAGTTCCTGTCTGTTCGCTGCGAAACGTACACACTCGAATATGACGTGATTGGCGTCCTCTATGATTTCTCTGCCGCACCAAGAACACTCGTCTGCGTTGTCGTGGTCGAATCGCTTTAAGTAGCTCCTGAAGCATCCGTGGCCTGATAGGAGCTGCGTTAAATAAAAATTAGTATTGCCATACTTGCGATTTATCCAGCCTTCCAAGTTTGGGAAAAGTCTATGCGTCCAGAGTCCTTTAGATGCGCGATCCCAGCGTGCTTGCCATCGTGCTACGCTCTGCCTCCTTGCCTCAGTGCGAATCGAGATTGCTGTGTTGCTTCCATTGTGGGCTCTATAGCAAACTACAGCTTCTGTTGCCAGTTCATTTAGCGGGACCATCCCTGCGATAACCAGCGCCGCTTCGTCCGATACCGTCCGGAATGCGCAGCTGACCCGTAGAGCGCTTAGGCGATATATAGAGTGTACGCCCCGGCTGTAGCTGGTCCCCGTGTGTTCAGCATAATCCTGGATAGCGCTCGACAGGACTCTGCTGCTTTCTTGTGCACGTACTCCAAGTCTAGCATGACACCCAGGTACTTTAGCGCCCTTGCTGATTCTATTGTCGCACTGCCGACTCTTATGTGCGCTGTTTCCACTCTTTTTCGACTGCTTACTAACACCGCTTCTGTTTTATGAGCAGCCAGCTCGAGTCCAGCTGCTACTAGCCAATGGTGCACGCGGGAAATGCTGTGGTTACACGATTCCTCTACGACTTTCAGTTCCTTGCCGACGACTACCAGGGCCACGTCGTCCGCGAAGCCGATGATACTTGTATCGATCGGGAGTGTCGTATTGCAGCAGTCTTCCAGTAAAGTAGCTGCGTATCGTCTCCTGAAGATAATATGGGACGCGGAACGTTGGCAGTGCATCCAATATTTTGTCCCGCCTGGCTGTGTTAAAGGCGTTTTTAACATCCAGCGTGACGATGAGGCAGTACTTTTTTGTGCCGCTTTTCCATCTCGATCCTTGGATGGCGTTTGTTGCTATGCCGACCACTTTCTCCAGAGCGTCTATGGTAGACTTTCCCTTGGTGAAACCGAATTGGCCTTGGGACAGGCCACCATTGTTGTCGACAGCTGCCTGGAGCCTGTTGCAGATTAGCTTCTCCAGCACTTTGCCTAACGTGTCCAGGCGGCAAATCGGCCTGTATGACGATGGGTCGTCGGGCGGCTTACCAGGCTTCGATAATAAAACTAGCGTTTGGAGTTTCCATATTGTGGGGAAAGTTCTCTCCATTAGGCACATGTTAAAAAGCTGCACGAACTGCGCGGGCTGCAAGGACATGGCTAGTTTCAGCGCTCGGTTGGGGATTCCATCCGGACCCGGTGCCTTACTGGGCTTTAGGCTTCTGGCGATCGTCAGCACCTCTTCGACTGAGACTTCGTCGATGAGAGACGGCATGGCTGCTACGTGGCTCGATGGGATGGCTTGCGTATGTAATACGTCGGGTCTTATTTATTTTTATTTATTTATTTATTTATATGTGGTCGACAAAACGAGTGTCTTCCAATTATTCAACACATTATAAATACAATTAGAAAAATTAAATGCTAAAAGCCTAGATAGAGAACACAAATTTCAAATAGCATCACCGACCGATGGAGGTGTTTTATTTGCCAGTCCGGCCAGCTGTGCCCCTTTTCACAGCTAATTTTGTCAGTGACGCTATTAGAGCCTACATCTAAAAAGAAGGGTGTAAGTAGGAAAAAGTGTTCTTACGTAAAATTAAAAATAATGTCAATTTGCTATATTATTTAAGAATATAGCATAAATAGGAGAAAAGAAAGGAGGAAGATTGTTAATAAAGTATAGAACTGTATGCTAGATATGCAGAGTGTTAATTAGATAGAATAAAGAGATAGTATTGGGAGTAATGGGAAATCACCGACCCGGTGGGGGAAAATTTTCAGCCAGCCCGGCTAGCCATGCCCCTGCTCTTAGCTGGGAATGGTCAGTGACTTCCCGAAGGTATCCTGAAAGCAACGATTTTATTAGGGGTAGAGAAAGTTCGGTAGAGAAAACGTGATGCAAACTATTGTAATTTTTACATAGCACGCGAAAAGAATTGTGCATAGCGTAGTCTGTTGTGCACGTCGATAGGAATAAGGGGCGGTAATTTCTGGTTGGTCTAGCCGGAACAGAGAATTGAAGACGCCCTAACAGAAAAGGAGAATCGATATCGCCAATAACCAACTTATGTAGAAAGACAACACCGAGAATTGTCCTACGGTTGGTTAACGACGGAAGATTAAGAAGAAGCAGCCTGCTGGAATAGGATGGCAACCGAAGATTAGGGTCCCAATTTAAACCTCGTAAGGCAAAAAGCAGAAATTGCTTCTGAACAGATTCAATACGATCCTGGCTATTGTTATACTGCGGAGACCAGATGCAAGAGCAGTATTCAAGGATAGGGCGAACAAGAGAGATGTACAGAAGTTTCGTTATAAAAGGATCGTTAAACTCTTTAGACCATCGTTTAATGAAACCAAGTACACCTTTTGCCTCATTAACGATGGTATCTATGTGAAGATTGAAACAGAGTTTAGAATCAAAAAGAACGCCTAGATCCTTAACTGTTAGTATACGTTGCAATGGGGTATTGTCGATGGTATAACTGACAAGATAAGGTGTAGTACGATTAAATGTCATAAACATACACTTTGAACAATTCAGATGCAATTGATTGGCCGAGCACCAAAGTTGCATAGCGTTCAAATCGTCTTGAAGACGAGAATAATGTAGGGGATTGGTGTATGATAGAATAAGTTTCACGTCGTCCGCATACATGAGTACTCGGGCATGGGATATAACAGAGGGAAGATCATTTATAAAAAGAGTAAAGAGTAAAGGTCCAAGATGACTACCTTGAGGAACACCAGAAGTAACGTGAACCTGTTTAGAGGTAGTCAGCCTCAGCATTACTCTTTGGGTCCTACCTTTTAAATAAGAACTAATCCAAAGCAAAAGAGACGGAGGAAACCCTATTCGGTCAAGTTTAAAAAGTAAAATGTCATGGTGCACGGAGTCAAACGCCTTACTGAAGTCAGTGTATATGACATCAGTTTGCATTTTCGAAAGGAAAGCATCATTTACCAAGGAAGTAAATTCTAGCAGATTGGTCGTTGTTGACCGATTCTTTACGAATCCATGTTGAACAGGGGAAACAACTGATTTGCAGAAATGCTGCAAATTCGAAGTGATTATTTTTTCAAATAATTTAGGAATCGCGGACAGTTTTGCAATGCCCCTGTAATTTAGTATATCAGACTTTCCACCTTTCTTGTGGAGAGGAATGATATAAGATTCTTTCCAAAGAGATGGAAAGACAGAAGATTCAAGGGATAGATTAAAAAGCTTTAGCAATGGATAAACAAGGGAAGAACTACACTCCTTGAGTAGACAACTAGGGATATTGTCAGGCCCAGGAGAGAAAGAAGATTTTAAAGAATTTATAGCTAAAAGGAGAGAGGAATGGGAAATAACAGGGGGAGGTATAGAACTAGAGGAAGTAATAGTATAAGGGTAAGAATTATTATTAGGACAGACTGAAGAGTAAGTTGATTGAAAAAAATTAGCAAATAGGTTAGCAGAATCAGAGTCATTGGGATTGGGAATAGCGTTTCCACAATCAACTTCAGCTCACCTGGGTCAGAAGGCTGCGCTTGTTTGCCGGCGTAGAGTCTTTTAACGACAGTTTTGTACGCCTTGCCTCAAGGATCGTATTCGGCTGAGTCGCATAGCTCCAGGAAATATTCTCGTTTGCTAGATCTTATTGACTTCCTTAGCATTTTTCTGGCACTCTGATACCTTAGTTGCTGTTCGGCAAAGTTGGGTCTACCTCGGGCTCGCTGGTATCTCCTCCTGGCTTGGATGCAGTTCCGCCGTGCTTCGGCAATATTTTCGTTCCACCAGTACATGGTGGCGCCGAAACGTTTTCCGGGTTTGCATGCTCTCGTCACAGGCACGCGATAGCTGGCATGCCATTTGAGAGGCTCTTATCTCTGCGTTGCCGGCGGTGACAAGCGAGTGGAGTGCATTCGAAAAGGCCACGGGGTCGAAAGTATCCAGGCGGTAAGCTTTCCGACTTAGGCTTCTCGTGCTGGCTGCAGTTCCTTCGCCAATCGTGCACATTATTGCGGAGTGGTCGCTTGCGGTGTATGCGAGAAGTGACGAGCTTGCGAAGGTGAGATCGATTATTGATCCGATACCACCTCGAGTGAAAGTATTTTCCGAGCCGAAGTTTAGCAGGGCTATATCCAGGGCTGCGAAGCTTTCCAACAGGGCACGACGTCTTGCGTTAGTTGCTTGGCTGCCCCATTCCACTGTCCAGGCGTTGAAGTCACCAGCAATAATGTCCTTTCGCCCCCTTGCGTCATCTACTAATGCATCTAATGCAGCTGTATATTCGCAGAGCTGCATGCTTGGGGCCAGGTAGCAGCTGTATATCCACAGGCTGCCGTATTGTGCGCGAACAAACCCAGTAAAGGACTTTGTTTTTGTCAGCGATGTCGATGGGTCGCCACATGCCCAGAGCGCAGCTTTTTCATCCTGATCCTCAGTCTATATTCTCGGGCAGTTGGTTTCTCGGTGGTGAGGTTCGCTGATAATGGCAATATCAATGCCCATCTCCCTAACAGTCTGCTCCATGGCTTGAGCAGCTATGCAGTGGTTAAGGTTTATTTGAAATAACCTTAGCATTTCATTTTGCGTACTGCCTCGCGATACGCCGGACATCTAAAGCTTCCTGTAGCGTGGTCCGTTGATTTTTCTCCTTTCCGTATGCAAAGGCTACATTTTGGTGGCTTGGAGCAGCTCTTTGCTTCGTGGCCTGTGTCCCCGCATCTGAAGCATGCGCCTTTTATATCGTCTCCGCTGGTGCAGTTCGCTACAATGTGCCCGAAACCCTGGCATTTAAAGCATCGCTTTGGTTAGTCTATTGCGCGAATACGGCAGACAACCCATCCGATCCTCACCTTGGCCTTCTCGACAAGCGACCTGGCTTTTGGCGCTGGGAGAGTAACTGCTGGCCGCCAAATGCTGGTCGCAGCGATTTGATCGCTTCAATTGGCAAGGAGTCGTCTTGTAAGGCACTTTTAATCGCTTCGAGCACTTCCTCCTTAGTCGCCAGCTCACCCATGTCCTTGATCTCCACCTGGGACGTTTCGGTCAGCGTTCTTACTACCGCCCGGTCACCCAAGGCCTTTCCCACAGCTTCTTGCTGCTCATCTGCGGAGTGCTCCGGCTTCCTATTGAGGCGCAGCAGAAGATCGCCCTTCGCGGTCTTGCGAATGCCTTGCACATCGCCACTTAGGTGCTTGAGGGCCGGGTCGCTCTTCACGAGCCTGAGCATATCGGCATATGTGCAGTCACTCACTCCGTAGACTGTAATGGCGTCGGCTCTGGGACGCTTCTGCGTTCGCTTACGTCCGTTCACTGTTGTCCAGCTCCCTTTGTTGCCACTATCGCCAGCTAAGTTGGAGTGTGCAGGAGCTATCTTTTGTTGCGTGAGCACCGCCTGCGTGCGACGTCGTTTGCGCCTCGTCGCACTTCGTTTCCGGCGCACAGAGCTTGACCGCCACCTTCTGCAGGCTTTCGACTCTCGCGAGTTCTTCTCGCATCAGCCCGTTAATGTGGCGTTGTCCGTTGAACAGCCCCGTTAAGCCGTTTAGGACTCAACCCATCTTCTCGATCGTGCCTCTTAGCGTTCTTGGCAGCGACGACGCAGCCACTCTTTGCTGCACTGGCGTGACCGCCTGGTGTGGCGGTAATCGCTGTAGCGCAGAGCGGCGCGCAAAAGGCCTTCAGCTCATCCTCCATTTTTCTATATGAGCACCTGATCTAACTAACAGGGCTCTACAGGAAGTCCCGTTTTTATGGGCACCGCCGCGGCGGGAGGGTTGGAAATCGGTCTGTTCCGCGACCTTTTGCTCCTTTTTTGCCCTGGAGCCTGTAGTGAGCACCGATATCGGCTTCTTTGCCTGTTCTTTCTCCAAAGCTTACCGGCTTAGCAAGAACAGTGTAAGCCCGAAAGTTTGCTGTACTTTCTGCCAGTTACAGCTTATCGCCTGGTTGATGTCTCCGCTACGCAGTTTGGCAGCTGGCTCTATAGTACAGATGAGCTGGTTGCGAACTACGTTAGCCAACACTACTAACAGCTGTTAGAAAGAATGCATCCAACTGCACAAATATCTTTGCGAGACGGCTAATACACTTGAGGGGTAAAACTCACAAAAGCGCACAAACACGCTAAGTAGACGCCTCCACTCCCCTTGCTTGGATTGTGGAACTGTAGACGCCACCCCAAGAATGGTCTGCACGGGCTTCGCAGTGAGTACCACCACGCACCTTTTAGTGTCTCAGGCCTGTCTACGTTCACTGCACACGTGCATTAACTTCACTTTAATTTGGAAAGTGCAAACGAGCGGCAAGTGCGGTTCACCTGTTTTCGTTGCCTGTTCACAGTTTTGTGTCTTACGCGTCCGCAAGCCCACCGTCGCACAAATTTACGCACCCATTGATAAAAATATCTCTGTCTCACGACAAACCCTTGATCGGCTCATTCGCACACATTTTTGTGTGTGTGTGTGGGGGTGTCTGTGTTTAGAGCTCGAAATTCAGAAATGCCAAAAACTTCAAATTTGGTCAAATTTGCATCGGGCAGGCAGGCAACCAACAAGCACACAACCGCATAAATGCTTCCATCCATATAGAAAAGTGTGTAAGTCTGTGTGCTTGGCAAGCCCAAAAAGTTATTATAAACACATGCCAACGTTCAGGTACCCTTACCCTTACAACAATCATGGAAAATAGGAGTTTTGTACATGAAAAGGCCAAACCCTTTAATAATGTCACCCAACTGCTTACTCGAAAGAGTGTGCGTGTGCCCAAGTAGCAAGTCGAAAAAATTGAACATTTTAAATTTTTGGTCTTTTCCTAAATTATTCGACAAGCCGACGACGAATTACCCTTGAAGAAATACGACTTAGTTTTTAGTTTTAATTTTAAGCAAAATTGGTCCCCACAGTAAACAAAAATATTAAAATATAATATATAAATATATCATTTAGGTCATTTAAGTTTTTAATAAATATAAATATATCAAAATCTTCTCATTATGGCTGACTGGACGAATAAATCCATGATAGAGCATTTGAATGCGTGTGCCTTTTGCCACCACAGGCACAAAGGGCACACAATTGAAGAAAAAATCTCTGGCTCGCGACAAACGCCGCGATCTAATTATGTGCACATCCACACAACACAAACATATGTATGTTTGTAGATCTCGGAGTTTTTGAGAAGCTATGCAGGGAGAAGGAGATGCACACAAGTGCGCAAATCAATAAGTGAGAGCGAGGCATACTCTGCACATGCATGTATGTTTTTGGGATGTAAGGAATCAAAAACTAACATACATATATTATGAAAAGGCATCAGCCGCAGCGACGTTGTGCCCTGAGCGAGGTGCGGCTTCATACTGAACGTTCGGCTTTCGAGGCCGGCGTTCGGCTGCCACTCTCAGCAGTCTTACTTTGTCTGGGCACACTAAAATGGTCGCGGACACCCATGGGGCTCAGTCGTTGACGATTTATCGGTATCCGATTATTCCGCTGTTTGACATGTCTATGCATTTTATAGTTAGTGGTATAATGTATTTGTGCGAATGTATATGACAGGCAGAAGGAAGCATCTCCAACCCCATAAAGTATATATATTCTTGATCACTATCAATCTAGCCCTGTCCGTATGCCTGTTCGTATATTCGTATGTATTTATTAACCACAATTAAAACGCAATTAACTTTTTAAGGATATTTAAATATTCTATTGCACAATAAGATCAACTGTTGAAAAGTTCATCAAGATCGGTTAATTGCAATTGCGATTGTATTGTTTTCTGTGCATATTTTATTTTAAACCGTATTTTTTTTTTACTGAGTGATTAGTATGAAAACGGTGTGCTTGATTAACTTGAAAGCGATGCCATGGAGCATAACGCTAAATGAGTTTGCTATAGATTTCGCACTGAAGCAAGGATGCAGAGCATAGCACGATGGCAATCACGCTGGGATCGCACATCTAAAGGAAGTTGGACGCATAGGCTTATCCCAAACTTGGCAGCCTGGATAAACCGGAAGTCTGGTGAAACTAACTTCTACTTAACGCAACTTCTGCTTGGCCACGGATGCTTCAGGAGCTACTTAGAGCGATTGAGACACGACGACACAGACGAACGTACTTGGTGCGGCCGAGGAATCGTAGAGGACGCTCACCATATCATCTTTGAGTGAGGACGTTTTGCAGCGAACATACAGGAGCTGGAGGACAGCATGAGCTGACCCATCACAGTGGGCAACCTGGTCATGAGCCTGCTGAGACCACACAGAAGTGAGACGCAACCAGCACAATTTCAGCAGCAGTAATGTTGGAACTCAGGAGAGTTGAGCGCAATAGACGAAGAACGAAGAAAGATTAGGTTCCGAAGGCAATCCACGCTACCTAGTCCCTATACATCCCCCAACTGCAACCTAAGCAACACAATTAATTATACCTAGTATACTATTATTCCTGATGAAAAAAACACATGCACACACACACTCTGTTTTCACTGGGGAAATCATCCACACCTCTGCATTTTCGCAAATCGTTTCGCCCATAAGGCTTCTAACTGCTGTGGTTTTCCCTCCCTTTTCAAATTATCTCTCTAATAGCTAGATTCACCTTTTACCGACATAACTATGGCATCCGGTTGCGTCTTTTCCTTGCTCCTTTTCGATTGATTTTCTTGTGAGTGACCTCCTTCCATTTGTCACCATCTCCTTTGGAGCTCGGTGTCTCTTGTACAGTTGATACGGTAGCCTGACTACCGACTGGTACCCGGATTCTTTTTGTTTGGGGCGTTCGTGCTGTGGGCTGCATCCGTTTGACCTCGGCCGTCGTTCTAAACAGAGGCTAGGTTTGTGAGGACTGGTGTGTCCTGATAAACGCCTTTGCCCCGTCGTCATTTACTTGTATGGCTACCAGCTCGTTCAGCGCCCGGATGCTCGGATGGAGTCTCGCATGAGCTGATGGATAGAGCGCCGCTTGCCATCTTCGAGCATTTCAACCAGCTTTGCCCTTGTTCTCTGAGTGCTGAGCTACTCTGTGTTGCCGCCGTTTGGTCCCGCTTAGTGTTCGTTTCTGCAGGGGCGGCTGGGGCCTTCATGGGGTTGAGTGTTCAGAGCTAGATCCGCGTATGTAAGGAATATTACATCTGAGCTTATACTGCGAACTTAATGGCGAAGAGTCAATGAGAAGTTGGAGATTTGCCGTGTTTTAACGAACGGTTGCAACATTAGCCTAACATTAATTTCGGCCAAATTTCACCCCGCTTACTGAGATGCTATAATACTGTCAACCGTCAGCCCAGAATCGTCTAGTCGGATAGGGTTTTCCAGTGTTTACAATCTGAGACGTTGCTGGTCTCAGTCTTAGTCGCCTTCTCGAGTTAGCTAGGAGCGTCCCGGGTGGCCTGGTCACAACCGGAGGTCAAAAGTTGTTTTAATTGCCCAAGAAGGGAATCGATCTGGCCCTTGCCAGGTTAATGGCGGTCAGAATATTTTCACCTACTAGAGGCACCCCCCGAGCAACTACATCCCCGTGTCATTTCAGTCGCCTTACCCGACAAGCAGTGACTAGCTGTGGAAGTATTCTATAGGCCGCTTGCCACACGGTATGCACACAAAAACACACACGGGAGCAAGTCAGAACAGCCTTCGAAGGAAGCTAGCAATCCCTTACAAGGACAGCGCACTACGCGTTATCTCTGTTTTCCGGACGGTGTAGAACGAGACAGCCACAGTACTGGGTGGCATGCCGCCAGTGGATATACTTGCGAATGAAATGGAAAAAATATACATAGCCCGAATAACGATGGGTGACGCCGTCTCAATGGACGTCATACGAAGGTCGGAGAAAGAAGCATCAATGGCAACTTGGCAATCCAATCTGGAGCAATGAGCTAAGACAAGGAGTGGGTGGGGGGGGGGTGTAAGTTTAGTTCGTTAGTGTTGACGGAGTCAGCGAATCGTGCCTTCGAGAAGACAAAAATCAAACAGATGGTCGTCTAAACAGCTGATAGCAGTGTTATATGAGGGGACCATATACCCGGTACCTAGCACGGCAGTAGGACGTGTTGTACGTTGTGGCCGCGCTACTAAGCTTTGTTAACCAACGATAGAGATATAGTTGTAAGCCAACAATCGTAGCCGAGAACCTCACCACGTGCACAATCAGAAAACATTGAATACCACCATGGCCAAAAATTTTTTCTGTTTTTCTTTACTGACATGTAAATTGAGGCACTTTGAGATTTTAAGGTCACGGAACCGGCCAACTGACAGCCCCGCCACGCAGGTGGTGTACTCAAAGAGGGTTCTGGCGATCGACTAGGAGCGGTATAACTTCTACCAGTTAAAGGCTGAGGGAAACCATGAGCCACCGTGGGCCCCCTGTGGGGTCTTATCTACTCCTCGCACACAACTACAAATCCACCAAGCGTCTGTTTTATATTAAAAGGGCTTGTTGGTCTGCGTCTGCGCCGAGTCGGCCGGCAGACAAAAGTCTGCCAGTAGGAATAAAATGCAGAAAAAATGAAAAGAATGGATTGAAGAAACGAAGATAATGCAGGTGGCAGTCAAGTAATCCACCATCCATAAAATCCACCCGTAGCACACGGTCGGGGTACGGATTCTGGAGGCCCCAACAACCATTACTGACCAAACTTCTACGATGTTGGCTCACTTAGCCATCGTAGCGGGCACAGCGGCAAGCAACACAACAGCGGCAACAATAGAAGTGGATCCCTCCCGTAAAAATGCATAGATGGCGAGAACACCGCCCAAAACATCATTGCCTGCACCGCACGCAGTACAGATAGAGGAGTACTGACTGGAGATGCTGCTAACGACACGCCAACCACGAAACGAAGCCGGGATCCATCAAGCCCCCTATCGCAGCAAGCGAGCACCCTGGAAAAAACCAAAAGGGCATGCTGGAAGTGGGAGAGATATTGAATAGGCTTCCCCTGTGGAGGGGAAAAAACCAGCTGAGCGGCACATAAATTAAGGTATGTAATATGATATTGCCCGGATGAAGGAGAACCAGATGACAATCACTGAACATCGCCAGGGTAGCCAGGATAGAGTTCACTATGATCAGCAGAATATGCAACCGTGCGCATCGGCTAAGCTCCCAGCACGAGAAGAGAGAGTACAGTGTAAGCATCTCCGGCAGTGCTCCCAACCAGCAGACAAAGCCTGGCTCAACCGTCGACCGGAGAACGATCCCAACTCCCAAAAAGAAAGCGCCGACAGCGCGCACATCTCAGCGGCGAAATGGATCAACAGAAAAAAGTGTGTCCAGAGAAAACAACAATGTCCTCGGGAGCTACAAATGGCAAAAATTGAGAGGCAAGGAGGGCTAGAAGAACACCACCCAGCCGGCAAAAAAGAGGCCAACCGGATGCCTTTCTGGTCAAGAGTCCAGGGGAGTACGCCAAAGAGCTCAAAGTTGGGCATACCAATTCGGAATAACAGCAGTACAGTAAGAGTGTTAGCGGCATCATGCTTTTTTATCTTCTCCTCTTTGAAGCGAACAGACGTGTTTTTTTGTACTCTCCGTTTTTTCTAAATTTGAATAAAACACTGGCGTATTTAATATTTATATTTAATATATTTATATTATTCTGTTTGCCTTCTCGGTTTATTTTTTATTTTATCGCGAGTGCATGCTTGTGGCCTGTGCATTTTATCATATAGTTCTTTTAATTTTGTGTTCTTGTGCAATTTTGTTTGTGCGCTTGCGCTATTAGCTCTGTCGGTAAGCTCTTGTTGTTGGTTGTTTATTTTTAACTGCACATCGCCTCTCTTAGTGTGCAAGATTTCGTGAGCAAGCAAGCACTCTATAAATAGAATACTCTCTCGCGCTCTATCACCTGTTTTTCAATTAGTGGGGGATGCTTTTGCCAAACGAAATGGTTTGCACTATAGTTGCGACTCGTGTAGGGAGATTGATGGTGAAATGCGGGCTTTTATCTGACGCATAGGAGTGGCTTTAGTGGTCTGATTGTTGGTTTTCGTAAACCAATCGATCAGCTCACAGCCCTGGATACTCAATTTAATAGCCTAAAATGTTGGATGAATCTCCAGGGCCTAAAAAGCCCACTCCTTGTGATTTGCCGTTGCCTAATACCCTTTAGCCTCCGACTGCAATTCAGCAGTCTACTACGACGATTACACAGCAGATCATCTCGTTTGTTACCCCGGTAGCAGCGAGATTTGCTGTGGACACTGGTTCTGTCCCGAAATGTGTGACATCGGCTCGAGAAAAACCAGTCGAATTATCCGTGTCGTCCGCTGTCGTATAAGTTCCGAAAGGGCGACAGCTACAAATAAATTTACAGCTGCCGCTAGAAGGCTCGTTGTCCGGACGGCTGTTTTAGGTACCACTGCTAATAGTGTTCCCAATGTCCTACCTGTGCGCCTAAGCCTCTAGTAGGTGTTCCACCGAATAGACATACTTTTGTTTCTAGGCTTACCCCTATTTTCCTATCAGATGATGTAAAATAATTTAATAAGCTTTAATACAGGCGAAAATGTAAGCCCTAGGTATGGTGGAGAAATTTAAGTTCGAATATGAAAGGGATATTGCATCCTTTAAAATAAGTGTTATTAACATTTGTTGTAAAGAGTTTTGGCCGGAACACTTAATAGTCAAAGAATATAAGGCCAAAAAGAAAAATCGGACTCCGATATTATTACCAACGGTTTCTAGTGGCGCATCAATTTTAGTTGCTGCGTCAAAAAACTTAATTATTCTTTCGAGCTTGCCTACCAGAATGTTAGAGGTCTTACATCAAAACTAGTTAACCTGTATTTAGATTCTCTTCCTTTTAATTTTCAAAATATCGCTTTTACTGCGACCTGGCTGAAGCCGGACATCTCAAACTCTTCCATTTTTACCTCCAAATACACCACTCACAGATGTGATCGAGCTTCCTGTATGGGAGGAGGAGTACTCATAGCTGTCGATTCTGCTCTTCCGTCGGAACGCATTGAACTTCCCATCTCAGAGATTGAGTTGGTGGCTGTGAGAGTTGTATTTGGAAGTTTTTCTATCTTTATTTCATGGTCATATATACACCCTCTATCTAACTTGTTAATTTACCAAACCCATCTTAATGCTATTAAATCTATCTGCTCCCTACTTTCTGATAGGGACCTTTTAATAGTTCTTGGGGACTTTAATCTCCCAGATGTCGATTGGTCAATTTCCATCAGACTCAAACTTTCTGTTGCAGTCCTCGTCAAACGAATTTATTGATGGTCTTCATGAAATGTCCTTACGGTAGGTTAATCGTGTGCGAAATTTAAGAAATAGATCTCTTGATCTAATTTTCGTGTTGGATTCGTTCGACAGTGTTGTGCACAGGATTAATCCGCTTACGCTTCCTGAAGACCCTTCTCATCCAACTTTGGATATGGTCATTAATCTACCAGCCCCTATCAAGGAATCGGAATTAGCTGAACGTGTCCGTTGTTTTCGAAAGGCTGATTTTTATATACTGAATGATCTCATTATGCAAGCCGACTGGTCCCAACTGTACACTGTGCAGAAATTGATGTTGTCATTGAACTATTTTATGATACCTTGTACTCGTTTTTTGATCTCTGCGTTCCTGATAGGCCTCCCTGATTCTCAAGTAAATTTATGATATTAAAAAATGTGAAGTCGAAGTTTTATAAAAAGTTTAAGAAATCGGGAAATCACTCTAATGTATCCCGCTATGCAGTTGCCCGATCAAACTTTTCTACTCAAAATTCCATCTGCTATAAGAATTACCTTCGCCGTTGTCGCCTCCAATTTTCTCATAATCCTAACCAGTTCCTTAACTTTGTCAATTCTAAACGAAAGACATATATTTGCCTTCTTCGGTTAAGTTTGCAGATGAGAGCGCGAATACTGATCCAGGCATAGCCTATCTGTTCGCAAACGTTTTTCAAACTACCTACTCCTCCTCTAGGTCTAATAAAAATCAGCCTTATCCGTATCAGTTGCAGAGGTCAAACTGCACCTTAATCCCATTATTACGGAAAGTTCGCTTCTCAGCGACCTTAAGACTATCAAGCCGGTTTACTCACCAGGCCCTGATGGTGTTCCTGCTTGTGTTCTCAGGTACTGGGCTAAACATGTGTTCAAACTCTTTGAATTGTCAGTAAACACTTCATCTTTTCCGAACATTTGGAAGGAATATACATTATCCCTCTCCTTAAGAAAGGGAGTAAGTCAGATGTCGAAAATTATAGAGGTATTTCCAAATTATCCGCTATACCTAAAGCTTTTGAGAGAATAAAAACATCTCAACTGCTACATTTATGTAGTTCTATCATTTCACCTTCCCAGCATGGGTTCGTGAAGCGCATATCTACGACCACTAACCTTCTTGAGTTTACTTCGCTTGTAATTGATGGGTTTAAGAAAAGGATGCTGACTGACGTCATCTACACTGATTTCAGTAAGGCTTTCGACTCTGTCAACCACTCCTTGCTGCTTCATAAATTATGCCTTCTTGGCTTCCCAGTCAATCTTTTGAACTGGATTTCAGAGTATTTGCGTAACAGAACCCAAAAGGTTCTTTTCAGAAATTCGTTCTCTAAACGAATTCAGGTGACTTCCGGTGTTCCTCAAGGTAGTCATCTTGGCCCGCTACTCTTTAGTCTTTTCATTAATGACCTTCCCTCTATACTGCCTCACTCTCGAGTACTAATGTAAGCTGACGATGTGAAGTTGTGCCTTGCATATAAAGATATGGCATCATGTTATCTCTTACAAGCTGACATTGATGCGTTTCAGGCTTGGTGTCTAGCCAACCTCTTAAACTTAAACTGCTCCAAATGTAAAGTAATAATTTTCTATAGAAGCCCCCCTCAATTTGTTTCTTACATCCTTGATAGCTTACCGCTCGAGCGTGTTAACAGTTCTCCTAATTAAGAGTTCTCCTCATGCTAAGACCGTGGTCAATAAGGCCAGAATTGTTTTGGGTTTCATGAAGCGATGGTCGAAGGAGTTTGACGATCCGTACACGAAAAAAACCCTTTATATATCTTTGGTACGACC
The DNA here is from genome assembly GCA_035045885.1 of Drosophila borealis. Taxonomy (NCBI): domain Eukaryota; kingdom Metazoa; phylum Arthropoda; class Insecta; order Diptera; family Drosophilidae; genus Drosophila; species Drosophila borealis. Next base: position 977,882 of record JAWNOR010000195.1, read on the forward strand.
TATACTTGAGTATGCCTCATGTATCTGGTCACCACAGTCTCTATCCATCAAGACAGAATTGAATCTGTCCAGAAACAATTCTTGTTGTTTGCCCTTCGTGGTTTTAATTGGGATCCTCGTGTGCGGTTACCGTCATACTCCAGCAGACTTCTGATGATTAACCTTCCTTCCTTAACTAATCTTAGAACCATGCTGGATGTAATATTTATCCACAAATTAATTACTGGTGAAATTGACTTCTTTATTGACTAGCCAATTACATTTTTCTATCCCTACTAGACTAACACGTAATTTTACAATCTTATCACTTCAATTTTGTTCAACTAATTATGCCTTGCATAAAGCGTTCGGGGTTCTCTGTGATGACTATAACAAGCATTACAGAGTAATCTGCTCGGAATCTTCTCTTCCTCGTATAAAGTCTTATATTTTAAACTATTTATCTAGTATATAGTATTATTTTTATTTGTAATTGTATTTGTATATATACTCATAGTTTGTATTCGTTCTTTATTTTTTTTACTTTGCAACTCGTGTCATACGTTACGCGACTGCGCCCCTCGGTCGGTTGGGTGGGAGGTGGGATGCAGTACATTGCATCGGGATTCGCGATAAAACAAAAAATGCGCACTGCCGGAGAGCTCCTTTTATGGATGAGCAAATTTGAGCGCAAATCCGTCCAGCCGCCCATCAAGCCATGGAAAATTATGCAGACGTCAGAACGAACTCGGATAAAGTAATCATAGAGATACGCGACATACCCGAAGGGTGAACCAGCAACGACGCGCTTACGACTTTATTCGAAAAATTGAGGAGTATCTGCTTGCTGAAGCCTTACCTAATCTAAGGTTACCATATCGTGGCACTCAGACGGGTACTATGCTTTTACCTGGAGGAAAAGAAGATACGCATTGGCTTGGTGGTATGCCGTACGGCAAGGAGTGGAACCGAGGCGATGTTTCAATTGTCTCGTCGTTGGGCAAACGGCTGCACGATGCAGAAGTATGCATGACACCTCGAAACTGAGCTTCAATTGTAGAGAAACCAACCACTCATCGATGGAGTGCACCTGCATGCCAAAATGCATAATTTGCACAACGCACGAGACCGGCCTGCCCGTGGCTCATCAAGGTGTCTCAGGCAACGAGCAAAAATTAAGTGAAGTGAAATAACCTTAAACCACTGCAGAGGGGCCCAGGACCTACCAAACTATCCGAGAAGAGAATGCGGACTTCGCCATTGTCAGTGAAACATATCGGTCCAAACATGATAGAATTTCAAAGAGTTCTCCCACTTACTGGACAACATCACGGTCGATGCATTAGCCCGTTCGCCTGTAATCATAGCGGGTGATTTCAATGCGTGGGGATTCGTCTGAGGAAACAGTAACATGGGCGTCTCTTGCTTGACGCGTTTGCAGCACTTAACATGTCGCTTCTCAACGTCGGTAACAGGCATACGTTCAACAAAGTGGGCAGAGGATCAGGAATCAACTTGATCTTTGCTAGCCCATGCTTTGCGAGACGCGCGACATTAATGGTATCATACGCATACACGCACAACGACTACCAAGCCATATTAAGCCACTTCGACGACCAGCACAAGTCCCAGTATACTCAGCATGATAACTCGAGCCAAAACGCGCTTAGCCCCATAGCAAAAACGGTGAAGGATGCATGCAATGGACCCGTGTTTACATATAGGAGGCGAACAAACGGACGCAGACCTGTTCACTGTTGAAAACAGGACATAGAGACCGCTAGAAGGGAATGTCATATAGCCAGACGACGCTACCAACAGGAGACACAATTGTCAGGAGATGCAGAAAGCCTACAAAGCGAAGAGGGCCGTACTTAAAATTCCATCAAGCGTAGCAAAGACGCAAAGACGTGAAAGAGCTTATGCACTGACGCCAACGCGCAAAGCTTTGGAGCAGTCCACAAATTGGTTATGTGGTGCATGCCAATGCCCACATGCGAGGACCAGCTAAGAGATATTGTCACCACGCTCTTCCCCTCTCAACAATGCTGAACATAGCCAGCACGTAAATCTGAGTACCTGATTAATCTGATCACGGACTATTTTGCAAAACGCGTGCTCTTGTATGACACCTCTCCACAAGGGTCAGTCCTGACACCTACTCTCTGGAATGTAAAGTACGAAGCAGTTCTCCGTCTGGACTCCCAGAGGGAACATGCATTATTGGCTTCGCAGACAACATAGCGGCTAATGGTCTAACATTTGGCTGCCCACAAGACGAAGGCAGTATTAGTCAGCAGCTGGAAGGTAGTGGAAATAGCCAAAATATGCGTCGACAGTTGTTCCATACATTCTACTCCAGCCATCAGGTATTTGGGAGAAATGGTTGACCATCGGCTTACTTTAAAGCACTATCTAGAGCTCGTCAGACGAAAAGCGGCGAGTGCAGTAGCCAGGATGATGAAAAATGGAAGGATGGTTGATCACCAGTGTGGTCAGGTCGATCATCTTGTATGCCGCATCAGTATGGGCGCCGATACTGAATAAACTCGCTTACGGCCGAAGCAGCACACCGAAGGTGCTTTCTATATCTATCTCCAAAGATGCAGCTAGGGTTCTGTCTGGAATGAACCCGTTAGATCTTCTGGCAAGGGAGACGCGGAAAGAGAGCCCCCAAACCACAAGGAGGGCTGAAATGATGGACGCGTGGCAAGCCAGGTGGAGAGCTACTCCCAATGGCAGCTGGAGACGATTGCTGATCCCGGACCTAAGGCCTTGGGTGAGGAAAAGGCACTGACAACCTGACAGAGACAGACCGGTTTTGCAAACACTGAGCGGGCCATAGAGGATGCAGAACATGTCTTTTTCGTCTGTCCAAGATTCTCTGCTGAACGGGAAGAGCTAAGTCAAATTATTGGGAAATATTGGGGGCACGTGCCCCCGCCCCGTCAAAACCATGGCAAGGCCTCGAGAAACGGCTGCTTTCCGTAACCATTAAATGACAGTGTCCTGATTAGCACCGATCTGACGCTGAAACCCGGCTCTCATAAGGACCAGAGTCATCCCTCGCGTAGACCTCACTGCATGGAAAGGCACCCACGGGATCACGGCCTCAAGGGGGGACCCAATAACAAAAATTAAAAAAAAAAACAAGGGAACATCTCCTCGCGTTTGCGATATCTAGCAGTGTTGCTAAAACTCCACCGCAACCCGACCAATACGCTGCACTCCTGCCAACCAAACGCGACGCTGCAACGCAGCGGGCGCAAGTGTGAAAACGCCGAAGAGAGGCAGAGAAAAAGCGACGGACTCGCTAGCGCAAGTGAAGAAGATTTAAAAGGCAGTATGCGTTAAAATTGAACTAGCAGAACTTCTTTTAAACATCGGGAAGATTCGAGTTGGATGGGAAATTGGCCGCATTCGCATAGTCAAGATATTTGAATAACCAAAAAAGTTTTTCATACAAAAACCTACTTTTTGAACGATTGTTTCTATGTCAGCTACATGATATAGTGGTTATATTCAGCTATCCCCGACATATGTACTGCGTGCAAAAGAGGAACTATGCAAAGTTTTATGACGATAGCTTTAAAACTGAGTGACTTGTTCGCATAGAAAGACAATATCATAGTGGACGGCACCAAGATAGCATCATAACCCGCAATAAAATATCTAGGCATCTAGGCCTAGACACCGCAGCAGATGGCTCATCTTCAACCTGGTCCGATCGGTGCATCTCTACGCGTCAACAATTTGAGAAACAGCAATGACTATTCCTTCCAATAGCCACAAATGAAGGGCGTTGTATAGAGGATGTGCACTCCGGGTCCTCTGTACTATTCGGACCGTCTCAGACGATGCAGCAAGCACGATGTGCGACTTCCCCCAATGGCAGCTGGACTAAAAGTATAGTCCCGGACTTACGGCCGTGGGAAGGCAAAAAGTACGAACAAACTTACTTTTACCTGACTCAGTTAGATACAGGATATGGATGCTTCAAAACCGCACCTCTTTAGGCTTATGCATGATACAGATCCCTTTAGCACATACTGTGTGTGAACCATAGGGGACGCAGAACACGTCTTATCAGTCTGTCCAAGTTTCTCTGCTGAGCGGAAAGGGGCTAAGCATTTAGCCCAAAATGACAACATTAGCCAATTTTTATCGTTCATGTATAAAAAATCAAACTTGTGCACGTCCGACTAAAACAGTTTCCTTGCACATATGCCAGCGCTTACGTGCCCTTACTAACAAATACCATATAAAATGTAACTTGTTCGTTATTTTTTACTACTCGTTCCTTCAATTGGAAGTAAACTGAGAAATATTTAATTTGTGCACATCGTTACTTGCGCAGACATAATCACACACATTTAAATGATCTTAAGACATTAGTGAGAGATTGAGCGCACTGAGAGTAAGCCAAAGCTGTTTTCTGTAGTGGAAGCGAAATAAAAATCAGCGATGCCGTTCTATGACACGGAGCATTTGGCTCTCTAACTCACTAAGCAAACAAAAACGAAGTCGGACCAATAACTGAATAGCCACCTTCTGAAAGTGCATTTAAACTTTTTTGGTTGCTCTTCTCCAAGTTGGTTATTTTCGATGCCAATAAATATTTTAGTCGCTGAACGAAGACATTATTGGTACACTGCATAAGCAGCATAAGGAAACACTTTTGATTAAAAAAACACTTGTTCATAATTTATATAAAGTGGTCCGATGTTGATAAGCTCTGTATTTATATGAGGAGTGACACTAGTGAAAATAATAAACACACCGATATCTTACAAAAAAAGGTTTTCTTACAAAAACATAATTTTCAGACGATCGTTCTTATGGTAGCTCTATGATATTGTGCTCCCACCCAGCCGGTTCGGACACGTACTAACTGCAACAGAAAGACGGCAAAACGATAGCTTCAAAATTGAGAGACAAATTGGCATAGAAACAGACATACGGACATGTCTATATCAACAAGGCTGCTGATGTCGATCAATAAAATGTCTCCTTCTTTTCGTTACACATTTCATGATATATCTTTGCTGATTAAAAATCCCAAGTTTTCTTTCATAGTTGGACTTTAAAATTAGCTCCTTCTAGCATCGCAAAAATTAATCGTAAGTTATTGGAATGTTCTCTGCTTATATTTATTATATTTTTTCCTATTTCGGAGTTTTTCAGCTCGATTCAGGAAAAACCTGTTTTAAGATTAATACTAGTGAAGAATTTATTCTCACCAATCATATTCACGTTTAATTTGTATTATCAATTGCTATGCGAAATTTCTTGCCATTAGGCAAGAACCATTAGGTCCTTTTTTTATTTTTGAACTATCCAAATCAGATAACTATAGGGGAAGTGCAAGTAATAATAATTTTATTTGGCTACAACCCAGGGGCCAGGCTACCCACAAGTGACATCGATGCTGACCTCACAAACGATTCGCCAAGTCGCAACTACTGGTTTGTAGACCTTAAGCAGGCTCCTAACAATAGGGACGCGCTTCGCATTAGCAGGTTGGCCGTCAACAGTTACAGGTACAACAGTTAAGCTCCCGAGAAAGAACAAAAGCATCAGGCAATGTTATCGCTGCTATGAGTTCGACCACACTCAAAACTATTGCCTCAAAAAGCCCATTAGCGGCCAGCCCCGCTGGACGAACTCGTAGCAATGCCAGGCCAAAACGGTGGCAGATCCACGATGCTCAAACTGTGAAGGGAACCATCCTGCTTATTATAAAAGATAGATAAAGGATAGGAAAGTATACCAGCAGCGCTTGAATGCCAGACAACCGGCCATCAATGTTGCCCTCCGGTTCGACACAACCAACAGCAACCTGAACGGCGCTTCAACTCGCAGTTTGTACCCTCCAGAATTGTGCAACAAGGCCTGTCGTATGCTGATCCGTTGCAGCCAGGACGCAACACTTACCAGCAATATGCACAAGCGGCCAACCCCCCGTGTGCACCAGCCAACCCACCGCTACAACAATGCAGCCCCAATACCTCCAGCATGGATCTCAGGGGCAAGACACGTCCATCGGGAGCATCCTCCAAGAAGTCCAGCAGTCGATCATGGCACTTAATGCCGCAGTCGCAACTATCCCGGTCAGCATCAAGGAGCTGAAGGACGCGCAAGGTCCTCCACAGCTCGGTCTTCCCACTCCCGCCAGATGCTCCTCGGATCGTGGAACGCTCGCACCATCATACGAAATGCAAACGAGCGCAAACTGTTTCTGAGAAAACATGAAATAGAAATCAGTTTGTCTGAGAAATCCACCTGCACGCTGGCCTGTACTTCGCCATGGAGGGATATGTTTGCTACCGTTCGGATCACCCAGCAGGTCGAGCCAGAGGAGGTGCTTGTCAAGCAGGACTTGGTGCACTCCAACGACATCAGGTGAGCTCTAGCGCCACGCAAATGGCTGTTTTATGGTGGGGACTTCTCCAAACCTATCCTTGAGCCGAGCTGGATTCGAGTCTCCCCTTGATCAGCTTTATCAAAAATTCATCGTTGGAGGCGACTTTGATACCAAACACAGGCTTTGGGGAAGCTACAGAGCTGACAGCAGAGGCATTGCGCTGCATGAAGCGCTCATCAGCTGCTCAGCCAGGTCTTGGCCACCGGGGGACGAACCCACTTCCCGTACAAAGGGCAAAGTACTTCTTAGCGCATTGACTTCTTTATATACAGGGGTATCCCCAACAGCGTAATATCAGTTTGCGAAGAGTATGAGCTGTCATCCGACCATCTACCACTCCTTGCAACGGTCTCCACGTCTATTCAAAGGTCCCCAAAAAAAAGAAAAGTCACAGACACTATGCTGGAAGAACAAAAGCAGACGAGAACTCCAAATTCTCGGTGGGGAAACTTACAAGTCGATGCAAGCGGCAAGCTGCGCCAAAGTTTCCCGAGGTTTCCCCCCCCAAATATCTCTCGAGGCTGTCAGCCTAATGTCGTCTCGCTCTCACGCATCGGCTATTATGTTATATGCAGCTTCTCGCACCAGTTTACATTCGCACCTGATGCATAAAGCGACAAAAAAAGACATTAAAGAATAAGACAAATAATCACGCCATAGTTCCGTAAAATATCACAAGCTACCCACGCGGTCGCCTCGATCACTTCGTCTTGAGCTGCGTAATCGAGCAAACGTAACGGACGAATCTTGTTGGTATTAACATTGTTCAAGATTACACGTGTTACACTTTTTCGTTTATAAATAAAATTGAAGACCAACATACTTGGTTAAGCAATACTTGCGAACGCGACATAGTGATTGGAAAGGTGATACTTTTGCCATGAGAAACAGTTAGTACTGTTTAACTCAGATTCACTTATTTCCAGGGAGCGTCAGCAGCGGCCACCTACCTCAGCCATCGGCCGGTCTGCGTAAGGTGTTCCCGCGCTCAAAACATTAAACACATTCGGCGACCGGCCGAAAGAGCCCCATACTTAACTACCGCCCCTACATCGGCGTTTATTCGGCAAACTACTAAGCTTCAGTTCACAGGCGCAGCTGGGTCAACCAGAACTTTGCACCGGCTCCTTTTACCGCTTCATGTTTATTTAAAGCTTAGAACGACCAAGAAGTTGTGTCGTGCGTACTTTATCTTACTTGTTAGAGTATAGCCAATCTTGGTGACGTAAAGCGTAGACGTGACACAAGGAAAGAAGAAGTGCAGTCCGCAAAGGAGTGCAAAAGAAGTCTTTATCTGGAAACGAAATATAATTAACCACCATCGAATATAGCCTAGCTCGTTCGATATCTCGCGCGCATGCGTTCTAATTGAAATTACATTTTTGTCGAGCCGCATAGGATTATCAGTTGTTCATGCCAGTTCATTGCTAGTCTAAACACAGCATTAACTGAGCCTCACTCAGTGTGAGAGAGTCACTCAGTGAGACAGACTCACTCACTGAGAGAGACTCACTCACTAATTCGATCCAAGATGCGCTCAGCACTCTCCTTGTGGTCTCCTTTCCACCTCCATAACTCCAACCAAAAAAATGTAAAATCACTTCAAATGTATAGTTCGTTATATGCTGCCAAAAGTTCCTAATAAAGTGCCATTATTATAAAGACTACTTATTTGACGCCTCCCCCACAAACATTGGTCCTTCGAGCCGGATTTATATAAACCGTTCGCCCCTACACCAGTTTTTGGCAAAGATAAGTAAATACAAAATTTCCTTTATATATATATTCGGCAATATCCGCCATATTTTTTTCTTTAAGAAAAGTGATTGGCAATTTTCTGAATATATATATATATTATATATATATACAAATATATATAAATTATCCGATCAAAACTAAAAACAGTCTAGTTAAATTTTGTGGTAGTTACTTCCAACTACAAAAGAAATCCACTTCAACATTTTTTGTATGTACATGCGTACGCACTCGTGCACTTTCCTAACTATAAAAAAAAAATTAATTACGTGTCCGCATTTAATCCGACAAGTTGTTTCACAATATTGTTTCCTAATTAATATTGTTAATTCATGTTCTTGGTCCGACACACAAACATACACCAGGTTCACCAGCACGTATTGTACATACATACATACGTACATACATATATTCAATCCGAATATAATTGCCCATATGCATTTTGAATAGACACTATATTTAACATTATTATTTAATAAACATAAATACAAACTCCAGTTCAATTTCTCAACTTATGATTTATTGCATAGTGCAACCGAATATATTTGTGCAACCACATAGTACACACATCCGATAAATAAATCCACAAAATCATATGTACTATGCGTGTCCACATATAATATTTTTAAGTGCACAATATACAATAGCAGAAATATCACAGCACAAATTACAATTATAACACATTGCAATTACAACCGGCGTATGTGCGCATGTACACACCACACACATATGTAAAAATAAACAGCTGCCGATCCGTACTCCAATTACACGTTTTTATGCAATTGCACACATTCCCATACAATTACTCTTGTTCCGAGACGCACCAATAAAAACACAACAATCATAATTAATAGATTAATAATGCTACTAATTTATTGTAAATAAACAAAAACACTACACATTAACTTCGAAGTTCTACATTAGTCAGCGGTGTGTACTCAGCTACAATAGTGAATATTTTTGTGAGTACCACAAAAAAGTAAAAATAAACCATCCGTTACCAAATTCAAAGAATAAGTAATATAATAATAAAATTATCGGAAACGATCCCCGAAACTTTTAATTACTATTACCTTTGTTTTAATAACTAATTATATTATTTAAATTTATAATATCGAATTAAAATCGATTACTTATTTGTCGCAACCTCTACTACTAGGAGCAAGCACCCCCATTTTTTTACCCAATTGCTTCCACCTAGTATGCCAACTGGCAAAGGGAAGGAAACAAAACTCAAATTAGAAGTTCCGTCCGCAAGAACCTCCAGAGTTTCTCCGTCTCCAATAGCAGCCCTTAAAGTCCAAAGGGGAATATCGTCCCGGACTAAAAGCGAATCATTCGCGTCCACGCCAAGGGGAATTGCCAAGGCATCTCTTAGTTCGAGGCCAAGCCCACTGATAAAAATCAGTCTACCACCGTCCACAGCCAAAAGCGAAGCATCCCTGACTACTGCAGTCGGACGCACTAAGGCAACCATTAGCACAAGATCTAGTCCGATTTCCACGCGAGCTAATACCAAAACGGCCCAAAATATGACAGACGCGGCCTTAATCAAGTTTATTGCGGTCACTGATCGGCTAAGTCAGTTTGAGGCAAAAATAAACACTCCTGGAGGCTCTGACCCGTCTCTCTATACGTGCCAGGTCCGTCGGGACCAAGTGCGAGCCTTGTGGGACAAGCTTGAAAAAAAGTACGAGGTCGGCTCAACAATAATCTCGGAAGCCGGTTCAATGGAAACCATTTCAGTCATGCAGTCCAAGTACGACTATTGTTACATGGTATATGAGAGATGCGCCGCTTAACTTAGCGAACAAATCGATACCGCTAACGCCCAAAATAGACCATCCGCTCAGTCCACCATTCCGACATATGTTCCCACCGGGTGTCGCTTACCTTCTTGCGACACAGAAATCTTCAGCGGAGATTACATACGTTGGCCCACATTTCGAGACCTCTTTACCGCAATTTACATAAATAATCCTAGGTTATCAGAGGTCGAGAAATTATTCCATCTCAATGCGAAAACCAGCGGTGAGGCTCAGGCGATTGTATCGAAGTCACCTTTGACTAACGATGGCTTCCGATCAGCCTGGGCCAATCTGACTGAGCGTTTTGAGAACCGAAAATTGTTAGTCAACAGCCAGCTCAAGATTCTTTTCAACCTGCAGCCAATCTCCCAAGAGTCTGGAACGGCAATTAAGGAACTTCAGATCACCATTCAAGGTTGCTTAACAGCTCTGGAGTTATCCGAAATCAACATAGAAAACTGGGACTGTATCCTCGTGTTCCTATGTTCCTCCAAGTTACCCAAATTAACACTCTCCTTATGGGAACAGTCCACCTCCAGAAAAAACGACATCTCATCTTGGCTTGAGATGAACGCCTTTCTCTTAGAACGCTATCGCATTCTAGAAGCGATAGAAGAGCTTAAGCCAAGCGCAAATACTCCAGCGCACTCCAGAATTGTTCGAACAGAACCTCCTACCACTAGAAGGCTTAACTCATTTGAGAATAAGGTCGCTAACAAGCCGCAAGCCTGCAAATTATGCTCCAGGGAGAATCACCCTATCCGTCTGTGCCCACGATTTCTCCAAATGCCCGTCAGCGAACGGGCAACTTACATCAAACAGCAAAAACTATGTTTGAACTGTTTCGCTAGGGGTCATCAGTTAAGGGATTGCACAAGTGCTCACAATTGTTTTACGTGCAAGGGTCGTCACAATACGCTCTTGCATCGCAGTGAGACTCCACAATTGAGCCCTACGGTAGTCTCCATGAGACAAGCAACAGCTCCCTCCAATCAATCCATCAGTCCACTCCATCCCAACAAACGAATGTTCACAATTATGTTGCAATTAACACCCACAGTGTTCTCCTAAGCCCGGCTGTTATATATGTTCGCCATTTGGGTGTAAATTATACAGCTCGTGCACTGATCGACTCGGGATCAGAGGCAACATTTATTTCCGAGCGACTCTTCCACCTGATAAAGCTGCCGTACAAATCCGTACAGGCACAAGTATCGGGATTAAATCAAGCTGTTGCAGCCCAGTCTCGCAAGCTCTGCCATTTTAATATTGGCTCTCCTTCCAAGCCTCGTATTCGAATCGAGGCATCAGCCTACGTCCTACCACATTTGGCAGGGAATCTACCATCATGTTCGATCCCCCAAAGTTTATTGACAACCCTGCCAAAACTCCAGTTAGCGGACCTTAATTTCCACAAAAGTTCGCAGGTAGATGTGCTGATTGGCGCTGATATCCTACCGTCCATACTAACGGGCGGCTCCCATCCTAATATATGTGGCACGTTGCTGGGCCAGGAAACTATTTTCGGGTGGATTTTAACAGGCCCAGTTTCAAAGACCGCATCCACCGCAATCTCGTCATTCTCGACTCGAATATCTGTCTCTCAAGAAGAGCAATTAGACGTCATTCTCACAAAATTTTGGGAGGTGGAGGACATTCCAGTCAAACTGGTAAAGAGCTCCGACTCTTTTTGTGAGAGTAATTTCATCCGAACAACAACAAGGAACGAGAATGGCAAATATGTAGTCACCCTACCTTTCCAAGAACCTAACCACATAGACTTAGGACATTCAAGACCTATCGCACTAGCTCAGTTTCTAAAGAACGAAAATCGTTTAAAAAGAAACCCTCCTTTGAAAGAGTAGTACGACTCCGTGATTCGGGAGTACTTCGACTTAGGTCATATGACACAAGTCTCTCCAAACAGCAACCCCAATAATTTTTACTTGCCGCATCATGCTGTTTTTAAGCCCGACAGCACCACAACAAAGGTTCGCGTTGTGTTTAACACCACCAGCCCGTCTTCCAATGGCAAAAGTCTAAATGATATCCTACACACGGGACCAGTACTCCAATCCGATCTGACGATTCAGATACTAAAGTGGCGATTCTGCCGCTACGTTTTTTATGCCGATATAACTAAGATGTATCGGCAAATCCAGGTCGATCCAAGACATACGCCCTACCAACGAATACTATTTCGCAATGAGAACGAAGAACTATGCGACTTCGAACTCAATACAGTTACCTTTGGGGTAAACTGTGCCCCATACCTCGCAATCCGGGTCCTCCATCAACTTGCTTGTGATATACGAGAACAATGTCCTATCGCATCCGACATAATTGAAAATTATATGTATGTCGATGATGTTCTAGCAGGGGCACACACGAAGCAACAAGCAATTTCAGCCATTGCAGAACTCCGCATGGCACTCGACAGAGCCGGGTTCCCTCTGAGAAAGTGGACATCCAACACAAAGGAAGTGTTAAAAGGAATACCAAGGGACCACTTGCTGTGTGCGGATTTCTTAGAAATCGAAGAGGCCAGCGTCGCTAAAACGATAGGCATTCGATGGCAAGTCACAACAGACCAGTTTTTCTTTGCTCCGTCCAAAATGGTATCTCAGCCTTCGCTCACTAAACGTGAAGTACTATCACAGATTGCGAAATTGTTCGATCCTGCTGGATGGCTAGCACCTGTGATAGTTCGAGCAAAGATTTTCATGCAAGAGATCTGGCTACAAGAGCTGGGGTGGGATGATTCCCTGCCGGAAGATCTCGTTCAACGTTGGCATGACTTCCTAACCGACTATCCCTCTCTCGAAGAGATTTGTATTCCAAGATGGGTCGATTTTCAGCAAAAGGCAAAGGTGCAGTTTCACGGCTTCTGCGACGCGTCCCAGCGCGCATATGGTGCTGCACTTTATTTGCGCGTCGAGATCAACGGATGCATCTCCACTCACCTTCTCGCAGCAAAAACGAGAGTCGCGCCAGTTAAGACGGTATCACTACCACGCTTAGAGCTGTGTGGCGCCGTTCTTCTTTCCGAGGTCACCACGGCTCTTATTCCTCAGCTCCCCATCCAGAGAAGAGAAAATTTCAATTGGACAGACTCCACTATTGTTCTTGCCTGGTTGGACAAACCTCCATGCAAATGGTCTACCTTTGTGGCTAACCGGGAAATCCAGCGATCCACTTTCCCGCCGAGCTCCGTAATGAAGAACTTACGAGAGTTCTGTTCCGACTTATCGAGTATACTCAACGCAAAGCTTATCCTAAGGAGTATAGCTGTTTGCTCGATAAGAAACCAATTCAAGGATCAAGCAGCATTCGCAATTTAACCCCTTTCATCGATCAAAGGGGTATTCTGCGATCCTGTGGACGGATGAGAGCGTCAACCTCGTTAGGCTATGATGAGCGGCACCCCATAATCATTCCGGCCAATTGTGATTTTTCACGCCTCCTGGTCCGATTGACCCACCTCATTTGTTTTCACGGAGGCAATCAGTTGGTAATGCGCCTCATAAGGGCAAAATACTGGATCCCAAAGCTCAAGGTCCAGGTAAAATCTACCATAAACTCCTGCAAGGTCTGTGTAATACACCGCAGACGACTCCAGACCCAACTTATGGGCGAGCTCCCAAGGGCGAGATCAACCTTTTCCCGACCCTTCACACACACTGGTGTAGATTTTGCCGGACCTTTCGATATTAAAAGCTACATTGGTCGAGCATGCAAAATTACCAAGGGTTATGTCTGTGTCTTCGTTTGTTTCAGCACGGAAACAATTCATTTAGAAGCCACAACAGATCTAACCACGGAGAGATTCCTGGCCGCATTTTCGCGATTTATCGCAAGACGTGGCCTTCCACAACAGAGGTACTCAGATAATGGGAAAACATTTGTGGGAGCGTCATACGTTCTTTCGAGAGATTTCTTGCAAGCGACCAAAGAGCTCATCTTATCCAAGCATAGCCATCAAAACTTGTGTTGGCATTTCAATCCTCCTGGCGCTCCTCACATGGGCGGATTGTGGGAAGCAGGTGTCAAAAGCTTTAAGACCCACTTCTACAAATCCACCACATCCTCAAAATATACATTTGAGGAGTTCGCGACTCTCCTCTCCAAGATTGAAGCCTGCCTTAACTCCAGGCCAATCTCTCCAATGTCGGAAGATCCGACTGATTTATTGGCTCTAAGTCCAGGTCACTTCCTAGTTGGTGGCCCTCTTCTGGCAACTAGTGGGCCAGTAATCAAAGAAGACGCTTTCTATAATTAACCGCTGGCAGCGACTCAAAGCGCTCCACCAGCAATTCTGCTTCCGGTGGAAGAATGAGTACTTAAAAGAGCTCCATAAGGAAAACAAATGGCAGTTCCCTACAAGGGACCTCCAAGTCGGTGATATGGTGATTATCAAGGAAGATAACCTACCAATAAATGAATGGCGCCTTGGCCGAGTCCAGCTGGCTTGCCCAGGCACAGATGATAAGGTCCGCGTAGTGGACGTGCTTACCGCTCGTGGTGTCATCCGAAGGCCAATAGCCAAATTGGTCCTTCTTCCAACTGAGGCAAATAACACCACCGACTAATCCTTAAAAGCAACTAATCCCTCTTTCAAAACAAAACCATCACATAATAACACACTCCTACATCTTATTCTCCAGTTCACTCCTCTGTAGAGAACCAGCATGGCACCGTCAACGAAGGCATCCAATCAACGCCAAGGAACGGACTCTTTTAGATGCCGGGTGTGTAGAGGCATCCATGCGCTACGCAAGTGCCAGCGCTTCTTGAAGCTCACGCCCGAGAAGCGTCTCCGAGTCGTTTTGATCAACAAATATTGCTCCAACTGCCTGGCTCATCAGCATTCAGGGGAATTATGTCGCAGTGGAGCCAAGTGCAAAATTTGCAAAAAGGGCCACTACACCTTACTCCACATGCGTGATCCCCGTAGCGCCCGGGAAAAAGACCCTTGAGACTCGGGCTCTGATCGATCAATGTTGTTCAGTAAGCCGCATTAATGCAACCGTGGCAAGGGCCTAAGGCCTTTCCGTCACACGCATTGGCGCAGAAGGAGCGTGCACAGCCGTGCTACGCACCAAGACAACTCAGATGTCTCGAGAGGTGGTCTTAATGGCTGACCCGCAACTCAGCTGCATAACTCCAGACCGAGCTATCAGAGCGGATATGAAGGACCCGTTTAGCAACGTCGCTTTGGCGGACAACGACTGGTTCCGTCCATCTCCAGTACCTTTGGTACTCGGCGCCGACGTCTACCCAGACATCATCCTACCAGGTATCCTCCCGAGCCAAGGCGGTCTGCCGATGGCTCAAATTACTAAGTTTGGATGGATACTCTCTGGCACATGCACGCAATAGGAATCCTTGCAATCTGCATATTGCCAGGGGGGGGGGGGGGGGAGAATGTTCATGCCAGTTCATTGCTAGTCTGAACACAGCATTGACTGAGCCTCACTCAGTGTGAGAGAGTCACTCAGTGAGACAGACTCACTCACTGAGAGAGACTCACTCACTAATTCGATCCAAGATGCGCTCAGCACTCTCCTTGTGGTCTCCTTTCCACCTCCATAACTCCAACCAAAAAAATGTAAAATCACTTCAAATGTATAGTTCGTTATATGCAGCCAAAAGTTCCTAATAAAGTGCCATTAATATAAAGACTACTTATTTGACGCCTCCCCCACAAACATCAGTTGTTTGATGTTGTCTGTTGGACAGCCGATCTGAGTTTAGATAATTAGATTTCGATTTTTTTTTATTGCCTTAATGTAACTTTAATCTACGAATTTCCTGTGAGTACATAATAGCGTTACCCGTAGCAGCGATTTCCGTTTAAATCATTTTCTTTATGCGCAGCAATAGATAATTTCGAAACACCACATCAATTGCAACTTCGATGGACCCAACGAACCTGCACCGATGGATATAAGCGTGAGTGACAAGTCTAAGTCTAACTTAAAGTGAGTACGGCCTTTTATTGGCGAACGAATTATTTAATCGGGTTTATCGCACTCGGAATGCTTGTGTACCAGTATGGTTATATTTCATAAGTAAACACGGCTCTGTTGCACGTTAGTTTAGTTAGAGAATGCACAAAAGTAAATCATTCTCATTTGGATCACGCGATTGATATTTGAAGTTTGCTTTAATTAAAATGTATAGATATATTTGATAGTAAGGTCCGTCGATGGTACGATTAATGCTGGAATTATATTGTTTATGTTAAATTGAATAAAACATTAGTTATGGGGTAACCACCCAAATTAACCACGAGTTACCAAGGTTGGGAGGGTAAAGAATAGGGAGCGATCAACATCTATAGCACCCACTGGAAGTCTCGCATAACAGCTCACCGTTTTCATTTACTTTAATTCGGTACGTGGGTACTCCTCGAATACACACTATTGGACCATCATTTTATTAGTATACAGTCAGTGCACTTAACCTCTCTGAGCACAAAAGTGCACTTAACCTCTCTGAGCACAAAAGGAGTGATATGTGAAGGGAAGAGGAAAAGACCCACGCCAAATCCGTCGAGGATAGCTTAGAGCCACGCTAGAAGTACACGCCCTCCGAATCTCTTTACCTCTGTGTTAAAACATCAACCGCACGAAGCTAGTGACCTCTTGAGTAGGACACAAGATCGCATATATACCCTTTTGGAATGTTACACCTCCTGCCTGCCCTTGGCAAGAGAAGGATCCTGGATACTCCGGAGATAAAACGCTTAGTCCCGAAGTTCCAGTTTGGGTTTCGGCTCAAACACGGTACCCCTGAGCTACTCCATCGGGTCACAAACTTAATTTTGGACGGCTTTCAAAGGAAGGAGTGGGTGTGGAACGCAGGTCTCCTTTCAAAGCTCTTCAACATCATTGCGGGCTTCCTGACTGAGAGGACATTTCAAGCGGTGCAGCCTATTCTCGCACGATATGCCCACGGCAAGCGAAATGGCCCTTGTTAGTCGGCAGGACCTCCTGGTGGCCACGTTTGCTGGTGACACGGCTATCCTTGCCAAGAACAGATGCGTGTATGAAGCAACGGACATCTTGCGGGAGAATCTTAAGCGCTGCGAAAACTGGGCTTGTAGGTGGAACATCTCAGTGAACCCTGAAAAATGTGCTACGGTCACTCACACCCTGCGCAAAGACTCCTGCCCCAGACTTTTTCTTCTTTATTTGCCGTATATGAAAGTATAAATTATGGTTTCAGTTGTATAAAATAGACTTATTCTGGGAAAAGTTGTTTAAGGTGTTTGTTTGCCTCCAATATTGTAATAAGGTGGTTGCAGACCACTTCTAACTTTATACGACATGGTATTTGGGTTTTCCAACTAAGGAGATGTTCAAAGCTTCCGGCAAGCTTGTTGGTCTTATAACCCTCAACAGAATGCCGATTAAGCCTCTAATCAACGTATCGAATCCGTTATACCACCAACCCTGCAACATAAAGGTAAAACAGCTAGAACAAAACGTCGACTTCCTTTTTGTTCAGGTCCAAAACTCATTAATAAAGATAGGCACATGCTTCGTGTAATAGAACGGCATCGCTGTTTTTCTTTCGCTCCCACTACAGAGAAATGCTTTGGCTCTCAATGCTCTCTCTTTAATTTGTATAGATCATTTTAATGTATGTATGAGTATAAGTCTGCACAAGCAACAATGCGAAAACAGGTATTATAGCACTAACCATACAATGCATAGACTTGTCAAATGTCGTTTTAATCGGATACCGATAAATCGTCAACGACTGAGCCCCATGGGTGCTCGCGCCCATTTTAGTGTGCCCAGACAAAGTAAGACTGCTGAGAGTGGCAGCCGAACGCCGGCCTCGAAAGCCAGTATGAAGCCGCATCTCGCTCAGCGCACAACGTCGCTGCGGCTGATGCTATTTCCTAATATATGTATGTTAGTTTCAGCCCAAATACATATGTGTGTATGCGTGTGCAGAGTGTGCCTCGCTCTCACTTATTGTGTTGCGCACTTGTGTGCATCTCTTTCTCCCTGCATAGCTTCTCAAAAACCCCGAGATCTACAAACATACATACATATGTTGTGTTGTGTGGATGTGCACACAAGTAGATCGCGGCGTTTGTCGCGAGCTAGAGATTTTTTCTTCAATTATGTGCCCTTTGTGCCTGTGGTGGCAAAAGGCACACACATTCAAATGCTCTATCATGTATTTCTTCGTCCAGTCAGCCATAATGAGAATCTGATATATTTATATTTATTAAAAACTTAAATGACCTTAATGATATATTTATATATTATATTTTAATATTTTTGTTTACTGTGGGGACCAATTTTGCTTAAATTAAAAAAAAAAAAAAAAAAAAACAAGTCGTATTTCTGCAAGGGTAATTCCTCGTCGGCTTGTCGAATAATTTAAGAAAAGACCAAAAATTGAAAATGTTCAATTTTGTTGACTTCCTACTTGTGCACACGCACACCCTTTCGAGTAAGCAGTTAGGTGACATTATTAAAGGGTTTGGCCTGTTCATGTGCAAAACTCCTATTTTCCATGCATGTTGTAAGGGTAAGGGTACCTGAACGTTGGCATATGTAAGTGCATGATAACTCTTTGGGCCTGCCAAGCGCACATACTTTTCTATATGGATGGAAGCATTTATGCGTTTGTGTGCGTGTTGGTTGCCTGCCTGCCCGATGCAAATTTGACCGAATTTGAAGTTTTTGGCATTTCTGAATTTGGAGCTCTACACACAGACACACACACACGCAAAAATGTGTGCGAATGAGCCGATCAAGGGTTTGTCGTGAGACAGAGATATTTTAATCAATGGGTGCGTAAATTTGGGCGACGGGCACGGTCTTTGTTTTTTTATGGATGTAGACGCATGCTAGACATTCTGATCGTTTATTGCCTGCCATAATTCCCTTTAACCCAAAATGTTTCCAATATCGAAAAATACATTAAAATATCACTTGCATTTTTTCCCTATCAAAGTGCAAACGAACGACAAGTGCGGTTCACCTGGCATGGCGAAAAAAACAAAGACCGTGCCCGTCGCCCAAATTTACGCACCCATTGATAAAAATATCTCTGTCTCACGACAAACCCTTGATCGGCTCATTCGCACACATTTTTGCGTGTGTGTGTGTCTGTGTGTAGAACTCGAAATTCAGAAATGCCAAAAACTTCAATGATGTTGTCTGTTGGACAGCCGATCTGAGTTTAGATAATTAGATTTCGATTTTTTTTATTGCCTTAATGTAACTTTAATCTACGAATTTTCTGTGAGTACATAATAGCGTTACCCGTAGCAGCGATTTCCGTTTAAATAGTTTTCTTTATGCGCAGCAATAGATAATTTCGAAACACCACATCAATTGCAACTTCGATGGACCCAACGAACCTGCACCGATGGATATAAGCGTGAGTGACAAGTCTAAGTCTAACTTAAAGTGAGTACGGCCTTTTATTGGCGAACGAATTATTTAATCGGGTTTATCGCACTCGGAATGCTTGTGTACCAGTATGGTTATATTTCATAAGTAAACACGGCTCTGTTGCACGTTAGTTTAGTTAGAGAATGCACAAAAGTAAATCATTCTCATTTGGATCACGCGATTGATATTTGAAGTTTGCTTTAATTAAAATGTATAGATATATTTGATAGTAAGGTCCGTCGATGGTACGATTAATGCTGGAATTATATTGTTTATGTTAAATTGAATAAAACATTAGTTATGGGGTAACCACCCAAATTAACCACGAGTTACCAAGGTTAGGAGGGTAAAGAATAGGGAGCGATCAACATCTATAGCACCCACTGGAAGTCTCGCATAACAGCTCACCGTTTTCATTTACTTTAATTCGGTACGTGGGTACTCCTCGAATACACACTATTGGACCATCATTTTATTAGTATACAGTCAGTGCACTTAACCTCTCTGAGCACAAAAGGAGTGATATGTGAAGGGAAGAGGAAAAGACCCACGCCAAATCCGTCGAGGATAGCTTAGAGCCACGCTAGAAGTGCACGCCCTCCGAATCTCTTTACCTCTGTGTTAAAACATCAACCGCACGAAGCTAGTGACCTCTTGAGTAGGACACAAGATCGCATATATACCCTTTTGGAATGTTACACCTCCTGCCTGCCCTTGGCAAGAGAAGGATCCTGGATACTCCGGAGATAAAACGCTTAGTCCCGAAGTTCCAGTTTGGGTTTCGGCTCAAACACGGTACCCCTGAGCTACTCCATCGGGTCACAAACTTAATTTTGGACGGCTTTCAAAGGAAGGAGTGGGTGTGGAACGCAGGTCTCCTTTCAAAGCTCTTCAACATCATTGCGGGCTTCCTGACTGAGAGGACATTTCAAGCGGTGCAGCCTATTCTCGCACGATATGCCCACGGCAAGCGAAATGGCCCTTGTTAGTCGGCAGGACCTCCTGGTGGCCACGTTTGCTGGTGACACGGCTATCCTTGCCAAGAACAGATGCGTGTATGAAGCAACGGACATCTTGCGGGAGAATCTTAAGCGCTGCGAAAACTGGGCTTGTAGGTGGAACATCTCAGTGAACCCTGAAAAATGTGCTACGGTCACTCACACCCTGCGCAAAGACTCCTGCCCCAGACTTTTTCTTCTTTATTTGCCGTATATGAAAGTATAAATTATGGTTTCAGTTGTATAAAATAGACTTATTCTGGGAAAAGTTGTTTAAGGTGTTTGTTTGCCTCCAATATTGTAATAAGGTGGTTGCAGACCACTTCTAACTTTATACGACATGGTATTTGGGTTTTCCAACTAAGGAGATGTTCAAAGCTTCCGGCAAGATTGTTGGTCTTATAACCCTCAACAGAATGCCGATTAAGCCTCTAATCAACGTATCGAATCCGTTATACCACCAACCCTGCAACATAAAGGTAAAACAGCTAGAACAAAACGTCGACTTCCTTTTTGTTCAGGTCCAAAACTCATTAATAAAGATAGGCACATGCTTCGTGTAATAGAACGGCATCGCTGTTTTTCTTTCGCTCCCACTACAGAGAAATGCTTTGGCTCTCAATGCTCTCTCTTTAATTTGTATAGATCATTTTAATGTATGTATGAGTATAAGTCTGCACAAGCAACAATGCGAAAACAGGTATTATAGCACTAACCATACAATGCATAGACTTGTCAAATGTCGTTTTAATCGGATACCGATAAATCGTCAACGACTGAGCCCCATGGGTGCTCGCGCCCATTTTAGTGTGCCCAGACAAAGTAAGACTGCTGAGAGTGGCAGCCGAACGCCGGCCTCGAAAGCCAGTATGAAGCCGCATCTCGCTCAGCGCACAACGTCGCTGCGGCTGATGCTATTTCCTAATATATGTATGTTAGTTTCAGCCCAAATACATATGTGTGTATGCGTGTGCAGAGTGTGCCTCGCTCTCACTTATTGTGTTGCGCACTTGTGTGCATCTCCTTCTCCCTGCATAGCTTCTCAAAAACCCCGAGATCTACAAACATACATACATATGTTGTGTTGTGTGGATGTGCACACAAGTAGATCGCGGCGTTTGTCGCGAGCTAGAGATTTTTTCTTCAATTATGTGCCCTTTGTGCCTGTGGTGGCAAAAGGCACACACATTCAAATGCTCTATCATGTATTTCTTCGTCCAGTCAGCCATAATGAGAATCTGATATATTTATATTTATTAAAAACTTAAATGACCTTAATGATATATTTATATATTATATTTTAATATTTTTGTTTACTGTGGGGACCAATTTTGCTTAAATTAAAAAAAAAAAAAAAAAACAAGTCGTATTTCTGCAAGGGTAATTCCTCGTCGGCTTGTCGAATAATTTAAGAAAAGACCAAAAATTGAAAATGTTCAATTTTGTTGACTTCCTACTTGTGCACACGCACACCCTTTCGAGTAAGCAGTTAGGTGACATTATTAAAGGGTTTGGCCTGTTCATGTGCAAAACTCCTATTTTCCATGCATGTTGTAAGGGTAAGGGTACCTGAACGTTGGCATATGTAAGTGCATGATAACTCTTTGGGTCTGCCAAGCACACACACTTTTCTATATGGATGGAAGCATTTATGCGTTTGTGTGCGTGTTGGTTGCCTGCCTGCCTGCCTGCCTGCCCGATGCAAATTTGACCAAATTTGAAGTTTTTGGCATTTCTGAATTTCGAGCTCTACACACAGACACACACACACGCAAAAATGTGTGCGAATGAGCCGATCAAGGGTTTGTCGTGAGACAGAGATATTTTAATCAATGGGTGCGTAAATTTGGGCGACGGGCACGGTCTTTGTTTTTTATTTATGCAGACGCATGCTAGACATTCTGATCGTTTATTGCCTGCCATAATTCCCTTTAACCCAAAATGTTTCCAATGTCGAAAAATACATTAAAATATCACTTGCATTTTTTCCCTATTAATGTGCAAACGAACGACAAGTGCGGTTCACCTGTTTTCGTTGCCTGTTCACACATTTGTGCCTTACGCGGCCGCAAGCCCATCGCAGGCATGGCGAAAAAAACAAAGACCGTGCCCGTCGCCCAAATTTACGCACCCATTGATAAAAATATCTCTGTCTCACGACAAACCCTTGATCGGCTCATTCGCACACATTTTTGCGTGTGTGTGTGTCTGTGTGTAGAACTCGAAATTCAGAAATGCCAAAAACTTCAATGATGTTGTCTGTTGGACAGCCGATCTGAGTTCAGATAATTAGATTTCGATTTTTTTTATTGCCTTAATGTAACTTTAATCTACGAATTTCCTGTGAGTACATAATAGCGTTACCCGTAGCAGCGATTTCCGTTTAAATAATTTTCTTTATGCGCAGCAATAGATAATTTCGAAACACCACATCAATTGCAACTTCGATGGACCCAACGAACCTGCACCGATGGATATAAGCGTGAGTGACAAGTCTAAGTCTAACTTAAAGTGAGTACGGCCTTTTATTGGCGAACGAATTATTTAATCGGGTTTATCGCACTCGGAATGCTTGTGTACCAGTATGGTTATATTTCATAAGTAAACACGGCTCTGTTGCACGTTAGTTTAGTTAGAGAATGCACAAAAGTAAATCATTCTCATTTGGATCACGCGATTGATATTTGAAGTTTGCTTTAATTAAAATGTATAGATATATTTGATAGTAAGGTCCGTCGATGGTACGATTAATGCTGGAATTATATTGTTTATGTTAAATTGAATAAAACATTAGTTATGGGGTAACCACCCAAATTAACCACGAGTTACCAAGGTTGGGAGGGTAAAGAATAGGGAGCGATCAACATCTATAGCACCCACTGGAAGTCTCGCATAACAGCTCACCGTTTTCATTTACTTTAATTCGGTACGTGGGTACTCCTCGAATACACACTATTGGACCATCATTTTATTAGTATACAGTCAGTGCACTTAACCTCTCTGAGCACAAAAGGAGTGATATGTGAAGGGAAGAGGAAAAGACCCACGCCAAATCCGTCGAGGATAGCTTAGAGCCACGCTAGAAGTGCACGCCCTCCGAATCTCTTTACCTCTGTGTTAAAACATCAACCGCACGAAGCTAGTGACCTCTTGAGTAGGACACAAGATCGCATATATACCCTTTCGGAATGTTACACCTCCTGCCTGCCCTTGGCAAGAGAAGGATCCTGGATACTCCGGAGATAAAACGCTTAGTCCCGAAGTTCCAGTTTGGGTTTCGGCTCAAACACAGTACCCCTGAGCTACTCCATCGGGTCACAAACTTAATTTTGGACGGCTTTCAAAGGAAGGAGTGGGTGTGGAACGCAGGTCTCCTTTCAAAGCTCTTCAACATCATTGCGGGCTTCCTGACTGAGAGGACATTTCAAGCGGTGCAGCCTATTCTCGCACGATATGCCCACGGCAAGCGAAATGGCCCTTGTTAGTCGGCAGGACCTCCTGGTGGCCACGTTTGCTGGTGACACGGCTATCCTTGCCAAGAACAGATGCGTGTATGAAGCAACGGACATCTTGCGGGAGAATCTTAAGCGCTGCGAAAACTGGGCTTGTAGGTGGAACATCTCAGTGAACCCTGAAAAATGTGCTACGGTCACTCACACCCTGCGCAAAGACTCCTGCCCCAGACTTTTTCTTCTTTATTTGCCGTATATGAAAGTATAAATTATGGTTTCAGTTGTATAAAATAGACTTATTCTGGGAAAAGTTGT
Organism: Drosophila borealis; assembly: GCA_035045885.1. Lineage (NCBI taxonomy): Eukaryota > Metazoa > Arthropoda > Insecta > Diptera > Drosophilidae > Drosophila > Drosophila borealis. The sequence goes on from JAWNOR010000195.1 coordinate 1,002,038, forward strand.
TTAAGGTGTTTGTTTGCCTCCAATATTGTAATAAGGTGGTTGCAGACCACTTCTAACTTCTTGCTTCCGGCAAGCTTGTTGGTCTTATAACCCTCAACAGAATGCCGATTAAGCCTCTAATCAACGTATCGAATCCGTTATACCACCAACCCTGCAACATAAAGGTAAAACAGCTAGAACAAAACGTCGACTTCCTTTTTGTTCAGGTCCAAAACTCATTAATAAAGATAGGCACATGCTTCGTGTAATAGAACGGCATCGCTGTTTTTCTTTCGCTCCCACTACAGAGAAATGCTTTGGCTCTCAATGCTCTCTCTTTAATTTGTATAGATCATTTTAATGTATGTATGAGTATAAGTCTGCACAAGCAACAATGCGAAAACAGGTATTATAGCACTAACCATACAATGCATAGACTTGTCAAATGTCGTTTTAATCGGATACCGATAAATCGTCAACGACTGAGCCCCATGGGTGCTCGCGCCCATTTTAGTGTGCCCAGACAAAGTAAGACTGCTGAGAGTGGCAGCCGAACGCCGGCCTCGAAAGCCAGTATGAAGCCGCATCTCGCTCAGCGCACAACGTCGCTGCGGCTGATGCTATTTCCTAATATATGTATGTTAGTTTCAGCCCAAATACATATGTGTGTATGCGTGTGCAGAGTGTGCCTCGCTCTCACTTATTGTGTTGCGCACTTGTGTGCATCTCTTTCTCCCTGCATAGCTTCTCAAAAACCCCGAGATCTACAAACATACATACATATGTTGTGTTGTGTGGATGTGCACACAAGTAGATCGCGGCGTTTGTCGCGAGCTAGAGATTTTTTCTTCAATTATGTGCCCTTTGTGCCTGTGGTGGCAAAAGGCACACACATTCAAATGCTCTATCATGTATTTCTTCGTCCAGTCAGCCATAATGAGAACGTCGCTGCGGCTGATGCTATTTCCTAATATATGTATGTTAGTTTCAGCCCAAATACATACATATGTGTGTATGCGTGTGCAGAGTGTGCCTCGCTCTCACTTATTGTGTTGCGCACTTGTGTGCATCTCTTTCTCCCTGCATAGCTTCTCAAAAACCCCGAGATCTACAAACATACATACATATGTTGTGTTGTGTGGATGTGCACACAAGTAGATCGCGGCGTTTGTCGCGAGCTAGAGATTTTTTCTTCAATTATGTGCCCTTTGTGCCTGTGGTGGCAAAAGGCACACACATTCAAATGCTCTATCATGTATTTCTTCGTCCAGTCAGCCATAATGAGAATCTGATATATTTATATTTATTAAAAACTTAAATGACCTTTATGATATATTTATATATTATATTTTAATATTTTTGTTTACTGTGGGGACCAATTTTGCTTAAATTAAAAAAAAAAAAAAACAAGTCGTATTTCTGCAAGGGTAATTCCTCGTCGGCTTGTCGAATAATTTAAGAAAAGACCAAAAATTGAAAATGTTCAATTTTGTTGACTTCCTACTTGTGCACACGCACACCCTTTCGAGTAAGCAGTTAGGTGACATTATTAAAGGGTTTGGCCTGTTCATGTGCAAAACTCCTATTTTCCATGCATGTTGTAAGGGTAAGGGTACCTGAACGTTGGCATATGTAAGTGCATGATAACTCTTTGGGCCTGCCAAGCACACACACTTTTCTATATGGATGGAAGCATTTATGCGTTTGTGTGCGTGTTGGTTGCCTGCCTGCCTGCCCGATGCAAATTTGACCAAATTTGAAGTTTTTGGCATTTCTGAATTTGGAGCTCTATACACAGACACACACACACACGCAAAAATGTGTGCGAATGAGCCGATCAAGGGTTTGTCGTGAGACAGAGATATTTTAATCAATGGGTGCGTAAATTTGGGCGACGGGCACGGTCTTTGTTTTGCTAGACATTCTGATCGTTTATTGCCTGCCATAATTCCCTTCAACCCAAAATGTTTCCAATGTCGAAAAATACATTAAAATATCACTTGCATTTTTTCCCTATCAAAGTGCAAACGAACGACAAGTGCGGTTCACCTGTTTTCGTTGCCTGTTCACACATTTGTGCCTTACGCGGCCGCAAGCCCATCGCAGGCATGGCGAAAAAAACAAAGACCGTGCCCGTCGCCCAAATTTACGCACCCATTGATAAAAATATCTCTGTCTCACGACAAACCCTTGATCGGCTCATTCGCACACATTTTGCGTGTGTGTGTGTCTGTGTGTAGAGCTCGAAATTCAGAAATGCCAAAAACTTCAATGATGTTGTCTGTTGGACAGCCGATCTGAGTTTAGATAATTAGATTTCGATTTTTTTTTTATTGCCTTAATGTAACTTAAATCTACGAATTTCCTGTGAGTACATAATAGCGTTACCCGTAGCAGCGATTTCCGTTTAAATAATTTTCTTTATGCGCAGCAATAGATAATTTCGAAACACCACATCAATTGCAACTTCGATGGACCCAACGAACCTGCACCGATGGATATAAGCGTGAGTGACAAGTCTAAGTCTAACTTAAAGTGAGTACGGCCTTTTATTGGCGAACGAATTATTTAATCGGGTTTATCGCACTCGGAATGCTTGTGTACCAGTATGGTTATATTTCATAAGTAAACACGGCTCTGTTGCACGTTAGTTTAGTTAGAGAATGCACAAAAGTAAATCATTCTCATTTGGATCACGCGATTGATATTTGAAGTTTGCTTTAATTAAAATGTATAGATATATTTGATAGTAAGGTCCGTCGATGGTACGATTAATGCTGGAATTATATTGTTTATGTTAAATTGAATAAAACATTAGTTATGGGGTAACCACCCAAATTAACCACGAGTTACCAAGGTTGGGAGGGTAAAGAATAGGGAGCGATCAACATCTATAGCACCCACTGGAAGTCTCGCATAACAGCTCACCGTTTTCATTTACTTTAATTCGGTACGTGGGTACTCCTCGAATACACACTATTGGACCATCATTTTATTAGTATACAGTCAGTGCACTTAACCTCTCTGAGCACAAAAGGAGTGATATGTGAAGGGAAGAGGAAAAGACCCACGCCAAATCCGTCGAGGATAGCTTAGAGCCACGCTAGAAGTGCACGCCCTCCGAATCTCTTTACCTCTGTGTTAAAACATCAACCGCACGAAGCTAGTGACCTCTTGAGTAGGACACAAGATCGCATATATACCCTTTTGGAATGTTACACCTCCTGCCTGCCCTTGGCAAGAGAAGGATCCTGGATACTCCGGAGATAAAACGCTTAGTCCCGAAGTTCCAGTTTGGGTTTCGGCTCAAACACGGTACCCCTGAGCTACTCCATCGGGTCACAAACTTAATTTTGGACGGCTTTCAAAGGAAGGAGTGGGTGTGGAACGCAGGTCTCCTTTCAAAGCTCTTCAACATCATTGCGGGCTTCCTGACTGAGAGGACATTTCAAGCGGTGCAGCCTATTCTCGCACGATATGCCCACGGCAAGCGGAATGGCCCTTGTTAGTCGGCAGGACCTCCTGGTGGCCACGTTTGCTGGTGACACGGCTATCCTTGCCAAGAACAGATGCGTGTATGAAGCAACGGACATCTTGCGGGAGAATCTTAAGCGCTGCGAAAACTGGGCTTGTAGGTGGAACATCTCAGTGAACCCTGAAAAATGTGCTACGGTCACTCACACCCTGCGCAAAGACTCCTGCCCCAGACTTTTTCTTCTTTATTTGCCGTATATGAAAGTATAAATTATGGTTTCAGTTGTATAAAATAGACTTATTCTGGGAAAAGTTGTTTAAGGTGTTTGTTTGCCTCCAATATTGTAATAAGGTGGTTGCAGACCACTTCTAACTTCTTGCTTCCGGCAAGCTTGTTGGTCTTATAACCCTCAACAGAATGCCGATTAAGCCTCTAATCAACGTATCGAATCCGTTATACCACCAACCCTGCAACATAAAGGTAAAACAGCTAGAACAAAACGTCGACTTCCTTTTTGTTCAGGTCCAAAACTCATTAATAAAGATAGGCACATGCTTCGTGTAATAGAACGGCATCGCTGTTTTTCTTTCGCTCCCACTACAGAGAAATGCTTTGGCTCTCAATGCTCTCTCTTTAATTTGTATAGATCATTTTAATGTATGTATGAGTATAAGTCTGCACAAGCAACAATGCGAAAACAGGTATTATAGCACTAACCATACAATGCATAGACTTGTCAAATGTCGTTTTAATCGGATACCGATAAATCGTCAACGACTGAGCCCCATGGGTGCTCGCGCCCATTTTAGTGTGCCCAGACAAAGTAAGACTGCTGAGAGTGGCAGCCGAACGCCGGCCTCGAAAGCCAGTATGAAGCCGCATCTCGCTCAGCGCACAACGTCGCTGCGGCTGATGCTATTTCCTAATATATGTATGTTAGTTTCAGCCCAAATACATATGTGTGTATGCGTGTGCAGAGTGTGCCTCGCTCTCACTTATTGTGTTGCGCACTTGTGTGCATCTCTTTCTCCCTGCATAGCTTCTCAAAAACCCCGAGATCTACAAACATACATACATATGTTGTGTTGTGTGGATGTGCACACAAGTAGATCGCGGCGTTTGTCGCGAGCTAGAGATTTTTTCTTCAATTATGTGCCCTTTGTGCCTGTGGTGGCAAAAGGCACACACATTCAAATGCTCTATCATGTATTTCTTCGTCCAGTCAGCCATAATGAGAACGTCGCTGCGGCTGATGCTATTTCCTAATATATGTATGTTAGTTTCAGCCCAAATACATACATATGTGTGTATGCGTGTGCAGAGTGTGCCTCGCTCTCACTTATTGTGTTGCGCACTTGTGTGCATCTCTTTCTCCCTGCATAGCTTCTCAAAAACCCCGAGATCTACAAACATACATACATATGTTGTGTTGTGTGGATGTGCACACAAGTAGATCGCGGCGTTTGTCGCGAGCTAGAGATTTTTTCTTCAATTATGTGCCCTTTGTGCCTGTGGTGGCAAAAGGCACACACATTCAAATGCTCTATCATGTATTTCTTCGTCCAGTCAGCCATAATGAGAATCTGATATATTTATATTTATTAAAAACTTAAATGACCTTTATGATATATTTATATATTATATTTTAATATTTTTGTTTACTGTGGGGACCAATTTTGCTTAAATTAAAAAAAAAAAAAAACAAGTCGTATTTCTGCAAGGGTAATTCCTCGTCGGCTTGTCGAATAATTTAAGAAAAGACCAAAAATTGAAAATGTTCAATTTTGTTGACTTCCTACTTGTGCACACGCACACCCTTTCGAGTAAGCAGTTAGGTGACATTATTAAAGGGTTTGGCCTGTTCATGTGCAAAACTCCTATTTTCCATGCATGTTGTAAGGGTAAGGGTACCTGAACGTTGGCATATGTAAGTGCATGATAACTCTTTGGGCCTGCCAAGCACACACACTTTTCTATATGGATGGAAGCATTTATGCGTTTGTGTGCGTGTTGGTTGCCTGCCTGCCTGCCCGATGCAAATTTGACCAAATTTGAAGTTTTTGGCATTTCTGAATTTGGAGCTCTATACACAGACACACACACACACGCAAAAATGTGTGCGAATGAGCCGATCAAGGGTTTGTCGTGAGACAGAGATATTTTAATCAATGGGTGCGTAAATTTGGGCGACGGGCACGGTCTTTGTTTTGCTAGACATTCTGATCGTTTATTGCCTGCCATAATTCCCTTCAACCCAAAATGTTTCCAATGTCGAAAAATACATTAAAATATCACTTGCATTTTTTCCCTATCAAAGTGCAAACGAACGACAAGTGCGGTTCACCTGTTTTCGTTGCCTGTTCACACATTTGTGCCTTACGCGGCCGCAAGCCCATCGCAGGCATGGCGAAAAAAACAAAGACCGTGCCCGTCGCCCAAATTTACGCACCCATTGATAAAAATATCTCTGTCTCACGACAAACCCTTGATCGGCTCATTCGCACACATTTTGCGTGTGTGTGTGTCTGTGTGTAGAGCTCGAAATTCAGAAATGCCAAAAACTTCAATGATGTTGTCTGTTGGACAGCCGATCTGAGTTTAGATAATTAGATTTCGATTTTTTTTTTATTGCCTTAATGTAACTTAAATCTACGAATTTCCTGTGAGTACATAATAGCGTTACCCGTAGCAGCGATTTCCGTTTAAATAATTTTCTTTATGCGCAGCAATAGATAATTTCGAAACACCACATCAATTGCAACTTCGATGGACCCAACGAACCTGCACCGATGGATATAAGCGTGAGTGACAAGTCTAAGTCTAACTTAAAGTGAGTACGGCCTTTTATTGGCGAACGAATTATTTAATCGGGTTTATCGCACTCGAAATGCTTGTGTACCAGTATGGTTATATTTCATAAGTAAACACGGCTCTGTTGCACGTTAGTTTAGTTAGAGAATGCACAAAAGTAAATCATTCTCATTTGGATCACGCGATTGATATTTGAAGTTTGCTTTAATTAAAATGTATAGATATATTTGATAGTAAGGTCCGTCGATGGTACGATTAATGCTGGAATTATATTGTTTATGTTAAATTGAATAAAACATTAGTTATGGGGTAACCACCCAAATTAACCACGAGTTACCAAGGTTGGGAGGGTAAAGAATAGGGAGCGATCAACATCTATAGCACCCACTGGAAGTCTCGCATAACAGCTCACCGTTTTCATTTACTTTAATTCGGTACGTGGGTACTCCTCGAATACACACTATTGGACCATCATTTTATTAGTATACAGTCAGTGCACTTAACCTCTCTGAGCACAAAAGGAGTGATATGTGAAGGGAAGAGGAAAAGACCCACGCCAAATCCGTCGAGGATAGCTTAGAGCCACGCTAGAAGTGCACGCCCTCCGAATCTCTTTACCTCTGTGTTAAAACATCAACCGCACGAAGCTAGTGACCTCTTGAGTAGGACACAAGATCGCATATATACCCTTTTGGAATGTTACACCTCCTGCCTGCCCTTGGCAAGAGAAGGATCCTGGATACTCCGGAGATAAAACGCTTAGTCCCGAAGTTCCAGTTTGGGTTTCGGCTCAAACACGGTACCCCTGAGCTACTCCATCGGGTCACAAACTTAATTTTGGACGGCTTTCAAAGGAAGGAGTGGGTGTGGAACGCAGGTCTCCTTTCAAAGCTCTTCAACATCATTGCGGGCTTCCTGACTGAGAGGACATTTCAAGCGGTGCAGCCTATTCTCGCACGATATGCCCACGGCAAGCGGAATGGCCCTTGTTAGTCGGCAGGACCTCCTGGTGGCCACGTTTGCTGGTGACACGGCTATCCTTGCCAAGAACAGATGCGTGTATGAAGCAACGGACATCTTGCGGGAGAATCTTAAGCGCTGCGAAAACTGGGCTTGTAGGTGGAACATCTCAGTGAACCCTGAAAAATGTGCTACGGTCACTCACACCCTGCGCAAAGACTCCTGCCCCAGACTTTTTCTTCTTTATTTGCCGTATATGAAAGTATAAATTATGGTTTCAGTTGTATAAAATAGACTTATTCTGGGAAAAGTTGTTTAAGGTGTTTGTTTGCCTCCAATATTGTAATAAGGTGGTTGCAGACCACTTCTAACTTTATACGACATGGTATTTGGGTTTTCCAACTAAGGAGATGTTCAAAGCTTCCGGCAAGCTTGTTGGTCTTATAACCCTCAACAGAATGCCGATTAAGCCTCTAATCAACGTATCGAATCCGTTATACCACCAACCCTGCAACATAAAGGTAAAACAGCTAGAACAAAACGTCGACTTCCTTTTTGTTCAGGTCCAAAACTCATTAATAAAGATAGGCACATGCTTCGTGTAATAGAACGGCATCGCTGTTTTTCTTTCGCTCCCACTACAGAGAAATGCTTTGGCTCTCAATGCTCTCTCTTTAATTTGTATAGATCATTTTAATGTATGTATGAGTATAAGTCTGCACAAGCAACAATGCGAAAACAGGTATTATAGCACTAACCATACAATGCATAGACTTGTCAAATGTCGTTTTAATCGGATACCGATAAATCGTCAACGACTGAGCCCCATGGGTGCTCGCGCCCATTTTAGTGTGCCCAGACAAAGTAAGACTGCTGAGAGTGGCAGCCGAACGCCGGCCTCGAAAGCCAGTATGAAGCCGCATCTCGCTCAGCGCACAACGTCGCTGCGGCTGATGCTATTTCCTAATATATGTATGTTAGTTTCAGCCCAAATACATATGTGTGTATGCGTGTGCAGAGTGTGCCTCGCTCTCACTTATTGTGTTGCGCACTTGTGTGCATCTCCTTCTCCCTGCATAGCTTCTCAAAAACCCCGAGATCTACAAACATACATACATATGTTGTGTTGTGTGGATGTGCACACAAGTAGATCGCGGCGTTTGTCGCGAGCTAGAGATTTTTTCTTCAATTATGTGCCCTTTGTGCCTGTGGTGGCAAAAGGCACACACATTCAAATGCTCTATCATGTATTTCTTCGTCCAGTCAGCCATAATGAGAATCTGATATATTTATATTTATTAAAAACTTAAATGACCTTAATGATATATTTATATATTATATTTTAATATTTTTGTTTACTGTGGGGACCAATTTTGCTTAAATTAAAAAAAAAAAAAAAAAAAACAAGTCGTATTTCTGCAAGGGTAATTCCTCGTCGGCTTGTCGAATAATTTAAGAAAAGACCAAAAATTGAAAATGTTCAATTTTGTTGACTTCCTACTTGTGCACACGCACACCCTTTCGAGTAAGCAGTTAGGTGACATTATTAAAGGGTTTGGCCTGTTCATGTGCAAAACTCCTATTTTCCATGCATGTTGTAAGGGTAAGGGTACCTGAACGTTGGCATATGTAAGTGCATGATAACTCTTTGGGCCTGCCAAGCACACACACTTTTCTATATGGATGGAAGCATTTATGCGTTTGTGTGCGTGTTGGTTGCCTGCCTGCCTGCCCGATGCAAATTTGACCAAATTTGAAGTTTTTGGCATTTCTGAATTTCGAGCTCTACACACAGACACACACACACGCAAAAATGTGTGCGAATGAGCCGATCAAGGGTTTGTCGTGAGACAGAGATATTTTAATCAATGGGTGCGTAAATTTGGGCGACGGGCACGGTCTTTGTTTTGCTAGACATTCTGATCGTTTATTGCCTGCCATAATTCCCTTCAACCCAAAATGTTTCCAATGTCGAAAAATACATTAAAATATCACTTGCATTTTTTCCCTATCAAAGTGCAAACGAACGACAAGTGCGGTTCACCTGTTTTCGTTGCCTGTTCACACATTTGTGCCTTACGCGGCCGCAAGCCCATCGCAGGCATGGCGAAAAAAACAAAGACCGTGCCCGTCGCCCAAATTTACGCACCCATTGATAAAAATATCTCTGTCTCACGACAAACCCTTGATCGGCTCATTCGCACACATTTTTGCGTGTGTGTGTGTCTGTGTGTAGAGCTCGAAATTCAGAAATGCCAAAAACTTCAATGATGTTGTCTGTTGGACAGCCGATCTGAGTTTAGATAATTAGATTTCGATTTTTTTTTTATTGCCTTAATGTAACTTAAATCTACGAATTTCCTGTGAGTACATAATAGCGTTACCCGTAGCAGCGATTTCCGTTTAAATAATTTTCTTTATGCGCAGCAATAGATAATTTCGAAACACCACATCAATTGCAACTTCGATGGACCCAACGAACCTGCACCGATGGATATAAGCGTGAGTGACAAGTCTAAGTCTAACTTAAAGTGAGTACGGCCTTTTATTGGCGAACGAATTATTTAATCGGGTTTATCGCACTCGGAATGCTTGTGTACCAGTATGGTTATATTTCATAAGTAAACACGGCTCTGTTGCACGTTAGTTTAGTTAGAGAATGCACAAAAGTAAATCATTCTCATTTGGATCACGCGATTGATATTTGAAGTTTGCTTTAATTAAAATGTATAGATATATTTGATAGTAAGGTCCGTCGATGGTACGATTAATGCTGGAATTATATTGTTTATGTTAAATTGAATAAAACATTAGTTATGGGGTAACCACCCAAATTAACCACGAGTTACCAAGGTTGGGAGGGTAAAGAATAGGGAGCGATCAACATCTATAGCACCCACTGGAAGTCTCGCATAACAGCTCACCGTTTTCATTTACTTTAATTCGGTACGTGGGTACTCCTCGAATACACACTATTGGACCATCATTTTATTAGTATACAGTCAGTGCACTTAACCTCTCTGAGCACAAAAGGAGTGATATGTGAAGGGAAGAGGAAAAGACCCACGCCAAATCCGTCGAGGATAGCTTAGAGCCACGCTAGAAGTGCACGCCCTCCGAATCTCTTTACCTCTGTGTTAAAACATCAACCGCACGAAGCTAGTGACCTCTTGAGTAGGACACAAGATCGCATATATACCCTTTTGGAATGTTACACCTCCTGCCTGCCCTTAGCAAGAGAAGGATCCTGGATACTCCGGAGATAAAACGCTTAGTCCCGAAGTTCCAGTTTGGGTTTCGGCTCAAACACGGTACCCCTGAGCTACTCCATCGGGTCACAAACTTAATTTTGGACGGCTTTCAAAGGAAGGAGTGGGTGTGGAACGCAGGTCTCCTTTCAAAGCTCTTCAACATCATTGCGGGCTTCCTGACTGAGAGGACATTTCAAGCGGTGCAGCCTATTCTCGCACGATATGCCCACGGCAAGCGGAATGGCCCTTGTTAGTCGGCAGGACCTCCTGGTGGCCACGTTTGCTGGTGACACGGCTATCCTTGCCAAGAACAGATGCGTGTATGAAGCAACGGACATCTTGCGGGAGAATCTTAAGCGCTGCGAAAACTGGGCTTGTAGGTGGAACATCTCAGTGAACCCTGAAAAATGTGCTACGGTCACTCACACCCTGCGCAAAGACTCCTGCCCCAGACTTTTTCTTCTTTATTTGCCGTATATGAAAGTATAAATTATGGTTTCAGTTGTATAAAATAGACTTATTCTGGGAAAAGTTGTTTAAGGTGTTTGTTTGCCTCCAATATTGTAATAAGGTGGTTGCAGACCACTTCTAACTTTATACGACATGGTATTTGGGTTTTCCAACTAAGGAGATGTTCAAAGCTTCCGGCAAGCTTGTTGGTCTTATAACCCTCAACAGAATGCCGATTAAGCCTCTAATCAACGTATCGAATCCGTTATACCACCAACCCTGCAACATAAAGGTAAAACAGCTAGAACAAAACGTCGACTTCCTTTTTGTTCAGGTCCAAAACTCATTAATAAAGATAGGCACATGCTTCGTGTAATAGAACGGCATCGCTGTTTTTCTTTCGCTCCCACTACAGAGAAATGCTTTGGCTCTCAATGCTCTCTCTTTAATTTGTATAGATCATTTTAATGTATGTATGAGTATAAGTCTGCACAAGCAACAATGCGAAAACAGGTATTATAGCACTAACCATACAATGCATAGACTTGTCAAATGTCGTTTTAATCGGATACCGATAAATCGTCAACGACTGAGCCCCATGGGTGCTCGCGCCCATTTTAGTGTGCCCAGACAAAGTAAGACTGCTGAGAGTGGCAGCCGAACGCCGGCCTCGAAAGCCAGTATGAAGCCGCATCTCGCTCAGCGCACAACGTCGCTGCGGCTGATGCTATTTCCTAATATATGTATGTTAGTTTCAGCCCAAATACATATGTGTGTATGCGTGTGCAGAGTGTGCCTCGCTCTCACTTATTGTGTTGCGCACTTGTGTGCATCTCCTTCTCCCTGCATAGCTTCTCAAAAACCCCGAGATCTACAAACATACATACATATGTTGTGTTGTGTGGATGTGCACACAAGTAGATCGCGGCGTTTGTCGCGAGCTAGAGATTTTTCTTCAATTATGTGCCCTTTGTGCCTGTGGTGGCAAAAGGCACACACATTCAAATGCTCTATCATGTATTTCTTCGTCCAGTCAGCCATAATGAGAATCTGATATATTTATATTTATTAAAAACTTAAATGACCTTAATGATATATTTATATATTATATTTTAATATTTTTGTTTACTGTGGGGACCAATTTTGCTTAAATTAAAAAAAAAAAAAAAAAAACAAGTCGTATTTCTGCAAGGGTAATTCCTCGTCGGCTTGTCGAATAATTTAAGAAAAGACCAAAAATTGAAAATGTTCAATTTTGTTGACTTCCTACTTGTGCACACGCACACCCTTTCGAGTAAGCAGTTAGGTGACATTATTAAAGGGTTTGGCCTGTTCATGTGCAAAACTCCTATTTTCCATGCATGTTGTAAGGGTAAGGGTACCTGAACGTTGGCATATGTAAGTGCATGATAACTCTTTGGGCCTGCCAAGCACACACACTTTTCTATATGGATGGAAGCATTTATGCGTTTGTGTGCGTGTTGGTTGCCTGCCTGCCTGCCCGATGCAAATTTGACCAAATTTGAAGTTTTTGGCATTTCTGAATTTCGAGCTCTACACACAGACACACACACACGCAAAAATGTGTGCGAATGAGCCGATCAAGGGTTTGTCGTGAGACAGAGATATTTTAATCAATGGGTGCGTAAATTTGGGCGACGGGCACGGTCTTTGTTTTGCTAGACATTCTGATCGTTTATTGCCTGCCATAATTCCCTTCAACCCAAAATGTTTCCAATGTCGAAAAATACATTAAAATATCACTTGCATTTTTTCCCTATCAAAGTGCAAACGAACGACAAGTGCGGTTCACCTGTTTTCGTTGCCTGTTCACACATTTGTGCCTTACGCGGCCGCAAGCCCATCGCAGGCATGGCGAAAAAAACAAAGACCGTGCCCGTCGCCCAAATTTACGCACCCATTGATAAAAATATCTCTGTCTCACGACAAACCCTTGATCGGCTCATTCGCACACATTTTTGCGTGTGTGTGTGTCTGTGTGTAGAGCTCGAAATTCAGAAATGCCAAAAACTTCAAATTTGGTCAAATTTGCATCGGGCAGGCAGGCAGGCAACCAACACGCACACAAACGCATAAATGCTTCCATCCATATAGAAAAGTGTGTGTGCTTGGCAGGCCCAAATAGTTATCATGCACTTACTTACATATGCCAACGTTCAGGTACCCTTACCCTTACAACATGCATGGAAAATAGGAGTTTTGCACATGAACAGGCCAAACCCTTTAATAATGTCACCTAACTGCTTACTCGAAAGGGTGTGCGTGTGCACAAGTAGGAAGTCAACAAAATTGAACATTTTCAATTTTTGGTCTTTTCTTAAATTATTCGACAAGCCGACGAGGAATTACCCTTGCAGAAATACGACTTGTTTTTTTTTTTTTTTTTTAATTTAAGCAAAATTGGTCCCCACAGTAAACAAAAATATTAAAATATAATATATAAATATATCATTAAGGTCATTTAAGTTTTTAATAAATATAAATATATCAGATTCTCATTATGGCTGACTGGACGAAGAAATACATGATAGAGCATTTGAATGTGTGTGCCTTTTGCCACCACAGGCACAAAGGGCACATAATTGAAGAAAAAATCTCTAGCTCGCGACAAACGCCGCGATCTACTTGTGTGCACATCCACACAACACAACATATGTATGTATGTTTGTAGATCTCGGGGTTTTTGAGAAGCTATGCAGGGAGAAAGAGATGCACACAAGTGCGCAACACAATAAGTGAGAGCGAGGCACACTCTGCACACGCATACACACATATGTATTTGGGCTGAAACTAACATACATATATTAGGAAATAGCATCAGCCGCAGCGACGTTGTGCGCTGAGCGAGATGCGGCTTCATACTGGCTTTCGAGGCCGGCGTTCGGCTGCCACTCTCAGCAGTCTTACTTTGTCTGGGCACACTAAAATGGGCGCGAGCACCCATGGGGCTCAGTCGTTGACGATTTATCGGTATCCGATTAAAACGACATTTGACAAGTCTATGCATTGTATGGTTAGTGATTATAGGTAAAATGGAAAAGTAATATTTTTGGTATAATATTTTTTAGGTAAGAAACCTTTTTATACAGCGACAAATTTGAAATGTAGCTTCTTGAATAGTACATTCAGGTCAAGAATCTTTCATTTTATAACTATCGCCATTTTATAACCAACGCACTCCATAGCTGTGATCAAATATATCAATCAATGGGAGCTAACCTCCAATTCATGACACAATTTTAATGTAATAGTATTTTTTGAAAATATACGAATATCTTGTAGCACAATAAGATAAACTGCTGAAAATTGCATCAATATAGGTTAAGAAACACGTGTTATTAAAGAAAATGTATGCTTTTGTGTTCGGCTGGTTACATGTCCTCATCCAAGTGAGGATGGTTTTTCTCATTTTTCATTTAGTTTTATTACTTCTTAAGTGCATGAGCTCATAGAAGAGCTGCACTTGGTGTTTGTGAAAGAGTGTTCAGAGCACCCCTAAGTCCGGCATTCCCGTCTAGAGACTCTTGTTTAATCACACTATGCTCAAGAAGGATATTCTAACGAAAAAAATGTTCCATCTTTTCAGTTTTGAATATATTACAAATTGTAAGTTGTTATAAAAATTCAAAATGAAACGGAACGAACAGAGATTAAATTTATTAGCTGCACTCGGTGGGTAACGGAAAACTGCTGATTGGGAGTACTTATGCTCTCAGCTGATACTGCGAACACGCTCTTTCTCGCGAAGTAGAGTAGTTCGCAAAAACTACAACTATAACCATAACTTAAAGTCTGGTGAGCCCAGTGGAGCTAAGATAAATGCAAATGCTTGGGCAAGATTATTGAATGGCGAGCCTCTCAGCTCTTATGATGCTTAATGAAAGACTTTCTCTTTTTTCCAGAACATGATAGTAGGATGCAAGGAGGACTATTTGCACAATGAGCAACATGTATTCCGAGCCGAATGTTTTTGGCTGTAAACCCTGATGCACCTACTGACTTGCTGAGGTCGTTGAATTTAGGTGTATATCGAAATGTACACTGCATTATGCCGAATGAATTTAAATAGCAGAACTTATTAACGGATTTCCGGAAGTTTAGCCTTAGGCGAACACCGTTTTGAACAGTTGCATCTGGATTCTAACGTATAGGTTAGGCCATTTATCCAAAACCTAGACCTAAGGAGTTCTCGCGGTGTCGCTGCCCTTGACAATATGTCAGCACGATTCATCCTTTGGCATATATTGCCAGTTCATTCCATCCATTAGCTGCTGTATGGCTCAAAATCTGATAACGTCGAGCGCGTTGAATTTGGAAGGTCCATCTAACCATCAAGAAATAACTACGGATGAATAGGACCAACAATTAACTAGTCAACAATTTTAATTTTGAAAATTTCATGCGCCAATTGCGCAAGCAGGGCGGATGCACAGAATTTCAGGCACAAAAAGAGTATTAAGTTGGGACCTTCAACTCTTAGCACAGAGTAATTTTACATGAAAGCTATTATGCTTGTAGGAACGAATGTAAATGCAGCCACGCTATGCTTCAAGGCTGGCATTACTGCATGTAGCCGGAATTATTGAGTGATGAGCAATAGCAAAGTCACTGCATAACGTGACAGTTTGAACTGCGCTTTCTGCTAACTCCAAAAATGTAGACAATCTATTCCAGATCGGAAGCTCGATGACACTAGAACTCTCGTCCCACTTTACCTGAGTCACCCTGTGCAGCTTTGAAAGCATATCAGCAATTTCGTGCATGGTAGCCAGCGAATGCAATGAGCGTAGGTGCGAGGTTACCTTATCTGTCAACTCGTATGTCTTGTCTACAGTTGCATCTCCTTTTAAGAGTCCTATAATCTGCCAAATGTGTACCTACAATTGAGGTTATTATTTAAACAAATTTTAAGAATGTCCAAATGAATTTCATAGGTGGTATCATTTATTTTCAACGAGCGAATGGCGTACAGGGTGCTACCACCAGCCAGCACCGGTGATGCTATAGCTTTTCAATAGAAGTTATGTCGACCTCGTTGACAATAACCGCGGTAAACTCGAGTAAAAATAAGATTAGGGTTGAGCAGGCTGAACGGCGCTAGCCAAACTCATGCTGAATAGTTATTACAAATTGCAACAATGCGTCCTTAAACTTGCTGCGTATCTCTCTCGAGAATTTATGTCGAAAGAAATTTCTTCGAAATTTATGTGAAGGTATTTAGTATGTACGTGCACATTCTACTTAGCCGCTCATCGTCGATATCCACACACCATATGTTAAGCCTGCTAGGAATTCCAGTTGACTTATGACGCAAAAGCACAGATCTATCTTCTTAGTGGATGATGCTGTGCTAGCAATTGCAGTATTAGTCAGGGAATCACTTTTCAAAGTTAGACGAGCTGAATTTTTATCTTCCAGTCTGTTTTTAATTAACTCAACTTGGCTTAATGTTATGTTCGTTAACACTCAAAGTGGGCGAAAAAACACTCATCAGCAACTGTACCATACCAAGTTTTGTTTAACTCGATACTGGTTGCCAACACAAGAAACCATTATGGCTAACCCGAACCGAAAAAGCTCTTACAAATAATTTATGTCGAAAAATTACCTTTCAGCGGCACTGTATGAGATAAATCGGATTGCAAAAGTAAGAACATGCGCGCGTTGTGTTTTCTGCAAATGACTAATAATTTAAGTACTATTTGTGTTTGATATCCAAAATTTTATTGATGCTAAGAGTGTTTAAACTTTAATTGTAATTATGCACACTTGGAGGATAAGCTGCGAAATTCTATAACTACAGTAGATTTTAAGCTAGGGTCACCAAATTTAGCAGGTGGTCTACTGATGAGGTGTAAGTGTTTTGTTTCCACATCTTGTCTTAATCTAGTCCCATTTCTAAAACATTGATTTTAAGGCATGAGTTTGGAAGGCTAGCGTAAAAGTTATAGGAGCTGGCTACATCTAGTATTGTATTTTTTCAGACTATTACCTACATTCATATCATTCCCACCAAAATTGACTAAAATTAATTTTTTATGAATACATTTCCCAGAGTGTGGAGCAATGTGGAACAGCTGCAGCGTATCCACCGCAGCAAGCGGCGTGCGTTCATGTGTGTGTTTTTTAATAGAATGACGATAGCATTTTTATATAGGTATCTCGGCCGGGGTTCAGGATATGTCCTAGTCAGGCATTCCCGATTCTTACTTGTCTTTTATTTAAGCCCTTTAAAGATATAAAATATATGTTTTTAACTTCTATTCAGATTCAAGCAACAATAAATGTTTTTATTTTAATTTATTTTTATAAAATGTTTTAATTTATATAATTTTTTATTTAAACCCTTTAAAGATATATAATGTTTGCTTTTAATTTCTTTATCATTCCAGAATGACCGAGGACGGCCTTCATTCGAGTGTGCTAGTAGTTAACACAAACAACCAACAGTGTCAAAGGACACATGACAAAGTAGCTGATCGGTGCAACAAACCGAACGGCGTAACCTGACACTTACATGCGCGCACTGAGTGACCAAGCTAAGAACGGTCACGAAGCGCCAAGTCAGCGTGTTGTTGAAAGGCATTTACGCCTAATAAAGTTTAACAAAGTTCAACGCACCCATGGGTGCGGCCGATTTTCAAACAAAGAGGTAAAGAATTTGTTAAAAACCGGTATCATTCGCCATACCAGGTCACCGTTCAGCAATCCAATCTGGATAGTGAATAATAAAGGCATTGATGACTCAGGCTCAGCCAAGAAGCGCTTGGTCATAGATTTCCGGAAGCTTAATCAAAAAACCATTGCGGATAAGTATCCGATACCACGCATCACTACGAAACTATCAAACCTTGGAAACCTTGTACTCCGAGAGCATATCGGCTAAAAGTGTTGCGTCGATTTCGACAATGTCATAAATTTGTCCAAGAATGAATCGGAACATGTTAAGAATATAAGCTAAGTTTTAAAAGCATCCAGCACGCCAACATGGCCAACATCCTAGCATCAGAGCATGTTATTCTCCACTACCCGGATTTTAAAAAGGCGGTTTATCTAACAACAGACGCGTCGTCTTCTGGTATAAGAGCGGTATTGTCCCAACAAAAAAAAAAGGCCGATCACAATGGTTTCTATAACCCTGAATGACAGGGCAGTGCACTATGTAACTAACGAAAGAAAGAATAGTTTGCGTCACTACCTCTATGGAGTGAACAAATTAAATATTTATACGGCCCACCAGCCACTGATATTCCCTGTCTCATACAGAAATCTCAACGCGAAAATAAAGCGTAGGAAACCGTTTATCAAAGAACATGGTGCAAACATTTTTTATAAGCCGGGGAAAGAAAACCACGAAGCGGATGAAAAGATAAAAGATAAGAGCTCGGCGATCCCCAGTCTCATAATTTGCTAGGGAAATCGAAATTTACTCGACTACCGGGAAACTCCTACGATATCAAAAAAGTTAACGCTCCACCTCTAAATAGCACGTCAAATGGACAAGTGGAGCGTCTGCACAGCACTTTCGGTGACATGGGCACATGGGTGCTGATCAATGCAATGAGGGATCAAAGACACCGTCGAGATCATTCTGCAGGCCACAGTAATACAAACGTTTGTACCACTTGGTCGTGGGCTGAATGCCTATTTATGTGAAAAACTCAGCACCAAGCGAGTTACTAGAAGATAAGAAAAATAATCCACAAAGCGCAACAATGGAAGTTGGATAGGAACAGCCCGTCCAGACAGAACAGAATAATCGAGGTCGGGAAAAAGGTGTTGATAAAGACCAATGGAAATAAGCTCACCCCTTATGCGTAGAAAAAAAAATATAAGCTAATTTCGGAACAACTGTTCTCGAAAGAGGGAGGGTGATCCATAAGAACAACCTTAGGTGAAGGAAAACGGTTCATACAACATTTTTCATACATTTTTTTATATTCTTATAAAATAACAGTTTTACTTGTTCATTTTATAATGAACTAATTATGGAAAACAACAACAGAAAAATACTTATTATCACAAAAACGCAAGAACTCTATCATCAGCACTGTAAACGAAACATTATAAGTGAAGAAAAAAGAGTAAGTCAATCACATCTACTTGAAAAACTTTTGGCATGAAAAAGAACACTGACACTGGAGCTAGAGTATCTAATGGTAGCGATCACATTAGCCAATATAAATTTGCTGTTGCTGCACAGGATACGCTCTAGCTGTTCTACTTTGCTTCACACT
Source organism: Drosophila borealis (assembly GCA_035045885.1). Taxonomy (NCBI): domain Eukaryota; kingdom Metazoa; phylum Arthropoda; class Insecta; order Diptera; family Drosophilidae; genus Drosophila; species Drosophila borealis. Next base: position 1,021,222 of record JAWNOR010000195.1, read on the forward strand.
CTGGGAAATCTGTTTCTGAAAAAATACATTTTAATCAAATTTGGTGGGAATGGTTTAAATGAATGAAATAATTTGAATATATACTATACTTAGCGTAGCCAGCTCCTATAACTGTCACTTTAAACTTAAAAACGCAAGCCTTAAAATTATCGTTGTTACAGATATAGTACTAGTTTTAGACATTATGTGGCAAAAAAAAACCTAGACCTCATGGGTAGTCTACCTGCTAGATTTTCTGACTTTAGCTTTAAATCTGCTGTAGTTACAGATTTTCGCAGTCTGACCCCCCAAATGTGCATTATTACAAAAAAGTTACAGCACTGTAATCATCTTTCAGTTTCTTTATCGAACAAAACAAATACTTTAATTTTTGTTCGTCTGTAGAAAAATACAAGAAAGAGGCTCTAGTCGGGAGTTATTGACTATCCTGGACTCTCTTTTGCGAACACTAAATGCAGTTCACGCTACGAGCTCGTTTGCTTTATAATTAATAAAAATAAATTTAAAAAATAAGATATTTCCTTCATTAGGATTCGAACCCGTAATAGACCGCACTCCACTCCTCTACAGACATACCTACAACTAACTTTTCATGAGAAAAAAACGTATTATCCAAATCTCTAAGGTTCTGAAATTCTTGCTCTCATATACATATATACAGACGGGCTTGGCTCGATCGACTCGGCTATTGATCCTCATCAAGAATATATAAAGTTTAAGGGTTTGGAGATGCTTCCTTCTGTCTGTTACATACATTTGCACAAATAGTTTATACCGTTTTTAACCATTTTTAATGGGTTCAGGGTATAAAAACGCGCGCATGTCGCACTCAACTACATTGTCAATAAAAGGTAATTTTTTCGATTTCGGTTTCATTTTCTTCACAACTCGTATCAAGCTAAAAAATAACTTAGTCTGGTAAAGTTGTTGATAAGTGCTTTTTCCCCCACATTGACTGTGAACAAACATAACATTAAGCCAATTTGTAATTCCGCAAGGAATACACGATGGTCATGGTTGTGACCACTAAAAAAATCATTTGCTTCGGAGGTTAGCCTATTCCGCAGCGTGTGCTAGAAAGAGGCATACAGGCTTACACTGTCCGCTAATTGTTTACCAAACGCGAAAAATGCCTACATGCTCTTGCATGTTAGTTCCATTGACATAGTCGGCAACCTTGCCTTTTGCCGTTAACCCTCAGCCTCCCATTGATGCTATTAGTAACCTTCGCTTTTGTCTGTGTGAAGATCACCGCAGGCATATATATGCCATTTGTGCGCTTTGAACTCCGGCTCCCAACTGCTTCGGTAACACTCTATTCTCACTCCAACTTTATCTTTGAAATCTAAAATCACTGCAGTTGCGGGCAGATAATTTATCTGGATGTCAGTAAACGTTTATTCGAATATACAACTAAATGACCATCCCTTTAAATATTGCTCTGCTCATCGGAACAGGCCTTTTTAACAAATTGATGTGCAGGGAGGCTCTTGGGCCATCTTGCGAGATTTCTATGTTCATGATATGGGATTTGGTGGCAATTCGATCGACGAAGCGCGAAATGTTATGCAACAAATAACAAAGCTTCTTGCTTAAGGCAACTTTCGCTTAGGTGTTATTCTAGGTGTCCTGGTTTTCTTCATGATATTCCCGAGATTGACATAGAACATGCGACGTCACAAAGGTACTTGTTACCAAGTTAGTGCTGGTGAGCACAAAGATCGCGCTGTTTTGCCATCTATCGTTTTGACCAAGGAATCCGGAGAGACAAGTTCATTTATGATTAGAGCATGCCGCTGTCAACTCTGCCTGAAATGCGTTATGCAGTGAATTTGCTAATGCTCATCACGAAACAATTCCGGCTACATACTGCAATTCGATGCCCTAATGGAGATATTGGCCAATGTTGCTACCATTATATACTCTAGCTCCAGTGTCAGTGTTCTATTTCATGCCAAAAGTTTTTCAAGAAGATGTGATGTATTGACTTACTCTTTTTTCTCGACTTATAATGTTTCGTTTACAGTGCTGATGATAGAGTTCTTGCGTTTTTGTGATAATAAGTATTTTTCTGTTGTTGTTTTCCCTAATCAGTTCAGCAATTTCGCATTGAATAGTGAAGCCCATAATGAAAGTAAACGAAGATAACTACACCAATGAAGAAGTACACAAATTGAGATACATAATAAAATGAACAAGTAAAACTATTATTTTATAAGAATAAAAAAATGTATGAAAAATGTTGTACGAACCGTTTTCCTTCAGTTAAGGATGTTCTTATGGATCACCCTCCCACTTATGAGAACAGTTGCTCCCAAATCAGCTTCTATTTTTTTTCTACTCACGACGGAGTGGTACGAACGGTTGTATTATACTGTGGCCTGCAGAATGATCTCGACAGTGTCTTTGATCCCTCATTGCATTGATCAGCACCCATGTGCACATGTTACTTAAAGTGCTGTGCAGACGCTTCACTTGTCCATTTGACGTGCTATTTACAGGTGGAGCGTTAACTATTTTGGTATTGTAGGAGTTTTGAAAAGGTTTGGAAAGGCGTTGATTAACTGTAAATGTGGCTCATTTATGTGTGAGATGGTACGTGATGCTCTGGGTTTTACAATTCCAAATTCTGAAAATTTTTCAAGGGCAGTGAGGAAGAATTTCCCGGCAGTCAAGTAAATGTCGATTTTTCTAGCAAATTATGAGACTGGGGTAGCGCCGAGCTCTTATCTTTTATCTTTTCATCCGCCACGTGGTTTTCTTTCCCTGGCTTGTAAAAAATTTTTGCACGAGACAGCGAATATCAGTGGCTGGTGGGCTGTATTGAGATTGTTCACTCTATAGAGGTAGTGACGCAAGCCGTTCGAGGCTCATACTATTGTCAGCAACTCCCTTTCGTTAGTTCTAGAAATCATTGAGATTGGAATTTTTTTACTACAACAATACAATGCGTCTGTTGTTAGGCTTTTTAAAATCCGGGTAGCGGAAAATGGCATCCTCTGATGCTTTTAAAACTTCGCTAATATTCCTAGCATGTTCCGATTCATTCTTTTTACATTGTCGAAATCGACGTAACAAGTCTAGCCGATATGTTCTTAGAGTACATCGTCAATTGTTCTCTGCAAAATATCGCGTTCTTCAAGCCGAACGGAAGTCGATAGAACTCGAATTTTTACGGTCTTGCTCCGCATGGGTAATTTGGTGGTATACCGAGGTTCTAAGGTTTCCAAGGTTTAATATTTTCGTAGTGATGCTTGGCATCGGATACTTATCTGCATTGTCATTATCCAGCATATTTACTATCCAGATTGGATTTCTGAACGGTGACCTGGATTGGCGAATGATACCGTTTTTTAACAAATTCTTTACCTCTTTGTTGAAAAAATTGGCCACACCCATGGGAAACGGAAAAAATTTTGAAAAAACCGGTTCATCGTCCTCGGTCCGGATTGTTTCGACGACTGACGTATTAAACGTCAGCACCTGATTAGGGTCGGCGAACACCTTAATACGCGCATTCATAATTTTTTGAAACACAACCCTCCCAATCGGAGGAATTTCTTTTTCGTCAGTTTTTGTGTCTGCTTGTGAATCACGCTCTCACAAATTTTTGCTGCTGCCTTTCGCTCCAAGCAATTTCCTTGTGTACGAATATTTTTTGAGCGTTTGCTTGCTCTTTTTTTGTGTAGTAGGTTTCGTTTCGCTTTGCGCTCTCGCAACTTATGCTTATCTTTTAACGCCGGTAGAAAATTTGTCGTGCTGTAAGAATCCTTGCATGTTCAAGGCTGATGATTCTGCACAGCCCCAATTCGTTAATTGCTGGCTGTGTGAGAATATGATGCCTACTAAATGTGCGTGATTGCGACAAGGTCGCTGCCAAATTGATTTCTCCAGAATGTATAATTCTTAAAACTTAATAATGTGGCTAGGCAGCTCTCGAGTAACTTTTACTCGAGTTTTGAGTTGCTTAGGAATTACAAATTCGAGTCTCCACCCAATCGCCGGTTAGAGCCTCAATTTTTGCAGTTTCCCTCTTCGTTTGTCCAAACACCTGCGCCTCTTTTGTACGTGCCTAGCAACTTGGATTTATCTCCAATGTTGTCATTATCGCCTTCTCCGAGCAATTATAAAAATATAACCCCTGCTGTATCCCCTGGAGTAGTCCCAGTAGGCCCTGCAGTTGAACCTGCCCCAGTCAGCGCAACTGCTTTAGCTGCGTCAGTTTCTGGCCGCGTCAATTCTCGACTTTCGTCTGACACCACTTCTGAGAGTGGTGGCCTATATTGCTAGCCAATCTTCTGCTAGCGTGTCAATTACCAAATTTAATTTATCCACTCCTCGTAAAATAGCATCTTTCAAAATTTATGATTCACATGATATGTTCATAATCATTTGTGATCCTAAATTTTGTTCATTTCTGCCCCGAAAAACTAACTTCGTCTTCCGACCTCGTTTCCATTCATTAGCAGAATGTCAGAGGTTTCATTTCCAAAATTTTTTTAAGGCTAGCACTTCCTTCGATTTAGATATAATCGCATTTTCAGAAACGTGGTTAAATTCAACCATATCTGATTTTGAGGTTTTATCGAACAATTTTATTTTGCATAGATCGGCCGACTCGAGGTGGTGGGGTATTAATTGCCGTTAAAGCCACTCTTCAGTCAGAAATGTTCTGTTTTAGTACGCCTACTGACGCTGAAATTGTCTCAGTTTAGGTGTCTTTTCCTACAAGGATTATCTATATTACATGCTCCTATGTTCCTCTTTCTTTTGATATTCAAGTTCATATGAAACATATAACTTGCATTAAATAAGTTTCTTCAAACGTGCGTGATAATGACCTATTTATAATGTTAGGTAATTTTAATTTACCGAACATCTCTTGGTCATTATTCACTGCTGAAAATTATCTAGTACTGTAGTGTGTATATGCCTTAAAAAACACCCTATATACAAATATAAAGTATGCGGCACTTTGTTGCATACAATAACAATTATACATTAAACAAGCCCAGAGCCACTTTATATATTGGCTCTGGCTCATATTACGCAGCGCGGTTCACTAGCCTCTCTACCTGACCGTTTATGCTAACGCTGCTTACCCCACGCTCCGTCTGAGCGCATTCCATGAGCAACATATATACGCTCCCTAGCACAGGCATATCCAAGCTTCTCACTCTCCCTTTCTTTGTAGCTTTTAACCAATAACAGCATAAGTATATACATGTATCCATAGGCTAAGTGCATTATATTGACTCTGAATAAAATCATTCTTATGAACAACGCAAAACAGCACTGACGTGCTTTTATTTTTCAGTTTGATACATTATAAATGGAACACTTACAATACTATATAAGTGGAAGATTTCATTATTACATGGCGACCGTGACATGGTCACGATTCCCTGCCTGGAGGCAGCAGAAAGACAAGAGGATAAGTAAATCCCTGCCTGGAGGCAGTCGAACACAAAGAAAAGAGGATAAATAAATCCCTTCCTTGAGGCAGATAACGATGATCGTGGACCGAAAAACTACAAACTACTGAGTGAGTAGAGTGCGCCAATGGGAAAACACTGGGGTGGTAAATAAAAGAATAGCCCACATTAAGTGGCTGTTATACACAAAATCACCACCACCTGCTTGGTCAACAGCGCAAAAGCTACAGGCAGAATTAGATATCTTAAAATCTTGCCTGATAAAAAAGAATTCCATTGACGCAACTCACCACTCCATCAGTAATATATGTAAGAAACAAGTAATAATACCACCACCACCGTCTCAGATCCCAAAGTTGAAACAAACAGGCCCAGCAGACTGCGAGGGACCACTCTACAGCATACATTGCAAGTATACTTGCCAACGGAAGAAGACCAGCACCAGCGGCCCCACTAGCCAATAAAGCTGGCAAACAACAACCTGTGCGAAGACCACCACCGGTACCGCCAGCGCAACAAGCTGTGCCATCGAGAAAAGTGCGGGAGGCACTCCGCCACTTGCGCCAACGAGGGAGCATCAGCGTGCCACATCCTGCGACGCCCAGCTAATGCAGCGACGAGCTGCAGATGCAGCGAATATACAATTATTATTTTATATTATAAATATATACAATTTGTAAAATTGAGCAGAATCATTTCTGCCCGATTAGAAGCATAGCCCGTAAAGCTATGCGAACCGATAGGTAGGATACTGTAAAAACATTAATTATCCCATGTATGAGGATAATAAAATAAGTAAAACCGAATTTGAATCTCAAAATAAGCCATTTATATATGGCATAAGATCCCCAATAAACTTAGAAAACAGACCCAAAATGGGTTTAGTAGATACCAAGACAGTGGACTCCACTGCTAATTTATAGATAAAGTTGAAGTCGAGACTCCAGATCTAAAGCTGATTGTAAGATTGTTAATAATAATAGTAATTATAATGTGCATAAATATGTTTTATAAAATTTACAAACTGCACAACAAATGTTTAAAAAAGAAATATTTAAGCAGAGCTAATGACCTGGACAAAATATAACAATGTACTAAAAGTACAAAATGTAAAAATGTATACAATGAGATATGAAAAGAATAAATAAAACAATGAAATTCAACAGAAAAATAAAATTTATAAAAATTGAAAAAAAGATAAGAAAATTCTTGACACAAAAGAAGCAATAAGGGAAGTCTATGTTAGTGATGCCTGTTTTAAGGAAAGAATTTAACAATTGGTCTCAACGACCCCAGTAAGCATATATGAATTAGAAACTTTATATATGGATACATTTTATTTCGATTTCTCACCATTAATACATTGTACAAAAACACAAAAAGGAATAGTATTGACAACCCTTCCGGGTATACAAGTTAGGTCGATCATTTAAGAGCACCCAATATTAGGCAGAATGTTAGATTTTGTAGCATTTAAAAAAACACCCAACAATTAGAACACCCCATTTTAGGACCTACTGACATTATTATTGTGCGTTTGCACATATAAATTAAAAATGTCTATAAATGGAATAGACGCAAATCAGTATCATTCTTAAGGGACAACGTTAGGAGTTTAATAAATATTTCAAGTGCCTTAACAAGCGCGCACCTGTCTCAAACGAGACAAAGTTAAAACACGTTAAAATTCTTGTAGATTCCTACAATACCAGCCGTCAACAAATATGTGACAATGCAACAAAACTAAAAGATTTGCATTTAACACAGATAGTTAATGACGAATTTCGGATAGGCATAATATAATAATATTCCTTCCAAATTCTCTTAACACTTTAGCGTCATTCGACGCAAAACTACTTTCATTGCCAGCTGATACTAAACCATCAGATTCTAAAGTAAACACCCAACACAATGGCCCAAACAGCTATAAGTTTTCTCAAACTAGCCTCATCGCTCTTACCAGAGTTTGATGGAAAAGCAGAAAACTTACAAAGCTTCAAATATGCTTTGAATCTTATAGATTCACTAAAAGAAGATCATGAAGCAACAGCTTATTAAGTCTTATTAAGACAAAACTAAAAGGCCATGCAAGAAACTTGATAAGCAATGAGCAAACTATCGCTCAAATCATTGCAAAATTATCAAGCACGATGCAAGAGGTTGAGCAGTTAACAAAAGTTTTAGAAGGAGCTTTTATAAACGCCCGAGTAGGCCAATAAATACAGTACAGTCCACGCAGTAAAGGCAATGACTAAGAACTGCGCTATAGATAAGGTAAAACTTATCATGCAGGCAGGCACATTCAATAACATTAATGATGCCATATCCAAATTTGTCAGTAGTTGCACAGAGGCAACAGGACATTCGAACACTGTCCGGTTCTATCAGCAACAACTTAACAGGGGTAACCGTGGAAGTTACCGTGCAAGAGGTAATAACCACAATTATGGTTTTCGTAACCACAACAACAATAATAGAGGACGAGGACAAAATAGAGGAAACTCTAGAGGCCGTGGCAACTCGAATCGAGGCCACAACAATAATGTCCGAGTTACACAACACGCTTCGCGAAACTCCGAACAACCTTTAGATACACAACAGTAAAAAACAAAAAGGTTCATACTATCAATGTTAGCTTAAATATATTCGTATCATTTAACCATGTAGAAACAGGAAAAAAATGAATCTTTTTAATAGACACTGGTAAGGATATTTCTATATTAAAAGAAAATTCCGACGTCTTTCAAGACATTCAAATAGATAACAGAATTAATATTCAAGGGATAAACCAAGGGGTTATACAATCCAAAGGATTAACCACTATCAAGATACAGACAGATAAATACATAATTCCTCACAGTTTTCATATAGTAGACTTGCAATTTGCAATACCATGTGATGGAATAATAGGCATTGACTTTATTAAAAAATTCAATTGCCAATTAGATTTCAAGTCGACAGAAGATTGGCTTATAATCAGACCCAATAATCTAAATTTTCCGATTCCTGTTCCAATAACATATAGTTCTGGTAATAATACAATCCTTTTACCTGCAAGATCACAAGTTGTCCGAAAAATCGAACTATCTTCAAGTGAAGATAGTGTACTAATTCCAAACCAGGAAATTCAGACTGGTATTTATGTTGCAAACATCGTTGCAACCACACGAAACGCATTTGTTCGATTACTGAACACAACCAGTACCGATCAACTAACTACTATAAATAATCTAAATTATGAATCACTTTCAAACTACGAAGTGGTTCAAACAAACAATGGAAGTAGAAGAGAAGAAGTCGACTATCCCAAAATTATCCACCCCAGTTTAAAGCAAAATTAACTGAATTATGCACTGATTATACAGATATATTTGGACTAGACACCGAATTCAACGAATAATTTTTATAAACAAAAGATAAGATTGAAAGATGATGAACCAGTCTACATTAAAAATTATAGAAGTCCTCAAAGACAAAAAGAAGATATCCAAGCCCAAGTACAAAAACTAATTGACGACAAAATTGTCGAACCATCTGTGTCAGAATATAATAGCCCACTTTTATTAGTCCCAAAGAAATCTCATTCTGAATCCAATAAGAACAAATTGTGATTGGTAATTGACTATCGTTAAATCAACAAAAAGCTGCTAGCTGATAAGTTCCAACTACCTAGAATTGATGATATTTTGGATCAACTAGGAAGAGTGAAATATTTTTCATACTTAGACTTAATGTCAGGTTTTCACCAAATTGAACTTGCCAATGATTCAAGAGATATATCATCTTTTTCGACGAGCAATGGCTGACGATGTACGTAAAGTAGTAACATTGCATGTAAAAAAATGCTGTTTCTTTAAACATGGGAAGAAAATTACTGCAAGATATGATGTTAGCGATTTATATACTAATGGAATTCTTGACTTAGGTCAGTTCTTCAAAAGGCTTGGAACGCAAGCCGGTATAAATGAAATCAGCCAACTCAAAGTGGCACCGTGGGGAAATATCTTTGAATAAGTTTCAATTGATAATTTCAAACAAATGGGCAATAAAATATTGAAAACATTAAGAGTAGCGCTACTCAACCCGGTGACCCTTATAAAAGAAGAAAAAGAAGCTATATTGTCTACATTTCAAATTGATCCAATACAAGGAGGTCACACAGGCATTACAAAAACCTTGGCCAAGGTCACAAGACATTATTTTTGGAAGGAGGTATGACTCGATAGATTACTGAGTATATAACAAATCAAAAGTGACAACAAACACAAAAACTACTTTAACTATAACAGAAATCCCAATCAATGCTTTTGGTAGAGTAACAGTAGTACCAAAATCAGAGCAAGGCAATGAGTAGGCAGTTACACTAATATGTGACTTAACAAAATATCTTTTTGCCATACCTATTGCAAACAAAAGCGCAAATACTGTCGCTTAAGCTATATTTAAATCTTGTATTCTGAAGTACGGATTAAATTATTAAAGTATTCCTAATACAATTCCCTCAATTGCTTCTTCAAAGCCACCCTGGTTCACTCCCAGATTATTCCGATGGCGTGTGTTCTCACTAGGGCCTCCAGCTCTAATACTTTACCTGAAATGCTATTGGCATTCCAGATTAGCACCTTCAGTGGTGTGTTCATTTGGATAGTAACGCGGTCATGTTGCATACCTAAAATCTGCTGTAGATCTGGTGGCGTTGTTCTCTTTGCTTAATGCACGTAGTCCTTTTCTGGTGGCAGCGGCGTATGAAAGACCTTCTACTTGTTTAGTGGGTGCTGTACGGGGGAAGTCAACTGGTGCAGGCCCAGGTACTTTATTGCTGCGGCTTCGGTTCGATTGAATCGGTGGGATATTTTTCATTTTGGCGGGCTTTTGGGCTCCTGCACGCTTTATATATTATCGGTGAACCACCCTTATAGTTGGCAGGGTGGTTACCACCACAGTGGGCGCAAGTTGCCGGAACTGTGTGTAATCAGCAGTATGATGATTGAGCCCCCATTTAACGCATTTGTGTTTTCTACAGTATGTGGTCGTGTGGCCGTACTTCTGACATCTATGGCATTGCACCATACAGCATACACCTGCTTGCACAGCTTCTTGATGGTAAGAACCTCCTTGTTGTTGGCCGCCGAATGCAAGTTAATGAAGTGAATATTCATAAGCTCTTTGGTGACTTTGCTACTCGGATTGTGTACGTGGAGAACGGTATGACCCTGGCTCTGCAGGTCATCGATGAGCCCTAGGTTGAGTGTGGAGTGATGGAGTTCTTTGATTACTATGCGTCTTCTCCTCCTGCAGCTGGTATGAGTAGTACTCAATTTTTTGTTCTTCCAGTATCTGTAGGTAGGCACATATTTGGCTAGGTGTCGTATAGTCCTACCTAGGTTGGATTTGATGGTTAGGCTATCCAGGTCCACTACCTCGGACAGTACGAGCCCCACGTCGTTGATGTCGTCGATGCCATTTAGGACGATGGGGACGGCTTCTTTCCTCCCTGGGGGCATTGTTATTGGCTGAGGAGTCGCTGAGGCAGGCAAGTTCCCTTCTTGGGCTGCTCGGCCTGAGATTTGTCAGTCTCCATGTTTCGTCGTTATCGGGTGGTGCCAAGAGAGCATATCTATTGGAAGCATATATGCAAACTGGACTGGTGTCAGTCTGGTTCTGTTTTCGGCGTGTGGAACGTGGGGATTTGCTGTCTAAGACCTTGCGATTCTCTGTTTTTTTAGCCTGTGATTGAATCAGTCGAGCCACGGCTGCGGTGTGTGAATTGGGTTTGACGATATCTATTATACGCACAAGGGCTTCAACGGGGTCTCTATTCTCACTAGCACCAGCATGTGGGCTGCTGCCGGGGTCTTCGGAGTCCAATAAAGGGTAGGAAGGTGAAACAACGGTACCTCTTGCAGACATCAGCGCGGAGAATTTATTGGCAGCTGTTGTTATGCGGCTGTTAAGCACTGAGATTCTCGGCGGCGTAGCGGCATCAGCATTAAGTTGGCCTACCTTAGTTCTTTTGCTGTTGCTGTTCTCACTGGAATAACATTGCCACCAGCTGGGTGCATGTCAGCACGGCAGCGCAGACGACTTGCTCAATTTTTTTGACCACCTTATTTTTCGGTTTGATTTTATTTTCGTTTCACTTAAAACAAATTGTCAGCAAGAAGTTTTGTTTTAATACTTTCCGTTTTTGTGTTTTTTTTTCTGTTTGTTATTGGGTCCCAATACTTCGAGCGTTGCACTCTTTGTGCGGGATTGCAAAAGCCTCGCTTGGCCTCCTCGTTACTTGCACTCTAATTTTAATTTTTAATTTTATTCCTCGAGCACGTCCGTTCACTTCGAACACCAAAAAGTGTCGCTCGTGTTTTGTGCATTTTTGTTTGCGCGCTTGCGCTATAAGCTCTGTGGGTAAGCCGTTTGTTGTTGTTTATGCTTAACTGCACATCGCGTCTCTTGCTCAGAAAAAGCCTGGCCTAAGGGGTCTGATTGTTGATTTTCGCAAACTAAACGATCAACTTACAGCCCTGGGTACTCAATGCAAAAACCTAAAACTGTTAGATGAGTCTTTAAAGCCTAAAAAGTCCACTCCTCGTTACTTGCCGTTGCCGAATACCCTTCAGCCACCGATTACAGTTCAGGAGCCTACTACCTCGATCAGCTGTGTGATCGTCTCTTTTGCTACTCCGGTAGCTGTGAGGTCTGCTCTGGACACTTGTACTGTCCCGATATGTGTGACATCGGTACGAGAAAACCCAATTGATTTATCCGAGTCGTCCGCTGTCATAGAAACTCCTACAGAGCGACAGCATCAATTAAATTTAAAGCGGACGCTAGAAGGCTTGTCGTCTGGACGACCGCTTGTTTTAAAGACCAAAGCTGGTAGTGTTCCCATTGTCACTTCTGTGGGGCCTTAGCCTCTAGTGGGCGTTCTACCAAAAAATTTTTTTATTTTCAGCCTTTCCCCTTATTTCTCATTGGATGCTGTAAAAGCCTTAAACAGGCAAAAATTCAAACGATAAGTATATCGGTGAAAAAATTTAAGTTTGCCTATTCAAGGGATATTTCATTCCTTAATATAAATGTTCCACCTTAAATATTTACAAACATCTGTTGTAAAGAGTTTTGGCCGGAACATTTAATAGCGATAGAATAGGACAAAAAGAAAAATCGACCTCCGATTTCAATACCATCCCCATATATGTAGATGCACCTCAACTTTAGTTGCTGTGTCAAAAAACTAAGTTCTTTCCTTGAGCGTTAAAGGTCTTAAATCTAAGATTGCTAGCCTGTACGTAGATTCTCTTGCCTTCAATTTTTATATTATCGCTTTGGTCCCAACTATACTATATTGGTATCTGCGTCCCTCTTGATCACCCAGCGAGGTCAGAGGTTATAACGAAACTATGAGATTAAAAAATGTGAACATTTAAGAAACCCGAAAATCATTGCCGATCTTTTCGCAAACTTTTTTCAAACTACCTACTCCTCCTCTAGGTAAAATTTAATTTAATTTAATTTTACTGAGGTCAAATTGCATCCTGAATCCTATTACTACTGAAAGTTCGCTTCTCAGCGACCTTAATACAATCAAGCCGGTATACACTACGGGCCCTGATGGTGTTCCCGCTTGCGTGCACAGGTATTGTGCTGCAGCACTATGTAAACCTATTTTAAAACTTTTTGTTTAGTCTGCAAGCATTTTATTTTTCCCGACCATTTGGAAAGAATGGTTTATTATTCCTCTTCATAAAAAAAAGAGTAAATCTAATGTCGAAGACTTAAGATGTATATTTAAATTACCCGCTATCCCTAAAGCCCTATGTGGTTTTTTATGTATCATTATTATTTCACCATTCCAGCATGGAGACCAGAAGCGTAGATCTGCAGCCACTATCCTTCTTGAGTTTATCATCTATACTGATCGTAGTAAGGCGTTCGACTCCGTTAATCACTCCTTAATGCTTCACAAAAAATGACTTCTCGGCCAGTCAATCTTCTTAGCTGGATCAAAGAATACTTGCTTACTTGTTTCATAATCCAAGAGATTATTTTCAAGACATTTTTTTTTAATGAATTCAGGTGATTTCTCGTCCCCCCAAGTTAGTCATCTTGGCCCGCTAATCTTTACTCTTTTCATCAATAATCTCCCTCGATACTGTATCAATCTCGATTACTAATGTAGACTTCCTCAAATGGTTTCTTACACCCTTGATAGTTTACCGCTCGAGCGTGTCAACAGTTCCGGTAATGAAGTAAGTGATCTACGTGTCATTTTTGATCATAAACTTAAATTTGACTCTCATGTTAAAACCTGCGTGGTTTTAATTGCGATCATCGGTTACCTTACTTAATTCATCGTAGAACTATGATTGATGTTATATTTATTCATAAGTTAATTAGGGGTGAAATCGACTCTTCTGGGTGGACTAGTCAACTAGCCGTGTCTGCTTGTCTGTCTATGTATAAACGCAAGGATCTCACAACCTATAAGAGCTAGATTTGAAATTTTGAAAGTAGGCCCTCCTAGTGCCCGCGCAGTACGAGTTTTTTACGGTAATCCATAACACGCCCCATTTCCAAGTAATCGATAAAGATCGATATCGAATTCCTTTTTTTTTGGGCAACTCTCTTAGGTTTTAAGAGCTAGGGTCAGCAAATTTGACATGTAGCCTCTAGAAAAGTATATTTACAATACAATATTTACAATTAACAATCTTATATTTTATAGCCCCGCAATAAATCAAATATGTAAAGCAACTGGAAATACCTAATAGCTTAAGCCACATTTTATTGCAATTTCCTTTTTTAGAATATACGAATATTCTTTACCAGATTTAATGTTGAATTTAATCAAACGCAGTTCAGAAACGCAAAAGTTAATAAACATAACGTGTTCTTATATTGACATGTGTTTGCGGCATCTAGCGCAAATTGCAAAAATTTCATACACATTCATATGCGATTATATTATATACAGTGCGGTCGCCACGGGATAGAGTCCAATTGGGAGGGAGTTTATTTTATTTGTATTGTATTATTGTATTTCTGATAAAGCAAGCGAGCAACATTTGGTGTTAGTAGAAGGGGGTTCAGGGTATCCCCTAGTCGAGAACTCCTGCCTAGAACACTCTTGTTTTTTTATTTTTATAAATTTTGTATTAAAACATATTGGATAATTTTCTGCATTTATACTTTCTTTGTAGAACATCTTCGAGTTAGCTTTTGCGTTACCAAAGAATACGTATGTTAATTTCTGTACGAAGACATTCTGGAAATCTATTTATTTCGCAGTGGCATCCAACTTATATCTTCCTTTTTTCTCAATATTCTATACACCTTTCAGCGCCATAAACTTAGTTGTAGCTCACATTTATTATTATTTTTTTTTTCTCTTATTTGTCGTATATCTCTATATATAAAACTGTTTGTCCTGACTTGCTGACTGAATGGTGATCAACGCACAGCCCAAACCGTAAGAGCTAGGAAGTTGAAATTTTCACTGCAGTTACCTTATGTGACGAAGGCGCACGTTAAGACGGAGTTTCGGGAAATTCCAACCGCACGAATGGAAAAATCACGAAAACGTTTGTATGTAACTTTTTTGTTTACATCCGATCGACCTCAAACTCATTTTCAAAAATCTTTGTTTAAATTCATTTGAGGGGTGTTTCGCACTTTTTAAAATCCTTCCCACCTGAATGGGGGAAAATTTGGTGGGTGACGTTTCGCAATCAAATTCATTTTCAAGGATCTACATAAAAAATCATTTGAGACGGGTTTCACATTTTTTGCAAAATTCAGACTTTCGGTGGAAAGTGCACCCCTTGGTGGAAATGCAGGTCAAAAATTTGATGGGTGACGTTTAGCTCTCGAATTCATTTCCAAAGATCTATATGAAAATTCATTTCAGATGTGTTTTTCACTTTTCGCAGAATCCAAACTCCTTCGGTAGAAATGCGATTCAAAGATTTGTTGTGTGTAGTTTTTAGTTTTGTAGTCAGATTTGCTTCAAACTTATTTTCAAAGCTCTACATAAGAACTTAATGTATGCGTGTTTTAGCGATTTGGGAAATTCCACCCGCAACAGTGGTAAATTGGCGGAAAACGGGGGTATGAAAGTTTTTTGTTTACCATCCTATCGGCTAAAAAAACATTTGCAAAGCTTTTTTGAGAACATTTATTTTACACGTGCCACGTGAAAATTTTCAAAATAATATCTTTAAAATTAAGACACCAGTTCACAAAGAAACGAAAAAAATGGGGTCGGACATTCATCCTTCTACTACAGACATTTGCCGAAAACAATTATACCCTTTTTACCCAATTTCAATGGGTTCACGGTGTACAAAGTAATTTTAGTTTCCATGAAGGGGACAAAACAAATCCCAATATAAAGAAACGATAAGCCAAAATATACTTTTTCATTTTGAATTTCACACTTACCTGTATATAGAACGATTCATCTGGTTTGATTGTAGACAGCAGATTTATAGCTTCGCTAACATTACATTTTTCAAGCATAAGTTGAGATTGAGCAATAACTAAACGGCCTCTTTCAGTAGTGTTGCTAAATTCTTCAAGGGCAGTCTGCAAAATACGTTCGCTTTCGTAAATTCCATGTGCATCACCCATCTCGCGAAGAACATAAATTAACTCTATGTATATAGTCATTTTATGAGAACTACATATGTTATTATCGGATTGCGTATTATAAATCTGCTGGACACCTTTTGACATTTCTCCAAATAATTGCAACGCAAACAGAAAACTCTGATACGCTTCTGATAGCTTCTGTTGATGCTTAAGTATTATACCCTTTAGCAAATGGTACATAGGCCGTTCACGGACTGTAAATTCCTGTGATAAAGACAGTTCTAGATACTCCAACGCTTTAAAGTACTTCCTTTTTTCCACTAGTATTTGAGCCAATAATATATGAGCTTCAGTGAATGTATCTCCAAATAAATTAAGAATGCCCTGCAAACGGCTTATGGCTTTGGAATGTTGACCACAAAGAAATTCAACCTTTGCTCGCAAAAACAAGGCCTGCAAAATAATAAAAAAAATGTATGTGTAATTCAGATTATTTCAATACATATTTACTTCTTTATGTCCGGGACATATATGTAGTATGGTTTCCAGTATGTTAAGACTGTGCTTGAGGGTAATATGCAATGATTCCTGACCCAAATCCAAGTCATAGCGTGATTCTTTTATTGGAGCTGGAGTGTGTCGAATCAGCTCCCTACATATCTCAAGCATAAAATCAGGATTCATGGAGCATACATATTCAAAACCAAAAGGAAGATTATTTAATCTTTGACAATGTAGCTCAGCTGCTTCTGCCAACAAGTTCACTGATGACGTCTTCTGTTCCTTTGGATCAGCCAACAGAGCGGACATATAAATAACCATTGGATTAGGTTTAAAGTCAGTAAGCTTCATGAGGTAGGATAACTGTTGTTGTATTTGCTGTCTACTCTCAAAATCTGTAGGAGATTTCAATTTACACAACGTTAGGCCACAAAGCGCATTAAAGTTGCTGCTATCAACATTACAAGCGGAACGAAATGCACGTTCTGCATCGGAAATATTGTCTAGTAATAATTTCTGATAGCCTAATTCGGCTAAAAGGTTCACATTACCAGGATTCAATTTATTGACCTTTTCAATACATCGCAGGGTCAATCCCAGTAGTTCAGTATTTCTTGAACAGATGCGAGAAAATAGTTGGCATATTTTAACAAGAAGTATAACATTACCGGGCTCAGCATACTCTACAGAAATTAGCAGCTGTTGAAGTGTAGCCATCCCAGCTTTGAAATTGCTTTCTCGCACGATATTCAACATGCCCTTATTGCGCAGAGCTGCCACATTAAAAGAGTCAATATTGATCACTTTAATGGCAGTTTCCAGCGAGTTATCCCAGTCTAGTGCAGCAAGATGCGTTTCCATTTTCTCAATAAGGGGTATGCTTGTGTCGGGAAATCGTATGCTAAGCTTATTGATTAATAAAAGGGCCTCTTCAAATTGTCGTCGCTTTTGAAAATATCGCACAAGTGCTAATGATGCATCAATACTCTTTCCATTGCTTCGGGAAATACACCCTTCGAGCAAGCTGTGCAATTTCCGATTGATAGAGAGATCCATACACGAAGATAGCTCGCACCAAATTTTCAGGACAAGAGCTGCATCCGAATTGGCATCATTTCTCATAGACCTGCCGATGTAGTCTAAGGCCACATCAAACTTGCCAACTAAGTATAAGAAGGCAGCAGTATAATAACATGAAGAAGTGCTAACGGTTTTGTTTTCGTCAACTATTCGACGTTCAAGTGCTTGTATTGCTTCCACATTTATTAAGCGGCAATGTTTGTGAGCGTAGATAAGTGCCATTTTGGCTGCCAAGCCCAATTCCAATTCATTTTTTAATGGGTTCAATTCACGGATACACTCTTGCATTCTATTTCCCAAGGCAAGCGCAATACCATTGAACAATCTAAAGTCTGATTGCATGGGAAACTTGGTTAATCCGTCTAATGCCGTTTTCTGCATTGAATTATAAAACCGCATTCTTCCATAGTACAGTACTAAGCTTTTATAGTCATTAGAGTCCATAATGATAGTATTTAAGTTTATTAATAAATTACACAGTCAATACAAGATATATTTCAAGTAACGTGGTTCATATTGTTCAATATAGAATTGCACAAAACTGCATGATATTTTGAGAATTAAGTCATGTTGTACCGCATATTCCAAAGCTACCTGAAAAGAGACAAATTATACATACAATATCTTTACCGCAAAACATAAATATGTACATATGTATAAACAAATGTAGTCAGAACTTAAATGTATTTACATACTTATCACATTTTTAGTGCTATATTTTCATTTATATATTTTTTTAGATTGAACTTATGTTAAAATGTATTTCACAAAGAACCATCCGACTACTAAATTTTACTGGGTGAGTTTCTTCAATATACTATTTTTTATATATGTATGTGTGTACAGTTTAGTTTGTTGAATAGCAACCAGATTGCATGGCAACGGTTTATGAAATGAAGCGAGGTGGTATACAAATACCTTAGCCAATAACTTGCCCAGACCGTGTCCGCCCAATTTTTTAGGAACCTTTGTGTGCTTTATTTCCATAACTCCATCTTTAATAGTGTATTTCAAATCAGCAACTTGATCGTTCATTTCTATAAAAAACCTATTTTCTTCGTGCATTATTTTAATAATTGTACCCATGCACCTACAATGGATACGCAGTCTTGATATTTGAAATGTTTCTGTTTTTTTTAAAGATGTGAAACTTTGAGTTCTAAGTAGCAGCTGTAATTGTGAATATACAACCCGATTTGCTTTTGGCAAGGAAATGGTGGAAATATTTTTAATGCTGCTGCACATAACCCTTGAAACGGAAAACATATTATCTAAAGTAGGAAAATGAGAAAAATTAATTATGCATTCAATAAAAGTGTATAATTAAAAACTAATACTTAACACAAGTTCCAAGGCCCTCACTAGTTTTATAATTTTCCTCCGAGTCCTAAGTAATTCAATTTGGGATGGAGATGGATATTAAAGATGAGAAATTTTTAATTACCCCATTTCAAGTAACAAGTATTTAAAAGCAACTTGATACTGATGTTACCACTTCCAAGAGTACTTGTAATTAGAGATGATCGATAGTATTATTTCTGTGTCACAGTGTGTGACAGTTACAAATAACAGCGACTGTTACTCGACTTGAAGGCGCGCCGTTTTTTATAAAAAAAATATATATAAGAACAAACCAAATAAAATTTTATAATGTTATGCTCTATAACAATTTTTTTTTATATTTAATTTAAATATTATTATTATATATAAAGTTAAAGAAGGTTTTCGTTGGCATTTAGGAAAATCAGCATTTGGACCTTATCGTCACTTAATCGTGTTGTACGATCTGACAATAAAAGGCCAGCTTGAGAAAAAAGGCGCTATCATGGTTTATGTAAATTCAAGTTCGAAATAACAGCCAAGTACACATTAGTTCTTATAGTTCTCAACTTTGCAGCCAGTACGCAAGGAACAACCTGAGTACAGGCCAGTGACACAGTACTCAGCTCTTCGAAGAGTACGAAAGGAAATACCTGAGTACAGATCTGTTACACAGTACTCCGCTCTTGGACGAGTACGAAAGTAACAACCTGAGTACAGGCACTAACCAAAGAACATATATATGGGACATGCCGTGTATCCAAAGTGGGCACAAAAAAATCGATACATCTGGCCCAACGAGCAAGTAAGATATATATATGACGTCTTTTGATCGCTTCACTACAATAAACTGCTTTGGCTTACTCTCTTCCATATGATTTGTGCGATAGAACGGCATCGCTGTTTATTTTTATCTCGCTCGCACTAACTCTCAGTGCTCTCCATGCTCTCTTTATGTCTAGGTACCGTTTAAATGTTTGTGTGTGTATGTGTATGCACAAGCAAAAATGCCCACAAATTCAATTTTTTTCAAATAACTTCCCCTTTGAATGGACGAGTAATATGAAATAATGAAAGGGTTTGCCCCGTCGATTCGAAATTCTTCCATTTTAGCTCGTTATTGTTGGAAAGGGTATATATTGGGATTTCTGATTTTCGAGCTCTACACCCACAAACACAGACACAAATGTGTGTGAATGCACGCGTCTGGCTCGCACTCTTCTTTTTATGATTTTGGGTTTGAATTGATGAATGAATGTTGACTCCTTATTACCTGCGGATCAAATTCATATATGAAAAAGCTAAATATTTTAAGACAATAAAATTATTGATACTATAAATATATATTCGCTCCTTTTTTGTATTTGGTATTTTTGAATATTTAAAAGTTGTTATTTTTTGCACACATTTCCGCTGATCTCCTGGGCCTGACAATATCCCTAGTTGTCTACTCAAGGAGTGTAGTTCTTCCCTTGTTTATCCATTGCTAAAGCTTTTTAATCTATCCCTTGAATCTTCTGTCTTTCCATCTCTTTGGAAAGAATCTTATATCATTCCTCTCCACAAGAAAGGTGGAAAGTCTGATATACTAAATTACAGGGGCATTGCAAAACTGTCCGCGATTCCTAAATTATTTGAAAAAATAATCACTTCGAATTTGCAGCATTTCTGCAAATCAATTGTTTCCCCTGTTCAACATGGATTCGTAAAGAATCGGTCAACAACGACCAATCTGCTAGAATTTACTTCCTTGGTAAATGATGCTTTCCTTTCGAAAATGCAAACTGATGTCATATACACTGACTTCAGTAAGGCGTTTGACTCCGTGCACCATGACATTTTACTTTTTAAACTTGACCGAATAGGGTTTCCTCCGTCTCTTTTGCTTTGGATTAGTTCTTATTTAAAAGGTAGGACCCAAAGAGTAATGCAGAGGCTGACTACCTCTAAACAGGTTCACGTTACTTCTGGTGTTCCTCAAGGTAGTCATCTTGGACCTTTACTCTTTACTCTTTTTATAAATGATCTTCCCTCTGTTATATCCCATGCCCGAGTACTCATGTATGCGGACGACGTGAAACTTATTCTATCATACACCAATCCCCTACATTTTTCTCGTCTTCAAGACGATTTGAACGCTATGCAACTTTGGTGCTCGGCCAATCAATTGCATCTGAATTGTTCAAAGTGTATGTTTATGACATTTAATCGTACTACACCTTATCTTGTCAGTTATACCATCGACAATACCCCATTGCAACGTATACTAACAGTTAAGGATCTAGGCGTTCTTTTTGATTCTAAACTCTGTTTCAATCTTCACATAGATACCATCGTTAATGAGGCAAAAGGTGTACTTGGTTTCATTAAACGATGGTCTAAAGAGTTTAACGATCCTTTTATAACGAAACTTCTGTACATCTCTCTTGTTCGCCCTATCCTTGAATACTGCTCTTGCATCTGGTCTCCGCAGTATAACAATAGCCAGGATCGTATTGAATCTGTTCAGAAGCAATTTCTGCTTTTTGCCTTACGAGGTTTAAATTGGGACCCTAATCTTCGGTTGCCATCCTATTCCAGCAGGCTGCTTCTTCTTAATCTTCCGTCGTTAACCAACCGTAGGACAATTCTCGGTGTTGTCTTTCTACATAAGTTGGTTGTTGGCAATATAGAGTTCTCCTTTTCCGCTAGGGCGTCTTCAATTCTCTGTTCCGGCTAGACCAACCAGAAATTACCGCCCCTTATTCCTATCGACGTGCACAACAGACTACGCTATGCACAATCCTTTTCGCGTGCTATGTAAAAATTACAATAGTTTGCATCACGTTTTTTCTACCGAACTTTCTCTACCCCTAATAAAATCGTTGCTTTCAGGATACCTTCGGGAAGTCACTGACCATTCCCAGCTATGAGCAGGGGCATGGCTAGCCGGGCTGGCTGAAAATTTTCCCCCACCGGGTCGGTGATTTCCCATTACTCCCAATACTATCTCTTTATTCTATCTAATTAACACTCTGCATATCTAGCATACAGTTCTATACTTTATTAACAATCTTCCTCCTTTCTTTTCTCCTATTTATGCTATATTCTTAAATAATATAGCAAATTAACATTATTTTTAATTTTACGTAAGAACACTTTTTCCTACTTACACCCTTCTTTTTAGATGTAGGCTCTAATAGCGTCACTGACAAAATTAGCTGTGAAAAGGGGCACAGCTGGCCGGACTGGCAAATAAAACACCTCCATCGGTCGGTGATGCTATTTGAAATTTGTGTTCTCTATCTAGGCTTTTAGCATTTAATTTTTCTAATTGTATTTATAATGTGTTGAATAATTGGAAGACACTCGTTTTGTCGACCACATATAAATAAATAAATAAATAAATAAATAAAATTATTTAAGTGATCAGTCACGTTAGCCAAATATGCAGGTGCAGGTGCTTGCCAAAATTATACCCCTTCGGCCCAACAGGCTGCTGCAGGTAATAAGGAGTCAACATTCTTCTATATATTGTACCACTAATCATACAATACAAAGATGGTTCAAACCATCTATATATTGTACCACTAACCATACAATACTTTGATGGTTCAAACCATCTATATACCACTAATCATACAATACTTAGATGGTTCAAATCATCTATATATTGTACCACTAACCATAAAATACATAGATGGTTCAAACCATCTATAAATTGAACCACTAACCAATAACCATAAAATGTATAGATGGTTCAAACTTCATTACTCAGC
Organism: Drosophila borealis; assembly: GCA_035045885.1. Taxonomy (NCBI): domain Eukaryota; kingdom Metazoa; phylum Arthropoda; class Insecta; order Diptera; family Drosophilidae; genus Drosophila; species Drosophila borealis. Next base: position 1,043,906 of record JAWNOR010000195.1, read on the forward strand.
TCTTAGGCCATTACTAGTAGGGATGAGCGATATTTACTCAACCTGTTACCAGTTACAAGTATTCAAAACTAACTAGTTACTGCTGTTACACCTTTCAAACGTAACAGCGACAAAAAAACATCCTATGTCATGCACGGATAGTAAAGCAAGGGTCTAATTGTTGGTCGTTGTTTACTCAAAAGACTGACACCGAAAATTTCACTAAGAGATTACTACGATATTACAAATGACTGGATCAGTGTTATAGATATGTTAGATATATATAGTGACATATTCACAACAACAGAATTTTAAACCACTGTTATTCATAAGATACATTGCATGGTATAACCTCTAACTATACAATGCATAGACATGTCAAACAGCGGAATAATCGGATACCTATCAATCGTCAACGACTGAGCCCCATGGGTGTCCGCGACTATTTTAGTGTGCCCAGACAAAGTAAGACTGCTGAGAGTGGCAGCCGAACGCCGGCCTCGAAAGCCGAAAGTTTAGTATTAAGCCGCATTTCGCTCAGCGCACAACGTCGCTGCGGCTGATGCCTTTTCAAAATATTTGTATGTTAGTATTAAATCTTTTCAGCCCAAATACATAAATGTGTGTGTATGCGTGTGCAGAGTGTGCCCCGCTTGTGTGCATCTCCTTCTCCCTGCATAGCTTCTCAAAAACCCCGAGATCTACAAACATACATATGTTTGTGTTGTGTGGGTGTGCGCACAAGTAGATCGCGGCGTTTGTCGCGAGCCAGAGATTTTTTCTTCAATTGTGTGCCCTTTGTGCCTGTGGCACACACATTCAAATGCTCTGTCATGTATTTCTTCGTCCAGCCAGGCATAATGCGAAGAATCTGATATATTTATATTTATTAAAAACTTAAATAACCCAAATGATGTATTAATATATTATAATTTAATTTTTTTGTTTACTGTGGTGACCAATTTAAAATTAAAAAAAAAAACAAAGTCGTATTTCTGCAAGGGTAATTCCTCGTCGGCTTGTCGAATAATTTAAGAAAAGACCAAAAATTGAACATGTTCAATTTTGTCGACTTGCTACTTGTGCACACGCACACTCTTTCGAGTAAGCAGTTGGGTGACATTATTAAAGGGTTTGGCCTGTTCGTGTGCAAAACTCCTATTTTCCATGATTGTTGTAAGAGTAAGGGTACCTTAACGTTGGCATGTGTGCTTAATAACTTTTTGGGCTTGCCAAGCACACACACTTACACACTTTTCTATATGGATAGAAGCATTTATGCGTTTGTGTGCGTGTTGGTTGCCTGCCTGCCTGCCCGATGCAAATTTGACCAAATTTGAAGTTTTTGGCATTTCTGAATTTCGAGCTCTACACACACACACAGAGACACAAATGTGTGTGAATGGGCTGATCATGGGCGCAAAATTTCAAAATATCATTATTGGCACGCGTTTGACGCGCGCCCTTCTTGTATGATTTAGGGTTTGAATTGAATAGCTTGAATATGATAATTCAATAAAATCAATAATACAATAAATATATACATAATTGAAGATTTAAATTTTGCACAAATATCCGCTGGTCATAAAATTATTTAAGTGATCAGTCACTTGACCTATGTACATACTTATGCAAGAGCAGGTGCTTGCCAAAAGTTTACCCTTTCGTCCCAACGGGCTGCTGCAGGTAATAAGGGGTCATTCATCAAATCAAACCCTAAATCCATGCCAATAATGCTATTTTGAAATTTTGCGCCCATGATCAGCCCATTTACACACATTTGTGTCTCTGTGTGTGTGTGTAAAGCTCGAAATTAAGAAATCTAAAAATATTGTCAAATTTGCATCGGACAGGCAGGCAGGGACCAACAGGCACACATGCGCATAAATGCTTCTATTCATATACAAAATACGCAAGTATGCGTGAATAGCAAGTCCAAAAACTTTTAAATGCACACATGCCAACGCTTAGGTACCCTTTCCAACAATAACGAGCTAAAATGAAAGAATTTCGCATCGACTTGGCAAACCCTTTCATTATTTCATATAACTCGTCCCCTCAAAAGGGAAGATATTTGAGAAAAATTGAATTTGTGTGCATTTTTGCTTTTGCGGACACATACACACAAAAACATTTAAACGGTACCTAGACATAAAGAGAGCATTGAGAGCACTGAGAGTAAGTGCGAGTGAGATAAAAATAAACAGCGATGCCGTTCTATCGCACAAATCATATGGAAGAGAGTAAGCCAAATGAGTTTCCTGTAGTGTGAGCGATCAAAAGATGTCATATGTATATCTTACTCGCTCGTTGGACCAGATGCAAACCTTTTTTTGCTGACCAAAACCTTTCACTGCATGTCCTATCTATACGTTTTTTGGTTAGTGGTATAACCCACTGTGTGTTTACAAATTGAATAATCGTAACAATAGCATGCTTTCTGCAGCCGAATTCAAATAATGCTAAAAGCAGCAAAAATCATAAGAGCTGAATGCCTTCTGCAGCGAATCTCACATATTGTCGACAATCATTTATAAACAAAAACTGACCAACAGAAAGGCGCTAGCATAAACAAGCTGCAGCTGCTGTCTCTTTGCAAAAAGTCACGTACTCCAATTATTATATAGCTTTAATTATAGCGTAAGCCAATTTTTGTTCTTCAGTCTTAATCCAGATATTCAACATAATAAACTGATACAAATTCACTCTCGTGAAATAAAGTCTTTTTATTTTCAAAACTTATAACTACGTTATTATATGTATATGATATATATTAATTTAGTGTAAGATATACATATACTTTTTAGCATTTTCTATATTTTTTAAAAAATTTGCAGTTTTTTAATTTTTATGGTTTCTGTCTTGTTGCTGCTTGCCTATTATTATACTCGTTGTATAGTTGAAGTCTTAATAACAGATTCTGTACTCAGGTTGTTCATTTCGTAGTCTTCAAATAGCTGAGTACTGGTCACTGGTCTGTACCACTAACCAAAGAACATATAGATGGGACATGCAGTGTATCCAAAGTGGGCACAGAAAAAAATCGATGCATCTGGTCCAACGAGCGAGTAAGATGTACATATGATGTCTTTTGATGGCTTACACTATAGGAAACTGCTTGGGCTTACTCTCTTCCATATGATTTGTGCGATAGAACAGCATCGCTGTTTATTTTTATCTCGCTCGCACTAACTTTCAGTGCTCTCAATGCTCTCTTTATGTCTAGGTACCGTTTAAATGTTTGTGTGTGTATGTGTCCGCACAAGCAAAACTGCCCACAAATTCAATTTTTCTCAAATATCTTCAATTTTGAATGGACGAGTAATATGAAATAATGAAAGGGTCAACATTTATTCATCAATTCAAACGCAAAATCATAAAAAGAAAATGCCAAAAATGATATTTTCTTTTGCGCCCATGATCTGCCCATTCACACACATTTGTGTCTGTGTTTGTGTGTGTAGAGCTCGAAAATCAGAAATCCCAAAATATTGTCAAATTTGAATCGGACAGACTGTGGGTTCGTTGGCAGAGGCAGCGGCGACAAATCTGTAGCGACAGTTTGTTGGCAGAGTCAGCGGCGTCGGCGTAACTGAACAATGCGTTGGTGTCAGATTTGCATTGTAAGCTTTTATGATGGGCGACAAAACTATAATCGATGTCGCAATGGTCAATTGTCGGCAATACTTCGATTCGACGGATGTTTATGGAACTTGTTGTTTTAGGATTCTTTGGAATTAAATATTTGTGTCACAATGTGTTAACTCTCTCGTGTTAACTCTCCCTCTTCAAATTCTTACTTGTCCCCAAGAAGGCCCCTTGTTTATTTATTAGTTTTTTGTTTAAAAATAGTGGATGTTGTTAAACTCGAATTGGGTGGCTTGGGGTGGTGTGTTTGAAGTGTTTGGGCTGATGATGATCTTTGGAGGTTGTGGAATCTGTTCCTGTACCTGAAGAGCTATGTGTTTTTTCGGCTGGACGCAGAATTTGAATATTGAAGCGGTTGCCAGTAAAACGCCAAGAAGGTTGATGATAGGGCAGAAGAATGGGTCTCTATTTTTTGTAGGTATTTCATGTTCTTGATGTGCAACGTGTGTAATCCTTCCAGTGATAAGATGTATAATCGTTCCTTGAGTCATTAGGATAAGTGGTTTCCTGGGTTTCATGACAGTGGCCTCCTTATTGTTAAACTCTTTGTCGTTTATGTAGATTGTGTCGTTCCAAAAGTGCACCAAGTAGGTGCTCCTCATGTGATGAGTGGTATTTTGTTGTCGAATTGTGCCGTTGAAATCGTTTAAAAGTACGATGCTGTCGTCTATTTCTTCCACGTTTGGTATGTGGTCAGCGTTGCTGAACTCGCACAGCGATTCTTTGCCCTGTACTAACTTAGCAATACATTTTGATTCGTTAAGATTAATGGTTTTTTTTTTCGCAAATGGTTACAAAATTGAATGTTTTAGAATTACTAGGGATACTTAATATTATGTTGTCGTATAAGAAGATTTCATTAGTTTCTAAATGGACAATTGATTCGTTTCTGATTACAGGTTTAATTAACAAGTGTGGGTATGTAATTGCCTCTAATTGTGAGATTTTAATAATGTAGATTATGGTTGTTTTATTGTGTAGTACGGAGATATCGACAAATTCTAACATTTCCTCTGCTATCAAAGAGGTTATATTGCTTTCTTGTAAAATTTTGTGGACTTCATTTATTTCATTTTCAAATCAAACCCTAAATCCATGCCAATAATGCTATTTTGAAATTTTGCGCCCATGATCAGCCCATTTACACACATTTGTGTCTCTGTGTGTGTGTGTAAAGCTCGAAATTAAGAAATCTAAAAATATTGTCAAATTTGCATCGGACAGGCAGGCAGGGACCAACAGGCACACATGCGCATAAATGCTTCTATTCATATACAAAATACGCAAGTATGCGTGAATAGCAAGTCCAAAAACTTTTAAATGCACACATGCCAACGCTTAGGTACCCTTTCCAACAATAACGAGCTAAAATGAAAGAATTTCGCATCGACTTGGCAAACCCTTTCATTATTTCATATAACTCGTCCCCTCAAAAGGGAAGATATTTGAGAAAAATTGAATTTGTGTGCATTTTTGCTTTTGCGGACACATACACACAAAAACATTTAAACGGTACCTAGACATAAAGAGAGCATTGAGAGCACTGAGAGTAAGTGCGAGTGAGATAAAAATAAACAGCGATGCCGTTCTATCGCACAAATCATATGGAAGAGAGTAAGCCAAATGAGTTTCCTGTAGTGTGAGCGATCAAAAGATGTCATATGTATATCTTACTCGCTCGTTGGACCAGATGCAAACCTTTTTTTGCTGACCAACAACCTTTCACTGCATGTCCTATCTATACGTTTTTTGGTTAGTGGTATAACCCACTGTGTGTTTACAAATTGAATAATCGTAACAATAGCATGCTTTCTGCAGCCGAATTCAAATAATGCTAAAAGCAGCAAAAATCATAAGAGCTGAATGCCTTCTGCAGCGAATCTCACATATTGTCGACAATAATTTATAAACAAAAACTGACCAACAGAAAGGCGCTAGCATAAACAAGCTGCAGCTGCTGTCTCTTTGCAAAAAGTCACGTACTCCAATTATTATATAGCTTTAATTATAGCGTAAGCCAATTTTTGTTCTTCAGTCTTAATCCAGATATTCGACATAATAAACTGATACAAATTCACTCTCGTGAAATAAAGTCTTTTTATTTTCAAAACTTATAACTACGTTATTATATGTATATGATATATATTAATTTAGTGTAAGATATACATATACTTTTTAGCATTTTTTATATTTTTTAAAAAATTTGCAATTTTTTTAATTTTTATGGTTTCTGTCTTGTTGCTGCTTGCCTTTTATTATACTCGTTGTATAGTTGAAGTCTTAATAACAGATTCTGTACTCAGGTTGTTCATTTCGTAGTCTTCAAATAGCTGAGTACTGGTCACTGGTCTGTACCACTAACCAAAGAACATATAGATGGGACATGCAGTGTATCCAAAGTGGGCACAGAAAAAAATCGATGCATCTGGTCCAACGAGCGAGTAAGATGTACATATGATGTCTTTTGATGGCTTACACTACAGGAAACTGCTTGGGCTTACTCTCTTCCATATGATTTGTGCGATAGAACAGCATCGCTGTTTATTTTTATCTCGCTCGCACTAACTTTCAGTGCTCTCAATGCTCTCTTTATGTCTAGGTACCGTTTAAATGTTTGTGTGTGTATGTGTCCGCACAAGCAAAACTGCCCACAAATTCAATTTTTCTCAAATATCTTCAATTTTGAATGGAAGAGTAATATGAAATAATGAAAGGGTCAACATTTATTCATCAATTCAAACGCAAAATCATAAAAAGAAAATGCCAAAAATGATATTTTCTTTTGCGCCCATGATCTGCCCATTCACACACATTTGTGTCTGTGTTTGTGTGTGTAGAGCTCGAAAATCAGAAATCCCAAAATATTGTCAAATTTGAATCGGACAGACTGTGGGTTCGTTGGCAGAGGCAGCGGCGACAAATCTGTAGCGACAGTTTGTTGGCAGAGTCAGTGGCGTCGGCGTAACTGAACAATGCGTTGGTGTCAGATTTGCATTGTAAGCTTTTATGATGGGCGACAAAACTATAATCGATGTCGCAATGGTCAATTGTCGGCAATACTTCGATTCGACGGATGTTTATGGAACTTGTTGTTTTAGGATTCTTTGGAATTAAATATTTGTGTCACAATGTGTTAACTCTCTCGTGTTAACTCTCCCTCTTCAAATTCTTACTTGTCCCCAAGAAGGCCCCTTGTTTATTTATTAGTTTTTTGTTTAAAAATAGTGGATGTTGTTAAACTCGAATTGGGTGGCTTGGGGTGGTGTGTTTGAAGTGTTTGGGCTGATGATGATCTTTGGAGGTTGTGGAATCTGTTCCTGTACCTGAAGAGCTATGTGTTTTTTCGGCTGGACGCAGAATTTGAATATTGAAGCGGTTGCCAGTAAAACGCCAAGAAAGTTGATGATAGGGCAGAAGAATGGGTCTCTATTTTTTGTAGGTATTTCATGTTCTTGATGTGCAACGTGTGTAATCCTTCCAGTGATAAGATGTATAATCGTTCCTTGAGTCATTAGGATAAGTGGTTTCCTGGGTTTCATGACAGTGGCCTCCTTATTGTTAAACTCTTTGTCGTTTATGTAGATTGTGTCGTTCCAAAAGTGCACCAAGTAGGTGCTCCTCATGTGATGAGTGGTATTTTGTTGTCGAATTGTGCCGTTGAAATCGTTTAAAAGTACGATGCTGTCGTCTATTTCTTCCACGTTTGGTATGTGGTCAGCGTTGCTGAACTCGCACAGCGATTCTTTGCCCTGTACTAACTTAGCAATACATTTTGATTCGTTAAGATTAATGGTTTTTTTTTTCGCAAATGGTTACAAAATTGAATGTTTTAGAATTACTAGGGATACTTAATATTATGTTGTCGTATAAGAAGATTTCATTAGTTTCTAAATGGACAATTGATTCGTTTCTGATTACAGGTTTAATTAACAAGTGTGGGTATGTAATTGCCTCTAATTGTGAGATTTTAATAATGTAGATTATGGTTGTTTTATTGTGTAGTACGGAGATATCGACAAATTCTAACATTTCCTCTGCTATCAAAGAGGTTATATTGCTTTCTTGTAAAATTTTGTGGACTTCATTTATTTCATTTTCGTTCAGGAGGGTATTTATAATATTGGACTTTGCCCATTGAACGGCATATTTAATATTTTAAATTTCTTCTTTTAAGAGTCTAGCTTGGTTTTGCAAACTAGTTGCCACCTCTATGTTTAAGGAATTGTCCTTACTAATTGTGTTGGCTAACATATTAGAGATTGTTGTCAGATTTTTTATTCTATTTTGCAATTGATTATTTATAATGACCTGGTAATTATTGTTTGTAATGAGGTTGTTAAAATTTGCTTCTATCATTTCTAAATCTGCATTGTTGGGGTTTCCAGCTACATACTTCCAAGCTGATCCAATCCAGTTAAGGGATCTTGCTCGGCGCCTTTGAAGTTTCGGCTTGAGGTGCTTAATACAAATAACTATTTCTTAAGTCATTTACGGTATGCTCGCGTATTTTGAAAAGTTCGGTTTCTATCTGCTGTAAATCTATTATATGAATAATATTGGTTGATGAGGTTTTTAATTTCCCTGTGCCTTTGTAAATAGTTATGGTGTGTGCGTCGGTGAAGTTTGTAATATCCGTGGTTGCCAATGCCAAGGGCAGGCTTATGAGGAGTAGAAAAATCCTGCAATGGAATCAAACAAAGTGATTAGATAGTTATGGGCCGTTTCCTTCATAATCGGATGAAACCTGCAGTCGTACGACATCTGTTTTGAGTGAATGTGAATTATTGTTTGTGTATTTTTTTTTTTTCAAACTAAACGGACATTTTGGTTATATTCCTAGGTAGTCTCGGACATTCTACGTTGATTTTGTTAGTTAATCATTTTATATATTATTCTTATAAACAACTCTTCCTGCTTCAGTAACTATGGTTGTATTCCTTTTTTCTTTTACAACTTCTTGTTTAAATCGTGGGGATAGCTTAGAACCTAATCTAGTATTTAGCTTAACAAATATTTTTTGTCCTGGTACGTAATTTTTGAATTGAAGCGAATAAGCTCGTAGCTAAGTTAGAGGTTTCAGGGTATCCCCTGGTCGGGAACTCCCGACTAGAGCCTCTAACTTGTTTTTTATAATAAGGTATGTAAATGGCAAAAGGAGTCATCTTGTACTATGACCTGACTATGTATCTGTGCACAAGTACACAGGATAGCAAGCTATATAATTGCATTCGATTGGTCTAAAAAGATAGTGCTAATAGGGAATTAGATAAAGATGATAAGAACAAATGCAAAGATTATTTTAGAATTAAACATGTACATTTACAAATTGATCGTCTTATTCCTGTTTATAGGAAATAATCAAGATTTTTTAATATCAATAATACAGCATTTAGTCCTTATCAATCTTAAAAAACATCCTTGAACCTTTTTCCACGCCCGTCAATATTAGTTTAGAATCATTATTGCATTATTGACATTTATAATCTACTAGCGGGTATAACCCGGCCTTGCCCGTGGCACGTATGTTATAAAATCAATGTTCTCAAACAAATTTAAAATGATTTTGAAACTAATCGGACGGTAAACAAACAACTTTCATACAAACGTTTTCCGCCAATTTACCACTGTTGCAAGTGGAATTTCCCAAATCGCTGAAACACGTATTCATTACATTCTTATGTAGAGCTTTGAAAATAAGTTTGAAGCAAATCGGACACAATTTGAAACTTCGTACAAAAATCTTTGAGCCGCATTCCACCCGAAAAAGTTTGGATTCTGCAAAAAGTGTGAAACACGTCTCAAATGATTTTTCTTATAGATCTTTGGAAACGAATTTGAGCGCGAAACGTCACCCACCAAATTTTTGACCTCCATTTCCACCAAGGAGGAACGGATTTTTCGAAAAGTGTGAAACACCCCTTAAATGAATTTGAACAAAGATCTTTGAAAATAAGTGTGGGGCCGATCGGGTGGCAAACAAAAAACTTTCATACAACCGTTTTCCGCCAATTTACCACTGTTGCGGGTGGAATTTTCCAAATCGCTGAAATACGTATTTATTAAGTTCTTATGTAGAGCTTTGAAAATAAGTTTGAAGCAAATCGGACACAACTTAAAACTTCGCCAAAAAAATCTTTAAATCGCATTCCCCCCGAAGAAGTTTGAATTCTGCGAAAAGTGTGAAACATGTATCAAATGATTTTTCTTATAGATCTCTGGAAATGAATTTGAGCGCGAAACGTCAGCCACCAAATCTTTGACCTCCATTTCCACCAAGGAGGAACGGATTTTCCTAAAAGTGTGAAACACCCCTCAAATGAATTTGAACAAAGATCTTTGAAAATAAGTTTGAGGTTGATTACATACAAACGTTTTTCGCGATTTTTCCACACTTGCGGGTGGAATTTCCCGAAACCCCGTGTTAACGTGCACCTACATCACATAAGGTAGCTACAGGGCGTTGATCACCAATCAGTCAGTCAGTCAGTCAGTCAGTCAGTCAGTCAGTCAATCAGTCAGTCAGTCAATCAGTCAGGACAAACAGTTATATATATAGAGATATAGACCTCGACGCTTCCGATAATGAGACGATGAAAAGTATATTTTCCACTGAACTGTCCATAAACTGTATGAATTATAAATAAACAAACAATTATCGTTGTCTTTGCCAGATGTTTGCTGTAGTCGAAAACTAAAAAATAAAAATAAAAATGCCAAGATTGCGAATGAACCATTCCATTTGAATTTAAAGTATATGTGGATATTTCTTGAAAGTCATTGGCAGCAGACCTGATTTGTCAATTCAATTCGTTAGGTTCAGCTTAATAAACAACAAACAATCAATCTGTAGACTGATTGATTTTACAAATAATTAGTTGTTGATTCTAAGAATGTTGCTTGACACTTTGGGCTACTTTGAAATTTGTTGTCAAAGTGCCTTAACTGGACTTAAGAGACGCGTATATTACAGACCGACGACCTACTGCGACTAATAACCCAGTCGCAGGGCATTTAGATAACAGAGCGATATAAATTATGCCACAAGACGGAGCCGATTTGGTTGTCAGACGGCGAAAGGAGCGGGCGGCCTGAGGCGGCAATCAAATGGATGAAGTCACACGGCGACCAAGTGGCAATAATTTACATTGCGAACTATTGATATTAAGGCGTGGGCGTGGACGTGGACGTGGACATTAAATTGGAAGAGGGAGGTGGTAGATAACTTGACACATGTCCGTCAATTTGTGGGACGCCAAGAAATGTAGAGAACAAAGATAGAGACAGAGCCGACACGGCTGTGGCAAATGCCAAGCGAAAAGCAACGAGTTGACAAATACCCTTCGACTTTTTGAGAAATTTATGGGTGGCACTTGGCCCGCTGATTGTAGCCACTGATTGCTAACCACGGGCGTCGCAACATTACCAAGGCCGAATGGCTTGCGCTGCCCCCTGGGCGTTGGGTCTGGTTAAGTTTCAGTTTCTGTGCCTCGTTTGCAAAGGTCACGCGAGCTGCTTTACTCGCATACAACTACGCACACATAAATATATACATACATGCATACATATTAGCGGACATAGGCTAAAATTAAGCGTGTTCGTACACTGAAACAGTCATCATAGATCATAGATCCGACAAGCCAGTTCCTGATTAATGATAAGAGTTCCTGATAAGTTCCTGATAAGAGTGTTTTTGTGTCTTTGTATAGAGGGGCGGGGTTGGGTTCGTTGCCAGTAATGCTACTCACGTAGTACAGGCTATACCACCGAGGCAGGGCTCCAGGGCTGCCAATAGTTATTTTTTGTTGGTTTTGGTTTTGTTTTTGTGTTTCTTAATATTATTGTAGCCGTAGAAATATTGTTAATTGCTTTGCTTTAATTTCTATACCATCACATTTGGATTGTTATATTTTGGGATTCTTTATATACAGTTTTATGTCATTCGATTCAAATAAATTAGTTTTGTAATTTCTTGTTTCATTAGAATATCGTTATTAACTTCATTGTGCGTTTATTTGTATTAATTTTGATCTAAGTATTTGCTATGATTAGAATTGTTGTTAAAAACATATTTAATAATTTTATGTTTCACTTGGAAAAAAATTGTCCTTGTTGCATTTGTTGCGTTTGTCCGAATGTATTGCCGGTTGGTCTGGAAACAAGGTAAGGGACTTGTTGGAAAGTTGGGCTGGGTGGAAGTGCTGGTTTTTGTTGGAAATTCACATTGTTGGGTATTTGGCGTGGTAACATTAAAGGTTTCTGAAATTGCTGATTTCTAAAGACGGGCTGCTGCGTTTGATCGGTATGCTTGATTCTCTAACTTTAAGCACAAGTGTAATACAGAGGGCAAATCGGTTGGTTTTTTATACCTTATAGGCGTGATAAATCTCCACGGAGACCTCTAATAAATGTATCTAAGGCTTTATCTCTGTATATTTTGGTCATAAGTTGTTCTGATTCCCTACACAACTCCAAACAACTAGTCTTGTTCAATATCAAAGTGTAATGCAGAGGGCAAATCGGTTGGTTCTTTTATACCTAGTAGGCGTGATAAATCTCCACGGAGACCTCTAATAAATGTATCTAATGTTTAATCTCTGTATATTTTGGTCATAAGTTGTTCTGATTTGTACACAACTCCAAACAACTAATCTTGTTCAATATCAAAGAGAGGTGTCTGTAAACTGCTTGATGGAATTCTTCGACTGATTGATTCGGGCCTTGCATTATTGTAGTCATCTCGCTAATCTGCACAATGTAATGTGAGACATTTGGAAATAGCATTCAAAGGGACGTTGTACGATTCTAATGCAATGTCTGCATTGCCTATTATTTTGTTGCGAACGGTATGCAGAATACCAAAGTACTTTGATGTTTATCTACACTTTATCTACACTCTTTTTCCATGATCCGAATTCACCTGGGTCGCCGGAAAAATCACGCAAGCTTTTTACAATGTCAGGGACGTTATCTAGGTCATCTAGATTTCTTTGGTTTTCAGTAAAGATTTCTTGGTTTTCTGCACAAGTAATGTCGAAAATTGATTTTTGATTTTGTTCCAAAAATGTGGGTAATTGTTCAGCTAGAATTTGACGAATGGTAGCTGCTAAATCTGGTTCTTCTGCTATGATTCTATGTTGTTGGTGTGTTTCCTGCATAGCATTTGTCTGTGTTGTTCTTGCTGCAAGATTGGGTTTGCCGGTTGGGGCACTTGTTCTGTATTCATCATTGGGGGTCTTATTAAATTGCTTGGGCTTGCCATAAAATTTTGAGGAAAAGGTAACTTGTCGATATCTACAAAGCTTTATATTATTGACAATTAATGTATATAAAATTTTGGAAGTTTGTGATTGAAGGAATTAGGTTTATTTTTTGTTTTGAATTAGATTTATTTGTATTAAAATTTAATTTGCAAAATTTATTTTGTAAAAACCAGTGGCTGGTTTTTCCCTTTTACCTTGGAGGGTCCTGTAAAGGATTCGCAAGATTGGGTTTATTTATACTGCGAATTTAAATACGCTTTATTAAGTTGCCGTGCAGTGATTTGGTTTTTGTTCGTTTTACGCTTGTTTTATATTTATATTTTTTTGAGTTCTTTTTTTATGTAATTTGTTATAACACCCTTTTTTTTTAATGATTTCCTTCAATCGCTTCACTTCACTTTCACTTAATTTAATTATAGTTTGGTTTCTCTTAATTATGTTTTTTTGTATTTTATTTCCACTTAATTAACTTACATTACTGGATCTGATGTGGCTACCCTTCCTGGTGGCTCGGATGCCTCCTGTTCGCTCTCTACTAGGGATCGTGCAGCTCACACGAATAGAAGGTGTCCTGCGGGCTTGCCTGACAAGACTTGTAGTCCACCGAAGGATCTGTGAATGTTAATTCACCGACCTTGCGTAGTATTTGGTTTTCTTAACTAGGAAGAGTCTCATCAAATACTTGAAGTTGGGCCAACGGAGTCGCACAGAAATTAATTTGCACTAATCGAACTTAATCGGATTTCCTCTCGTTGGTCCCTGCTCGGGCGCCAGTTAATTTTGAATACGTGTGTTTTATTCAGGAACAAATCTAAGACTAAACAATTGGGAACTTAAGGCGACCCTAGCAAGCTGTGGGTTCGTTGGCAGAGGCAGCGGCGACAAATCTGTAGCGACAGTTTGTTGGCAGAGTCAACGGCGTCGGCGTAACTGAACAATGCGTTGGTGTCAGATTTGCATTGTTGGCTTTTATGCTGAGCGACAAAACTACAATCGATGTCGCAATGGTCAATTCGTTTTGTCGGCAATACTTCGATTCGACGGATGTTTATGGAACTTGTTGTTTTAGGATTCTTTGGAATTAATTATTTGTGTCACTGCCAACATTGCAACATTGCTCGTGTTAACTTATACAATATATGCCAGTATTCGTGAATAGCAAGTCCAAAAACTTTTAAATGCACACATGCCAACGCTTAGGTACCATTTCCAACAATAACGAGCTAAAATGAAAGAATTTCGCATCGACGGGGCAAGCCCTTTCATTATTTCATATTGCTAGTCCATTCAAAAGGGAAGTTATTTGAGAAAAATTGAATTTGTGGGCATTTTTGCTTGTGCGGACACATGCACACACAAACATTTAAACGGTACCTAGACATAAAGAGAGCATTGAGAGCACTGAAAGTTAGTGCGAGCGAGATAAAAATAAACAGCGATGCTGTTCTATCGCACAAATCATATGGAAGAGAGTAAGCCAAATGAGTTTCCTGTAGTGTGAGCGATCAAAAGACATCATATGCATATCTTACTCGCTCGTTGGACCAGATGCATCGATTTTTTTTTGTGCCCACTTTGGATACACGGCATGTCCCATATATATGTTCTTTGGTTAGTGATACAGACCAGTGACCAGTACTCAGCTATTTGAAGAGTACGAAATGAACAACCTGAGTACAGAATCTGTTATTAACACTTCAACTATGCAACGAGTATAATAATAGGCGAGCAGCAACAAGACAGAAACCATAAAAATTAAAAAACTGCAAATTTTTTAAAAAATATAAAAAATGCTTAAAAGTATATGTATATCTTACACTAAATTAATATATATCATGTACATATAATAACGTAGTTATAAGTTTTGAAAATAAAAAGACTTTATTTCACGAGAGTGAATTTGTATCAGTTTATTATGTTGAATATCTGGATTAAGAGTGAAGAACAAAAATTGGCTTACGCTATAATTAAAGCTATATAATAATTGGAGTACGTGACTTTTTGCAAAGGGACAGCAGCTGCAGCTTGTTTATGCTAGCGCCTTTCTGTTGGTCAGTTTTTGTTTATAAATGATTGTCGACAATATGTGAGATTCGCTGCAGAAGGCATTCAGCTCTTATGATTTTTGCTGCTTTTAGCATTATTTGAATTCGGCTGCAGAAAGCATGCTATTGTTACGATTATTCAATTTGTAAACACACAGTGGGTTATACCATGCAATGTAGCTTATGAATAACAGTGGTTTAAAATTCTGTTGTTGTGAATATGTCACTATATATATCTAACATATCTATAACACTGATCAAGTCATTTGTAATATCGTAGTAATCTCTTAGTGAAATTTTCGGTGTCAATCTTTTGAGTAAACAACGACCAACAAGTAGACCCTTGCTTTACTATCCGTGCATGACATAGGATGTTTTTTTGTCGCTGTTACTTTTGAAAGGTGTAACAGCAGTAACTAGTTAGTTTTGAATACTTGTAACTGGTAACAGGTTAAGTAAATATCGCTCATCCCTACTTGTAATGGCCTAAGAGCTGAGTAATGATGTTTGAACCATCTATACATTTTATGGTTATTGGTTAGTGGTACAATATATAGATGGTTTGAGCCATCTATGTATTGTATGGTTAGTGTTTGAACCATCGATGTATTGTATGGTTAGTGGTACAATATATAGATGGTTTGAACCATCTAAGTATTGTATGTCTAGATGGTTTGAACTATCTATGTATTGTATGGTTAGTGGTACAGTAAATAGAACGTTACGATAATCGAATGAAGAATTCTTAATGCGTGTGAGCCCCATGAGTGCTTGCGACCTGCGGCTGATGCTATTTCTTAATATATGTATTTTAGTTTTACATCCTTACAGCCCAAAAACATATGTGTGTATGCTTGTGCAGAGGTTGCCTCGCTCTCACTCACTACTTTGTGCGTTCTTATGCATGTCATTCTCCCTGCATAGCTTTTCAAAAAACACCGAAATCTGCAAACATACATATGTATGTATGTTTTGTGTGGATGTGCGCACAAGTAAATCACGGCGTTTGTCGTGGGCCAAAGATTTTTCTTCAATGGGTTTGCGCTGGTAGACGATAGCGATAGCAAAAGGCACGCACATTCAAATGCTCTATCTTGTATTTCTTCGTCCAGTCAGGCTTAATGAGAAGAATTTGAATTTGAGCGAGGTACGGCTTCATTTTGATCGTTCGGGGCTCAAGGCCTTTAGTGGCTGCTTTCCCCAAACGAATATGTTTGTTGATCAGCTGCTCTAGTTTGGTTATTGCTTTACCAACCGCACTGGAAGCCAATTCTTCGTTTATTGCACAGTTGAGGGCATGCGCAACCGAATAGGGCGAAGAGAGGAAAAAGGTGATAAGATCAGGCCATAGTACCGTTTTAAAGTATAATCGCGTGATGTAGAGCTTTTCAAAGCTTCCTTATTTTTTTGTCTTTGGGAAGTAGTAAAGGTTAAAAGTACAGCTCAGCATGTCATTTAAAATTGAAGCGCGGACGATTTAAGTTCATAACATTTTTTCTTTGCAAAAAATTATCGCAAAAGACGTCAAAGACCAAGATTGCAAGAGTGGTACAGTTTCGAAGTGTTCTTTTGGTACGCTAATAGAAACCAAAAACCTTCATAACAACTCGACCCAATAACCTAATTGTGACCCTTAAAGAAAAGGTATTTATATGTGCTAGTGTTGAGACTTGGAACTAATTAGGCTTCCACAGTGACAAAGAGCAGCGGATATATTTAGACGTGCTAGTCGGCGCTACTAGAAGGGGAGATCGGACCAGACAAGGGCCACACCAAGAGCACGTGTCGCACTTAGCAACCCAGTAGGACCAATTTTGTTGCTGTTTTACTTATCAGCCTCGGTCTTGCGAAGAACAACATATGCCATAGCCTCGGAAAACGGTGTCAAGCGGGTGAAGCGCTGACTACTATGCAGCACTATCAGGGGCCTCATGCACTAAGCATATAGCGTAACCTGCAGAGAGTAGCGGAGAAGCTGAGTCTGTATTACCTTTGGTGTACCCTTTCACTTGCTTAGAAGCCATTGCCATATAATTCCATTAAATATTTAACGTTGCCAAGATGGACGGTTAATAGATCCTTAGTTTTATTTTATTTCTTTTACTTATTTTTTTCTAATTTTTGTTAAAATATGCAATGAATATGCCTAAATAAGTTAAAGCGAGAGGAAATTCCCACACCACCGACCTTGATCGCTGCTCATATATATATATATATATATATATATATGTGTGTACAGACACCAATATGGCGACCTTTTTTTGGAGTTACTTTCTGTTTTATTTCTTTTAATATTTGTCACATTTTAGATGCCCTTATATATATATATATATATATATATATATATATATATATATATATATATATATATATATATATATATATATATATATATATATATATATATATATATATATATACATGTGTTTATCTCTATATATAAAACTGTTTGTCCTGACTGACTGACTGATTGGTGATCAACGCACAGCCCAAACCGTAAGAGCTAGGTAGCTGAAATTTTCACTGTAGCTACCTTATGTGATGTAGGTGCACGTTAAGACGGGGTTTCGGGAAGTTCCACCCGCAAGTGTGGAAAAATCGCGAAAAACGTTTGTATGTAACTTTTTGTTTACCATCCGATCGGCCCCACACTTATTTTCAAAGATCTTTGTTCAAATTCATTTAAGGGGTGTTTCACACTTTGCGAAAAATCCGTTCCTCCTTGGTGGAAATAGCGGTAAAAAATTTGGTGGGTGACGTTTCGCGCTCAAATTCGTTTCCAAAGATCTATAAGAAAAATCATTTGAGACGTGTTTCACACTTTTTGCAGAATCCAAACTTTTTCGGGTGGAATGCGACTCAAAGATTTTTTGTACGAAGATTTCAGTTGTGTCCGATTTGCTTCAAACTTATTTTCAAAGCTCTACATAAGAATGTAATGAATACATGCTTCAGCGATTTGGGAAATTCCACCCGCAAAAGTGGAAAATTGGTGGAAAACGTTTGTATAAAAGTTATTTGTTTACCGTCCGATCAGTTTCAAAATCATTTCAAATTTGTTTGGGAACATTGATTTTATAACATACGTGCCACGGGCAAGGCCAGGTTATACTCGCTAGTATACTTATAAATTTCTTTTGTAATATTTAGCAACAGCGATCCTAATCGTCGTATACATTGGGCCCAAGGTCTGCTTCGAAGGATATCGCGTGAGTAAGAGTAAAACAACGCTTATATATATATATATATATATATATATATATATATATATATATATATATATATATATTTATATACACATATGAACATTTAAATGCAGCTTAATATAGCAAGACGGTAAATTAATTAATATCCGTCAAATCTCAAAATAATGTCGGTGAATTTCTCCCTCCACTTAATTTCTTAATGTGCTTTAAACTAGTTATTATACATTCATTATGTTAACTTTTAATTAAAATTTTTTTTTGGAAACTGTATTTTTTGTAAATCGAGTTATACCTATTTGTCTATTTATTGGCATCATGCTCGAAAATGAACAATGCGTGAATATATGAAGTATATTAGCTTATTTGATATGCTATCCTAATACCTTAATTTTTTTTTATCTGTCAAGTACCCATGTTAGCAGTTTGCAATTTATAGTTATGGTTTAAGAACCTGAAATACGGACAAGCATCCACATTCCATTTGTCTTGTCAAGGTACGGAGGGTAGAGAGAAAGATCAACACCTTAGTTCACTCACTTAAGCGATAATGAATAGTTTGAATTTGGATGTTCGGTCGGAACACATTAATGGTACACATACTAGAATCTTGTTTTTTTTTATGGATTTATTTGAATCAATTTTTTTTTTATTTGATCGCACTTAAACTCTATGTTTCTGGTAAGTGCAGAAGGGAAAGAAAAAAACCCGACCAGTCCGACGAGCTATTGTCCGAGCATTAGCAAGAAGTGCGAACCTCCAATCCCTATGCACCCGGTTAGGCTACATCCACGGTCGTTCGTTTTATTTTAGTTGATGTCCAAACAAAAGGCAAAAAAAAAAACTGAACCCGATCCTCGTCACCTTTACATTTATGGCGCCCAACACATGGGACCGTAGCAAGAAAGTAAAACTTTTACTTTTTTGCGTAAGCACGACTAACACCTAGTGCACAACAGTCCCCAATCTAAACTCGAAGTTATACCATACCATTTACTACCTATTATCTTTGAACTACCCTGTTAGTCCCCTTTTTCGGGAAAAAAACGTTGTGTTCAGGCAGTAGTTAGTTGTAGGAATATGCGATCGTAATTCAGACATTGCTGGATTAGTCGACCACAATTAATTGATAGTTCTTTTAGCAGCGGGTAAGATCGGAAAAGAGGCAATAATAATGAAAATTAATTGTTTCAAGGACTATTTGGAATAACAACAAACTGAAAATATTTCGGATTTTGTCCAATCGCAGTCCATGAGCAGTAAAAGACCAAATCAGAAATAGATTCCATTAAAAAAAATAGTACAAATTCAACTACTCAGATTTGCTTAGGGATTGTAAGCGATAGCATGTGGGAAAAAGACAGACAGAATAAATAAGCAAGGTTAAAACATATAAGCCATATTTAGTTGTTTTGTTGTTGTTTGGAAACCCTCAGTGCAACAAGCAATAGTTTGCATTCATCATGGCAGTGAGACAAGCATAGTTGCAGCGATTAACGCGCAAGATCCATTTTCTGGCATTTGCCATGAGCAATTGCAAGCAGAACAGCTATCTGCGACTACTCCTTGTCAACACCGTTTTCACGATGTTTGCATAAGCAATGTACTTAAGACAACCCCAAAATGTCCAGTATATGAGGCAGACTGCAGCCCAGGGCAATTAATATTTATGAACAATACACTTACAGCGGAGTTAAACTCAGCTGGTAATGCTGAAACAGACGAAACTCTATCGCGAAATACTTTACCTTGTCAAGATGGTTCGACTACTACAGGTATCGGGAGAGGTCACCGATTCGGAAAAGGGCGAGGAACCACGCCCAAGTGAAGTATGCAAACTAGGTCTATGAATCGTAATCATAGAGAATATTTAGGTAGTTGCATGTCTTTAAGCAGCAATGGAAATAAGTCCGTGGACAATGGTCCAAATGTAGAGACAATTAACTATATTAACGAAGCTCTACAAGCTCAGCAAAGGTCTTTAATAGCAGAACTCAATAATGTTATTTAGGCTTCTGTTGAACAATCACATTAAATATACGAAGTGAGCGATTTGAATCAACACGCACTAGATTAGTTCAGTCTCCAAGGGGATTAGGTGCTGATACTCTCCTAATCGTGCCCAGAATTCTGATATACCCTTTGACTGCGGATCATACAGCCTCAGAGGTAGCAATCGATCAAACTCAAGTTTGAGTTCAGAAAAAGCAGCTAGCATTATGCAAGCCTGGCGACTAAAATTTGACGGTTCGAAAGACTCTATAGATGAATTCTTGTATCGAATTCGTTCATTAACGGCTCAAAATTTGAACGGCGACGATAGGCTCCTTTGTGACAATCTGCATTTACTTTTCTTCGGAAAAGCCAATGTTTGGTTTTGGAGCTTCCACAAGAAAAACCCACAGTATACCTGGTTGGCTTTCTGTACGGATTTCCGACTTAGATTCGAGGACGTCAAAGACGACTTTGACTTATGGGAACTAATTAGGAAAAGACGCCAGAAAGATCAGGAGACATTTGATGATTTTCAATCAGCCATTGAAGGTTTGGCTAGCCAGTTATCTAACGAAATAGGCGAAGACAAGCTTGTAGACCTATTAAAACGCAATGCGAGACCAGCGCTCAGGTACGAACTATTGCATTTGAAGATTAAAACTTGAGCAGAATTAAGAGAGGAAGTAAAGAAACATGAAAGTTTCTGTAGATAAACTGGCTCGTTTCCCAATCGATCCAAATACGGTAGAAGTAATGTCTCTGAGTTACTGGAAAATAATGATGTAGAAAATAATATTTCAGAAATACAGAACATGAAAATGGTGTGCTGGAATTGCGATAAAGTGGGCCACCGATTCGATGACTGCATGGGAGAAAGGCGTATATTCTGCTACGGTTGCGGTGCTAAAAATACTTTTAAACCTAATTGTAGCAAATGCAATCTTTTGGGAAACCGGGAGCGGGATACGCAGACCAACACCAGTTTGACGCATCCTACAAAAGAATAAAGTCTTTGCCAGTAATCCAGTTATATGGTAATTCGGAGCAATCAACTCCAAATACTATATTTACAACTTATATGGCAAATACATGTTTAGTCGCAGAGGCTGCAACTCAAACTGATATTGAAAATAAATACGTTCCGTACCATATCAGAGTAAGCCACTATCTTGACACACGAAGATGAATTTTTAGCAGCATAGAACCCATCGAATTTATCAGCGGCCAAAACGCTTTACTATTCGACTCAGGAAGTTCTGGAACAATATTAAGTGTCTTCGTAAGAAGCTCGTTCAATCAGTGTTTATGAGCTCTGATAACCGCTTGTACACTGAGTTAAGACTAGAGGGAGAAAGATATCTAGCATTAGGATTCCGGAGCGACGATTAGTTGCCTCGGTAATGTTGCAGCTAAGTCCCTGTTGTCACATCCCAAAGCGCGCAAATGCTCTTGACCAGTGGTAGGCAAACTGACACTTACAGTTGAATTTCGAGAACAAGCGTATAATGTTGAGTTTTTTTGTTATACCAGATTTGAAACAAGACTGGACTGTTAACGAATTTAATTCGTCCTGATAAGTCCGTAAATGAATTAGACAACAATAACGAACATGATAGCTAGGAAACAGCGAAAATGCATCAGCTAACCGCTGAAGAAAAGTCACGATTAAATTCGATCGTTTCTAATTTCTATTCATATGAAAAGGAAGGATTAGGACGTACCGCGTTAAAACAAAGACATTGGCCTATTTCGCCAGCTGTTGAAAAGCTAATGTTCGACGTGATCGAGAAAATGCTAGCGTTAGATATAATAGAGGAATCTCATAGCCCCTGGAGCAGCAGCTGCGTCCTTGTGCAAAGAAAGGATATGAACAGACTGTGTCAAGATTCTCGAGTCATAAATAAGTACAATCGTAAAGATGCGTACCCTCTACCTCATATCGACGGCATTCTTAGTCGTCTGCCGCCAACTAAATATATAACGGGCCTCGATATGAAGCACGCATTCTGGCAGAAACCCCTAGAAGAAAAATCACGTCAGTATACCGCTTTTACAGTCCCTAATCGTTCATTATTTCAATACAAAGTAATGCCGTTTGGATTGTGTACCGCT
The DNA here is from genome assembly GCA_035045885.1 of Drosophila borealis. Lineage (NCBI taxonomy): Eukaryota > Metazoa > Arthropoda > Insecta > Diptera > Drosophilidae > Drosophila > Drosophila borealis. The sequence goes on from JAWNOR010000195.1 coordinate 1,066,148, forward strand.
CCTCAAACGCTTTGTAGACTAATGGAACGCGTGATACCAACCCATTTGCGCACCCGCCTATTTGTCTACTTAGATAATTTACTTCTGCTTTCAGAGGACTTCGATTCTCATATGTTGTTTTTGCAGGAAGTAGCGTTGCACTTGCGTAAAGCTAACTTGACAATCAACGTCGCAAAATCAAAATTTTGTATGCGGGAAATTAAATATTTGGGCTTTATAATTGGATATGGTCAACTAAAGAGGGAACCCAGCAAAATACAAGCTATTAACGAATTCCCTGTACCAAAAAGTGTAAAACAACTGACCGCTGGATGGTACAGACGTTTCATTAATCATTAGCTTTCCGCTTACTGAGTTACTAAAGAAATCGAAAGTATTGAAATGGAACACTGATGCTGATAGCGCTATCAACGACTTGAAAACACTTTTAACTTCTCCACCTGTATTGGCTACACCCGACTTCTCAAAACCTTTTAGATTAGTTTGCGATTAGTGTGCGTTCAAGCTCAACTAATTGAACAGGAAGAGGAGGCTCCAATCGCGTTGGCAATATAATCGTACATGTCAGAGAAACTGTCAAAGGCCCAACGGAATTATAGTGTGACCGATCTGGAATGCTTAGCCGTAATAAGAGGTATCTTTAAATTTAGAGCATATATAGAAGGACAGGTCTTCGAAGTAATAACTGATCATGCTTCATTACAATGGGTCATGAAACCGAAGGATCTCAGAGGACGTCAAGGTAGATGGGTGATCAAATTACAGGGTTTCAAGTTTAAAGTCTCGCATTGTAGCGGTACACAAAATGTTGTCGCTGATGCGTTATCGCGCAAAATGAGGCAGAGCTTGCGGAATTCGAGGAGCAAGGTCTCATAGTTGACCTGTCTTCACCTGAATTCAAATCGCCAAGCTATCTGGATCTGATAGATAATATTTCCTCTAACCAATCCAGATTAACAGATTTACAGATAATCGACGGTTTTATATTTAAACGTACTGAGCCAGCGACGGGATATAGCATTCAGGAGAAACAATCCTGGAAGCTCTGGATACCTTCGTCTCTCACCCTACAAGTGATAGAGAGGGCCCACAATCCCCCTAACGCTGCACAATGTGGCATCGGGAAAACAATAGAGAAACTCAAGAGATACTTATTTTGGCCAAAAATGTCGGCCCAAATTCATGAATAGAGTCAATTGTAAAGTTTGTCGGCAAACGAAAAGCCCCAATGTAGTGTTGAGACCAACAATGGGCAAGCATATGACGTCAGAACGGCCATTTCAGAAGCTCTACATGGATCTTCTAGGGCCATATCCTCGGCCAAAGAACGGCAATATAGGTCTCCTGTTGTAGAACATAATACTAAATTTCATTTTATGTGGCCTCTTCGCGCGTTCACTACCATCAAAATTATCGACTATCTAGAAAACACACTGTTTTGCACTTTCGGCGTGCCAGAAACTATTCTGAACGACAATGGTTCTCAGCTCATTTCTAGTGTCTTTAAAGCTTTTCTTACCCGGTATGGAATCATCCACATTCGAACGGCAATATACTCGCCACAAAGCAATGCAAGTGAGCGAGTAAATAGATCAGTGTTAGCGGCTATTAGAGCCTATATCGGAAAAGATCATTCAAACTGGGATAAAAAGCTTCACGCCATTTGTGCTGCCTTGAGAGCCAGCGTTAGCGTTTGGACAGAATAGATGTTAAACGGTAAAGACTATGACTTGCTAAAGCGACTTAACCTCTTGTCCGAAGACACCGCTATTGAGAGGCCCACAGCTTTACAAGTAATCCGTCAGATAGCTAAAGACAATATAGCTCAGTCACATAATAGAAATGCTAAGATATATAATCTGCGCAGCCGAAACATAAGTCTTACTGCCGGTACGAAAGTCTTCGCCCGCAATTTTTGTCAGAGTAACGCGTAAAAGAAGTTTAGTTTTAAGCTTGTACCAGTTTTCATTCCCACGATTGTTGTACAAAAAGTCAGCCCAGCCTACTATCAACTAGCTAATGAAACAGGTAAATGCCTAGGTACTTTTCATCTCAAAGATATACAAACCTGTAACAAATCCTAACTCAACAGTTATTATAGTTATTTCAGTTTATGTCCCGCTAGCAAGTAGCGCTGCATGAACTGTGGTGTAGTGGCAGCTTTGCAATCTCCAAACGAATCTGCTTGTTGATCAGCTTCTCTAGTTTGGTTACTGCTTACCGACCGCACTGGAAGCCAATTCTTCGTTTATTGCACAGCTGAGGGCACGCGCAACCGAATAGGGCGAATAGAGGAAAAAAGGTGATAAGATCAGGCCATAGTACCGTTTTAAAGTATAATCGCGTGATGTAGAGCTTTTCAAAGCTTCCTTATTTTTTTGTCTTTGGGAAGTAGTAACGGTTAAAAGTACAGCTCAGCATGTCATTTAAAATTGAAGCGCGGACGATTTAAGTTCATAACATTTTTTCTTTGCAAAAAATTATCGCAAAAGACGTCAAATACCAAGATTGCAAGAGTGGTACATTGTTGAAGTGTTCTTTTGGTACGCTAATAGAAACCAAAAACCTTCATAACAACTCGACCCAATAACCTAATTGTGATTCGGGGTGACCCTTAAACAAAAGGTATTTATATGTGCTAGTGATGAGACTTGGAACTAATTGAGGCTTCCACAGTTTTCGTGCCTGCTCTGTTGGCCAGAGCCGCTCCACTCGTCAGTAGCCTGCTGACAAAGAGCAGCGGATATATTTAGACGGCGTCAAGCGGGTGAAGCGCTGACTACTATGCAGCACCATCGGGGGCCTCATGCACTAAGCATATAGCGTAACCTGCAGAGAGTAACGGAGAAGCTGAGTCTGTATTACCTTTGGTGTACCCTTTCACTTGCTTAGAAGCCATTGCCATATAATTCCATTAAATATTTAACGTTGCCAAGATGGACGGTTAATAGATCCTTAGTTTTATTTTATTTCTTTTACTTATTTTTTTCTAATTTTTGTAAAAATATGCAATGAATATGCCTAAATAAGTTAAAGCGAGAGGAAATTCCCACACCACCGACCTTGATCGCTGCTCATATATATATATATATATATATATATATATATATATATATATATATATATATATATATATATATATATATATATATATGTGTGTACAGACACCAATATGGCGACCTTTTTTTGGAGTTACTTTCTGTTTTATTTCTTTTAATATTTGTCACTTTTTAGATGCCCTTATGCCACGAACAATATTTTATTTGAGGGTTTTTGTTTTTGTTTGTTTGAATGATACTGCCCCTCGCTTTAACCACGGACAATGTGAAGCGAAAAAATATGTTCAGACATACAAATATTAATAAATCGGACAGGAGTTGCCGGAATTTTGGCAATGGACAAGTTGAGGTAGGTCCACTGCTACTTATCTTGCTTGAATTTGTAGCTGTTCCTGGAAACTTCTATTGCAGATCCGCCGATGCTTGTTGGGGCGAACTAGATATATTAGCTGTGGTAAAAAATCCAGCTCGAAGGACCAAATGTTGTGGTAGGGCGTCCGCAGGGCTTCCAAGATATTGACGCCAATAATTTGGACTTTATTATAAATTTTCCCGCCCCTCCAACCAACAAAACTTTTTTTTGCACCTTTTGCACTTTTTATTACCATAAAACAAAACTACCTTACTTGTATTGAAAACTTTATTAGGCTAGGTTGGTTTTTTTTTTGTTTTTTAAACAGAAAAAATTAAACTAATCGTGGTGACGACGACGGCGGCTGCGATCTTTGAACTTTTGGTTGGTTATTTTGACCCAGCGGAGTGGCGTCGATCATCCAGGGAGATCCGCTCGGCTTTTGTCGTAGCCGACAGTTTCAATTTAAATGAGACGGGCGTTCGGGGATTAACCGGATGCGGATTGGCACTTTTGCCGGAGACACTTCTTTGAGGTCAAGGCGGATATCTTTATAGTTGTGTGTATTTTGTGTGTATTTTATTAGTTATTGGTTTAAATAGTTTTTGTTTCTTATTTCGTGGGCTAGGTGAACTCGTGTATTGAAATTTGGTTGGGCGATAATGCTGATCCCGTCACAAGCTCGGCTGACCAATTGAGCGGTAAAGAGGCCGTAAGCAGCGCCAGCGCTGCTTTTATAGGCCAGGGAGAGCACTTTTTTTTTGGGAATTTGGGATGAAGTTGGCTGCGATCTCGGTGCATCTCGCTGCAACTCATTGTCCGAAGCTTGAAGAACAAGTCGGAAATACTCGTTAGAGTGGCTGTCGGAAAAGACACAAGCTTTCGGGTGCGGCTTACGCCAGCAAAAGCTTTGTGGCTGTGCATGTGCGTACCAATGAAACAAACCAAAAGCTTATCGGTCACTGCTTAGCCTGACAATTACGCTGCCGCGACGTTCAGCAGTGTAGCAACAAGGGTCTGGACTAAAGGTTTTAAACTTTCCTGTAAACATGTTGCCAAACCCCACATGCATACTTATATGTTGCATTATCCAGCAACAACTAATTATTTCTTTTGCTTATTTAGTGGCAATATAATCGCGTGAAACCGCGACCATTACAAACTGTAGAAAAAGCAATGTTAAAAACTCAAAATTGCTTCGGTGGAAACTACAGCTACTCGAGTATGACTACGAGATAGTCTACAAGAAAAGACCCCAATACCAATCATAAACAAAAATAACGCTAACACAATCCCCATTTCTAACAAACCTTTAAACAAAATTAATGTAAACTGTTTTCAAAGTTGGAACACAAGCTGAAATCTTGACTTCCCTGCCTTTCAAAAACAAAATCAGAAGAACGATCTCAGAAACACATTACGATAAGAACAAAATGACTAATATCTAAAAAAAGATCCTCGGACCTAACAAAACTTGCACTGTTTTTGCGCCTGATGCAATCTTTAAAACTATTGAAGAAACCTTAAAAGAATACTTCCTACCAACCCAATTATATAAGGTCATTAGATGCGTCATCCTACTAAAGGACATAACCGACCCAAACGAACAAGAACTAGAAATACGCCAATATCATGTGGTAAACAACCACAGGGGAATAGATGAAACAGTAGCTCATTTAAGAAGATCCATATATTTCCCATTATAAAAGACCAAAACTTCGCACATTATTTATGACTGCGACATCTGTCAAACACTCAAGTACGATAGGCAACCACAGAAACTAGAATATTCAGAAACAGAAACCCTGTCATGCCCTATGCAGATTATACACACAGACATTTATACGATTAACGAAAAAACCATCTTGACTATTATTGACTAACTTTCCAAATTTGCTTGGGGCTTTAGTTAAACTTATAAGAAATTTCCTCTCTACATTCGGAATCCCGAAAAACTTATTTGCGAAAGTTCTGAATTCACAAACAAACTTTTTATAGATTTTTGTGCACAATATAACATATTAGTGCATTTTACTTCATTTCAACAATCTTCGAGTAATTCCCCAGTGGAAAGACTCTATTCGTCTCTAACCGAGATATACAGAATAATTTTAAACAAAAGAAAAACAGAGAAACTCACCGGTTACCACGAAGACATTTTCTTCGATACACTGACAACATTCTCTATTCACTTTCAGAATGTCAGGGGTCTCATTTCCAAACTTCCTTCGATTCGGATATAATCGCATTTTCAGAAACATGGTTAAATTCAATCATATCTGACTGAGGTTTTTTCGAATAATTTTATTTTGCATTGGTGGGGTATTAATTGCCGTTAAAGCCACTCTCCAGTCAGAACTTTTCTGTTTTAGTACGCCTACTGACGCTGAGATTGTCTCAGTCAAGGTGTCTTTTCCTACACGGAATATTTATATTACATGCTCTTATGTTCCTCCTTCTTTTGATATTCAAGTTTATATGAAACATATTTCTTGTATTAAAGAAGTTTCTTCACACGTGCGTGATAATGACCTATTTATTGGCCATTATTCACAGCCGAAAATTATCTAGTGCCCTCAGCACAGCATGACTTTATAGATTGCATGCTTGATCTCTCGTTGTTTCAAATCAATTAATTTCTAATCATTTGCATAGAACACTTGACCTTGTATTTGTTAACGACTACCTTATTTCTAATGTGTCTAGGTCCCCTCCTTTATCTCTTCCTGAGGATGTATATCACCCTACTTTAGAGGTTGCAATGTTCAATTGTAATCCTCTCATTTCGTGCTCATCAGCCAATAAGCCCCGCCGTTGCTTTCGCAAAGGAAATTATTCATTGCTGAATAAACTTATATATGCAACCGATTGGTCATTCTTATATGACTCGGTTGACATGAATAATGTGTACAGACTTGGCTAAATATTCCATAGCCAAGTCGAACTTCTTTCTGCTGAATTCTCAATGCTATGAGAATTATCTAACTCGTTGCAAAAGGCAATTTGACCCTAATCCGAGACAGATTTACAATTTTGTAAACTTGAAGCGTAAATCTTCAAGTTTGCCATCTTCTTTTTCTCTCGGGATGGATGAAGCTAGCAATGACTCTGATTCTGCTAACCTCTTTGCTAATTTTTTTCAATCAACTTACTCTTCAGTCTGTCCTAATAATAATTCTTACCCTTATACTTTTACTTCCTTTAGTTCTATACCTCCTCTTATTATTTCCCATCTCTCCTTTTAGCTTTAAATTCTTTAAAATCTTCTTTCTCTCCTGGACTTGACAATATTCCTAGTTGTCTACTTAAGGAGTGTAGTTCTTCCCTTGCTTATCCATTGCTTTGGAAAGAATCTTATATCATTCCTCTCCACAAGAAAGGTGGAAAGTCTGATATACAAAATTACAGGGGCAATGCAAAACTGTCCGCTATTCCCAAATTATTTGAAAAAATAATCACTTCGAATTAGCAGCATTTCTGCAAATCAGTTGTTTCCCCTGTTCAGCATGGATTCGTAAAGAATCGGTCAACTATGACCAACCTGCTTGAGTTTACTTCCTTGGTAAATGATGTTTTCCTTTCGAAAATGCAAACTGATGTCATTTACACTGACTTCAGTAAGGCGTTTGACTCTGTGCACCATGACATTTTACTTTTTAAACTTGACCGAATAGGTTTCCCTCCGTCTTTTTTGCTTGGGATTAGTTCTTATCTAAAAGGTAGGACCCAAAGAGTAATGCTGAGACTGACTACCTCTAAACAGGATCACGTTACTTCTGGTATTCCTTAAGGCTGTCATCTTGGGCCTTTACTCTTTACTCTTTTTATAAATGATCTCCCCTCTGTTATATTACATGCCCGTTTACTCATGTATGCGGACGACGTGAAACTTATTCTATCATACACTAATCCCCTACATCATTCTCGTCTTCAAGACGATTTGAACGCTATGCAACTTAGGTATTTGGCCAATCAATTGCATCTGAATTGCATCTGAATTGTGAAGTGTATGTTTATGACATTTAATCGTACTATACCTTATCTTGTCAGTTATATAATCGACAATACCCCATTGCAACGTATACTAACAGTTATGGATCTGGCCGTTCTTTTTGATTCTAAACTCTGTTTCAATCTTCACATAGATACCTACGTTAATGAGGCAAAAGGTGTACTTGTATTCATTAAACGATGGTCTAAAGAGTTTAACGATCCTTTTATAACGAAATGAGATGTACATCTCTCTTGTTCGCCCTATCCTTGAATACTGCTCTTGCATCTGGTCTCCGCAGTATAACAAGAGCCAGGATCGTATTGAATCTGTTCGGAAGCAATTTCTGCTTTTTGCCTTACGAGGTTTAAATTGGGACCCTAATAATAGGATAATTCTCGGTGTTGTCTTTCTACATAAGTTGGCGATATAGATTCTCTTTTTCTGCTAGGGCGTCTTCAATTCTCTGTTCCGTCTAGACTAACCAGAAATGATCGCCCCTTATTCCTATCGACGTGCACAACAGACAACGCTATGCACAATCCTTATCGCGTGCTATGTAAAAATTACAATAGTTTGCATCACGTTTTCTCTACCGAACTTTCTCTACCCCTAATAAAATCGTTGCTTTCAGGATACCTTCGGGAAGTCACGACCATTCCCAGCTATGAGCAGGGGCATAGCTTGCCGGACAGGCTGTAAATTTTCCGCCACCTGGTCGGTGATTTCCCCATAACTTTCCCAATACTATCTCTTTATCTTATCTACTTAATACTCTATATATATCTAGAATACCATTCTTAACTTTATTAACAATCTTCTTACTTTCTTTTCTCCTATTTATGGTATTTTCTTAAATAATATAGCAAATTAAGATTATTTTTAATTTTACTTAATAACACTTTTTCCTACTTACACCCTTCTTCTTAGATGTAGGCTCTAATAGCGTCACTGATAAAATTAGCTGTGAAAAGGGGCAGAGCTGGCTGGACTGGCAAATAAAACACCTGCATCGGTCGGTGATGCTATTAGAAAATTGTGTTCTCCAACTAGGCTTATAGCATCTAATTTTCATAATTGTATATATAATGTGTTGAATAATTAGGAAGACACTCGTTTTGTAGCGAAGAAGCGAGAAGGAAGGGCTATCATCGGCACGCCGAAGATTTAATACCCTTGCAGACTCAACCTTTTCATAATGCTCATGGTGCTTTGCCCGTATATAAGAAGCACAGGCAAAATAGTTAATGACAGTTAATTAACCGAGTATGGTTAAGATGTCTTGAAAAGCAAAGAAGTTTTCCATACAATATAGTTGTCCAATCTTAATAGGATTTTGCATATATGTGGGGAGCATAGTAAAACTAATAAATGTCGAGTTTGGTCAAGATATCTTGAAAAAGAAAACAATTTTCCATACAACAACTTAATTTTCAACCGATCGTTCCTATGGCACCTGAATGATATAGTAGTCCGATCTTAATAGGATTTTGCATATATATGAGGAACATGGTACAACTAATAAATGCCGAGTTTGGTCAAGATTCTTGATTCTTTTTCATGCAAAAACCTACTTTTTGACCGATCGTTCCTATGGCAGCTATATGATATAGTGGTCCGATATATGAACTGCGTGACATATGAACTGCGTGCAACAAAGAGGGACGTCTGCAAAGTTTCATAAAGATAAAGGATAAAGGATAAAGGAACGCAAGAGTTATAATATCATATAAGCATCTTTTACATAAAATCAACACACAAAACTTGTTAGAAAATACAGAAAAATTCGAAACAGCATTAAATGACTTAAGACAAGTAAAAAAAGCAAAAGTAGACCAATTAAGAATCAAAATAAATGCAATTTTACCTAAAAAAGGGGAAAAAGAGGTTTAATAAACGGTCTCGGTAGCATAATAAAAGTAGTAACAGAAAATATGGACGAAAATCTATTGCTGATAAATTTAATGTCATTAGAGAAAACGAAAACAAATTAGAAAAAATGTTAACAAGCAAATAATATTTCGCCAAGAAACTATCCTAAGATTTGAAAATATTACTGAACACATAAATCAAGAACAGGGAATAATTAACAATTTTATTAAAAACTACAAAAACAATATATACAAAACACTAAGTGTAGAACACAACGAAATACATCTTCTTCAGTATATTACTAGAATAAATTTCAATATAGATGTACTGTACAATAATATAAATAATATAGCAGAAAGTATTTATGCTAACTAAACTAAATATAATGCCTAAATTTATATTATTTGAAAAAGAAATTAGGTTTATCAATGAATTCATATCCAACCAAAATGTAATATTAGAATCCGACGAATACTTATACAGATTGTTAACCTTAGAAACATACATCAACGATTTTAACATAACATTCCACGTAAAAATTCCCATATTCAACACACAAATGTATAAATTAGCACACAATGTTCCCCTGCCGCTACATCAAACCAAAATTTCTAATTGTAACCAACTACATTTTATACGACCAAAGGGGTCAAATTTTGTACTTTGAGAAGAGATGCCCCAAAATTCACCAGGCCTATATATGGGAAAACACACTTGCACAAACCAACCTGGTCAACATCCACTGTCTCAAGGGCGTACTCTACGACCAAACGGCAACATGCGACATCAAAAATGTCGGACATCAAGAGGTCATCAAAGAAGTGGAACAACGAAACATCTTTATTTTTAACACCAACGTCACATCTTCATGCCAGTGACCCTTTACAATCAATGGGTCAGCCATATTAACATTCGACAACAGTACGGTCAAAATCAACGACTTATCATACGATGACACTGTAATGGAACAGATGGATATAAACAACATATTCGAAGACATAAATCTACACAAGCTTCACTTACAGTCCTTAGCAAGTCGAAACGACCTAATTGTCATGAAGACAACAGCGACAAACCACCTCTTCACACTCTACCTACTGCTTACTATATTGGCTGTATCTGCAGTATGCATCCTGACAGTCAGGAGAAGAAACATCATCTTCACCCCGGCGGAGCCTCCACCGATTTGCGTTCCGGCCATTCCAACGATGTGGCCGACGGTCATTGCCCACACAAGACCAACAAAGTATTGTGACACTCCGTTGCAATGCTGATCTAGCGCTTTAGCAGGATGTTGGTAGCGACAGTTCTCGTGCAAGACACTTGAACTGCTGCAACAGCAGTTTCCCAGATACATTTTGCAAGCATATAAGCAAATAATTGTATACATTTAGCTTAACTTAAGTTTTGGAACCAATAAGAGAAAAGTTGCAGTGATCATTAAACTCGTTCTTTATTGAAATAATAAAATAACTGTACCATTAACTTGTACTATAAACACTGGTCACTCAAGCGCTATGCGAGAAAAATTAAATTTCAATGAAAACGAGAAACAAAGGCTATCTTCAGCAAGTCGAAGCTATAATACCAAACTTTTCATAATTCGATTCAATTCGATTCTCCTCTTTGAAGCGAACAGACTTTTTTTTATTGTGCTCTCCGTTTTGTTTTGATTTTAATAAAACACCGGCGTTTTAATATTTATATTTAATATATTTCTATGATTCTGTTTGCCTTCTCGGTTTATTTTATTTTATTTTATCGCGAGCAAGCAATCTATAGATAGACTACTCTTTCGCACTCTCGCGCTCTCTCACCGTTTTTCAATTTGTGCTTTGATCTTTCTCTACTTTCTGCCGCTTGTTGGTGCTCAATACGCTATTAATCTAAGTAACTCTCTTTTAACATTTGGCTGCGTTATTACAGTACAGACCCATAATAATGAGCCATAAAATTGTCTGCTTTAAAAAAACTTGCCAAATGCATATTACGGCAAGTCAATCCAGCATACCTTGTTGGCAATGTGATAATGTCGTGGATTCTTATTGTGCGGGTTACACAGGCTTAGTGGGGGATGCTATTGCCAAACGAAATGGCTTGCACTATAGTTGCGACTCGTGTAGGGAGATTGATAGTGAAATGCGGGCTTTTATGCGATAGACCAGGAGTGGCTTTAGGGGTCTGATTGTTGGTTTTCGTAAACTAAACGATCAGCTCACAGCCCTGGATACCCAATTTAACAGCCTAAAAAGCCCACTCCTTGTGATTTGCCGTTGCCTAATACCCTTCAACCTCCGACTGTAATTCAGCAGCCTACTACGCCGATTACACAGCAGCTCATCTCGTTTGCTGTGGACACTGGTTCTGTCCCGAAATGTGTGAAATCGGCTCGAGAAAAACCAGTCGAATTATCCGTGTCGTCCGCTGTCGCAGAAGTTCCGAAAGGGCGACAGCTACAAATAAATTTACAGCTGCCGCTAGAAGGCTCGTCGTCCGGATTACCGGCTGTTTTAGGTACCACAGCTAATAGTGTTTCCACTGTCCTAACTGTGGCGCCTAAGCCTCTCGTGGGTGTTCCACCGAAGAGACATATTTTTGTTTCTAGGCTTGCACCCTCACTTCTCATCAGATGATGTAAAAACCTTTAAACAGACAAAAATACCGGCTGTTTTAGGTACCGTAGCTAATAGTGTTTCCACTGTCCTAACTGTGGCGCCTAAGCCTCTAGTGGGTGTTCCACCGAAGAGACATATTTTTGTTTCTATGCTTGCCCCCTCACTTCTCATCAGATGATGTAAAAACTTTTATACAGACAAAAATTCAAGCACCAGGTGGAGAAATTTAATTTCGCCTATGAAAGGGATATTGCATCCTTTAAAATAAGTGTTCCGCCAGAAATATTTATTAACATTTGTTGTAAAGAGTTTTGGCCGGAACACTTAATAGTCAAAGAATATAAGGCCAATAAGAAAAATAGGACTCCAATATTATTACAACCTGTTTCTAGTGGCGCATCAATTTTAGTTGCTGCGTCAAAAAACTAAATTCTTCTTTCGAGCTTGCCTACCAGAATGTTAGAGGTCTTACATCTAAACTATTTAACCTGTATTTAGATTCTCTTCCTTTTAATTTTCTAAATATCGCTTTTACTGAGACCTGGCTGAAGCCGGACATCTCAGACTCTTCCATTTTTACCTTCAAATACACCACTCACAGATGTGATCGAGCTTTCCGTATCGGAGGAGGAGTACTCGTAGCTGTTGATTCGCGTCTTTCTTCGGAACGCATTGATCTTCCCATCTCAGAGATTGAGTTGGTGGCTGAGAGTTGTATTTGGAAATTTTTCTATCTTTATTTCATGTTCATATATACCCCCTCTATCTAACTTGTTAACTTATCAAACCCATCTGCTTTTAAATTGCTATTAAATCTATCTCCTCCCTACTGTCTGATAGGGACCTTTTACTAGTTCTTGGGGACTTTAATCTCCCAGATTGGTCATCGTCATCAGACTCAAACTTTCTGTTGCAGTCCTCGTCAAACGAATTTATTGATGGTCTTCATGAAATGTCCTTACGGCAGGTTAATCGTGTGCGAAATTTAAGAAACAGATCTCTTGATCTAATTTTCGTGTTGTGCACAGGAATAATCCGCTTACGCTTCCTGAAGACCCTTTTCATCCAACTTTGAATATGGTCATTGATCTACCAGCCCGAGTCCCTATCAAGGAATCGGAATTAGCTGGACGTGTCCGTTGTTTTCGAAAGGATGATTTTCATAAACTGAATGATCTAATTTTTACAAGCCGACTGGCCCCAACTGCACAATTGTGCAGACATTGATGTTTCCATTAAACTATTTTATGATACCTTGTACTCGTTTTTTGATGTCTGTGTTCCTCTTGATCACCCAGCAAGGCCTGTTAGGCCTCCCTGCTTCTCAAGTGAACTTATGAGATTAAAAAATGTGAAGTCGAGGTGTTATAAAAAGTTTAAGAAATCGGGAAATCACTCTAATTTCTCTCGCTATGCCCGATCAAATTTTTCTACTCAACATTCCATCTGCAATAAGGATTACTTTCGCCGTTGTCGCCTTCAATTTTCTCATAATCCTAATCAATTTTTTAACTTTGTCAATTCTAAACGAAAGACATCTATTTTGCCTTCTTCGGTTAAGTTTGCAGATGAAAGCGCGAATACTGATCCAGGCATAGCCGATCTGTTCGCAAACTTTTTTCAAACTATAGACTAAACTATAGAGGTATTTCTAAATTATCCGCTATACCTAAAGCTTATGAGAGAATAGTCACATCTCAACTGCAAAATTTAAGTAGTTCTATCATTTCACCTTCCCAGCATGTGTTCGTGAAGCGCACATCTACAACCACTAACCTTCTTGAGTTTACTTCGCTTGTAATTGATGAGCTTAAGAAAAGGATGCAGACAGACGTCATCTACACTGATGTCAGTCAGGTTTTTGACTCTGTCAACCACTCCTTGCTGCTTCATAAATTATGCCTTCTCGGCTTCCCAGTCAATCTCTTGAACTGGATTTTAGAGTATTTGCATAACATAACCCAAAAGGTTCTTTTCAGAAATTCGTTTTCTAAACGAATTCAGGTGACTTCCGGTGTACTTCAAGGTAGTCATCTTGGCCCGCTACTCTTTACTCTTTTCATCAATGACCTTCCCTCGATACTGTCTCACTCTTGAGTACTAATGTATGCTGACGATGTGAAGTTATGCCTTGCATAAAAAGATATGGCATCATGTTATCTCTTACAAGCTGACATTGATGCGTTTCAGACTTGGTGTCTAGCCAACCTCTTAAATTTAAACTGCTCCAAATGTAAGGTAATGACTTTCTATAGAAGCTCTCCTCAATTGGTTTCTTACATCCTTGATAGCTTACCGCTCGAGCGTGTTAACAGTTCTCCTAATCAAGTTAATGATCTAGGTGTCATCCTTGATCATAAAATAAAATTCGACTCTCATGCTAAGACCGCGGTCAAAAGGCCAGAATTGTTTTGTGTTTTATCAAGCGATGGTCGAAGGAGTTTGACGATCCGTACACGACAAAAACCCTTTATATATCCTTAGTACGACCTATACTTGAGTATGCCTCATGTATCTGGTCACCACAGTACTCTGTCCATCAAGATAGAATTGAATCTGTTCAGAAACAATTCTTGTTGTTTGCCCTTCGTGGTTTTAATTGGGATCCTTGTGTGCGGTTACCGTCACACTCCAGCAGACTTCTGATGATAAACCTTCCATCCTTAACTAATCGTAGAACCATGCTGGGTGTAATATTTATCCATCAATTAATTACTGGTGAAACTGACTTTTCTGTGTTGACTAGCCAATTAAATTTCTCTATCCCTACTAGACTAACACCTAATTTTACACCCTTATCGCTTCAATTTTGCTCAAGTAACTATGCCTTGCATGAACCGTTCAGGGTTTTCTGTGATGACTATAACAAGCATTACACACTATTCTGCTCGGAGTCTTCTCTTCCCCGTATAAAGTCTTCTATTCTAAACTATTAAAATAGTAGTTAGTCTTGCTTTTATTTGTAATTGTATATGTGCATATACTCGTAGTTTGTATTCGTATTTTATTTTTTTTACTTTGCAACTCGTGTCGTATGTTACACGACTGCGCCCCTCGGTCGGTTGGGCGGGAGGTGGGATGCAGTACTCTGCATCGGGATTGGCGTTAAAAATAATAAAAAAATATATTTATAAATAATGCTCATGCCCGTAGATACGGGCAGCGCAGGAAAAATAGATAATGCCGAGTATGGTTAAGATATCATGAAAAACAAAAGATTTTTTATACAACTTAATTTTCGACCGATCGTTCCTATCGCAGCTATATGATATAGTAGTCCGGTGTATATACGATTTTTCTTATATATAGGGAGCATTGTGAGACCTATAAATGCCGAATTTGGTCAAGATATCTAAACAAACCAAAAAAGTTTTTGATACAACAACTTTGTCTTCGATCGATCGTTCCTATGGCAGCTACATATATAATATAGTGGTCCGATCCAGCTGGTTCCCACATATGTACTGCCTGCAACAGAAAAAGGGACTTCTGCAAAGTTTCATAACCATAGCTCTAAAACTGAGAAACTAGTTCTTGGCTATATCGACTCGGCTGTTGATACTGATCTAGAATATATGTATATATTTTATGGGGTGGGAGATGTCTTCTTCTGGGCGTTACACATTTCACGACACAATTATAATAGCCCCTGCAAGGGTATAACAAGCAATCAACTAGAATTACGGCTCATACACAGAGCACTGCAACGATTCCATCGCAACTGCACTTCCATTTATGTGGAAATTAATCACGTCGCGTAAGCTGAAATTTAATTAACTGTTGATCCACGTAAGCGAATAATGAAACACAGGACCGCTCATGAAACGAGACATTTATTACACCAGTATGTCAATATTGATTTTAAAACTAAAAACAGATTCAATTGATATTTATTTTGAAATTTTTATTACTTAGCAATAGTGTTTGCTTTGAAATTTATGTTTGCTTTTTAATTTATCTCTTAAAGTCGAACTAAACATGATTTTGTTTATTTATCTGGTTATTTTGACACACATTTTATAACAAATTATAGATCTAGATAAATAATTTTGGATGCAGATAAGGCACCACAAAAACTTAAAAAGCTGGCCGTACTTATAACAGCTGTAGTAGTTCCAGTAAGGTTAACAATAACACCCATGCACATTGAAAGAATAAATTGAGCTAGGAAAACCATACTGCTAACGATTGCAACATCTGTACCCAAGCCGCGTACTCCAGATTCAAATTTTGCACAGCCGCTGCCGTCTACTTCAAACTGAAATAAAAAAATTATGTAAACATCTTTAAAGTTAACATAAAACATCTACATAGTCGGAAGTGCCCGACTGTGCACAATTTTAAGCAGTGTAGTATTTGTACTTGCTTCTATAGCCACGAACAAGTTTCGGCTGGTCGGTTAATTGTCCAGCCAACTTTTACAACGTTTTCCATTTATTAATAGAAGCGAATCGGTTCCTGGCTTGGTGTGGCTATGCTCCTAGGAATATGTTAGGAAAGATCACTAGAGTGGACATCTACTGGGAAATAGGTCCCTCTGGTCTCTCTGGGAAGAAGTCCCAGATGAATTAGCCAGAAAGGGAGCCACCTGTTGTTGGCCTGAACTATTCTGTAGGGTTTGATTTATAGCTATATAGTAGTAGCGGCGAGTTGGTGGTAGCTATAAAATGAAAGATACTTAATAAATACATATATGCTATTCTTGAAGCTACATGTCCAGTTTGGTGACTTTAGCTTTTATTATTTACCAAAATTGCTCAAAAAATAGGATTTCGATATGGATTTTTATCGATTGCTTGAAAACGGAGAAAGTTATCGATTATCGGAAACAAAATCGATCTGCGCGGGCCCTAGCAGGACCTACAGTAAAGTCTCTAGCTCCTTTAGGTTCTGAAATCCTTGCGTTCATACATACGGACGGACAGACAGACGGACATGGCTAATTCGACTCGGCTATTGATGCTGATCAATAATATATTTACTTTATAGGGTCGGAGATGCTTCCTTCTGCCTGGTACATACATTTGCATAAATACATTATACCCCTTTTATCAATTTTCAATGGGTTCAGGGTATAAAAAGGGAATTTTGAATTTGGCACGTAAAGGGAAGAGGAATGATGTTAAAAAAATGTAATAAAAGGCATTATTATAAAAAGGGGTATTTAGAATCCACAACATCTCCAAGATAATGCTCGAAAATGTTTATAAAAGGAATTTATCAGTTATTATGAAACAGAATTTTGTTGCATTGAAAAATTTTCACAAAAGGAATTTATCAGTCATTATTAAACAGAATTTTGTGGTATTGAAAAATGCCTGTATGTGATTTTCATTTAGACAATTGTTTTATTCTCGCGCAATAACAGGAGGAAGAGGAACAGAAGATTCAACGAGAACGTTGAGAAAGTGAAGGCTTTAGCCAAACTGAGAGAAATAGGAATAGGCAGCGAGGCCAAGTAAGCAGGCAAGACTTAGTTTACAGGGTGAATAAAAAGAGACAAATAATGCAGACCACTCGACGCGACGAGCTAATTCTCCAGTTAGACAACAGGAGCAATTGGCGAATACTTCGCGTCGATCGAGTTGCAGAAAAGACCCAGCTTATAGGGCAAACGAACAAGTGCAAGACAATATTCCACGAGCGTGATCGACAAAACATAGGACGACGAGTTTTAGAAAGAGCTAGGGGTAGAAATCAAAGGTCACAGGTTAGAGAGAATCTGATTCGTAGAATAATTGAGCAAGCACGTATTACAACGGCAAGGCGAAGTGCTCAAATTCAAGCACGACAGGACGCTTTGACGCGAATAGAAGTTTGTCGCAGCGAACTAGCCAGTGTAGGAGTAATACAGGTAATAGGGTAGCAGAAAATAGTCGCTCTTCAAATAACACACATCTTACTGTTAGACATAACAGCGGCATTGCTGAGCACACAGAGCACACATTTGCTACGAAATAAAGTGTTCGATGGAGAGCAACTGAATTTGCTTCGTTTTTTCTGTTTATTCGAGGGCCGACCGCATTGAAAATAGGTGTTGACTGCTATTTGCGACCTCTGCTTATATCTATCCTCTATATTTCCCTCTGATAATAAATATAGTTTTTGCAAAACGTGTAATCGTAGTATTAAATTAGACAAAAAATTAAAAACTTCTATTACAAATGGCCTAGATTTTCCCGATCTGCCAGATTGTTTGAAAGACTAAACGCGTTTAGAGGAAAGGCTGATTTCCCTTCGCCTTCCTTTCATGATTATTAAGTCGTTAGGATATGGCCGCAATGCAATTAAAGGAGCAGTGGTCAATGTACCGATTCCTGAAGCCATTGTTGTTACGTCCCTTCCGAGGACGTTTAATGAGAGTGAGGTGGTTCAAATTCATCTCAAATGTAGGATGGAATATAGCCGTGATTTCATGGCCGGAACCATTAGGCCTTCTAAAGTTGCTGAATCAATAAAATTTGTTGTCAACACCGAGCTTTACAGAAAGCATATATTAACTGTTAACGAACAGTGATTGTCGTCCTTTTCGTCTGACGAAGTTCCGTTTGTTGCATCTGCTGACGACAGGGACTTAGTATCGCAGTTAGTGTCAAGATCTGCTCAAGCCTCCATGGATGAGCAGAATAATATAGAAGAAGACATTAATACAGGAGGCCAGGAATCATTATTAGAAAATGTCCCTGTCGAAAATATTGCTAAGCAAAGAATAGTTATATCTCCTGGAGAGGGTCAGCGTCCTTAAGACATGATCGAAGATTGTGATTCAGAGGAGCTGGCCTTCCCATCTATTTTTGCTGGCGTTAAGAGAAAGTGTCCAGAAAGTTTTACAACCATGGTTAGGTCAGAACTTAGAAACGTTGATAGGAGAGGTTGTAGAACAGATAAATAATTTCTCAATTATAAAAGAAAATTTGAAAAGATTAATAACAGTACTTCCATTTGCTTGCGTAAGCACAGCGCCACACGAGGCATTACGGCAGCACAAGCCCTTAATGAGGTGTATTTAGAAAATTTAATACGTTACAATGATTGTTATAGAGTTTTGAAAAATATTCGCACTTCATCTGCTCATTAATAAGCTGAAAAGAAGAAGGTCATGGCGGTGATTAGGATTGGTCTTCCGACTTTTTTTATAACGTTTTTGGCAGCAAAAACTAGATGGGCTGTTACTTTTTTACTTAACAAGAATGTAGATAGGTTAAAGATTAATAAATTATTATAATTCATTTAATTTAATATATTTAATTATTATTAATTTAATTTAATTTCATTAATTTCAATTAATTATTTTAAATAATAATTCTAATTATTTAAAATGACTAATTTAAAAAAATTAAGTCTTTATTTTTATTAAAATTTTATAGTGTCTTCGTAAAATACCTAAAAGTTGTCAGTTCTTAATAGGTCTCAGAGACAGCGAGCTAGAAACCATTTAAATAGGTCTAATTCTGAATATGCTGAACAGGAGGATAAACAATATAGAGTCTCAACAAGAGCGTAGAGAAGATGAAGGTTTTAGTCAAACTGAAAGAAAAAGGAATAGGCAACGAAACCAAGTTCGCAGACAAGACCTTGTTCAAAGGGTAAATGAAAAGAGACAAAATACGGAAGACCACTCGACTCTACGAGCTAATTCTCCAGTTACATAACAGGAGCAATGGCGAATACATCGTGTCGATTGAAACGCGGACAAGACCCAGTTTATCAGGAAAACGAACAGAAGCAAAATACTCAAGACCACTCGATTCGACGATCAAATTCTGTCGTTTAACAACAGAAGCAATTGGCAAAAACTTCGCGTCGATCGAGACGCGGACAACACCCAGCTTATATGTCAAACGAACAAGACAAGAAATCGACAAAACTTAGGACGACGACTTTTAAAAAGATCTAGGGATAGCAATCAAAGGTCACAGGTTAGAGAAAATCAAATAAGTAGAATAATTGAGCAAGCACGTAATACCAGGCGAAGTGCTCGCATTCCAGCATGACAGGACGCTTTTGACGCGAATAGAAGTTTGTCGCATCGAATTAGCCAGTTTAGAAGTAATAATGGTAATAGGATAGTAAAGAATAGGCGCAATTCTACCAAGAACAGGAAAGAACGTGCAAATAGCCAAACGCGGCTTTTGCCACCCCGCACAAAGATTGCAACGCATCAAATATTGGAAAACACAAAAACTACTTGCTGACAAAGCAATTTGTTGTAAGTGAAATAAAACCTAACCGAAAAATAAAGTGGTCAAAAAAATTGAGCAATTTGTCAGCGCTATGCCAGCACCAGCTCCTCCGTGCCCGAAGAAAGGACCAACAACAATGCCCCAACTGGAGGAAAGAAGCCACCCCCCATCGTCCTAAATCGCATCGACGACATCAACGACGTGTGGCTCATACTTTATAAAGTAACGGATAGCTTGACCATCAAGTCCAACCTAGGTAGGACTATGCGACTCCAAGCCAATGATTTGCCCACATACAGTGCCATCATACAGATACTGGAAGAACATAAAATTGAGTTCTAATCATACTAGCTGCAGGTGGAGAAGCCCTACCGCATAGTTGTCAAAAGCCTCCACCACTCCACACTCAATATGTTAGACCTTAATCTGATTATTATATATGATCTAAGGTATGCTCCAAAATGTACTCCCAGTTGGGGAGGCATGACAGCCGATGATATTAGTCTTGTCGGATCCCGCATTTGTCAGCAATCGGATGTGCCCGATGATGTCATTCATCTATTTAGTACATATGCGGCGACAGATAGTTATAACACGATAGAGGTAAACTCAATTCCGACTGATAAAATTATTTATACCGCTGATGATTTTATTAAAGAAACACATTTAAATGCGGCTAGTAGACAGAGATTTGCAAGCCGTTAGTTGCTTTACGTCATCTGAAACACAGGGACTATGTATGCCTCTTTTCCTAAAAACCACAGCAAAATATATGATTACGGTCAATGTAAATACTGGGTATGGATTAATTAATGGGGCAGCTTTCTCGCTCAAAGTGTACACATCGTACAGAAGCTTTTTGGACCCCAATTCATAAGATAATTTAAAGTTTTCAAATCAAATAAATGAGCAGGTTTCTATTGACAGTTTCCAATTGTACCTGCAGAGGGTACAACTATTCACAAAAGTCAGGCAGCTCGTATACCAAAATGGTGGTTCACAATTGCTCTCGTATGCAGCGTGCTGCAATATACGTAGCTTGTAGAAGAGACTCAACTGCTTCCGGGTTGTTTGTTATAAGAGAAGTTGTTCCCACTAAACCTGCCAAAAATGACGATAATGTCCAACATGTGATAGAGGAATTGGGAACTGGAAAACTACATCGAACACGTTATAATCACTTAGTTACCAGCCCCGCACTAGACATGTTCATTCATAATACTGAAAGCTTTTACTGTCGTATTGAAGATATTCGATCTGACAAGTTAATCCTTCAGTCGTCTGTTCTCTGTTTCGTTGCGGCCTCAACATACTCAAACGAAATTATTGACTTTCCTTGTTTACTATTGTTGTCCGCCTTGATTGCGAAGTGATACCTAATGCACTGCGACCTAAGAGGGGAATCGTCATTTATACTAAGAGTGCATTTTTAAACCATAGTCGTCAGTTTTTCTTGTGTATGCCACATTTAATTATAAGTCGGTAAGTATTTTAGTTATTTATAAAAGTCTTCATATCAGATAGGATTGCTTAAAACAGAAGTTGAGGATCTATTTCGGCAACATTCATTTTTAAGGGCAGTTGCATTATTTTAGGAGTTTTTAATTTATGTTTGAGTGAATTTGATAGGTGTAGGTGCCTCCGCAATGAAATGCTCAGGACGGGATTTCGGTGTCTACTAGATTCAAAAACATCCACTACCAATTGTGAATCGCACATTGAGGGGGCATTTTCTAATCTCTCCAGTGAGGAAATTAGCGGTAGTACACTCGAGACAGTGTATAGTTACTACAGTGGTAACTCTGGAGGTGTTCAGGATAAGGTAAATTAAGTTTCTATATATTGGAACATATAATTAAATATGTTAATTTGATATATGAATATAAATAAGTAGGTCCCATGTATACCCCATTTTTATATTGAAAAGTATTTTTGTAGATTATACTTGGGTTCAGGGTATTTTCTATTCTCTATTTCATTAAGGTCGCGGCTTAAGATTTGGCTTAATAGCCAACTTCGCCTTTGGGGATACTTATAAATGGGCACCAATTAATCGCGTTACTAGTGAGACCGTATATTCCGATGGATGTAGCAATGAAACACTTGATTTGTGGATTCAAAAATAATTATTATTTTTTATAGGCATGTGCTCTTGATGAAGAATAAGACAAGCGTTGTCTTTAATTTACGTTTTTTATTTTTGGTTTTAGTATACCGCGCGTCCGTAATCATCTTAAGTCAATTTATTACTTTTAAATGTTTTAGATATATTTCTCAAATTTAAACTGCCCCTAAACAGTAGAAACATTCCAGTAGCTAGGCTAAATGTCAAAATGAAGGTAAAATTGCTTGGTCACATTAGCCATTGGGTTTATGAGTGTTTTTGTGTGTCAGTATTGGTATATCACTCAATATTTCAATAGTTGATGCGTTCCTCAATATCTGATCCTTGCGATTGGACGCGTTTCCTCTCTAGTGGGGGTTTTGAGTCGTACTGCACGAACCAAGCCATCAGGTCCAGGGTACGTCTGCGGGGGGTGTGTGCAACTCCTTCCTTACTCAACACAACATCTTCAGAGGACACGTTTGGGGATTTGACATTCCTTATATGACGCTGTTGTAAAGTGGTCAGATACGCCAAATGCCATCCTGAGGCAACCTGCATAGCCTGAGATTGCTGCTAATAATCTAATCTGCTTACTGGGACTTGTTCTAGATTTCCTTCTGGAACCATAGTGTAGGGTCGTAAAATCAGAATGTGAGCAGGTGACGAGTATGTCAAGTCGGTGTATGGTGCTGTATACAGTGGTCGAGAATTAATAATGGTCTCGATTTGTGCTAGCAGAGTGTGCATTTGTTCGAATGTGAGAGTAGCATTTCAGAGTACGCGATGAAGATGCAACTTCACTGATCGCACCGCTAACTCCCACTTGCCACCCCAGTGTGGTGCATGTGGCGGAATGAAGTTCAACTTAATTCCCTCGTTGGCCATTGTCTGCGAAATGATAGTGTTTCGCGTCTGCGATGTTACCAACTCCTCTATTTCATTCAGCGCTCTTTTTGCGCCGACAAAGTGGCTGTACAAGCGTGCACATTTACCAAGGTGGGATATGAAGCGACAGCCAAATTAGTATCTGAGTTCTGTAACTAGTTCCAAGTGAACTGCTAAGGTAGCTAGACAAATGAAAGGGCAGGTTGCCGACCCTTATGGGGTTGAGGGTTATGGTGTGTTTGTGTGTGTTTTCAAGTGGAAATGCTTGTCGTACCCAGACTGCCGGTAGATCAGCCATGAATTGTTGACCTGTACGATGGCGTTGTCTAAAACATTTCAAGCAATCGTGAGTAATCTTAGTATCGTTGTCTAACGATAACAAATAGTGCTGAAACTCCTGGTTACAGATGCATATAGTGCTCGTGTTCTAGGATGAGTTTCCTGATACGATGCTTCTTCGGTAAAATGATAGGGTGTTGGGACAGAAGGGCAGTTCTGAGTTGCTTAAGCGTCCACCTACGCTCAGGAATCCAAAATCATCAATAATTAGCGATAGAGTGCGCAGTTTTGAGTCATTCCTGAACAGTTGCTTGTCGACTTCATCTCTTCATGACCATCTGGGTGTATAATCCGACTGTTAACAACAGCGGCGTAACCTTTAATTGATGCATCTGAAAATGCATGCTATTCCAAAGTGCCCGAAAAGTATCCAATATAACGAGGCACCGTGAGTTTCATCAATTCAATGGTATCCATGCGATAATTTTGCCATTGCGTTGCCAAGTTCGGTGGGAGCTGAGAATCCCAATCAGCAATAGTTCTAGAAATAAAATCTTGAATTAAACGACAACTGGGGCCAACAGACCAAGCGGATCAAATATGCGAGAAACCTGTTGTTTTGTGCTGACTGCTGCCTTGTTTAATTTAACTCCAAGCATATTTGCTGTATGATCTTGTGTTGCGTCGAGAATATTTGGAAATGGAGTTGTCTCCATAGTGTCAATGTGTTTGCTGTTTGAAACCCATTTTTCCAATTCGAGCTGTGCTTGTGACGTTTGTTGTATGCGTGGATTAGAGTATGGTCCGGCTACGTTTGCAAGAATAATTTGATCCACATTTTAATGACATATGACCGGGCTTTAGACAATTGAAACATTATAATGATTTGCCCTTGACAAAAGCGCGTCGGTGGTCATCACACATAATGTGAAATTGCGAGCAGCCGAAAAGCAAATGTTCAGTTGAACAACGATTTGCACATGCACCTTGTTAGTGGTTGCCAAATTGCGATCCGTTTTCTTCAGCGTGTGACAAGCGATACCGCAGGCTTTTATCTAAGGTTGTAGTAGTTGTTGGTGAACAAAGTTGCGACACCGTTGTTGTTGGTGACATTGACGATTGCGTCAATGATGACCACCTCATCTTTTACTGAGACGAGGTCAAGTTGGTTTGTGTGAGTGCTGTAGTGGCATACGGCTCCGAAAGCTGGCTCCTGCGCACAGGTTGTGGTATTACGCATCTTTCTGAAGGTGGCGATTATTGTCGATTTTCATTCTTCGACCGCAAAGATAGGGGCTCCACAGTCAGTTCTTTATCTTGCACAGGGTAAACAGTTATCTTTCTACAAACTATCTTTTTATAGTAAATCAATATTTTAATAAGCTTTAACACGAGCTACCTTTAAAATACCTATTAAACTGATATTGTGAGATGATCAAAGGCCATTTCTTTTTAATCGATATCGTCCAAGAAAACTTGGTCATTAAGGTTAGCTTTAACGAGAGTAATAGAAAATATTAAATTCTGTAAGTCTGTTATTGCAATCCGATTTTTGACAATATTGTTTTAAACACATGACCCTAACCTGCTTCATCACTTTTGTGAATCATGTTTTGTATTCGCTCTAATTCCTGAAGCCGAAACTGTCTTTTAGTGTTAGTTTCCATCTGTCTATCTGAATCTATTAGCTGGCCTTGTTTAAGCTTGATCTGCTCTCATTAAAGCTATGTCTATAACATCTTTTTAGTTAATATTGGCTTTATGGACCAATCTCCCTTTAATGAGAACGGTCGATCCCAAATCTGAGTCTACAATCCCTACGTCGTGGAGTGGGGCTAATATGTTTCCTATATGGACTTCACCCAATCCTTTTCTTCTATCTGATATGATTTGTTCGACCCGTTCTTGTTTTCTCGTTTCATTTTATTCTGCTGAACTTCTTGTAGCTTTCGCCTAATGCCAATCACTATAGCTGAACGGTTTGAGTGCATGACTTCGATTGCTATTGTATCGTGAACAAAATTAATATAAAATCTATGGTTTCCTCCCAACCGTTGGCTTCCTTCATAGCGCGTGCGATGTGTAACAGAGTACTATGGAACCGTTCAACTTGACCATCATATGTTCTCTACAGTGGAAGTGCGTTTGAAATTTGGATATCATTATTATTAGATAACATCGATCTTATAGTTTTTCCTTTTATTTATTTTTCAATGTTACAATAAATTACCTTCACTTTTGGGAACAGGTTTATGAGTTGCAGCAGAGCTACTTTTACATCCACGATTGCCCGTAAAGCGATATGCTAAATTACAGTGAACTTAGAAAAATTTTCGATGCACGTGAAAAAATATTTGTGATCAGTGGAAAACACATCCACATGTAAATTCAGTCCAACATAGGATGTAATTGGAGTAATGCCAACTTCTTGTTTGTGTGCCTGTCGCATTTAGTTTTTGCGTACATTCTACAGTTTGTCGCAATTTCTCTAGTTAAGGGTTAATTCTTGCAAAGAAATAATCTTGCTATTTGCTTCACATTTTCTTTTACCGCTCTGTGCGTTCTGTTGTCTTGAACGCATCTATGACCTGAGGTTTGAAGAGGCTGAACGTTGCTGATGACAAAATTTCAACAAGATTATATTAAATAAAGGCCAAGATTAGAAGTTCATACTGTATTACGTTCACAGCATCAGTATTAACAACGTCTTGTAGGGTTTGACGTATCTTACTGTTGGCTTGAAAAGTATAGTTATAGTTAGTTGCGAGGGTTTTTTAGGCACATACAATTGCTAAGAGCTCATAAGTCGATACATTTTTTTCATCATCATGTAATGTTATGTTTTCGAATTTTTTTCTGAAGTTGAGATATGTTAATATCACGCGTGTGTCTATCAGGAGCCTCATATTTTGCCCCCCCACCGTACGAGCTATGTATGCATAGAGGCAGGAAGTCTCCCCTGAAAAATTGCGGGTTTCGACTTTGGACAATTCATCTTCAACAGACTGTGCTTGGTTCTCGTACGACTTGTTCTCAGATTGACTGTAAGTGCACTTTTTAGTTTTTCTTATAGAAATTTTGTTTTTAGCGTGACGACTGGTCTATCTCCATTAGCTTGGAGTTCCTATGTCTCCGGCATATTGTCGGTTGTTTGTACCGTGAAGACGAATCTACCTCCATTAGCTCCGTTGTTTGACCTTAAGCGTTCTGCGCATAAGAGCGTTGTTCAGAGCTGCCCGACTTGACCTTAGTAGAATGAGGGTTCTTGCAATGACCACCTTAATTCTCTATACAATTTATGAGGTATCTTGGCAATCGACCCTTTGACGTCGGCTCTGAGGTCGTTGACCTCCATAATTTGGGGACATTTCTTCCATATGTATGGTAAAACTAGTTGTGAACATATAGCGATCATTACTAGCCTCTGTACTTGGTAAATCTTGAGGCTGGGCTGGGACAAGGGCTAATTGGGGGAAATTCTTCAATCTCCACTATGCTTAAGAAATGTCACATTTTCAAATTTCACATATTTCTGTTCCATTGGCAAGTGTCGGTTGTCGATAACATGTGAGTGGGAAAAGTACCACTTCTTTAAATAAACAGCTGATCAAGTTGCTTTAATTTACCTAAGCGCCGCAAAGTTTTCCTTAAAAATTTAAAAAAACACTACCTCTAAGTAGGGGCTCTATTTTATGGACTCTTTGCTGAATTTGGTCATCTTTAAATGTTAACAAGAGTTTCTGGTCGGGAGCTCCCGACTAGGGGATGCCCTGAACCCTCTTATTCCAACACAAAATGCAGCTCGCGCTACGCGCTCGTTTGCTTTAGTAGTAATAAAGATTTATAAACAATAAAAAAAAGTGTTCCCTCGGCAGGGTTCCAACTCGCAACTGACCGCATTAATTGCTGCCGCCTCTACTCAACAGCCAAACCAGCTAAAAACAAGTAAGAGGTTCTAGACGGGGGCTCCCGACTAGGGGATGCCCTGAACCCTCTTATTCCAACACAAAATGCATTTCGCGCTACGCGCACGTTTGCTTTAGTAGTAATAAAGATTTATAAACAATAAAAAAAAGTGTTCCCTCGGCAGGGCTCTAACTCGCAACTGACCGCATTAATTGCTGCCGCCTCTACTCAACAGCCAAACTAGCTAAAAACAAGTAAGAGGTTCTAGACGGGAGCTCCCGACTAGGGGATACCCTGAACCCTCTTATTCCAACACCAACACCAAATAGCAGCACAGAAAACAATACAATCGGAATTGTAATGCTGTTGATAGAATTCACACATGTACATGCGTACATGTAAATTAGTGCATTTATGTCTGCAACTTTCGATTTGCCAGTTGCATTAAAAAATGCACAAAAAAAATGAGTTAGCTAAAGGGAGACTTCAAGGGACGATACGTCGCGCTTTTATTGTTTCCAAACTTAGACTTAATACAATCTAAATACAAAAAAAGAATACTATCTTTATCAATATAAGCAATGCCTGCAGAGACGTCGTCGCTGCCCCAGCATCGCCGTCCCTGCCGCAGATCCGCCGCCTCCCCTGCCGCTCTTGCAAAAGTGCAGCGTTAGCGCCTCGTGTGCGGAATCGGATGACCGCCGCGACCGGCAACATAGTTGCGACACATCCGTCGCCATTTGACTTTGGTCATTGGCTTGTATTTCCAACTGCAATACTGCCTCTGACCTCTTTGATGTAGTTAAGGTTAGTTTCACTCAGGCGGTGAATGTAGGGAAGGCTGAGTATCGAGTCATGGGCGCTGATGTTTAGCAACGGTGATGCCGCTACTACCGGGAACCAATTTTGCAGGCTCTTGCGATTGAAGTATCGCGTGCCATTTACGGTGGCATCGGACGAGAAGGTGACGAGGTTTGTCCCATCTATCTTCATCGATATGCAGTCGTCGTAGGTGAGTATTGCGCTACGATCGTTAATGATGATGATGCCGTCGTCCACTATGGTGACAGGGGTAAGTTGACTCGGCTGCGTTTGGCAATGGGTTCTACCCCCGGCATGGAGGCCTTGTGCACAACTGCTGCTCTTGGATCGCTCACAGAATGTGGCAGTTGCAGTTTGTGAACAATTGGCTACGTCCAACATCTGCCCGTCGCAATCGGCCACCAGATTGTCGTCGAGTTGAAGTACAGCACCATTGTGGGATTTATTACATGAACCTTATGTTCTACCTTTATATTAGATACTTTCAAAATGTCAGTAAGAGGGGTCCCTTTGATTTGGTCAGTGAGAATATTCATAAGGTCAGAATAATCTATTATTGTTGGGTTTATTACATTTATCTTTTCTAAGGTTAAAGTAATCATAAAGTTCCCATTTCTGTTATCATCATTCTATTGCGTGTGCTTAAGGTTTTGAAAAGGTTGCCGGTATCGACCTGCTTTTCTTTTGAGGACTTAATAATTTTGTTAGCAGTGTCGGTCAGTTGATTAATCTTTTCCTGCATCCTAGAATTTATAGATATTTGTCTTTTGCTTGCATTGACCAGCTGCATCTGAGTCAGTTCTGTTTTTCGGAAGTCGTTTGCGTCCGGGGTGCCCACAACAACTTTAAGGGCTGTTCCCAAGAAGTCAAGGCTTCTTACCTTGCGATTGTGCACATCGAGAGCGGACAACATGTCCAGTGTCAATTTCCAGCAATTTCCTCATATGGGATTGTGGAAACATTCCCGTCAGTTTCATGGTCTCCTCAGTCATTGTCCTATAGTCCGTGAGATTGGTAGTGTGACGTAAGTGTCCGTAACTGTCCCAAAGTAGAATGTCCCTTCCATAATCGGTATATAGTCCGCGTGCGAGTAGTCCGTCACCCGTGCCGTTGTCATGGACATGATTGAAAGTATGGTGAGCGTAATCCTAAAATGTTAAAACTACTGTTATGAAAATGGTAATGAAAAAATTGTGCTTTAAATTCAACGGAGGTTGTCCTTGAGGACCACCCTCCCCTCAAATAGGACCGTTGTCCCCAAGTCCGCTTCAACCTTTTGTTTAATGCACAAAGGCGATTACTTGTTGCGCAGTCTGCGGTTCGTCTTTACCAGGACCTTTTCTCTTACCTCGAAGACTCTGTTCCGAAGCATTTTATTAACCCTGGCTCTCTTACTGTCGCAATATAGCTGCTTAGCCGAAGGGAATATATTCATTAAGACCAGCAGAAGTGGTCACGTGTCTTTAATCGTTCGAGACGCGATAGGCTGGACTACCGCAAACTTCGAGAACTTGTCAACGCAAGGTAGGAAGAATTTTTTGTATGTGGAGAAAATGTCAATGTGCATCATTTATCTAGTCTGTGAGGGAAGTGGCGTCTGGCCGAGTTCCTGCTTCTTTTGGTGTCTGTCGTATTTTGCTTTTGTGCAAATCTTACAGTTAAGAACTACCTCATTAGCCAATTTCGTCATTTTAGGAATGTCGACATGACCTGTTTCACATTATCCTGAGCCTCCCTATGGGTTCGATTGTGTTCCTTAGTGATGATTTCTCTCCTACCCATGACGTCTTTTTTTTTTTTTTTAAATGTATATATATTTTATTGTTAACAAGATCACTGCTGCCTAATATGGCAGCCTAAGCTAGTTACATATGGGGGAAAACATTTAACAAGTAGTAGTAAGACTTATTAGTCTAAGGTATATAAGGCTATAAAGTGAAAAGTTTAATTTTTATATACTGCAGATTATTTATTATATTATATTTTTTAAATTTTTTTAAAAGGACCCTTATAGGACCCTGTTAGATATTTCCAGTGGATGGCACCGTTTAAGTCTTCTCTTTAATTTGTTGTATGAGTTTATCTCGGCGCTTGAGAAGCTCATTTTCAGTTGATGCTCCTGTCAGGCTCCTTTCTGCGTGTGGATATTCGTATAATCGTGAGGCAGTTGCTCCAAAACTCTGACCGTACGCAGGCAGTACCATCGGTGACCGTACGTAACTGAAAGTGTTTCAGTGGCTCAAATGAAAGTTCTCTCATTTAAATTCGTTGATAGATGCGGTGATTTTCATTGACCCGAATCTGGCGAATTATTTTTAATATATCAGCCGTATATACAAACCGATGTATCCGAAAGTGTAAGTACACAGAGAGTAAGTTGCGCTGATTGCATTTTCCTTCGTCCTTCCTTCGTCAGCAGCGGCGTCGATTAGTTGACCTTCGTTCGCAGAAGTATTTAACGATGTAACTTCTGCGTGGATTAGAGTATGGTGCCGGCTACGTTTGCAAGAATAATTTGATCCACATTTTAATGACATATGACCGGGCTTTAGACAATTGAGACATTATAATGATTTGCCCTTGAGAAAAGCGCGTCGGTGGTCATCACACATTATGTGAAATTGCGAGCAGCCGAAAAGCAAATGTTCAGTTGAACAACGATTTGCACATGCACCTTGTTAGTGGTTGCCAAATTGCGATCCGTTTTCTTCAGCGTGTGACAAGCGATACCGCAGGCTTTTATCTAAGGTTGTAGTAGTTGTTGGTGAACAAAGTTGCGACACCGTTGTTGTTGGTGACATTGACGATTGCGTCAATGATGACCACCTCATCTTTTACTGAGACGAGGTCAAGTTGGTTTGTGTGAGTGCTGTAGTGGCATACGGCTCCGGAAGCTGGCTCCTGCGCACAAGCTGTGGCATTACGCATCTTGCTTAAGGTGGCGATTATTGTCGATTTTCATTCTTCGACCGCAAAGATAGGGGCTCCACAGTCAGTTCTTTATCTTGCACAGGGTAAACAGTTATCTTTCTACAAACTATCTTTGTATAGTAAATCAATATTTTAATAAGCTTTAACACGAGCTACCTTTAAAATACCTATTAAACTGATATTGGTGAGATAATCAAAGGCCATTTCTTTTTAATCGACATCGTCCAAGAAAACTTGGTCATTAAGGTTAGCTTTAACGAGAGTAATAGAAAATATTAAATTCTGTAAGTCTGTTATTGCAATCCGATTTTTGACAATATTGTTATAAACACATGACCCTAACCTGCTTCATCACTTTTGTGAATCATGTTTTGTATTCGCTCTAATTCCTGAAGCCGAAACTGTCTTTTAGTGTTAGTTTCCATCTGTCTATCTGAATCTATTAGCTGGCCTTGTTTAAGCTTGATCTGCTCTCATTAAAGCTATGTCTATAACATCTTTTTAGTTAATATTGGCTTTATGGACCAATCTCCCTTTAATGAGAACGGTCGATCCCAAATCTGAGTCTACAATCCCTACGTCGTGGAGTGGGGCTAATATGTTTCCTATATGGACTTCACCCAATCCTTTTCTTCTATCTGATATGATTTGTTCGACCCGTTCTTGTTTTCTCGTTTCATTTTATTCTGCTGAACTTCTTGTAGCTTTCGCCTAATGCCAACCACTATAGCTGAACGGTTTGAGTGCATGACTTCGATTGCTATTGTATCGTGAACAGAATTAATATTAAATCTATGGTTTCCTCCCAACCGTTGGCTTCCTTCATAGCGCGTGCGATGTGTAACAGAGTACTATGGAACCGTTCAACTTGACCATCATATGTTCTCTACAGTGGAAGTGCGTTTGAAATTTGGATATCATTATTATTAGATAACATCGATCTTATAGTTTTTCTTTTTATTTACTTTTCAATGTTACAATAAATTACCTTCACTTTTGGGAACAGGTTTATGAGTTGCAGCAGAGTTACTTTTACATCCACGATTGCCCGTAAAGCGATATGCTAAATTACAGTGAACTTAGAAAAATTTTCGATGCACGTGAAAAAATATTTGTGATCAGTGGAAAACACATCCACATGTAAATTCAGTCCAACATAGGATATATTTGGAGTAATGCCAACTTCTTGTTTGTGTGCCTGTCGCATTAGTTTTTGCGTACATTCTACAGTTTGTCGCAATTTCTCTAGTTAAGGGTTAATTCTTGCAAAGAAATAATCTTGCTATTTGCTTCACATTTTCTTTTAACCGCTCTGTGCGTTCTGTTGTCTTGAACGCATCTATGACCTGAGGTTTGAAGAGGCTGAACGTTGCTGATGACAAAATTTCAACAAGATTATATTAAATAAAGGCCAAGATTAGAAGTTCATACTGTATTACGTTCACAGCATCAGTATTAACAACGTCTTGTAGGGTTTGAAGAAGCGTAGCTCTATCAGAAAACTGAATGACGTATCTAACTGTTGCCTTAAAAATTACAAAGGTTCAGCGTGAGCATTATGCTCATCAATGAAGGCTTTCCAACGCTTTATTTTGGCATTTGGGTTCTTGTCAGATACCGTAAATAAATGGTGGTGGTCTGTAGAAGTATAGTTATAGTTAGTTGCGAGGGTTTTTTTAGGCACATACAATTGCTAAGAGCTCATTAGTCGGAACATTTTTTTCATCATCATGTAATGTTATATTTTCGAATGTTTTTCTGAAGTTGAGATATGTTAAAATCACGCGTGTGTCTATCAGGAGCCTCATATTTTGCCCCCCCACCGTACGAGCTATGTATGCATAGAGGCAGGAAGTCTCCCCTGAAAAATTGCGGGTTTCGACTTTGGACAATTCATCTTCAACAGACTGTGCTTGGTTCTCTTACGACTTGTTCTCAGATTGACTGTAAGTGCACTTTTTAGTTTTTCTTATAGAAATTTTGTTTTTAGCGTAACGACTGGTCTATCTCCATTAGCTTGGAGTTCCTATGTCCCCGGCATATTGTCGGTTGTTTGTACCGTGAAGACGAATCTACTTCCATTAGCTCCGTTGTTTGACCTTTAGCGTTCTGCGCATAAGAGCGTTGTTCAGAGCTGCCCGACTTGACCTTAGTAGAATGAGGGTTCTTGCAATGGCCACCTTGATTCTCTATACATTTTATGAGGTATCTTCGCAATCTATGCTTAAGATATGTCACATTTTCAAAATTCACATATTGGTGTTCCATTGGCAAGTGTCGGTTGTCGATAACATGTGAGTGGGAAAAGTACCACTTCTTTAAATAAACAGCTGATCAAGTTGCTTTGATTTACCTAAGCGCGGCAAAGTTTTCCTTTAAAATTAAAAAAAAACACTACCTCGAAGTAGGGGCTCTATTTAATGGACTCTTTGCTGAATTTGGTCATCTTTAAATGTTAACAAGTGTTTCTGGTCGGGAGCTCCCGACTAAGGGATGCCCTGAACCCTCTTATTCCAACACAAAATGCAGCTTGCGCTACGCGCTCGTTTGCTTTAGTAGCAATAGAGATTTATAAACAATAAAAAACAGTGTTCCCTTGGCAGGGCTCCAACTCGCAACTGACCGCATTAATTGTTGCCGCCTCTACTCAATCGCCAAACCAGCTAAAAACAAGTAAGAGGTTCTAGACGGGAGCTCCCGAATAGGGGATACCTTGAACCCTCTTATTCCAACACCAACACGCGCATTTAATTTAGTAGTAATAAAAAAAAATTAGAAAATAATAAATAGTTTTTTTGGCAGGGTTCGAACTCGCAATTGACCGCACTACTTAATGCCGCATCCACTCAACAGCCACACCAGCCAAAAAAAATTGTTTCCTCAGTAGGGTTCGAACTCGCTACAAACCGCACGACTTGCCGGCGCCTCTACTCAACAGCCACACCGATAATTGAGTTTTAATGAAAAAATAACCAATTAAAATAGCAGCACAGAAAACAATACAATCGCAATTGCAATGCTGTTGATGAAATTCACACATGTACATGTGTGCATGTTAATTAGTGCATTTATGTCTGCAACTTTCGATTTGCCAGTTGCATTAAAAAATGCATATAAAAAATGAGTAAACTAAAGGGAGACTTCAAGGGACGATACGTCGCGCTTTTATTGTTTCCAAATTAGACTAAATACAATCTAAATACAAATAAAGAATACTATCTTTATCAATATGAGCAATGCCTGCAGAGACGTCGTCGCTGCCCCAGCATCGCCGTCCCTGCCGCAGATCCGCCGCCTCCCCTGCCGCTCTTGCAAAAGTGCAGCGTTAGCGCCTCGTGTGCGGAATCGGATGACCGCCGCGACCGGCAACATAGTTGCGACACATCCGTCGCCATTTGACTTTGGTCATTGGCTTGTATTTCCAACTGCAATACTGCCTCTGACCTCTTTGATGTAGTTAAGGTTAGTTTCACTCAGGCGGTGAATGTAGGGAAGGCTGAGTATCGAGTCATGGGCGCTGATGTTTAGCAACGGTGATGCCGCTACTACCGGGAACCAATTTTGCAGGCTCTTGCGATTGAAGTATCGCGTGCCATTTACGGTGGCATCGGACGAGAAGGTGACGAGGTTTGTCCCATCTATCTTCATCGATATGCAGTCGTCGTAGGTGAGTATTGCGCTACGATCGTTAATGATGATGATGCCGTCGTCCACTATGGTGACAGGGGTAAGTTGACTCGGCTGCGTTTGGCAATGGGTTCTACCCCCGGCATGGAGGCCTTGTGCACAACTGCTGCTCTTGGATCGCTCACAGAATGTGGCAGTTGCAGTTTGTGAACAATTGGCTACGTCCAACATCTGCCCGTCGCAATCGGCCACCAGATTGTCGTCGAGTTGAAGTACAGCACCATTGTGGGATTTATTACATGAACCTTATGTTCTACCTTTATATTAGATACTTTCAAAATGTCAGTAAGAGGGGTCCCTTTGATTTGGTCAGTGAGAATATTCATAAGGTCAGAATAATCTATTATTGTTGGGTTTATTACATTTATCTTTTCTAAGGTTAAAGTAATCATAAAGTTCCCATTTCTGTTATCATCATTCTATTGCGTGTGCTTAAGGTTTCGAAAAGGTTGCCGGTATCGACCTGCTTTTCTTTTGAGGACTTAATAATTTTGTTAGCAGTGTCGGTCAGTTGATTAATCTTTTCCTGCATCCTAGAATTTATAGAAATTTGTCTTTTGCTTGCATTGACCAGCTGCATCTGAGTCAGTTCTGTTTTTCTGAAGTCGTTTGCGTCCGGGGTGCCCACAACAACTTTAAGGGCTGTTCCCAAGAAGTCAAGGCTTCTTACCTTGCGATTGTGCACATCGAGAGCGGACAACATGTCCAGTGTCAATTTCCAGCAATTTCCTCATATGGGATTGTGGAAACATTCCCGTCAGTTTCATGGTCTCCTCAGTCATTGTCCTATAGTCCGTGAGATTGGTAGTGTGACGTAAGTGTCCGTAACTGTCCCAAAGTAGAATGTCCCTTCCATAATCGGTATATAGTCCGCGTGCGAGTAGTCCGTCACCCGTGCCGTTGTCATGGACATGATTGAAAGTATGGTGAGCGTAATCCTAAAATGTTAAAACTACTGTTATGAAAATGGTAATGAAAAAATTGTGCTTTAAATTCAACGGAGGTTGTCCTTGAGGACCACCCTCCCCTCAAATAGGACCGTTGTCCCCAAGTCCGCTTCAACCTTTTGTTTAATGCACAAAGGCGATTACTTGTTGCGCAGTCTGCGGTTCGTCTTTACCAGGACCTTTTCTCTTACCTCGAAGACTCTGTTCCGAAGCATTTTATTAACCCTGGCTCTCTTACTGTCGCAATATAGCTGCTTAGCCGAAGGGAATATATTCATTAAGACCAGCAGAAGTGGTCACGTGTCTTTAATCGTTCGAGACGCGATAGGCTGGACTACCGCAAACTTCGAGAACTTGTCAACGCAAGGTAGGAAGAATTTTTTGTATGTGGAGAAAATGTCAATGTGCATCATTTATCTAGTCTGTGAGGGAAGTGGCGTCTGGCCGAGTTCCTGCTTCTTTTGGTGTCTGTCGTATTTTGCTTTTGTGCAAATCTTACAGTTAAGAACTACCTCCCTATGGGTTCGATTGTGTTCCTTAGTGATGATTTCTCTCCTACCCATGACGTCTTTTTTTTTTTTTTTAAATGTATATATATTTTATTGTTAACAAGATCACTGCTGCCTAATATGGCAGCCTAAGCTAGTTACATATGGGGGAAAACATTTAACAAGTAGTAGTAAGACTTATTAGTCTAAGGTATATAAGGCTATAAAGTGAAAAGTTTAATTTTTATATACTGCAGATTATTTATTATATTATATTTTTTAAATTTTTTTAAAAGGACCCTTATAGGACCCTGTTAGATATTTCCAGTGGATGGCACCGTTTAAGTCCTCTCTTTAATTTGTTGTATGAGTTTATCTCGGCGCTTGAGAAGCTCATTTTCAGTTGATGCTCCTGTCAGGCTCCTTTCTGCGTGTGGATATTCCTATAATCGTGAGGCAGTTGCTCCAAAACTCTGACCGTACGCAGGCAGTACCATTGGTGACCGTACGTAACTGAAAGTGTTTCAGTGGCTCAAATGAAAGTTCTCTCATTTAAATTCGTTGATAGATGCGGTGATTTTCATTGACCCGAATCTGGCGAATTATTTTTAATATATCAGCCGTATATACAAACCGATGTATCCGAAAGTGTAAGTACACAGAGAGTAAGTTGCGCTGATTGCTTTTTCCTTCGTCCTTCCTTCGTCAGCAGCGGCGTCGATTAGTTGACCTTCGTTCGCAGAAGTATTTACCGATGTAACTTCTGCGTGGATTAGAGTATGGTGCCGGCTACGTTTGCAAGAATAATTTGATCCACATTTTAATGACATATGACCGGGCTTTAGACAATTGAAACATTATAATGATTTGCCCTTGAGAAAAGCGCGTCGGTGGTCATCACACATAATGTGAAATTGCGAGCAGCCGAAAAGCAAATGTTCAGTTGAACAACGATTTGCACATGCACCTTGTTAGTGGTTGCCAAATTGCGATCCGTCTTCTTCAGCGTGTGACAAGCAATACCGCAGGTTTATATCTAAGGTTGCAGTAGTTGTTGGTGAACAAAGTTGCGACACCGTTGTTGTTGGTGACATTGACGATTGCGTCAATGATGACCACCTCATCTTTTACTGAGACGAGGTCAAGTTGGTTTGTGTGAGTGCTGTAGTGGCATACGGCTCCGGAAGCTGGCTCCTGCGCACAAGCTGCGGCATTACGCATCTTGCTTAAGGTGGCGATTATTGTCGATTTTCATTCTTCGACCGCAAAGATAGGGGCTCCACAGTCAGTTCTTTATCTTGCACAGGGTAAACAGTTATCTTTCTACAAACTATCTTTGTATAGTAAATCAATATTTTAATAAGCTTTAACACGAGCTACCTTTAAAATACCTATTAAACTGATATTGGTGAGATAATCAAAGACCATTTCTTTTTAATCGACATCGTCCAAGAAAACTTGGTCATTAAGGTTAGCTTTAACGAGAGTAATAGAAAATATTAAATTCTGTAAGTCTGTTATTGCAATCCGATTTTTGACAATATTGTTTTAAGCACATGACCCTAACCTGCTTCATCACTTTTGTGAATCATGTTTTGTATTCGCTCTAATTCCTGAAGCCGAAACTGTCTTTTAGTGTTAGTTTCCATCTGTCTATCTGAATCTATTAGCTGGCCTTGTTTAAGCTTGATCTGCTCTCATTAAAGCTATGTCTATAACATCTTTTTAGTTAATATTGGCTTTATGGACCAATCTCCCTTTAATGAGAACGGTCGATCCCAAATCTGAGTCTACAATCCCTACGTCGTGGAGTGGGGCTAATATGTTTCCTATATGGACTTCACCCAATCCTTTTCTTCTATCTGATATGATTTGTTCGACCCGTTCTTGTTTTCTCGTTTCATTTTATTCTGCTGAACTTCTTGTAGCTTTCGCCTAATGCCAACCACTATAGCTGAACGGTTTGAGTGCATGACTTCGATTGCTATTGTATCGTGAACAGAATTAATATTAAATCTATGGTTTCCTCCCAACCGTTGGCTACCTTCATAGCGCGTGCGATGTGTAACAGAGTACTATGGAACCGTTCAACTTGACCATCATATGTTCTCTACAGTGGAAGTGCGTTTGAAATTTGGATATCATTATTATTAGATAACATCGATCTTATAGTTTTTCTTTTTATTTACTTTTCAATGTTACAATAAATTACCTTCACTTTTGGGAACAGGTTTATGAGTTGCAGCAGAGTTACTTTTACATCCACGATTGCCCGTAAAGCGATATGCTAAATTACAGTGAACTTAGAAAAATTTTCGATGCACGTGAAAAAATATTTGTGATCAGTGGAAAACACATCCACATGTAAATTCAGTCCAACATAGGATATATTTGGAGTAATGCCAACTTCTTGTTTGTGTGCCTGTCGCATTTAGTTTTTGCGTACATTCTACAGTTTGTCGCAATTTCTCTAGTTAAGGGTTAATTCTTGCAAAGAAATAATCTTGCTATTTGCTTCACATTTTCTTTTAACCGCTCTGTGCGTTCTGTTGTCTTGAACGCATCTATGACCTGAGGTTTGAAGAGGCTGAACGTTGCTGATGACAAAATTTCAACAAGATTATATTAAATAAAGGCCAAGATTAGAAGTTCATACTGTATTACGTTCACAGCATCAGTATTAACAACGTCTTGTAGGGTTTGAAGAAGCGTAGCTCTATCAGAAAACTGAATGACGTATCTAACTGTTGCCTTAAAAATTACAAAGGTTCAGCGTGAGCATTATGCTCATCAATGAAGGCTTTCCAACGCTTTATTTTGGCATTTGGGTTCTTGTCAGATACCGTAAATAAATGGTGGTGGTCTGTAGAAGTATAGTTATAGTTAGTTGCGAGGGTTTTTTTAGGCACATACAATTGCTAAGAGCTCATTAGTCGGAACATTTTTTTCATCATCATGTAATGTTATATTTTCGAATGTTTTTCTGAAGTTGAGATATGTTAAAATCACGCGTGTGTCTATCAGGAGCCTCATATTTTGCCCCCCCACCGTACGAGCTATGTATGCATAGAGGCAGGAAGTCTCCCCTGAAAAATTGCGGGTTTCGACTTTGGACAATTCATCTTCAACAGACTGTGCTTGGTTCTCGTACGACTTGTTCTCAGATTGACTGTAAGTGCACTTTTTAGTTTTTCTTATAGAAATTTCGTTTTTAGCGTAACGACTGGTCTATCTCCATTAGCTTGGAGTTCCTATGTCCCCGGCATATTGTCGGTTGTTTGTACCGTGAAGACGAATCTACTTCCATTAGCTCCGTTGTTTGACCTTTAGCGTTCTGCGCATAAGAGCGTTGTTCAGAGCTGCCCGACTTGACCTTAGTAGAATGAGGGTTCTTGCAATGGCCACCTTGATTCTCTATACATTTTATGAGGTATCTTCGCAATCTATGCTTAAGATATGTCACATTTTCAAAATTCACATATTGGTGTTCCATTGGCAAGTGTCGGTTGTCGATAACATGTGAGTGGGAAAAGTACCACTTCTTTAAATAAACAGCTGATCAAGTTGCTTTGATTTACCTAAGCGCGGCAAAGTTTTCCTTTAAAATTAAAAAAAAACACTACCTCTAAGTAGGGGCTCTATTTAATGGACTCTTTGCTGAATTTGGTCATCTTTAAATGTTAACAAGAGTTTCTGGTCGGGAGCTCCCGACTAGGGGATGCCCTGAACCCTCTTATTCCAACACAAAATGCAGCTCGCGCTACGCGCTCATTTGCTTTAGTAGTAATAAAGATTTATAAACAATAAAAAAAAGTTTCCCCTCGGCAGGGCTCCAACTCGCAACTGACCGCATTAATTGCTGCCGCCTCTACTCAACAGCCAAACTAGCTAAAAACAAGTAAGAGGTTCTAGACGGGAGCTCCCGACTAGGGGATACCCTGAACCCTCTTATTCCAACACCAACACCAAATAGCAGCACAGAAAACAATACAATCGGAATTGTAATGCTGTTGATAGAATTCACACATGTACATGCGTACATGTAAATTAGTGCATTTATGTCTGCAACTTTCGATTTGCCAGTTGCATTAAAAAATGCACAAAAAAAATGAGTTAACTAAAGGGAGACTTCAAGGGACGATACGTCGCGCTTTTATTGTTTCCAAACTTAGACTTAATACAATCTAAATACAAAAAAAGAATACTATCTTTATCAATATAAGCAATGCCTGCAGAGACGTCGTCGCTGCCCCAGCATCGCCGTCCCTGCCGCAGATCCGCCGCCTCCCCTGCCGCTCTTGCAAAAGTGCAGCGTTAGCGCCTCGTGTGCGGAATCGGATGACCGCCGCGACCGGCAACATAGTTGCGACACATCCGTCGCCATTTGACTCTGGTCATTGGCTTCCCCAGAACGCTGGGTCAGCAAATACCAATAGTCAGTGGTTAACTACTCCCCCTCTCGAAGACCGACCGTCCTTGGTCGCGTTTAAGCTTTCCAATATCTTCGAGATCTATTTGTATTTCGGACTGCAATACTGCCTCTGACCTCTTTGATGTAGTTAAGGTTAGTTTCACTCAGGCGGTGAATGTAGGGAAGGCTGAGTATCGAGTCATGGGCGCTGATGTTTAGCAACGGTGATGCCGCTACTACCGGGAACCAATTTTGCACGCTCTTGCAATTGAAGTATCGCGTGCCAAGCTGACGAGGTTTGTCCCATCTATCTTCATCACTATGCAGTCGTCGTAGGTGAGTATTGCGCTACGATCGTTAAAGATGATGATGCCGTCGTCCACTATGGTGACAGGGATAAGTTGACTAGGCTGCGTTTGGCAATGGGTTGTACCCCCGGCATGGAGGCCTTGTGCACAACTGCTGCTCTTGGATCGCTCACAGAATGTGGCAGTTGCAGTTTGTGAACAATTGGCTACGGCCAACATCTGCCCGTCGCAATCGGCCACCAGATTGTCGTCGAGTTGAAGTACAGCACCATTGTAGGGGTCTCTGTGATTTGGTCAGTGAGAATATTCATAAGGTCAGAATAATCTATTATTGTTGGGTTTATTGCATTTATCTTTTCTAAGGTTAAAGTAAGCATAAGGTTCCCATTTCTTTTGTCATCATTCTATTGCGTGTGAGATTGGTAGTGTGACGTAAGTATCCGTAACTGTCCCAAAGTAGAATGTCTCCTTCCATAATCGGTATATAGTCCGCGTGCGAGTAGTCCGTCACCCGTGCCGTTGTCATGGACATGATTGAAAGTATGGTGAGCGTAATCCTAAAATGTTAAAACTACTGTTATGAAAATGGTAATGAAAAAATTGTGCTTTAAATTCAACGGAGGTTGTCCTTGAGGACCACCCTCCCCTCAAATAGGACCGTTGTCCCCAAGTCCGCTTCAACCTTTTGTTTAATGCACAAAGGCGATTACTTGTTGCGCAGTCTGCGGTTCGTCTTTACCAGGACCTTTTCTCTTACCTCGAAGACTCTGTTCCGAAGCATTTTATTAACCCTGGCCTTCTGCTGGATTTGGGGCCATTCTATTTGACCTCTAACCCCGCCGGTGGATTCCAGCAGAGAGTTAAGCAAGATGTCCTTAGGCTTCTTCTCAACCACTGAGTGAATGGAATTGTTATACTCGATAGTGGCCTGCAGGATAAGGTCGACCTTTGGAGCTTTAAGCACCTAGCTATCTCCAGAAGAGTGCTGTGAAAACGCTCTACCTAACCATTAGACGTGCTATGAAGGGGAGGCGCATTGACCACGCTTACGCCGTAATTATTCAATAGCAGTGACCTGATAGTCTCTGACTTGAATGCGAGCTTATTGTCGCAATATACCTGCTTAACCGAAGGGAATATATTCATTAAGACCAGCAGAAGTGGTCACGTGTCTTTTATCGATCGAGACGCGATAGGCTGGACTACCGCAAACTTCGAGAACTTGTCAACGCAAGGTAGGAAGAATTTTTTGTATGTGGAGAAAATGTCAATGTGCATCATTTATCTAGTCTGTGAGGGAAGTGGCGTCTGGCCGAGTTCCTGCTTCTTTTGGTGTCTGTCGTATTTTGCTTTTGTGCAAATCTTACAGTTAAGAACTACCTCATTAGCCAATTTCGTCATTTTAGGAATGTCGACATGACCTGTTTCACATTATCCTGAGCCTCCCTATGGGTTCGATTGTGTTCCTTAGTGATGATTTCTCTCCTATCACTGACGTCTTTTTTTATTTTTTTAAATGTATATATATTTTATTGTTAACAAGATCACTGCTGCCTAATATGGCAGCCTAAGCTTGTGGCATATGGGGGAAAACATTTAACAAGACTTACTACTAATTAGTCTAAGGTATATAGGGCTAAAAAAGAGAAAAGTTTTATTTTTATATACTGAAGGTTATTTAATATATTATAGGATTTAGTTATTATCTTATAGGACCCTGTTAGGTAGATCCAGTGGATGGCACCGTTTAAGTCTTCTCTTTCTGGCCCTAGAGATGGGCGCCTTTCTAGTGGGTTGGGGAGGGAGCGAAGGCGCTCAAAGTATCTTTTGGCATGCTGACGGATTACGTCTCCTACTTTGGGAACTCCTAGGTCTCTCTCGATGTCCCTCGTACGCATATCCCAAAGATCATTACTTATCCTTCTAAGAATTATGCTCAGCTTATTTTGTTGAGGTGGGATTTTGCGGCAATCTTGAACATTTGCAGTGCATAGGTCCATATAGAAGTCAGTATTGATTTGTTAATCCTGACTTTGTTCTTAAGCGAAAGCTTGTTTTTAGCAGAATGTAGCCATGTCACCTTTGTAGCTTTAGACAAAACTGTTTGATGAACCAATTTGACATATCTGCTGAACGTGAGCTTTCTGTCCAAAATTATGCCAAGGTATTTGTGTGCGGGATCATGCTTTAAAGTGGAGCCGAGCAACATTACCTCTGGACAGGACTCTCTCCTAGAAGCAAATGTTACATTTGCGTATTTTCTACTATTGATGCTGATATTCCATTCTAAGGCCCATGTTTCGAAGCTACCCAGGTATTCTTGTAACGCCTCTGTGGCAGTACCTATTAGTGGACTCCTGGTCAGCGTGGCAATAAAGACATCCTCCCAGTCCAGTGCTGTAACCGAGCTGGTTGTTGGCATGCCAGCTGTGTATATTGTGTAGAGAGTGGGACCGAGGACACTACCTTGTGGGACTCCGGCGCATATGGGTCGATTTGTCGACTTTTCACCATCGACGACTACACAAAATGTTCTATCCTTCAAGAAGCTACTCACTAACTGGATCAATTGTGGCGTTTAGAGTCTCTTTAATTTGCTGAGGAATCCAGGGTGCCAAACTCTATCGAAGGCCTGTTGAATATCTAAGAACGCCGTATATATTTTTTGTCCTCCAAGGCTTTCAGTGCAAAATTGACCACTCGGTTTAGTTGCTCCGGGGTTCCGTGACGTTTTCGAAAGCCAAACTGTCACTTTGGAATCGCCTGTGTCACGCTTGTGAGCTGCAAGATCCGGTTGAGAACAACCCTTTCCAACATCTTCCCACGCTTTACTTATATACCAAGAATACCATATATGTACTCACTAATGCATGCACATACCACACACTCTCTCTCTGTTAATTATGCTCTGCTGCGACAGACCTATACATATAATAATAATAACCGTTTCTTCAGACTATTTGCAAAGCTTTCGGCTTTCTGCTGACTCGTATAGCACCAGCCACCTGATGGATCCTTGATTGGAGCCTTCGGGATAGCTTGTCTCTTAAAGCAGCTTGTCAGTTTCCAGAGCGAATAGTTTGTGGATGCATCTGTTCCTGCGTCGTCCAGAAGTCGATCGATTTGAGACTGCTTGTACCTATTTAGGACCTTTTGTAGACGGTTGGCGATCCATTTGTAGATTCGATGAACACGCTCATCACCCGCTCTGGCATATTCCCTTCTGACTTTCCTCTTTAAGCAAAGCAGAGCACTAACTGTTGTCGGCAGCTGCACGTCCCTTCGTTGTGCTGGTTGTTGCAGCGTCTTAGGCGAAGCGCAAATTGCTGCTTGACT
The DNA here is from genome assembly GCA_035045885.1 of Drosophila borealis. NCBI lineage: Eukaryota > Metazoa > Arthropoda > Insecta > Diptera > Drosophilidae > Drosophila > Drosophila borealis. Next base: position 1,110,327 of record JAWNOR010000195.1, read on the forward strand.
TATATTTTCCAAGAACACGGAGATTGCGTCCTTAATATCCTCCGGAACGCTTAACTCCATGTTGGGATTTATTCTTCTGTCGAGGTCAGCTCTAAACGTTTCAATAGAGGATCCAGGCAGGATGAGTAGTTGCCTACGATAAGGATTCCACTTCTATGACGTTGTCAGCTTCCTTAGCTAGGGCTGCATATCGGTTATTGCGAAGTGCACCAGCCGCAGATTCAGAACTAGGGGCTGCATCTGGCCGACCACTTATTATATTAGTAGGTGCTAGTTTAGCTTTTTTAATTGTTCTAGATGCCTAATCTTTTCCTGTCTGCTTCCTTCGAACAGACATGAGTGGCATCTGAAATGGGCAGATTGTTGGGTTTTCTTGCGAGCAGACACTCCTAGCAGCAGTTGTTGCTACAGTGTAGATGGATACACTACTTGGCTCTGATAGCGTGATAGTACTAGTAGCATGTGTAGTACTATTTGTTGTTATTGGCCAGCTACTACTAGGCTGTGCCAGGCCGATGTGACTTGATGTGCTCTGGGCTTCATTTAGCTTTAGTGCTCCATCGCTAATAATTTTCGCTCGTATCTCCGCAGGTGAGTCACGGGTGATTTCTCTCATTCTCTCATACTCACTTAGCCAGTTACTTGGCTGCGAGTGAGCATGTGAGTTTTCATCCATTTGAAAGCAATACACTATATTTTTCTTAAGAAAAGTATTGCATTTGCCCAGCAACGCTTGCTAAAGTTGCTTTTGGTTTGCCTTTGCAAACAATTGTTAGCATAACCAAAACATATGACAAAATTGCTGATAAGAGCTCAAGCGACAAGCGCTGTACAAAGTTTTATTGCCCCACGTGTGCGACTGCGCGCAAGGCTATTGTCTTGCCGTTAAGAAAATGCCGTAAATTACCCAATGCCCAGACGATGGCAAGCAACTCCCGATCGTTGGTAGCGAAGTTTGCTTACCTATCTTTTAGGGACCGGGATATCATAGTTATGGAGCGACCATTTTGCGACAAGACAGCACCTATGCCGTAGTCTGAAGCCTCTGTGGTCAAGTCAAATGGTTTTTTATCCGCGTACATCAGTATAACGTCTTCCGACGCTAATATGTTCCTGAGATTCTGGAAAGCGTTGCGCTGAGCATCTGTGAATTGTATAGGGACCTCCCTAAACCTGTACTTGCTAATGGATCCTTTTTCCCCTTTACGGATTTCGGAGATTGGTTTCGCTATTGCTGCAAAATCTTTGATAAAGCAGCGGTTATAGCTTGCCAATCCCAAAAAGGATTTTACTTTAAACACCGCAGTCGGCTCAGCGTACTCCCGAATGGCATGTTCGCATTTAAAAGGCTCCCTAATACCCAGTCAACATGCCTGACATGGTCCGACTCATTTTACAAAAACACGATTACGTCATTTACGTATACGTAGCTAGATTTTCCGATCTGGTTCTCTGAAAAATGCTCGCTGCATTCTTTAAACATAAAGAGAAGTCTACAAAACTCGTACTTCCCACCATTGATCGAAAAGGCCGTCTACTCACGATCTTGCTCTGCCAGCGTAATCTGGTGATAACCTGATAACCTGATAACCTGATTAACCTGATCTGGTCCAGCGTCATGAAGTAGTTGGCTTTACCCAGATAAGCCAGTATCATTGTGATACTTGGCATTGGGTATTTGTCGACAACAGTCTTGACGAGACGTTAATTTCTATTGCCTACCTCGTCTGTGCCTTTCTTATCGACCACCCACAGTGGATTGTTGTATGGCGATTTCGACTTTCTAATTATACCGTTTTTTAGTAGTTCGTTGACTTCTAAAACGACAAAATCCTCTACACCCCTAGGATAAGGGTATAGCTTTGAGTAGACCACATTTTCGTCGGTCGTACGGATCGTGGCCACAACAGCTGTGTTATAAGGCAGCGCCTCGTTAGAGTCCGCAAAAGCCTTGTTGTTTCGATGAAGTACTTGCAGGAAATCTGCCTTCACCGCAGGTGGTGCCTCGACTTCTTTATTCTTCGTGTGATTAACGCTCACACATTTGTGTTACTGCAACGCTTCCGAAGTCGCACCAAATTTTAACATACCTTTTTTTAGGCATAAGACCACTCCCACCTGCTTTAGCAGGTAAAGCCCTATGATTCCATCAAAAGTGGATAAGGAATCTAGTAGGAAAAAATACGTGTCGCACCCAAGCATAGATAACTTGCATTTTTCGGCGATGTTGTTGGACCCATGAATGGAGTGGACAACGAAAGAGGACTCGACAGGGACGACGCCTTTAAGGCGTTTGTGCGGCCTGATGTATTTTTTTGCCGCACCCGTGTCGATTAAAAACTTCATATCCATCCCCGCTATTCTCCGTCGAATGAACGGTAGCAGGGACCTTCCCCTAAACAATGAGCGCTATCGCTATCATAATCAGGGCTATGCTCGTCTTGTAGTTCGTCCGACGCCTTTTGTGCCGCGTCGGTTTATCCTGAGCTCTCAGCCTCGCTTGCCTGGACGTGGTCTATCCTTTGCCTTCTTTGTCCTGTCGCACTTTCCGATCCGGCAGGGCGTTTATTTCCCTGCCCTTAGCTGGCGCTAAACTTAGCCGAGCCCTGGGAATTCGAAAAGTTTGTGGGCTGCCAAAACCTGGAAGAAGAAGGGTCGACTTCCATGGGAACTGGGGCATTATCGTCGGGACGATACAATCTGTTACCTGCAATGTACCAAATCCGCCTATTAACCACGCTAGAATACTGGGTTCGCTAATGTAGTGTTCGTGTACGTCTACGTCGGAGTCACAGTCGCTCATTCGAATTAAAACCTCTATATGAAACCGAATTACACATTAAAGGTTAAGCTAATGGGATTTTTTATTTTCAATATTATTATACTTTTTTACTATTATTATTTTTATTTGTTTTTATACCCTGAACCTATTGAAAATGGGTAAAGTGGGTATAATGTATTTGTGCAAATGTATGTCACAGGCAGAAGGAAGCATCTCCGACCCCAAAAAGTATATATATTCTTTATCAGCATCAACAGCTAAGTCGATTTAGCCATGTCCGTCTGTCTGTCCGTCCGTATGTATGAACGCAAGGATCTCAGAACCTATAAGAGCTAGAGACGGACATGGCGGCGGCGACGTAATTTAATTTGTCAATGTGAGCGTTATGCTCATCAATGAAAGCTTTCCAACGCTTTATTTTGGCATTTGGGTTCTTGTCAGATACCGCAAATGTTAAATGGTGGTGGTCTGTAGAACTGTTCAGATTTGTTACTCCGTATGGATAGTTGCGAGGGTTATTTAAAGCACACACAATTGCTAAGAGCTCATTAGTCGGAACATTTTTTTCATCATCACGTATTGTTATGTTTTCGAATGTTTTTCTGCAGGTGAGATATGTTAATATCACGCGTGTGTCTATCAGGAGCCTCATATTTTTCCCCGCCACCGTACGAAGTATGTATAGTAGCAGGAAGTCTCCCCTAAAAAATTGGTTTGGAAAATTCATCTTCAACAGTAGTCTCCTCGGACTGTGCTTGGGTTTCGTACGACTTGTTCTCAGATTGACTGTAAGTACTTTGGTTTTTCTTTTGGTTTTTCTTATAGAAATTTTGTTTTTAGTGTGACGACTGGTCTATCTCCATTAACTTGGAGTTCCTATGTCCCCGGCATATTGTCGGTTGTCTGTACTGTGAAGACGAATCTACTTCCATGGGCTCCGTTGTTTGACCTTTAGCGTTCTGCGCATAAGAGCGTTGTTAAGAACTTAACTTGACCTTAGTAGAATGAGGGTTCTTGCAATGGCCACCTTGATTCTCTATACATTTTATGAGGTATCTTGGCAATCGACCCTTTGACGTCGACTCTGAGGTCGTTGACCTCCATACTTTAGGGACATTTCTTCCATATGCATGGTAAAACTAGTTGTGAACATATAGTGATCATTACTAGCCTCTGTATCTTGTGCCAAAGGCAGTGCAGTTGGTAAATCTTGAGGCTGGGCTGGGGAAAAGGCTGATTGGAGGAACTTCTTCAATCTCCACATGAATGTGTGTAATAGCCTTTTTCCACTATGCTTAAGAAATGTCACATGTTCAAATTTCATATATTGGTGTTCCATTGGCAAGTGTCGGTTGTCGGTAACTTTGCATTAAAGCATTGTCGTAATTGCAGACAACTTTAGTATAAATAGATCAAATATGTTAGTGACAACGACCATTCCGAAATAGTTAGAATAAGTAAAAATAGTTTGAATAGTGAAATGATCAATCCGATTTAGTAAGAATTTGTGAAAATATATTGAATTGTGGTAGCGACCACATAGAATTAGTAAGAATCAGAGAAAATATATTGAATAGTAATTGTGATACATCAAAAAAAGATAACATTAGTGAATGCAACAACGATCTGTTAAAAATTGAAAATATTTATAGTAATATATTAGGTATGTAGAGTGAAGCGTGTAAGCTATCGAGATAGAATTTTAGAACTGACTAATACCAATTAATTGGTATTATAAAATATTGTGTCTTTTAAGCATAACTATGAGATGGTTATTAAGGAATCAATCTATTGAAGAATCAATTTATTTTTATTATACACCAAGAAGGCTTTCATACCAGAATAGAAAATAAGTTTGAGAAGTTAAGGGACTTAATACATCTGCAATAATTATTGACCCTAATAATTAATATATTAGTGTTATAAGACACCTCCCAATTCCGAAATATTTTCGAAATAATATTGAATTGCAAAAATGTTTTGGTCTATTTTCATATTTTTTAAATTTTATACCTATTGAGTCAAAGATATTGAGGCCATTAAATTAATTTGTCAAATCGATGCTAAATATTAAATTACTGAATTAGTAAAAAAATGTCGTAGACATTATTGCTGAGATAGATAGATGGGCTTTGCAACTTAAAAACTATTTATAATTATACTATCGAACAACGTAGTGGCAAGTATATTACACATGTTATATCCTTAAGCAGATACACACTATTATGTGAAGAAATTAAATAGGAGCCGCAAGTAGCAATAGAAATGGGTGAACATAGAAATCAAGTGGTTTCAATGATATATGTTATACTTGAGACAATATTTACTTTCAGTTTAATATAACTCATAATAAATATAAAAATAGTAGAATTAAAAGATAAATTAGAAAATGACCGTATTAAGAATTTCGACATAGAGGATAAAAGATTAGATAATAATATGGATTTATTGTATGTTCCAGAATAAATGGACAATTTTTTAATTGGAGCAGAACATAAAGAGAAGAACAGACAAGTGTGTAAGAGAAATTAAGAAACACTATTCGTTTCCAAATATGACTACCAAAAATTGAATCTACTATACAAAATTACAAAAGTGCAAATTGTTCATCACTCCCTCGCAAGCAAATAATAGAACATTGCACGGTATATCCAAACACCCAACCATTTAATATATTGCATATTGATCATTTTGAACCTCATCCTTATGATATTTCTAACTTTTATTTAAAGTTTCACTGAACTTGTAAAATTGTTCTCAGCAAATACTACCAGCACAATACAAGTTTGCGCATGTTTATAAAAATATTTTGTTTGATTTACATGTTTACAATTTAGTGACTTTTTATTAAAAAACAATGTAGAACATATTAAAATAGCCACATCATTGCCCCAAGCCAAGGGTCACGTTGATCAAGTAAATAGAACCCAAAGTCCATGTGAGCAAAATTAACAGAGCCAACTCAATATTTTGTTTGGTGAAAGTTATTGAACAAAGCTGAGCACGGTATAAATAATTCAATTCATTCTGGAATAGGAGAAATGCGTCAGTCTGATTGTTCGGAGTTCAGAAGAGAGACAGTGAAATAGACACATTCATAGATTATTTGGATGAAAACCATGTTCTTGATAGACCTGATATAGTAAATATGCGCTAGAAAGCTTCTGACAATATTGAAAATTATCAACGGAATAGTGCTGCTTATCTTGATAGGAATAAAAAAAAAACATATAAAATGCTGGAGGTTTTATTTTAAAAAGCATTGATACAACGACTGGTACTGCAACAAATTTTCAAAAATACACAGGTTCATATCGTACTTAAAAGGAACTCCCTAATAACCGATAGGTCTCAGGAGATATTTAAATTGCCAAATTACCTAATTAGAAGCATTGTAAAAGTGTGGAGATGTAGAAAATGGGCGGCCTGATCATTGCGAAAATAATTCTAATCGTGACAAATATTAATTTAACATTTAAGTCTGCCTATATTCCATTATTTCGTATTACATAACTCTTATGTGTAGTGTTCACATGTATACGCGGTGGTGGTCGACACTGCCTTTCACATGGAGTGTCCACGCCCAGTTGTAGACTTCTATGGCATTATTGCCCTATGGTGGCTTACGTTTGGACGCGGTTCTTCCTCGCCCAATCTGCCTATCAACACTGACATGAAGAATATCGAGTACGTTTCAAAAGCAAAACCAGTTAAAAAAACTAACATAAAATTATCTTTATTTCCCTATCCTGTTAATTAGTGTTCCGACAAAACACCACGAAACTCAGGATCCAATATTCCTAATGGAGGGAACTTGGTGTTAGTTGTCCCTCGTCTCTACCCTCCCTACCATAACAACCAGGAAATCGTAGGCCCCTATTCGAGAACCTAACGCCTAAACGCATTTCAACAGTATTCGGCATGGTACTCGACAGACCAGATAGATATTCACCGATTTATATTAAAATATAACAAAATCATTTAATTAAAGAAAGCGGTAGGTTCCAATATACATGACTATTTTACAAAGGTATTAATAATTTCCATAATATTTACCAAAATTATTCAAATCCGAATTCATGATTTGATAATAATAATAAACTAATTTTTGTCAAAAAAAACTTTGGTTATCAAAAAAAAACTTAACTGAAGAAAACTGTTTGTTTTCGGCTCACGTTGGCAATAGGTTCGATATCAATGCAATGTCAATCGTAAATATACATATATATAAATATACAACAGATTTAGTATATAGTACCCACTACTCCAAATAAACTCACTCATACTTCCATCGATGCGTGCACTTGGGCCCAATATGACGTCAATGTTTGTGTGTGTGGGTATGTGTATTATTCTATGTGTATCATTGTTGCCTTTGTACAAAGAAAGTTAATTGTAAGTATACATATATATATATATATATATATATATATATATATATATATATATATATATATATATATATATATATATATATATTGACGGCGTAATAAAATATCAAAACATTACCATGGCCAAGTATCTTAATGTTACTACTGCTGCTTAACTCTAATATCTATCGACTTATTTTTAATTTATTTTAATACAGTTTACTTCATGTTCTTTCAGTTCCTTAAATACTCTAACTTTAAGCTCATGCTGGGTCGCAAGCTGATCGCAAAGACAAATTTCAAGTTCAATGTGATGTATGTGTGCTTTGAATTTCGTTTCGGTGGCTTCTGTTTTACTATTTTTAATTGCTTTTATCTTTTGGCTTGTCAATTCACTTTAGCTTTGCCAACTCTAATTCTCATTCTTTTAATAAATGAGCCAGCCCAACGGGCTGCTGCAGGTAATAAGGGGTCAACATTCATTCATCAATTCAAACCCTAAATCATAAAAAGAAGGGCGCGCGTCAGACGCGTGCCAATAATGATATTTTTAAATTTTGCGACCATGATCAGCCCATTCACACACATTTGTGTCTCTGTTTGTGTGTGTAGAGCTCGAAATTCAGAAATCTAAAAATATTGTCAAATTTGCATCGGACAGGCAGGCAGGGACCAACAGGCACACATGCGCATAAATGCTTCTACTCATATACAAAATACGCACGTATGCGTGAATAGCAAGTCCAAAAACTTTTAAATGCACACATGCCAACGCTTAGATACTCTTTCGAACAAGAACGAGCTAAAATGAAAGAATTTCGCATCGACTTGGCAACCCTTTCATTATTTCATATTACTCGTCCCCTCAAAAGGGAAGAAATGCCACCGACTTTTGAGAAAAATTGAATTTGTGGGCATTTTTGCTTGTGCGGACACATACACACACAAACATTTAAACGGTACATAGACAAATTGAAAGAGCACTGAGAGTAAGCCAAAGCAGTTTCCTGTAGTGGGAGCGAGATAAAAAACAGCGATGCCGTTCTATCGCACAAATCATATGGATGAGAGTAGGCCAAAGCAGTTTCCTGTAGAGTGAGCGAGTTAAAAGACAGCGTTGCCGTTCCACGACACAGGCCATATGTATTCCTACTCTCTTGCTGTGAGAGCATGCGGGCATGTCTCGGACCCGAACAAAAACGAAGGCGAGTTTGGACCAGCCGCATTCAGTTGCTTTAAACTTTATTAGTTTAAATGCCCAAATCTATTGTGCCAGGTTGTTGCGTTTGAAGAATTATTCAATAGATAAACTGCACCTTTTTTTGTGTTAACTGTAAATAACTACAAATTATTTTCTAGCACTGCGCGTATCATGACATTGCCTTGTTTATTTTTAATTAATGCCTCAGTATGATTAAATGGTACATAATTGCCATATTGCGCGACACTACACACTGACAAAAAATTCATATGTAATGAAAGAACGTACATTACATTTCTTAATTCAATGTCTATATATTTAACATGTATCTCAACAGTTCCGATACCGCAAGATTGCACAAATGTATCGGCAATGAACGATGTAAACTGTTCCCGGGCACAACTCATATGAGATGTTGCTCCACTGTCTATGCACCATATACATATGTGTTTTTTGTTGTATACCATTACCGATGTGCATAAGACAGTTGTTTCAATTTTGTTTTTAGTGTGACGACTGGTCTATCTCCATTAGCTTGGAGTTCCTATGTCCCCGGCATATTGTCGGTTGTCTGTACCGTGAAGACGAATCTACTTCCATGGGTCCGTTGTTTGACCTTTAGCGTTCTGCGCATAAGAGCGTTGTTTAGAGCTTAACTTGACCTTAGTAGAATGAGGGTTTTTGCAATGACCACCTTGTTTCTCTATACATTTTATGAGGTATCTTGGCAATCGACCCTTTGACGTCGACTCTGAGGTCGTTGACCTCCATACTTTAGGGACATTTCTTCCATATGCATTGTAAAACTAGTTGTGAACATATAGTGATCATTACTAGCCTCTGTATCTTGTGCCAAAGGCAGTGCAGTTGGTAAATCTTGAGGCTGGGCTGGAGAAAAGGCTGATTGGAGGAACTTCTTCAATCTCCACATGAATGTGTGTAATCGCCTTTTTCCACTATGCTTAAGAAATGTCACATGTTCAAATTTCATATATTGGTGTTCCATTGGCAAATGTCGGTTGTCGGTAACATTGCGTTAAAGCATTGACGTAATTGCAGACAACTTTAGTATAAATAGATCAAATATGTTAGTGACAACGACCATTCCGAAATAGTTAGAATAAGTAAAAATAGTTTGAATAGTGACAATGATCAATCCGATTTAGTAAGAATTTGTGAAAATATATTGAATTGTGGTAGCGACCACATAGAATTAGTAAGAATCAGAGAAAATATATTGAATAGTAATTGTGATACATCAAAAAAAGATAACATTAGTGAATGCAACGACGATCTGTTAAAAATTGAAAATATTTATAGTAATATATTAGGTATGTAGAGTGAAGCGTGTAAGCTATCGAGAAAGAATTTTAGAATTGACTAATACAAATTAATTGGTATTATAAAATATTGTGTCTTTTAAGCATAACTATGAGATGGTTATTAAGGAATCAATCTATTGAAGAATCAATTTATTTGTATTATACACCAAGAAGGCTTTCATACCAGAATAGAAAAAAAGTTTGAGAAGTTAAGGGACTTAATACATCTGCAATAATTATTGACCCTAATAATTAATATATTAGTGTTATAAGACACCTCCCAATTCCGAAATATTTTCGAAATAATTTTGAATTGCAAAAATGTTTTGGTTTATTTTCATATTTTTTAAATTTTATACCTATTGAGTCAAAGATATTGAGGCCATTAAATTAATTTGTCAAATCGGTGCTAAATATTAAATTACTGAATTAGTAAAAAAATGTCGTTGGCATTATTGCTGGGATAGATATATATATTGCATCTTAAAAACTATTTATAATTATACTATCGAACAACGTAGTGGCAAGTATATTATACATGTTATATCCTTAAGCAGATACACATTATTATGTGAAGAAATTAAATAGGAGCCGCAAGTAGCAATAGAAATGGGTGAACATAGAAATCAAGTGGTTTCAATGATATATGTTATACTTGAGACAATACTTACTTTCAGTTTAATATAACTCATAATAAATATAAAAATAGTAGAATTAAAAGATAAATTAGAAAATGACCGTATTAAGAATTTCGACATAGAGGATGGAATTGTTTATAAAAGATTAGATAATAATATGGATTTATTGTATGTTCCAGAATAAATGGACAATTTTTTAATTGGAGCAGTACATAAAGAGAAGAACAGACAAGTGTGTAAGAGAAATTAAGAAACACTATTCGTTTCCAAATATGACTACCAAAATTTGAATCTACTATACAAAATTACAAAAGTGCAAATTGTTCATCACTCCCTCGCAAGCAAATAATAGAACATTGCACGGTATATCCAAACACCCAACCATTTAATATATTGCATATTGATCATTTTGAACCTCATCCTTATGATATTTCTAACTTTTATTTAAAGTTTCACTGAACTTGTAAAATTGTTCTCAGCAAATACTACCAGCACAATACAAGTTTGCGCATGTTTATAAAAATATTTTGTTTGATTTACATGTTTACAATTTAGTGACTTTTTATTAAAAAACAATGTAGAACATATTAAAATAGCCACATCATTGCCCCAAGCCAAGGGTCACGTTGATCAAGTAAATAGAACCCAAAGTCCATGTGAGCAAAATTAACAGAGCCAACTCAATATTTTGTTTGGTGAAAGTTATTGAACAAAGCTGAGCACGGTATAAATAATTCAATTCATTCTGGAATAGGAGAAATGCGTCAGTCTGATTGTTCGGAGTTCAGAAGAGAGACAGTGAAATAGACACATTCATAGATTATTTGGATGAAAACCATGTTCTTGATAGACCTGATATAGTAAATATGCGCTAGAAAGCTTCTGACAATATTGAAAATTATCAACGGAATAGTGCTGCTTATCTTGATAGGAATAAAAAAAAAACTGGAGGTTTTCTATTTTAAAAAGCATTGATACAACGACTGGTACTGCAACAAATTTTCAAAAATACACAGGTTCATATCGTACTTAAAAGGAACTCCCTAATAACCGATAGGTCTCAGGAGTTATTTAAATTGCCAAATTACCTAATTAGAAGCATTGTAAAAGTGTGGAGATAAGAGAAAATAATTCTAATTGTGACAAATATTAATTTAACATTTAAGTCTGCCTATATTCCATTATTTCGTAATACTTAACTCTTATGTGTAGTGTTCACATGTATACGGGGTGGTGGTCGACACTGCCTTTCACATGGAGTATCCACGCCCAGTTGTAGACTTCTATGGCATTATTGCCCTATGGTGGCTTACGTTTGGACGCGGTTCTTCCTCGCCCAATCTGCCTATCAACACTGACATGAAGAATATCGAGTACGTTTCAAAAGCAAAACCAGTTAAAAAAACTAACATAAAATTATCTTTATTTCCCTATCCTGTTAATAAGTGTTCCGACAAAACACCACGAAACTCAGGATCCAATATTCCTAATGGAGGGAACTTGGTGTTAGTTGTCCCTCGTCTCTAGCCTCCTTACCATAACAACCAGAAAATCGTAGGTTGCCCCTATTCGAGACTCTAACGCCTGAACGCATTTCAACAGTATTTCAAAGGCAAACAAGTAAGAGGTTCTACTCGGGAGCTTCCGCCTAGGAGAAACCCTGAACCCTCTTATTCCCACACCAAATGCAGCACGCGCTCTTCTGTTTTAGTAGTAATAAAGAAAAATTATGATGAGACAGAGTTCACTCCGATCTTTTTTTACCTTTTTAAAAATCACGCGCGGTCGATCGAGTTGGTCCGCAAACGCAAAATCAAATTCAAAAATAAAGATCATTTACCATAGCAAGCAACAACAAATCACTTGCAAAACAACAATAGTGCGCACGAAACCCCTATTTTTTCGTCGTCCGTCTTGATCATCAAAAGTTTTTGCGCGATAATGAGGACATTGGAAACATAGGAAAAGTGACAAATAATGCCACTGTGTTTTTTGCTGGGTTTTCTGTCGTTCCAACAAGGCAGCGCGTAGAAACAACAACAAAACGATTTGGGTTCTAATGTTGTTGCTGCAGAGCCGAGTCTCGGCGCAAGTAAGTAGAAAATTTGAATGCCAGCAGGCCATGCCATTCAAATCATAAGTTACGCACACGGCGCGTCAACATCATATACTTTGACGTCACGTCTTATAGAATTTCATTTCTTGTGATGCTTAGAATATATTTCTATCTTTATTATGTACATTAAAGTAATATAATAATAGGGTCGTTTATAATAATGCATGTATTTAATAATGTATTACTTTATTGTACGCCACGATCGCACACAAAAAGCCCTAAGCTGTGACGTCATGTGCGCATAAAAATGTTGCAATCTTCTCAAATTCATATACTTTCCTTGGCTTGGCAGGCACATACATGCATATTTTTTACCAACATGTGTGAGATGAGACACACATGCCAACAACAATTTGGCGCGTCGAGGCATTGATTCCCTTATTTATAGAAATGGTATAGAATGTTTCAAGAAAACAATAATTATTGATTGCACTAATAGTTGCACACTAAATACAAAATTATGTTTTTCTCAGACATTGGATAAAAATGCATATATATGAAGTTTAGTGGTATTAGGTTACAGAACTTATGAATAGTTAAAATACCCTGTTTTGAGAAAGTGTGCCTTGCTGATCGGAAATTGAAATATTATAAAATCTGCCGGACTGCTTGCAAGTTGAAAACGAGTGGAGAAGAAGAAGACATGACTTTGCGAATTAAAGGAATAGCAGTGTTTAGAAACCACAATAATGAGTTAGAAGAGTGCAGGAGCTAGGCTCATAGGTTGTAGGCTCAAACCAAAAAGTGACAGAATTTGTGGTGTGCTTTTTTCATTGAAGTTGTCATTGATTTTTGGGCAACGGCAGAAGAAGCTGTAGCCAGCCGAGTGTTGTGTTTGCAATTTGTAATTGAGTAATACTCAATTGTGTTTGCAACCTAGCTATCGCGCACGAATCGTTTCGCAAAAGATTTTTTGATCCAAAAGCCTTCTCTGTCTCTTTATTACTCTATGAGTGCAACCTAAACACTTGCACGAAATATTAGAGAGGAGATCACTGCGTTAATCGAAATAGGAATTAAAAAAATAATAAGAACAAAAATTAAAAAAAAATTGATAAAACGAAATTTTAAAAAAAAATTAAATTACGTAACTTTTAGCAACTTTTTGTTTTTTTCGAATAAAAATAAAAATTGTATACATATATATATATAGATAAACAAATCAAACCATTATTCACGAAAATGTAATTTCGTGATGATTGAAGACGAAACCGATCATATATATAACGAATATTCAAACTTTCGTATGGAATCCATACAAATTTTGCAAAGGCATAGGGAATTCATAACAGTATATGAATTTGAATACGAATATATTGAAACATACGGCACAATAACAAGCCTACTATTTTCATGTTCTAAAATAGAGGGAATAGTCTTGTCAACATTACCCTATGTAAAAATAAAAACCATTATTTACGAAAATCCCATTCTAGGGCCAACAACAATTTTTCTAGTACGTCTGCACAGGTAGTATCTAATAAATTAAACAAAAACAAGAAAGTCAAGGGTCATTGTTAAAATGGGTGGAAAAGAATCCAAGGCAGATGATAACACTGACAATGTAGTAAACGTGGTAGAAGTTGTAGATACAAAGCCCCATTTGCAGTTAACAAACATACTGTTAACTATACTCATTGTAATAGCATCGGTGAACCTCCTTCTGAAGATATATCTTCTGCATAAAAAATCACTGAGGAAACGCTACATGAGTTGGGCTAACGACTTAGACAAGGTCTAAGCCGCTGCTTAAATGCAAATAATGAAGTAGGGGTAGTGCCACATGGAATGGCACCGAATAGTCGAAAAAATAAAGCTGCATAGATATAATTTCGATAAATTCCATAATAAAATAAAAGCGCACCAGTTTTGCAACCAACCATAATTAAACACACTGAGATTCTTGTATATGAATATAATGAAATCAGGAGTTTAATTAAGGAGTGGCAGCATAAACTCACAAGCTTACAGATAGTCCAAATTTCAGACATTTTACAACGTCTAAGGGATAATCTGGTAAACTTAAACGAAAAGTACAATCTCCAGCTATATTTACCATCGTCATTAAACACTCCGGTAACGTTTGATAAGTTACTCTTGACACAATCAACGGATACCGAACAAGTAGAAGAAATAAAAATTTAAAACATGGCACAAACACTAGTAGAATTTCTTAAATTAGCCTCATCACTCGTACCTGAGTTCGGTCGAAAGGCTGATTTAATCTAATTGATTCCTTTAAAGGCGCGCATGAAACAGTAGCAATCAGTTTAATAAAGACTAAGCTGAAGGGCAATGCAAGAAATCTAATAAGCGATGAACAATTAATTGTTCAAATAATTGCCAAATTAACAGCCAAAGTCAAAGGAGAATCAGTAGAAGTAATTTCAGCAAAATTACTAAATCTACAACAAAGAAATAAAACAGCCAAACAATACGTTCAAGAAGTAGAAAAGTTGACAATTCTTTGGAAGGAGCCTATATCAACGATGGCTTATCATTAGATCTAGCCACTAAATACAGCACAACGCTGGCTGTCAAGGCAATAACTAACAACTGTTCCATTGATAAGGTAAAACTTATCATGCAGGCAGGCACATTCAGTGACAAGAATGAGGATATGTCGAAATTTGTCAACAGTTGTAGGAAGTAACAGGACAGGCAAATTCTGTATTGTACTTCCGACTGCGACAATATATGATAATATATAAAGAGGAAATCGAGGTAATTATCGTGGTAGAGGTAATTATCAGGACAACGGTTCCAGAAATAATAATCAAAGTTATAACAGAAATTATAATAGGGCACAAGGCCAAAATAGAGGAAACTCTAGAGGCCGCGGTAGCTCCAGCAGAGGACACAACAATAATGTCCGAGTAACACAACACACGTCGGGAAACACCCAGAGGCCTTTAAGCAACGAGACCTAAGTATAAAGGCTCATTCAATAAATTTTAGTATCAATATTTATGTGTCATTTCAGAATGCACTAACCAAAAGAAAATTAAAATTCCTTGTAGACACAGGTGCAGATTTTCCACTTCTTAAAGCAAATTCCGATGTTCATCAAGACATCCAAAATGATACAATAATAAGTATCCAAGGCATGGGCCAGGGAGTAATAAAGTCCCAAGATCTAGCATCGATAGAGCTACAAACAGACAACTATATAATTCCACACGATTTTCATATAGTAGATTGAAATTTCACAATTACATGTGATGGAATTATAGGCATTGACTTTATAAAACTATTCAATTGCCAGTTAGACTTCAAACCAACTGAAGATTGGTTTATACTTAAACCCAAAAACTTAAATTTTCCAATTTATGTTCCAATAACATACAGTTCTGGTAACAATTCATTATTTCTACCAGCAAGATCCCAAGTCATAGGGAAAATTGAGATAAGCACGAAAGAATCCTGTATATTAATACAAAATCAAGAAATAAAAAATGGTGTTTACATTGCAAACACAATAGCAACATTCGTCTATGCATTGGTCCGTTTATTAAATACAACTAATACTGACCACTTGGTCAGCATAAACAAACTAGAATATGAACCACTTTCGAACTATGATTTAGTTCAAACTACTCAAGGAAATAGAAACAAAATCGTTTTAGCTCAATTAAAGAAAAATTTTCCGCCCCAATTCAAAAAACAATTAGTAGAGTTAAGCACCGAATATAGTGATGTATTCGGACTAGAAACCGAATCGATAACCACTAATAACTTATATAAGCAAAAACTGAGACTAAAAGTCAACGAACCAATATATATAAAAAAAAATTACCGAAGTCCTCATATCCAGGTAGACGAAATACAAAAACAAGTTGGGAAATTGATTGGAAATATAATTGCTAGCTCCAAAGAAATCCCTTCCGGAATGGGAGGGAAAAAAATGGCGATTAGTAATTGACTATCGTCAAATAAATAAAAAACTTTTCTCCGATAAATTTCCGCTCCCCAGAATTGACGACATCCTAGATCAATTGGGTCGAGCCAAATATTCTCATGCCTTGACTTAATGTCAGGTTTCTATCAGATTGAACTGGAGGAAAGTTCAAGAAATATAACATCTTTTTCGACAAGCAATGGCTGTCCAAGCTTCACGCGATTGCCATTTGGTTTAAAAATAGCGCCAAACTCATTTCAGAGGATGATGACCATAGCATTTTCTGGACTTGAACCTTCTCAAGCATTCCTTTATATGGATGACTTAATGGTAATAGGTTGTTCCGAAAAACATATGCTTAAAAACTTAACCGATGTTTTTGAAATATTTAGGAAATACAACTTACAATTTTGTATGCACGAAGTGACTTTTCTAGGTCACAAATGCACTGATAATGGAGTCTTGCCAGATGATAAAAAATATGACGTCATCAAGAATTATCCAGTCCCACATGCCGCGGACAGCGCTAGACGATTTGTTGCATTTTGCAATTACGCAGCGCTAGACAATTTGTTGCATTTTGCAATTACTACCGTCGTTTTATTAAAAACTTCGCCGTCTATTCACGTCACATAAGTAAATGATGTAAAAGGAATGTACATTTCAATCGGACAGACAAATGCCAAAACGCATTCCAACATCTTAAAGAAAATCTAATGCACCCTACGTTATTACAATATCCAGATTTTCGCAAAGAATTTTGCCTAATAACTATTGCTAGTAAACAAGCCTGTGGAGCGGTTTCAACTCAGAACCATAATGGAACTCAACTCCCAATAGCATATGCATCACGTTCATTCACAAAGGGTGAAAGTAATAAAAGCACAACAGAACAAGATTTAGCTGCTATTCATTGGGTAATAACACATTTTTGACCATATATATATAGCAAACATTTCTCAGTAAAAACGGATCACAGACCACTTACATTTTGATTTTCAATGACAAACCCTAGCTCAAAGTTAACACGCATGAGACTTGAATTAGAAGAATACGATTTTACGGTCGAGCACTTAAAGGAAAAAGACAATTTTGTGGCAGACGCCCTATCGCGGATAACAATATCCAAACTAAAGAATATTCAAAACAAAGTCCTGAAAGTCACTAGCAGGCAACAAAGTAGATAAAATAAAAACTGTACAGTCAACAATAAAGAACTTTTGCCAAGACAGAGTCTTAAAAATGTATCTAAGACCAACGTACATGATGTCATTATCAATGACGAAGTACGGAAAGTAGGGACCTTGCGAATAACTGAATCTAAATGTTTATTGAAACAAGGGAATAAAGTTATATCAAGAATAGATATTGACAATTTGTATACTAAGGAACTCATGAAAAGATCTTTGAATCAATTTCAATAGATACTTTCAATAAAATAGGCAATAAAATATTAAAATCATTGAGAGTAGCGCTATTCCAGCCGGTGACCCTTATACAAAATGAAAAAGAGATGCAAACAATACTGTCTTCATATCATGCCGATCCAATTCGAGAAAGTCAAACTGGCATAACAAAAACGCTAGCGAAAATTAAAACACATTACTATTGGAAAAATATGACCCGTCATATAAAAGAGTACATACGTAGATGTCATGAATGCCGAAAACAACGACAGATAATGATCTAATGATCAAATGCCAACAAATGCTTTCGACATAGTGATAGTGGACACCGTTGGTCCACTACCAAGATCTAAATATGAGAATTTTTTATTTTTTTTTTAACGCGTATCCCGATGCAATGTACTGCATTCCACCTCCTGCACAACCGACCGATGGGCGCAGTCGTGTAACATACGACACGAGTTGCAAAGTAAAAAAATAAAAAACGAATACAAACTACGAGTATATTTACAAATACAATTACAAATAAAAATAAGACTATCTACTAGTTTAATAGTTTAGAATAGAAGACTTAATACGGGGAAGAGAAGACTCCGAGCAAAATACCCTGTAATTCTTGTCATAGTCATCACAGAGAACGCTGAACGGTTCATGCAAGGCATAGTTAGTTGAGCAAAATTGACGCGATAAGGGTGTAAAATTAGGTGTTAGTCTAGTAGGGATAGAGAAATTTAATTAGCTAGTCAACACAGAAAAGTCAGTTTCACCAGCAATTAATTTATGGATAAATATTATACCCAGCATGGTTCTACGATAAGTTAAGGATGGAAGGTTAATCATCAGAAGTCTGCTGGAGTATGATGGTAACCGCACACGAGGATCCCAATTAAAACCACGAAAGGCAAACAACGAGAATTGTTTCTGAACGGATTCAATTCTATCTTGATGGATGGAGTACTGTGGTGACCAGATACATGAGGTATACTCAAGTGTAGGTCGTACCAAAAATATATAAAGGGTTTTTGTCGTGTACGGATCGTCAAACTCCTTCGACAATCGCTTGATAAAACACAAAACAATTCTCGCCTTTTGACCACGGTCTTAGCATGAGAGTCGAATTTAATTTTATGATCAAGGATGACACCTAGATCATTAACTAGATTAGAAGACCTGTTAACACGCTTAAGCGGTAAGTTATCAAGGATGTAAGAAACAAATTGAGGGGGGCTTCTATAGAAAATTATTACTTTACATTTGGAGCAGTTTAAGTTTAAGAGGTTAGTTAGACACCAAGCCTGAAACGCATCAATATCAGCTTCTAAGAGATAACATGATGCCATATCTTTATATGCAAGGCACAACTTCACATCGTCAGCATACATTAGTACTCAAGAGTGAGACAGTATCCAGGGAAGGTCATTAATGAAAAGTGTAAAGAGTAGCGGGCCAAGTTGACTACCTTGAGGAGCACCGGAAGTCACCAGAATACGTTTAGAAAGCGAATTTCTGAAGAGAACCTTTTGGGTTCTGTCACGCAAATACTCTGAAATCCAGTTCAAAAGATTGACTGGGAAGCCGAAAAGGCTTAATTTATGAAGCAGCAAGGAGTATGTAACAAAATCGAAAGCCTTACTGAAATCAGTATAGATGACGTCAGTCTGCTTTCTTTTCTTAAACCCATCAATTACAAACGAAGTATACTCAAGAAGGTTAGTGGTTGTAGATCTGCGCTTCACGAGCCCATGCTGGGAAGGTGAAATAATGGAACTACACAAATGTTGCAGTTGAGATGTTATTATTTTCTCAAAAGCTTTAGGTATAGCAGATAATTTGGAAATACCTCTATCGTTTTTGACATCTGACTTACCCCCTTTTTTATGGAGAGGGATAATGTATATTCCTTCCAAATGGTCGGAAAAGATGAAATTTTCAAAAAGTTTTATCACAGGTTTACATAATGCTGCAGCACAGTACCTGAGCACACAAGCAGGGACACCATCAGGGCCCGGTGAGTTAGCCGGCTTGATAGTGTTAAGGTCGCTGAGAAGCGAAATTTCCGTAATAATGGGATTCAAGATGCAGCTTGACCTCTGTAACTGATAAGGATAGGGCTGACTTTTAATATACCTAGAGCAGGAGTAGGTAGTTTGAAAAAACTTTGCTAACAGATCGGCTATGCTTGGATTAGTTCAGATCAGAGAACATGTTTTTTTTAATAACTTCTGTGTTTCTTGAGCGCTCTTGATGAAATGTTTACTTAAATTGTCGGCAAAACAAATTGGTTTGTTAACTTGATTTATTGCTATTTGGTGGTAGCGGGGAGTTGGCGATAGCTATAAAATGAAAAATACTTGATATATATATATATATATGTATATACATATATATATGTACATACCATTCTAGAAGCTACATGTCAAGTTTGGTGACTCTAGCTCTTATAACTTACGAGATTTGTTAAAAAAACATGATTTCGATATAGATTTGTATCGATTACTTGGAAACGAGCTGTAGGAGGACCTACGTTCTAAATTTTAAGTCTTATAGGTTCTGAGATGCTTTCGTTCATACATATGGATACACAGACAGGCGGACATGGCTAGATCGACTAGGCTATTAATGCTGATCAAGAATATAAATACTTTTTTGGTCGGATATGCTTCCTTCTGGCTGTTACATACATTTGCACATATACACTATACCCCTTTTACCCATTTTTAATGGATGCAAGGGATAAAAATAACATCATTGAACCATTTAATTGCAATTTCCAGGTAATGCATCAAAAATACCATTGTAAATTGCTGCTGCAGAAATTGACTTGTTTTAATTTGTTGAGTTGTCAGAAGTTTAGGATGACGTCACATTGAAGCCTATACTTCAAACATTTTCAAAGTAAACAAGTAAGAGGTTCTAGTCGGGAGCTCCCGACTAAGGGATACCTTGAATCCTCTTATTCCAACACCAAATGCACTCGCACTACGCGCTCGTTCGCTTTAGTAATAAAGATAAATAAAAAAAAAAATGTTCCCTTGGCAGGGTTTGAACTCGCAACTGACCGCATTACTTGCTGCCGCCTCTACGCAACAGCTATACCAGTCAAAAAAAAAAATGGTTTCCTCGGCAAGGTTCGAACTCGTAGCTGATCGCTTCTACTCAATAGCCACTGCAACAGTTAAGTCTTTATGAGAAAAAACGAATTTAAATAGCAGCACAGAAAATAATACAATCGCAATTGCATTGCTGTTAATAGAATTCAAAGCAGACGCGCATGAATGTGTGTGTGTACATGTATACAGATATTCTCGGAATTTGCGCTTGCTGCTCGTGTTTGCAGGCCAAAACACATTTTCTTTCGTGTTTTTTAACCGATCTTGATGAAATTTTAAGTAGAAGATCTTATTATACCATAAAATATTTGTGTATTCTCAAAATGACAATTGCATTTGAATTGTGGCTCAATTAGTTAGGCAATACAAGTTGGTTTACTAACATGATTTATAGCTTTATGGCGATTGCTATAAAATGAAAGATACTTGATATATATATACTATTCCAGAAGCTACATGTCAAGTTTACTAACATGATTTATAGCTTTATGGTGGTAGCGGGGAGGTGGCGATAGCTATAAAATGAAAGATACTTGATATATGTATATGTATATACTATTCTAGAAGCTACATGTCAAGTTTGGTGACTCTAGCTCTTATTATTTAGCAAAATTGCTCAAAAAACCGGATTTCGATATAGATTTTCATCGATTACTTGGAAACGGGGTAAGTTATCGACTATCGGAAACAAACTCGATCTGCGCGGGACTAGGAGGACCTACAGTTCAAATTTCAACATTCTAGCTCTTATAGGTTCTAAGATCCTTGCGTTCATACATACGGACGGACGGACGGACAGACTGACGGGCATGGCTAGATCGACTCGGCTATTAATGCTGTTCAAGAATATATATACTTTATGGGGTCGGAGATGCTTCTTTCTGCCTGTTACATACATTTGCACAAATACATTATACCATTTTTACCCATTTTCAATGGGTTCAGGGTATAAAAATGTTTGTTCCCAGACACTAAAAGAAGAAGATTTGGAAGCCACCATTAAAGTGGCTAAGAAGAAAATTATTTTTTTAAAAAACAACGTTAGAGATATTCTGTGCAGCATTGTACCGTTGGCGAAATCGGATGCGTCTAATGTGCATTAGTGGCTTAAGGTCTTTAAGGGTGCGTGTGATGCAGTAAACGGCAGTGACGCGTTGTGCGTTCTTGATAATGCCTAATGGAATATATACTACAGATGCAGGAAATCGCAGCCCGTATCAACAGTGATGAGAAGTAAACAGTGAACATGATCATGCAGAATAATTCACCTAGCATCGCTTTATTGTATTTTGCCCAGACAATTAAAGAGAAAAAAACTTTCCGGCCTGCCAATAGACAATCATTGTTTAGCGCTTAAGCACTATCGACTTTCTGTAGCAGACACGAGGTTCGCGTCTACAATTGTTCAGGTTCCGGTCACTATGTTTTTCCATGTACTGAACCAATACGTCCAAAGGACTCATGCTTTCGTTGCAGATCACTCCAGCACATGATTAAGGTGTAACCGATAACCGGTGATGATCTGCAATACTTAACACCGAAAATTCGGTTAACCTTATTCGACGCTCTAATAAGAATAGCACTGTAAAAAGCTTATACCCAAGTTAATAAAGTGGTACTAATTGACAAATTGAGATTTAATTGACATAAACGTTAAGTTTAATAATGCAACTGAAAATGTATTGTTTTATGTATTCTCAGGTAACTGCTTATCAACAGATGTGCTATTGGGAAAATAATTTTTGGAAATATATAATATTAAATAAAATACATATTGTATGAAGTAAACAAAATATCATTAACTAATTTTTGTAAATTTATGTGAAGCATTGCATTAAACCATTGTCGTAATTGCAGACAACTTTAGTATAAATAGATCAAATATGTAAGTGACAACGACCATTCCGAAATAGTTAGAATAAGTAAAAATAGTTTGAATAGTGACAATGATCAATCCGATTTAGTAAGAATTTGTGAAAATGTATTGAATTGTGGTAGCGACCCCATAGAATTAGTAAGAATCAGAGAAAATATATTGAATAGTAATTGTGATACATCAAAAAAAGATAGCATTAGTGAATGCAACAACGATCTGTTAAAAATTTAAAATATTTATAGTAATATATTAGGTATGTAGAGTGAAGCGTGTAAGCTATCGAGATATAATTTTAGAACTGACTTATACCAATTAATTGGTATTATAAAATATTGTGTCTTTTAAGCATAACTATGAGATGGTTATTAAGGGATCAATCTATTGAAGAATCAATTTATTTTTATTATACAACAAGAAGGCTTTTATAACAGGATAGAAAAGAAGTTTGAGAAGTTAAGGGACACATAGGACTTTACACATCTGCAATAGTTATTGACCCTAATAATTAATATATTAGTGTTATAAGACACCTCCCAATTCCGAAATATTTTCGAAATAATATTGAATTGCAAAAATGTTTTGGTTTATTTTCATATTTTTTAAATTTTATACCTATTGAGTCAAAGATATTGAGGCCATTAAATTAATTTGTCAAATCGGTGCTAAATATTAAAATACTGAATTAGTAAAAAAATGTCGTAGACATTATTGCTGAGATAGATAGATGGGCTTTGCAACTTAAAACTTAAAACTTAAGCAGATTTACATTATTATGTGAAGAAATTAAATAGAAGCCGCAAGTAGCAATAGAAATGGGTGAACATAGAAATCAAGTGGTTTCAATGATATATGTTATACTTGAGACAATATTTACTTTCAGTTAAATATAACTCATAATAAATACAAAAATAGTAGAATTAAAAGATAAATTAGAAAATGACCGTATTAAGAATTTCGACATTGAGGATGGAATTGTTTATAAAAGATTAGATAATAATATGGATTTATTGTATGTTCCAGAATAAATGGACAATTTTTTAATTGGAGCAGTACATAAAGAGAAGAACAGACAAGTGTGTAAGAGAAATTAAGAAACACTTTTCGTTTCCAAATAGGACTACCAAAATTTGAATCTATCATGCAAAATTGCAAAAGTGCAAATTGTTCATCACTCCCTCGCACGCAAATAATAGAACATTGCACGGTATATCCAAGCACCCAACCATTTAATATATTGCATATTGATCATTTTGAACCTCATCCTTATGATATTTCTAACTTTTATTTAAAGTTTCACTGAACTTGTAAAATTGTTCTCAGCAAATACTACCAGCACAATACAAGTTTGCGCATGTTTATAAAAATATTTTGTTTGATTTACATGCTTACAATTTAGTGCGTTTTTATTAAAAAACAATATAGAACATATTAAAATAGCCACATCATTGCCCCAAGCCAAGGGTCACGTTGATCAATTAAATAGAACCCAAAGTCCATGTGAGCAAAATTAACAGAGCCAACTCAATATTTTGTTTGGTGAAAGTTATTGAACAAAGCTGAGCACGGTATAAATAATTCAATTCATTCTGGAATAGGAGAAATGCGTCAGTCTGATTGTTCGGAGTTCAGAAGAGAGGCAGTGAAATAGACACATTCATAGATTATTTGGATGAAACCCATGTTCTTGATAGACCTGATATAGTTAATATGCGCTAGAAAGCTTCTGACAATATTGAAAATAATCATCGGAATAGTGCTTCTTATCTTGGTAAAAATCATATAAAATGCTGGAGGTTTTCTATTTTAAAAAGCATTGATACAACGACTGGTACTGCAACAAATTTTCAAAAATACACAGGTTCATATCATACTTAAAAGGAACTCCCTAATAACCGATAGGTCTCAGGAGATATTTAAATTGCCAAATTACCTAATTAGAAGCATTGTAAAAGTGTGGAGATGTAGAAAATGGGCGGACTGATCATTGCGAAAATAGTTCTAATTCTGACAAATATTAATTTAACTTTAAGTCTGCCTATATTCTATTATTTCGTGAAAAATAATAACATGTCTTACTCTAATAATATTACTTCCTCTAGTTCTATAATTGCTCCAATTTTTTTTATCAACAAGACAATTTAAGCTATCAATTACATCTTAATTGTCCAAAATGTATGTTAATGACCTTGAATTCTAATAGGCTTTATTATGTTAGCTACACAATAATCCTTTGCAACATGTACTAACACCTTAGGACCTAAGGTTATTCTCGATTCTAAGTTCTGCTTCAATCTCCATATCGCAACCATTGTTAATGTGGCCAAAGGTGTTCTCGGTTTCATTAAGCGTTGGAAAGTTCAACTATCCCTTCGTAACCAAACTTTTGTATATTTCGCTTGTATGTTTTTTACTTGTATCTGGTCTTCGCAGTATAACAATAGCCAGGATCGCATTGAATCAGCTCAAAAGCAATTTCTACATTTTCCCTTACGTGGTTTAAGCTGCGCCTCAATCTTCGGTTACAATTGTATTCCAGCAGGCTTCTTCTTCTTAATCATCATACTTTGTCCAAACGTAGCAAAGTCCCCCGCATTGTCTGCTCCTCCAGACCTACAAGAAATTATTGCCCTTTATTTCTAACTATGTGCACAAATATTTTCGTGTAATATGCAATGATTATAATAGATTGTACTACGTAGTCTCCATAGAACTCTCTTTACCCCTAATAAAATCGTTGCTTTCAGGATATCTTCAGGATCTCACTGACCATTTCCAGCTATGAGTAGGGGCATATCTTGCCGGACATGCAATCACCGTGAGGGTGATATCCCATATCTATCTCCCTACCCTATCAACTTAAAATTCTACAACTTATTCAAATTTTTCTTCAGTGTCGCGTGGATATGTTGGGCGGCTCTAATCGGCACTGAGGACATGCTCTAAGAGATAGCATACTGGTGGTCAGCTGTTGGCTGGAAAAATAATGGCTTGGAATAGTAGCAACGATTTGGATAGAAATGATCGGAACCGTCAGACTCTATAAATTAAAAAAATATTATATTTTACTATTTTTGTTTGTGAACGATCTAAGATGGAAGTGTATTCTTGCCTTTGACTCACCGACGAATACACAAGCCAAATTTATATATCACACGCTTTAAGACGTCTTTGGGTATAATTATAGGGTATCAGCTTTAAAATTGTCAGGGATTGAAATACACTTAACGATTATAAATTGGAATTAGAGAAGGAAAAAGATGCAGCACGTCGATGTAAACAAAAAAACAAAAGTTAGTATCATGAATTATAGAGATCATGAATTATACGAAACGGGAAATAGTGTTATTAACAAAATTGCAAATCGAGCAGTAGTCAAAGTACTAGCCAGGGTATAGTATGCAATGAATAACACTATCCACAGAAGCATTAAATAGCACCCAATCATCTTATAATTCGGATAATTTGTAAGACAAAGAAGCAAATAAGATGATAGTTTGGAAGAAAATGTAATAGAATTAGAGCAAATAAATACCGAAATGTAGAGCAAATACGATGTTGAGCGGTACAAGTATAGAAACAAGAACACAATTATAGTAATAAGACTAAGTATACAATGCATAGACATGTCAAACAGCGAAATAATCGATATATCGTCAACGTCTGAGCCCCATGGGTGTCCACGACCATTTTAGTGTGCCCAGACAAAGTAAGACTGCTGAGAGTGGCAGCAGAACGCCAGCCTCGAAAGCCGAACTTTTAGTATGAAGCCCCGTCTCGCTCAGCTGATGCCTTTTCATAATATATGTATGTTAGTTTTTAATTCTTTATATCCCAAAAACATATATATGTGTGTATGCATGTGCAGAGTGTGCCTCGCTCTCACTTATTGATTTGCGCACTTGAGTGCATCTTCTTCTCCCTGCATTAGCTTCTCAAAAACCCCGAGATCTACAAACATACATATGTTTGTGTTGTGTGGATGTGCGCACAAGTAGATCGCGGCGTTTGTCGCGAGCCAGAGATATTTTCTTCAATTGTGTGCCCTTTGTGCCTGTGGCACACATATTCAAATGCTCTATCATGTATTTCTCCGTCCAGTCAGGCATAATGAAAAAAATCCGATTTATTTATCTCTATATATATAACTGTTTGTCCTGACTGACTGATTGGTGATCAACGCACAGCCCAAATCGTAAGAGCTAGCTGAAATTTTCACTGTAGTTTTCTTATATGATGTAGGTGCACGTTAAGCCGGGGTTTCGGGAAATTCCACCTGCAAGTGTGGAAAAATCGCGAAAAACGTTCGTATGTAACTTTTTGTTTACCGTCCGATCGGCCTCAAACTTATTTTCAAAGATCTTTGTTCAAATTCATTTGAGGGGTGTTTCACACTTTTAGGAAAATCCGTTCCTCCTTGGTGGAAATGGAGGTCAAAGATTTGGTGGGTGACGTTTCGCGCTCAAATTCATTTCCAGAGATCTATAAGAAAAATCATTTGATACGTGTTTCACACTTTTCGCAGAATCCAACCTTTTTCGGGTGGAATGCGACTCAAAGATTTTTTGTGCGAAGTTTTAAGTTGTGTCCGATTTGCTTCAAACTTATTTTCAAAGCTCTACAGAAGAATGTAATGAATACGTATGTCAGCGAAATTCCACTCGCAACAGTGGTAAATTGGCGGAAAACGTTTGTATGAAAGCTATTTGTTTACCGTCCGATCAGTTTCAAAATCATTTTAAATTTGTTTGAGAACATTGATTTTATAACATACGTGCCACGGGCAAGGCCGGGTTATACCCGCTAGTATTAAATAGAAACTCAAATGACCCAAATGAAATATTTATATTATATATTCTAATATTTTTGTTTACTGTGGGGTCCTATTTTGCTTAAAATCAAAAAAATACTAAGTCATATTTCTGCAAGGGTATTTCCTCGTCGGCTTGCCGAAAATTCCAAGAAAAGACCAAATATTGAAACTGTTTTATTTTTGCGACTTGCTACTTGTACACACGCACACTTTTTCAAGTAAGCACTTGGGTGACATTATTAAAGGGTTTGGCCTGTTCACGTGCACAACTCCTATTTTCCATGATTGTTGTAAGGGTAAGGATACCTGAACGTTGGCATGTGTGCATAATAACTTTTGGGCCTGCTAAGCACACACACTTACACCCTTTTCTATATGGATGGAAGCATTTATGCGTTTGTGTGCGTGTTGGTTGCCTGCCTGCCTGCCCGATGCATATTTGACCATATTTGAAGTATTTGGAATTTCTGAATTTCGAGCTCTACACACACACACACACACACACACACACACACCCTTTTTTATGGAGAGGGATAATGTATATTCCTTCCAAATGGTCGGAAAAGATGAAATTTTCAAAAAGTTTTATCACAGGTTTACATAATGCTGCAGCACAGTACCTGAGCACACAAGCAGGGACACCATCAGGGCCCGGTGAGTTAGCCGGCTTGATAGTGTTAAGGTCGCTGAGAAGCGAAATTTCCGTAATAATGGGATTCAAGATGCAGCTTGACCTCTGTAACTGATAAGGATAGGGCTGACTTTTAATATACCTAGAGCAGGAGTAGGTAGTTTGAAAAAACTTTGCGAACAGATCGGCTATGCTTGGATTAGTTCAGATCAGAGAACATGTTTTTTTTAATAACTTCTGTGTTTCTTGAGCGCTCTTGATGAAATGTTTACTTAAATTGTCGGCAAAACAAATTGGTTTGTTAACTTGATTTATTGCTATTTGGTGGTAGCGGGGAGTTGGCGATAGCTATAAAATGAAAAATACTTGATATATATATATATATATATATATGTATATACATATATATATGTACATACCATTCTAGAAGCTACATGTCAAGTTTGGTGACTCTAGCTCTTATAACTTACGAGATTTGTTAAAAAAACATGATTTCGATATAGATTTGTATCGATTACTTGGAAACGAGCTGTAGGAGGACCTACGTTCTAAATTTTAAGTCTTATAGGTTCTGAGATGCTTTCGTTCATACATATGGATACACAGACAGGCGGACATGGCTAGATCGACTAGGCTATTAATGCTGATCAAGAATATAAATACTTTTTTGGTCGGATATGCTTCCTTCTGGCTGTTACATACATTTGCACATATACACTATACCCCTTTTACCCATTTTTAATGGATGCAAGGGATAAAAATAACATCATTGAACCATTTAATTGCAATTTCCAGGTAATGCATCAAAAATACCATTGTAAATTGCTGCTGCAGAAATTGACTTGTTTTAATTTGTTGAGTTGTCAGAAGTTTAGGATGACGTCACATTGAAGCCTATACATCAAACATTTTCAAAGTAAACAAGTAAGAGGTTCTAGTCGGGAGCTCCCGACTAAGGGATACCTTGAATCCTCTTATTCCAACACCAAATGCACTCGCACTACGCGCTCGTTCGCTTTAGTAATAAAGATAAATAAAAAAAAAAATGTTCCCTTGGCAGGGTTTGAACTCGCAACTGACCGCATTACTTGCTGCCGCCTCTACGCAACAGCTATACCAGTCAAAAAAAAAATGGTTTCCTCGGCAAGGTTCGAACTCGTAGCTGATCGCTTCTACTCAATAGCCACTGCAACAGTTAAGTCTTTATGAGAAAAAACGAATTTAAATAGCAGCACAGAAAATAATACAATCGCAATTGCATTGCTGTTAATAGAATTCAAAGCAGACGCGCATGAATGTGTGTGTGTACATGTATACAGATATTCTCGGAATTTGCGCTTGCTGCTCGTGTTTGCAGGCCAAAACACATTTTCTTTCGTGTTTTTTAACCGATCTTGATGAAATTTTAAGTAGAAGATCTTATTATACCATAAAATATTTGTGTATTCTCAAAATGACAATTGCATTTGAATTGTGGCTCAATTAGTTAGGCAATACAAGTTGGTTTACTAACATGATTTATAGCTTTATGGCGATTGCTATAAAATGAAAGATACTTGATATATATATACTATTCCAGAAGCTACATGTCAAGTTTACTAACATGATTTATAGCTTTATGGTGGTAGCGGGGAGGTGGCGATAGCTATAAAATGAAAGATACTTGATATATGTATATGTATATACTATTCTAGAAGCTACATGTCAAGTTTGGTGACTCTAGCTCTTATTATTTAGCAAAATTGCTCAAAAAACCGGATTTCGATATAGATTTTCATCGATTACTTGGAAACGGGGTAAGTTATCGACTATCGGAAACAAACTCGATCTGCGCGGGACTAGGAGGACCTACAGTTCAAATTTCAACATTCCAGCTCTTATAGGTTCTAAGATCCTTGCGTTCATACATACGGACGGACGGACGGACAGACTGACGGGCATGGCTAGATCGACTCGGCTATTAATGCTGTTCAAGAATATATATACTTTATGGGGTCGGAGATGCTTCTTTCTGCCTGTTACATACATTTGCACAAATACATTATACCATTTTTACCCATTTTCAATGGGTTCAGGGTATAAAAATGTTTGTTCCCAGACACTAAAAGAAGAAGATTTGGAAGCCACCATTAAAGTGGCTAAGAAGAAAATTATTTTTTTAAAAAACAACGTTAGAGATATTCTGTGCAGCATTGTACCGTTGGCGAAATCGGATGCGTCTAATGTGCATTAGTGGCTTAAGGTCTTTAAGGGTGCGTGTGATGCAGTAAACGGCAGTGACGCGTTGTGCGTTCTTGATAATGCCTAATGGAATATATACTACAGATGCAGGAAATCGCAGCCCGTATGAACAGTGATGAGAAGTAAACAGTGAACATGATCATGCAGAATAATTCACCTAGCATCGCTTTATTGTATTTTGCCCAGACAATTAAAGAGAAAAAAACTTTCCGGCCTGCCAATAGACAATCATTGTTTAGCGCTTAAGCACTATCGACTTTCGGTAGCAGACACGAGGTTCGCGTCTACAATTGTTCAGGTTCCGGTCACTATGTTTTTCCATGTACTGAACCAATACGTCCAAAGGACTCATGCTTTCGTTGCAGATCACTCCAGCACATGATTAAGGTGTAACCGATAACCGGTGATGATCTGCAATACTTAACACCGAAAATTCGGTTAACCTTATTCGACGCTCTAATAAGAATAGCACTGTAAAAAGCTTATACCCAAGTTAATAAAGTGGTACTAATTGACAAATTGAGATTTAATTGACATAAACGTTAAGTTTAATAATGCAACTGAAAATGTATTGTTTTATGTATTCTCAGGTAACTGCTTATCAACAGATGTGCTATTGGGAAAATAATTTTTGGAAATATATAATATTAAATAAAATACATATTGTATGAAATAAACAAAATATCATTAACTAATTTTTGTAAATTTATGTGAAGCATTGCATTAAACCATTGTCGTAATTGCAGACAACTTTAGTATAAATAGATCAAATATGTAAGTGACAACGACCATTCCGAAATAGTTAGAATAAGTAAAAATAGTTTGAATAGTGACAATGATCAATCCGATTTAGTAAGAATTTGTGAAAATGTATTGAATTGTGGTAGCGACCCCATAGAATTAGTAAGAATCAGAGAAAATATATTGAATAGTAATTGTGATACATCAAAAAAAGATAGCATTAGTGAATGCAACAACGATCTGTTAAAAATTTAAAATATTTATAGTAATATATTAGGTATGTAGAGTGAAGCGTGTAAGCTATCGAGATATAATTTTAGAACTGACTTATACCAATTAATTGGTATTATAAAATATTGTGTCTTTTAAGCATAACTATGAGATGGTTATTAAGGGATCAATCTATTGAAGAATCAATTTATTTTTATTATACAACAAGAAGGCTTTTATAACAGGATAGAAAAGAAGTTTGAGAAGTTAAGGGACACATAGGACTTTACACATCTGCAATAGTTATTGACCCTAATAATTAATATATTAGTGTTATAAGACACCTCCCAATTCCGAAATATTTTCGAAATAATATTGAATTGCAAAAATGTTTTGGTTTATTTTCATATTTTTTAAATTTTATACCTATTGAGTCAAAGATATTGAGGCCATTAAATTAATTTGTCAAATCGGTGCTAAATATTAAATTACTGAATTAGTAAAAAAATGTCGTAGACATTATTGCTGAGATAGATAGATGGGCTTTGCAACTTAAAACTTAAAACTTAAGCAGATTTACATTATTATGTGAAGAAATTAAATAGAAGCCGCAAGTAGCAATAGAAATGGGTGAACATAGAAATCAAGTGGTTTCAATGATATATGTTATACTTGAGACAATATTTACTTTCAGTTTAATATAACTCATAATAAATACAAAAATAGTAGAATTAAAAGATAAATTAGAAAATGACCGTATTAAGAATTTCGACATTGAGGATGGAATTGTTTATAAAAGATTAGATAATAATATGGATTTATTGTATGTTCCAGAATAAATGGACAATTTTTTAATTGGAGCAGTACATAAAGAGAAGAACAGACAAGTGTGTAAGAGAAATTAAGAAACACTTTTCGTTTCCAAATAGGACTACCAAAATTTGAATCTATTATGCAAAATTGCAAAAGTGCAAATTGTTCATCACTCACTCGCACGCAAATAATAGAACATTGCACGGTATATCCAAGCACCCAACCATTTAATATATTGCATATTGATCATTTTGAACCTCATCCTTA
The DNA here is from genome assembly GCA_035045885.1 of Drosophila borealis. NCBI lineage: Eukaryota > Metazoa > Arthropoda > Insecta > Diptera > Drosophilidae > Drosophila > Drosophila borealis. The sequence continues at coordinate 1,142,759 of JAWNOR010000195.1, forward strand.
TGATATTTCTAACTTTTATTTAAAGTTTCACTGAACTTGTAAAATTGTTCTCAGCAAATACTACCAGCACAATACAAGTTTGCGCATGTTTATAAAAATATTTTGTTTGATTTACATGCTTACAATTTAGTGAGTTTTTATTAAAAAACAATATAGAACATATTAAAATAGCCACATCATTGCCCCAAGCCAAGGGTCACGTTGATCAAGTAAATAGAACCCAAAGTCCATGTGAGCAAAATTAACAGAGCCAACTCAATATTTTGTTTGGTGAAAGTTATTGAACAAAGCTGAGCACGGTATAAATAATTCAATTCATTCTGGAATAGGAGAAATGCGTCAGTCTGATTGTTCGGAGTTCAGAAGAGAGGCAGTGAAATAGACACATTCATAGATTATTTGGATGAAACCCATGTTCTTGATAGACCTGATATAGTTAATATGCGCTAGAAAGCTTCTGACAATATTGAAAATAATCATCGGAATAGTGCTTCTTATCTTGGTAAAAATCATATAAAATGCTGGAGGTTTTCTATTTTAAAAAGCATTGATACAACGACTGGTACTGCAACAAATTTTCAAAAATACACAGGTTCATATCATACTTAAAAGGAACTCCCTAATAACCGATAGGTCTCAGGAGATATTTAAATTGCCAAATTACCTAATTAGAAGCATTGTAAAAGTGTGGAGATGTAGAAAATGGGCGGACTGATCATTGCGAAAATAGTTCTAATTCTGACAAATATTAATTTAACTTTAAGTCTGCCTATATTCTATTATTTCGTGAAAAATAATAACATGTCTTACTCTAATAATATTACTTCCTCTAGTTCTATAATTGCTCCAATTTTTTTTATCAACAAGACAATTTAAGCTATCAATTACATCTTAATTGTCCAAAATGTATGTTAATGACCTTGAATTCTAATAGGCTTTATTATGTTAGCTACACAATAATCCTTTGCAACATGTACTAACACCTTAGGACCTAAGGTTATTCTCGATTCTAAGTTCTGCTTCAATCTCCATATCGCAACCATTGTTAATGTGGCCAAAGGTGTTCTCGGTTTCATTAAGCGTTGGAAAGTTCAACTATCCCTTCGTAACCAAACTTTTGTATATTTCGCTTGTATGTTTTTTACTTGTATCTGGTCTTCGCAGTATAACAATAGCCAGGATCGCATTGAATCAGCTCAGAAGCAATTTCTACATTTTCCCTTACGTGGTTTAAGCTGCGCCTCAATCTTCGGTTACAATTGTATTCCAGCAGGCTTCTTCTTCTTAATCATCATACTTTGTCCAAACGTAGCAAAGTCCCCCGCATTGTCTGCTCCTCCAGACCTACAAGAAATTATTGCCCTTTATTTCTAACTATGTGCACAAATATTTTCGTGTAATATGCAATGATTATAATAGATTGTACTACGTAGTCTCCATAGAACTCTCTTTACCCCTAATAAAATCGTTGCTTTCAGGATATCTTCAGGATCTCACTGACCATTTCCAGCTATGAGTAGGGGCATATCTTGCCGGACATGCAATCACCGTGACGGTGATATCCCATATCTATCTCCCTACCCTATCAACTTAAAATTCTACAACTTATTCAAATTTTTCTTCAGTGTTGCGTGGATATGTTGGGCGGCTCTAATCGGCACTGAGGACATGCTCTAAGAGATAGCATACTGGTGGTCAGCTGTTGGCTGGAAAAATAATGGCTTGGAATAGTAGCAACGATTTGGATAGAAATGATCGGAACCGTCAGACTCTATAAATTAAAAAAATATTATATTTTACTATTTTTGTTTGTGAACGATCTAAGATGGAAGTGTATTCTTGCCTTTGACTCACCGACGAATACACAAGCCAAATTTATATATCACACGCTTTAAGACGTCTTTGGGTATAATTATAGGGTATCAGCTTTAAAATTGTCAGGGATTGAAATACACTTAACGATTATAAATTGGAATTAGAGAAGGAAAAAGATGCAGCACGTCGATGTAAACAAAAAAACAAAAGTTAGTATCATGAATTATAGAGATCATGAATTATACGAAACGGGAAATAGTGTTATTAACAAAATTGCAAATCGAGCAGTAGTCAAAGTACTAGCCAGGGTATAGTATGCAATGAATAACACTATCCACAGAAGCATTAAATAGCACCCAATCATCTTATAATTCGGATAATTTGTAAGACAAAGAAGCAAATAAGATGATAGTTTGGAAGAAAATGTAATAGAATTAGAGCAAATAAATACCGAAATGTAGAGCAAATACGATGTTGAGCGGTACAAGTATAGAAACAAGAACACAATTATAGTAATAAGACTAAGTATACAATGCATAGACATGTCAAACAGCGAAATAATCGATATATCGTCAACGTCTGAGCCCCATGGGTGTCCACGACCATTTTAGTGTGCCCAGACAAAGTAAGACTGCTGAGAGTGGCAGCAGAACGCCAGCCTCGAAAGCCGAACGTTTAGTATGAAGCCCCATCTCGCTCAGCTGATGCCTTTTCATAATATATGTATGTTAGTTTTTAATTCTTTATATCCCAAAAACATATATATGTGTGTATGCATGTGCAGAGTGTGCCTCGCTCTCACTTATTGATTTGCGCACTTGAGTGCATCTTCTTCTCCCTGCATTAGCTTCTCAAAAACCCCGAGATCTACAAACATACATATGTTTGTGTTGTGTGGATGTGCGCACAAGTAGATCGCGGCGTTTGTCGCGAGCCAGAGATATTTTCTTCAATTGTGTGCCCTTTGTGCCTGTGGTACACATATTCAAATGCTCTATCATGTATTTCTCCGTCCAGTCAGGCATAATGAAAAAAATCCGATTTATTTATCTCTATATATATAACTGTTTGTCCTGACTGACTGATTGGTGATCAACGCACAGCCCAAATCGTAAGAGCTAGCTGAAATTTTCACTGTAGTTTTCTTATATGATGTAGGTGCACGTTAAGCCGGGGTTTCGGGAAATTCCACCTGCAAGTGTGGAAAAATCGCGAAAAACGTTCGTATGTTGTTTACCGTTTATTATTATTGTTTACCGTCCGATCGGCCTCAAACTTATTTTCAAAGATCTTTGTTCAAATTCATTTGAGGGGTGTTTCACACTTTTAGGAAAATCCGTTCCTCCTTGGTGGAAATGGAGGTCAAAGATTTGGTGGGTGACGTTTCGCGCTCAAATTCATTTCCAGAGATCTATAAGAAAAATCATTTGATACGTGTTTCACACTTTTCGCAGAATCCAACCTTTTTCGGGTGGAATGCGACTCAAAGATTTTTTGTGCGAAGTTTTAAGTTGTGTCCGATTTGCTTCAAACTTATTTTCAAAGCTCTACAGAAGAATGTAATGAATACGTATGTCAGCGAAATTCCACTCGCAACAGTGGTAAATTGGCGGAAAACGTTTGTATGAAAGCTATTTGTTTACCGTCCGATCAGTTTCAAAATCATTTTAAATTTGTTTGAGAACATTGATTTTATAACATACGTGCCACGGGCAAGGCCGGGTTATACCCGCTAGTATTAAATAGAAACTCAAATGACCCAAATGAAATATTTATATTATATATTCTAATATTTTTGTTTACTGTGGGGTCCTATTTTGCTTAAAATCAAAAAAATACTAAGTCATATTTCTGCAAGGGTATTTCCTCGTCGGCTTGCCGAAAATTCCAAGAAAAGACCAAATATTGAAACTGTTTTATTTTTGCGACTTGCTACTTGTACACACGCACACTTTTTCAAGTAAGCACTTGGGTGACATTATTAAAGGGTTTGGCCTGTTCACGTGCACAACTCCTATTTTCCATGATTGTTGTAAGGGTAAGGATACCTGAACGTTGGCATGTGTGCATAATAACTTTTGGGCCTGCTAAGCACACACACTTACACCCTTTTCTATATGGATGGAAGCATTTATGCGTTTGTGTGCGTGTTGGTTGCCTGCCTGCCTGCCCGATGCATATTTGACCATATTTGAAGAATTTGGAATTTCTGAATTTCGAGCTCTACACACACACACGCACACACACACACACACACACACACACACACACACACACACACACACACACACACACACACACACACACACACACACACACACACACACACACACACACACACACACACACACACACACACACACACACACACACACACACACACACACACACACACACACACACACACACACACACACACACACACACACACACACACACACACACACACACACACACACACACACACACACACACACACACACACACACACACACACACACACACACACACACACACACACACACACACACACACACACACACACACACACACACACACACACACACACACACACACACACACACACACACACACACACACACACACACACACACACACACACACACACACACACACACACACACACACACACACACACACACACACACACACACACACACACACACACACACACACACACACACACACACACACACACACACACACACACACACACACACACACACACACACACACACACACACACACACACACACACACACACACACACACACACACACACACACACACACACACACACACACACACACACACACACACACACACACACACACACACACACACACACACACACACACACACACACACACACACACACACACACACACACACACACACACACACACACACACACACACACACACACACACACACACACACACACACACACACACACACACACACACACACACACACACACACACACACACACACACACACACACACACACACACACACACACACACACACACACACGCACACGCACACGCACACGCACACGCACACGCACACGCACACGCACACGCACACGCACACGCACACGCACACGCACACACACCAGCGCTCAAAAATAGCACACAAACGCATATAATAGAGCGACAAATAGATGGCGCCACTACGAAGCCAGGATGCAAATACCTAACTGCCCACCGCTAGATGGCGCTAGTAGTAAGGCAAACAGAAAGATAATTGCAGAATGCTGAATGTCCAACAGGGCCAACGGGTACACAAGGCCGCGGATCTGGCTAAGCCATCCCCACCGCTCCGGCGGCGTACCCACAAACGGGGCTCTGGCGGCCGAGTCGGGGCGGCATAACTCCCAACAAACGCTACGGGGAAACTTGTAGCCAACGTGGGACGCCCTACGGGACAAACTCGCGCCACTTATCTGACGTGCACAGAGAATCCCATAGGATCCATTGAGACCCCAGCCCAGTAAGGTCTCAATTACGGCATACTGGAAGCCACTTACATATCCGACGAAACCGGGCTGACAGGCCGCAGTATTCCAGCACCTTAGTAAACCGAGTGAAATCGAGCGGAAACGGCTGCTGGGCTAATGCTGCGCCTGCCCCCGCCCCGCTAAAACCATGGCAAGGCCTCGAGAAACGCTTGCTGTCCGTTACCATTAAGTTGGCCGTGCAGGATCAGTTGACATAGTCCTGACTAACACCGATCTGGCTCTGAACTCCGGCTCTCATGAGGACCGGAGTCAACCCTCGCGTGGACCTCACTCCCTGGAAAGGCACCCACGGGATCACGAAGGTGACTGCACAGAACGGGCAACAACAACGGCCTCGAGGGGGGGCCCAATTACAAAAAAAAATGAATACAAAACAACAAGGGGGACACCTCCACCCCGAAACAATAGAGGCAACAACACCAACAACGAGAGAGGCAGAGCCTATCCAGCGCGAAGATGGTCTCGCCTTCGCGAAATCTAGTAGAGTTGCTAGAACTCCACCGCAAGCCGACCAAGCCGATGCACCTCTGCCAACCAAATGCGACGCTATCAACTGCATTGCAGTAGGCGCAAGCACGAATACGCCGAAGAGAGGCAGAAATTCGGGAAGCCCTGAAGACACGCCCCGGAAAACACCGTCTAAGCGGGCAAAGAGCACAAAGGACTCTTGCTCCAGCCAGATGAAGAAACTAGGAACAATCCTGGACGAGATAATCTACCTAGTCAATGAGAAAAAGCCGGTGGTGAGACACATAAACCAGGGAATGAAGGACTCGCTGGCACAAATGAAGAAGATACAAGAGGCAGTGTGCGCCCAAATAGAAGACCAGCTGCGGATGGACACAACCTGCCACAAATGCAAAAAAGACGCTAAGAAGCAAAGCGACACGGAACCGGTTGCGCAGATCAAGAGCTGCAATAACAAGGAGATGCCTACGAGCGCGCGCACGCCACCGCCGAAGACAGTAAGCCCCACAGTAAACGCAGGCAAACAACGAAGGCAAAGAATACGTAAAGAGCCACCAACTCGTAACACTGCAGCTACCGAAAACGGTCGCCGTGTGGACAATAACCATGCACGACCGGCGGCGCTTCCCAAGGAGGGAACCACTAAAGAGAGCACGTGGCAGCAAGTCAACCGCCGACGGAAAAAGCCATGTAAAACTTCAAGCAGACCAGATGCCTGCTAGTCAAGTGCAAGGACACGGCTTCATATGCCGAGGTCCTTAGGGCAGTGCAAAAGGACGAATCTCTGCAAAAATACAGAGAAAACGTCACTAAAATACGGCGAACAGCCGCTGGAGAGCTGCTGCTACAGATGGAAAAAGCAGGAGACGATGCGACAGCCAAACTGCTCAAGGCCGTACAAGAGAAGATGGGAGAGCTCGCGGAGGTCAAAGCAATCTCTGAAAAAGCCATGATAGAGGTCAAAGATATACCCGAGTGGTGCTCAAATACCGATGTTTTGGATGCAGTTTTTGTAAAAATCGACGGGGACATCCCCGTAGAAGCCACCCCCAAGCTGCGAGCAGCATACCGGGGAACCCAGACGGCCAGAGTCCTGCTACCCAAAGAATTAGCCGAACAGCTGCTGTTAATCGGGAAAATAAGAATCGGATGGGCAATCTGCCGCATTCGACTTAAAACGGACCCCAGGAGATGTTTCAAGTGCCTAGAATTCGGGCACATCGCAACCAGATGCAGAAACAGCCAGGACGAAACAGGCAAGTGCTACAACTGCGGTGGAGCAGAGCATGCATCAAAAGCATGCCGAGAGGAACCAGCGTGCATCCTATGTACCCGTAAGGGGCAGAAGAACACGGGACATAACACCCTTACACACACACACACACACACACACACACACACACACACACACAGCTGCTGCAGCTGCTGCAGCTGCTGCAAAGTAAAAGCGTCTCTAAGTGACAGATTATACGACAGAAACAACGTACCTGGAGTTGGCGCTGATCACCAACTGGAGGTGCAGTCGCTGGTGATCCGGACGGACGGGTCTCCTCCGCTGGGTAAGACAACAACAACCCCACTCAATTGTGCCCTGGAGCGCATTGAGTGAAAAGCTTTCCAATCCCGCTGTGAATTGTGAAAGTCATGCAGACGACGATCAGCTGCTACAAGCTAGCGATGACAAATTGCGTAAGCACAGCTGAGCACCAGTGCTCAAAAATAGCACACAAACGCATATAATAGAGCGACAAATAGATGGCGCCACTACGAAGCCAGGATGCAAATACCTAACTGCCCACCGCTAGATGGCGCTAGTAGTAAGGCAAACAGAAAGATAATTGCAGAATGCTGAATGTCCAACAGGGCCAACGGGTACACAAGGCCGCGGATCTGGCTAAGCCATCCCCACCGCTCCGGCGGCGTACCCACAAACGGGGCTCTGGCGGCCGAGTCGGGGCGGCATAACTCCCAACAAACGCTACGGGGAAACTTGTAGCCGACGTGGGACGCCCTACGGGACAAACTCGCGCCACTTATCTGACGTGCACAGAGAATCCCATAGGATCCATTGAGACCCCAGCCCAGTAAGGTCTCAATTACGGCATACTGGAAGCCACTTACATATCCGACGAAACCGGGCTAACAGGCCGCAGTATTCCAGCACCTTAGTAAACCGAGAGAAATCGAGCGGAAACGGCTGCTGGGCTAATGCTGCGCCTGCCCCCGCCCCGCTAAAACCATGGCAAGGCCTCGAGAAACGCTTGCTGTAAGTTACCATTAAGTTGGCCGTGCAGGATCAGTTGACATAGTCCTGACTAACACCGATCTGGCTCTGAACTCCGGCTCTCATGAGGACCGGAGTCAACCCTCGCGTGGACCTCACTCCCTGGAAAGGCACCCACGGGATCACGAAGGTGACTGCACAGAACGGGCAACAACAACGGCCTCGAGGGGGGGCCCAATTACAAAAAAAAAATGAATACAAAACAACAAGGGGGACACCTCCACCCCGAAACAATAGAGGCAACAACACCAACAACGAGAGAGGCAGAGCCTATCCAGCGCGAAGATGGTCTCGCCTTCGCGAAATCTAGTAGAGTTGCTAGAACTCCACCGCAAGCCGACCAAGCCGATGCACCTCTGCCAACCAAATGCGACGCTATCAACTGCATTGCAGTAGGCGCAAGCACGAATACGCCGAAGAGAGGCAGAAATTCGGGAAGCCCTGAAGACACGCCCCGGAAAACACCGTCTAAGCGGGCAAAGAGCACAAAGGACTCTTGCTCCAGCCAGATGAAGAAACTAGGAACAATCCTGGACGAGATAATCTACCTAGTCAATGAGAAAAAGCCGGTGGTGAGACACATAAACCAGGGAATGAAGGACTCGCTGGCACAAATGAAGAAGATACAAGAGGCAGTGTGCGCCCAAATAGAAGACCAGCTGCGGATAGACACAACCTGCCACAAATGCAAAAAAGACGCTAAGAAGCAAAGCGACACGGAACCGGTTGCGCAGATCAAGAGCTGCAATAACAAGGAGATGCCTACGAGCGCGCGCACGCCACCGCCGAAGACAGTAAGCCCCACAGTAAACGCAGGCAAACAACGAAGGCAAAGAATACGTAAAGAGCCACCAACTCGTAACACTGCAGCTACCGAAAACGGTCGCCGTGTGGACAATAACCATGCACGACCGGCGGCGCTTCCCAAGGAGGGAACCACTAAAGAGAGCACGTGGCAGCAAGTCAACCGCCGACGGAAAAAGCCATGTAAAACTTCAAGCAGACCAGATGCCTGCTAGTCAAGTGCAAGGACACGGCTTCATATGCCGAGGTCCTTAGGGCAGTGCAAAAGGACGAATCTCTGCAAAAATACAGAGAAAACGTCACTAAAATACGGCGAACAGCCGCTGGAGAGCTGCTGCTACAGATGGAAAAAGCAGGAGACGATGCGACAGCCAAACTGCTCAAGGCCGTACAAGAGAAGATGGGAGAGCTCGCGGAGGTCAAAGCAATCTCTGAAAAAGCCATGATAGAGGTCAAAGATATACCCGAGTGGTGCTCAAATACCGATGTTTTGGATGCAGTTTTTGCAAAAATCGACGGGGACATCCCCGTAGAAGCCACCCCCAAGCTGCGAGCAGCATACCGGGGAACCCAGACGGCCAGAGTCCTGCTACCCAAAGAATTAGCCGAACAGCTGCTGTTAATCGGGAAAATAAGAATCGGATGGGCAATCTGCCGCATTCGACTTAAAACGGACCCCAGGAGATGTTTCAAGTGCCTAGAATTCGGGCACATCGCAACCAGATGCAGAAACAGCCAGGACGAAACAGGCAAGTGCTACAACTGCGGTGGAGCAGAGCATGCATCAAAAGCATGCCGAGAGGAACCAGCGTGCATCCTATGTACCCGTAAGGGGCAGAAGAACACGGGACATAACACCCTTAGCAGGTCATGCCCGTCATTCTTAAAGGTCGCAAATAAATGGAATTAAAATGAAGCTACTACAGCTTAATTTAAACCACTGCAGAGCAGCGCAGGAGCTACTAACCCAAACAGCCACAGAGATACGAGCCGACGTGGCACTACTGAGCGAACCATACGCAGCAATGTCTGAAGACAGTTGGGTCCAAAACACCGAACGTGGTGCTGCTGTATGGAGCTGCGGAAACCCACCACTCCTAGTGAGCGACAGGAAGACGGCCCTGGGATTCGCAAGAGCCAAGATCGGCGGCATCTATTGGTATAGCTGCTATATGGCCCCCAGCGTCCAACTCGACGAATTTGCACGAATGCTCGATGAACTAGTGGCGGACGCTCAAACGCACTCCCCACTGGTCATTGCCGGCGATTTCAACGCGTGGGCAGTGGATTGGGGAAGTGCCAGGACGAACCCACGAGGTTGCACGCTGCTAGACGCCTTCGCAGCCCTTAACGTAACACTGCTGAACACCGGGACCGAGCACACCTTCATCAAGGCAGGACGCGGCTCAATTATTGACCTGACGTTTGCCAGCCCCTCAATAGCAAGACGGACCACATGGGAGGTGTCCCAGCTGTATACGCATAGCGACCACCAGGCCATTGTCAGCAATACTGATGGCGGACAACCAAACCCGACGGGCAGAACACACCACATCGCTTGGGACCCTGAGACGCTCAATAAAGAGGCACTCCTAGCGTTCTTTGAACCCACCGCAATCACTGGAAACGCAGAACAGCTCGCTAACTGCCTAACACGGGAGATGCAACGAGCCTGCGATGCAGCGATGGCGAGGAAGAAGAAAGGAGGTAACAAGCACAAGCCAGTCCGATGGTGGAATGGCGAAATAGAGGATGCGCGAAAAAGGTGCCACACAGCAAGACGCATATACCAGCGCGCAGCAAGACGAGCGCGACGGGAAACAGCAAACCTGGCCTTGGAGCATGAAGCCGAAGAAGCTCGCGCAGCCTACCACTCCTGGCGAACTATGCTCACAAAGGCTATCAAGCGAAGCAAGCGGCAATGCTGGATGCAACTCTGCGACGAAGCCGATACCCAGCCCTTCGGACAAGCCTACAAAACGGTAATGGGCAAACTCGCAAGAGGACCCGTACCGACCTGCCCAGAGCATCTAAAGCAGATAGTGGAGACACTGCTCCCGCGCCAGATAGAGCTACGCCACAACCCTCCAGCCGTAGGCACGTCGGTGGTGCCTCCCATCGACACAGAAGAGATAAGTGCCGCGCTAAAGCGCATTAAATCAAACAAAGCGCCAGGACCCGACGGCATCCCCAATGCAGTGCTGAAGACCATCGCTAGCGCCCACGCAGACACACTCGTAAATGTGTTCAACCGGTGCATTGCAGAAAGAACCTTTCCAACGTGCTGGAAGTTGCAGAGACTGGTCCTTATACCTAAAGCTGGAAAGGACCCACAGGACCCCTCTGCCTACAGGCCACTCTGCATGCTGGACTCCACGGGCAAGCTCTTCGAGCGCATCATCTGCGATCGTCTGGAGAAGGAGATCGCTGATCGCTACGGACTCTCGGACCAGCAGTTCGGTTTCCGAAAACACAGGAGCACTGTCGACGCTATCAAGTTGGTAGCAGACACTGCACGGAAGGCCATAGAAGGCACGCGATGGCGCGGCGGATCCAAGAAGTATTGCCTTGTGACAACGCTAGACGTAAAAAACGCGTTTAACTCGGCAAGCTGGCCAAATATACTCCTGGCACTCTCCAGGCTGCAAATCTCCGAGTACCTTATCAGCCTTGTTGCCGGATACTTCAAGGACCGGGTACTCATATATGACACGACTGCAGGATGACGCAAGTACGCCATTACTGGGGGCGTTCCTCAAGGATCGGTGCTTGGACCCTTGCTTTGGAACGTGATGTATGACGGAGTGCTCCGACTTGCTCTACCACCTGGCTGCAGCATCGTAGGCTTCGCAGACGACATCGCAATCGTCACGGTAGCGAAAGAGAAAGCGCAGGTGGAGAGAAAAACCAATGAAGCAGCCCACAAGGTGACTAGGTGGCTTGTAGAAAATGGCCTCAACTTAGCTGCGCAAAAAACAGAGGCAGTTCTCATCAGTAGCCGGAAGCAAGTGGAAACCGCCAACATCACAGTGGACGGAACTGAGGTAGTTTCCAAGCCTTCTATAAAATACCTAGGCGTCTTGCTGGATCACAGGCTCAGCTTCAAGGAGCATCTTAAATACGCAGGTGGAAAGGCGAGTAGAGCTATAAATGCACTATCTGGCATAATGGCGAACACTGGAGGCCCTAAACAGCGCAGCAGACGGCTGATCTGCAACGTGGTCCAGTCGATGCTCCTCTACGCGTCATCGATCTGGGGACCAGCAATGAGGATCCCCTCCTACAGCCACAAATGCAGGGCATCGTACAGAAGATGCGCACTCCGAGTCCTCTGCGCCTTTCGGACCGTCTCAGACGACGCAGCTCTAATGCTGGCCGGAATGCCCCCGCTGGATCTACTTTCAACAGAAGACCGCACCGTAGCACGCAGCCGGGAGACAACACTAGCAGAATGGCAAGCACGATGGGTGTCTTCCCCCAATGGCAGCTGGACCAAACGCATAGTCCCGGACCTACGGCCGTGGGTAAGCAGGAAGTGCGGACAAACCGACTTCTACTTGACCCAGCTACTGACAGGACATGGATGCTTTAAATCCTATCTCTTTAGGTTTAGGCATGAGACGGATCCGTTTTGCACACACTGTGCGCGGACCATAGAGGACGCAGAACACGTCTTTTTTGTCTGTCCCAGATTTTCTGCTGAACGGGAAGAGCTAAGCCAAAGTATTGGGAGAAATTTTACAGTCACTGACTTAATAGATATCCTACTTAGCTCGCAAAACAATTGGGTTGCAGTAACCCACATGGCTGCAGAAATCATCAAATCCTTGCGTCGCGCTGAAAGACAGCGCAATTCAAGTTCTAACTCTAGATAAGATCCTAGAAGAGGCTTTCATGCCATCTCCCCCTCGTGAGGTAATACTTAGCGGTCGTTCCGCGAGAGGGAAACGGAGAGTAGGTGGTGGTTTTAGTGGGTGAAAGTCCCACACTTTTCGGCTTTAAATGCTTTCCCCCTATTAAAAAAAAAAAAAAAAAAAAAAAAAAAACACACACAGCCGTGTGGTAAGCGGCCCATAGAATACTACCACAGCTAGTCAGTGCTCGTCGTATGAGGAGACCGAAAAATGACACGGGGATGTAATTGCCCGGTGAGGTGCCTCTTGCAGGCGAAAAGATTCTGAACGCCATTAACCTGAAAATGGCCAGAGCGATTCCGTTCCGTGGTAATTAAAGCAACTCGTGACCTCCGGTTGTGGCCAGGTATCCCCTGGGTAGGCGCTGCACACCCGTGACGCGCCTAGCTAACACGAGAAGGCGACTGAGACTGAGACCAGTAATGTCTCAGGCTGCGAACTCTGGACAACCCTACACGACTAGACGACCCCTGGGCTGACGGCCGACAGTATTCTAGCATCTCAGTAAGCGGAGTGAAATGTGGCCGAAATGACTGCTAGGCTAATGCTGTTACCGCCCCCGTCCCGTTAAAAAATGGCAAATCTCCAAGCACGGTCCTAGTATCGTCGCCATTTAGTTGGCAGTATAGGTTCAGATGTAATATTCCTGATTAACGCGGATCTGGCTCTGAACACTCGACCCCATGAAGGCGGGTGTCAACCCTCGCATGGCCTCACTGCTTGCAAAGACAACCATGAGATTATAACGCGACTGTACAACGGACAAGGACAACGGCTTAGGAGTTGGGACCCATCAAAATGAGTATTATCCAAACTCCACAAACGAAGGAGAGCTGTGATGCTTTTGCAAAGAGCAGCAGAATGGTGAGATCACCAGTAGATGTAGCAACAGCCGTCCCCGCAGAGACGAACTCAGAGCGGGACCAAACTGCGGCAACTCAGTGCAGCTCAGCACACCGAGAACTCGGGCACGAGATCTCAAAGCTGGTAGACATGCTTGAAGATAGCAAGCGACGCTCCATCCACCAGCCCATGCGAGACTCAATAGAGAGCATCAGAGTGCTCTACGAGCTGGCGGCCATCCAGCTACACGACGAAGGAGCCAAGGAGGTAATTAAGACGCACCAGTCGTGTCAAACCCTGTTCAGGACGACGGTAGACATCAAGCGGAAGCAGGGCACGGTACGAACGCCCCAAACCAAGCGAATACGAGGGCCAGTCGGTAATCAGGCTACCGTAACAACGGTGCAGGAGACACCGAGCCCCAAAGCGGATGGCGACAAGTGGAAGGAGGTCACCCACAAAAAATGGAAGGAGGTCACCCGGAAAAAGAGCAAGGGATTGCTTAAGGAAAAGACGCGACCGGATGCCATAGTCATCTCGGCAAAAGGAGAAGCGAGCTACTCAGAGATACTGAGAAAAGTTAAAGCCGATGAGAAACTCTGCGAGCTCGGAAAAGCGGTGAAAAAAATTAGGAGGACACAAAAAGGAGAACTGCTACTTCAGCTTAGGAATTCGGGAGAGAATACCACAGCATTTAGGATCCTGGTGGGCGAAACGCTAGGCAAAAATGCAGAGGTCCGGACGCTGTCCCACCGAGTCTCTATTGAGTGCAAGGACCTGGACGAGATCACGACCATAGAGGACATCTGCGAGGCACTAAGGGGTCAAATCCAAATATTGGACATAGCCCCAGAGAATATTAGAATCCGTAAGGCGTATGGCCAAACACAAACGGCGACTATAAGACTGCCAGCGGAAAGTGCGAAAAAGGCCCTCTCGGTAGGATTCCTGAAAGTTGGCTGGGTCAACTCAAGAATTCGCGAGCGGATAAACATCACCAGATGTTTCAGATGCCTTGAGTTTGGACACCTTGCAAGACACTGCAAGAGTGAACTGGACAGATCGAATCGGTGCCGACGATGCGGAGGAAAGGACCATCTGGCTAAGGACTGAAAACAGGAGCCACAGTGCATGCTCTGCAAGGACAGGCACAATGACCCCAATCACATTGCCGGTAGCGGCAGATGCCCCGTGTTTAGGACCGCCCTGGCTAAAAGAAAATGAAGCTCACGCAGTTAAACCTCAACCACTGCGAGGCTGCTCAGGCCCTGCTGTCGCAAGCAACACGGGAGAGAAAGACTGACGTCGCAATAATCTGCGAGCCATACAAGCCTATCGCTGGAAGCGGCTGGGTGGTAAGTAAATGCGGAAAAGCGGCCATCTGATCCCTCAACTCACCGCTCCAGGAAGTCAGAGCAGCACACGAAGGATTCGTCAGAGCGAAGATTAATGGAATCACCGTTTACAGTTGCTACGCTCCCCCAAGCTGGGAACTGCGGCGGTTCCAAAACATGCTGGAAGAAATATCCGAAGACCCTCGCAACAGAGCTCCCCTCGTCATAGCCGGAGACTTTAACGCCTGGGCCCTGGAATGGGGAAGCAAGGAAACCAACGCGAGAGGGAGCACCCTGCTAGAAGAGTTCGCGGCGATCGACTTGGGCCTTGCAAACGACGGGCAGGAGCTCACGTACTGCAAGGCCGGTAGAGGCTCTATTATAGACCTCACCCTGCTCAGCAGCTCACTCTATAGACTAGCCACATGAAAAGTCAGCAATGAATTCACATTCAGCGACCACCAAGCAGTAAATTTTGAGATCCACGGGAGAGGACGGAGAAAACTGCGGCCCAAAACAACAGGCCCCAAATGGAAGGACAACTGCCTAGACAAGGAAACATACACGGATTCCCTACGCCATTTTCGATGGACTGGGGCCACGGAGTCAGCAGAAGACATGGCACGGCAGCTTATGGAAAACATCTCGAACGCGTGCGACTTATCCATGCCCAGGAAGAAGCCAAACAGAAGAGGAGCACCTTGCTACTGGTGGAACGAGGAAATCAGCGACCTAAGGAAGGCCTGTCTACGCGCTAGAAGACGCTCCCAACGAGCCCGAGGCCGCCCGGACTTTGCATCTAGGCTGGATGACCTGCGGGCAGCCAAGCGAGACCTCAAAATAAGTATTAAGCAAAGCAAATCCAGCTGCTTCCAGCAAATATGCGACGAGGCCGATGTAAACCCGTGGGGCACGGCTTATAAGGTCGTCACGAAGAAGATACGCAGCCAGGGAACAACTCGCGTGACCTGTCCAACCGCACTTGCCACTATAGTTGAGGCACTGTTCCCCCATCACCCAAGATTGGAGGTCATCAGCTGCTTACGCAGTACGGAACTTGTGCAGCAGGTGTCGACAGACGAAGTGGTAGTGGCAAGCAAGAAGCTAGAGATGGAAGCGATTAATCCTCCTCCCGAAAGGGGATAAGCCAATAGAGGAACCCTCGAGATACAGGCCAATCTGCCTACTGGACACGACAGGAAAGGATCGTGTACAACCGACTATTAAGGGTGGTTGAAGAGAAAGAGGCCCTGTCCAAACAGCAATACGGATTTCGTAAGGCTAGATCTACGGTCGACGCAATTAAGGCGGTGGTCGATATTGCTACAAAAGCAATTGAGGGTACCCGATGGAGGTGGGGAGACAATGAGTACTGCGCGGTGGTTACGTTGGACATCCGCAATGCCTTTAACTCAGCAAGCTGGTTTCGCATACTGGAAGCCTTAGACCGAATAGGGATACCGTCCTCCCTTTTCCGTATAGTATCCAACTACCTGTCCGATCGACTATTAAGTTATGATACGTAGGACGGTACAAGGAGTTACATGGTCACAGCAGGGGTCCCACAGGGGTCGGTCTTGGGACCACTCCTGTGGAACATAATGTACAACGAGGTGCTCAGAGTACAATTGCCCCAGGGATGCAGAATCATATGATTCGCTGATGATCTGGCCCTAGTAGTGGTAGGCAAAGAAATAAAAGAAGTAGAAGCGGCAGCGAATGCAGCCATAAGGAACGTGGCCAGCTGGATGCGTGGCGCTAGCCTGGAGCTGGCAGGCCATAAAACAGAGGCTGTGCTCATCACAAGCCGCAAGATAGTTGAGTTTGCTAGATTTCAGGTAGATAGCGTTAGTATCGAGTCAAAGGCTTCCATCAAGTATCTGGGGGTCATGTTAGACAACAGGCTCAGCTTCCGACCTCACGTAGACTATGTTAGCCAGAAAGCGGCAAAAATGTAGGCGGCCCTTTCGAGGATGCTACCCAACATAGGAGGACCTAGCGCAGGTAGACGCCTACTCCTCGCGAGAGTTGTAGCCTCCGTGCTGCTCTATGCTGCACCGATATGGGCATCAGCAGTTGCTAGCCAGAAAGACCTCAGAAGGAAAATGTCGGTCCCCTAGAGGCTAAGCGCACTACGCATTATTTCTGAATTCCGGACGGTGGCGGATATATTGGCCAAGGAAATGGAGAACATATACAAAGCACGAATAGCGACAGGCGACGCTGTCTCAATGGACGTCATCCGACGGTCGGAGAGAGCAACATCAATGGCAACTTGGCAGGAGAGATGGAACACGGCGAACAAGAGCAGAAGGACACACAAACTTATCCCTAATCTGGAGCAATGGATTAGGAGACGGAACGGAGAAATTAACTTCCACCTAACGCAGTTTTTTACTGGACACGGCGGGTACAGGAAGTATCTCCAAATGTTCAGGCATGAGGACTCCCCTGAGTGTCCGACCTGCCCAAATTTAGTCGAAGACCCGGAACACGTGCTGTACCAATGCTCCAGGTACAAAGACGCAAACCTGAGGGACTAGTAACGTTCATGCTGGAAGGAGAGAACAACTGGAGGAATATAAGTCAGCTCATAATAGGCATCCAGAGGGATCTGAGACGATGCGAAAAGGAGCGACGAATAATGGAGACTGCCTAAAATAGGCAACCCATCCCCGCGAAGTAATACTTTGCGGTGATCCCGCGGGGAATGTGGTGTGTGGTCTTTTCTTAGCATTTTCCGACAAGCCGACGAGGAATTACCCTTGAAGAAACATGATTTAGAATTTTTTTGATTTAAAGCAAAATTGGTCCCCACAGTAAACAAAAATATTAGAATATATAATTTAAATATTTCATTTGGGTCATTTAAGTTTTTATTTAATATAAATAAATCTGACTTTTTTCATTATACCTGACTGGACGAAAAAATACATGATAGAGCATTTGAATATGTTTGCCACAGGGGCACTCAATTGAAGAAAATATCTCTGGCTCGCGACAAACGCCGCGATCTACTTGTGCGCACATCCACACAGCACAAACATATGTATGTTTGTGGATCTTGAGGTTTTTGAGAAGCTATGCAGAGAGAAAGAGATGCACACAAGCGCGCAAAGCAATGAGTGGGAGCGAGGCAAGCTCTGCACATGCATACACACATATGTATTTGGGCTGTAAGGATTAAAAACTAACATACATATATTAAGAAATAGCATCAGCCGCAGAGAAGTTGTGCGCTGAGCGGGATGCGGCTTCATACTAAACGTTCGGCTTTCGAGGCCGGCGTTCGGCTGCCACTCTCAGCAGTCTTACTCTATCTGGGCACACTAAAATGGTCGCGGGCACCCATGGGGCTCAGTCGTTGACGATTTATCGGGATCCGATTATTCCGCTGTTTGACATAACTATGCATTGTATAGTTAGTGGTAATACCTACGATAGTAACAAACGTCAAAAGTCAAATATGTATAAAGGAAAAGCTTATATTCCGAACAAACTTATCCCAACGTTGAAAATTCCCTAACAGATATCAAAAGTAATAGACAATTACAGATACAAGGCTCTCATTATTCAATAAATAAATAATTCACAATTTCATCAATTTGAATCAGTATTGAAAACTAAACCTACAATTGGCTATGGGCCTACGCTTCCAGTGCGCAGGAAAATTCATGGAATGTAAAAATTATAAAAGAATTGAACGAGAGAAGAATTTCGAGTCGGGGTGAAATTGGTTTCGTCGCGTGAAGCGACAGAGAACAAGGAAGAGTATCGAAGTCTCGAATAGTTGTTTTTGGCCTTGTGTAGCAAAACGGAAAAAAATGCTCAAAAGTATTAGAGGAAAATTGGATTAAAAAGACTTAAGTTAAATTATTGTATATATATAAAAATGAGCGTCGCAAGTAAACGTATAGAGCTTTTGGGCAAAGAAAATTTCGATACATGGAAAATACGAATGCGAGCATTGTTGATAAAAAATGTTATGTGGAAATACGTTATTGGTTCACATGTAAAGACAAAGTAATTCTGAACGATGGGGAAGTAAAGATGCGAAGGCGTAATGAGCCATAATTTTAGCAATGTGAGCTTCGAAGTTGAAACAAGTAAAGGATTGTGAAACTTCAAACGACGTGTGGAAAAACCTACATAGTATTTACTAGCCTACAGGGCCAGCTCGGAAAGCTGCTCTTCAAAAATCATTAATTTTGTTGAAGATGGAGCCCGGTGGCGATACGACGCATCACGTTGATAAGTTTTTTATTATCTGTGGCAAAACAAACTTAGAAGAGCTGGTGAACATAAGAGATTTGTTGTCGATCTTGCTGTTATATAGCATCCCTGAAGAATACGACCCATTCCGTATCGCAATCGAATCGCCAGCTCGGAAAGCCGATCTTTTAAAATCTTTAATTTTGTTGAAAACGCAGATTCGATGGTTATATGAGTCATCAGGTTGATATTTTTTTTGATATCGTTGACAAAATAAGCGTAGTAAAACTGGTGAACATAGAACATGCCTGAAGAATACGGACAATGCCATACCGCAATCGAAACCCACGGCATTTTGATAATGAATATGAAGCCCGGAACAGAAACATAAGTGCGACGAAAGCTGGAGCACTATTGGTACATAAAGGAAGCGAGAAAAGGAAACGAAAAACAAGCTAAGCTGAAATTCAAGGTCAACTGTTATAATTGCCGAAAATTAGGTCACAAAGCAGCTAAGTGCAGATCAAGATATCAGAGATAACACAAACACACAGACAACGCAAACCTAAGTATGTATGCAGAAGCAAGCAAACAGACCTAAAGCTTGCAAACGGATTTTTTTTTTACAATTAAAATTCGGTTATTACGATCTGATGTGCTCTTACTATAGTCTAGCAACTTTTATGAGTATCGAGGGTTCATAGTATAATAGCTTTAAGGTTAGTTTGGTTTAGATATTTTTTATACCCTGATCCAATTAAAAATAGGTAAAAAGAGTATAATGTATTTGTCGAAATGATTTTTTTTTTCGTTAATTTTGCGCGGGAAGCGATCAATGCCTTCTGATCTCTACCAAGCGAATAATTAATGAGTGGTTTATAGTTATTATAATGTAACTTATGTAATATTGACAGTGATGTTTTTTACAATGATGTTGTTTACAATACTTAAATAATACGCCTCGTAGGCAGGTCGTCGGGGTGTAGATATTTAGTTTAGATATTTTTTATACCCTGATCCAATTAAAAATGGGTAAAAAAAGTATAATGTATTTGTCGAAATGTATGTAACAGGCAGAAGGAAGCATCTCCGACCCCATAAAGTATATATATTCTTTATAAGCATCAACAGCCGAGTCGATCTAGCCACGTCCGTCTGTCTCTCCGTCCGTCCGTATGTATGATTTATTAATTTTTTCGTTAATTTTGGGCGGGAATCGATCAATGCCAAGCGAATAATTAATAAGTGTATTATAGTTATCATAATGTAACTTATGTAATATTGACAGTGATGTTATTTACAATGATATTGTTTACAATGCTTAAATAAAACGTTTAGTAGGCAGGTCGTCGGGGTTTAGCCTTCGGAGGCGCCTCTCCCTGATGGAGGTAGCCAGGACCCTGGCGGCGATCGGGTGCTGCAGCAGCTTGTCGGCGTATCGGCTGCTGAAGAAGTTGAGTTGGTCTCCGACCATTGTAAGGCGGAGATCATGTTCGATGGCGTCAGTTGTCACGTACCATGGCAGGCCGGCAACCTTGCGTGCTGCCTTGGCTTGGACGACTGTTATGCGATGCAGCTGGTGTGCTGATACCGTGCCGCAGAC
Organism: Drosophila borealis; assembly: GCA_035045885.1. Taxonomy (NCBI): domain Eukaryota; kingdom Metazoa; phylum Arthropoda; class Insecta; order Diptera; family Drosophilidae; genus Drosophila; species Drosophila borealis. The sequence continues at coordinate 1,163,580 of JAWNOR010000195.1, forward strand.
TTGAATGGCGTATGTCCAGATGGGCGTTACCATCGTTTTAATAAGCAGCGCATTTTTGCGGTTTCAAGACCCAGTCGAGTTTTTTGAGCGTCCTTATTCATTTTGCTTTTGTTGCTGTGATGTGGGATCCCCATATGAGCCTTCGGTCCAAGTGGACGCCCAAATAGCAAAATGAGCTGGTGTGTTCAATAGTTACTCCATCGATCTGCAGCAGCCAGTCTTGCACTGCATTTGTTGCAGCTTGCAGGTGGTCGTGCGAAGCTTGGAAGGCCGTATCATCTGCGTACGTTGGCACCAGCAGTCTCGTGGGGCTGAAAGCAGCAATGTTTTGTCCTTGTGTGGGGAGGTCCACCGTGTACAGCGTTTACAGCATCGGGCCGAGGACGCTGCCTTGTGGGACTCCTGGTCTAATGCCTTTGATAGCCGACCTTTGGTCTTTAACTGCCACGTTAAAGGTGCGTTCTGCCAGAAAGGAGCTCAGAATGCTAAAGTATGGCGCAGGGAGTAGGGCTTTGATCTTGGACAGAAGGCCATTGTGCCAGACCTTGTCGAACGCCTGTTTGACGTCGAGAAACACTCCGACGCAGTATTGCTGCTGTTCAAATGCCTTCAGTACATGGATTACTACCCGGTGGACCTGCTCGGGGCAGCCGAGAGACTTTCTGAAGCCAAACTGATGGTCCGGGACCAGGCGCGTGACCTCGTCGAGCTCTAGAAGTCGACTTAGTAGGAGTCGCTCAAAGACTTTGGAAAGCGTTGACAGCAGACTTATAGGGCGGTAAGATTGCTCCTTATATGGGAGAGCCATCTGCAATGGCGCATCAAGTGTTTCAGCCACCTAATGTCGCTGTGCAACATCTGAGAAATGGAAGGGCGTAAAAATCGCTTTCAGGTGGTCAGCAAACGCATTGGCTTTCCTCTCGTCCGATCGCAGCCAGAGGCCAGAACGATCCATGATCGGGGAGGTATAAATTGTGTGCCTTTTAATGTGTCTGGTGAGTTTTCACACTGAGAAGGTGCTGTTGCCGTCGTGCCCAGCTGCTTCTAGGAGGCTGTCAAAGTTTTCTCTTCGGGTCCTGGCCAGCAGTCGACGGAGCCGGTGGGACGCGCTGACCATTTCCGCCTTGGCAGAGGGATCCCCGTTGCGGATGTACAGCCTCCTTAGACGTCTTTTGTCGGCAAGGAGACTCCTGGCTTCTGGGTTAAGTAGGGAGCTTCTGAAGGTGTGAGTGCCAGGCAGAGTTTGGGGGGCTGTTCGTCTGGCAACTTCCGTAATTATTGCTGTGAGGTGGTCAACATAGCTCTCCAGTTCACTTGCCGTGCTTATGGTGACGTTGAGCTCGAAGGTGTCCTCGAGGTAGGTCCGGTAGATGTCTAAGTTAGAGCGCGGCGGGAGCATTTTGCGGGTACCAAAGAACCGCTTGGGAGTCTTTTCTAGCTCGATCAGTAGTGGGAGGTGATCCGAGGTCAGGTCTAGGAGACTTCCTATTCTAAGCTGCTCATGTCTGAACCCCCTGTAGAGCCTGAATTCGAGTGCGCTTGGTGTTGCAGTAGATCTATATGGGTAGCACGTTGCCTCTCCGGTAGCCATAACCCCGATGCCTTTGGTCTCAATGGCAGAGAAGAGCGTTCTCCCTCGGGGGTACATCCGGTAGTTTCCCCACCACCGATGTTTGGCGTTCCAGTCTCCCCCAGCTAGGAATTTTGGGCCGAACTGGTCGAAAAGAGTTTCGAAGTGTCCCTCAGTCACTCTTATGGCCGGGGGGCAGTATACAGCAGCAAGGTTGAAGTCGCCTCTGCCGGATCCGATTCGGATAACAGGGGCTTGCATATGCCAGTGGCAGGACGACTCAAGTGGATGGTAGGACAAGGACGACTGGGTGGTTGGCGGTGTGGAGAGTGTAGCCTGGCATCCTGAGGGTGATAGGGGAGCAGAAATGAGTCTCCGTGAGCAGAAACACATCGAAGTGATGAAGCTCGATGAAGGCTGAAATCTCATTCGCTTTCGAAAGGACTCCGTTGGCGTTCCACTGTGCTAGCCTAATGGAGTTCATACTCTGATATGATACTGTTATTTTTTGCGCTTTTAATAAGCATAGCAGCTTGAAGTAGGGTCTCTACTAGAGATGTCATTTTGTCAAACCTGGCGAGCAGTTGCTCCAACCTGAGCTCGATGGCTCAGTTGGACTTTTGTCAGCAACTGGATGGGATCGACTGGGAATGCTGCCTGTGTTCCTTTTGCGAGACGATGAGCGAGCTCTGTGCTCGGCGGGCTGACTACCGCGTAGGACGCTAGCAAACGATTGTTGGCCGGGAACGAAGCTACGGGCAGGAGGGGCTGTTTCGGGGCAACAATCCTTGGAGCGGCTTACATCTCTGTCATTTGCCTTGTGCTGATTTTTTTTGCTGGAAGGAATATTGCAGGTACTTCTTGCAGCCCCTGAAGTTTGCTGCGTGTGGTTCGCCACAATGGTAGCAGCACTGATTTGGCTGCCTTTTTTGGCTTCGGTGTTGCTCGCCTTCATGCGAGATATACTGGGTGAGAGAACACCACCTTCTCTTTTTTTAGCGGCGCCTTTTTTGGGCTTGAACGGTTCGTTTTGATACTTCGGTCTTTCTGCAGTCTTGGGAGAGTATTTGCTCAAAAGGGCGCGGAGGCCCGGACTAGAGAGAGATGGGGTAGAGGTGCCCAGGGAGCTGTTGCCACGTGCAAGGGACGACGTTACCGTAGTTGTTCCTAAGGAATAGGCAGTCGTGGTGATGCACGACGTGGTGGGCTGCGTAGTGCGTAACGTAACACAGCGTAACGTATGGCGAATGATCATTTTCCGGTGGGTTGTAGATTGAAGACGTAGGACAAAGGTGGTTTAAGTTGTTTGACGCCATTAGTATTAATTATTAATTATTATTATTAATAATTATTAATATGATAGTAATAGGAACCTGCACTTAGTTACAAAAATCACCAGTATTTTTGTAAAAGTGACTTTGTTGAACAGGATAGAAAACGGTGATTGAGTTGTGACAGCACTATCACGGGCAGTGACTGACTTGCCAGCACTGGCCACGCTCCTATTGGCTAGTGCTATGCTTGTGTTAGTGAGATTCGGCAAAAGCTTTCTCACGAAAGCTCTGCTCACTCACACACACGCACACACTACGACGATCAGCTGAGCGCAGTTGAGCTTAGCTAAACCTTGCTCTCTTACACTCGCACGCGGTTGCACTATTGTAAAATAACCAAGAATTTTGTGTTTTAAATGTTTAAATTCGGCACTTTGGCTGCCAGAGGCAGCACTTTTGATTTGTCGCGCTCAACAGGCGCGATTTGTTAGTTAAGCCCTGGGGCGGGTTTAGTTAGTGTCACTGTCCCTTTATCTTCGCACAAAAACACGACCGATCTCCGCGGAAGTTCAAGGCGAAGTGCCGTATGTATGAACGCAAGGATCTAATAACCTATAAGAGCAAAAGACTTGAAATTTTAGCTGTAGGTCCTCCCAGTGCCCGCGCAGATCGAGTTTGCTTCCGATGTTCGATAACTTGTCCCGTTTCCAAGTAATCGATACAAATCGATATCGAAATCCTGTTTTTTGAACAAATTGGATAAATAATAAGAGCTAGAGACATCAAACTTGATATGTTGCTTCTGGAATAGTACATATACATATATCAATATCTTTCATTTTATACCTATTGCCACCCCCTGCTACCACCGCAAATCAATAAATCAAGTTAAAACCCATCTTGTATTAACCACCAATTTGAGCCACAATTTATATGCATTTGACTTTTTGAGAATACACAAATATTCTATGGCACAATAAGATGTACTGTCTTTTCATTAAGATCGGTTAAAAAACACAAAAGTTATGTGCGCACGTGTAAGCAACAGCAAGCGCAAATTCCAAGAATTTCTGTATACATGTACACACACACGTTGTTGAATATGAAAGTCGTCCAAGATAAAGTTTGGACTCGATGGAGCTGCTCGGGATTGATCGTTTTATGTCCTGTGTATCCAGGATCCTTCTACGTATGCAGCTTTCCAGAATCTTGCCGAAGGCAGGCAGGAGGCTGATAGGGTGATAAGATTCAAGCTGGTTAGGGGGCTTTCCACTCTTGTGCAACATAATGATTTATGCCTTCTTCTAGGCCATTGGAAAGTGTCCTAGCCGTAAAGCGCCTTGGTTGGTAGTATCTTGATTGTGTGATTGTCCAATCGGTCTTCCTCAGGGGCTCTGTTGTTTTTTAGGCTCTTTGTCTCATGCTTCACTTCCTGGAAGGTGATTGTTGATACGGGGAGGGACATTTGTGTTGGCACCTCCAGAGTTTGCGCAACTTGCTGTATCCTGCCATGTGATGCGGTCTCATAGCTTGAAACGTTCCTCCAAGTTACAGGCAAAGGCTTCGGCTCTGTCCGTTGGCGATCCAGCCCAGGTGCCATCGGGGTGTCGGATGGGGAACTTTGGCGCTGCTTGCCGTTTGTATCGCCTGACAAGTTTCCACAGTGGAAATTTAAGCTTTCGTCTGTCGTTGCTTGCTCAAGCATGGTGTCTGTGGCTTTTCTTTTCATATTGGTAAGCTCCTTCCTGACCATATTGGCGATACGGCAATAGATCCTACCGATTCTAGGGTCCTGTTTGCGGACGTACTCCCTTCTCGGTCGCTCTTTAAAGAAAAGAAGGTCTTCAACAATGGGGGAAAGCAACCATGTGTGTTGGCTTGTAAGAGAACGGTACATTTGTGCTGGCATAGCGATGGCAGCCACAGCATGTATTAACTCTAACAGGGTAAGAACTACAGCGACGGCATCCTCGGCCGACAAGATCTGAGTGCTTAGATCTATCATGCTATTAAGTTCAGCCTTAAAGCGTTGTGTGTCTGACTGGAGGGTGACAAGCCTCCGCTTTCTTCGGGTCCTTTGAACAGGCGTAGTGACCGTTGCAAGGAATGGCAGATGATCGGATGAGTGGTCATACTCTTCATTCTATAATACGCTGTTAGGGATACCCTTGTTTATAAAAATGTCTATGCCCCTTCATGTACTTTGCCCATTGTACGGGAATTGGGTGGATCTCCCGATGGCCAGGACCTGGGCTGAGCAGCTTGTGAGCACTTCATGCAGCGCAATGCCGCTGCCGTCAGAACTGAAGCTTCCTCATTGCCTCTGTTTTGCATTGAAGTTGTCTCCAACAATGATTTAATGACTAAGCTGATCAATGAGAAAATCGAATCCATCTCGGCACCATGAAATATTTGGTGGTAGATACCCTGCAGCTAAAGCTATTCCGCCCAAAAGGGTCCCCACCATTATGGCAGCCATCTGCGTGGCGCTGGTGGTCACTGGGTGAAGTTGGTAGTATACCATGTCCCATTTCACAAAACCCACAGCACCTTCTCTGGCACGACCTGTTGGGTGATCGGCGCGGGAGCACACATAGCTCTCCATGGCGAAGTACAGGGCTGCGTATAAGTGGGTTTCTGAGACAAGCATGATGTCTACTTCTTGTTTTCTCAGAAACAGTTTGAGCTCGATTTTCTTTTTTTATGATGCTGCGAACGTTCCACGATCCAAGGCGCATGTGGCCAGCCATTATTTGCAGTTAAAGGAAAGACCAAGCTGAGGAGGACCTTGCGCGTCCTTCAGCTCCTTGATGCTGGCCAGGATAGTTGCGACTTGGAGGATGCTTCCAAAGAACGTGTCTTGCCCCTGAGATCCTTTCTGTAGATATTGGGGCTGTATTGGTGTATTGGCGGGCTCGTTGATGCACGCGGGGAGTTGTCACATTTTTGCATGTTGCTGGTAGATGTTGCGGCCTGGCCGCAGCGCATTAGCATACGACAGACCCTGTTGGACAATTCCTGCGGGTAAGAACTGCGAGTTTATGCGCCGTGCAGGTTGCTGTTTGCTTGGTCGTACCGGAGCGGCAACATTATGGGCCGGCTGTCTGGCCTTCAAAGGTTACAGGTATGCTTTACGTCCTTCATAGGAAGCAGCATGGTTCCCCTCGCAGTTAGAGTAAAGCAGGTCTGCCACCGTTTTGGCCTGTCAGTGCTCCAAGTTCGTCCAGGGGAACTGGCCGCACCTACCGCATTCGGGCTGCTTGAGGCAATACTTTTTTCTGTGGTCGAACTCATAGCAACGGAAGCATTGCCTGATGCTGTTGATCTTTATCGGGAGCTCAACTTGGACCGGTTTTCGACCAACCTTATTAATGCGAAGCGCATCCCTATTATTATGAGCCTGCATAAGGTCTACATACGAGTAGTTGCGACTTGGCGAGTCGTTGGTGGCGTAAGCACTGTCATCATTTGTGGGCAGCCTGGCCCCTGGGTTGTATAGGTTTGTCACAAAGTGACCGTGTGTTGCAAAGGCACCTTCAATTTGGTTCTTGAGAGTAGAAGAGGCCAGCTTTTTGGGCACTGGTGCCTCTGTCTTAACCCCTCAGGGGTGTACAGGTGCTCTTCGTCAATGTCAACAGGTGAATATTTACTTGCATCAGTGAGCGGGTATACCGGTGACGAGGGTCTGCCATGGTAATAGTTGTTTTTTGCGTTAGACGGCACTTTTTATTAAGCGTGAAAATAAATAAAAGGTAGTAATATTAGGGAGCTCGCATTGACTTCACAAATAACCAGTATTTCTGATAAGGTAAATCTTCAAAAAATGCGGTTTATGGTAATCAAGTCACGAGATTTTTTCTCCTATATTCACTGTTTCTGGACGTTGGTTTAGCACTGGCAAGCCTCTTATTGGTCACCGTAGCGTTTGTATTGGTGAGCGGATTAAAAGCCCTCTCGCGAAAGCTCTAAAGCTCACACGTACACGGTTAAGCATTGAGTAATAAAGAGACAGAGCTGGATAGTCACTCTAAGCTTTTTTTACCGTTTTAAAGTTCATGAGCGGTCTAATTGGTCCGCTAACGCAAAATCAAACTCAAAAAATAAAGCTCATTTACTATAGGAAGCAACAACAAATCACTTGCAAAACAACAACAGTGCGCACGAAACCAAATTTTTTTCGTTGTCCGTCTTGATCAACAAGAGTTCGTGAGCGGTGATGAGGACATAGGAAACCCATTGCAAAGAAAAGGGACAAATGCCACTGTGATTTTTGCTGGTTTCTCTGTCTACAAGCCAGCGCGTAGAAACAACAAGAACACTATTTGCGTTCTAATGTTGTCGTTTCATAGACGAGCCTCGGCGCACGTAGGTAGATAATTGAATGCCAGCAGGCCATGGCATCATGGCAGAATTTTATTCCTTGTGATGTGTAGGATTTATTTCTATCTTCATTACGTTCATTTAAGTTATTTTTTAGTAGGGACTTTTATAGTAAATAATTTATTGACAAATGTAGTTATTTACTGTATGTAACGATCGCACACAAAAAGCCTTAGGCTGTGATGTCACATGCGCAGAATGTTGTAATCTTCTCAAATTCATATACTTGCCTTGGCTTGGCAAACACAGACATGCATATTTTTTACCAAAATGTCTGAGTTGAGACGCACATACCAATAACTATTTGGCGCGTCGAGGCATTGATACCCTTATTTATAGTAATAGTGTACAGTGGTTAAAGAAAATATTTACTATTGATTGTACCAATAGATGCACAGTTAATACGAAATTATATTTTAATCAGACATTGGATCAAAAATTGTATATGAGAAGATTTGTGGTATTTAGCTACAGCACTGATCAATAGTCAAAATACCCTATTTAGAGAAAGGGTGCTTTGCTGGTCCAAAAATGAAAAATTATAAAAATCTGACGGGCTGCTTGCAAGTTGAAAGCGAGTGGAGAAGAAGAACACATGAGTTTGGGACTTTGCGTATTATAGGCATAGCAGTGTTTAGAAGTAACAATAAAGAGTTAGAAGAGTGCAGAAGCAAGGATCATAGGATGTAGCCTCAAACCAAAAAGGGATAGCAGGGACAGAATTTGTGGCGTGCTTTTTTCATTTTGGAGTCGTTTGTTTTGAATATGGTTGTTGTATGTTCATATGGGAAATGTTCTGAAGTTGTCTTTGATTTTTGGTCAATGGCAGAAGCAGCTGTAGACACCTGGGTGTTGTGTTAGCAATTTTTGTTTGCAACCTCGCTATCGCTAATGCAGTGTTTTGAAAAAAAACTTCTGATCTAAAAGCCTCCTCTGTCTCTTTATTACTCAATGACGGCTGTAAGAGGGTTTGGAGATTAGCTTGTGTAACTTTTCAGTATTTAAAGCAAGAACACCGGCACGTGTTGATGCTTATATTATTTCTTGGATTCTTGAATTTAACACTGCACTTGGGCTGCCAGCGGTAGCATTCTTGGTGTGACGACCCGCTATGTGCATGATTTGTTTATAGTGCCCTGGGGCGGGCGGGGTAAATGTCCCTACCACTTCAAATTATTGCATTGTATTAATCGGTGCAATTACACAGGCACACACGGAAGCAGATTAGCAAACGTCCGATCGCCACAAGAACTTGCATAGGAATGTTGCAAAGTGAGAATCAACAAACATAAATGGGTTGGGCTTGCTACCATTTAAGCCTAGCAACGAATTTGCTAAAAACTTTAGGAACGCCTTATATGTATCAGATTAACGTCAAAGTCTTTTGTCAGTCTCAAAGATCTGCAACCATGGTTTCAATGTACTGTTGAAGGAAAATTGTGCATAAATCCTAAAGGCTTCAAAGGGCCAAATTGTTTTTGTCGCATACCATAAACTAGAAATATTTTATAGAAGAAGTAAGCGAAAATAGCCAGAAATTAAAACAGCATTTAAGAAGGGCAGGGGCATTTCGGCTACCTTAATGAAAAGGTTAAAAAGAACTCACACAAAAAGAATGGATTAAGGTTGCAGTCATCAAGATAAAGAAAATCTATCAATTTGCGATGTATGTAACAAAGGGAAGCAGTCTCTAAAGCTGTTCCCAGTGTCAACTTCCTGAACAAAAGAAGTGTTGGAATTAATACATAGCGACGTATGTGGCCCAATGCGTGTGAATAGTAATGGTGGATACTTTTTGACATCGCTGACCATTCGAAATGGTGCCAACTTTACACTATTAAAAGCAAATCGGACTTCTTCTAAAAGTTCAATGAGATTAAAAACTATGTGGAGCGAAAATCTGGAAAATATAAAAAGGTTCAGATCAGACAACGGTACTGAATACACAAACAATGAGAGTCACTTTTTGGTGTTTAAGGTGAAAGGACGTGCTCGCGGAAAACAATTAAAAACCAAAACTCGAGTGCACGCCCAAACGGCCAAAGCGGCTATTGCAACTCCGCACAAAGAGTGCAAATCACCAAAAATTTCACAAAAACGACAACAAAAAAAAATTTAAAAAATTGCTGAAAAAGCACTCACCGACTCAAGCGAACCGTAGCCGCAGCAATAAAGGTCATGGGCCTACACCTGTTGTCTTCCCCTGTACAGCACCCACTGAACAAGTAGAAGGGCTTTCATACGCCGCTGCCACCAGAAGAGGACTAGCTGCATTCAGCAAAGAGAACAACGTCCCCAGCGCAAGATAGCGAGTAAGACCAGCGCAAGCTGGGCTACATAGATTGCTGAGGGAACAGCAACGGGAGAGGCTGACTGCGCAACAACAGCAACAGCAGATATCTGGGAACGGGGAAGAACTTTCCTCTGCCATCAAGGACATGAGCCGAGCTATCGAGAGGATGACAGAAATGCAACAGCAGGTCTTGGGTATGCAACAGCAAATCCTTACCCTTTTAACTGCGATACTATCCAAATGAACACATCACTGAAGGTGCTAATCTGGAATACCAATGGCATTTCAGGTAAAGTACTAGAGCTGGAAAACCTAGTACAAAAACACGCAATCGGACTAATTCTGCTGTTAGAAACTAGACTTTCCCTACAACTACTTTCCCCAAAATCGTTGGCTTCGAGGCATACCCTGTACACTGGACTCAAAATCACTCAGCTAGCGGTGGCTGCGCTGGCCACGTCCGGAATAACTTGGTTAATTTCCCGCAATTGACTATTACTAACCGTGTTTACCAATACTCGACTGTGAAAGTCTCCACTGATGCTGGTAACGTGGACTTTGGAGCAGTCTATTGCAGACCAAATGAGCAGACGTCGGCTGATGACTTCAACTTCATACTCAACTCGGCTGGAAGCAGATATCTAGTGGGAGGCGACTGGAATGCACATCACTGACTGTGGGACGCAAATAACAGCGATGCGCGCGGCCTTCAACTACCTAGCAGCCTAGCGAATCGTCAAGCGAAAGTACTGGCCACAGGTTCTGCCACAAGATACCCGTACGGCAGCAGAGGGACTCCGTCTTGTATAGACTTCGCCATCTAGCAGGGGATCCATGACCAGTGCCTCTCAATCGCTGACGATTGGGATCTCCCCAGCGACCACCTGGCCCGCAAATTCCATTACGGCAGCAGAGCCACTCCGCCTCGTATAGACTCCGCCATCTACCAGGAGATCCATGACCAGTGCCTCTCAATCGCTGACGATTGGGATCTCCCGAGCGACTACCTGGCCCTGATTGTAACCCTGGAGAGCAGGGCCAGGGTGGTCAGCGCAGTACCGAGGCTGATCAACGCATGCACTGGTCTCGGTGTCTTCCAGCGTCAGATGAGAGAAAGTATTCACCTCAACACTGAAATCTGCACTGGACGGGACGTAGAGGACGCCATCGAGCTGCTGAACGCGAAGATTCGCGCAGCAGCAGCCGAAGCCACCTCCCCACCAATGCTGGCAACGGGCTGCCCGCAGACATAGCCATTCTGCCCAGGATCAAAAGGCGGTGCAGACGCAGGTTCCAGATGACACAGCATCCGTGGGACAAGACGGAGTGGCGAAGAGCGGAGCGGCAACTTAAGGAGGCCCTTCGCAGACACAAAGACGCATCCTTCTCTAGAAGGTTGGAGAGCAAGGACTATACTCATGTCTCAGGATACTCGCTCTGGCGAGCAACTTTTTCGCCACAATGGTAAATACTGCGTTGCAGACGAAGAGCAAGCTGATACCTTCGCCAGCCACCTGGAGGAACGGTTTACACCTTTAGATCTGGCCTCCCCAGAAGATCTCGATGAAACAACCCGAGCGTTAGAGACACCGCTACTGATGTCACCACCTATCGGCCTCATCCGCGTGGAGGAGGTGATCAACGTCATTAAAGTCCTTCCCAGGGCTAAAGCACCGGGCCACGATGGAATATGCCACACCACTCTGAAGGCCCTACCAATGCGCGCGCTCCTTTTTATAACGTTGATCTTCAACGCCATATTAAGGACGCAACACTTCCCTGCCCAGTGGAAGTGAACGAGGATCCATATGATCTATAAGTCGATTAGTCTCCTGCTTTCCTTGTCGAAGGTCTGGGAAAGACTGATTGTCGCCCGACTTTCAAGGCTTATGGATCACATGGCCATCCTTCCTAATCACTAATTTGGGTTCAGGGGAGGGCATGGCGCTGTTGAACAGGTTCACAGAGTGATTAACCATATTCTTTAAGCTTACGACGACAAAGACTGCTGCTATGGAGTCCTTGTAGACGTTAAGCAGGCCTTTGACCGAGTCTGGATTGATGGTTTGCTCCAGAAAATCAAGATGAGTCTTCCCGCCCCCTTCTTTCTACTTCTGCGCTATTATCTAATGGAGCGAAAGTACGAAGTATAAGTTAGAGCAGCAATCTCTCCTGCTCGCCTCGAAGTGCCAGGCGGTCAACTACACACTGAGGCGTGGCAATGCTCCAGCAGTCTGGATAGATGGTAGCCCCCTTCACCCTGACAGAAGCGCTAAGTATCTTGGAATTGTACTGGATAAGAGGCTTAGTTTTCGGGCGCATATCGACGGCCTTCTTAAGCAGTGCCGCTATAAGATGGCCAAGGCCAACTGGCTACTAAACCCCAACAGCCCATTGCCACTGCCGCTGCAAACAGGCAGTTTACAACGTCGTGGTGGCACCAACTTGGAGATACGGTATTCAGGCTTGGGGCATTGCATCTCGGACAAATCGAAAATCGAATTCAAACACTCCAAAACTTGGCCGTGCGCCGAATTACCGGTGCAGCCAAGTCGGAGCATTCGCCAACCTGTACAACGAACGCTTGCAGCGACACTGCCACCGGATAGCAATAGATCTCGCTGGGAGGTGTGTAGTCAGGAGGCTCAAGAGAAGATCGTTTAAGGACCTTCTCCAACCACGACATAGGAGACGCCCCAGAGTCCCCCGATTACCTACATACGTGACGATGCAGCCTTATTCAAAAAAGCTGCCTTTTACGTTTGTCTACGATAAAGCCTGAGAGCTCAACCAGGCTTGGGGAAATATCACCTAAGCCAACTGTGTTATAAAGATGTATGATTTTTCGGATTCAATGCAATAAACAAACAAAAAAAAAACAAACAATGAGTTCAAGAAATGCCTAGCCTAGAGTACACGCCCCAACAAAATGGCACCGCTGAACGCTATAACTGAACTTTAGTGGAAATGGCCCGCTGTATATTGATATACAAGCAGAACACCCTCCAAGATTTTGGGCTGAGGCTGTAAATTATTGAGTACAAGGCACTACAAAAAAGTAGCACATGGCAAGTCGTAGAGCCTCAAGAAAATCAATAGGTAACCGACACCAAATGGGATCTCAAAACAAAGTATAAACCAAGCGGATTGTCGCAAAGCACGATTAGCTGCAAAAGGCTTGACTATATCAAAACATTTTCTCCGGTGGCTCGAATCGGATCAGTACGAACCTTAATTGCAATCGGCGTAGTATGGGTCATTGAAGATTATCAGTTCGATTTTAACAGTGCATATATGAACGGAGATATGAGATATTAACAGGTAAAGAGAAACAAAAGACGGTCAACCAAAGGTGTGCAAATTAAAGAAAGCTCTGAATGGCTTGAAGCAGAATGGGCGCCAATGGTATAAGAAACTTGACAGTAAACTAAAGGAAATGAATCTGAAACCGCTTGCATCCGATCCATGTGTATACCTCAAAAGAAAGGAGATGGCAATATCAAGGTATCACTGTACGTAGACGACTTCATTGTCGCGGTAAATGATGAGGAGAATGCTAATTCTTCTTAAATTTAAACTGTCCAGAAACTTTTAAATTAAAGGTTTGGGAAAATTTAAGTACTGTTTATTGAGTTTCACCAAGATAGAGGAAGAAGCGAATTCTCAATGAGCCAGCTAAAATACATAAGAGATATCCCAAAACAGTTTAACATGGAAGATAGCAAGCCAGCCAGTACGCCTATTAACACTAGTGCGATGCTATTTGTCGACATGTGTTTCAAATCGGAATTGGCAAATGAGGTAAAAATTTCCATACAAAAAGTTGGTTGGCGAATTTTATGTGGTTAGCGGGTTCTACACGGCCTGATATCGCGCTCACAGTAAGTGCGCTCAGTCAGTAGAATTCTTATTGTGGCAAACATCACTAGGTTGCAGCTATACGGGTATAAGCTACCTAAAGAGTACTGAAAAGCATGGTTGGGTGTACAGTCAAAGTGGAGAAAAATTGGTCGGATATGCTGATGCCGACTGGGCTGCTAATTCTGATGATCGTAAGTATTTTACTGGTTTTGCGTTCAAACCGGGGAGTGTTGAAAGCAACGAACCGTTGCATTATCCAGAGCAGAGGTAAAAAACAGAAGTCTAAGAAGAATTCTCAGAGAAGTTATGAGCCCATTGTGTGCCTCCGTAACTTTATACCAAAGCTTGTAGAACAAGTAAGAGGAGCTAGTCGGGAGCTCCCGAGTACCCTGAACCCTTTTCTACCAACACCAAATGCAGCTCGCGCTACGCCCTCGTTTACTTCAGCAGTAAAAAAAAATACATAAAAAAACTGTTTCCTCGATAGGTCTCAAACTCGTGACAGACCACACCACTTGTCGCCGCATCTACTCAACACCCAAACCAAGAATTCAGTCTCAATGGGAAAAATACGGATAAAATAGCAGCATAAAAAACAATATAGACGCGTATGAGCCATCCAAAACACGTTTTCATTGCATTTCTTAACTGATCTTGATGAAATTTTCTGTAGAGCTTATTGTGCTATAAAATATTGGTATATTCATAAAAATAAAATGTATTTAAAAATGTAGTTTAAGTTGGTGGGTAGTTCAGGTGTATTTGATTTATAGCTACGTAGTGGCTTTTAACCATTTTTTATGGGTTCAGGGTATAAAAAAACAGATCCCTCAATAGGTCTCGAACTCGTGACAGACCACACTACTTGCCGCCGCCTCCACTCAGCATCCACACCAATAATTGAGTCTTAATAAGAAAAAAAAAACAAATTAAAATAGCAGCACGGAAAACCCACAATCGCAATTGCAATGCTGTTGATAGAATTCAAAGCAGACGCGCATAAATTTTTGTGTTCGTACATGTATACAGAAATTCTTGGAATTTGCGCTAGCTTGCGCTGACACGTGCGCAATCAAAACATATAACTTTTGTGTTTCTTAACCGATCTTAATGAAATTTTCGACAGTACATCTTGTTCTCAAAAGTTTATTGCATTTAAATTAAAGTTTAAATTGGAGGGCAATACAAGTTAGATTATTAACTTGCTTTATAGCTATAAGGTTAGCGGGGAGGTGGTGATAGCTATTAGATGTAAGATGCTTGATATATATATACTATTCTAGAGAGTACATGTCAAGTTTGGAGACTCTAGCTCTAATTATTTACAAAAATTGCTCAAAAACATGATTTCGATATCGATTTTTATCGATTACGTGGAAACGGGGCAAGTTAGCGAATATCGGAAATAAACTGGATCTGCGCGGGCACTAGGAGGATCTACAGCTTAAATTTCAAGTCACTATCTCTTATAGGTTCTGAGATCCTTGCGTTCATACATACGGACAAACGGACAGACGGACGGACAGACAGACGGACATGGCTATGTCGACTCGGCTATTGATGCTGATCAAGAATATATATACTTTATGGGGTCGGAGATGCTTCCTTCTGCCTGTTACATACATTTGCACAAATACATTATACCCTTTTTACCCATTTTCTATGGGTTCAGGGTATAAAAAGGAGATGTTATCGTAGTTTATCTACCAGCAGATATATTAACAATGGGTCTAACGGCATCAAAACATGACTCCTGCAAGGGAGCTTTGCTTTATATTTATGTTTTAACTAAATCCATTGCTGTCAATCGCACACACTACACAGGTCATCGTATTAAACTAGGACGGTCGAGCTGTATTAATAGAAAGGGTTTTAGCGGCTTGTAGCTTTTACCTTGTGCAGTAATAGTATGATTTATTTTAAGATAATCAGAATACTATTTAGCATACGATAGTATTTAAAGTAACACATTTTTAGATTTTTTTATTTTTTATATTTTTAAGTATTGTGTGAGCCATATTACGAGCTTTAAATGTCATCCGCTGGAAAACCACCAGTGCACCTAATCGTTATTATATAACAGTTAAAGATACAGCTGGGTTAAATATAATTAGCCTATTCCATTTAAATTTCGAAATGTTGTATGCCTGCTTTTCTACAGGTACAATATTTTGTCTCAAATCAGGCTTTGAATTATCTGAATCCAAGCTTAGATACTCTGCAAAGTAGTGGACTCTGCAAATTGGTGAAGAACACACATGCGCGATCACTCCATTAAGATCGTGGCCTTCATCAGCATAACTCCGATAACGATATCAGACATTTGCGTGATTTAATGGTTAAGCTAGTTATACACCATGCACATAGGGTGCCGAAAATTTTGCAAAAAGTCTCGATAGTTTCCAAGATATCTGGTCGGTCTACCATAGCTGCTCCATTAGCTGTTTTGCGTACATCTAATGTAATAATAAAATTTTCCACTTATATAGTATTGTAAGTGTTCCACTTATAAATGTTTCAAACTGATAGATAAATGCACGTCAGTCCTGGTTTGAATTGTTCATAAGAATGATTTTATTCAAAGTCAATATTATGAACTTAGCCTATGGATACATGCATAGAGTAATAAACAGATACAGAGCTGAAAACTGACTCCGAGCTTTTATTACCGTTTAAATTCTGAAGCAAAGTGGATAAGGTTGGTCCGCAAACGCAAAATCAAACTCAAAAAATAAAGCTCATTTACCATAGGAAGCAACAACAAATCAGCTGCAAAACAACAACAGTGCCCATCAAACCCCATTTTTTTCATCTTCCGTTTTGATCGCTGAAATTCTAAAGCAAGATTATGAGGACATAGGAAACTCAGTGCAAAGAAAAGGGACAAGCAATGCCACTGTGCTTTTTGCGGGTGTCTCTGTCGTTCCTACAAGGCAGCACATAGAAACAACATTATGATGTTTAGTATGTCGAAGCGGCCGTAGCGTCAGAATTCTTTACACTTTGAGCAGCGAGTCCCGGCATCTTTGTTGGGGCCATTTGCTTCTCTTTTCTAAATTTCACTGTGCACAATCACGTCCGTTCGCTCAGACCATTTACTTCTGTCTGTCCACATCAATCCCTTTCCTCGCAACGCCACGAATAGTAACGAAAACCAGCGGTAACCGCTTTTGCTTCTTGCAACGCATCGAAAACC
This sequence comes from Drosophila borealis, assembly GCA_035045885.1. Taxonomy (NCBI): domain Eukaryota; kingdom Metazoa; phylum Arthropoda; class Insecta; order Diptera; family Drosophilidae; genus Drosophila; species Drosophila borealis. The sequence continues at coordinate 1,180,154 of JAWNOR010000195.1, forward strand.
AGCCGTAACCGCTTTTGCTTCTTGCAACGCAACGAAAACCACCCGTAACCGCTTTTCCTTCTTGCAACGCTTTCTTCGTGTCCTTACACGAATCAACTTACAAAGAACTGCGCGCACACCAACAACTCTATGCACGGGTCTCACTCAGTGAGAGAATTAACAGCTAGTCCTCTCACCGACTCTCAGTGATATAAGAAATACAAGACGACAATGACAGTTACTCTGATCTATCTATTCTTCTTTCTTTTAATTTCGACTCATACAATATTCATGTTGCTGTACTTAAATTCGAAACAATAACAATAATAATAGCAATAGCAATGCTCCGACACGGCCAATTCTGACAATTACACGTCCTCGTGTATAAATTTAGCAATTCATGTTGATATGCTCCCTATAGTCGACGCATAAGCGATCAGTTCCGTTTTTCTTTCTTACCAATAAAATCGGACTCGCAAATGGGGAACAGCTCGGTCTTATAATATTTGCCGCCAACAACTCTTTAATTTTTTCGCGAACAGTTTGCTTCTCATCTACACTAAGCCTATATGGTCGCCTTTGTACCGTTTTATTTGGATCTATTAACCGAATTTCCAACTGGCCTGTGTTAACCTGTTTCTCTGGAACGCCAGAGATAAAATGTTCCATGTATGGTTTCAAAACGTTTATTAAACGGCTCTTGTCAGCTTCGTCTAACTCTACATTTTGGTTAATACATTCTTCATATGTTTTGGGTTCAGTAACGACATTAATCAGCTTACCTTTATAAATGCAGAATCTGTTTGACTCGATCGTCACTCCGAAACCTTGATTTAAAATTTCCCTGCCTATCATAACATCGTGTTTCAAATACTTGTCCATAACGACATGGAATAACATTTCCAAAATAAAGTCATTAATGGTTACATTGGTCAAAATTTGCGTGGAGCTACATACAGAATCGTTTCCAATACCCTTAAGCATTACTACGTTAAAAAGTCTTTTTCCAGAGAATTTTCCAGCTGCGCTTTCCTTAATGAGTGAACAGTCGGCTCCAGAGTCAAAACAAAAATCAACGGACTCACCAGAATGAACGAGCACACCTTTTGGTTCCATTACCGAACATATGTTCACTCTCTTTTCAGAGCTTTGTCCAGTCGAAGGGCACCCAGTGGAAATGTGTCCAGCCTGTCCACACTTGTAGCATATTACGTTGGATTTTTGCTCTTTTGGCCTCATACCAATGCGTCCAGCATGCCCGCTTCCCAATGGTTGTGATTCGCGATCCTTCTTCTGGTGGCAGTCTGCGATTTTGTGCCCTGTATTTCCACAATAATGGCAAACGATGTTTGAAAATTTCTGCTTCTTCCTTTCAGGTCTCACAGTAGTTTCTGCTTTCGAAGTCTCTTGACGCTGCCCGATTTCATATACCTGCAACTGTTGCTGTAGTTCGCTTCGCGATTTGATGTTTGTGGTGCACACAAGCTTTTTTAATCTGCTGTCCAGTTGCGCAGTATGCGCAAGCACAACTGACACCAACAATTCCTCCAGCTCCATATTTTTCATTTTCGTCATTAATGAAGTGACGAGTCGGCTTGCATACGACGACATGCACTCTCTAGTCCCTGGGAGTCCGTCTAGCAGCTTAAGAAATGTTGCTGCGGTTGTCTCTACGCCGACAAATCTTTGCGTAAAAAGTTGCTTGAACTCAACCCAAGTCATGCCAGGAAAACAGATTTGTGAAAGCCATTGCGATGCACTGCCCTCCAAAGCTTTACTGAGGGCAATCACGAGCGCACAACCCTCAAGTGGATTTTCAATAAAAATTATATCGGCCGTAATACTCCAAGCACATGCATCAGCACCGGTAGCTTCGGGGTTGTATTTGGGTAAAAACACCGCCTTTGACTCACGAGGCGCTGCGCTAGCCTGCACTGTTCGCAGCAACTCCATAAAATTTCTATTTTGTTGCTCCAAAATTTGACACAACTGAGAGTTAGGAGGATCCAATCCCACTTCTGATGTCGAAGCGGCCGTAGGGTCAGAATTCTTTACACTTTGAGCAGCTAGTCCCGGCATCTTTGTTGGGGGCATTTGCTTCTCTTTTCTAAATTTCACTGTGCACAATCACGTCCGTTCGCTCAGACCATTTACTTCTGTCTGTCCACATCAATCCTTTTCCTCGCAACGCCACGAATAGTAACGAAAACCAGCGGTAACCGCTTTTGCTTCTTGCAACGCATCGAAAACCAGCCGTAACCGCTTTTGCTTCTTGCAACGCAACGAAAACCACCCGTAACTGCTTTTTCTTCTTGCAACGCTGTCTTCGTGTCCTTACACGAATCAGCTTACAAAGAACTGCGCGCACACCAACAACTCTATGCACGGGTCTCACTCAGTGAGAGAATTAACAGCTAGTCCTCTCACCGACTCTCAGTGATATAAGAAATACAAGACGACAATGACAGTTACTCTGTTCTATCTATTCTTCTTTCTTTTAATTTCGACTCATACAATATTCATGTTGCTGTACTTAAATTCGAATAACAATAACAATAATAATAGCAATAGCAATGCTCCGACACGGCCAATTCTGACAATTACACGTCCTCGTGTATAAATTTAGCAATTCATGTTGATATGCTCCCTATAGTCGACGCATAAGCGATCAGTTCCGTTTTTCTTTCTTACCAATAAAATCGGACTCGCAAATGGGGAACAGCTCGGTCTTATAATATTTGCCGCCAACAACTCTTTAATTTTTTCGCGAACAGTTTGCTTCTCATCTACACTAAGCCTATATGGTCGCCTTTGTACCGTTTTATTTGGATCTATTAACCGAATTTCCAACTGGCCTGTGTTAACCTGTTTCTCTGGAACGCCAGAGATAAAATGTTCCATGTATGGTTTCAAAACGTTTATTAAACGGCTCTTGTCAGCTTCGTCTAACTCTACATTTTGGTTAATACATTCTTCATATGTTTTGGGTTCAGTAACGACATTAATCAGCTTTACTTTATAAATGCAGAATCTGTCTGACTCGATCGTCACTCCGAAACCTTGATTTAAAATTTCCCTGCCTATCATAACATCGTGTTTAAAATACTTGTCCATAACGACATGGAATAACATTTCCAAAATAAAGTCATTAATGGTTACATTGGTCAAAATTTGCGTGGAGCTACATACAGAATCGTTTCCAATACCCTTAAGCATTACTACGTTAAAAAGTCTTTTTCCAGAGAATTTTCCAGCTGCGCTTTCCTTAATGAGTGAACACTCGGCTCCAAAGTCAAAACAAAAATCAACGGACTCACCAGAATGAACGAGCACACCTTTCGGTTCCATTACCGAACATATGTTCACTCTCTTTTCAGTGCTTTGTCCAGTCGAAGGGCACCCAGTGGAAATGTGTCCAGCCTGTCCACACTTGTAGCATATTACGTTGGATTTTTGCTCTTTTGGCCTCATACCAATGCGTCCAGCATGCCCGCTTCCCAATGGTTGTGATTCGCGATTCTTCTTCTGGCGGCAGTCTGCGATTTTGTGCCCTGTATTTCAACAATAATGGCAAACGATGTTTGAAAATTTCTGCTTCTTCCTTTCAGGTCCCACAGTAGTTTCTGCTTTCGAAGTCTCTTGACGCTGCCCGATTTCATATACCTGCAACTGTTGCTGTAGTTCGCTTCGCGATTTGATGTTTGTGGTGCACACAAGCTTTTTTTAGTCTGCGGTCCAGTTGCGCAGTATGCGCAAGCACAACTGACACCAACAATTCCTCCAGCTCCATATTTTTCATTTTCGTCATTAATGAAGTGACGAGTCGGCTTGCATACGACGACATGCACTCTCTAGTCCCTGGGAGTCCGTCTAGCAGCTTAAGAAATGTTGCTGTGGTTGTCTCTACGCCGACAAATCTTTGCGTAAAAAGTTGCTTGAACTCAACCCAAGTCATGCCAGGAAAACAGATTTGTGAAAGCCATTGCGATGCACTGCCCTCCAAAGCTTTACTGAGGGCAATCACGAGCGCACAACCCTCAAGTGGATTTTCAATAAAAATTATATCGGCCGTAATACTCCAAGCACATGCATCAGCACCGGTAGCTTCGGGGTTGTATTTGGGTAAAAACACCGCCTTTGACTCACGAGGCGCTGCGCTAGCCTGCACTGTTCGCAGCAACTCCATAAAATTTCTATTTTGTTGCTCCAAAATTTGACACAACTGAGAGTTAGGAGGATCCAATCCCACTTCTGATGTCGAAGCGGCCGTAGGGTCAGAATTCTTTACACTTTGAGCAGCGAGTCCCGGCATCTTTGTTGGGGGCATTTGCTTCTCGTTTCTAAATTTCACTGTGCACAATCACGTCCGTTCGCTCAGACCATTTACTTCTGTCTGTCCACATCAATCCCTTTCCTCGCAACGCCACGAATAGTAACGAAAACCAGCGGTAACCGCTTTTGCTTCTTGCAACGCATCGAAAACCAGCCGTAACCGCTTTTGCTTCTTGCAACGCAACGAAAACCACCCGTAACCGCTTTTCCTTCTTGCAACGCTTTCTTCGTGTCCTTACACGAATCAGCTTACAAAGAACTGCGCGCACACCAACAACTCTATGCACGGGTCTCACTCAGTGAGAGAATTAACAGCTAGTCCTCTCACCGACTCTCAGTGATATAAGAAATACAAGACGACAATGACAGTTACTCTGTTCTATCTATTCTTCTTTCTTTTAATTTCGACTCATACAATATTCATGTTGCTGTACTTAAATTCGAATAACAATAACAATAATAATAGCAATAGCAATGCTCCGACACGGCCAATTCTGACAATTACACGTCCTCGTGTATAAATTTAGCAATTCATGTTGATATGCTCCCTATAGTCGACGCATAAGCGATCAGTTCCGTTTTTCTTTCTTACCAATAAAATCGGACTCGCAAATGGGGAACAGCTCGGTCTTATAATATTTGCCGCCAACAACTCTTTAATTTTTTCGCGAACAGTTTGCTTCTTATCTACACTAAGCCTATATGGTCGCCTTTGTACCGTTTTATTTGGATCTATTAACCGAATTTCCAACTGGCCTGTGTTAACCTGTTTCTCTGGAACGCCAGAGATAAAATGTTCCATGTATGGTTTCAAAACGTTTATTAAACGGCTCTTGTCAGCTTCGTCTAACTCTACATTTTGGTTAATACATTCTTCATATGTTTTGGGTTCAGTAACGACATTAATCAGCTTACCTTTATAAATGCAGAATCTGTTTGACTCGATCGTCACTCCGAAACCTTGATTTAAAATTTCCCTGCCTATCATAACATCGTGTTTCAAATACTTGTCCATAACGACATGGAATAACATTTCCAAAATAAAGTCATTAATGGTTACATTGGTCAAAATTTGCGTGGAGCTACATACAGAATCGTTTCCAATACCCTTAAGCATTACTACGTTACAAAGTCTTTTTCCAGAGAATTTTCCAGCTGCGCGTTCCTTAATGAGTGAACAGTCGGCTCCAGAGTCAAAACAAAAATCAACGGACTCACCAGAATGAACGAGCACACCTTTTGGTTCCATTACCGAACATATGTTCACTCTCTTTTCAGAGCTTTGTCCAGTCGAAGGGCACCCAGTGGAAATGTGTCCAGCCTGTCCACACTTGTAGCATATTACGTTGGATTTTTGCTCTTTTGGCCTCATACCAATGCGTCCAGCATGCCCGCTTCCCAATGGTTGTGATTCGCGATTCTTCTTCTGGCGGCAGTCTGCGATTTTGTGCCCTGTATTTCAACAATAATGGCAAACGATGTTTGAAAATTTCTGCTTCTTCCTTTCAGGTCTCACAGTAGTTTCTGCTTTCGAAGTCTCTTGACGCTGCCCGATTTCATATACCTGCAACTGTTGCTGTAGTTCGCTTCGCGATTTGATGTTTGTGGTGCACACAAGCTTTTTTAATCTGCTGTCCAGTTGCGCAGTATGCGCAAGCACAACTGACACCAACAATTCCTCCAGCTCCATATTTTTCATTTTCGTCATTAATGAAGTGACGAGTCGGCTTGCATACGACGACATGCACTCTCTAGTCCCTGGGCGTCCGTCTAGCAGCTTAAGAAATGTTGCTGTGGTTGTCTCTACGCCGACAAATCTTTGCGTAAAAAGTTGCTTGAACTCAACCCAAGTCATGCCAGGAAAACAGATTTGTGAAAGCCATTGCGATGCACTGCCCTCCAAAGCTTTACTGAGGGCAATCACGAGCGCACAACCCTCAAGTGGATTTTCAATAAAAATTATATCGGCCGTAATACTCCAAGCACATGCATCAGCACCGGTAGCTTCGGGGTTGTATTTGGGTAAAAACACCGCCTTTGACTCACGAGGCGCTGCGCTAGCCTGCACTGTTCGCAGCAACTCCATAAAATTTCTATTTTGTTGCTCCAAAATTTGACACAACTGAGAGTTAGGAGGATCCAATCCCACTTCTGATGTCGAAGCGGCCGTAGGGTCAGAATTCTTTACACTTTGAGCAGCGAGTCCCGGCATCTTTGTTGGGGGCATTTGCTTCTCTTTTCTAAATTTCACTGTGCACAATCACGTCCGTTCGCTCAGACCATTTACTTCTGTCTGTCCACATCAATCCTTTTCCTCGCAACGCCACGAATAGTAACGAAAACCAGAGGTAACCGCTTTTGCTTCTTGCAACGCATCGAAAACCAGCCGTAACCGCTTTTGCTTCTTGCAACGCAACGAAAACCAGCCGTAACCGCTTTTCCTTCTGGCAACGCTGTCTTCGTGTCCTTACACGAATCAGCGTACAAAGAACTGCACGCACACCCACAACTCTATGCACGGGTCTCACTCAGTGAGAGAATTAACAGCTAGTCCTCTCACCGACTCTCAGTGATATAAGAAATACAAGACGACAATGACAGTTACTCTGTTCTATCTATTCTTCTTTCTTTTAATTTCGAATCATACAATATTCATGTTGCTGTACTTAAATTCGAATAACAATAACAATAATAATAGCAATAGCAATGCTCCGACAAGTATATATTTCTACCTTTATTACGTACATTTAAATAATTTATTAATAGGGTCTTTGATAATAATGAATTTATTTAAAATTGTATTAATTTACTGTACGCAACTATCGCACACAAAAAGCCCTAGCCTGTGACGTCACATGCACAACAGAATGTTGCAATCTTCTTAAATTCATATACTTTCCGTGGCTTTGCGGACACACATACATGTACACTCGACCCAAAATATGTGTGTTGAGACAAAAACGCCAACATTGTTACCCTTATTTATAGTAATAGTGTATAATGTTTAAAGCAAATAATTATTATTGATTATACCAATAATTGCACAGTTGATACGAAATTATATTTTAATCAGACATTGTGATATTTAACTACAGCACTGATCAATAGTCAAAATACCCTTTGTAGAGAAATGGTGCTTTGCTGGTCAAAAAATGAAAATTATAAAAATCTGACGGGCTGCTTGCAAGTTGAAAGCGAGTGGAGAAGAAGAAGACATGACTTTGGGACTTTGCGAATTAAAGGCATAGCAGTGTTTAGAAACCACAACAATCAGTTAGAAGAGTGTAGAAGCTTAGATCATAGTATGTAGCCTCGAACCAAAAAGGGATAGCAAGGACAGAATTTGTGGTGTGCTTTTTATACCCTGAACCCATTGAAAATGAGTAATAGGGGTATTATGTATTTGTGTAAATGTATGTAACAGACAGAAGGAAGCATCTTCGACCCCATAAAGTACATATATTCTTAATCAGCATCAATAGCCGAGTCGATCTAGTCATGTCCGTCTGCCTGTCCGTCCGTCTGCCTGTCCGTCCGTCTGTCCGTTTGTCCGTATGTATGAACGCAGGGATCTCAAAACAGGGATAAGAGCTAGCTAGCTAGTTAGCTGTAGCTGTGTTAGCTGTGTTTGTTTCCGATAGTCGATAACTTGCCCCGTTTCTAAGTAATCGATAAAAATCGATATCGAAATCCTTTTATTTGAGCAATTTCGGCAAATAATATGAGCTAGAGTCACCAAACTTGACATGTAGCGCCTGTTGGAAGAAGAGGGTTCAGGGTATCCCCTAGTCGGGAGCTCCCGACTAGAACCTCTTACTTGTTTTATTGTCGAGTCGTTTGTTTTGATTCTTTTTGTTGTTGGTTCTTATTGAAGATGTTCTAAGTTGTCATTGAATTTTGGTCATCGGACAAAGTAGCTGCAGGCTGCCGGGTATTGTGTTTGCAATTTGTGTTTGCAACCTCGCAATCTTGCTTCACATTTTTTGGAAAAGAACTTTTGGTCCAAAAGCCTCCTCGGTATATTTATTACTCTGTGAGATACATGTATATACTTATGCTGTTATCGGTTTACAGCTACAATGAGGGAGAGAGAGCGGGTGTACTCATACATAAGGGCGCTCTCTCTCGGAGCGGCTAAAGTGCAACATCAGCGGATATCCGTCGGTCAACGGTCTCACGCTGTCTTGGCCTGCTCAAGTGGCATCATGTTACATATTTGCGCAGCACAGTATGTATGTATGTGCATACATACATATATACGATCATATTTATGCTATGCGCTTGACTGTATGTATTTATATTTGTTGAGACTTGCAACAGAGTGTTACAAGTTGAGTAATGTATTTATGTATATGAGTGCATGAATACACTACACATCCTTTTTAGAGAAATAACGTGATAATTTAAATGTGTATTAATTTAATAAACTTTATTATAATAAAAAAATGTTGTCACAATTTTTATACATATAACAAGTAAGAGGTTCTAGTCGGGAGCTCCCGACCAGGGGATACCCTGAACCCTCTTTTTCCAACCCCAAATGCAGCTAGCGCTACGCGCTCGTTTGATTTAGTAGTAATAAAATAAAAGAAAAATTGTTCCCTTGGCAGGGTTCGAACTCGCAACTGCGAACTAACTGCGCCACTCACCGCTGCCTCTACTGAAGGGCCACACCAATAATTGAGCTGAGAAAAAAACCAGTTAAAAAAGCAGCACAGAAAACAATACAATCGCAATTGCAATGATGTTGATAGAATTCAAAGCAAACACGCATGAATGTGTGTGTGTACATGTATACAGAAATTCTTGGAATTTGCGCAGCAGCTATGCTGCTAACACGTGCGCGCATAACTTTTGTGTTTCTTAACCGATCTTAATGAAATTTTCGACAGTACATCTCATTGTAGAATAGAATAAAGAATATTTGTGTATTCTCAAAAATTCAATTGCATATAAATTGTGGCTTAAATTGATGGGCAATACAAGTTGGATAATTAACTTGATTCATAGCTTTGCGGTGGTAGCGGGGAGGTGGCGATAGGTATAAAATAAAAGATACTTGATATATACATACTATTCTAGAAGCTACATGTCAAGTTTGGTGACTCTAGCTCATATTATTTGCCAAAAGTGCTCAAAAAACAGGATTTCAATATCAATTTTTATCGATTACTTGGAAATGGGGCAAGTTATCTAATATCGAAAACAAACTCGATCTGCGCATAGACTAGGAGGACAAACAGCTAAAATTTCAAGTCTATAGCTCTTATAGGTTCTGAGATCTACGGACATAGCTAAATCGACTCGGCTGTTGATGCTGATCAAGATTATATATACTATATGGGGTCGGAGATGATTCCTTCTGTTACATACATTTGCACAAATACATCATACATTTGCACAAATATATAATACCCTTTTTACCCATTTTCAATGGGTTCAGGGTATAAAAATTAAAAAAATATATATATACGAATTTAAAAATTGATGAAAATATGTTGATATATAAATCCATTAAAATAATAAGTAATATTTTGCGAACTTGTATGTATGTATTTGTATTGTAAAAGTAATTTTTTTTTTGTGTGTTATTTTTTTGTTTTAATAACAGAAAAATAGTAAAATGATAAAAGTGATTACATTTTTAATTTGTTAAGAAAATTGAATTTTTAAATTGACAAATGGCTGATCAGGCCTTGTCTTATTCTAACATTGCTTTCGCTCTTTTATAGGCTACTTCTAATCTACATATACTTAAATTCTTAAGCGTAATCGTCTATATTGAAAATAGGATCTATTCTTGTCAAGTTATTGAATTCGTCGAATTGTCTAGGCAATCTACCTAAAACAAGATCATAGGGACAATATTCATGTTGTGTAGATGGAGTTGTATGGAAACAATAGGTGAAATAATTCAACCATATATCCCAATCATCCTTGTCGATCGAAATGTATGAACGGATGTATTCGTTAAATGTTCGATGACTTCTTTCTACTGTACCTAAGGTCTGGTGGTGATATTCTGTTAATTGTATATTACTTATTTTCATATACTTGCATAGGTCTTTTATAAGTGAATTTATGTATTCAGTTCCCATGCCCGAAATGAATGTCTTCAAAGGACCGTACTTTTGTACAAAATATTCAAATATTGCACTAGCTACTGTTTTTGCGATCACATATTATAGTGACCGCATACTCGTTTCCATTCTCTGAACTAAGTGATGGTCCGATTGTATCAATTAAAACAGTATCATTCGGTGTGTTCGTTATTACCATTGGTGCTTTTGTATGTGTTGTGGTCTTTGCTTGTTGGCATTTTACACAAGTTTTCGTATATTTTGCAATTGTCCTATTCATTTGGGGCCAATAATTAAATTTCTTTATTTTTAACAAGGTACGCGTAATCCCTGTATGGCCTCCTTTTATTGCATCGTCATGATATCTTGACAGGATTGCTCTTAGTATATTTTCATCATTTTTGTCTATTTGTGTCACCTTTGTCAATAGCGCTCTTTTTATACCCTTGCAGAGGGTATTATAATTTTGTCGTGAAATGTGAAACGCATAGAAGGAGACATCTCCGACCCCATAAAGTATATACATATGTATATCAGTATCATCAGCCGAGTCGATATAGCCATGTCCGTCTGTCTGTTTCTATGCGAACTAGTCTTTCAGTTTTAAAGCTATCTTTATGAAACTTTGCAGAAGTCCCTCTTTCTGCTGCACGCAGATCATATGTCAAAACCTGGATCGGACCACTATATCATATAGCTGCCATAGGAACGATCGGTCGAAAAGTAGGTTCTTGTATGAAAAACATTTTTGTTTATTAAGATATCTTGATCAAACTCTGACCACTATATCATATAGCTGCCATAGAAACGATCGGTCGAAAATTAAGTTGTATGGAAAATGTTTTTGTTTTTCAAGATATCTTGACCAAACTCGACATTTATTAGTTTTACTAAGCTCCCCATATATTTGCAAAATCCTATTAAGATCGGACCACTATATCATATAGCTGCCATAGGAACGATCGGTCAAAAATTAAGTTGTTGTATGGAACAGTTTTTTGTTTATAAAGATATCTTGATCAAACTCTTTTTATTAGTTTTGCTATGCTCCTCATATATATGCAAAATCCTATTAGATCGGACAGCTATATCATATAGCTGCCATAGGAACGATCGGTCGAAATTAAGTTGAATGGAACTTTTTTTATTTTTCAAGACATCTTAACCATACTCGGTTAATTAACTGTCATTAACTATTTTCCCTGTGCTTCTTAGATACGGGCAAAGCACTATGAGCATTATGAAAAGGTTGGGTCTGCAAGGGTATTAAATCTTCGGCGTGCCGAAGATAGCCCTTCCTTCTCGTTTTGAATTTATTAAGTGATACAAATTCGAAGAGTTGTTCACTTGGTGACATCTGCAAATTAATGTTACCCGGCTTCCCGCTTAAGCCTTTGAAAAAATTGTCCTAAGTCAAATTTTTCATTGGAGTACAAATCATTAATTTTGAATTGCGAAATGATTCTATTCCCTTGTTTAAAAAAACAATTGGAGTCATTGAATTTTAATTTCACAAATTATTTCACTTATAGACATTGGGCTGTTACTGTTCATTTTGATTTCTTAGCAATTTTGTTTTATCATCTGCGCAGATGTGTTCCTGTCTTTGAGATGATCTTGTTTGGACCATCGATATGTTTCTATTTATTTCTTTTAAGTTGTCTATACTTATGCGGGATAATGCATCCGCAACGTGATTGTCTTTCCCCTTGCGATATTCTACAGTAAACTGATATTCTTCTAAATCTAGTCTCATTCTTGTTAACGTTGAGGTAGGGTTTTTCGTTGAAAAAAGGTGTGTTAAGGGTCTATTGTCTGTTTTTACTATGAAATGTCTTCCAATATGTATGGTCTGAAGTTTTTTATTGCCCAATGAATAGCTGCTTATTCTTGTTCTGTTGTGGATTTATTGCTTTCGCCTTTTGTAAAGCTGCGAGAAGCGTAAGCTACTGGTAACTGAATATCATTTTACGATTGTGTCAATACTGCTCCACATGCTTCTTTACTATCATCTGTGATTATACAAAATTCTTTGCTAAAATTGGGATATTGCAGTAAGGTTGGATTCATCACTGCCTTTTTTAAGATGGTCGAAGGCATGCTGGCAATCAGCTGTCCATTCTAATTTAACATCTTTTTATACCCTAAACCCATTGAAAATGGGTAAAAAGGGTATAATGTTTTTGTGAAAATGTATGTAATCGGCAGAAGGAAGCATCTCCGTACCCATAAAGTATATATACTGTTGATCAGCATCAACAGCCGAGTAGATTTAGCCATGTCCGTCTGTTTGTCCGTCCGTCCGTCCGTATGTATGAACGCAAGGATCTCAGAACCTATAAGAGCTAGTGACTTGAAATTTTAGCTGTAGATCGTCCTAGTGCCCGCGCAGATCGAGTTTGTTTCCGATATTCGAAAACTTGCCCCGTTTCCACGTAATCGATAAAAATCGATATCGAAATCATGTTTTTGAGCAATTTTTGTAAATAATTAGAGCTAGAGTCTCCAAACTTGACATGTACTTTCTAGAATATTATATATATTTCAAGTATCTTACACCACCTCTCCGCTACTACCTTATAGCTATAAATCAAGTTAATAATCTAACTTGTATTGCCCACCAATTTAAGCCACAATTTAAATGCAATAGACTTTTTGAGAATACATAATTATTCTATGGGACAGTAAGATGTACTGCTGAAAATTTCATTAGGATCGGTTAAGAAACACAAAAGTTATATGTAGCGCAAATCCAAGAATTTCTGTATACATGTACACGCACACACATTTATGCGCGTCTGCTTTGAATTCTATCAACAGCATTGCAATTGCGATTGGTTTGTTTTCTGTGCTGCTATTTTAATTTGTTTGTGGATGTTGAGTAGAGGCGGCGGCAAGTAGTGTGGACTGTCACGAGTTCGTGACCTATTGAAAATAGGGAAAATTCCAAGAATTTTATATACATGTAAACACACACAATCATACGCGTCTATATTGAACTCTATCAACACCATTGCAATTGCGGTTGAATTGTTTTCTATGCTGTTATTTTATCCGTTTGTTTCCCATTGAGACTGAATTCTTGGTTTGGGTGTTGAGTAGATGCGGCGACAAGTGGTGTGGTCTGTCACGAGTTTGAGACCTATCGAGGAAACAGTTTTTTTATGTATTTTTTTTACTGCTGAAGTAAACGAGGGCGTAGCGCGAGCTGCATTTGGTGTTGGTAGAAAAGTGTTCAGGGTATTCCCTAGTCGGGAGCTCCCGACTAGCGCCTCTTACTTGTTTACATAATCTTGTTATGTGACGGGAATATTCGGCAAAAGTTTTTTGAAACGTCTATAATAATTGCAAAATGCAACGAATCTTTTAGCGCTATCTGCGTCCGTGGGGACTTGATATATTCTAATAGCATCATATTTTGTGTCATCAGGTAACATTCCTTTATCAGTGCATTTACATATATGCAAGAAAGGTTACTTCACTCATGAAAAATGAGCACTTATCTGGAAGCAACTTTAGGTTGTACTTTCTACAAAAATCAAAAACGTTTGCTAAGTTTTTAGTCATATGTTTCTCGGAACATCCAATGACAATTAAATCATCCATATATAGGAAAGCTTGCGATGGTTCAAGACCAGAAAAACCTTTTGTCATCATTCTTTGAAAAGAATTAGGCGCTATTTTTAATTCATAGCGTAATCATGTGAAACGATAAGAGCCATTGCTCGTAGAAAAAGACGTTATATCTCTTGAATTTTCTTCAAGTTCTATTTGATGAAAGCCCGACATTAAACCTAGGCATGAGAAATATGTTGCTCTGCCCAATTGGTCAAGAATATCATCTATTCTTGGAAGAGGAAATTTGTCTGCTAATAGTTTTTATTTATTTGACGAAAGTCTATTACAAAACGCCATCGTTTTTCTTGTGAATCCGGTAAGGATTTCTTTGGTACTAAAAATAGTGAGCTATTATATTCAGATACGGAAGGTTCTACTAATTTATCAGCAATGAGTTTTGTAATTTGTTTAGCTGTTTCGTCCTGCTGTGAATGAGGTCTTCAGTGGTTTTTTATGTAACTTGGTTCATCATCTTTTAACCTCAGTTTTTGGTTATAAAAGTTATTCGTCGTTCTGGTTCTGTTTCCAACCCAAAAATATCAGGTTATTTTGAACATAATTCTGTCATTACTTTTGAATTTTTCTTTAACTTTGCAAGTACCGATTCTGCTCTTTGAATCTTTTGTATATTTAAAATTTTTATTGTTGGTTGTATTTAATATACGCACGTATGCGTTTTTTGATTGAGTTATTAAATTTCCAACAAACATACCATTTCCTATTTCTTGATGGGGAATTAAAATTTGAAGATCTTTAGTGTTTACTTTAATTTGTCGAATTACTTCACAACGAGAAGGAGAAGGAATGCTATGAAGATTGGATATGTATTGAATGTTTAATATTATTTGGTCTTTATATGAACGAATCGGATTCTGTTTAGAAATCTGATTGACAATTAAATTTTTTAATGTATTTTTCAATTATTCCATCACCACGGATCGGAAAATTGTTTGGTACTATGTGAAAGTTATGTGGTATAATGAAATTTCCAGTTCTCAATTCGAGAAATGCTAGGCCGATCGAGTTTGTTGATCCTTTGCCTATTGTGTTATGTGTGTTATGTTACTATGGTCTATCTCATTGAAATCATCTAATCTTTCTTTAATGACTGAAATGTCAGCTCCTGTATCTATTAACAATCTGAATATTCTACCTGTGTGTTCGTTTTTTATACTGACGAATATGTTTAAATTAAGATTAATTGTGTGAACTTTTGTTTTTACTGTGCTTGAGCACTCAAGGGGGCTTGCTGGTTTTCCATGTTACTTTGGGCATGACGGACATTACCGTTGTGTCTGCTGTTGTTGTTATTATTATTATTATTATTATTTAATGCGTTGTGTTCCTATTAGTGTAACCTCCGTTTTGGCTAGTTTCCATGTCCTATATTATTGTAATTGTTGTTGTTATTATTGTTATAATTGTTATTATAACCACGAGAGTCCTCTGCCTCGGTAATTACCATGATAGTTATTGGCTCGGTCGCCGTGTCCTCTCTGAGCTTGCATTGCCAGTCATTTCTGTGCCGCAATGGATATATTTTGTGATGGCTTCATTCATCGTTTTGAATGTGCCTGCTTCAAGTATTGTTTTTAGTTTGCCATGCTTACAATTTTTGATCATGACTGAAATGGCTTCTTTGGTACTGAACATATCAGCATGTTCTGCCTTTAGTCCCTAATCGATATACGAAGATTCTAATAGTTTTTGTAAATTATCGATTTCGTTCGCAAATTGTGTGGCTGTTTTACCATCTTGGTAGACATTAGCCATATTTGCCTTTACTACATCGGATGTTTCACCGACAATCGTAGTCCGCAATTTATATACATTGGCATCTATTGTGGTTTTATCTTGTATTTTATAAAGAGTTGAACCAATTATTTTGGATTTTGTTACTTCGATTTAAATTTCTTCATACGGACCTTTTGTTAGGTTAATCAGTTTTATTGCAGTAATAAATCTTTGAAGATGGATTTTCGTTCCATCGAATTCTGGTATTGCCTGTACAATTTCTTTTATGTAAGCCCTTGAGGCTGCTGGATTCTCTTCCATCATAATAGGTATTAATTATATCACACTGGTGTTTACTTCAGAATCAGAACACTCTGACAATTCAGGTAATGTAATTACCGCTGGAATTATAAAATTATGTATGTCTTTTACTTCTAGTTTTGTGTCAGTGTCTTCACGTTCTTCTTGTTCTTTAACTTCGGGCTGTTCAGCTGTTTCGATTGGTAAAGCTGTGTTCAGTATACATAGTTGGAGTCGATATATCCAAATTATACTTTGCTTTTATCGCACCTACAATAATATATTTCTTGACACCATTAAAAACGGATACTTTTTAATTTTGATTTTTAAAAATTGTTTGGAGTAATGGATCTCAATATGTGTATGTATACATATATTAATGTTCGTGCTTAATTAAAAAGATTTACTAATAAATTTGCATGTTTGTTCACTGTACTTTGCTGTGTTTCTCTCTTTTGCGTTAGACATTTATATGATTTGTCAAATTTTGATTTTATTTCTGTGGTATGGATGACAATTTCATGCCACTCCATTTGTGTTATTATTTTATTTTGGCAATATCAGTTCATTCATGGCTCCAATGAATGTTATCGTTTGATAAATTAATGTCTGGATACCATGTAACGTCTAGCAAGACTTGGTATTGAGTGATTCTTTACTTTTGTTCTTATTTTAATTTCTGTAATTGTCATCAATACAATTGCTATTTGTTTATGTGAGCAATGAAATAATGGTGTGAATTACAGATTATACCTACTCATATATTGGTATTCTAATTCGTTGATATTTAAAGTATTTAAAAAAATTAATTGTCGAACTCTATTTGCAAAGTCTGGTTCTTCTTCATATTCAGTGAGGATAGCTTGTAATGTATCCACATTTATTGTGTCTTACATTTTTATTTGATTTTTTTTTTATATTTTCAAGATTGTTTGCTCTATTAATGTAGCTTCTTTTAATAATTTTTATTGTGTTTTACATAAATAGGAGGAAAAATTTAGCAACGCTTGTAATTGTTAATATTAAAAGTAAAATCCACAGAGCTTGAATGACCTCTGTGTGATCAACTATTTTTACGTTATTGACCACTTTGGCAGTATTATCTTTTGTTTGGCTATAATCTGAGCCACACCAACCCATTTTGAAATTTATATTATACTAGCGGGTATAACCCGGCCTTGCCACCTATGGCACCTATGTTATAAAATCAATGTTCGCAAATTTGAAGTGATTTTGAAACAACTTTCATACAAACGTTTTCCGCCAATTTACCACTGTTGCGAGTAGAATTTCCCAAATCGCTGAAATACGTATTCATTACATTCTTCTGTAGAGCTTTGAAAATAAGTTTGAAGCAAATCGGACACAACTTAAAACTTCGCACAAAAAATCTTTGAGTCGCATTCCACCCGAAAAAGGTTGGATTCTGCGAAAAGTGTGAAACACGTCTCAAATCATTTTTCTTATAGATCTTTGGAAACGAATTTGAGCGCGA
This sequence comes from Drosophila borealis, assembly GCA_035045885.1. NCBI lineage: Eukaryota > Metazoa > Arthropoda > Insecta > Diptera > Drosophilidae > Drosophila > Drosophila borealis. The sequence goes on from JAWNOR010000195.1 coordinate 1,197,692, forward strand.
AACGTCACCCACCAAATTTTTGACCTCCATTTCCACCAAGGAGGAACGGATTTTCCTCAAAGTGTGAAACACCCCTCAAATGAATTTGATCCAAGATCTTAGAAAATAAGTTTAATCTTCCACTTATATAGTATTGTAAATGTTCCACTTATAAATGTTTTAAATTGATAGATAAAAGCACGTCAGTGCTGGTTTGCATTGTTCATAAGAATAAACTTATTCAAAGCCAATATAATGCACTTAGCGTATGGATACATGTATATACTCATGCTGTTATCGGTTAACAGCTACAAAGAGAGAAAGAGCGGGTGTACTTATACATGAGGCGCTCACTCTCGGGGCGGCTAAAGTGCAAGATCAGCGGATATCCGTCGGTCAACGGTCTCACGCTGTCTTGGCCTGCTCAAGTGGCATCATGTTACTTATTTGCGCATTACTGTAAGTATGTATGTGCATGTGTTTGTGCATACATACATATATACGATCATATTTATGCTATACGCTTGACTGTATGTATTTTTATTTGTTGAGACTTGCAATAGAGTGTTACAAGTTGAGTTATGGGTTCTGGGTTTTGCTTTGTAGGCACATGGTGCCATTCAGCGTTCTCTGGCCACTCTTAAATTTCAGCCACTCGATTCTAAACAAATGTTGCCAAAGACGAAGGATGTGACCAAACTAATGGAGCGTGACTTTAGACGTGGAAAAAATAACAGTCTATTCAATCGGTAATCTAATGATTCGATGACAAAGATCCGCGAGAATGTGAGCCGCGCACAACTCAAGTCGAGAAAGAGTCTTCGTGTTGAGGGGGGCTACTTTAGATTTGGATGTCAACAACGAAATACGACTACCTTCTGGCTTCGTATATGCACGCGTTCGCCGAACGTTCTTATTGTATTATATTATGTATCTCATTCGGTGAAGTTGGCTCTGTTAATACATATCGTGGTATCTTTGTTCGTTGCAACTGAATCAAAGTTGATTTCAGTTGCTGCCATGAATTATCTGAGGAATAAATTCATCCCAATTCAACTTGTGAAGCCAGAGTTCTTGGAGTAGGATTTTTGCTTGGATTATCAGGCCAAGCGGGTCATGTAGCCACGATGTCACAGAGAGAATGTTTCATTTTGTCACTCTGAGACCCATGATTGAATCATCTAGCTTGAATTGAAAAGCATCGTTGTGTCAGACACAGACTAACGATGTGGACATCAGCTTGTCTGCGATTGTTGCAGAGAACTCAGAAAAATTCGAAACTTATTTGGTCTGTTTGAAACTTGCGCTTTGAAGTATTCTCGCGAATTTACTTTACGTTTGCAGCACCAGTCAGTAAATCATCGACATAAAAGTCGTGCCTGATAACGTCAGCAGCTTTGAATGGTCGATCCAACCATGAGAAGGTCATTCAATGCAATTTGCGACGATGTCCGACAGGACTCGTCGAAAACAGCGCGTCAATGTGTTTTATGTTCTTAAAGTACACTAATGCGGTATGAAGTAGTGTGGAGTACTGGGAATCTTAATATATATATTAGGCATGTGACCCAACGTTAAATATTCTTCCATGAATTCCCATTACGTACGCTTAAGCTCGGGAGCTCGAGACAAGCGGAAAATACGCCGCTTATCAACCTCTACTCCTTGCAATCAAAAATCCAAGATATCTGACCCACGCCCTGCAGCTTGGTAGAAAGTTAAGAACAGAAAAATTCGTTTATACCCAAAATTAGACAATAACCTCAACCTTTAATACCTAGACATTTTTCAGTTCGCACTTATTCTAGTTATAAGCCATAAAAAATATTCAATTTAATATTCGAAACTTTACTATACCTCACGACCAATCATGTATTATCAGATTACACAACCAACAATAGCCCAGCATGCCAAAAAATTCTTTAATATATGACATATGCACAATACGCTACACCCCAACAGTTCTTTGGGCCTAGATAGCCCCACCCAGCTGAAGCCCAAACCCTTAGCAATGAAGCTAGGTAGCTTCATGCAGTCCAGAAACATTAATTAATGGCCCTCTACCGCATTTATCGGACCCCTGTATTCCAAAGACAGTTCCACATATCTTCTGGAGGTTTGGAGCCAGAGGTAGAAGAGAACGAACCTGCTGACTCGTATTACACTTATGCCGATGAGCAAACTTATTTTGAAATCGCATTGTTATTTTGAAAGCGCATAGTTAGAGGCTCCCTCTAACTATCTATACCTGACCGAATCGCAAACGAAAGTGTATTCGAAGATGATCCGAATTTTATAGACAAAAGGTTTCCTCGCTGCATTATTTCAAATGCATAACTGAAAATGGCACTACACTCAATTTGCTCATCGACACCGGATTAAGCCAAATGTATGTCAAACACAATCTTATTAAAAGCCATAAACAGAACGAAAGGACATTATTCGCAAATTCGGTTGGTGGGCAATGAAAATAACAGACATTATACCTAAAATAGTTTGTTTTCACAAAAAGTTAAGATCAGCAAATATTTCCTACTACTCACATTCAAAACTTTTCATGGCATATAAGGTAACGATACCGTAAAATAGCTTAACGATGTTAATGATGTTGCGTATAAAATATTGATAAAAAATGGTTATTATAGAATCAAAACTAAATAAGTATAAACTCAGGCGGTCATTAAAAATCTCATAGATCTCATAACACAATTACACAACGAGAGTGTTAGGTCAGATAAGATCAAAATCAGCTGCTGCGTGACGGCGTTATAAGACCTTCACGAACACCAAAAAGAAAGAGACATCAGGGAAAAATAAATATCTAATACTTTTCAAATGTAAATGCAGACGCACTGTCCAGAGAACCTCCAAACCCTCGTCTTAGCGACGACAGCTCGTCATATAACCTCATACCCATAATGGAAGTTCGTATTAACATTTTCAAGAATAACATTTTTTATTATCTACAAATTCAGAATCATACGTGTTTAAAATACCTTTCCCAACAAATAATACAGAGCCCTGACTATTCCGAAAAAGACAATACAAATATTAAAGACTAGGCTAGACCCCAAAATTGTAAACAGATAACTTACATCAAGAGACATTTTAAGCAAAATTCAGAAAATCTACCTTCCCACTTCAGCGCCTACAAATTTTGATACGCGCAAAAACAAGTAGAATACGGATACAACAGGGCGCACAGAAATGCAATAGAAAATAAAATTCAAATCTTGACCAAATATTTTTTTTCCAATATGAAAAAAAGTTTAGGAAACCTATAAGGAAAGCAAGTACGATAGGTAGGATTGGCATGCCTAAATTATGGACAACGAAAACTCATTAAATTCCGCTTCCAAAAAATTCTTATTAGAGAAACAATTAAAAGCAACTGTCACCGACACCGCTACACAACATAAGCAAGTTGAAAGATTTCATTCAACGTCCACCGAAATAATGAGATGTGTAAAGAAGAATCACAGATGTGCATTTCGAAGAACTACTAATATAACCATTCAAATATACAACCAATCCGCACACTCGACAGTAAACGCAATTCCATACGTATTTTTTTTATCACGCCATACTAGCGACCCTTAAAAATTAAAATATACAAGCCTGGAAAATTAGAAGAATCTAAAAGGCTCTAGTCGGGAGCTCCCGACCTAGGGATTTCCTGAACCCTCTTCGATCAACACCAAATGCAGCTCGCGCTGGGAACTGGTTTGCATTAGCAATAATAAAAATAAATTAACAAAAAAAACGAGTAAGAAGTACCCTTGTAGACCTAACCTTTTTATTATGTCCATAGGCCTTGCCCGTAGTTAATGCCGAAAATGGTTAAGATATCTTGAAAAACACAAAAGTTTTCAATACAACAACTTTGTTTCCGACCCATCGTTCCTATGGCAGCTATATGATATAGTAGTCCGATGTTAATAAGATTTCGCATAAATGGAGGGACCATAGTAAAACTAATAAATGCCGAGTTTGGTCCAGATATCTTGAAAAACAAAAACGTTTCCATACAACAACTTAATTTTCGACCGATAGTTCCTATGACAGGTATATGATAAAGTGGTCCGATGTTGATAGGATTTTGCAGTTATATGAGGAGTATAGTAAAACTAATAAATGCTGAGTTTAGTCAGGATTTCTTGAAAAACAGAAAAATGTTGAATACAACAAATTAATTTTCGACCGCTCGTTCTTAGCTATATGATATAGTAGTCCGATGTTGATTTTGTGTATATATGTGGAGGATAGGTAAACTAATAAATGCCGACTTTGGTCAAGAAATCTCGATAAACAAAAATGTTTTTTATACAAGAACCTACTTTTCGACCAATGGTGGTCCGATCCAGGCTGTTGATACTGATCATGAATATATATACTTTATGGGGTCGGAGATGTCGCCTTCTATGCGTTACACATTTCACGACAAAATAATAATACCCTCTGCAAGGGTATAAAAAAGGTTCCCTCAATAGGACTCGAACTCGTAACAGACCGCTCTACTTGCAAACACCTCTACTAAACAGTCAAGCTAACAACAAACACTACTGCAAAAAAAAGGATTAAGTTAGCAGCACACGTGAGGCACAGAATACAATACAATCGAACTTGCAATGCTGTTAATCTAATTCAATAAAGACGCGCATGAATTTGTGTGTGTACATGTATACAGAAATTCTTGCGCTTTGCGCCAGCTGCCGCTGACACGTCGGCTGTCAATATATGAGTAACCACACTATTTCCTTAATAGCTTTTGTGTTTCTTAATCGATATTTATGAAATTTTCAGCAGTAGATCTTATCGTACTATTAAATATTTTTATGTTCTCAAAAAGTCAATTGCATCCTAATTGTGGCTTCATTTGGTGGGCAATACAAATAAGAACCACTTTTGCAAATATCATCAGAAAATAATCATGTACCTAGCCCAACGATCATGGCCATGGTGCTTGACCAATAATCGACACATGCACCAAGTCAGCGAATGCCAAATAGGTAATGTGGGACAGTTTTACCGTGGACCCAACAGGAACATCCAAGAGCAATTGCTCGAAAGCGTCAAGGCAGATACAGCAGCAACAGTTCGAGCCTCAATTAATATTTAATTAAATAATTGTATAATTGGTTATTAAGTAGCACTCAGAATATATATATATATATATATTTATTATATGATGCTGAAACAAAATATATATAATTATTTTTTTAAAGAAAAAGTTTTGTAAAACGTTAAAAACTAGATTAATCTACCTGAAAAACTCTCTGGGCGTGGTTTAGACGATATGGAAATATGTTTTTTTTTTAATATACATATAAATGATGTATGCGTGTTTGCAATTAATATGTTCGTTGTCGACGTTTTTTATTGGCCAGGTCGGCAGACGCAATGTTACTTGGGATCGCTAGTTATTGTTTTTTAATGAATGACCAAGTTTTCTGTAAATTAATAAACAAATTAATGTTTTTTTTGGTTTTTTGCGTGCCAAACGAAGGTGGAGTTGAAATTTGAATGCGGCTAGGCTTACGCCTGGCAACTGGCCATGCTACTACAGATGTTAGTAGATTCTGCGTATGTGTATGCGTATACAAGCGCAGTAGGGCAAGTTTTATCTTGTCACATTGGTTGTTTTACATGGGTTGAAAATATATACATATTTTCTTAAAATTTTGACGCAGTCTTTCCTCCTACCGCCTTCTAACTCTAAACAGAAATGAGCTTAGGGTTTAAGTTACGGCGGAAACAAACCAAAAATAATGTGCCTGTACATTCACAGGGCAAAATCCATTAATTTCAAAACATACTTTATTCTAAACAATCGATAGCTTAATTCATCATAAGTCATCAGTTGCATTCAATTTTTCGAAACGCGCTCACTATGACGTCGAGCTCTTCAACCGGTTTAGTATAGAGCTCCTCCACTATGCCAGCTGGGTTACATATAAACACCACAGCATATAAGCTGGGTTACATATAAACACAACAGTCCCGTTACAAGCGCTGCTTGTGGATACTAGATGTAGGCAGATTGGCTATTTCCTTGAGTAGATCGTTCGGAGACAGAAGGCTTCCCGGTCCACAGAGACTGGCAGGTGGGTAAGCGTGTAAGAATTCACAACATTCTTGTCTTCTATGGTTATGTACCAATTCCAAATGTATGGTCCTTGTAGACAGACGCGTACCCAAGCAAACGTATCGCTTTACCTTTCGATGTCCGTTCGTCAGTAGTAGTGGTAGTAAAAAGTAATCAAGACCTGAAAGCTTCAATGGTCATCCATTAGCCCCAGTCTTTTTCTCTGGAAAACCTCTCAGTATGTAGCTTGCTCTATGTAGCATAGACATGCTAAATCAAGAACTTACTTTACGTAAGACTCGGCGCAGCTTGTTTATTCAAAATCTGATCCTGATGTCGCCCACCGTTGCATCCACATTTTGATTAGTAATTATCATATGGCAGTGGTACACAAGCAGTGCGTACCGGTTCGGCAGGATTATTGATCTCCTTGCACCGTGTAGAACGCACGGTGTGGCATCTCTTATACTGCTTCAATTACTGACTGACTGCCCATGGTTTGAGCCTCGAATCACGTCAGAGAACTCTTCGCATTGCGCCTGTGGTATCAGCAAGTATTCAGCGCCCTCACATTCCATGGCGAGGATGCCAAAGCGCGACACAAGCCCGTGATTTTAAGAACTCAATTCGCCTTCCTCACCAGCCGATTGTAGCTAGAAAATCCCTGGAATGAAATGAACAAGCAATTGACTGCAACTCATCAACGAAGCAGTAATATTCCATGCACGGTTCTGGCAGCAGACAGCTGCTTTCCAGCTGCAGCAAAATTGTGGTCAGTATTAACGTCGTCATTGCGTCATCTGCGGAATTTTCCTCAGTACCCATTTCCATTAGGAAACTTTTGTTGACTTCAAAATTTCTCCCACTCGATTGCTGACGAACTGCTTATATCGGGGGTGGGTGCTTCCTATCCCATGCATCACAGTTTTGGAGTCGGTCCATAGTACTGTGTTACTGATCGCAATACTGTGCTCCTTTTTGACAATGACCATCAGTCTCGTACCTAATATGGCTGCTTGTAATTCTATTCGTGGAATTGACATAGTTTTAATAGGGGCACCCTTAGTCTTGGCACATACAAGCATGTGCACTAGCACGTCGTCATTTTCGCAGGTGACCCTGAAGTAAGGCACAGCTGCGAATTCTGACTGGCAACTGTGCCTTATTGGAATTGATAAAGAATAGTTGGTAGTGACTTGTTGTGGATAATGCCGAACTTAATGAAATGTCGCCTACCTTGGCTGACGCGTCGAAAACCAGTCTAATAATACCGGGCTTCTTTGGATTTTCAACTACAATATGCGGCAGAAGATTGTCACTGTTCTCTAAAGCCACCTCATGATACTCTACGTGTCGAGCATATCCTTTATGAACATAACCGTCCAGATTTTCATGTAGGCTCGTGTAAATTGAGCGTCGCATATCATCTTTCTCTTAATGTTGAGCAAATTTGTATGTTATTCGTTGGTTTGTGGAAGCTCAACACTCTCGCGGCTCCATAAGAAACCTGTCTGGTAGAGTTACCCTATTTTCACTGTTGTGTCCTCGAGTATCTTCGGTGCTCGTGCGATTGGTTGCGTAAGCTTTACACAGAAGTTCTCGATATCAAAGTAGTCATTTACCTTACAGTAAATTAGAGAAAAGATTGTATTTTTGCTCGGCATGATTAAAGTTTTTTATGTCCGACACTAAGTTCTACTCATTTCCGCACCAGCAGTTTTGAACTGTTTCCTGCCCTTTTTTTAAGTTATGGCACCACCGAGAGATAAATTTAAAAAAAATTCTGCGCACAGCACACCCGCAAAATTCACTGCTGCTGTCGATATGCACAGCTGCAAATGTCGGTCAACGGCCGATTTTAAGGCCAACGACATTGCAAAGGACTGCGGTTTCAGTCTACTCCTAACCTTAAAATTAATTTAAATGAACAAAGACATTTAGTAGCTATTAAAAGCAAGAGACTGTAAATCGACTCGTTTCAATGCACGGATATTTATTTAAAGGAATATAAATTGTATATATTGAGATTATTTAGGAGTCTTTTTGTTACTTACTGTGCCTTTGGAGTGATAGTGCGCTACTAGCAAGTAAGGCATGGTGAAAAGCGTAGAATACATGACACCTGCCGTCCAACTAAAAAGAATGACACTAAATTTTGCTCGAGAAAGTGCCATTAATGTCATGCCAATACAGTAGAAAAGCAGTCCTCCAACATATACAGATTTGGCCCTTAAATAAATTAATTTGTTGTTAATATAAAAATAACATAAGCATCAATTATAGAAATTTAAGTGAGCATGATCAAAATTAAAATGCCAAAACAAAGGTGTATTATATATGTAATTTAACCCGATTACCTATTAAGAGAGCGGGTCACTAACCAAGCCCGCAAAAGGGGCGTATTGCGCTGCATCGACACGGTAGTTGACGGTAGTTCAAAACGTTATAAAGCTTAAGGTATGATTAGAAATAAAATGAAGGTTACATCTGACAAGCTATACTATACTATACTATACTATACTATACTATACTATACTCATTCAACACACCTTAAATTTAAAAGCTATACTAAATTAACTTGAATTCACATATGCAAACAGTCGCGATCGATCACTCATTGAGTTTAGACGTGCCTAATTTTGCGCGGAAGCTTTGCTTGGTTTATCTATTCTGGTTTGTTACATTCGTATAAGCACCTGCTCTCTCGCTGAGACGCAACAAAAACCATTGACTGCTGATAAGCATCAAAAAAACCAAATCCAAATAAGCGAGCAAACCAAACTTCACCTCCAGTGGCAAGAAAACTAACTGCTCTGGACACTACACCGAGCACCAGCTCTAACCGATTTGCTATTTTAAGCAACAACATATCGGATAGGAATGGGCACGAAGATGATGGAAAGGAAACACTGGAAATGATAATTGAAGACGATATCAATGATGCTCCCAACACGCCACCAATATTTTTGTCCGATGTTAATGAGATAAGTGCTATGCTAATCTACCTGAATACTAAAATTAATAAAGAAGACTACTACTATAAAAGTCAACGCGATGGACACGTACGTGTTATGGTTAAGTTTATTGAAGTATTTAGAAAATTAGTCAAAAATCTTAGTGATGACTATGTTAAGTTTCATACATACCAGCTTAAGCAAGAAAGAGCATTTAGAGTTGTCATTAAGAACCTGCACTTCTCCACGAATACTGAACTAATAAAAACTGAAGTAGAATCCAAAGGTCATGTTGTCAGACACATAAGCAACATTAAAAGCCGCATATCCAAAGAGCCATTAAATTTGTTTTTTCTAGATATTAAGCCTGACAAATGAATGGGAATATATATACAATCTTAAACACATTGGTAACGCTGTTGTCAATATAGAGCCACCTCGTAAAACCAATGATATAGTGCAATGCTTTCCAAGAATTTGGGCACACAAAGTTTTATTGCGCCAAACTTTACTGGTGTGTAAAATGCTGTCTTAGACATCCAAGTAATACTTCCCGAAAGACAAAGAATAACCAGCAAAATGTGCCAACTGCCTCGAAGATCATGCCGCTAGCTACAAAGGGTGTAGAATTTATCAGGAACTTCTGTCGAAAAAGTCGGTAACTGATCGAAAAAGCCTTAGAAACAATACCCACGAGAATAAAAACGTCTACGGAACATCACAAAGCTTTGCCCCGCCCAATAAATCAGCCTCAACCCAACAATCCAACGATAATCAAACCTATGCCCAAGTTACTTCAGGAAATAATACAAATATCTCTCTTGACAGAATAGAGCAACTTCTAGACAAAAAATTTGAGCTCACTAATAATTTACTTAATATGATCATGTTACTAGTAAACAAGTTATGCAAGTAAATCTAAATATCGGAATATGGAATGCCAATGGGCTTTCCAATCATGTAAATGAAATATCTTTATTTTTAAAAACCAATGACATTCACATCATGTTAATATCTGAAACTCATTTTACCAACAGATCATTCTTTAGAATGATTGGATATGAAATAGTCAGAGCTGACCACCCGGCCGGTAGAGCTCACGGAGGCGCTGCTATTCTCATTAAAAACGGTTTAAAGTTGAAAATTATGGACAGCATCAGGGAAAACGCTATACAAGCTGTCACAATTGAGATTAAATGTATACATGCAGACGTAACAGTCACAGCGATTTACCTCCCCCCAAGGTTTGCACTTAAAGAAACTGACTTTTGCAACGTTTTCCAAAATTTTGGAATGAAGTTTATTGTTGGTGGCGACTTCAACGCTAAACACTCAAGGTGGGGCTCCAGACTGGCAAATCCAAAGGGAAACGAGCTATACAAATGTATAAGAAACAATAACTTTGCAACTCTTTCAACTGGCAAGGCTACATATTGGCCTACTGACAGCCGGAAAATACCTGACCTGATTGAGTTCGTAGTAAACTCTGGAATCCCACAGTCACATATGTGACGTACAGTATAGTACAAATTTGCTAGCGAGGCCATACAAAGTAATCTCTGCAACAAAAGACATAAATGCTTTTAAAAGCTATCTAGAAACAACTATTAATTTGGATATTTCGTTAAAAACAGGAGATGAGGTGGACTTCGCTGTAGAGCTTCTTACAAGTGCCATTAGGCAGCAACAATCTAGCCAGCCGTGTCTTTCAGCTGATGCATTTGTACAGCATTTGCACACGGTATTTCAGACAAATGATATTGCTGACACTTTAATAGAAAGGGAAGTTAAAAGCTTTCTTGACTCACCCTGTGAAATGAGTTTACCAATTCGTTACATTAGCTTCGAGGAAGTTGTAACAGAGATAAAACGCATAAACAATAAAAAAAACACCAGGCTCTGACAAAATCGATGGCTTAACCATAAAAAATCGTTCTCCAAAATGCATTCGTTTCCTTACTTTTTTTTTTAATGCAATACTTAGACTGGACTATTTCCCAAGTCAATGGAAATGTGCTATAATAATGATTCTAAAGCCAAACAAACCTGAAAATGAGCTCTCGTCGTACCGTCCTATTAGACTTCTGTCAACATTTTCTAATGTATTTGAAAAATACTTTAAACGATAATGTTGCCAACCTTGGACGAACTTGCCATCATTCCAGAACACCAGTTTGGATTTAGTAGGGGCCATGGTACCCCTGAGCAGTGCCACAGAGTCATAAATGAAATCATAACAGCTTTTGAAAACAAAAAATATTGTACTGCAGCATTTCTTGACGTTTAACAAGCGTTTGATCGCGTTTGGCACAGCGGTATCCTATATAAAATAAAGAAATGGCTACCTACACCATTCTAGTATTTACTATTGAAGTCGTATTTGGGTAAGCGATACGTCTACGCGCAGCAAAAAAGTGAATCGTCGCCACTGCATCCTATTAATGCAGGTGTTCCGCAAGGAAGCGTCTTAGGACCTGTATTGTATACCCTATTCACGGCTGATATGCCAGTTTCTAATTGCACAACTGTTGCAACATACGCGGATGACACAGCCATTATAGCAACTAGCTCCTCAAAAGAGGAAGCTTTCCAACATCTGCAGTCAGAACTCAACCTTATTGACCCTTCAACCTTACTGGTTTCTCCGTTGGAAAATAAAAGTAAACGCCCTAAAATCCGTTCAGATATCATTTGCATCAAGAAAGGGCGATTGCCCAGAAGTTTTATTTAACGGCTCAGCAATTCTGCATACCAACTCTGTTTAGTGCCTTGGCTTGCATCTCGATCGGAGACTTACATGGAAAAACCATATTAAGGCAAAATGGCAGCAACTTAAATTAAAGACACAACGAATGTCCTGGCTGATAGGCCGAAAATCAGAAACTAGCCTAGAAAACAAAGTTCGCCTCTATAAAGCCATACTAAAGCCTATGTGGACATATGCTTTACAACTGTGGGGTACTGCTAGCAATTTAAATATTGAAATAATTCAGCGCTACCAGTCAAAAACATTGCGATCCATAGTAAATGCTCCTTTCTACATCTCTAATGCAAACATACGCAAAGACTTAAAAATTCCTTATGTAAAAGAAGAAATAAATAAGATTAGTACAAAATACATTGATAGACTTCACAACCACCAAAATAACCTAGCCTTAAATCTAACAGATAATAGTCTAGCAATAGGAAGACTTAAAAGAGATAGATAAATTAAATAAGTAAAACTTCAACCTAACATACAAAATATGTAAAATATAATAGTAGGTTTCACTGGAAACTTTCTATTCCAGTTAATTTTAATAATAGCTAACTAAATTTACCTATTGTCATAAGACAGAGTGTAAATAAATAAAATGTAAAAAAAAACATATGCATACAAGCGCCCTATATCTTTATATATAAAACTGTTTGTCCTGATTGACTGACTGACTGACTGACAGACTGACTGATTGGTGATCAACGCACAGCCCAAACCATAAGAGCTATGAATGTATGTGATGTAGGTGCACGTTAAGACGGGGTTTCGGGAAATTCCACCCGCAACTTTTTTGTTTACCATCCGATCGGCCACAAACTTATTTTCAAAGATCTTGGTTCAAATTCATTTGATTTTTCATTTCAAAGATTTTTTTTTGGTGAATTTTAAGTTTTTTCCGATTTGCATAAAATGTTGATTGATTCCCGTTCGATCAGTTTCAAAATAATTTTTTAACCATTTTGAAAACATTAATTTTATAACATATGTGCCACGGGCAAGGCCGGGTTATACCCGCTAGCATTTAATAAAACAAGAAATGTCGACTGTCCAGCAAGGAAATCTGACACTTTTGCAAAACTATGACGGTATTACTATGGTTTTCGCAAACTAACCGATCAGCTCACAACACTGGATGCCCAATTCAATAACCAAAATGTTGGTTGGGTCTCCAGGGCATAAAAAGTCCACTGCTCGTTACTAGCCATTGCCAAATACTCTTCAGCCTCCACCTGCAATTCAGCAGCAAACTGCCCCGATCACACAGCAGCTCATTTCTTTTGTTACTCCAGTAGCTCACAGCTACCTGTTGTGGACATGTGTGTATCGAAATGTGTGATATCGGTACGAGAAAACCCAGTCGAGTTATCCCAATCGTCCGCTGTCGAAGAAGTTCCCACTGAGCGATGGCAACAATTAAATTTACAGCGGACGCTAGAAGGCTCGTCAATCGGACTACCGTCTGTTTTAGAACTCACAGCTGACAGTGTTCCTACTGTCACCTGTCGTGTCTAAGCCTCAAGTTCTTCCCCGAAGAAACATATTTTTATTTCCAGGCTTTCCCCCCATTAGACATTTGATGATGTAAAAGCCTTGATACAGGCAAAAATTCAAGCCCCAAGCACAATGGTGGAAAAATTTGAGTTTGCCTATGATAGGCATATTTCATAATGTTCGGCTAAAAATATTTAAAAACATCTGTTGTAAAGAGTTTTGGTCGGAACATCTAAAAGTTAAAGAATACAAGGCCAAAAAGCAAAAACGGACTACGATTTTATTACCACATCTATCTAGTGGCGGCACAACTTTAAATGCTGCGCAAGAGATCTTATATTTAAATTTGTTAGCCTGTACACTAACCATATATCGTTGTTTTTTAACTCGCTCCCACTTCAGGAAACTGGCTTGGCTTACTCTCATCCATATGATTTGTGCTTTGGCTTACTCTCAGTGCTCTCAATGCTCTCTCAATGCCTGCCTGTCCGATGCAAATTTGACAAGGTTTTAAATTTTTCGGTTTTCTGAATTTCGAGCTCTACACATATAGACACACACACAAATGTGTGGAAATGAGCTGATCATGGGCTCAAAAGAAAATTTCATTATTGGCGGCCTTTATTTTTATGATGTCGGGCTTGCAGTGAATAAACAAAAAGCAAGATAATTGATATATTAACCAAAAACAAACAGAAAGCATTAACCTTCAAGTTGTAAACGTACCATCGCTTCATAATACTTCGAACGGGCAATCAGAGATATTTCGCATTACCCTTGTTGAAAGAAATATCAACGACACAGTCGAACTAATACTGCAGGAAACCACAAAATTCAACAGGACAATCCACTGCCTAACGCTATTGGGATAACTTTTTGTTCAACGAATTATTAGACATTGTACTTAGATCGCAAGACAATTGAATTACTATTAGCCCCACAGCTTCAGAAATAATCAATACCTTACGTTGCTCTTAAAGGTCGTTCAATGTTTACTCATAAATGATAATCGAGCTGCGCTTTCATGCCATATCTCCTTCATGAAATGTAAGTAATGGGTGTTGGCATGAGAGGGAGCGGTGTGTAGGTGGGTTTTTAGAGGATTCGATTGAATGTCTTTCCTTAACATCTTAAAAAAAATAAATAAATAAAGAAAGACACTAACGTTCACAAACACCATAACACCGTCACAATTGAAGGAAGGATGTGATGTATTTGCAGTTGAATGGCGTGATCGCTTGTTTGCGAGCTGCGCGCCGTCTCTGCAGAGATGAACACTTAGAGGGACTAAACGACTCTGAGTAGCATAATACTTTGTGAACTAGGTCGCGTTATCTTAAAGCTGGTGGACATGTTGGGGAATGATAAGCAGCGCTTCTTCCAAAAGCCCATGCAAGACTCAATCGAGATGATCATAGTGATTAATGAGAGGGTAGCCATGCAGCTATAGGATGAAGGAACCAAGGCGGTTATTAGTACCCACCAAACCTCAAGTTTTGTGAAGACTGCTATGTCTTCTGACGGCTGATATCATACGAGATCAGGACTCATTACTTGCCGCCGCCTCTACTCATCAGCCACACCAATAATTGAGTCTTCATGAAAAAAAAAACGGAGCACAGAAATCAATACAATCGCACCTGCAAAGCTGTTGTTAGAATTAAAAAAAGACGCGCATGAATGTGTGTGTGTACATTTTGCGCTTGCTGTCCCACGCTCGTTGCCAGCCAAAACACGTCTTCTTTAATAATTTTGGTGTTTCTTAACCGATCTTGATTTTATTTAAAAGTACATCTTATTGTGCTATTAAATATTTGGTTTAATTACTTGATTTACAGCTATGTGGTGGTAGCTGGGAGGTGGCAACAGCTATAAAATGGAAGATACTTAATATATATATATACTATTTTAGAAGCTACATGTCAAGTTTGGAGACTATAGCTCTACAAAGCTAAGGGGTTTGCTCAAAAAACAGGATTTCGATATCGATTTGTATTGATTACTTGGAAACGGGGAAAGTTATCGACTTTCGGAAACAAACTCGATTTGCGCGGGAGGACCTACAGCTAAATTTCAGTCTCTAGCTCTGATAGGCTTAGAGATTCTTGCGTTCATACATACGGACGGACTGACGGACAGACAGACAGACAGACAGACAGACAGACAGACGGACATGGCTAGATCGACTTGGCTGTTGATGCTGATCAAGAATATATGTACTTCATGGGGGGCTTCCTTCTGCCTGTTACATACATTTGCACAACGACATTATACCATTTTAACCCATTTTTAATGGGCTCAGGGAATACAAATTATCACAGCACAGTTTTGGTCAAATTGTCGCTGCTAAATGTAAGCAAATGTAAGCGACGATTGGGAGTGCTCTTTAAATAAATTAAAAGCTTCTGTTAATATATGTGTGTGTGTGACAACGGTGCTGCACATATTTTATTTATACAGCCAGGTC
This sequence comes from Drosophila borealis, assembly GCA_035045885.1. Classification (NCBI taxonomy): domain Eukaryota; kingdom Metazoa; phylum Arthropoda; class Insecta; order Diptera; family Drosophilidae; genus Drosophila; species Drosophila borealis. The sequence goes on from JAWNOR010000195.1 coordinate 1,213,426, forward strand.
AATAATAATAATAATAATTTTCATACCCTTGCAGAGGGTATTATAATTTTGTCGTGAAATGTGTAACGCATAGAAGGAGACATCTCCGACCCCATAAAGTATATATATTCTTGATCAGTATCAACAGCCGAGTCGACATACATAGCCATGTCCGTCTGTCCGTCTGTCTGTTTCTATGCGAACTAGTCTCTCAGTTTTAAAGCCATCTTTATGAAACTTTGCAGAATTCCCTCCTTCTGTTGCACGCAGTTCATATGTCAAAACCAGCTGGATCGGACCACTATATGATATAGCTGCCATAGGAACGATCGGTCGAAAAGTAGGTTCTTGTATGAAAAACATTTTTGTTTATTAAGATATCTTGATCAAACTCGGCATTTATAAGTTTTACTATGCTCCTCATATATATGCAGAATCCTATTAAAATCGGACCACTATATCATATAGCTGCCATAGGAACGATCGGTCGAAAATTAAGTTGTTATTTGGAAAATTTGTTTGATTTTCAAGACATCTTAACCATACTCGGTTAATTAACTGCCATTAACTACTTTCCCTGTGTTTCTTAGATACGGGCAAAGCACTACGAGCATTATGAAAAGGTTGGGTCATCAAGGGTATTAAATCTTCGGCGTGCCGAAGATAGCCCTTCTTTCTCGTTCTTTTTTCTGGGCCACGTGCTCGACCATACAGCAGGCGTTTCATTAAAAAATGCGAGCTGCATTTGGTGTTGGAATAAAAGGGTTCAGGGTATCCCCTAGTCGGGAGCTCCCGACTAGAACCTCTTTCTTGTTATTTATAACGCCGAAGATTTAATACCCTTGATGACCCAACCTTTTCATAATGCTCATAGTGCTTTGCCCGTATCTAAGAAACACAGGGAAAGAAGTTAATGACAGTTAATTAACCGAGTATGGTTAAGATGTCTTGAAAATCAAACAAATTTTCCAAATAACAACTTAATTTTCGACCGATCGTTCCTATGGCAGCTATATGATATAGTGGTCCGATTTTAATAGGATTCTGCATATATATGAGGAGCATAGTAAAACTTATAAATGCCGAGTTTGATCAAGATATCTTAATAAACAAAAATGTTTTTCATACAAGAACCTACTTTTCGACCGATCGTTCCTATGGCAGCTATATGATATAGTGGTCCGATCCAGCTGGTTTTGACATATGAACTGCGTGCAACAGAAGGAGGGAATTCTGCAAAGTTTCATAAAGATGGCTTTAAAACTGAGAGACTAGTTCGCATAGAAACAGACAGACGGACAGACGGACATGGCTATGTATGTCGACTCGGCTGTTGATACTGATCAAGAATATATATACTTTATGGGGTCGGAGATGTCTCCTTCTATGCGTTACACATTTCACGACAAAATTATAATACCCTCTGCAAGGGTATGAAAATTATTATTATTATTATTGACCTGGCTGTATAAATAAAATATGTGCAGCACCGTTGTCACACACACACATATATTAACAGAAGCTTTTAATTTATTTAAAGAGCACTCCCAATCGTCGCTTACATTTGCTTACATTTAGCAGCGACAATTTGACCAAAACTGTGCTGTGATAATTTGTATTCCCTGAGCCCATTAAAAATGGGTTAAAATGGTATAATGTCGTTGTGCAAATGTATGTAACAGGCAGAAGGAAGCCCCCCATGAAGTACATATATTCTTGATCAGCATCAACAGCCAAGTCGATCTAGCCATGTCCGTCTGTCTGTCTGTCTGTCCGTCAGTCCGTCCGTATGTATGAACGCAAGAATCTCTAAGCCTATCAGAGCTAGAGACTGAAATTTAGCTGTAGGTCCTCCCGCGCAAATCGAGTTTGTTTCCGAAAGTCGATAACTTTCCCCGTTTACAAGTAATCAATACAAATCGATATCGAAATCCTGTTTTTTGAGCAAACCCCTTAGCTTTGTAGAGCTATAGTCTCCAAACTTGACATGTAGCTTCTAAAATAGTATATATATATATTAAGTATCTTCCATTTTATAGCTGTTGCCACCTCCTAGCTACCACCACATAGCCGTAAATCAAGTAATCAAACCAAATATTTAATAGCACAATAAGATGTACTTTTAAATAAAATCAACATTGGTTAAGAAACACCAAAATTATTAAAGAAGACGTGTTTTGGCTGGCAACGAGCGTGGGACAGCAAGCGCAAAATGTACACACACACATTCATGCGCGTCTTTTTTTAATTCTAACAACAGCTTTGCAGGTGTGATTGTATTGATTTCTGTGCTCCGTTTTTTTTTTCATGAAGACTCAATTATTGGTGTGGCTGATGAGTAGAGGCGGCGGCAAGTAATGAGTCCTGATCTCGTATGATATCAGCCGTCAGAAGACATAGCAGTCTTCACAAAACATGAGGTTTGGTGGGTACTAATAACCGCCTTGGTTCCTTCATCCTGTAGCTGCATGGCTACCCTCTCATTAATCACTATGATCATCTCGATTGAGTCTTGCATGGGCTTTTGGAAGAAGCGCTGCTTATCATTCCCCAACATGTCCACCAGCTTTAAGATAACGTGACCTAGTTCACAAAGTATTATGCTACTCAGAGTCGTTTAGTCCCTCTAAGTGTTCATCTCTGCAGAGACGGCGCGCAGCTCGCAAACAAGCGATCACGCCATTCAACTGCAAATACATCACATCCTTCCTTCAATTGTGACGGTGTTATGGTGTTTGTGAACGTTAGTGTCTTTCTTTATTTATTTATTTTTTTTAAGATGTTAAGGAAAGACATTCAATCGAATCCTCTAAAAACCCACCTACACACCGCTCCCTCTCATGCCAACACCCATTACTTACATTTCATGAAGGAGATATGGCATGAAAGCGCAGCTCGATTATCATTTATGAGTAAACATTGAACGACCTTTAAGAGCAACGTAAGGTATTGATTATTTCTGAAGCTGTGGGGCTAATAGTAATTCAATTGTCTTGCGATCTAAGTACAATGTCTAATAATTCGTTGAACAAAAAGTTATCCCAATAGCGTTAGGCAGTGGATTGTCCTGTTGAATTTTGTGGTTTCCCGCAGTATTAGTTCGACTGTGTCGTTGATATTTCTTTCAACAAAGGTAATGCGAAATATCTCTGATTGCCCGTTCGAAGTATTATGAAGCGATGGTACGTTTACAACTTGAAGGTTAATGCTTTCTGTTTGTTTTTGGTTAATATATCAATTATCTTGCTTTTTGTTTATTCACTGCAAGCCCGAAATCATAAAAATAAAGGCCGCCAATAATGAAATTTTCTTTTGAGCCCATGATCAGCTCATTTCCACACATTTGTGTGTGTGTCTATATGTGTAGAGCTCGAAATTCAGAAAACCGAAAAATTTAAAACCTTGTCAAATTTGCATCGGACAGGCAGGCATTGAGAGAGCATTGAGAGCACTGAGAGTAAGCCAAAGCAGTTTCCTGTAGCGGGAGCGGGATAAAAAACAGCGATGCCGTTCTATCGCACAAATCATATGGATGAGAGTAAGCCAAGCCAGTTTCCTGAAGTGGGAGCGAGTTAAAAAACAACGATATATGGTTAGTGTACAGGCTAACAAATTTAAATATAAGATCTCTTGCGCAGCATTTAAAGTTGTGCCGCCACTAGATAGATGTGGTAATAAAAACGTAGTCCGTTTTTGCTTTTTGGCCTTGTATTCTTTAACTTTTAGATGTTCCGACCAAAACTCTTTACAACAGATGTTTTTAAATATTTTTAGCCGAACATTATGAAATATGCCTATCATAGGCATATCAAATTTTCCCACCAGAATTATGAAAAGGTTGGGTCATCAAGGGTATTAAATCTTCGGCGTGCCGAAGATAGCCCTTCCTTCTCGTTTAATATGAGTTTGTTTGTTCGGGTTTATTAAGAGTCTTAACAGGGACGAAAGCGACGAAAGTTTACTATTACGTTAACAAGACTTTGAAATTAACTCCACTCGATCATAAAAACAAGAACCCCCCAACAATAACGCGCAATCTTAAATGTGGCGGTTTTTGCCTCCTCGAAGGGTCAAGCAGAAACTAATATTCAGAGAAAATCCGTTCTGAGTGAAGAGTTTTCATAATAAATTAGTGAGTTGTCAAGTCAACTTAAGGCCACGCATGTGGCAATCCCAGAAATGAAGTTATATAAAGACGTAGAAATGTCGTACGAAGTCCAGTGCAATCAGTCTCTAGACGCAGTGGAATGTCTTCCGAAGTTCTTCGGCACACAGTACCAAGCCGCGCATGCCACGAAAAAAATAATTTAAGGATGCATCGGCAACTCGTGTCACTACCAAGCCGACATTATAATTAGGAGCGAATTTGGAGTCCAGCCGATACCGTGCTGGCCTCCTTCAATACAGTCCTAAATGCAATGATAATCGCCCCATCCTTGTTATAGAACAGTAGATGGGTATGGTCAGACAACGTGGTATTAATATTAACTAAGAATACTAAGATGAGGTAGAAAAAAAATTGACCTTGCTAACAAATAAAGAAAACATGTCTTACGACAGGACAATGGCGAGTGCCTTTGCCACAAATTTAGGGAGAACGCACTGCGGGTATTCATCTCTGGTCTGGAACGTAACATTACAGACGTCTTGTATGCAACTCAGCCACCTTATTTTCTCTCAGCATTGGCTAAGACTCATGAAGTTGGGGCTAACCACGACAGGTCCGCCTTCGCAGCTCATTTCGCTAGGGCTCTAAAAGATAAGGCAATCAAGGACGATCAGCGGCTCCAACAAAAGAAACAGCCAGACTACTCTTAGCATGTTCGAATGAAAAGCCAGGTTTTTAAGCAGGGCGCCAATGTCAGTCCGATCAGCCGTAGGCCATACCCAGTAACAACGGCCAACCTGAGCCAATGGATGTGGACCAATCCACATCCAAGGTCAGACAGACAACCTATTACCAGAAGCCTTCCGGATCGGGTAAGTTTACCGCGAATCCCATTTAAAGGTCAAACATCTCGGATCGCATGACCGGCCCAAAGTGGCAAAGAGTAGACCACATCGCTCCCAGCGCTGGTCAAACCGAGGATGCATACAACGTGTCTGCCACCGAGGCACTCACTGAACTCGAGGTTGAAGGCGAGCCCAATTACGACAGTAATACTGCCGATTTTTTATGAGAATGTCCTCTTCGTATGGCGCAAAGCAGTGAGGACGAGCATGAAATTTTAGAATGATACAGACGCGTTATCCCAGCAGATTTAGCCGTTTGCCGTTCCAACAACATCACGAAGAATTGATTTATGTAATGACTTTTTTTTTGTAATTATCACGTAGATACGTTTGACCTGTTAGCGCAAGTGGGGGCTGTCTTCTGTCTACAAAATAATGTAATACAAATCGGTACTGTTTTTGAAACGATTCTGTATCACAGGTGTACTAATGTTAACTACACGAAGATGGTAAACATTGACGCCCCTCCAGAAGTGAAGACAAGCTTCTTTAAAATGTTAATGTTGATATTGGCAAATTTGAGTAAAGCTAGGTTTTTTATGACCCTAGACTTGAAGTACAGATACCACCAAATAGCTTTAGCAGAGCGAGATCGAGAAAAATCATTGTTCTCCTTAAAGGGGGAAGTAAAAACTTTGTCGGTTTTCCTTTTGGCGACGAATGCCGGTAGTAATTTTCAAAGGGCCGTAGATGTCGTTGTTCGCGATTAAATCAGCAAGACTTGCTATGTTTATGTCGATGATGTTATCGTGTTCTCGAGAAATGAGGCAGACCACGTCAGTCACGTTCACTGGGTTTGAAAACCCTCTTTGAAAAGCCTCCTTGAAGCCAACATGAGAGTGGCCCAAGAAAAGTCGCAATTTTTCAGTACAAGCGAAAAATACCTCGGTTTCATTGTGACAAGCAATAGCACTGAGACAGACCCTTAAAAGGTTAAGTCCATTCAGCAGTATGTGTAGCCATAAACTCATTTCTAGGTCAGATCAAATCTGGGCCTGAAGAAGCCTTACAGATGTTTCATAAAAGACTTTGCGGCAATAGCAAATCGAAATATTATAAATGTCAATACAGCTGTTCATGTATCCCGACTGTACAAAGCCATTTAACCTTAGTACTGATGCGTCAGATTATGGCATTTGGGCGGTCCTTTCCCAAAACGCGAAGAAGCGCTGGTAAGCTCGCATCGACGAGATTGGCGCAAACATGTTCTACAAGGCAGGTCAAGAAAATCACGTCGCTGATTCCTTGTCGCTCCAAAATGGCAATGCGCTTGAGAACAATGAGGCCGTGTCTGATGCGGCTACAATACACAGCGAGATATCCCTGTCGTACACCAGCGAGACGACAGATAAGCTTTGATAAATTGTTATGGGAAACTCATTATTCTAGAGGAAGCGCGCTTCCCATGGATAAAATAATGGATTTTGTTCGTCGAAATCCAAACGTTATCGGCGAATACCAAATCCGTTATTGAGGAAAATAAAACGGTGATAAGCCCAGATGTTTTAAATGTAGTTTCAATGCCACTTCCCCACTCCCGCCCGTCTTCAGAACAAGCTCGTAAAGAGCTTTCCCATAACGAAGTTTTGGCATTGTAAGAACATTGTTGCCGACATCTTCTATAGAAACGAGAGAAGGGAGATCAGGCTACAGAACACGATTGGCCAAACGCCAATCCTTTCGTCGCCCGGGGAAATGTTCCACATTCACGTGTTTTCAACCGACAAGAAATTTTTCTGGACATGCGTTAACAAACTCTCTAAGTTCACGATAACGTAATCCATAGCTTCGCGTACCATTGAAGAGGTGAAGGTGCCACTCATGGTACTAATGAACTTCTTTCCTTACGCTAAGCAGGTGAACTGTGGCAATGAGCCCACATTTAAGTCCGAAATTATAAGGGCTTTAGTTTTGAATAATTTTGCGGTCAGCATTGCCAAAGCCTCTTCTCTCCATAGTACATCGAACCGACAAGTTGAGAGGTTTCACAGCAAATTTTCGAGAAATAGCGAGATGCATCAAGCTTCAGAGGTGGGTCGACCAAACGACTGGTTGGATTCGATGTACGATACGATACGCTGAAATATTTAATATCGTTCCATTATTTAACAACCTATATTTAACAAGTTTATAAGACTTACATTCGTGCTCCGCACGCACTTCTCTTCTCTTTCACTTCTGCGCATCTGCAAGCACAAAACGAAAATGAATCTCGACGAAAAGGCAACTGGTGAAAGCTGCGTGCAATCGACTTTTGTATGTATAAACTAATTCTAAAGGTGCGCTTCCAGTATATGTAGCGAGCGCTGCTTACAAAGATATGCAAGAACCAGTAGGTATTAGTGACAACAGCTGGGTGAGTAATAATTCCTTTTATTTTTTTTTGTTTTTTTATGTATTGATTCAAACATTTTTATTACAACACAGTTGGCTTAGGTGATATTACGCCAAGCCTGGTTGAGTCCTCAGGCTTTATCGTGGACAAACGTCAAAGGCGGATTTTTGAGTAAGGCTGCATCGTCACGTAGGTGGGACACGTAGGGGGACTCTGGGGCGTCTCCTATGTCGTGGTTGGAGGAGGTCCTTGAACGATCTTCTCTTGAGTCTCCTGACTACACACCTCCCAGCGAGGTCTCTTGCTACCCGGTTGCAGTGTAGCTGCAAGCGTTCGTTGTACCGGTTGGCGAATGATCCGACTTGGCTGTCTATGGTCTCCATTTTAAGGTCTCTGTGCAAGGTAGAATTTCTGACGTACCAGTCAGCACCGGTAATTCGGCGCAAGGCCAAGTTTTGGAGTGTCTGAATCCGTCTTCGATTTGTCCGAGATGCAATGCCCCAAACCTGAATACCGTATCTCCAAGTTGGTGCCACCACGACATTGTAAGCTGCCCGTTTGCAGCGGCAGTGCCAATGGGCTGTTGGGGTTTAGTAGCCAGTTGGCCTTGGCCATCTTATAGCGGCACTGCTTAAGAAGGCCGTCGATGTGCGCCCGAAAACTAAGCCTCTTATCCAGTACAATTCCAAGATACTTAGCGCTTCTGCCAGGGTGAAAGGGGCCACCGTCTATCCAGACTGCTGGAGCCTTGCCACGCCTCATTGTGTAGTTGACCGCTTGGCACTACGAAGCATTGAGCTTGATGTTCCATCAGCGTGTCCAGCTCTCAAGCATGTGGATGTATTCCGGGGCCCCGTCACTGGCTTCATACTCGAAGTGGGCGGAAAAAAATATTGCCACGTCATCGGCAAATGTGGCCATCAAGCATTTGCCTGGGGTGGTAAACTCGTGTAGTTCATCCGGAGCTGGGATGTTTGCCGTGGACAAGTTGTAGAGAAAGCGGCCCAGTACGCTGCTTGGGGGACACCCGCCTTCATTTTGCGGACAGGAGAGATTGCTGCTCTAACTTTGATTTCGAACTTTCGCTCCATTAGATAAGAGCGCAGAAGTAGAAAGAAGGGGGCGGGAAGACTCATCTTGATTTGCTGGAGCAATCCATCAATCCAGACTCAGTCGACGGCCTGCTTAACGTCTACAAGGACTCTATAGCAGTAGTCTTTGTCGTCGTAAGCTTAAAGAATATGGTTAATCACTCTGTGAACCTGTTCAACAGCGCCATGCCCTCCCCTGAACCCAAATTGGTGATCAGGAAGGATGGCCATGTGATCCATAAGCCTTGAAAGTCGGGCGACAATCAGTCTTTCTCAGACCTTCGACAAGGAAAGCAGGAGACTGGTCGGCCGATATGACTCAGGGTCATATTCCGGCTTGCCCGACTTATGGATCATATGGATCCTCGCTAACTTCCACTGGGCAGGGAAGTGGTGCGTCTCTAATATGGCGTTGAAGATCAACGTTATAAAAAGGAGCGCGCGCATTGGTAGGGCCTTCAGAGTGGTGTGGCATATTCCATCATGGCCCGGTGCTTTAGCCTTGGGAAGGACTTTGACAACGTTGATCACCTCCTCCACGCGGATGGAGCCGATGACTGGTGACATCTGTAGCGGTGTCTCCAACGCTCGGGTTGTTTCATTGAGCTCTTCTGGGGAGGCCAGATCGAAAGGTGTACCATTGTGGCGAAGAAGGGGAACGGTTCTCCAGGGTTGGCGCTTCAAATTTTTAGTTGCTCGCCAGAGCGAGGATCCTGAGTCATGGGTTTAGTCCATACTCTCCAACCTTCTAGAGATGAATGCGTCTTTGTGTCTGCGAAGGGCCTCCTTGAGTTGCCGCTCCGCTCTTCGCCACTCCGCCTTGTCCCACGGATGCTGTGTCGTCTGGAACCTGCGTCTGCTCCGCCTTTTGATCCCGAGCAGGTTGTCTATGTCTGCGGGCAGCCCGTTGCCAGCATTGTCCAGCCGCCTGGCAACTGGTGGGGAGGTGGCTTCGGCTGCTGCTGCGCGAATCTTTGCGTTCAGAAGCTCGATGGCGTCCTCTACATCCCGCCCAGTGCAGATTTCGGTGTTGAGGTGTATACTTTCACTCATCTGTCTCTGGAAGACACCGAGATCAGTGCGTGCGTTGATCAGCATCGGTATTGCGCTGACCACCCTGGCCCTGCTCTCCAGGGTAACTATCAGGGCCAGGTGGTCGCTGGGGAGATCCCAATCGTCAGCGATTGAGAGGGACTGGTCATGGATCCCCTGGTAGATGGCGAAGTCTATACAAGACAGAGGGCCTCTGCTACCGTACGGGTATCTTGTGGCAGAACCTGTGGCCAGTACTTGCGCTTGACGATGCGCTAGGCTGCTAGCTAGTTGAAGGCCGCGCGCACAGCCAATGATGTGCATTCCAGTCGCCTCCCACTAGATATCTGCTTGCAGCCGAGTAAAGTATGACGTTGAAGTCATCAGTCGACGTCAGCTCATTTGGTCTGCAATAGAGTATTGGTAAAAACGGCTAGTTATATTCAATTGCGGGAAATTAACCAATTTATTTCGGACGAGGACAGCGCAGCCACCGCTAGCTGAGTGATTTTGAGTTCAGTGTACAGGCCTCGAAGCCAACGATTTTGGGGAAAGTTTGACCGTTGGTTCTAGTTTCTGACAGCAGAATTATGCTGATTGCGTGTTTTTGCACTAGGGCCTCCAGCTCTAGTACTTTACCTGTAATGCCATTAGCATTCCAGATTAGCACCTTCAGTGGTGTGTTCATTTGGATAGTAACGCGGTAAGAAGGGTAAGGATTTGTTATTGCATACCCAAAACCTGCTGTTGCATTTCTGTCATCCTCTCGATAGCTCGGCTCATGTCCTTGATGGCAGAGGAAAGTTCTTCCCCGTTCCCAGATATCTGCTGTTGCTGTTGATGTCAGCCTCTCCTGTTGCTGATCCCTCAGCAATCTATGTAGCCTAGCTTTTGCTTGTCCTTCTCGCTGGCTAGCGCTGGGGACGTTGTTCTCTTTGCTGAATGCAGCTAGTCCTATTCTGGTGGCAGCGGCGTATGAAAGCCCTTCTACTTGTTCAGTGGGTGCTGTACGGGGGAAGACAACAGGTGAACTCGCAGCCCTTATAGTTGGCAGGGTGGTTACCACCGCAGTGAACGCATGTTGCCGGTACTGAGTCGGGCCGTGTGCAATCAGCAGAGCGATGATTGAGCCCGCATTTAACGCATTTGTGTTGTTTTCGACAGTACGTGGCCGTGTGCCCGTACTCCTGGCATCTATGGCATTGCACCACATCCTGGCTTCTTCTAGCAGTCTCAACCTTGACCACCTGCTTGCACAGCTTCCTGATAGTAAGGGCCTCCTTGTTGTTGGTCGCCGGCTGCAAGTTGATGAAGTGGATGTTCATGGGCTCCTTGGTAGCTTTGCTGCTCGGATTGTGCACGTGGAGAACGGTGTGGCCCTGGGTCCGCAGGTCGTCGACGAGTTCTCGGTTGAGTGTGGAGTGGTGGAGGCCTTTGATAACTATGCGATAGGGCTTCTCCTCCTGCAGCTGGTATGAGTAGAACTCAATTTTGTGTTCATCCATTATCTGTATGATGGCCCTGTATGTGGGCACATCATTTGATAGGAGTCGCATGGTCCTACCGAGGTTGGATTTGATGGTCAAGTTATCCGCTACTTCGTATAGTCGGAGCCACACGATGGGGGGTGGCTTCTTTCCTCCAGTGGAGGCATTGTTGTTGGCCCTTATTTCGGGCATGGAGGAGCTGGTGCTGGCATGGGCGACAGCGTTGGGCTGGCTGCCGTTCCCAACCTGAGGCATGCAAGTTCTCTTCTTGCTCGGCCTCAGATTCGTCAGTATCCATGTCTTCGACATTATCGGGTGGGGCCAAGAGTGCATATCTATTGGAAGCATGAGCGCCATCTGGACTGGTGTCAGTTTTGTTCAGTTTTCGCCGCGCGGCAGCTGAGATCCTGCTGTCTGAGACTGCGTTTATCATTTGTTTTTTCGCCTGTGCTTGAATCATTCGAGCCGCGGTTGCGGCGTGCGAATTGGGTTTGATGATATCTATTATACGTACTAGGGCGTCAACGTCTCTAGTTGCACTAGCACCAGCATGCGGCTGCTGCCGGGGTCTTCGGATTCCATTAGAGGGTAGGAAGGGGAAACTGAAGTACTTCTTCCAGACATCAGCGCGGAGAATTTTTTGGCAGCTGTTGCTAAGCGGCTGTTATGCATTGAGGTGCTCGGCGGCGTAGCGGCGACAGCATTTAGTTGGCCTACCTCACTAGTTCGAGACGGCCCCTTGTTATTAATTGTGGGTGCATTGCTGTTGTCAGCACTCACTGGCATGGTTGCTCTATTGGCATTGCCGCTGGTTGGGTGCATGTCAGCACTCAATTTGTGACCACCTTATTTTGTGTTTGATTTTGTTTCGATCCACCTAAAACAAATTGCATTGTAAGCAATTAGTATTCTTTAAATTTTTTTTTTCGTCTTTGTGAAATTTTTGGTGCTTTGCACTCTTTGTGCGGAGTTGCAATAGCCGCTTTAGCCGTTTGGGCACGCACTCGAAATTTGGTTTTTCATTGTTTTCCGTGAGCACGTCCGTTCCCCTTAAACACCCAAAAGTGACCCAGTAATAATTCCATCGGCGTTTCACGCACCACGGCGCTTCGGACCTGGCCATCCTTTGAACGGTGCACGTCTATGACCACTCCTCTTGTCCAACAAAACCATCATTTCCAAAATTGGTCAGCCAATTGACTGGCGACTCGGAAGCCTCGTGCTAAGCTTGCTCCGTCTTGCTCCCGTAAGCCTCTCTCACGCAATCCGCTTGAATGACCTATAAGAAAATGGTTCGGAGTCAGGGCTTCGGACTCAGATGTCCTCAAGGGAACATAAGTGAGAGCCCTTGAGTAGAGCACCCTTTCTACGTCAGCCATAGCTGCTCGTAGCACCTCCTCTCGTAACCCAGAGTGTGGCAGAATATCCGGCAGTATTGACTTTGTAGAGCGCACCATTCGTTCCCTCGATCCTACCATGTAGGGTGATCCTGGCGGAATAAAGGTGAACTCTAGTTCAGGGTACTGTCGCTCGATCAGCGCTGGCGATATACGTTCAATATCATCTTTTAATATTCTGCTAGCGCCTCTGAAATTTGTACCATTGTCAAACAGCATGCAGCGCGGGCAGACGCGCATAAGTATGAGTCAGTTGAGAGCGACGTAGCTATATCTATTTGAACAGTTCATTTAGTGCGTCCCAGTACTGTTCACGACGCCCCCTAATACATAGAATGCCCGAGTCATCTGTTTAAGGGGGCACTTGAACAGCAGGCTTTTGCGACCGGTTAAGCGGCGTCCCGACTTTAAGCAGATAATCTCACTTTAAAACTCCTCTTCTTGGCATATCCGGATAAAAATCACATCCATTTCTTTGCTACATATATATATATATATGCAGCGTCTTCTGCAGATCCAGTCCTCCGTCCAATCTGATCTCCAGTACGCATAGTGTTTATTGCTAGGCCTATTTCCGTGAGTGGCTACGACAGCATGTGTTTTCGCAAATCGCATTTACGGCATCCGGATGCGCCCCTACAAACCGCTCGGCATTGCGATTCTTGACGTAATTTGCTAGGGCTGCCGAACAGAATGCTCCGAACGTCATGACTTGCATAACGTAAGTTTCGGGGAAGCGTGACGAATCTCCATCACGCCAGAGAAACTTCTGTGCCGCTTGGTCTTCTCGGCGCACCTTGACCTGATGAAACATTTCCCGTATGTCGCCGGATACGGCGATAGGGCGTTCTCTGAAGCGGTTTAGCACGCCCATCAAAGATGGTAGTGTATCTGGACCTTTTAGAAAACAATCGTTCAGCGACATGCCACTAACTTTGGCAGTCGCGTCTTTTTCTTGCTCGGATTAGTGACTGTAAAGAAGGGAAGAACCCACGATGTGGTGTTAGCTACTAACTCACTATCCTTCAGCCGGCGGATATATCCCTTCTTTTTGTAGTCATGCATCGTGTTCATCATGAACTCTTTCAGTGGTGTGTCTTTTGACATCTTTGCCTCTAAACATTTAAATCACTTAACAGCCCTCTAGGAAGAGTCTGGCAGATGCATGCAATCAAATCTCCATAGCAGGCCGGTCTGCCAGCGCATTTCGTCTTCCAGATTGGTTGTTGTTGTTGTTGTTGCCTCCATTATCTGCATCGAGCGATCGCCATCTTTGCATCTCAGCGGATGGGAGGAAACGCTCACACCTAGTGATTCCAGTAAAAAATAGTCCTTCAGGACCTCATCCATCCCACACACCTCACTACACAGGCAAATATATAGCAGCCGAGGCTTGGTGCTGTCACCCACAATATGGCGGCCATATACGGCCCATCCTAGTCTGCTTCGCGCTGCTATTACGTCGACGCTTTCACCTTCTCGTATCTCCAGGGGTGCAGTTATTTTGATATTGTCTAAGCCAATGATAAGCTTAGCCTTTACGTTGTAATACGGCCGTATAAGAAGCGTAGATAAATGCTTCTGAGACTTAAGCAACTGTGGTCCGATACTTTGCTCTGGTAAGTCCAAGTTCGCTACAGTTCGCACGTTTTTTAACGTTTATTGTACAACGTTATGTTTTGAAGCTGAAATGCTCACACCCACAGACATAGACTCACGATCGTTATTGGTTATGTCGCCTGTCCATTTAGGACACAGCTGGGTCGCAGGACCATCGTGTACACTCAGCTCCTTCATCCACTTATGCATATGTGCACACGCATTTTGATTTACTATAGAGCGTGATTGGAACATATCGGAACAGTGTCCTTGCAGACCTGCTATTAAACATAACGGCAGGTTCCATTGCCTTAATCCGATTATTGCTACCTTTGCCCGTGTGCTCGTCTTTACTACCGCTCGTGGTAGGCGTATTTAGCAGCACATGCTACGTTGACTCGCAACCATCTACGTGACATTTCTTCTTTGATTTACACTGCTGTGCACGATGTCGCATAACGCAAGAAATATAAAGCCGCTTTTCCTTAACAAGTTCCAACCGCTGATTGCACCCATTGATCTAAAGTCGTCGCAATCTGATAGACGGTGGTTACCGGCGCACTTCGCACATGAAACAAGAAACATGTTCAAGTTGTCCGATTTTATTGCTGGGTACTCTCGTAGATTTTACTGCAGCGCAGCATGTACTATTTCAGAGCGTCCATACAACATTCGCAATGTGCCTATAGTATACGGCACTATAAGTTTTCCACGCACCGTCTCCAGGGCTTCAACTCTGAGCCACTTCTGAAGCCTGATGAGATTTTCCTCGTTGCTGAATCCACATCTCTCTGTGGATTGCTTATAATTGCTGATAAAGATCGACCATTCCTCTGGTCTGCCTGTTAAAATTGGTAAATCTTTGCTGATGACATGTCGCGCACTGATTTGCGCAGATTTCAGCGATCCATTATTACAATACACATTGTCTAATTGCTGCCGTGGCACGTGCACAATCGATCTATTGAGCGCTCACAGACCAGTGTGGCCCATGTACGCGGCAGTACTGGGCTCCGTAGCGGTGTTTACCACCGCTGTATTCGCTTGTTACGGCAAACTGGGGCAAACTTCTGTTACAAGCGTTGTAGTTCCACCGGGTTGAATACTACTTGTCGTCCTTCTCCCACTTGCATCTGGTTCATCACTGTCAGCCATCTCGCCACACCAATACTATGAAATTCGTTTTGAAGTTATGGCAACTATGTGTGAGTCTAACTCTTGTACCACGTGTCTCTATATTGGCAGCTCACGCTGTGACTTTGCAAATCCCTTGCTTCGCAGAAATCTCCACCGTAGCAGAGAATCCCTCAGACACTCTCTGCTGCAGAGAATATTTCAGAATGTTGGCACCGAGACTCGTAACGCGGCACGTATTTGGCAGGGATTTCTAGTGTCGAAAAGAAACAATTATTTCGTTGGTTCGTTGCACGTTGTAGGATTCGATTTGATTCGATTCGATGTACGATACGACACGCTGAAATATTTATTATCTTTCCATTATTTAACAACCTATATTTTACAAGTTTTTGAGACTTATATTCTACTGGCCGGGGTGCAACTCTCCGTCTTACCTGGACCAGCAATCTGCAATCCCAGCCGGGATTGCTCACGCGGTCGGCAGGCTAAGCCCCAATTCACACACACACACACGACCGGGATTGCTCACACGGTCGGCAGGCTAAGCCCTGATTCACACATGCACGGTCGGGATTGCTCACGCGGTCGACAGGCTAAACCCCGATTCACACATATACGGTTCACTAGGTTATGAGAAGAGGTTGTGTTGAACACTGGCTAACTTCGGTGCTTGAAGTTAGGTTTAATAGGAAGTAAAAAGAGTTGACCGACTATCTTTACTAACTTAATTTATTCACATCCACTTACTACTCGCTACATTACACGATTTCCCCAAGTTAAGGCTCTGCCGCACTGTTTTGAGCCCTAATTCTCCTTTTCTTATTTTTCCGTAGCACACAAGTTCTTACCCTGACGCTCGATCGCAAAGTGCCGGCACGCTCGCAGGCCAAGTTCTGGAGTCGTTCGGTCTCTATCCCTTTTAGGAACATTAAGTTCTCCTCGCTTAGATGGTGCAGATACGGGGGCGGTCACCATGTTGTGACCGCAAATGTTCAGCGGCGGATTGATCCGAAACCAGGAAATCGGCTTTGGACGTAGCGATCAAAGGTTCCGACGTTCGTCCCGGCTACTCCGATGCCTCTATTGTAGCTGTCTTTAATTTTTTACAACCTATGAGAGCCTATAAGAGACTTGAAATTTTGAAAGTAGGTCCTCCTACTGCCGGCGCAGCAGTTACGCAGTACGAGTTTGTTGCCGATTATCGATAACTTGCTTGCAGAGAATATTTCAGAATGTTGGCACCGAGACTCGTAACGCGGCACGTATTTGGCAGGGATTTCTAGTGTCGAAAAGAAACAATTATTTCGTTGGTTCGTTGCACGTTGTAGGATTCGATTTGATTCGATTCGATGTACGATACGACACGCTGAAATATTTATTATCTTTCCATTATTTAACAACCTATATTTTACAAGTTTTTGAGACTTATATTCTACTGGCCGGGGTGCAACTCTCCGTCTTACCTGGACCAGCAATCTGCAATCCCAGCCGGGATTGCTCACGCGGTCGGCAGGCTAAGCCCCAATTCACACACACACACACGACCGGGATTGCTCACACGGTCGGCAGGCTAAGCCCTGATTCACACATGCACGGTCGGGATTGCTCACGCGGTCGACAGGCTAAACCCCGATTCACACATATACGGTTCACTAGGTTATGAGAAGAGGTTGTGTTGAACACTGGCTAACTTCGGTGCTTGAAGTTAGGTTTAATAGGAAGTAAAAAGAGTTGACCGACTATCTTTACTAACTTAATTTATTCACATCCACTTACTACTCGCTACATTACACGATTTCCCCAAGTTAAGGCTCTGCCGCACTGTTTTGAGCCCTAATTCTCCTTTTCTTATTTTTCCGTAGCACACAAGTTCTTACCCTGACGCTCGATCGCAAAGTGCCGGCACGCTCGCAGGCCAAGTTCTGGAGTCGTTCGGTCTCTATCCCTTTTAGGAACATTAAGTTCTCCTCGCTTAGATGGTGCAGATACGGGGGCGGTCACCATGTTGTGACCGCAAATGTTCAGCGGCGGATTGATCCGAAACCAGGAAATCGGCTTTGGACGTAGCGATCAAAGGTTCCGACGTTCGTCCCGGCTACTCCGATGCCTCTATTGTAGCTGTCTTTAATTTTTTACAACCTATGAGAACCTATAAGAGACTTGAAATTTTGAAAGTAGGTCCTCCTACTGCCGGCGCAGCAGTTACGCAGTACGAGTTTGTTGCCGATTATCGATAACTTGCTCCGTTTCCTCTCTTTCGAACATAAGTACTGTACTGTGCGTCAGTAATCTAAACGCTATCCTTTTGGCTAAAATTCACTATTGATAATCTGGTGGAGTACAGCGCCAACTGCTGTGACGCTAGCGTTCGTGCTGAGCGATAGATGAGCAGGTTGAGATAATGGTTCAAAAGTGTTGCTGTAGCTAGAGATCGCTTGCATTCCTCAAAATATTTCAGCGTGTCGCCTGTGTGTTTCTATTTGTTGCCCCGAATTAATTTTTCCAATGGTGCTTGTTGTGTGATTGCTTATGTCATAAATCTTTGATATATGTTGATCAATGCAAAAAAACAACAAATTGCGGGTCTCTTGCAGCTGTGGGCGGGGGAAATTTGATGATGGTGTTGACTTTGTCTGGTAAATTTTAAATGCCACTAGATTCGTCTAAATGACAAAATCTATTGATGGTTGACCGAAATGACATTTTCTAGAGTTGATTTTGAGATAAAAACGTTTGAGTCATACGAAAACTTGTCGAAGAAGCATTCAGGGCTGCTCCATAATGTCTGATGCAACCGGGTTATCATCTATATAATCGAATACGAAGTTTTAGTCTCTCAATGGCAATGGAATGTATGTACCTTTGGAAGGTACATCCTTACTCGATAGGAGTCTGGTGATTTGTTCGGTTGAGTTCAATTTATGAGAATATTTCATTGCAATGAAAAATATGTGTACAGTCTTGTATATGCGGAGGTGGATACAGATCCAGAACAGTTTGTGATTTGAGGGCACAGTAGTCATCACATGGCCACCATTCACTAGTTGGTTTGCGCACCATGTGTAACGGCAATGTGTGCGCACTTTTTGATTATCGGCACACACCTTTTAAGAGCAAGTAGTCAGAATCCATTTTGGCATCGTTAAAATTGTCAGGTCAGAATATTATAAATGTCCATACAGCTGTTATTGTATCCCGACTAAACAAAGCCATTTAATCTTAGTACTGATGCGTCAGATTACGGCATTTGGGCGGTCCATTCCCAAAACACGAAGATTAAGCGCTGGTGAGCTCGCATCGACGAAATCCGCGCCAACATGTTCTACAAGGCAGGTCAAGAAAGGCAGGTCAAACTCTCTAAGTTTGCGATAATCCATAGCTTCGCGTACCATTGAAGAGGTGAAGGTGCCACTCATGGTACGAATGAACTTCTTTCCTTACGCTAAGCAGGTGAACTGTGACAATGAGCCCACATTTAAGTCTGAAATCATAAGGGCTTAACTGTTGAATAATTTTGGGGTCAGCATTGCCAAAGCTAATTCTCTCCATAGTACATGGAACCTCTTAACTTAGGTTTCATAGCACTTTTCGAGAAATAGCGAGATGCATCAAGCTTCAGAGGTGGGTCGAGCAAACGACCGAACTTATCCTCCAGGCTATGGCGGAGTACGATAAATCGGTGCAGTCCGTCACAAATAGAAAACCGGTTGATGTTCTCCACGCACCTACCCTTAGTACATGGCAAGAATTGGCTACCAAAATCCAAACGGCTCAAACAAACCAAAACCAAAGGGCTGACCGGGACAGGCAGAACATTGTTTTTGAGGTAGCGTAAAAGAAATTTGCAAAATCCAGCAGTAGGCTAGGAAATAAGTTTATCCCCTTATGTTCAGAAGAAAATATTGAAGCTGATTTACTTACTATTCGCACCGGGGCGCGTATTAGACAGGGATTTGTAGCGTCGAAAATAAACAACTATTTCGTTGGTTCGTTGCACGCTGTACGACTCGATTTGATTCGATTCAATGTACGATACGATACGCTGAAATATTTATTATCTTTCCATTATTTAACAACCTATATTTAACAAGTTTATGAGACTTACATTCGTGCTCCGCACGCGCTTCTGTTCTCTTTAACTTTTGCTCAGCTGCAAGCACAAAACGAAAATGAACCCCGTCGAAAAAGCAAATTGTAAAGCTGCGTGCGATCGACTTTTGTATGTACAAACAAATTCAAAAGGTGCGCTTCTAGTGTATGAAGCGCGTGCTGCTTACAAAAAAATGCAAGACCCAGTAGGACTTAGTGACAACAGCTATTATCACTTCGCCCCTAACGTGGAGGCGGGTTGAGTAATAGTTCCATCGGCGGTTCGTTGTCGTCGCCAATTGACTGGCGACTCGGAAGCCTCGTGCCAAGCTAGCTCCGACTTGCTCCCGTAAGCATCTATCAAGCAATCCGCTTGAATGACCTATAAGGAAATGATTAGGAGTCAGGGCTTCGGACTCAGATGTCCTCAAGGGAACATAAGTGAGCTGCCTTGAGTTGAGCACGCTTTCTACGTGCCGCGCATAAGTATGAATCAGTTGAGAGCGACGTAGCTATATCTATTTGAACGGTGCGTTAAGTGCGTCCCAGTACTGTTCACGACAAAGTCGAACGACAATGTCGTAGGGTCCAAAGTAATCCACTCCAGTATATGTGAACGGTGGAGTATAATCGTTCGATTGGCAGGTCGCCCATCTCTAGTGGTTTTGGGCGGGCACGTCGTATGATGCACGCTGGGCAAGCATTGGAAACTTCTCTCACCAAATCTCGTAGGCCGCAAACGCAGTAGTGCTGACGCAGTTCAATTACGACGATTTCGTTGTGCAGGTGATGATATCTGCGGTGATAAAACCCTACCAGCAGATACGTCAATGGATGTCGTATTGGCAGAATTATCGGGCGTTTTACGCAGACTTCAACTCCTTCAATATTGTCTATACGAAGAATGTCCAAGTAATCTATATAAGGGGAGCACTTGAACAGCAGGCTTTTGCGATCGGTTAAGCGGCGCCCCGACTTTAAGCAGATAATCTCACTATAAAACTCCTCTTCTTGGCATATCCGGATAAAAATCATATCCATTTCTTTGCTACGTATAAGGAGCAGCGTCTTCTGCAGATCCAGTCCTCCGTCCAGTCTAATCTTCTTAATAATAATCCGTAAGAAATCCAGTACGCATAGCTGTACAGCTCTCAATTTTTCCAGCTTGCTGAAACGCTGCAGATCCGGCAGGATAGATCTCCTGGACGACGTGTGATTGGGTGGGTTGATCTTGATCATGGTACAACATGTTTATTGCAGGGCCCATTTCCGTGAGTGGCCACTCCGATTCTTCTAGATACAAAAAAGGTGGTCCATTGAACCACCTGGTTGAGCCATGAGTTTCGGGCGTTTTGGTCCATTACGTTTAATCGTTTGCCGTGTTTTGAGCTTGCTTTAAATTTGATGTCCAGCGGCGCATCTCGAAACCGCCACTAGCATAAATCCTCTTTGCAGTCTCAGCTAACAGTATCATTTTGGCTGCTGCATCCTACGACTGCAGCCAGTCGTCTATAAATGTGTTTTTGCAAATCGCATTTACGGCACCCGAATGCTCCCCTACAATTGCGATTCTTGACGTAATTTGCTAGGGCTGCCGAACAGGATTCTCCGAACGTCATGACTTGCATAACGTAAGTTTCGGGGAAGCGTGACGAATCTCCATCACGCCAGAGAAACTTCTGTGCCGCTTGGTCTTCTCGGCGCACCTTGACCTGATGAAACATTTCCCGTATGTCGCCGGATACGGCGATAGGGCGTTCTCTGAAGCGGCTTAGCACGCCCATCAATGATGGTAGTGTATCTGGACCTTTCAGCAAACAATCGTTCAGCGACATGCCACTAACTTTGGCAGTCGCGTCTTTTTCTTGTTCGGATTGGTGACTGTAAAGAAGGAAAGAAACCACGATGTGGTGTTAGCTACTAACTCACTATCCTTCAGCCGACGGATATATCCCTTCTGTTTGTAGTCATGCATCGTGTTCATCATGAACTCTTTCAGTGGTGTGTCTTTTGACATCTTTGCCTCTAAACATTTAAATCACTTAACAGCCCTCTAGGAAGAGTCTGGCAGATGCATGCAATCAAATCTCCATAGCAGGCCGGTCTGCCAGCGCATTTCGTCTTCCAGATTGGTTGATGTTGTTGTTGTTGCCTTCATTACCTGCATCGAGCGATCGCCATCTTTGCATCTCAGCGGATGGGAGGAAACGCTCACACCTAGTGATTCCAGTAAAAAATAGTCCTTCAGGACCTCATCCATCCCACACACCTCACTACACAGGCAAATATATAGCAGCCGAGGCTTGGTGCTGTCACCCACAATATGGCGGCCATATACGGCCCATCCTAGTCTGCTTCGCGCTGCTATTACGTCGACGCTTTCACCTTCTCGTATCTCCAGGGGTGCAGTTATTTTGATATTGTCTAAACCAATGATAAGCTTAGCCTTTACGTTGTAATACGGCCGTATAAGAAGCGTAGATAAATGCTTCTGAGACTTAAGCAACTGTGGTCCGATACTTTGCTCTGGTAAGTCCAAGTTCGCTACAGTTCGCACGTTTTTTAACGTTTATTGTACAACGTTATGTTTTGAAGCTGAAATGCTCACACCCACAGACATAGACTCACGATCGTTATTGGTTATGTCGCCTGTCCATTTAGGACACAGCTGGGTCGCAGGACCATCGTGTACACTCAGCTCCTTCATCCACTTATGCATATGTGCACACGCATTTTGATTTACTATAGAGCGTGATTGGAACATATCGGAACAGTGTCCTTGCAGACCTGCTATTAAACATAACGGCAGGTTCCATTGCCTTAATCCGATTATTGCTACCTTTGCCCATGTGCTCGTCTTTACTACCGCTCGTGGTAGGCGTATTAAGCAGCACATGCTACGTTGACTCGCAACCATCTACGTGACATTTCTTCTTTGATTTACACTGCTGTGCACGATGTCGCATAACGCAAGAAATATAAAGCCGCTTTTCCTTAACAAGTTCCAACCGCTGATTGCACCCATTGATCTAAAGTCGTCGCAATCTGATAGACGGTGGTTACCGGCGCACTTCGCACATGAAACAAGAAACATGTTCAAGTTGTTCGATTTTATTGCTGGGTACTCTCGTAGCTTTTGCTGCAGCGCAGCATGTACTATTTCAGAGCGGCCATACAACATTCGCAATGTGCCTATAGTATACGGCACTATAAGTTTTCCACGCACCGTCTCCAGGGCTTGAACTCTGAGCCACTTCTGAAGCCTGTTGAGATTTTCCTCGTTGCTGAATCCACATCTCTCTGTGGATTGCTTATAATTGCTGATAAAGATCAACCATTCCTCTGGTCTGCCCGTAAAAATTGGTAAATCTTTGCTGATGACATGTCGCGCAGATGTCAGCGATCCATTATTACAATACACATTGTCGAAATGCTGCCGTGGCACCTGCGCGTTGTGACTTTGCAAATCCCTTGCTTCGCAGAAATCTCCGCCGTAGCAGAGAATCCCTCAGACACTCTCTGCTGCAGAGAATGTTTAAGAATGGCACCGAGACTCGTGACGCGGCGCGTATAATTTCGTTAGTTCGTTTCACGCTGTTCGATTCGATTTTATTCGATTCGATGTACTATACGATACACCGTAATATTTATTATCTTTCCATTATTTAAAACCTATATATTAAAAGCTTATGAGACTTACATTCGTGCTCCGCACGCACTTCTGCTCTCTTTCACTTCTGCTCAGCTGCAAGCACAAAACGAAAGAGAACCTCGTCGAAAAAGCAAATTGTGAAGCTGCGTGCGATCGACTTTTGTATGTACAAACTAATTCTAAAGAAGTAGACACAGAACACGTACAAGGCTTGTTGTAAGCTATCAATGTGTACCATAGGATGGCAAGAAGATTGGGCTCCTTGGGCACAGCTTTAAAGAGGATTGCCGGCACCTTCGACGCGAACGATGTACAGAACATAATAATTACAGAGTCACAGTGGGTCGAGTCAAACAATAGGCAGGTTATAATAAAAACGAAAACTCAGACACGTTGAACTTCTCCCAGACTGAATGCGAGGACCAAGTATTGGTCCTGACGAATTACACGACAATGGTGACTACAACCTTCTGCAGACAAGCAGCAAACGGCTCGTGCGCTCAGGGCTTAATTCGGCAACCTTGGTAGATGATGGCGTCATGATCCTGAACGACCGGCCGGCAACTGTTACCTACAATAGAGGCATTGGAGTAGCCGGGACGATCGTGGGCACCTTTGATCGCTACGTCCAAAGCCAATTTCCTGGTTTCGGATCAATCCGCTGCTGAACATTAGCGGTCACAACATGGTGCATAGTCTCCCGTATCTGCACCATCTAAGCGAGGAGAACTTAATGTTCCTAAAAGGGATAGAGACCGAGCGACTCCAGAACTTGGGCAGCATTCTGCGTCGGGCTGGGGCTTTGCGCTATGGCTTGTGGTTTCATATTCCTAACGTAGTATATCAAAAAGCGACGAGACACCTGCTAAATCCAGGAATTGGATAATAGTCTATACAGATCAAGTATCTTTAATTTTGTACAACCTATGAGAACCTAATGAGACTTGCATTTTTGAAAGTAGGTCCTCCTATTGCCCGCGTAGTTACGCAGTACGAGTTTGTTGCCGATTATCGATAGCTCGCTCCGTTTCCAAATAATAGATATCAAAATCCTGTTTTTTGCACAGTAAGATCTAATGATGAAAAATTCATCAAGGTCGGTTAAGAACACGTGTGTGCGGCAGCTAGCGCAAAATGCAAGACTTGATGCGATAGAGTGAGTCATCAGTAATGTTATCGACACCTGCTACGTTCAGAATTGATGTTATGAATATATCCAATAAAATCTAGCTGTCGATGGTCAGTTCGGACATTAAATATTTTTTCTTCGAGCATGCAGCGTAGATGCTGACGTAAATTTCAAGCAGCGCTCGAACATAAGTACTGTACTGTGCGTCAGTAAGCTAAACGCTATAGAATCCTTTTGGCTAAAATTCACTATTGATGATCTGGTGGAGTACAGCGCCAACTGCTGTATCGCTAGCGTTCGTGCTGAGCGATAGATGAGAAGGTTGAGGTAATGGTTCAAAAGTGTTGCTGTAGCTAGAGATCGCTTGCATTCCTCAAAATATTTCAGCGTGTCGCCTGTGTGTTTCTATTTGTTGCCCCGAATTAATTTTTCCAATGGTGCTTGTTGTGTGATTGCTTATGTCAAAAATCTTTGATATAAGTTGATCAATGCAAAAAAACAACAAATTGCGGGTCTCTTGCAGCTGTGGGCGGGGGAAATTTGATGATGGTGTTGACTTTGTCTGGTAAATTTTAAATGCCACTAGATTCGTCTAAATGACAAAATCTATTGATGGTTGACCGAAATGACATTTTCTAGAGTTCGTTTTGAGATTTGTACAAATATTTGTACAGTCTTGTATGTGCGGAAGTGGATACAGATCCAGAACAGTTTGTGATTTGAGGGCACAATAGTCATCACCTGTTGGTTTGCGCACCATGTGCAACGGCAATGCGTGTGCCCTTTTTGATTATCGGCATACACCTTTTTAGAAAAAGGAATCGAATTCCAATTTGGCATCGTTAAATTTGTCAGGAGTCATACTATGAGGTATGCGAATGTTGGTGAGCCTTTTGTCTCGATACAGTGAGTTAAACAAGACGTTGTGTTCTTCTGTAATAATCCATTGAGTTGCGTGATGTTCTTGAATTCCTCCAGTAGTCGGACGAATTCACAGGATGCGTTAGAAGTTTTTAATATTGCTGAAGATTAAATGCTGCAGACATCTTGATGTGCTAACAAAACATGAGCGTCGATTAATTTGCCATCGTTGATATTGACGAGAAGGTTGTAATGCTGCAGAAATTTTGATCTAATGATTGGAAATATTGGGTAAGCATGGATACAATTCCAAGTGTATGGACGACGTTATCCAAGATCGAGCGTGAGGCGAGTTGAGCCATATATTTTAATGTAGTGCCGTTAGCAGTAAAGAGATGATTTTCACCGCTGGCTACGACTCGGCAATTTATGGCTGCAGCAGGAATGACTGACGCATGTGATCCAGTGTCGATTAGGATCTTTTAACCGGATTTTGTATTTGGAATAAATCCATTATGCTGTGAACGTTTATCCGAAGATTGTAATAATGTCGGATGTCATATGTGCGCGATCAATAATATAATTGGATACAAAATTGAAGACTAGTATTAGATAGGTTTATGGCGAAGCGAGACCGAAAATTATCAGCACGAAGCGCATACAAATTTGTATTTAATACATTTAAAGGCACAGTTTTCCGATTTTTAAGATTTATTTCATAAAAAAGTGCATGGCGCGTCCTGCTGGACCTTTTAAAGTTAAAACAAATAAATAAAACAAACTAAAGTGTTTAACAGTTGATAATTAAAATAAAATCGCGTCGGCCGTGCAATAAGTCAATCCATTCTGCTACCATCGTTGGACAATGCCAAGGAGAGTACCATCTAAACTGGAGTGTCCGGAACAGTAGTATGCTAAAAATTGAAGGAATTTGTTTGCACTAATGAAGTCGACGCTTTTAATTCTTGGTACGTATATAAAGTAGTTGAGCATAATTTTATTTTGCATTCACTGAGTAACCGCCATGGAGATTTTTATATATACTATTTTTACGATCTGTAGTGCTTTTGAGCGAATGTTTAATTAGTTAACAAAATGGTCATTAAATTGCTGATATCCGCTTATTTTCAATCCGCTTTGTGTTAAGCGGTACCTGTGCAATTGTTGCACATAGAACGTGCACGTCTAAATGAACTTTATATAGTTGCTAAAATAAGTAAATTCGATTTTTAATTTAAAATAGTAATTATTAAATCGAATTTTAATTAAAACATGGTAACTAAACTACCTGCGGTTGATTTGTGATCGATTGCGACTGCGACTGCGTCGATTTCCGATGTGATTAAACAAGTTTTGTGTTGATATTTTGAAACATTATGTCTTGGGCATTCATTCTATCTTACTGATGTGAGAAAACAGAATTTATATTGTCTGCAACTCCAGCAATGCTGTTCTCTTTGTATTTTTAACTGTCCTGCATTTATCACAAGAAGACTTTACGTGAGTGAAGATAAGCTTTTAATGCCAAATTCAATGTGGCAAAATCTTCAGTATGATTCAGTAGTATGCCTGCTGCATTAGTGATGATTGTAATTTGAGTAGGTGTTCCATCTGTCCTGAGGTAGATGTAAAATTTGGAATAGTTTCGAGTCACCACTTTGGTTGTTGTAGACGCCAAGTATTTGGTTTAATGGCGAGAAGGTATAGGTTAGTATTCCACACTATTAACACAAGTACCTTATTTTATTTGAACTTTATTAAGTATACAAAAAAATATATTATTTTAATGCGTGGATGCTAATGAGTCTAAAGCTCTAGGTAGAATACGATAAAACTCAGAATTAGTTAAAAAAAATTTGTCAAATTAAATAAAAATAATTAAACTTATACATTTATGAGATGCCTGATAGTTGCCACACAGCCATTGGCAAGCGTTCGCTGTACCGGTTGGCGAATGCTCCGACTTGGCTGTCTATGGTCTCCATTTTAAGGTCTCTGTGCAAGGTAGAATTTCTGACGTACCAGTCAACACCCGTAATTCGGCGCAAGGCCAAGTTTTGGAGTGTCTGAATCTTATGCATATGTGCACACGCATTTTGATTTACTATAGAGCGTGATTGGAACATATCGGAACAGTGTCCTTGCAGACCTGCTATTAAACATAACGGCAGGTTCCATTGCCTTATTCCGATTATTGCTACCTTTGCCCGTGTGCTCGTCTTTACTACCGCTCGTGGTAGGCGTATTTAGCAGCACATGCTACGTTGTCTCGCAACCATCTACGTGACATTTCTTCTTTGATTTACACTACTGTGCACGATGTCGCATAACGCAAGAAATATAAAGCCGCTTTTCCTTAACAAGTTCCAACCGCTGATTGCACCCATTGATCTAAAGTCGTCGCAATCTGATAGACGGTGGTTACCGGCGCACTTCGCACATGAAACAAGAAACATGTTCAAGTTGTCCGATTTTATTGCTGGGTACTCTCGTAGATTTTACTGCAGCGCAGCATGTACTATTTCAGAGCGGCCATACAACATTCGCAATGTGCCTATAGTATATGGCACTATAAGTTTTCCACGCACCGTCTCCAGGGCTTGAACTCTGAGCCACTTCTGAAGCCTGATGAGATTTTCCTCGTTGCTGAATCCACATCTCTCTGTGGATTGCTTATAATTGCTGATAAAGATCAACCATTCCTCTGGTCTGCCCGTAAAAATTGGTAAATCTTTGCCGATGACATGTCGCGCACTGATTTGCGCAGATGTCAGCGATCCATTATTACAATACACATTGTCGAAATGCTGCCGTGGCACCTGCACGTTATGACTTTGCAAATCCCTTGCTTCGCAGAAATCTCCGCCGTAGCAGAGAATCCCTCAGACACTCTCTGCTGCAGAGAATGTTTAAGAATGGCACCGAGACTCGTGACGCGGCGCGTATAATTTCGTTAGTTCGTTTCACGCTGTTCGATTCGATTTTATTCGATTCGATGTACTATACGATACACCGTAATATTTATTATCTTTCCATTATTTAAAACCTATATATTAAAAGCTTATGAGACTTACATTCGTGCTCCGCACGCACTTCTGCTCTCTTTCACTTCTGCTCAGCTGCAAGCACAAAACGAAAATGAACCTCGTCGAAAAAGCAAATTGTGAAGCTGCGTGCGATCGACTTTTGTATGTACAAACTAATTCTAAAGAAGTAGACACAGAACACGTACAAGGCTTGTTGTAAGCTATCAATGTGTACCATAGGATGGCAAGAAGATTGGGCTTCTTGGGCACAGCTTTAAAGAGGATTGCCGGCACCTTCGACGCGAACGATGTACAGAACATAATAATTACAGAGTCACAGTGGGTCGAGTCAAACAATAGGCAGGTTATAATAAAAACGAAAACTCAGACACGTTGAACTTCTCCCAGACTGAATGCGAGGACCAAGTATTGGTCCTGACGAATTACACGACAATGGTGTAACTGCTGCATCGCTAGCGTTCGTGCTGAGCGATAGATGAGAAGGTTGAGGTAATGGTTCAAAAGTGTTGCTGTAGCTAGAGATCGCTTGCATTCCTCAAAATATTTCAGCGTGTCGCCTGTGTGTTTCTATTTGTTGCCCCGAATTAATTTTTCCAATGGTGCTTGTTGTGTGATTGCTTATGTCAAAAATCTTTGATATAAGTTGATCAATGCAAAAAAACAACAAATTGCGGGTCTCTTGCAGCTGTGGGCGGTGGAAATTTGATGATGGTGTTGACTTTGTCTGGTAAATTTTAAATGCCACTAGATTCGTCTAAATGACAAAATCTATTGATGGTTGACCGAAATGACATTTTCTAGAGTTCGTTTTGAGATTTGTACAAATATTTGTACAGTCTTGTATGTGCGGAAGTGGATACAGATCCAGAACAGTTTGTGATTTGAGGGCACAATAGTCATCACCTGTTGGTTTGCGCACCATGTGCAACGGCAATGCGTGTGCCCTTTTTGATTATCGGCATACACCTTTTTAGAAAAAGGAATCGAATTCCATTTTGGCATCGTTAAATTTGTCAGGAGTCATACTATGAGGTATGCGAATGTTGGTGAGCCTTTTGTCTCGATACAGTGAGTTAAACAAGACGTTGTGTTCTTCTGTAATAATCCATTGAGTTGCGTGATGTTCTTGAATTCCTCCAGTAGTCGGACGAATTCACAGGATGCGTTAGAAGTTTTTAATATTGCTGAAGATTAAATGCTGCAGACATCTTGATGTGCTAACAAAACATGAGCGTCGATTAATTTGCCATCGTTGATATTGACGAGAAGGTTGTAATGCTGCAGAAATTTTGATCTAATGATTGGAAATATTGGGTAAGCATGGATACAATTCCAAGTGTATGGACGACGTTATCCAAGATCGAGCGTGAGGCGAGTTGAGCCATATATTTTAATGTAGTGCCGTTAGCAGTAAAGAGATGATTTTCACCGCTGGCTACGACTCGGCAATTTATGGCTGCAGCAGGAATGACTGACGCATGTGATCCAGTGTCGATTAGGATCTTTTAACCGGATTTTGTATTTGGAATAAATCCATTATGCTGTGAACGTTTATCCGAAGATTGTAATAATGTCGGATGTCATATGTGCGCGATCAATAATATAATTGGATACAAAATTGAAGACTAGTATTAGATAGGTTTATGGCGAAGCGAGACCGAAAATTATCAGCACGAAGCGCATACAAATTTGTATTTAATACATTTAAAGGCACAGTTTTCCGATTTTTAAGATTTATTTCATAAAAAAGTGCATGGCGCGTCCTGCTGGACCTTTTAAAGTTAAAACAAATAAATAAAACAAACTAAAGTGTTTAACAGTTGATAATTAAAATAAAATCGCGTCGGCCGTGCAATAAGTCAATCCATTCTGCTACCATCGTTGGACAATGCCAAGGAGAGTACCATCTAAACTGGAGTGTCCGGAACAGTAGTATGCTAAAAATTGAAGGAATTTGTTTGCACTAATGAAGTCGACGCTTTTAATTCTTGGTACGTATATAAAGTAGTTGAGCATAATTTTATTTTGCATTCACTGAGTAACCGCCATGGAGATTTTTATATATACTATTTTTACGATCTGTAGTGCTTTTGAGCGAATGTTTAATTAGTTAACAAAATGGTCATTAAATTGCTGATATCCGCTTATTTTCAATCCGCTTTGTGTTAAGCGGTACCTGTGCAATTGTTGCACATAGAACGTGCACGTCTAAATGAACTTTATATAGTTGCTAAAATAAGTAAATTCGATTTTTAATTTAAAATAGTAATTATTAAATCGAATTTTAATTAAAACATGGTAACTAAACTACCTGCGGTTGATTTGTGATCGATTGCGACTGCGACTGCGTCGATTTCCGATGTGATTAAACAAGTTTTGTGTTGATATTTTGAAACATTATGTCTTGGGCATTCATTCTATCTTACTGATGTGAGAAAACAGAATTTATATTGTCTGCAACTCCAGCAATGCTGTTCTCTTTGTATTTTTAACTGTCCTGCATTTATCACAAGAAGACTTTACGTGAGTGAAGATAAGCTTTTAATGCCAAATTCAATGTGGCAAAATCTTCAGTATGATTCAGTAGTATGCCTGCTGCATTAGTGATGATTGTAATTTGAGTAGGTGTTCCATCTGTCCTGAGGTAGGTGTAAAATTTGGAATAGTTTCGAGTCACCACTTTGGTTGTTGTAGACGCCAAGTATTTGGTTTAATGGCGAGAAGGTATAGGTTAGTATTCCACACTATTAACACAAGTACCTTATTTTATTTGAACTTTATTAAGTATACAAAAAAATATATTATTTTAATGCGTGGATGCTAATGAGTCTAAAGCTCTAGGTAGAATACGATAAAATTCAGAATTAGTTAAAAAAAATTTGTCAAATTAAATAAAAATAATTAAGCTTATACATTTATGAGATGCCTGATAGTTGCCACACAGCCATTGGCAAGCGTTCGCTGTACCGGTTGGCGAATGCTCCGACTTGGCTGTCTATGGTCTCCATTTTAAGGTCTCTGTGCAAGGTAGAATTTCTGACGTACCAGTCAACACCTCGTAATTCGGCGCAAGGCCAAGTTTTGGAGTGTCTGAATCTTATGCATATGTGCACACGCATTTTGATTTACTATAGAGCGTGATTGGAACATATCGGAACAGTGTCCTTGCAGACCTGCTATTAAACATAACGGCAGGTTCCATTGCCTTATTCCGATTATTGCTACCTTTGCCCGTGTGCTCGTCTTTACTACCGCTCGTGGTAGGCGTATTTAGCAGCACATGCTACGTTGTCTCGCAACCATCTACGTGACATTTCTTCTTTGATTTACACTACTGTGCACGATGTCGCATAACGCAAGAAATATAAAGCCGCTTTTCCTTAACAAGTTCCAACCGCTGATTGCACCCATTGATCTAAAGTCGTCGCAATCTGATAGACGGTGGTTACCGGCGCACTTCGCACATGAAACAAGAAACATGTTCAAGTTGTCCGATTTTATTGCTGGGTACTCTCGTAGATTTTACTGCAGCGCAGCATGTACTATTTCAGAGCGGCCATACAACATTCGCAATGTGCCTATAGTATATGGCACTATAAGTTTTCCACGCACCGTCTCCAGGGCTTGAACTCTGAGCCACTTCTGAAGCCTGATGAGATTTTCCTCGTTGCTGAATCCACATCTCTCTGTGGATTGCTTATAATTGCTGATAAAGATCAACCATTCCTCTGGTCTGCCCGTAAAAATTGGTAAATCTTTGCCGATGACATGTCGCGCACTGATTTGCGCAGATGTCAGCGATCCATTATTACAATACACATTGTCGAAATGCTGCCGTGGCACCTGCACGTTATGACTTTGCAAATCCCTTGCTTCACAGAAATCTCCGCCGTAGCAGAGAATCCCTCAGACACTCTCTGCTGCAGAGAATGTTTAAGAATGGCACCGAGACTCGTGACGCGGCGCGTATAATTTCGTTAGTTCGTTTCACGCTGTTCGATTCGATTTTATTCGATTCGATGTACTATACGATACACCGTAATATTTATTATCTTTCCATTATTTAAAACCTATATATTAAAAGCTTATGAGACTTACATTCGTGCTCCGCACGCACTTCTGCTCTCTTTCACTTCTGCTCAGCTGCAAGCACAAAACGAAAATGAACCTCGTCGAAAAAGCAAATTGTGAAGCTGCGTGCGATCGACTTTTGTATGTACAAACTAATTCTAAAGAAGTAGACACAGAACACGTACAAGGCTTGTTGTAAGCTATCAATGTGTACCATAGGATGGCAAGAAGATTGGGCTTCTTGGGCACAGCTTTAAAGAGGATTGCCGGCACCTTCGACGCGAACGATGTACAGAACATAATAATTACAGAGTCACAGTGGGTCGAGTCAAACAATAGGCAGGTTATAATAAAAACGAAAACTCAGACACGTTGAACTTCTCCCAGACTGAATGCGAGGACCAAGTATTGGTCCTGACGAATTACACGACAATGGTGTAACTGCTGCATCGCTAGCGTTCGTGCTGAGCGATAGATGAGAAGGTTGAGGTAATGGTTCAAAAGTGTTGCTGTAGCTAGAGATCGCTTGCATTCCTCAAAATATTTCAGCGTGTCGCCTGTGTGTTTCTATTTGTTGCCCCGAATTAATTTTTCCAATGGTGCTTGTTGTGTGATTGCTTATGTCAAAAATCTTTGATATAAGTTGATCAATGCAAAAAAACAACAAATTGCGGGTCTCTTGCAGCTGTGGGCGGGGGAAATTTGATGATGGTGTTGACTTTGTCTGGTAAATTTTAAATGCCACTAGATTCGTCTAAATGACAAAATCTATTGATGGTTGACCGAAATGACATTTTCTAGAGTTCGTTTTGAGATTTGTACAAATATTTGTACAGTCTTGTATGTGCGGAAGTGGATACAGATCCAGAACAGTTTGTGATTTGAGGGCACAATAGTCATCACCTGTTGGTTTGCGCACCATGTGCAACGGCAATGCGTGTGCCCTTTTTGATTATCGGCATACACCTTTTTAGAAAAAGGAATCGAATTCCATTTTGGCATCGTTAAATTTGTCAGGAGTCATACTATGAGGTATGCGAATGTTGGTGAGCCTTTTGTCTCGATACAGTGAGTTAAACAAGACGTTGTGTTCTTCTGTAATAATCCATTGAGTTGCGTGATGTTCTTGAATTCCTCCAGTAGTCGGACGAATTCACAGGATGCGTTAGAAGTTTTTAATATTGCTGAAGATTAAATGCTGCAGACATCTTGATGTGCTAACAAAACATGAGCGTCGATTAATTTGCCATCGTTGATATTGACGAGAAGGTTGTAATGCTGCAGAAATTTTGATCTAATGATTGGAAATATTGGGTAAGCATGGATACAATTCCAAGTGTATGGACGACGTTATCCAAGATCGAGCGTGAGGCGAGTTGAGCCATATATTTTAATGTAGTGCCGTTAGCAGTAAAGAGATGATTTTCACCGCTGGCTACGACTCGGCAATTTATGGCTGCAGCAGGAATGACTGACGCATGTGATCCAGTGTCGATTAGGATCTTTTAACCGGATTTTGTATTTGGAATAAATCCATTATGCTGTGAACGTTTATCCGAAGATTGTAATAATGTCGGATGTCATATGTGCGCGATCAATAATATAATTGGATACAAAATTGAAGACTAGTATTAGATAGGTTTATGGCGAAGCGAGACCGAAAATTATCAGCACGAAGCGCATACAAATTTGTATTTAATACATTTAAAGGCACAGTTTTCCGATTTTTAAGATTTATTTCATAAAAAAGTGCATGGCGCGTCCTGCTGGACCTTTTAAAGTTAAAACAAATAAATAAAACAAACTAAAGTGTTTAACAGTTGATAATTAAAATAAAATCGCGTCGGCCGTGCAATAAGTCAATCCATTCTGCTACCATCGTTGGACAATGCCAAGGAGAGTACCATCTAAACTGGAGTGTCCGGAACAGTAGTATGCTAAAAATTGAAGGAATTTGTTTGCACTAATGAAGTCGACGCTTTTAATTCTTGGTACGTATATAAAGTAGTTGAGCATAATTTTATTTTGCATTCACTGAGTAACCGCCATGGAGATTTTTATATATACTATTTTTACGATCTGTAGTGCTTTTGAGCGAATGTTTAATTAGTTAACAAAATTGTCATTAAATTGCTGATATCCGCTTATTTTCAATCCGCTTTGTGTTAAGCGGTACCTGTGCAATTGTTGCACATAGAACGTGCACGTCTAAATGAACTTTATATAGTTGCTAAAATAAGTAAATTCGATTTTTAATTTAAAATAGTAATTATTAAATCGAATTTTAATTAAAACATGGTAACTAAACTACCTGCGGTTGATTTGTGATCGATTGCGACTGCGACTGCGTCGATTTCCGATGTGATTAAACAAGTTTTGTGTTGATATTTTGAAACATTATGTCTTGGGCATTCATTCTATCTTACTGATGTGAGAAAACAGAATTTATATTGTCTGCAACTCCAGCAATGCTGTTCTCTTTGTATTTTTAACTGACCTGCATTTATCACAAGAAGACTTTACGTGAGTGAAGATAAGCTTTTAATGCCAAATTCAATGTGGCAAAATCTTCAGTATGATTCAGTAGTATGCCTGCTGCATTAGTGATGATTGTAATTTGAGTAGGTGTTCCATCTGTCCTGAGGTAGGTGTAAAATTTGGAATAGTTTCGAGTCACCACTTTGGTTGTTGTAGACGCCAAGTATTTGGTTTAATGGCGAGAAGGTATAGGTTAGTATTCCACACTATTAACACAAGTACCTTATTTTATTTGAACTTTATTAAGTATACAAAAAAATATATTATTTTAATGCGTGGATGCTAATGAGTCTAAAGCTCTAGGTAGAATACGATAAAATTCAGAATTAGTTAAAAAAAATTTGTCAAATTAAATAAAAATAATTAAGCTTATACATTTATGAGATGCCTGATAGTTGCCACACAGCCATTGGCAAGCGTTCGCTGTACCGGTTGGCGAATGCTCCGACTTGGCTGTCTATGGTCTCCATTTTAAGGTCTCTGTGCAAGGTAGAATTTCTGACGTACCAGTCAACACCCGTAATTCGGCGCAAGGCCAAGTTTTGGAGT
Organism: Drosophila borealis; assembly: GCA_035045885.1. NCBI lineage: Eukaryota > Metazoa > Arthropoda > Insecta > Diptera > Drosophilidae > Drosophila > Drosophila borealis. The sequence goes on from JAWNOR010000195.1 coordinate 1,248,432, forward strand.
GTCTGAATCTTATGCATATGTGCACACGCATTTTGATTTACTATAGAGCGTGATTGGAACATATCGGAACAGTGTCCTTGCAGACCTGCTATTAAACATAACGGCAGGTTCCATTGCCTTATTCCGATTATTGCTACCTTTGCCCGTGTGCTCGTCTTTACTACCGCTCGTGGTAGGCGTATTTAGCAGCACATGCTACGTTGACTCGCAACCATCTACGTGACATTTCTTCTTTGATTTACACTGCTGTGCACGATGTCGCATAACGCAAGAAATATAAAGCCGCTTTTCCTTAACAAGTTCCAACCGCTGATTGCACCCATTGATCCAAAGTCGTCGCAATCTGATAGACGGTGGTTACCGGCGCACTTCGCACATGAAACAAGAAACATGTTCAAGTTGTCCGATTTTATTGCTGGGTACTCTCGTAGATTTTACTGCAGCGCAGCATGTACTATTTCAGAGCGGCCATACAACATTCGCAATGTGCCTATAGTATATGGCACTATAAGTTTTCCACGCACCGTCTCCAGGGCTTGAACTCTGAGCCACTTCTGAAGCCTGATGAGATTTTCCTCGTTGCTGAATCCACATCTCTCTGTGGATTGCTTATAATTGCTGATAAAGATCAACCATTCCTCTGGTCTGCCCGTAAAAATTGGTAAATCTTTGCCGATGACATGTCGCGCACTGATTTGCGCAGATGTCAGCGATCCATTATTACAATACACATTGTCGAAATGCTGCCGTGGCACCTGCACGTTGTGACTTTGCAAATCCCTTGCTTCGCAGAAATCTCCGCCGTAGCAGAGAATCCCTCAGACACTCTCTGCTGCAGAGAATGTTTAAGAATGGCACCGAGACTCGTGACGCGGCGCGTATAATTTCGTTAGTTCGTTTCATGCTGTTCGATTTGATTTTATTCGATTCGATGTACTATACGATACACCGTAATATTTATTATCTTTCCATTATTTAAAACCTATATATTAAAAGCTTATGAGACTTACATTCGTGCTCCGCACGCACTTCTGCTCTCTTTCACTTCTGCTCAGCTGCAAGCACAAAACGAAAATGAACCTCGTCGAAAAAGCAAATTGTGAAGCTGCGTGCGATCGACTTTTGTATGTACAAACTAATTCTAAAGAAGTAGACACAGAACACGTACAAGGCTTGTTGTAAGCTATCAATGTGTACCATAGGATGGCAAGAAGATTGGGCTTCTTGGGCACAGCTTTAAAGAGGATTGCCGGCACCTTCGACGCGAACGATGTACAGAACATAATAATTACAGAGTCACAGTGGGTCGAGTCAAACAATAGGCAGGTTATAATAAAAACGAAAACTCAGACACGTTGAACTTCTCCCAGACTGAATGCGAGGACCAAGTATTGGTCCTGACGAATTACACGACAATGGTGTAACTGCTGCATCGCTAGCGTTCGTGCTGAGCGATAGATGAGAAGGTTGAGGTAATGGTTCAAAAGTGTTGCTGTAGCTAGAGATCGCTTGCATTCCTCAAAATATTTCAGCGTGTCGCCTGTGTGTTTCTATTTGTTGCCCCGAATTAATTTTTCCAATGGTGCTTGTTGTGTGATTGCTTATGTCAAAAATCTTTGATATAAGTTGATCAATGCAAAAAAACAACAAATTGCGGGTCTCTTGCAGCTGTGGGCGGGGGAAATTTGATGATGGTGTTGACTTTGTCTGGTAAATTTTAAATGCCACTAGATTCGTCTAAATGACAAAATCTATTGATGGTTGACCGAAATGACATTTTCTAGAGTTCATTTTGAGATAAATAATATTTCATTGCAATAAAAAATATTTGTACAGTCTTGTATGTGCGGAAGTGGATACAGATCCAGAACAGTTTGTGATTTGAGGGCACAATAGTCATCACCTGTTGGTTTGCGCACCATGTGCAACGGCAATGCGTGTGCCCTTTTTTATTATCGGCATACACCTTTTTAGAAAAAGGAGTCGAATTCCATTTTGGCAGCGTTAAATTTGTCAGGAGTGATACTATGAGGTATGCGAATGTTGGTGAGCCTTTTGTCTCGATACAGTGAGTTAAACAAGACGTTGTGTTCTTCTGTAATAATCCATTGAGTTGCGTGATGTTCTTGAATTCCTCCAGTAGTCGGACGAATTCACAGGATGCGTTAGAAGTTTTTAATATTGCTGAAGATTAAATGCTGCAGACATCTTGATGTGCTAACAAAACATGAGCGTCGATTAATTTGCCATCGTTGATATTGACGAGAAGGTTGTAATGCTGCAGAAATTTTGATCTAATGATTGGAAATATTGGGTAAGCATGGATACAATTCCAAGTGTATGGACGACGTTATCCAAGATCGAGCGTGAGGCGAGTTGAGCCATATATTTTAATGTAGTGCCGTTAGCAGTAAAGAGATGATTTTCACCGCTGGCTACGACTCGGCAATTTATGGCTGCAGCAGGAATGACTGACGCATGTGATCCAGTGTCGATTAGGATCTTTTAACCGGATTTTGTATTTGGAATAAATCCATTATGCTGTGAACGTTTATCCGAAGATTGTAATAATGTCGGATGTCATATGTGCGCGATCAATAATATAATTGGATACAAAATTGAAGACTAGTATTAGATAGGTTTATGGCGAAGCGAGACCGAAAATTATCAGCACGAAGCGCATACAAATTTGTATTTAATACATTTAAAGGCACAGTTTTCCGATTTTTAAGATTTAATTCATAAAAAAGTGCATGGCGTGTCCTGCTGGACCTTTTAAAGTTAAAACAAATAAATAAAACAAACTAAAGTGTTTAACAGTTGATAATTAAAATAAAATCGCGTCGGCCGTGCAATAAGTCAATCCATTCTGCTACCATCGTTGGACAATGCCAAGGAGAGTACCATCTAAACTGGAGTGTCCGGAACAGTAGTATGCTAAAAATTGAAGGAATTTGTTTGCACTAATGAAGTCGACGCTTTTAATTCTTGGTACGTATGTAAAGTAGTTGAGCATAATTTTATTTTGCATTCACTGAGTAACCGACATGGAGATTTTTATATATACTATTTTTACGATCTGTAGTGCTTTTGAGCGAATGTTTAATTAGTTAACAAAATTGTCATTAAATTGCTGATATCCGCTTATTTTCAATCCGCTTTGTGTTTAGCGGTACCTGTGCAATTGTTGCACATAGAACGTGCACGTCTAAATGAACTTTATATAGTTGCTAAAATAAGTAAATTCGATTTTTAATTTAAAATAGTAATTATTAAATCGAATTTTAATTAAAACATGGTAACTAAACTACCTGCGGTTGATTTGTGATCGATTGCGACTGCGACTGCGTCGATTTCCGATGTGATTAAACAAGTTTTGTGTTGATATTTTGAAACATTATGTCTTGGGCATTCATTCTATCTTACTGATGTGAGAAAACAGAATTTATATTGTCTGCAACTCCAGCAATGCTGTTCTCTTTGTATTTTTAACTGTCCTGCATTTATCACAAGAAGACTTTACGTGAGTGAAGATAAGCTTTTAATGCCAAATTCAATGTGGCAAAATCTTCAGTATGAATCAGTAGTATGCCTGTTGCATTAGCGATGATTGTAATTTGAGTAGGTGTTCCATCTGTCCTGAGGTAGGTGTAAAATTTGGAATAGTTTCGAGTCACCACTTTGGTTGTTGTAGACGCCAAGTATTTGGTTTAATGGCGAGAAGGTATAGGTTAGTATTCCACACTATTAACACAAGTACCTTATTTTATTTGAACTTTATTAAGTATACAAAAAAATATATTATTTTAATGCGTGGATGCTAATGAGTCTAAAGCTCTAGGTAGAATACGATAAAATTCAGAATTAGTTAAAAACAATTTGTCAAATTAAATAAAAATAATTAAACTTATACATTTATGAGATGCCTGATAGTTGCCACACAGCCATTGGCTGCTATAAAGATGGGACAATAACCAACGAAGCAACTCATAGGCGGGCGTAAGTTACTCAGCGTGGTTTGTGTGTGTATACGTAATTTTTTTTTGATTTTTTTTTTTGTTTGTTTATTGTATTGAATCAAAAATAGCATACGTTTTTATTACAACACAGTTGGCTTAGGTGATATTACGCCAAGCCTGGTTGGGTCCTCAGGCTTTATCGTGGACAAACGTCAAAGGCGGCTTTTTGAGTAAGGCTGCATCGTCACGTAGGTAGTCGGGGGACTCTGGGGCGTCTCCTATGTCGTGGTTGGAGGAGGTCCTTGAACGATCTTCTCTTGAGCCTCCTGACTACACACCTCCCAGCGAGGTCTCTTGCTACCCGGCTGCAGTGTCGCTGCAAGCGTTCGCTGTACCGGTTGGCGAATGCTCCGACTTGGCTGTCTATGGTCTCCATTTTAAGGTCTCTGTGCAAGGTAGAATTTCTGACGTACCAGTCAACACCCGTAATTCGGCGCAAGGCCAAGTTTTGGAGTGTCTGAATCTTATGCATATGTGCACACGCATTTTGATTTACTATAGAGCGTGATTGGAACATATCGGAACAGTGTCCTTGCAGACCTGCTATTAAACATAACGGCAGGTTCCATTGCCTTATTCCGATTATTGCTACCTTTGCCCGTGTGCTCGTCTTTACTACCGCTCGTGGTAGGCTTATTTAGCAGCACATGCTACGTTGTCTCGCAACCATCTACGTGACATTTCTTCTTTGATTTACACTACTGTGCACGATGTCGCATAACGCAAGAAATATAAAGCCGCTTTTCCTTAACAAGTTCCAACCGCTGATTGCACCCATTGATCCAAAGTCGTCGCAATCTGATAGACGGTGGTTACCGGCGCACTTCGCACATGAAACAAGAAACATGTTCAAGTTGTTCGATTTTATTGCTGGGTACTCTCGTAGCTTTTGCTGCAGCGCAGCATGTACTATTTCAGAGCGGCCATACAACATTCGCAATGTGCCTATAGTAAACGGCACTATAAGTTTTCCACGCACCGTCTCCGGGGCTTGAACTCTGAGCCACTTCTGAAGCCTGATGAGATTTTCCTCGTTGCTGAATCCACATCTCTCTGTGGATTGCTTATAATTGCTGATAAAGATTAACCATTCCTCTGGTCTGCCCGTAAAAATTGGTAAATCTTTGCTGATGACATGTCGCGCACTGATTTGCGCAGATGTCAGCGATCCATTATTACAATACACATTGTCGAAATGCTGCCGTGGCACCTGCACGTTGTGACTTTGCAAATCCCTTGCTTCGCAGAAATCTCCGCCGTAGCAGAGAATCCCTCAGACACTCTCTGCTGCAGAGAATGTTTAAGAATGGCACCGAGACTCGTGACGCGGCGCGTATAATTTCGTTAGTTCGTTTCACGCTGTTCGATTCGATTTTATTCGATTCGATGTACTATACGATACACCGTAATATTTATTATCTTTCCATTATTTAAAACCTATATATTAAAAGCTTATGAGACTTACATTCGTGCTCCGCACGCACTTCTGCTCTCTTTCACTTCTGCTCAGCTGCAAGCACAAAACGAAAATGAACCTCGTCGAAAAAGCAAATTGTGAAGCTGCGTGCGATCGACTTTTGTATGTACAAACTAATTCTAAAGAAGTAGACACAGAACACGTACAAGGCTTGTTGTAAGCTATCAATGTGTACCATAGGATGGCAAGAAGATTGGGCTTCTTGGGCACAGCTTTAAAGAGGATTGCCGGCACCTTCGACGCAAACGATGTACAGAACATAATAATTACAGAGTCACAGTGGGTCGAGTCAAACAATAGGCAGGTTATAATAAAAACGAAAACTCAGACACGTTGAACTTCTCCCAGACTGAATGCGAGGACCAAGTATTGGTCCTGACGAATTACACGACAATGGTGACTACAACCTTCTGCAGACAAGCAGCAAACGGCTCGTGCGCTCAGGGTTTCATTCGGCAACCTTGGTAGATGATGGCGTCATGATCCTGAACGACCGGCCGGCAACTGTTACCTACAATAGAGGCATTGGAGTAGCCGGGACGATCGTGGGCACCTTTGATCGCTACGTCCAAAGCCAATTTCCTGGTTTCGGATCAATCCGCTGCTGAACATTAGCGGTCACAACATGGTGCATAGTTTCCCGTATCTGCACCATCTAAGCGAGGAGAACTTAATGTTCCTAAAAGGGATAGAGACCGAGCGACTCCAGAACTTGGGCAGCATTCTGCGTCGGGCTGGGGCTTTGCGCTATGGCTTGTGGTTTCATATTCCTAACGTAGTATATCAAAAAGCGACGAGACACCTGCTAAATCCAGGAATTGGATAATAGTCTATACAGATCAAGTATCTTTAATTTTGTACAACCTATGAGAACCTAATGAGACTTGCATTTTTGAAAGTAGGTCCTCCTATTGCCCGCGTAGTTACGCAGTACGAGTTTGTTGCCGATTATCGATAGCTCGCTCCGTTTCCAAATAATAGATATCAAAATCCTGTTTTTTGCACAGTAAGATCTAATGATGAAAAATTCATCAAGGTCGGTTAAGAACACGTGTGTGCGGCAGCTAGCGCAAAATGCAAGACTTGATGCGATAGAGTGAGTCATCAGTAATGTTATCGACACCTGCTATATATCTAATCAAATCTAGCTGTCGATGGTCAGTTCGGACATTAAATATTTTTTCTTCGAGCATGCAGCGTAGATGCTGACGTAAATTTCAAGCAGCGCTCGAACATAAGTACTGTACTGTGCGTCAGTAAGCTAAACGCTATAGAATCCTTTTGGCTAAAATTCACTATTGATGATCTGGTGGAGTACAGCGCCAACTGCTGTATCGCTAGCGTTCGTGCTGAGCGATAGATGAGAAGGTTGAGGTAATGGTTCAAAAGTGTTGCTGTAGCTAGAGATCGCTTGCATTCCTCAAAATATTTCAGCGTGTCGCCTGTGTGTTTCTATTTGTTGCCCCGAATTAATTTTTCCAATGGTGCTTGTTGTGTGATTGCTTATGTCAAAAATCTTTGATATAAGTTGATCAATGCAAAAAAACAACAAATTGCGGGTCTCTTGCAGCTGTGGGCGGGGGAAATTTGATGATGGTGTTGACTTTGTCTGGTAAATTTTAAATGCCACTAGATTCGTCTAAATGACAAAATCTATTGATGGTTGACCGAAATGACATTTTCTAGAGTTCATTTTGAGATAAATAATATTTCATTGCAATGAAAAATATTTGTACAGTCTTGTATGTGCGGAAGTGGATACAGATCCAGAACAGTTTGTGATTTGAGGGCACAATAGTCATCACCTGTTGGTTTGCGCACCATGTGCAACAGCAATGCGTGTGCCCTTTTTGATTATCGGCATACACCTTTTTAGAAAAAGGAGTCGAATTCCATTTTGGCATCGTTAAATTTGTCAGGAGTGATACTATGAGGTATGCGAATGTTGGTGAGCTGTCTCGATACAGTGAGTTAAACAAGACGTTGTGTTCTTCTGTAATAATCCATTGAGTTGCGTGATGTTCTTGAATTCCTCCAGTAGTCGGACGAATTCACAGGATGCGTTAGAAGTTTTTAATATTGCTGAAGATTAAATGCTGCAGACATCTTGATGTGCTAACAAAACATGAGCGTCGATTAATTTGCCATCGTTGATATTGACGAGAAGGTTGTAATGCTGCAGAAATTTTGATCTAATGATTGGAAATATTGGGTAAGCATGGATACAATTCCAAGTGTATGGACGACGTTATCCAAGATCGAGCGTGAGGCGAGTTGAGCCATATATTTTAATGTAGTGCCGTTAGCAGTAAAGAGATGATTTTCACCGCTGGCTACGACTCGGCAATTTATGGCTGCAGCAGGAATGACTGACGCATGTGATCCAGTGTCGATTAGGATCTTTTAACCGGATTTTGTATTTGGAATAAATCCATTATGCTGTGAACGTTTATCCGAAGATTGTAATAATGTCGGATGTCATATGTGCGCGATCAATAATATAATTGGATACAAAATTGAAGACTAGTATTAGATAGGTTTATGGCGAAGCGAGACCGAAAATTATCAGCACGAAGCGCATACAAATTTGTATTTAATACATTTAAAGGCACAGTTTTCCGATTTTTAAGATTTATTTCATAAAAAGTGCATGGCGCGTCCTGCTGGACCTTTTAAAGTTAAAACAAATAAATAAAACAAACTAAAGTGTTTGACAGTTGATAATTAAAATAAAATCGCGTCGGCCGTGCAATAAGTCAATCCATTCTGCTACCATCGTTGGACAATGCTAAGGAGAGTACCATCTAAACTGGAGCGTCCGGAACAGTAGTATGCTAAAAATTGAAGGAATTTGTTTGCACTAATGAAGTCGACGCTTTTAATTCTTGGTACGTATGTAAAGTAGTTGAGCATAATTTTATTTTGCATTCACTGAGTAACCGCCATGGAGATTTTTATATATACTATTTTTACGATCTGTAGTGCTTTTGAGTGAATGTTTAATTAGTTAACAAAATTGTCATTAAATTGCTGATATCCGCTTATTTTCAATCCGCTTTGTGTTAAGCGGTACCTGTGCAATTGTTGCACATAGAACGTGCACGTCTAAATGAACTTTATATAGTTGCTAAAATAAGTAAATTCGATTTTTAATTTAAAATAGTAATTTTTAAAATGAATTTTAATTAAAACATGGTAACTAAACTACCTGCGGTTGATTTGTGATCGATTGCGACTGCGACTGCGTCGATTTCCGATGTGATTAAACAAGTTTTGTGTTGATATTTTGAAACATTATGTCTTGGGCATTCATTCTATCTTACTGATGTGAGAAAACAGAATTTATATTGTCTGCAACTCCAGCAATGCTGTTCTCTTTGTATTTTTAACTGTCCTGCATTTATCACAAGAAGACTTTACGTGAGTGAAGATAAGCTTTCAATGCCAAATTCAATGTGGCAAAATCTTCAGTATGATTCAGTAGTATGCCTGTTGCATTAGTGATGATTGTAATTTGAGTAGGTGTTCCATCTGTCCTGAGATAGGTGTAAAATTTGGAATAGTTTCGAGTCACCACTTTGGTTGTTGTAGACGCCAAGTATTTGGTTTAATGGCGAGAAGGTATAGGTTAGTATTCCACACTATTAACACAAGTACCTTATTTTATTTGAACTTTATTAAGTATACAAAAAAATATATTATTTTAATGCGTGGATGCTAATGAGTCTAAAGCTCTAGGTAGAATACGATAAAATTCAGAATTAGTAAAAAAAATTTGTCAAATTAAATAAAAATAATTAAACTTATACATTTATGAGATGCCTGATAGTTGCCACACAGCCATTGGCTGCTATAAAGATGGGACAATAACCAACGAAGCAACTCATAGGCGGGCGTAAGTTACTCAGCGTGGTTTGTGTGTGTATACGTAATTTTTTTTTTATTTTTTTTTTGTTTGTTTATTGTATTGAATCAAAAATAGCATACGTTTTATACGATATTACGCCAAGCCTGGTTGGGTCCTCAGGCTCAGGTCAAAGGCGGCTTTTTGAGTAAGGCTGCATCGTCACGTAGGTAGTCGGGGGACTCTGGGGCGTCTCCTATGTCGTGGTTGGAGGAGGTCCTTGAACGATCTTCTCTTGAGCCTCCTGACTACACACCTCCCAGCGAGGTCTCTTGCTACCCGGCTGCAGTGTCGCTGCAAGCGTTCGCTGTACCGGTTGGCGAATGCTCCGACTTGGCTGTCTATGGTCTCCATTTTAAGGTCTCTGTGCAAGGTAGAATTTCTGACGTACCAGTCAGCACCCGTAATTCGGCGCAAGGCCAAGTTTTGGAATGTCTGAATCCGTCTTCGATTTGTCCGAGATGCAATGCCCCAAACCTGAATGCCGTATCTCCAAGTTGGTGCCACCACGACGTTGTAGACTGCCCGTTTGCAGCGGCAGTGCCAATGGGCTGTTGGGGTTTAGTAGCCAGTTGGCCTTGACCATCTTATAGCGGCACTGCTTAAGAAGGCCGTCGATGTGCGCCCGAAAACTAAGCCTCTTATCCAGTACAATTCCAAGATACTTGGCGCTTCTGTCAGGGTGGAGGGGGCTACCGTCTATCCAGACTGCTGGAGCCTTGCCACGCCTCAGTGTGTAGTTGACCGCCTGGCATTTTGAGGCATTGAGCTTGATATTCCACCTGCGTGGCCTGCTTAACGTCTAAAAAGACTCCATAGCAGTAGTCTTTGTCGTCGTAAGCCTTAAGAATATAGTTAATCACTCTGTGAACCTGTTCGACAGCGCCATGCCCTCCCCTGAACCCAAATTGGTGATCAGGAAGGATGGCCATGTGATCCATAAGCTTTGAGAGGCGGGCGACAATCAGTCTTTCCCAGACCTTCTACAAGGAAGGCAGCGGATTGATCGGCCGATATGACTCAGGGTCATATTCCGGCTTTACCGACTTATGGATCATATGGATCCTCGCTAACTTCCACTGGGCAGGGAAGTGTTGCGTCCTTAATATGGCGTTGAAGATCAACGTTATAAAAAGGAGCGCGCGCATTGGTAGGGCCTTCAGAGTGGTGTGGCATATTCCATCATGGCCCGGTGCTTTAGCCCTGGGAAGGACTTTGACGACGTTGATCACCTCCTCCACGCGGATGGGGCCGATAGGTGGTGACATCTGTAGCGGTGTCTCCAACGCTCGGGTTGTTTCATCGAGCTCTTCTGAGGAGGCCAGATTGAAGGGAGTAAACCGTTCCTCCAGGTGGCTGGCGAAGGTATCAGCTTTCTCTTCGTCTGTAAGGCAGTATTTACTATTGTGGAGAAGAAGGGGAACGGTTCTCCAGGGTTGGCGCTTTAGGCTTTTAGTTGCTCGCCAGAGCGAGTCTCCTGAGTCATGGGTATAGTCCATGCTCTCCAACCTTCTAGAGAAGGATGCGTCTTTGTGTCTGCGAAGGGCCTCCTTGAGTTGCCGCTCCGCTCTTCGCCACTCCGCCTTGTCCCACGGATGCTGTGTCGTCTGGAACCTGCGTCTGCTCCGCCTTTTGATCCTGAGCAGGTTGTCTATGTCTGCGGGCAGCCCGTTGCCAGCATTGTCCAGCTGCCTGGCAACTGGTGGGGAGGTGGCTTCGGCTGCTGCTGCGCGAATCTTCGCGTTCAGCAGCTCGATGGCGTCCTCTACATCCCGTCCAGTGCAGATTTCGGTGTTGAGGTGTATACTTTCACTCATCTGTCTCTGGAAGACACCGAGATCAGTGCGTGCGTTGATCAGCATCGGTATTGCGCTGACCACCCTGGCCCTGCTCTCCAGGGTAACTATCAGGGCCAGGTGGTCGCTGGGGAGATCCCAATCGTCAGCGATTGAGAAGGACTGGGCATGGATCCCCTGTTAGATGGCGAAGTCTATACAAGACAGAGGGCCTCTGCTACCGTACGGGTATCTTGTGGCAGAACCTGTGGCCAGTACTTTCGCTTGACGATGCGCTAGGCTGCTAGCTAGTTGAAGGCCGCGCGCATCGCTGTTATTTGCGCCCCACAGCCAGTGATGTGCATTCCAGTTGCCTCTCACCAGATATCTGCTTTCAGCCGAGTTGAGTATGACGTTGAAGTCAGCAGTCGACGTCTGCTCATTTGGTCTGCAATAGACTGCTCCAAAGTCCATGTTACCAGCATCAGTGGAGACTTTCACAGTCGAGTATTGGTAAACACGGTTAGTAATACTCAATTGCGGGAAATGAAACAAGCTACTCCGGACGAGGACAGCGCAGCCACCGCTAGCTAAGCGATTTTGAGTCCAGTGTACAGGGTATGCCTCAAAGCCAAAGATTTTAGGGAAAGTTGGACCGTTGGTTCTAGTTTCTGACAGCAGAATTATGCTGATTGCGTGTTTTTGCACTAGGGCCTCCAGCTCTAGTACTTTACCTGTAATGCCATTAGCATTCCAGATTAGCACCTTCAGTGGTGTGTTCATTTGGATAGTAACGCGGTAAGAAGGGTAAGGATTTGTTATTGCATACCCAAAACCTGCTGTTGCATTTCTGTCATCCTCTCGATAGCTCGGCTCATGTCCTTGATGGCAGAGGAAAGTCCTTCCCCGTTCCCAGATATCTGCTGTTGCTGTTGTCGCGCAGTCAGCCTCTCCTGTTGCTGTTCCCTCAGCAATCTATGTAGCCTAGCTTGCGCTGGTCCTTCTCGCCGGCTAGAGCTGGGGCCGTTGTTCTCTTTGCTGAATGCAGCTAGTCCTATTCTGGTGGCAGCGGCGTATGAAAGCCCTTCTACTTGTTCAGTGGGTGCTGTACGGGGGAAGACAACAGGTGTAGGCCCATGAACTTTATTCCTGCGGCTTCGGTTAGCTTGAGTCGGTGGGAGATTTTTCATTTTGGCGGGCTTTGGGGCTCCCGCACGCTTTGTATATTCGGTGAACCACTCGCAGCCCTTATAGTTGGCAGGGTGGTTACCACCGCAGTGAACGCATGTTGCCGGTACTGAGTCGGGCCGTGTGCAATCATCAGAGCGATGATTGAGCCCGCATTTAACGCATTTGTGTTGTTTTCGACAGTACGTGGCCGTGTGCCCGTACTCCTGGCATCTATGGCATTGCACCACATCCTGGCTTCTTCTAGCAGTCTCAACCTTGACCACCTGCTTGCACAGCTTCCCGATAGTAAGAGCCTCCTTGTTGTTGGTAGCCGGCTGCAAGTTGATGAAGTGGATGTTCATGGGCTCCTTGGTAGCTTTGCTGCTCGGATTGTGCACGTGGAGAACGGTGTGGCCCTCGGTCCGCAGGTCGTCGACGAGTTCTCGGTTGAGTGTGGAGTGGTGGAGGCCTTTGATAACTATGCGATAGGGCTTCTCCTCCTGCAGCTGGTATGAGTAGAACTCAATTTTGTGTTCACCCAGTATCTGTATGATGGCCCTGTATGTGGGCACATCATTGGCTAGGAGTCGCATAGTCCTACCTAGGTTGGATTTGATGGTCAAGTTATCCGCTACTTCGGATAGTAGGAGCCACATGTCGTTGATGCCGCTGACCCGATTTAGTACGATGGGGGGTGGCTTTTTTCCTCCAGTGGGGGCATTGTTGTTGGCCATTATTTCGGGCACGGAGGAGATGGTACTGGTATGGGCTACAGCGTTGGGCTGGCTGTCGCCCAAGTTCTCTTCTTGCTCGGCATCAGATTCGTCAGTATCCATGTCTTCAGCGTTATCGGGTGGGGCTAAGAGTGCAAACCTTTTGGAAGCATCAGTGCCATCTGGGCAGGTGTCAGTTTTGTTCAGTTTTCGCCGCGCAGCAGGTGGGTTCCTGCTGTTTGAGACTTTGCGCTTGTTAGTTTTTTTTGCCTGTGCTTGAATCATTCGAGCCGCAGCTGCGGCGCGCGAATTGGGTTTGACGATATCTATTATACGCACTAGGGCGTCAACGGGGTCTCTATTTGCACTAGCACCATCATGTGGGCTGCTGCCGGGGTCTTCGGATTCCATTAGAGGGTAAGAAGGAGAAACTGAAGTACTTCTTCCAGACATCAGCGCGGAGAATTTGTTGGCAGCTGTTGCTAAGCGGCTGTTAAGCATTGAGGTGCTCGGCGGCGTAGCGGCGTCAGCATTTAGTTGGCCTACTGGAATTTTTGCTCTATTGGCATTGCCGCTGGTCGGGTGCATGTCAGCACGGCAACGCAGCCGACTTGCTCAATTTGTGACCACCTTATTTTGTGTTTGATTTGGTTTCGATCCACCTAAGACAAATTGCTTTATCAGCAATTAGTTTTGTTTTATTTTTTTCGTTTTTGTGAAATTATTGGTGCTTTGCACTCTTTGTGCAGAGTTGCAATAGCCGCTTTGACCGTTTGGGTGCGCACTGGAGTTTTGGTTATTAATTGTTTTCCGCGAGCACGTCCGTTCACCTTAAGCACCGAAAAGTGACTCTATATGTAATTTTCTGTGAGTATGAGTTAAAGGAAGCTTTAAGGTTTCTGAAAGCAGCTCAGCCGGGGTTCAGGGTATCTCCGAGTAGAAAACCTCTACTTGTTTTCGTGCTCTTAAAGATAGGACAGGACACTTTAAATATGTATATACAAATGCGAGTCAGACAAAGTGTTAAAGTTTAAAAATTTTAAAAATATATTCCTTCAGATTTCATTTTATAAGAAGTATAGGCAACAACTTCTCAGAGAACTGTTATTTTCTCAAAATACTTCAGAAAAGAATACAGGTTGATCCGTACTTTTTGTGATATAGTTAGATGATTTAACTGATAACAATAGTTTATAGGTTATAATTGACAAATTCGCATATAAATTCCTTAGTATTTAGTTTTACATATTTTCAAACTGTTAATATTAAGATCATACTAAAAAGTGGCCTTACCTGAAGCGTTGGATGAGCTTATCAATGACAAGAGAGTAACAGGCGCAGGAAAGCGAATACATCGCCATACCCCAGCATCCGAAGCGAACACCCTCCTCGTATTTCCGTTGAGGGATTGAACCTTCCATAGCTCTGGGATCACCATTAAATACAGCTTCCCCGACAAAGTCGGTAAAATAAAGTGAGTAGCATACATGTGCCATCCAGCAGAAAAGATTTGTGAGACAAACTATGCGCAGGGAGTACGGCATGTACACAATAGAAAGTAAATAATGTGATAAAGACTGTATTTCAACATCGTTTTGCGGCATAGAAAAATTGCCCACAGGTTCATTTGTTGTTTCTTTCAATGGTTCCTGATTTTCAATAAATGAAGTTTCGTCAAAGTTCTCTTTATTGGCACAAGAGCTTTCTGAAATCACTGGGGGTGTCAGCTTTATACAATTGAAAATGAAATATAAAATCACAATGTTATTATTTAAAAATATAGCTTACTATAAACAATGAATATTAATTTAAGCTTTTAATGGTCAATAGCCACTTCATCTACTGTTGTTAAGAAATAGTAGTATAAGACATATATACGTATTTTTTTTAAAAATAAGTTAGGCACTCAAAGAAAAGAAGAAGTGAGCACGAGGAGACGCCGATCCATTAAATTTATGAAGAAAACAAGAAAATAAAAATAAAAAAGAATTCAAATCGGATGTGTGGCTTACCCAAAAGCTCTCTGATTAATGCTATACACCGATATCGGCTGTGAATCTGAAAGCTGAAAATTTTGAGTCGGGTCACCTTTGGAACGGTCATCTAAAAACGAGCAGCCTGCAGAGTTGCTTGATGATGAACCTGGCCATGTGAGCCATCTGATGGCTGGTGCGAATATCGCAAATTCAGAAGAAATTGTTTGAGATGAGTTGGCGTCCATGATGAATGAGATCACTTTGTACACTAATCGTTAAATCTTGCAGAGCTGAAGGCACATGATTTCGAACTGGAAACCGGAGTTGAGGTACCCGATCGACGTCGCCGTATGTATATCAACGATGTCGAGTCCGCCGTGCCCTTTTTTCTGGAGATGACCATTTGTCCGTGCTCATATCGTGGACACTTGTCAACCGGTTGTTACGCGGATGTAAAAAAAGACGAAAGTCTGGATGGAGCTAAGTGATTCTCTAGTCAATGTATTCGGCCTTGCGATGTCTAATAACGAGGTTGTTAAAGCAGGTTGCAAAGCCGCTCGATTGGAAAAGGAGAATCACGTTTGAGCTATTTCATTGCCTTGCGAAACATTGCACAGCAAGGAAAATATGAGGAAGCAGAGGTAGTCAAGTATATAGTTGACGGGCTTGAAGACCGTTCTGGATACGCCGCTCCATTGTATTATCGCAATTCGTTGCACGAATTGCGTCAAAAATTTATGCAATGCCAGACAGTGCAACTTGAAAATAAAAAAAAACCATCTAATGAAGCCAAATGAGTGCTTTTCGTGAGACAAGATGTTACAACTGCAATCAAATGGTGCATCTGAGCGTGCAAAATTGCTGCCATGGGTACCAATTATGAAGAGCACGCAAACGATAAATCATTTATCTAATTAGTAAGTCTAAGACTATCTAGTAAAGGTAATTAAAAATTAAAAATTAACAATATTTTGGTTGTGTTGGACACCGGAGTTGTGTAATACACAAAAATATTGAATAAGGAATATATATAATTTCAGTTTATGATACTGTAGTGTTTGTATACAAATCGTTTGGTGCACCCCTGTTAGTTAAGGTTCCAGAATTAATATTGATCCGAGGGACTAAAATATTAGTAATTAACCCTTTTGTAAACACGAATGCATTGCCAACTGAGGCCAGGCTGTTTACAGATTGGCTGTACGAATTTTAGTGCCGTTGGCGCTGTACTTTCGGATTAATACTACGTGGATATGGGTGAGGAATTTGGTCTTGACCCGGGGCGGATTTGTCGGCGAATGGTGCATAACCATTACAGATAAGTTCTTGGATAGTTTCGGGCCACCAAAGTGACTATTATATTACGAAGGATGGATTGTTACCGACACCGTAAACGAGCTGCTGGAAAGTTAGCATGGATACAATTCCAAGTGTATGGACGACGATATCCAAGATCAAGCGTGAGGCGAGTTGAGCCATATATTTTAATGTAGTGCCGTTAGCAGTAAAGAGATGATTTTCACCGCTGGCTACGACTCGGCAATTTATGGCTGCAGCAGGAATGACTGACGCATGTGATCCAGTGTCGATTAGGATCTTTTAACCGGATTTTGTATTTGGAATAAATCCATTATGCTGTGAACGTTTATCCGAAGATTGTAATAATGTCGGATGTCATATGTGCGCGATCAATAATATAATTGGATACAAAATTGAAGACTAGTATTAGATAGGTTTATGGCGAAGCGAGACCGAAAATTATCAGCACGAAGCGCATACAAATTTGTATTTAATACATTTAAAGGCACAGTTTTCCGATTTTTAAGATTTAATTCATAAAAAAGTGCATGGCGTGTCCTGCTGGACCTTTTAAAGTTAAAACAAATAAATAAAACAAACTAAAGTGTTTAACAGTTGATAATTAAAATAAAATCGCGTCGGCCGTGCAATAAGTCAATCCATTCTGCTACCATCGTTGGACAATGCCAAGGAGAGTACCATCTAAACTGGAGTGTCCGGAACAGTAGTATGCTAAAAATTGAAGGAATTTGTTTGCACTAATGAAGTCGACGCTTTTAATTCTTGGTACGTATGTAAAGTAGTTGAGCATAATTTTATTTTGCATTCACTGAGTAACCGCCATGGAGATTTTTATATATACTATTTTTACGATCTGTAGTGCTTTTGAGCGAATGTTTAATTAGTTAACAAAATTGTCATTAAATTGCTGATATCCGCTTATTTTCAATCCGCTTTGTGTTAAGCGGTACCTGTGCAATTGTTGCACATAGAACGTGCACGTCTAAATGAACTGTATAAAGTTGCTAAAATAAGTAAATTCGATTTTTAATTTAAAATAGTAATTATTAGATCGAATTTTAATTAAAACATGGTAACTAAACTACCTGCGGTTGATTTGTGATCGATTGCGACTGCGACTGCGTCGATTTCCGATGTGATTAAACAAGTTTTGTGTTGATATTTTGAAACATTATGTCTTGGGCATTCATTCTATCTTACTGATGTGAGAAAACAGAATTTATATTGTCTGCAACTCCAGCAATGCTGTTCTCTTTGTATTTTTAACTGTCCTGTATTTATCACAAGAAGACTTTACGTGAGTGAAGATAAGCTTTTAATGCCAAATTCAATGTGGCAAAATCTTCAGTATGATTCAGTAGTATGCCTGTTGCATTAGTGATGATTGTAATTTGAGTAGGTGTTCCATCTGTCCTGAGGTAGGTGTAAAATTTGGAATAGTTTCGAGTCACCACTTTGGTTGTTGTAGACGCCAAGTATTTGGTTTAATGGCGAGAAGGTATAGGTTAGTATTCCACACTATTAACACAAGTACCTTATTTTATTTGAACATTATTAAGTATACAAAAAAATATATTATTTTAATGCGTGGATGCTAATGAGTCTAAAGCTCTAGGTAGAATACGATTAAATGCTGGAAAGTAAAGTGATCCGGCCTAGTAGTTCACCGTATGCCTCTACTGTTGTGCTAGTAATGGTCAGTGAATATCTTACGATGCCGTTTGGCCTTAAAAATGGGCCAACAGAATTTCAAAGATTCATTTCTGATGTTTTAAAGGATATGGTAAGGGCCCGACAAATTATGGTGTATATGGATAATATCAGTTTGGCTACTCACACCATTAAGGAACACAATAAAATTTTAGCCATATTGTTAGTACTCCTGGTAGGGTATACTAACTATCTTCAAATATGGCATATTTCTACAGAAACGAATCGATTATTGGGGATAAAATGTTCGCGATTTATGAATTTTACCGAGTGATGAACAAATTCAGGTAATTCAGGATTACCCAGAACCACGTACATAATTGTAGGGCCTTGCACTTGTGCTTGGGTTATATTTCCCATTTACTCAAGTTTGTTCCGAACTTTTCGCGTGTAGCGGAATCGTTGACTGAATTATTAAGGAAAAGTGGTCCTTTTCCTATGTCAGAGCATAAGAGTGAATCGTTTGTGATACTGAGATCCACCCTTGCAACTTCACATGTGCTATCCATATTTAATCCCAGCTTTGAAACTGAGTTGCATACCGATGCCAGTTCACATGGTTTTGGAGCGGTATTGATGCAGCGACAGTCTGATAATAAATTACATCTCGTTTTTTTCTACTCCCGAAATTCAATGGCCGCCTAGTCTCTTTACCATAGCTTTAAACTTGAGACCCTAGAAATAATCTATGCCTTACGTTGATTCCGTGTGTTCCTAGAGCATTGCCCGTTCCTGATTGTTACCGATTGCAACTGCCTAGTTCAAACCTTGAGTAAAAAGTCTTTAAGCCCCCATATCACCCGATAGTCATTAGAGTTAAAAGCTGATAACGTTTCGATAAGTAGGCAAAATTAATTTTTTTTAAATGATTCTGAGGCGACCATTAACTCGTGTTTAATTCGATCTGATTGTCAAATGGAAAATAGCCATAACCTGTGTGAATTTCCAGAACCGTCCGGGAGCCTGTATTATGCCCTAGCGAAAAGTAAGCCGTTGAATGATTCCGCGGAGAATCCGTGTGATCTGGTATAATTGAACAATGCAGATACATTTCACATTGGACATTTGGGCCAATTGCTCAGCATTATTTCAAAATGGATACATTTATTAGTAGTTATCGATGCGTTTACTAAATTTGTTAAATTGTATCCGGTGTAGTAGGATAAATACATGTATATACAGACAGACATATCGTCATAGCCATTTTTTTTTAACGCGAATCCCGATGCAATGTACTGCATCCCATCTCCCGCCCAACCGACCGAGGGGCGCAGTCGTGTAACGTACGACACGAAATGCAAAGTAAATATGAAAAAATAATTTAAAATAAACGATACAAACTACGATTATGTGTACAAATACAATAACAAATAAAAATAGGACTATCTACTTGCTAAATAGTTTAGAATAGAAGACTTTATACGAGGAAGAGAAGCTTCCGAGCAGAATACTCTGTAATGCTTGTTATAGTCATCACAGAGAACCCTGAACGGTTCATGCAAGGCATAATAAGTTGAGCAAAATTTAAGCGATAAAGGTACAAAATTACGTGTTAGTCTAGTAGGGATAGAGAAATTTAATTAGCTAGTCAACACAGAAGAGTCGATTTCACCAGTAATTTATTTATGAATAAATATTACACCCAGCATGGTTCTACGATTAATCAAAGAATTAAGGTTAATCATCAGAATTCTACTGGAGTATGACAGTAACCGCACACGAGGATCCCAATTTAAACCACTAAGGGCAAACAACAAGAATGGTTTCTGAACGGATGCAATTCTGTCCTGATGGGTAGCATACTGTGGTGACCAGATACATGAGGCATACTCAAGAATGTTTTTGTCGTGTACGGATCGTCAAACTCCTTCGACCATCGCTTGATGAAATCCATAACTATTCTGGCCTTATGACCACGGTATTAACATGAGAGTCGACTTTAAGTTTATGATCAAGGATGACACCTAGATCATTAACTTCATTAGAAGTACTATTAACACGCTCGAGCGGTATGCTATCAAGGATGTATGAAACCAATTGAGGAGGGCTTCTATGGAAGGTCATTACCTTACATTTAGAGCAGTTTAAGTTTAACAGGTTGGCTAGACACCAAGCCTGAAACGCATCAATGTCCACTTGTAAGAGATAACATGATGCCATATCCTTATATGCAAGGCATAATTTTACATCATCAGCATACATTAATACTCGAGAGTGAGACAGTATCGAGGGAAGGTCATTGATGAAAAGAGTAAAGAGTAGCGGGCCAAGATGACTACCTTGAGGAACACCGGAAGTCACCAGAAAACGTTTAGAAAACGAATTTCTGAAGAGAACCTTTGGGTTCTGTCACGCAAATACTCTGAAATCCAGTTCAAAAGATTGACTGGGAGGCCGAGAAGGCTTAATTTATGAAGCAGCAAGGAATGGTTGACAGAGTCGAAAGCCTTACTGAAATCAGTATAGATGACGTCAGTCTGCTTTCTTTTCTTAAACCCATCAATTACAAACGAAGTAAACTCAAGAAGGTTAGTGGTTGTAGATCTGCGCTTCACGAACCCATGCTGGGAAGGTGAAATAATGGAACTACATAAATGCTGCAGTTCAGATGTTATAATTCTCTCAAAAGCTTTAGATATAGCGGATAATTTGGAAATATATGATTCCCTCCAAATGGTCGGAAAAGATGAAGTGTTTAGTGTTTTAGGCAACAATCTCCCGTTTTTTTAAATGCGCTCAACTCTACCATTCTTCTTGAACTCTAATTCTTGTAAGAAGAGCTCGACAAGTCTAATCACTCCTTGTCTCGCTTATACATGCACAAACTTGTTGTCTATTCTCTTTTAGTCGAACGAACTCAGAGTCAGTCGCAATCGAACAGTCAAATAAAGAAGGCATATCGAGATTACTGTGTGTTTTACTTTCAAGCGACATTTGTCTTCTACACCGGTTCATTCTACTAGTACTAGAGAAGTGAATGCCTCATTTGAGAAATACTTTGAATGTTATAGCCGCCCGGCGCATTGTATCTGATCGAGGTACGTGTTTTACAACATACGAGTTTGCTGGTTTTCTTGAAAGTTATTGAAATACTGAGCATGTTTAAGTAGAGACTGGCGACCGCAGGCTAATAGACATATTACTCTTCGGCTGTGGTCAGCGTGGGCTAAAGTAGGAGATTTTGTTGCAAAACGTAACATTAACATTTTCTAATACCATCTTAGATATATTCTAACATCACGTCTCCCTAGCTTTTCACGTAGACATACTTAAACTACTATTTACTTTTTTATTGTAGTTCTAAGTGTGGGTAAGTTAGGGGCTCTGATAAGGATAACTGGTGAGTAGTAAATGGATGTTAGTAGCTGTTTTGAAACTTTTCCCAAAAATTAAAGATCAGTTTGGCCTTTACCAGCAATACGTTATAAGGCGTGTATTATCCGAAATAAGTCTTTTTGAATTTATAAAAGTTTTTTGGCAGTTCAAAATAATTTCTTTGCTTCGCCTAGATTGACAGTGACTGCTTTGGAGAGTTTTCAAATCACCGGTAGGCCAATACTGAAGTGGAGTTTTGGGCCAGAAGGCCGCGGGGATAATTAAGTAGATTCTTTTCATGAAACTGAGTGATGTGAGCCAAGGTGAATGCACAAGAGCTCCGATTGAACTAGGATATGAGGAGAAAGAATGTTAGTTGGATTTCCACATCTGAACGTGTGGTCATTCCATACTGGCGGTCAGTTCTTGTATTAAAATATTGAATTTGAAAGGCACATGTCTAATCCAGGATAGACCCAAGGAAAGATCACACCAGTAATAGATCTGGTTGACAAGGATACCAGTACGCTCTCTCTTTTAACTGGTTTGCCAATAGTCTTGCTCTACATAATTTCAAAGAAAGACTTTGCATCAGTTATGACTGGTCCCAAAAATCCAAGCGGATCATACAACCAATAGACAAAACTAAGCGCTAAGCGCAAGAATTAACAATGAAATCTATGGCAGAGTATGAATGAGCCCCAAATAACGACTTAATATACCGGCAGTCTGACGAGCTTTCTCCGTAGCTAGCAACTGACTTGGTTTCGGATATAAAATCGTTGATGGCATCCGATCGAATTGGCATCATCATTAGCCAACTGGTAAATTGTGTGCACAGACTATACTGACGCTGATTTGGTCCAATACATCAAAGTATCCAATTTGAAGATTTGAATGTCCTACTGATGCGAGTCCCCCCACAGGATACACTGAAATCAGCAATTTGTCAAAATCACTCGGACACATCTATATATTTTTCAAATGTCAGCGGTAAGAGCAACGGGATACGTGCAAGATAAGAACAGAATATGCAACAATTTTGGTTATATGATTGGCCCCACCATATGCACATTAAATTTAACATGCAACTTGGTTGTGGTTCTGTCCTTCAACAAGAAGCAATGATGTGGGAGGAAATAATTGCAGCAACTCTGGACTAACTTGCGACATGTGATTTAGATCTGCGCAGTCTCTTAAAAATACCGATGACAACCCAGCCAAGACGAGTCATTTCTAGAAGCAGTAATCCTGGTAAAAGCATTATTTTGCCAAGGGACGACTGCCCGTTGAAGAGAAACGCAGGATCAAGCATCTTTATGATTAAAAGGATTTTCCAATCCGATATAGCCATGACAAAGCTGGGATGTCTATCGGTAATTGTTGGATTCACAAGAGCATCAAAGGTGGCTGAATAATCAGAACCTTGTGACTTCATATGAATCCTTACAACGGATCCTTCAGTAGAGACCGTTTACAATTGCCAACGACCTGGGTTTCCTTAACTAAAGCCTGTGTGCAAAATGGGACGTGATAATGAGCAATTGAGAACCTGAATCTGATGCACAAATCCAGCCTTAATGCTTTTCTCCACAGGTACGACAATGATTACTACTGAAAGACCGAGTTTGATGCCCTTTCATTAAGCAATTGAATCAAGTGGCCGGTTTTCTAACTTTTTTATAACGAAGAGATGAACAAAAATTTCCCAATTTATTACATGTGTAGATTCTATGACCTAGTGCAGCACAACACAGTCGGCTGCAAGAACCCTTTTTCTCTTGTTAATATTATAATTCGTTTTGAAAAATTTTTCGAGATTTTTTTTTTTTTGTTCCCCTGCTTTTGTTTACATCTTTTCAGAAATGCCAAGACCTCATCAGCACCAATTTCGCTCCCAGTTCTTGAGTCCATGAATCTCATTGACGTTTTCCTGGAAAACATTACGCTTGTGACTATTTAGAATATCTAGGACCATGCGATAATTGGCTCAGGAAAAACGAGTGGAGATACTGCTGCTTTTTGACATTGGACAGTTCGGAATCCTTGTCGACATCCGACACAAACATCCCGATGGAATTAAAAAATTCGGTATAGCCACAGGAAAACGTATATAGTTTAGTTTGACCAAACTCAAAGCAACCAAAATTTGAGTGGTACGGGGCGTTAGACTGACAGAATCACAATGTCGTGATTGTTGAAACTTATGTTGTTTAAAACTTATGCCATCAACTAAGAGACAGTTTCTAAAAATCATTGGCAATGCGATACTTGGAGGCCCCGGTGAGACATACATTACTGCAGTGCATATAAGCAAAATAAACTGCAACATAAATTATTGTGACGGTTGACGAATCTTGATTCGTTTACCAGCGGGTAGCGATCGAATGTGACGACGTTCGTCCCGGCTGTTCTGGTTTCGATGCCTGCATTGTTGATGACAGTGGCCGGCCGGTCATTGATAATTATGATTATTACCAAGGACACCGGATCAAGGTTGTTCGGACGTGTTTTGCAATATGCCATGCCACTTGAACTAAGCCATGAGTGCAACAGCCGTTCGCTGCTTGTCTGCAGAAGGCTGTAGTCGCTGTCATCTTGCGATTCTTCAGGGCCAATACTTGGTCTCGCATTCCGCCACAATGTGTGGGAGGTGCACGGGTGGAGCCGTTGTGGGCTACCGGGGTGATTGTAATCTTAGAGCATATTAACCATACTTTAGGATACTCAAAGATGAAATTAATTGTATCATTATATCGGTAAATCTTTAACCTAGATATACTTAACAGGCTAGTGACAGTCGTATCCGTGAGTTGGTCAGAGACATTGATTATAGGTCAGCATGGTCTAGGATGGTGGTGCTTATATATTTAACATTGAAAGGGTGATAGTAGGCATTAAGTTACTTATTTCAGTGGTAAGCATTCTATTTCTGGCTTACAGCGTCTCGTACGGGGTACGCGTGACGACCTGCTTTTTTTTACCCACCTTTAACAAATGGTTTGTTAAACGGTTTATTTGTTTTGCTGGTATTATTGCTTACCTATTGTTTTGCTCGACCAATGACCTATATATGTTATGTCCTTGTAGACCAACATCCCTTTAATAACGAGAAAGACGGCACGCCGAAGATTTAATACCCTTGCAGACCTTATCTTTTCATAATGCTCATAGTGGTTTGCCCGTATGAGTATGGTTAAGAAATCTTGAAAAAACAAAAAAGTTTTCCATACAACAACTTAATTTTCGACCGATCGTTCTTATGGCAGCTATATGATATAGTAGTCCGATGTTGATAGGATTTTCCATATATATGGGGAGTATAGTAAAACTAATAAATGCCAAATTGGGTCAAGATATCTTAAAAAAAAAAAAATTTCCATGCAACTTAATTTTTGACCGATCGTTCCTATGGCAGCTTTATGATATAGTGGGCCGATGTAAGTAAGGTTTAACATAAACGGAAGGAGGTCAAGATTTCATGATAAACCATAATGTTTTTTATACAAGAACCTACTTTTTAACCGATCGTTCCTATGGCAGCTATATGATATGTACTGCGTGCAACAGAAAGAGGCACACTGCAAAGTTTCATGAAGACAGCTTTAAAACTGAGAGACTAGTTCGCATAAAAAAGACGAACATGGCTATATCGACTCGGCTGTTGTTACTGATCATGAATATATGTACTTTATGGGGTCGGAGATGTCTCCTTCTATGCGTTACACATTTCAGGACAAAATTATAATACGCTCTGCGTATTGGTAATAGGTTGTCTTTCTGACCTTGGATGTGGATTGGTCTCTTTTAGACCCCTTGCGAAATTAGCTGCGAAGATGTACCGGTCATGGTTAGCGTCAACTTCCTGAGCTCTTGGCAATGCTGCGGGCAAATTAGGTGGCTGGGTTGCTTACAAGACGTCTGTAATGTTACGTTTTAAACCAGAGATGAATACCCCAAGGAGGTCCTCTTTAAATATCTGGCCTGATTTCGACATGATTTCCTAATTTATTAGCATGGTCAATTTTTTTTTCTATCTCATGTGATATTGTAAGATGGTTTGATTATCTTGAGTGGGCGTACCCATCTCCTGTTCTATAACGTAGAAGGGGCGTTTATCATTGCATGTTAAAGAAAAAAGTGGGCAATAAAGGTCTCAAAGTTAAGGACTGTATTGAAGGAGGCCAGCATGGCATCGGCAATACTTCCAATTTCGTTCCTTATTATAATAACGCCTTTCAAATATTTTGTAGGTGGCGTGCGCCGCTGGGCGCTGTTTGACGAGAAGAGGCTGATTGCACTGGATTTCTGTTTATAGACCTTGATTTGTTGGATTGCCACATGCGTCCCTTTGAGTTGACTTGTCAACTTACTAATTTGTTGGGAAAACGAAAGTTCTAAAGGAATTTCCCTCTGACTCAGCTGTAAATGCGGCAGAAATCCTTATTATCTTATCCTTAAGATAAATTAGCCGCTGTCTCCAATGGTCCAGCGCCACGTACGGCAATTTACATTAGCTCATTTTGTTTATTTTGTATCGTATAATTTTTCTTCCCGCGCAGCGTAAGTTGTCGCACTTTTCACAAGTGCTTATCGAGTTTTTACTCTCGAGGTCTGTGTAGTTGCAAGCTTTTTTGCAACCAATTAATTCTAACTGCTTGTGCAGCGAAATTCAAACACTTAGATTAGTTTTCAAATGGATTTATTTGCCGCGCAGGGCACTTATTAGAATTTATAAGTTTTATATTGTTGCTTGGCAGCCAACTCGAATTAGTTGTGCCTAGGTTGCGATCAAACGAAAGACTAACTAACTATGACAATATGTAAAGCGAATCGAAACGAAACTCCAATAAGACGCTCGCCGGTTAGAGCGAAGGGCAGCAATGCAAAGCAAAGCAATGCAGAAGGAGAGTGGGCAGCAGCTTACAAAGAGCGCGCAAAAACTATTTGCTCTTAGGCAGTAATTATGATTGTTATTTTCTGCTGTTGGATGATGTCCGCAGCCGTCGGTGTTATCTCTGCTGTTACTTGACCAAACATTCTCCCCCCGTTGGAAGGCAAGGGCTTTCAACATCATCCTGTTTGGGCAGCAAACACAGCTTTCGTACAGCTCTACGTATGACTCCAGTCGCAGTTTGAAGCACAGCAACTCTGGATACCCCATCAGATCCAGAGATCAGCTCTTGCACTCTGGCGAGTGGCCACTTCAGCGGCGGTAGATTCTCATCCTTTACAAGGACAACATCGTTAATGGAGAGTCCAGGCTGAGGAGTGCGCCATTTGGAGCGCTGTTGAAGAAACGTCAAATACTCTTCGCGCCAACGGGCCCAGAATACCCAGGAAGTGTGCGGGTGTCAAGACGTCAAGATCACCTGGATGCTCTGAAAGTGGAAGTAATGGTCGAGAATTAATAATTGCCGTGATGTGGCAGACGAGCGTACGCAGCGAATCGAAATCCAAAATGGAAGAGCAAACAGATCGATAAAAGTGGTGCTTAGCAGTCTTCACAGCGGCTTCCCATACTCCACCAAAGTGCGGAGAGCGAGGAGGGATGAACAACCATTCAATTGAGTCGGTTAGGCAAAACTCGTTAACGGCTTTGACATGCTCGTCACTCAGGAACAGGCGGCTCAGATCTGCTAGTTCGTTCTTGGCACCTACGAAGTTTGTCGCATTGTCAGACCAGATCCTTGAAGGTCGAGAGCGAGTCAGGATGAAACGTTTTAGGGCGTTTAGAAACGATGTTGTGGACAAGTCCTTTACAAGCTCTAAGTGCACCGCCTTTGTAGCGAAGCATATGAACAGACTGATATAGCATTTCACTGGTGGCCTGTTGCGCACTTCGTTCTTGTAGTAAAATGGTCCACAGTAATCAACGCCAGTGACCATAAAGGGATACGATGTATCAAGACGATCAGCTGGTAGGTCTGCCATTATATGCTCGGCCAATCGTGGCTGGGCACGAAAACAGATTATGCATTTGGCAACAATACTGGAGACTGTTTTTCGACCGCCAATGGGCCAGTACTGGAGCCGAATCGAAGACAATAAAGCGCGAGGTCCAGCGTGTAAGTTTCGTTTATGAAAGTGAACTATGATTGCTCGCGTCACAGGATGCTGACGGGGCAATATAATCGGATGTCGCGCTGAGAAGTCCAACGACGAGTTTTTCAGCCGTCCACCGATGCGGAGTAGGCCGAAGTCGTCAAGGAATGGTGCAAGAGAGGCCATTGAGCTAGACGGTTTGACATGCCTTCCTTCCTTCAATGCCTTGTAGTCATCGCTGAGAGTAGCCATTTGCACTGACCGCAGCAACCAATGTGTGCCATGATGCAAGTGGTCAACAGTTAGTTCAGCTCCTCGGATTCGATTTACAAATTTGTAAACGTAAGCAAATACCCGCTGCAGCTTGGAAAACGAATTGATGAACTTGCAACCAATCGAGAGATCCGGTTGCGCTGCAGTTCCGAGGAGTACCTTGTGTCGAAGTTCTGGTAAGGATTCGACAGGTACACAGGAGGCAGGCCACTCTTCCTTTCCCTTACTGAGAAAACTCGGACCATGGGCCCATAATGGAGACCGGAAGAGCTCACTAGGCAGCGCTCCTCGTGAAATTATATCCGCCGGGTTTAATTCAGTGGGAATATGATGCCATTCCATTCCAGTGGTGAGCTCTTGGATGGCTGCGACTCGGTTGGCAACGAAAACATTGAATTTCGAAGCATCATTGCGAATCCAAGCCAAAGTCACGGCAGAGTCTGACCAACAGTAATACCGACAGTCGAACACTTTCATTTGGCATATTTCGCTGAGAAGTTGAGCCAGTAATGCAGCTCCGCAGAGTTCCAGCTTTGGTACCGTGATGGTTTTCACAGGCGCGACACGCGATTTGGAGCATAAGAGACGCACGCTGGTGTTGCCATGGCACTTTGAGACTGTATAGACGCATGCTCCATAAGCGCTTAGGCTGGCATCACAAAATCCGTGAATCTCCACTGTACTGTCTGATGAGAGTGCTCGACGGGGATACTGGAATTGCTGAGTATACTCAAAATCAGCGCAGAAGTTGACCCAGGCTGTGCTTAAGTGTACGGGCAGGCTCTCATCCCAGTCCAGCTTTTCTCTCCAGAGATCCTGAATAAAAATTTTCGATTTTGTTATTACGGGACCAACAAGACCAAGGGGGTCGTAAAAGCGAGCAATTGCGGAGAGTATTGACCGTTTTGTCAGTCTGGAGGGCAACCTCAGTGGAGAGAAGGAGAAAAGGAAACAGTCTGAAGCGGGATCCCAAACGAGGCCTAACGTTTTCGTGATGTCACTGCCATCGTCAAACTTAAGCAGCGTTTCTCTATCCTCTTCCGGTATGTTTTGGAGTACAGCTGTGTCGCTAGAACACCATTTTCGCAGCCTAAAGTTCCCCTTGGCGAGTAGTCCAGATGTTTGTTTCAATATCTCAATTTCTTCTTGAACACAGCTACCACCAGAAATGAGATCATCCACGTAGAAATCTCTTTTAACAATGTCAGAGCCAATAGGGAAAGTTTTCTGCTCATCCATGGCCAGTTGGTGCATAGCTCGCACTGAGAGAAACGATGCTGGTTTTGTGCCGTAGGTGACGGTGTCTAATTTGTAAATCTGTATCTTCTGATGCTGAGACTCACGCCACAAGATACATTGAAAATAACTGTCTTCGGGTTCGACTCGTACGCATCGATACATTTTGCATATATCGCCTGTCAGGGCGACTGCAAATGTACGAAACCGCATCAGTATCGAAAACAGCTTCGGTTGGATGGTAGGTCCTGCCATCAGTGCATCATTCAGCGAGTGTCCAGAGGTAGTAACTGCCGAGCCATCAAACACGACCCTTAGCTTGGTTGTAGTGCTATCCTCCTTCAGCACGCAGTGATGTGGCAGGTAGTACTTGCATTGGCCCAGTGCAGCTGAGGTAACAAGTGACATGTGACCCAAGTCAAGATACTCCTTGATAAATGCTGCATACTGGGGTTTCAATAGTGGATTACGGTCTAGTTTTCTTTCTAAGTTCAGGAATCGACGAACCGCCTGTTGATAGGAGTCACCCAGCGGATACATGCCTAGTCGTAGCGGTAAACGAACTGAATAGTCGCCAGTCGACAGACGTTTAAAATTGGCCTGAAAGTGTGCCTCACAGTCGCGTTCCTCCTTGTTTGGTAAGGACTCAGGCTCGGTGCAATTCCAATTCCCCAAAACGACGGATTAATTCATCAATCTGTGTATTAGGCTGCAGATGCGAGTCAACCAGCAGATCTGGATTCACCATTGATCTCATGGCCATGAATGATGATTTTCCTGCATGTGAGGCACCTCCCGTAGCCACCCAACCAAGGCGAGTCTTTTGCAATATCGGCAGTCCAGCAGCTAGTTTAATCTGGCCGACGCATAGCAGATCGAAGAACAGACTGGCTCCAATCAACATGTCGATTTGCTGAGATTTAAAGAATTCAGGATCAGCTAGTTGTATATTTGATGGAATGTTCCATGATGCAGGGTCAAGAGTGAAGCCAGGCTGATTATCGGTGATGGATGGTGCAATCAAGGCCGGGATGCATGTGGAGTACTCCGACACTCGAGATTTGACATTGATGTTGACCGAAAACCCATCGGACGCAAATGCTGCATCACCAATGCCAGAGACGATTGCTGTTGACTTGAATTTGCGCAGCTGGAGCTGATGAGCAAGACGAGAGGTGATGATGTGCAACTGCGACCCAGAGTCGAGCAACGCACGGCAGGGCACCAAGGAGCCAGCGCGATTTTTCACGTGGATGACGGCAGTGGCAAGCAGAACAACATCGTGCTTGAGATGCTGGGGGGTAGTGAGAGGCGAAGATAAAAGTGCCGCCAAGGTGTTTTGGGATGACGAATAAGTTTCGGTATCTTGAGCATTGTTTGGGCTAGAAGCAGCGATGTGACTGCTTGTGTTGCCAAGATGCAACAAGCTATGATGTTTGCTTCCACAAACTCTGCAAGCGCTGGAGCCGCAGACTCTCAGCTGATGTCCCCTTTGCAGGCAGTTTAGGCACAGCGCAAGCCGCTTGGCTTCGTGAAGGCGCAGCAAGGGCGATAAATTTGCGAATTGCAAACATTTATAAATAGAGTGGCCTGCGACTTCACAAAACACACAAGCACTCGTTCCATTCCTAGTCACTACAAACGTTCTTCTACTACTGTTGTTCTGGCCCACCTGGGAGCTAGGCGTGTACATTGCCGTAGCGTGATCCGCATTTTCCAGCCTTTGGCAACGCCTCTCTATGAAGGTTGTAAACCGCTCGCATGATGGTATGACGTCCAACGGCGCATCATCCTCCCAGCTAGCCTGCGTAACGCTATCTAGTTTTTGCAGCAACGTATGTACTATGACGCAACCGGCGATCTGTTCCACACTGCCCATCGATTTTAAAGCACGTAGATGAGAGTTGAGCTTATCTGAAAATTCGCGCAGCTGTGCAGTCGCGCCCTTGTCCACCTTTCTCAAACCCAAAATTTCAGCGATGTGTGCCTGAAAAATAAGACGCTTGTTATTAAAACGCTTATCAAGCAGTTCTAAAGCGGCAGCATAATTAGCGTTTGAAATTTCCAATGAGCGAATTGTATCCAGCGCTGTTCCTTTAAGGCATGACCGTAGATGCTGGAGTTTTTCAATGTTGGTCAAATACGGATCCTTGTCTATGACCGTGGTGAACAGGTTCGAGAAATCGGCCCATTCTGTGTAGCCTCCACTAAACTCCGGCAATTTAAATTGAGGCAATCGAGAGTGGTTTGGAACAACAAAGGTAGAACGCGAGTCATCGGCTGCGGCTGAATTGAAGGTGGAACAATGCGGAATCTGCTGAACCTTGCTTCGATTTCCGCGCTCGCGTTGAAGGGACAGCCGTAGCTTCCTAATAGTTGACTCAAAACTTGTCTGAAGATCCTCCTCAACGCTGGCATGATTCACCTCCAACAAACCATCACAGACTGTCTCAAATTTCGCCTGCAAGTCAGATGCCATGCTTATGTAATCTTGCAGCTCGTAGTCATCAACATCGCGAAGTCGAGCGGGATCAAGTTCCGAGGACAATCTATTGAGTCGATCACTTAAATTCTTGATCTTTATTTTTAAAACAGCAGCCTGGGTTCCAACCGCCACTTGACTAGCTGATGTCGCCTCATCATTTCCATTTGCACTTGCACCTTCATCAAACATTATGAATGTAGCGCACAACAAGGTTCACACAGCCGAACTACAATACAAGTCTGATCGCACAAGAGCTCGTTCGAGCGAGATAGCGTATAGCGGGTTATAGCGCGCAACGATTAACGGGGATTTGCTACGGCGTTTATGTATAACAACCAACTGTATGCAGATGCGCAAGCAAACGGCTCACCACACCGCTTTGCCCGAACTGATAACTGTCCGTTGACACGACAAGAACGAAGTACAAGAAAAAATAGAAGAAATGAAAGAGAGAAATTCACGTCGGGGTCACCAAAATGTGTAGTTGCAAGCTTTTTTGCAACCAATTAATTCTAACTGCTTGTGCAGCGAAATTCAAACACTTAGATTAGTTTTCAAATGGATTTATTTGCCGCGCAGGGCACTTATTAGAATTTATAAGTTTTATATTGTTGCTTGGCAGCCAACTCGAATTAGTTGTGCCTAGGTTGCGATCACACGAAAGACTAACTAACTATGACAATATGTAAAGCGAATCGAAACGAAACTCCAATAAGACGCTCGCCGGTTAGAGCGAAGGGCAGCAATGCAAAGCAAAGCAATGCAGAAGGAGAGTGGGCAGCAGCTTACAAAGAGCGCGCAAAAACTATTTGCTCTTAGGCAGTAATTATGATTGTTATTTTCTGCTGTTGGATGATGTCCGCAGCCGTCGGTGTTATCTCTGCTGTTACTTGACCAAACAAGGTCTTTGTTGGTTGGGCTGGCGCCCAATTAATTAATATGACGGGCAGGCTTCCGCGGTCTTTTCCGAATTAGGACTAAAAATTCAAAAAAGATAAAACTAAACCTTATAACTCCGGCTGCAGAGCGCTGCTATAGGTGCATCAAAAAATGCAGCGAAGGCGCCTCGGCGCCTTCAGCGCAAAGTAGCTGCTTGATAATTATTGATTATGTGATGATTTCTAAGAAATGTTAATCATGGTTGAAGCAGGCGTTCGCGTAAGTATTCAGTGACGTCAGTCTAGCGTCCCGTCTCACTCGTAATGAGTGTTCTAAACCAAACTGTGATCATGGCCAACAGAACGCGCTTACCCGAGCTCAAACTACATACTTTTCCGGTGGCTAATTCGGATTTCATCGCGATGTTTGACAAGGATTCCGAACTGTCAAACATCGAAAAGCTACAGTATTTGTGATCGTGTCTTCTGCAAAGGCGTAATCAAAAACAGGGAAACGTGCAAATTGCCGATTTCGCCTGATAGCTACTTTTACTATATCTTGTGTAGTGACTCGAAGGAATGAAGGACATTGAAATCTTTAAATTGGATATTGTGACGTATGCACCAGTTGGCTATTGATAAGCGTAAGGCATTTCCAATTTGATGTCATTATGTAGGAGTTCTACGTTGACGATTTCATATTTGAAGCCAAGTCAGTTGCTGAAACTAGAGAGAAAATTTGTCAGACTGACGGTAAATTGAGTCATAAGTTTCAATCTTAGTTTAAATCCAGCTCCCTAATGTTTTCATATTGCAATCTATTTTTTCTATACTATGTCTCCATGTATATATAATTTTTTTTTTCTATATATTTTTAACAAAGTATCAATTGCCTATCACAACATATAAAAACTTATAAAGTCATATTTTAACCGTTCATTGCTGAATCTTCACTGCGCTGAGTCTTCCCCTTAAGTACTGTAAGTTCCCCTTAATCTGAAAATATACTTTCATTTATTAATTGATTTTTATACCCTTGCAGAGGGTATTATAATTTTGTCGTGAAATGTGTAACGCATAGAAGGAGACATCTCCGACCCCATAAAGTATATATATTCTTGATCAGTATCAACAGCCGAGTTGATATAGCCATGTCCGTCTGTCCGTCTGTCCGTCTGTCTGTTTCTATGCGAACTAGTCTCTCAGTTTTAAAGCTATCTTTATGAAACTTTGCAGAAGTCCCTCTTTCTGTTGCACGCAGCTCATATGTCAAAACCAGCTGGATCGGACAACTATATCATATAGCTGCCATAGGAACGATCGGTCGAAAAGTAGGTTCTTGTATGAAAAACATTTTTGTTTATAAAGTTATCTTTACTTAACTTGGTATTTATTAGTTTTACTACGTTCCCCATATATATGCAAAATCCTATTAAGATCGGACAACTATATCATATAGCTGCCATAGGAACGATCGGTCGAAAATTAAGTTTTTGTATGGAAAATTTTTATGTTTTTCAAGATATCTTGACCAAACTCGGTACTTATTAGTTTTACTCCGCTCTCCATATATATGCAAAATCCTATTAAGATCGGACAACTATATCATATAGCTGCCATAGGAACAATCGGTCGAAAATTAAGTTTTTGTATGGAAAATTTTTATGTTTTTCAAGATATCTTGACCAAACTCGGTACTTATTAGTTTTACTCCGCTCTCCATATATATGCAAAATCCTATTAAGATCGGACAACTATATCATATAGCTGCCATAGGAACGATCGGTCGAAAATTAAGTTTTTGTATGGAAAATTTTTATGTTTTTCAAGATATCTTGACCAAACTCGGTATTTATTAGTTTTACTACGCTCCCCATATATATGCAAAATCCTATTAAGATCGGACAACTATATCATATAGCTGCCATAGGAACGATCGGTCGAAATTAAGTTGTATGGAAAACTTTTTTGTTTTTCTAGATATCTTAACTATTCTCGGTTAATTAACTGTAATTGACTATTTTCCCTGTGCTTCTTAGATACGTGCAAAGCACTATGAGCATTATGAAATGGTTGGGTCTGCAAGGGTATTAAATCTTCGGCGTGCCGAAGATAGCCTTTCCTCCTCGTTAAATATATAACATCCAACCTGAAGTTGCTTACAGTGTTATTGGCGAAGGAAACAGAAATACCCCTAGAGGTCTGAGAGCAGCGCTATACACAAAAAAAAACGGCATACAATAAATAGTTCTTAATTCTAGCAATACGACCAACCGTATGCGCGGAACAAGCTATCTTTTGGCTCACTTTTCCCAGCGGCTAATTTATTGGTGATCTCTTAGCCTAAGAGGGTAATGAACAATGAAATAAATCTGAAAATGTTGATTAGATCTTATGGTAGCATCGACGTTGACACTTTTAGACAAAAATCGTCAACTTCGATGTCACCCAAGAAGTCTACTATTCTTCTTATCAAGGGTATGCAGTCGTTGACCAAAGGACAAAACAGATGGATTGTCAAAGTATTCGAACTTACTAATAATTTGCGTTTAGGAGTTGGATTCAGGTGCAACTAGAGTGTAAGATCAAGAGCTTGCTTGCTTTAAACCATGTTAAGAGTATTACGATCTTATCATGAAATGTGTAATGTATATTAAGAGATATCTCCAGCTTAATTATTATTGATCAACAGTAGAGTCGGTATAGTCGTGCACGTCTGTCCTTTACCTAGCTTAATCTTTCGGTTACACGCAATACATTGCGCAAGATCGAAATACAACAACACATAGCTGACATAGGCGTAATCGGTCGAAAATTAAGCTCTTTTATACACATGTTGTTATACCTTGAACACATGGAAAATTGGTAAAAAGAGTAAGAGTATTGTGCAAATTTATCCGTATGTCCGTATGTGAATTTTATGAACGCGCCGATCTTAAAACTTACAAGAGCTATATGTGAAATCGGGACCGTGGGTCGTCCTAGTATACCGATAATCTAGAATTCAAAATAATAAAAACATCGATATCGATATCCTTATATTTCAAGCAGGTTTTAGGTTTTAATAGTTAGCAATACAAAATTTGACGCGTAGCTTCGTATATCTATACATAAAACAGTTTGTCCTGACTGACCGCAGCTCAACCCATAAGAGCTAGGAAGCTGAAATTTTTACTGTAGTTATCTTCTGTGATGAGGGTGTAGAAAAATCGCGAAAAACGTGTGCATGAAATCTTTTGCTTACCATCCGATCGACCTCAAACTAATTTTCAAAGATCTTTGTTCAAATTATAATAACTTGAGGGGTGTTTCACGTTTTTCGAAAACTGCATACCTTCTTGGTGGAAATAGGGTTCAAAGATTTGGTGAGAAACGTTTCGTGCTAAAATTTATTTGCATGAAACTTATTTTCAAAGCTCTACATAATAACTTAATGAATACGTGTTTCAGCGAGATGGGAAATTCCACCCACAACAGTGGTTAATTAGCAAAAAACGGTTGTGTGAAAGTTGTTTGTTTAATGTCCGATGGGTTTCAAACTGAATTTCAAAGTTCTTTGTTAAAATTCATCTGGTGAGCGTTTCGATTTTTTGGAAAATCCATCCCTCCTTGGTAGAAATGGGGATCAAAGATTAGGTGAGAGACGTTTCTCGCCCAAATTCATTTCCAATGATCTATATGAAACATCATTTGAGACGCGTTTAATATTTTTCTCAAAATCAAAGTGGAATGTGCGATTCAAACTTTTCTTTGGTAAAGTTTTAAGTTTTGTCTGATTTTCTTCAAACATATTTCCAAAGCACTACATTAGAACTTAATGAATACCTGTTTCAGCGAGTTTTGAAAATTTCACCCGCAGCAGTGGTAAATTGGCGGATAACGGTTGTATGAAAGTGGTTTGCTTACCGTCCGATTGGTTTTAAACTAATTTTCAAATACC
Source organism: Drosophila borealis (assembly GCA_035045885.1). Lineage (NCBI taxonomy): Eukaryota > Metazoa > Arthropoda > Insecta > Diptera > Drosophilidae > Drosophila > Drosophila borealis. The sequence continues at coordinate 1,284,668 of JAWNOR010000195.1, forward strand.
TTTGAGAGAATTTTTCATACGGTCCACGAGCAAGGCCGGAGTATAATAGACAAGGATGTACAAGGGGTATAATGTACAAGGATTAAGTATTTCATTTTTTGGTCATCCTATCTTTAAAAATGAAATGAATAAAAATCGTGAGAATCTCTAGCTCTATAGATTCTCAGATCGAATCAATCATATATACTCGTGGACGGACATGTCCAGATTACCTTGACTTTTGATACTTACTAAAATATATCTATGTTTTCTTTATTTCCAATGGGTTCAGGGTTTTCAAAAAAAAGCTGCGACCATTTAATATTTGGAGTCCACTACGCGGAAGATATGAGAGCGTATTGTCATTACGTTGTTCCATTGCGAATAACAGTTTCTAAATGTCTCATTGAAGTATGGAAAAATCGATGCGAAACGAAACGAGAACCGACTTGTGGAAGGAATATGTTGGTCCCACAAATAAATTAGAGTAAACAGATCAGGTATCTAATGTAAACACTAATTTTGTCACTCATATTCTACTGACGATAGAAAATTGTTAAAGGAATCCCAAAGTTTGAAGTATGTAAAATTTAGAAATGGACTAAAGCTTTATATTATTTAAATTAAGTAGTAGCTCAAATATGAATTTTTGCACAAGATACATGTCGAAGAATGGGTTCCATTATGAGCAAGCTTTTGTACACTTCTAAAGGGTATTGTGTTTTTACATAATATAAGTAATGCATAGAAGAGACATCTTCGACCCCAAAATATATATATATTGCATATAGTTATACAGCCTTTTCGATTTTCCATCGTATACGCCAACATGAATTTTGCTACTTTATGGTACTCGCATCTTTGTAAATACGGACAAGGGTCCCGTTACTGCCGTGCCGTCAAGAATTGATCCGCAAATACGGACTGAAAATTTACCGTCAGTGCTTTAGGGAATACGCCAATGATACTGGCTTTAAGATGCTGGATTAAATGTCCGCTTCAACTTTTGGCGTTTCGCACGCCAATTAAGCATATTAATTTAGTCAGTCCCAGAAAAGAGACTACGTTTATAAAAATGCAGGAACAACAACAACAAAGCAACAACAAAATAATCATATGGATATTTAAATAACACCAAAGGCAAATGCTAGGAGTGAGCCACATTTTATTCTGTAAAAATATTAAGATAATGCAACCAGAGCAATATCTCGAATGAGCATCTGCCGATGTAACCGAGTTGACGATCTCCGTGTTACCAAAGCCGCTTCAATACACTAGCGTAAATTTTAATTGCAGTTGTTATCTTCTAGGAAGGTTAATTGTTTTATTCTCCCTCAGATTAAATACATAACAAGTAATGTAAAAATAAGAAAAAAAAAAAACAGCGGCCTTACTTATCTTAGAAATCATATGTCTTTCAAATATCCGTCTGTCTGTTTCTAAGCGAACTGGTCTCTCATTTGTAAAGCTATCGTTATAATATATAAGTTAACAGAGGCCAACGACACCAGCTCCAGATGCTGATATAGCACTGGGCCGGATGTTCTTACGAGCTAACAGGGGTCAGCAAAATGCAATATAACACCAGCCGCAGATGCTGACATAGCTCTGGGCCGGATGTTCTTGCACGACGGCAGCGCACGAGGCGCAAGCTAAGCATTCTAGCGGCCGTTGTGAAAGCACACAATAGCTTAGGTATTTTTGATCAATCTTTTGTAAAATCAGTTTTTAATTCGACTTTCACTGAGGCACATCGGCCCAGCGACTTCGTGTATAATTTAACTCACTCACTACGGCGTGTCGGCCTAGTGTTTTATAAATCATTATCAAAATAAAGTTCTATCAAAATAATCCGCGAGGACTTATTATTTAAATCCTAATTGGCGCCCAACGTTTTTCGGACCATTTTGTTCTATAATTATTTTGTGTGCTGTGCAGTGTAAAGAACTAACCTACCAGTGCAAACAATAAAAGCTGTGCCTGACCCACATCAACTTACGTCAGCGGCACAAGCCCAATAAAAACCATTTGATACATCGAAGCCGCTGGAGCTCTTCGGCCAGTGACTTGTCACCAAACCAGCGCGCAAGCGGGTTTGGGCAGCGACGTAAACCAACACTATAGACTTCAGCAAGGCCACATAAAAATCTAAAAGGTGTGTGCCCAGTAAATTTCCTTTCTCTACCCATTCTATACACGGCACCACGAAGATCACTCATAAGTGCCTTATATCTCTGTTCGGCAAAACTGCCACATTTTTCTTACTCCCAAACCTGTCCACATTTGATGGAATTGTGGGCCTCGACTTGCTCACACAAGCAGGAGTTTCGCTTTGTCTTTCTTCTGGCCAACTCAAATGTGACGCAGAAACTAAACAAATCGAATTCCACAGGTGCGCGGATGTTAACTTTACCAATGTTGACTGCGCCGACGCACCTGATGCTGTAAAAGATGCATTCCTAAAGATGCTAAAAAGCAAACATAAGGCCTTCGCAGATCCGGAAGAAGCACTTCCCTATAACATATCAGTGGTGGCAACTATCAGGACCACTGAAGAACAACCAGTTTATGTCCGACTGTACCCCTACCCCACGGGAGCAGCGGAATTCGTTAATAAAGTGATTCAAAGCCTTCTGAAGCACGGTATCATCAAAAAATCTGTCTCCCCCTACAACAACCCCATTTGGGTGGTGGACAAGAAGGGGACGGACGAGTTTGGTAACAAGAATATGCGCCTAGTAATGGATTTTCGCAAACTTAACGAGAAAACCATCGCAGACAGATACCCTATGCTTAACATTCCAATGATTTTGGGGAATCTTGGCAAAGCTAAATACTTTTCGACATTGGACCTTAAATCCGGCTATCACCAGATCACGCTAGCATAGCGTGACCGTGAAAAAACAGCCTTTGCAGTTAACGGGGGGAAGTACGAATTTTGTCGACTTCCCTTTGGGTTGAAGAATGCGGCCAGCATCTTCCAAAGAACTGTTGACGACGTACTGCGTGAGCAAATTGGCAAATCTTGCTACGTCTACGTTGACGATGTCATCGTCGTCAAAAGACGAAAGTTCTCATGTCCAACATGTAGAGTGGGTCTTTAAGAGCCTGTGCGAGGCAAATATGAGAATCTCCAAGGAAAAATCGCGTATTTTTAAGAAAAGCGTAGGTTTTCTTTGTTTCGTGGTAACCAGTAATGGAGCTATAACGGACCCTGAAAGAGTCAAAGCGATTCAGGAATACCCAGAACCAAAGAATATATTCGAGATCAGATCATTTTTAGGACTGGCTGGTTACTATAGGTGTTTCATCAAAGACTTTGCTTCAATAGCAAAACCCATTTCTGATCTTCTAGAATGGGTCAGTAAGTAAACATAGATCGCGAAACATCCCGGTAGAATTCTCTGAGATTCAGCGTCACGCATTCCAAAAGCTACGCAACATTTTGCCATCAGAAAACGTCATGCTCAGATACCCTGACTTTAAGAAGCCGTTTGATCTAACGACAGTCGCTTCAGCTTACGGCATAGGGGCAGTGCTTTCTCAAAAGGGTCGCCCCATCTCAATGATTTCTAGAACATTGAAACCCCCGGAGGTGAACTACGCCACCAACGAGCGGGAACTTTTGACTATAGTTTGGGCCCTTAGCAAGCTACGTCACTACCTATATGGGATAAAAGACATTAACATTTTCACGGACCACCAACCGTTAACTTTTGCCGTTTCTGAGTCAAACCCGAACGCCAAAATTAAAAGATGGAAGCCGCGCATTGAGGAAACGAATGCGCAAATATTTTATAAGCCAGGCCTTTACAATTGAGTCGACCGAAAAGCCACTTTATTGTTTCCAAAATCAAATTGTCATTGAAGAGGCACGCGTCCCCAACGAAACGCAACTTCATTTTTTTCGGGGACAAGAGGCGTCATGAAGTGAGCTTCACTGATCGCACAGCCCTTTTAGATGAACTGCTTGACTTGATTAATCCAAATGCGGTCAATGCCCTCTATTGCAACCTGCACACACTAGCACAGGTGCAGGATGGCTTAGTTCGCATGTTTCCAGGCACAAAGTTCTGGCACTGCAAAAACCGAGTTGCAGATGTCTTCAACGTTGATGAGAGGAGAGAAATTCTCGTTGCCGAACATAATAGAGCGCACAGAGCAGCTCAAGAAAATGTTAAGCAAGTGTTATCAGAATACTATTTTCCTAAAATGGCGAAGTTGGCTAAAGAAATTGCGGAAAGTTGTAGAATCTGCTCAGCAGCCAAATACGATAGGCACCCGAAAAGACAGGAGCTGGGAGAAACTCCGATCCCTGAGACTCCTGGGGAATTGCTACACATTGATATTTTTCCACGGACAAACAATTTTTTGACCTGTGTTGATAAGTTCTCTAAATTTGCAGTCGTACAACCAATTCAGTCGCGCACTATCGGGGATTTAAAAACTCCACTACGGCAGCTCACGAATTTCTTTCCACGAGCCAGTACAAGTTATTGCGACAACGAGCCTTCGATGAATTCTCAAACGATAAAGACCCTGTTGTTTAACAACTATGGAGTCAATATTGTTAATGCGCCGCCGCTGCATAGCACCTCCAATGGCCAAGTCGAGCGCTTCCATAGCACTCTAGCCGAGCTGGCACGTTGCCTTAAGCTAGAGAGAAACATCAGTGACTCAGTCGAAGTCATAATGCTAGCCACGATTGAGTATAACAAGACAATATATTCGGTCATCAACAAGAGACCTGTTGATGCCCTCCATGTGCCCTCAGGCGAACCTGAAAGGGAAATATCAGCAAAGTTAAGGAGTGCACAAGATGCGCTCCGGGCTAGGCTGAACGACCAGCGACAGAATAGATTCTTTGAAGTAGGCGAAAAAGTCCTAGTAAAAAGAAAGCGCAGGCTTGGCAATAAACTTACGCCCTGATGTGAAGAACGGATCGTAGAGGCAGACCTTGGCACGACCGTTCTCGTTGGAGGGAGGGTGGTCCATAAGGACAACCTTAAGTAAGGCGAGAGCTGAAATAAAACATCGATTATATGCATTTTGAATTTAACTATAAGTTTCAACATTTGTGCCACTAGGCTTCACCTTCAAGTTTTAATATCTACGCCACCTGGTATTTCCTTTAGGAAGACACGTAGTAATAGTTTGGTCCGTTTTGTCTGTCTTCCGCAGGTTCGGGTTTCTGCTATTTCTATTTTTTGCAAATGCGGCAGCGCGTGTGACTAATTACTCACACGCCAAGTATATTCCCATTGTTGAGGGCCAAGATCTGGTCTGGGAGGAATTCAATTTCGTCAGGCACACAGCAAACATCTCTGAGTACGAGAAAATGGTAAACGAAACAATGGATCTATGTGAAATGTTGCCGCAGTCACACATGAGAAAGTTCTGAGCGTAGATGCGTCCCACCTCAGAGATCTGTTAGAAGCTCTTGGCGTGCACCACCTGGTGGCAAGAAGTTTAGATTTCTTGGGCACAGCCCTCAAAGTAGTTGCGGGAACACCTGACGCCAGTGACTTCGAGAAGATCAAATTCACTGAGTTACAGTTGGTGAACTCTAACAACCGACAGGTAGCTATCAACACAAAAGTTCAGGAACAAATCAATCAACTCACTACAAGTGTCAACACATTACTAAAAGCTGCAAAAAAGAATCAGATAGTTTCCGGGCCTTCATACGAAACTCTTTTAGCTCGGAATAGAATGTTGCTGATGGAAATGCAGAATTTGATGCTCGCTGTTACCCTTGCAAAAATTAATATCATAAGCCCAAATATATTAGATCACGCATATCTGAAATCTGTTTGGATCGATGAACCCACAAGTACTTCAGTAGCTGACCTTATGTACGTTGCGTCCGTGAAAGTATTACAATCTGTTAATGCCCTTCACTTTATTATTCAGTTCCCGAAAATCAAAATGGCTTGCAGAAAGGTGATGCTGTATCCAGTTTCACATGAGAATGCTGTGCTACAAATTGACGACAACATTATAGCTGAGTGCGGAGATCAAGTGCTTGCCCTTAAGAATTGCACTTCCACGCCGGGAGGAACCTTTTGTCAACTTTCACCGACCAGCTCTTGTGCCAGAGAGCTGCATGCTGGTGGCTTGGCAAACTGCCAAATGCAGCCGAGTCATTTAGACCCGATCACATGGGTCGATGACGGAATTCTGATCATCAATAACCGGCCTGCTAAAGTTTGACACTGACAATGGTACTGAGACTTGGGTTCACGGAACGAATCTAATCACGTTCAAACATTGGGCTCTGATCAACGAAACTAAGTACTTGAATCGCAACAACGCCCAGAGTATGTTCCCCGGCATCGCGGCATCTCCCCTTCTGAACGTCACCGGCCACCAAGACGTGTTAAGTCTCCCCTACCTTCATCGCTTGAATGAACGTAACCTGGAGATCATCAAGGAAGTCAAGGACGAAATTGGAAGCGTAGACAGCGTGATAATAGCCTTCTTGTTGGGTGCTGTGTGTTGCACCATAATTTGCGTCGGAGTCACCTACCGTCGGTTCACCAAAAACATGGTATCGGCCAAGGAGATTAAGAAGGTGATCGCCGAGATAGGAGCGGCCGAGGGCGGCCTTAACTTAAAAGGGGAGCAGTTAACAGAGGCCAACGACACCAGCTCCAGATGCTGATATAGCACTGGGCCGAATGTTCTTACGAGCTAACAGGGGTCAGCAAAATGCAATATAACACCAGCCGCAGATGCTGACATAGCTCTGGGCCGGATGTTCTGACACGACGGCAGCGCACCAGGCGCAAACTAAGCATTCTAGCGGCCGTTGTAAAAGCAAACAATAGCTAAGGTATTTTTGATCAATCTTTTGTAAATTCAGTTTTTAATTCGACTTGCACGGAGGCACATCGGCCCAGCGACTTCGTGTATAATTTAACTCACTCACTGCGGCGTGTCGGCCTAGTGTTTTATAAATCATTATCAAAATAAAGTTCTATCAAAATAATCCGCGAGGACTTATTATTTAAATCCTTATTTATATACTATACTACCATAGTCATTTACCCATAGATTTAAAAAAAAGCAAATGCTATTTATTAACAGCTGGCATATATATGGTCCGATAGTGTAAGGGCGGTTTTGGTAATGAATTTTTTCTTAAAGACTTTACAACAAATATTTCTACTAGTGCACATTACCCGGTATTCGCCGTGGAAAATCCTTGTGCCAAAAATGTTAAATATTACTGTTTCATCCAGTTTACTCCCGTATAAAATTTAACTGTGCCCACATTTGAAAATATGTTAGAAGCGGCTGTTTACGCCCATGTTAGCCAGGTATTCGACAGGTATTCATTTAGTTTTTATGAAGTGCATTGAAAATAAGTCAGACGATACTTAAAACTTCACCCTTATCAACTATCACCCGCGAAAGGGCGGACATTACGAAAAGTGTGAGACACGTCTAAATAAATTTTCAAAAAGATCTATCAAAACTAATTTTGAAGTTGAACGGATGGCAAATTAAAAACTTTCTTACAACCGTTTTCCACCAATTTACCAGAGTTGCGGATGGTATTTTTAAATCTGCTGGAAAGCGTATCTGTTAAGTTAATATGTTCGGTTTTGACAGTAAGTTGAAAGACGTATTCATGAAGTTCTTATGTAGCACTTTGAAATTAAGTTTGTAGCAAATCGGACAGAACTGAAAACTTCGCCCCAAGATCTTTTATGCGCGTTTTAACCGAGGAAGATTGGACTCTGCAAAGACTATGAAACACGACTCGAATGAATTTTCATTAAGTAATAAATCTGAACCCGAATCACCCAATTGACACCCAATTTTACCAAGGCGGAATGGCTTTTACAAAAAAGGGTGAAACACTCCCCAAATGAATTTGAAAAACAATCTTTTTAAAATCAGGTACACAAAAAAATTGCATACAAATGTCTCAGTTGAGAATGATTGACGTGGTTTACTTGTACTCCAAGATTTTTATATATTTTTGTGCTTTAATCCTGTTTTTTGATTCTAAATTTTTAATTTTTAGTGCTTTATTTAAAAAGCTTTAATTCCTTGTGTAAAGTGATATCTACCGTGCAGCGTAAGTCTTTAAATTATTGCATTTATTGAACGCGGCGACAGTTCCGTATTGTTGTTATTGTCTGTTTTGATTCATTTGTTTTGGTGCCCCCCTGTGCATACACTTGCGTGTGTTCGCTGGTGCATATTTCTGCTTGTGCATGGCGCTCTTACAAATTTTGCTGTTACCTTTTGTTCCAAACAATTTCTATGTGTACGACAATTTTTTGAGCGTGTGCTTGCTCTTTTTTTGTGCATCGTTTTTCGCTTCGCTTTGCGCTCTCGCAACTTCTGATTAACTTAAACCCCGGTAGTCTATAAAGTATGTCAAGAAACTGTTGTGACAAAGCAAAAAATTCATATTTTCCAGATTAATTTGCAAATTAAACAACATACTTTTAATGTTTTTATTTTTTACATATTTTATATCGATTTATTATTTTTCTTTGAACTTTTTAAGAAAAATACATATTGAGATCCATTGCTCCAAACAATTTGTAAAAATAAAAATTAAAAAGATTCCATTTCAAATGGTGTCAAGAAATTGTTTTCACAAAACGTTTTGAGACCCACAATATTTATGGAAATAAGTTTAAAAAAATACGTTCATACTTTGTATGCCGGCCCTTGGCAGCACATACAGCCAATCGTCGGTTCATAGACTTAACCTGTTTATCCGTATAATAGGTTACTGGAATCTTACCTATTCTTCAAGAATAGCAGCTTTCAATTCGTAGCGAGATTTCGGACTCCTTTTCGCCACTTTTTTTTTTAAAAAAAGACCAAACAATTTCAATTGGATATATGTCTGGACTCTGTGGAGGAGTGTCAAATACTTTTTTACAATTGTATAGCAACCACATTTTCACCATATGAGCCTTATTCTTGGGGTCATTATCTTGGTAAAATTTGAAATTTGGTCTGATGCCATCAAAAATAAACAAATTTATGAGCGATACTTATCAAATACGTCTTTAATATCTCCAAATATTCAGCAACATCCATAGTTCTTTTAATAAAAGCCGATTTACCTACGCCCTCGCTTGATAGGCTGTCCCATACCATCACAGAAAGTTTTCCAAACATTACCGTCGGTATTATATTCCGGGTTTTCAATGCCTTTAAAGGCTTCTGCCAGACTCTGGATGGTCCAAAATTATAAAAAAGCATAATTTTAGTTTCGTCATAGAATATGGCGTCATCCCAATACCCTGCTGGCTTCTCCAAGTGATTTTTTTAAATAAAAGCTGCTTTTCAATATTAATATTTGAAAGCAGGGGCTTCTTACGTGCAAAGCGCGATGTATAGGCATTGGAATTCAGAAGCTTTCTTATTGTTTCATGGGAAACATTGACACCATTTTCTTGCTTAGGATCCCGTGAAATGTTCCTGATAGAAATTTGGGAATTTTTCGTCTCGATCTGATATTTTTCGCGGACGCGCACTTGAGACCTTTGTCTCCAGTCTATTTTCATTTTTCGCTCGGTCCAAGATGTTACAAATGGTTTGTCTGGACATCGAAAACATCTAGGATCTGGTGGTTATAATAAACTAACTGGGAAATATCAAAACATGTTCTGGCATTTTTGTTGTCCCAAAAATTCAACACACGCTCATAATTTCATCAGAAAATGCTTAAAGAATTAATAGGCACAGTAAGAGGCAAAATATGAAAACTGAATTCTAACGGGATCGCATTAAAAGCAAATTACGAAATCTATGACAGGGGCTGTCAAAACAATTTCTTGACACCATTAAAATGGATACTTTCTTATATTCATTTTATATATATTTTGGAGACATGGATCTCAATATGTCTATTTTTTAACTAGATCTAAGATAAATAATAAATCGATATAAAATATAAAAAACTTCAAAACATTAAAAGAATGTTGTTTAAAGTGCATATTAATCTGGAAAATATTAATTTTTCGCTTTATCAAAACAATTTCTTGACACACTGTATTTCACGCTGTAAAAAACCTTACACGTTCTAGCAGGCTGAAGATTCCGCACAGCCAAAACTGGTTAATTGCTGGCTGTGTGATAATATGATGCATGCTAAATGTGCAAGTCTCACTGGGCACGATTGCCGCAAGATAGGTGCCATTACCAAGAAGGGCTGCGGCGGCTTGCGTTGGTCATGGCTGGCTTCTCCATGAATCTCTATGAATCGACAAGCAAATTGATTTCTCCAGAATATTTATTTCTGTGAGAAATCAATTCTTAAAACTTAATTTGGTAGCTAAGCAGCTCTCGAGAATCTTTGCCTCGAGTTTTGAGTTGCGTAGCATATATAAATTCGAGTCGCCACCCAATCGCTAGTTGGAGCTCAAATTTTTGCAATTGCCCGCACCATCTGTCCAAACTTCTACACCTCTGCAGTCCGTGCCTAGTAACTTGGATTTATCCGCAATCTTGTCAATATCGCCTTCTCAAAGCGATTGTCCAAATATTAAACCTGTGGTATCACCTGGAGTAGTCCCAGTAGACCCTGTAATTGAACATGTCCCAGTCAGCGAAACTGCACCGTCAGCCTCTGGTAGCAAAGGTGGACCTACCTTTCATTGTTTCAAATCAATTCGATTTATAATCATTTGAATATAATTCTTGTTCCTGTATTTGTTATCGACTACCTTATTGCTAATGTGTCCTCTCTTATCTCTGCCTGTGGATGTATATCATCCTACTTTAGAGGTTGCAATGTTCGATTGCAATCCTCTTATTCATTCATCAGCTACCAATTAGCCCCGCTGTTGCTTACGCAAAGGAAACTATTTCTTGCTTAATCAACGTATTTTTGCAATCCATTGTTCTTTTCTATTTGACTCGGTTTATATGTATATTGCAATTATTTTTTTTATAATACCCTAAACTCTATCTTAGATAATTGTATTCCTTATTCATTTCCCTCAATTGCTTCTTCAAAGCCACCCTGGCTCACTCCCAATATATCAAAATATAAATATAAATAAATATATCAATATATTACGCTAAATATTTTAAAAAGTTTAATAGGTCTGGTTCGAGTATTGACTTAGCTATATATTCCATAGCCAAGTCGAACTTCTTTCTTCTTAATTCTGAGTGCTATTAGAATTATCTTTCTCGTTGCAAAAGGCAATTTGCCCAAATATGAGACAGTTTTATAATTTTGTAAACTCGAAGCGTAAATCTTCAAGTTTGCCATCTTCTTTTTTCTGTCGGGATGGATAAACCTAGCAATGATTCTGATTCTGCTAACCTCTTTGCTAACTTTTCCAATCAACCTACTCTTCTGTCAGTCCTAATAATAATTCAAACACTTTCAATATTACTTCTTCCGGTTATATACCTGCTCCTATTATTTCCCATTCCTCTCTCCTTTCTGCCACAGACTGACAATATTCCCAGTTGTTTACTGAAGGAGTGTAGTACTTACCTTCTTCGTCCATTGCTAAAGCTTTTTAATCTATCCCTTAAATCTTCCGTCTTTCCATCTCTTTGTAAATAATTTTATATCACTCGTCTCCACAAGAAAGGTGGAAAGTCTGAGATACAAAATTACAGGGGCTTTGCAAAACTGTCCGCAATCCCGAAATTATTTAAAAAATAATTACTTCGAATTTGCAGCATTTCTGCAAATCAGTTCAACATTGATTCGTAAAGAATCAGTCAAGTACGACCAATCTGCTAGAATTTACTTCCTTGGTGCACCATGATATATTACTTCTTAAACTTGACCGATTATGTTTCCCTCCGTCTCTTTTGCTTGCAAATGTAGCTCTTATTTAAAATGTAGGACCCAAAGAGTAATGCCGAGGCTGACAACCTCAAATAGGTTCACGTTACTTCTGGTCATCCTGGACCTTTACTCTTTACCCTTTTTATAATTGATCTCCCCTCGGCTATATCACATGACCGTGTACTTATGTATGCGGACGATGTAAGACTCATTCTATCAGACACTAATCCCCTACATCATTCTCGTCTACAAGATGATTTAAACGCTATGCAACTTTGGTGTTCGCCTAATCAATTGTATGTTTATGACCTTTAGTCGTACTACACCTTATCTTGTCAGTTATACAATCGACAATACTCCATTGCAACGTATACTAACAGTTAAGGATTTAGCCGTTCTCTTTGATTCTAAACTCTGCTTCAATCTTAATATAGATAACATCGTTAATGAAGCCAAAGGTGTACTTGGATTCATAAAACGTTGGTCTAAAGAGTTTAACGATCCTTTCATAACTAAACTCCTATACATCTCTTTTTTTTTGCCCTATCCGTGAATAGTGCTCTTGTATCTGGTCTCCGCAGTATATGAATAGCCAAAATCGTATTGAACTTGTTCAGAAGCAATTTCTGCTTTTTGACTTTCGAGGTTTAAATTGGGACCCCAATCTTCGGTTGCCACCCTACTCCAGCAGGCTGCTTCCATCGTTAACCAATCGTTGGACAATCCTCGGTGTTGTCTTCCTACATAAGTTGACTGTTGGCGACATAGATTCTTTTCTGTTAGGGCGTCTTCAATTCTCTGTTCCGTCTAGGAATTATCGCCCCTTATTCCTACCAACATGCCCAACAGATTACGCTATGCACAATTCTCTTCGCGTGGTATGTAAAAATTACAATAGTTTGTATTCCGTTTTCCCCACCGAACTTTCTCTACCCTAAATAAAATCGGTGCTTTCAGGATACCTACGGGAACTCACTGACCATTCCCAGCTATGAGTAGGGGCATAGCTTGCCGGATAGGCTATAAATTTCCCCCACAGGGTCGTTGATTTTCCATTACTATCTCTTTATCCTATCTACTTAACACTTTATATATCTAGTATACATTTCTTTTCTTTATTAATATTTTCTTTCTCTCTTTTTTCCTATTAAATGTATTTATATAAAAAATATAGTATATTAAGATTATTTTCAATTTTTACCTCAGAACACTTTTTTCTCTACTTACACCCTTCTTCTTAGCTGTAGGCTCTAATAAAGTCACTGACAAAATATGCTGTGAAAAGGTTCATAGCTGGCCGGACGGGCAAGTAAAACACCTCCATCTGTCGGTGATGCTATCAGGAAGTTGTGTATTCTATCTAGGCTTCTAGCATATAATTTTAATAATAATAATGTATTGAATAATTAGGAAGACACTCGTTTTGTCGACCATTAAATAAGCCAAAAATTTCCCAAAACCCTAACCACATAAAGTTACTACAGTGAAAATTCCAATCTCTGACGGTTTAGGCTATGCCTTGTTCACCAATCAATCAGTCAGTCAGTCAGTTAGGACAAAATCCTTAAATATGTATATAGATTAACCAAACCAAATGTAAAATGTGAAATATGAAGACTTTTGTGAAATCCATTCATTGTCTTTGTATTGATGTTAAGGTGTTGTTAATATAATCTCTCAGAAAGGCCAAAAAATGCTTGTGACACAGTGTCAAGTTCACGAATTGGAATTAGCTTGGTAAGATTTCCGTCCCTTCGCTAATTTCGAAATGTTGTACTAGGTTGAAACATTGTTATTCTCCTTTGCGATCACTCGAAATTTACTTAATCCAACCATTATCATTCTGTGTGGTTATAGAAGTCCTATTGAGGCCAACACAAAATGTCAATGAAATCAGATAGTAAAGAAGATGTATTAATGTTAAAGTAGCTAACGATCTGGGAAAGTATCTTTCCCTAATCATGCCGCTCTGGGATGAAATAGTCGTCGATTTAAAGCACTCAAAAATGGTACAGGCAATAGGTCCTTTACAAGCTCTAAGTGCATTGCCTTGCTGGTGAAGCAGATGAAGACGCTAACGTAGCACTTGATGGGCGGCCTCGTACGAGCTTCCGACTTAAAAAGGCAGTTTCTCAATAATTGACTCCAGTTACGGTGAGCACTCGAACGGCTGCCAGACGCTCCTTTGGAAGACTTGCCATCACTGGCTCGACGAAATTTGGCCTCCCTTTGAAGCGCACACATCTACTGGCTACTTTAGAGACTGTTCTCAACCCACCAATCGGCCAATATTGAAGTCACATTTTGGCTAGAAGTGCACGGGGACCAGTATGTAGCTTCCTTTCATGAAATTGAGGGATGATAGCTAAGGTAATTGCATGACGCCGAGGCAAAAAAACTGCTACGCTGGCCACCCACTCGTAGGAATTCACCTTCATCTTAAAATTGTGCAAGAGATGCGATGGAGCTGGACTTTTCCACATTTCCGTGAGAACGAATCTCCCTGATGTCATCCTTTAAGTTTGTTCTCTGTACAAGCCGAAAAAGAATCCGAGTGCCGTGATGAATATCTGCAACTGTGAGTCCATGATGCCTTATACCACTAACTATACAATGCATAGACATGTCAAACAGCGGAATAATCGGATACCGATAAATCGTCAACGACTGAGCCCCATGGTTGTCCGCGACCATTTTAGTGTGCCCAGACAAAGTAAGACTGCTGAGAGTGGCAGCCGAACGCCGGCCTCGAAAGCCGAACGTTCAGTATGAAGCCGCATCACGCTCAGCGCACAACGTCGCTGAGGCTGATACCTTTTCATAATATATGTATGTTGGTTTTTAATTCCTTACATCCCAAAAACATTCATATGTGTGTATGCATGTGCAGAGTGTGCCTCGCTCTCACTTATTGATTTGCGCACTTGTGTGCATCTCCTTCTCCCTGCATAGCTTCGCAAAAACCCCGAGATCTACAAACATACATATGTTTGGGTTGTGTGGATGTGCGCACAAGTAGATCGCGGAGTTTGTCGCGAGCCAGAGATATTTTCTTCAATTGTGTGCCATTTGTGCCTGTGGCACACACATTCAAATGCTCTATCATGTATTTCTTCGTCCTGTCAGGCATAATGAGAAGAATCTGATATATTTATATTTATTAAAAACTTAAATGACCAAAATGATATATATATATATATTATATTTAATTTTTTTTGTTTACCAACTTTGCTTAAAATAAAAAAAAAAACTTAGTCGTATTTCTGCAAGGGTAAATCTTCGTAGGCTTGTCGAATAATTTAAGAAAAGACCAAATATTGAAAATGTTCAATTTTTTCGACTTTCTTCTTGTGCACATGCACACTCTTTCGAGTAAGCAGTTGGGTGACATTATTAAAGGGTTTGGCCTGTTCATGTGCAAAACTCCTATTTTCCATGATTGTTGTAAGGGTACCTGAACGTTGGCATGTGTGCATAATAACTTTTTGGCCTGCCAGGCACACACACTTACACCCTTTTCTATATGGATGGAAGCATTTATGCGTTTGTGTGCGTGTTGGTTGCCTGCCTGCCTGCCCGATGCAAATTTGACTAAATTTGAAGTATTTGGCATTTCTGAATTTCGAGCTCTACACACACACACACACACACGCACACACACACACCCAGCCGTGTGGTAAGCGGCCCATAGAATACTACCACAGCTAGTCATTGCTCGTCGTATGAGGCGACTGAAAATGACACGGGGATGTTATTGCCCGCAGAGGTGCCTCTTGCAGGCGAAAAGATTCTGAACGCCATTAACCTGGAAATGGCCAATTCGATTCCGTTCCTTGGTAAATAAAGCAACTCGTGACCTCCGGTTGTGGCCAGGTATCCCCTGGGTAGGCGCTGCACACCCGTGACGCACCTAGCTAACACGAGAAGGCGACTGAGACTGAGACCAATAATGTCTCAGGCTGCGAACTCTGGACAACCCTACACGACTAGACGACCCCTGGGCTGACGGCCGACAGTATTCTAGCATCTCAGTAAGCGGAGTGAAATGTGGCCGAAATGACTGCTAGGCTAATGCTGTTACCGCCCCCGTCCCGTTAAAAAATGGCAAATCTCCAAGCACGGTCCTAGTATCGTCGCCATTTAGTTGGCAGAATAGGTTCAGATGTAATATTCCTGATTAACGCGGATCTGGCTCTGTACACTCGACCCCATGAAGGCGGGTGTCAACCCTCGCATGGCCTCACTGCTTGCAAAGACAACCATGAGATTATAACGCGACTGTACAACGGACAAGGACAACGGCTTAGGAGTTGGGACCCAAAAAAAAGGAGTGTTATCCAAACCCCACAAACGAAGGAGAGCTGTGACGATTTTGCAAAGAACACCAGAATGGTGAGATCACCAGTAGATGGAGCAACAGCCGTCCCCGCAGAAACGAACTCAGAGCGGGACAAAGCTGCGGCAACTCAGTGCAGTTCAGCACTTCGAGAACTCGGGCACGAGATCTCAAAGCTGATAGACATGCTCGAAGATGGCAAGCGACGCTCCATCACCAGCCCATGCGAGACTCAATAGAGAGCATCAGAGTGCTCTACGAGCTGGCGGCCATCCAGCTACACGACGAAGGAGCCAAGGAGGTAATTAGGACGCACCAGTCGTGTCAAACCTCGCCTCTGTTCAGGACGACGGTAGACGTCAAGCGGAAGCAGGCCACGGTACGAACGCCCCAAACCAAGCGAATCCGAGGGCCAGTCGGTAATCAGGCTACCGTAACAACGGTGCAGGAGACACCGAGCCCCAAAGCGGATGGCGACAAGTGGAAGAAGGTAACCCACAAAAAAAGGAAGGAGGTCACCCGTAAAAAGAGCAAGGGATTGCTTAAGGAAAAGACGCGACCGGATGCTATGGTCATCTCGGCAAAAGGAGAAGCGAGCTACTCAGAGATACTGAGAAAAGTTAAAGCCGATGAGAAACTGGGAGAGCTCGGAAAAGCGGTCACACAAATAAGGAGGACACAAAAAGGAGAACTGCTACTTCAGCTTAGGAATTCGGGAGAGAATACCACAGCATTTAGGAGCCTGGTGGGCGAAACGCTAGGCGAAAATGCAGAGGTCCGAACGCTGTCCCACCGAGTCACTATTGAGTGCAAGGACCTGGACGAGATCACGACCAAAGAGGACATATGCGAGGCACTAAGGGGTCAAATCCAAATATTGGACATAGCCCCAGAGAATATTAGCCTCCGTAAGGCGTATGGCCAAACACAAACGGCGACTATAAGACTGCCAGCGGAAAGCGCGAAAAAGGCCCTCTCGGTAGGTTTCCTGAAAGTTGGCTGGGTCAACTCAAGAATCCGCGAGCGGATAAACATCACCAGATGTTTCAGATGCCTTGAGTTTGGAGACCTTGCAAGACACTGCAAGAGTGAACTGGACAGATCGAATCTGTGCCGACGATGCGGAGGAAAGGACCATCTGGCTAAGGACTGCAAACAGGAGCCACAGTGCATGCTCTGCAAGGACAGGAACAATGACTCCAACCACATTGCCGGTAGCGGCAGATGCCCCGTGTTTAGGAGCGCCCTGGCCAACAGAAAATGAAGTTCACACAGTTAAACCTCAACCACTGCGAGGCTGCTCAGGCCCTGCTGTCGCAAGCAACACGGGAGAGAAAGACTGACGTCACAATAATCTGCGAGCCATACAAGCCTATCGCTGGAAGCGGCTGGGTGGCAAGTAAATGCGCAAAAGCGGCCATCTGGTCCCTCAACTCACCGATCCAGGAAGTCAGAGCAGCACACGAAGGATTCGTCAGAGCGAAGATTAATGGAATCACCGTTTACAGTTGCTACGCAGCCCCAAGCTGGGAACTGCGGCGGTTCCAAAACATGCTGGAGGAAATATCAGATGACGCTCGCAACAGAGCTTCCCTCGTCATAGCCGGAGACTTTAACGCCTGGGCCCTGGAATGGGGAAGCAAGGAAACCAACGCGAGAGGCAGCACCCTGCTAGAAGAGTTCGCGGCGATCGACTTGGGCCTTGCAAACGACGGGCAGGAGCTCACGTACTGCAAGGCCGGTAGAGGCTCTATTATAGACCTCACCCTGCTCAGCAGCTCACTCTATAGGCTAACCACATGGAAAGTCAGCAATGAATTCACATTCAGCGACCACCAAGCAGTACATTTTGAGATTCACGGGAGAGGACGGAGAAAGCTGCAGCCCAAAACAACAGGCCCCAAATGGGAGGACAACTGCCTAGACAAGGAAACATACACGGATTCCCTACGCCATTTTCGATGGACTGGGGCCATGGAGTCAGCAGAAGACATGGCACGGCAGCTTATGGAAAACAACTCGGACGCGTGCGACTTATCCATGCCCAGGACGAAGCCAAACAGAAGAGGAGCACCTTGCTACTGGTGGAACGAGGAAATCAGCGACCTAAGGAAGGCCTGCCTACGCGCTAGAAGACGCACCCAACGAGCCCAAGGCCGCCCAGACTTTGCATCTAGGCTGGATGACCTGCGGACAGCCAAGCGAGACCTCAAAAAAAGTAATAAACACAGCAAATCCAGCTGCTTCCAGCAAATATGCGACGAGGCCGATGTAAACCCGTGCGGCACGGCTTATAAGGTCGTCACGAAGAAGATACGCAGCCAGGGAACAACTCGCGTGACCTGTCCAACCGCACTTGCCACTATAGTTGAGGCACTGTTCCCCCATCACCCAAGACGACAAAAAGGCACCAGGACCAGATGGGGTGCCAAACAAGGCGCTAAAGCTGGCCATGCTGACGAAACCCGACGCCTTCGCCGAGACATACAATAGATGTCTGCAGGACGGTGTATTTCCCAAGAGATGAAAGCGACAGAAATTAATCCTCCTACCGAAAGGGGATAAGCCAATAGAGGAACCCTTGAGATACAGGCCAATCTGCCTACTGGACACGGCAGGAATGGTTCTGGAGAGGATCGTGTACAACCGAATATTAAGGGTGGTTGAAGAGAAAGAGGCCCTGTCCAAACAGCAATACGGATTTCGTAATGCTAGATCTACGGTCGACGCAATTAAGGCGGTGGTCGATATTGCTACAAAAGCAATAGAGGGTACCCGATGGAGGTGGGGAGACAAGGAGTACTGCGCGGTGGTTACGTTGGACATCCGCAATGCCTTTAACTCAGCAAGCTGGTTACGTTGGACATCCGCAATGCCTTTAACTCAGCAAGCTGGTCTCGCATACTGGAAGCCTTACACCGAATAGGGATACCGTCCTCCCTTTTCCGTATAGTATCCAACTACCTGTCCGATCGACTATTAAGTTATGATACGGAGGACGGTACAAGGAGTTACATGGCCACAGCAGGGGCCCCACAGGGGTCGGTTTTGGGACCACTCCTGCGGAACATAATGTACGACGAGGTGCTCAGAACACAATTGCCCCAGGGATGCAGAATCATAGGATTCGCAGATGATCTGGCCCTAGTAGTGGTAGGCAAAGAAATAAAAGAAGTAGAAGCGGCAGCGAATGCAGCCATAAGGAACGTGGCCAGCTGGATGCGTGGCGCTAGCCTGGAGCTGGCAGGCCATAAAACAGAGGCTGTGCTCATCACAAGCCGCAAGATAGTTGAGTTTGCTAGATTTCAGGTAAATAGCGTTAGTATCGAGTCAAAGGCTTCCATCAAGTATCTGGGGGTCATGTTAGACAACAGGCTCAGTTTTCGACCTCACGTAGACAATGTTAGTCAGAAAGCGGCAAAAATGCAGGCGGCCCTTTCGAGGATGCTACCCAACATAGGAGGACCTAGCGCAGGTAGACGCCTACTCCTCGCGAGAGTTGTAGCCTCCGTGCTGCTCTATGCTGCACCGATATGGGCATCAGCAGTGGCAAGCCAGAAAGGCCTCAGAAGAAAAATGTCAGTCCCCTACAGGCTAAGCGCACTCCGCACTATTTCTGGATTCCGGACGGTGTCGGACGAGGCGGCCACAGTATTGGCAGGCATGCTGCCAGTAGATATATTGGCCAAGGAAATGGAGAACATATACAAAACACGAATAGCGACAGGCGACGCTGTCTCAATGGACGTCATCCGACGGTCGGAGAGAGCAACATCAATGGCAACTTGGCAGGCGAGATGGAATACGGCGAACAAGAGGAGATGGACACACAAACTAATCCCTAATCTGGAGCAATGGATTAGGAGACGGAACGGAGAAATTAACTTCCACCTAACGCAGTTTTTTACTGGACACGGCGGGTACAGGAAGTATCTCCACATGTTCTGACATGAGGACTCCCCTGAGTGTCCGACCTGCCCAAATTTAGTCGAAGATCCGGAGCACGTGCTGTACCAATGCTCGAGGTACAGAGACACAGTAGGCTCTGTACCCCCATCTGAGGGACTAGTAACGTTCATGCTGGAAGGAGAGAACAACTGGAGGAATATAAGTCAGCTCATAATAGGCATCCAGAGGGATCTGAGACGATGCGAAAAGGAGCGACGAATAATGGAGACTGCCTAAAATAGGCAACCCATCCCCGCGAAGTAATACTTTGCGGTGATCCCGCGGGGAATGTGGTGTGTGAGTGGGGGGTGAGTTTAGTATGTAGGTGTTGACGGAGTCAGCGAATCGTGCATACGGTTGGCCCGGGCCATCAGTATCTTACGAAGATTTTCACCTCCATGCCGTAAGCAAAAAAAAAAAAAAATAAAAATTATACACACACACACACAAATGTGTGCGAATAAGACGATCAAGGATTAGTCGTGAGACAGAGATATTTTCATCAATGGGTGCGTAAATTTAGGCGACGGTGGGCTTGCGGCCGCGTAAGGCTCAAATTTGTGAACAGGCAACGAAAACAGGTGAGCCGCACTTGCAGCTCGTTTGCACTTTGATATGGAAAAAATGCAAGTGATCTTTTAATGTATTTTTCGACATTGTTAACATTTTGGGTTAAAGGGTTTTATGGCATTCGATCAGAATGTCTAGCATGCGTCTGCATCCATATCAAAGTGCAAACGAGCGGCAAGTACCCTTACCCATACAACAATCATGGAAAATAGGATTTTTGCACATGAACAGGCCAAACCCTTTAATAATGTCGCCCAACTGATTAGTCGAGAGAGTGTGCGTGTGCACAAGTAGAAAGTCGAAAAAATTGAACATTTTCAATTTTTGTTCTTTTCTTAAATTATTCGACAAGCCGACGAAGAATTACCCTTGCAGAAATATGACTTAGTTTATTTTTTAATTTTCAGCAAAATTGATCCCCACAGTAAACAAAAAAAATAAAATATAATATGTTAATATATCATTTAGGTCATTTAAGTTTTAAATTAATTTAAATATATCAGATTCTTCTCATGATGCCTGACTGGATGTAGAAATACATGATAGAGCATTTGAATGTGTGTGCCACAGGCACAAATGGCACACAATTGAAGAAAATATCTCTGGCTCGCGACAAACTCCGCGATCTACTTGTGCGCACATCCACACAACACAAACATATGTATGTTTGTAGATCTCGGGGCTTTTGCGAAGCTATGCAGGGAGAAGGAGATGCACACAAGTGCGCAAATCAATAAGTGAGAGCGAGGCACACTCTGCACATGCATACACACATATGTATGTTTTTGGGATGTAAGGAATTAAAAACTAACATACATATATTATGAAAAGGCATCAGCCTCAGCGACGTTGTTCAATTTTTGGAATTTCAGGAAGACACGACGCCAACTAATTTTGGCGACCATTTAATAGATACGATGGGCCATGAAACCAGAGCTCCGATTGAGATAGTACGTCGGGAACTGTGCCACTAGAAAAGAAGTCAACTGAATTATCGCTACTCCATACTGGTGGTAAGCTTTTGTATGGCAGCCACACAATTTGCAAAGAAAACATAGAATTTGAAGGGCTCATCGCCAATTTAGGACAGAGCCACGGACGAACTGCACCAGCAAAAGAACTGGCTGACAAAGATGCCCGTGCTCTTGACTTCATGCATCAGACTAGCCAACAGCTTTTCTCCTTATGATTCGAGCTTTGAGGGCTCCATAGGTCCTCCCCCTGGCATCGAAAAATCTATGGATTTAAAATTCAGCTTCTGTGAAGAGCACCACTCTAGCAAACGAAAGATGCCGAATGTTGCGAAAGCTGATGCATAAGTCCCTCCAGGCCGTATCCCGCGCAATCGACAGGCTTTCATCCCAAGTCAAAGCTGTTGATTTAGTTACTACTAGTCCCATAAGTCCAAGCGGATCATAATACAGGGCAACAATAGACAGAACTGAAAGCCTGCAAGGTTTATCAGTAGAATATAGAACATAAAATGAAAATAGCAACTGCTCGATCGCTGGATCTCATTCAAGACAAAGGGTGACATCGCTTCCATCATCGAACTTTAATTATTGTTCTCTTTTTACATCAACTATTCCATCGAGAACTTGGTGACAGGAACACCACTTTCGAAGCTTGAAATTGGCACGAGACAACATACCGCCTGTCTGACGAATTTTCTCTCTGGCTTCAGAAATTGACTTGGCTCCAGATATTAAATCGTCAGCGTTAATCCAATTGGAAATGCATCACGCTCAACAATGGCCCACTGGTGCATTACGCGCACGGACTGAAACGATGCTGATTTAGTCTCATACATCAAAGTATTCAATGTGAAGATTTCAATGTCCTTTTGAGGGAGTTCCTCTATAGGATGCACTGGAAGTAACTATCAGGCGAATTCACTCGGACACAGCGATACATTTTGCAAATGTCAACTGTCACTGCAACAGGATACATGCGAAATTGGGTCAGAATGTGGAAAAACTTAGGTTGAATGATGAGTCCCGCCATCAGCACATCATTTAGAAAATGTCCGGTTGCCGCAGAGCCATCAAACACAGCACGCAAGTTGGTTGTGGTGCTGTCATCCTTCAAGACGCTATGATGTGGAACGAAATATTATCAACAGCCTATTAATTCTGGACGAACTCTGAACGTGTGAACACGTGAAATATCCGTACAAGGGTGAGATATCACCGATATGCCTAATCATTCAACACAAATAGCAGTTCTGCACTCCGCTTTAAACGCATAGCGGGAGAAGTTATTGGCAAAGTGGTTGTCACATTCAAACTCTTCCTTGCTAGCCTTGACTATGGGCTCTTCCAACCTTTTAATTTCTGAAAACCGTCGAACCAAATCAGCCAGGCGATCGTCCAACTGAACAGCATCACTATCAGAAGTGAGGCCAGCAGCCAACAAGGAGGTACTGCACAATCTCTCAAAACCACCAGTCACGACCCAGCCAAGAGGAGTCTTTTGCAGAAGAGCATAATTTACCCAATAGACAAAAGCTCGTAGAGGAGGCTCGCTCCAATTTATAAGATCGATTGTTCGAGGGGATTTTCCAATCCAATGTATCGATGATGAATCTAGGCTGACTATCGGTAATCTTTGGAGCCACAAGAGCATCAAAGGTAGCCGAATAATCTCAGGTGTGTGACCTCATATGAATCCTAACAGCTGATCCTTCAATAGAGACGCTTGTGTCTCTGAAACCCGCGACAAATGCCGCCGACCTGGTTTTCCTTAACTGGGTTTTTTTAACTCTGTGCAAAACGGGATGTGACCATGTGCAATTAAGAACCAGAGTCTAATGAGGCACTTCAGGGAACCAAGGAACTAGAACCATACCTTACCATAACCACTGCAGTGGCCAAGAGCACAACACCATACTGAAGACCTTTGACAGCAAGAGAGGTTGTGGAGTGAGCGTGAGTCGAAGGGGCGGCGCCCAAATTAGACTATGTATGTGATGGTGTCGACGCGGGTGGGATAGGATTCAAGTATGTGTTTTATGTCAACTGTTATATTGTTATGGCTTAGTGAGCATGTGGGTGGAATATCGTGCTTTAATTAGTGTTCATGGGTTAGCTTAGTGTGGCCTTATGGTAAACGAATTATTTTAATTTGGTCAAGTCGGTTTATGTAATTGTGAGATTTTTTGTTCATGTAATCATGTATGTGTAATGAATTGGGATTTAAGTGTCTGTACTATATGTTACACCGAGAAATTTGTTTTTTTTTCTCTATATATTTAGATGGTTTTTTAAGTATCTGTATATATCGTGTGGGGTGGCCACTAAAGTAGCCACACTTTATAATTGTAGTTATAGTATGTAAGCATTGTATTAGTTATAAGAATCGTTAAGGCAAGATACCGAAGTTTTATAAGTATAGTTAAGGGCAAAGAGCCCCTCATAGCTTAAATTATTTTTTTATTTTGTTTTGTGAAAGCGATCAAAATAAAATAAAGAGAAAACGAATTAAGAAAAAAAAAAAGAAAATGAAGTAATAAGAAACGAACACCAAAGTGGATAAACAAGAGAGGAATAAAAGTGGAAAAGACACCAACATTAAATGAAATAAGAGACCGATAAGAGACCGACGGAACCCTTGTAGCAGGAAAGGCGAGAGACAGCGACGCCGATTACAGACAAGCGAGAGAAAAGATTAAAACTCAAGATGGAGGCAGGTGAGTGCCAAAAGTCGGAGCCTGACCTTAGGAGATCCCTGTTGTACAGGCGTTTGCAAGCGCCCGCCCCGAGCTTAGCCGTTTCCGATGTGAAGGAGGCGCATGCTTTCGGGAGAAACGAAGACCGCCGAGCAACCGCGGTCAACGCAGAGGTAGGACGGTCCCCTGCCGAACCGGGTAGTGGTCCCTGCCATGCTAGGTCATACTTTCAGTCGGAGGTCAGGCCACTTCCCAACGTTCCGGAACAAGCTCGGAAGTGGGGCATGAAGTATGGTGGCCGATCCGACCCCCTTGGGTTCCTAAAGGAGCTAGAGGAGCGCACCATCACATATGGCATTGCCCTCGACCGTATGCCCAGGGCAATGAGCGAGATATTCTGCGACAGGGCTGCTCGTTGGTTCTTGAGTAGTGGACTCAGGGATTTGCCATGGTCAGTGTTTAGGAGGTTTTTCTTGGAGTTCTTCCTGCCTCCACGCTATTTCGAGAGGCTGGAGGACGAAATCCGGTCCCGTCGTCAGTGCGTGGGGAGGAAGTCAAAGAATACCTGATAGAGCTGAGGGCCCTAATGCACCACGCCAAATACGAGCCTGCGCCGGAGTTGCACCGGATCTACGAGAATTCTGCCCACGAATACAGATGGCCGTGGAATATGAGACGATCATGAGGCAGAGGGCGGAACACTCGGGAAGCCAGTCAAGCGAGCCAAGTGGTCATGAATCCGAGTAGCGAAGATTGGGGGAGGACAGTACAGCCCACGGGGGGACACCTTAATCCATTCCGGTCTACTCCAACCAGGTCCGGAGCGACTATTATGGACAGAAGGATCTCCACCTCGCCAGCAGTGGCCCCTGCGGAGGTTGCCCATCAGAGAATGAGCCAAGAGGCCGGAACCGGGTACGATCCGATACGAGTATGTCGTTGGTGCGCACTTCGCCAGGAAGTGTCCCAACGCACACATCGTGTTCTGTTCGGTATGTGGAAATCGGGGCAGAAGTAGCCAGGATTGTTGTCGCCGCACGGAGGCGGGCAACGGGCAACGGCGTCGCCCAGGCCAGGATTGGGTCGGCGCCGATACACACGTGTCCAGGTACCAAAACACCCACTAAAGGTGGACGGTGGCCGAATCGTCGCTACGGTGGAGATTGGCGGACAACGATGCCTGCCACTATCGATACTGGAGCCACTCGCAGCTTCATGAGTGAAGATTGTGTGCGCAAGTGGGCAATTCGGGGAAGAGCGGAGGACGTGCAGACGCGCATTCGTCTGGCAGATCGGTCCACGCTCGAAGTAGGGAAGGCATTGTGGTTGGACGTCGGCCTGGCGGGAAAGGTGATCAGTATGTTGATGCTCATCATGCTTTCGATGTTAGACCACGTCATCCTGGTAATGGACTTCTTGGGTGCAATGGGCACTACAATATGCTGCGGCCAGGCCAGAACTGGTCCTAGACACAGTGACGGCACCGGTCGTGGGGCCAGGAACGGGCGAGGAGCCAAATGAAGGCCTCCCAGGTCATGAAAGGGGAGCACCTGCTCGGCTACAGAGGAGGATACCAAGAGGGAACCGAAGGAAGGCCTCCCAGGTCTTGGAAAGGGATCACCTGCAACCGATGGAAAAGGTCATGAAAAGGAAGTGAGGTCCGACTCAGATCGAGAGCCTGAAGAGCCCAAGATGCGGCGCGTAGAGCTGCAAAGGCAGATCTACGCTGGTTACGGAAGCGGCACGGCAGAAACGTGCCAGGAAAAAAACGGAGTAGGAGCAATGGTTAGAATCCACACGGACACAGGGGGCCAGGAGCGACTGCCAGAGTCGAGCGATCATGGAGCTCTATCTGGAGTCGAAGTGGTGCATGGAGGGGGCGAGAACAGCATCGAAGAGACGGAGTGGCCAGCGGATCTGGATCCGGAACTGAGGGAGTTCCTGGAGTCAGAGCTGGCACTCTTCCAGGGGCTGCAAGGAGTCTCGCATATCGCAGAGCATAAGATCCGGCTAAAGGACGACAAGCCATTGAAACAGAGATACTATCCGAAGAATCCGGCCATGCAGAGGGTGATTGATGAGCAAGTGGATGAGCTGATCCGGGCAAATGCCATCGAGCCGTCGCGTAGTCCTCACAGCACCCCAATCGTCTTAGTCAAGAAGAAGACTGGCGAGTGGCGCATGTGCATCGACTACCGACAACTCAATGCACACTCCATTCCGGATGCTTATCCTGTGCCCAGAGTTGGTCATATCCTTGAACGGTTGCGTCACGCCCGGTTAATTTCCACTCTGGATTTGAAGCACGGGAACTGGCAGATACCAATGGCCGCCGATAGTCGGGAATGCACAACGTCCTCGGTACCTGGAAGAGGTCTTTTCCAATGGCGTGTGATGCCATTTGGCTTACATTCGGCGTGTGCGACCTTTCAGCGGGCTTTGGATACGGTAATAGGACCGGAGATGGAGCCACATGCGTTCGCCTACCTGGACGATATCGTGGTAATAGGAGCGACGAAAGAGCAGCATATAGAGAATTTGAGAGAGGTGTTCCGCCGGTTAAGGGCGGCCAATCTCAGGTTGAACAGGAAGAAGTGCAGATTCTGAAGGGAGAGATTGGTCTATCTGGGACATGTCATTTGCGGGGAGGGAATACTTACCAATCCAGAAAAGGTGGAGACGATACGTAACCTGAGGGCCCCGACAAATTGTAAGGAATTACGGCAGTGTTTTGGTACAGGCGCTTCGTTCGCAACTTCGTGACTCAGGTACAGCCGCTCACAGCGCTCTTAAAGAAGGGGCGGAAATGGGCATGGGATCAAGAACAGGAGGAGGCATTGCGTCAATTGACAAATAGCTTGACGACTGCCCCGGTGTTGGCTGGTCCGGACTTTTCCTCCAAATTCGTTCTGCAGACTGACGCGAGTGAGATGGCCTCGGCGCAGTGCTTACCCAGACGATAGAAGGACAGGAGTGAGTGATAGAGTACGCGAGCCGGAAGTTACTAAAAGCGGAAGCGAACTATTCCGCCACCGAGAAAGAGTGCCTGGCAATTGTATGGTCGATCCGGAAGCTGCGTTGCTACCTAGAGGGGTACCGGTTCGACGTAATAACGGACCATTTGGCACTCAAATGGCTCAACTCGATCGAGAGCCCATCAGGAAGAATCACGCGATGGGCATTGGAACTGCAACAGTTCCAATTTGACGTCGCGAGTATGCGTGCTAGGATTGCCGATGAGCCAGCCAAGTTCCCGGACTACGTAGAAGAAAATTGACAGCTATATATGCATCTGGGCCACCGGACGGACGACGAGGGCTACATTCCCTGGAAGCTATGTGTGGCTAGTGGTCAGCGACAGAGGGTACTGCAAGAATGTCATGATGCTCCCACGGCCAGACATCAAGGCGTTAGGAAAATCGTGTTGACATTGGCTCAAAGATATTACTGGCCGGGGATGTTCCGCGACGCCGCCAAGTACGTGAGATGCTACGAAGTCTGCCTGTAGTTCAAGAGCGAGCAACTCAAACCGACTGGTCGCATGCTGACGAGAGAGGTGGCAGAGCCGATGGCGGTACTCTGCGCGGATTTCGTCGGACCCCTTCCACGGTCGAGACATGGCAACACGATGCCAATAGTGTTCCATGACGCTTTTTTGAAATGGTTCGAAATTGGTCTCACTCCGGAGGGCTACTGCGGCACACCTGCAGATCGCATTCCGAGAGATGATTCTAAGAAGGTTCGGAGTACTCAGGAAGTTCGTGTGCGACAACGGGTTACAGTTTACGAGCCGGAGTTTCAAGTCGTTTTTGGGGTCCCTGGGTGTAGAGGTCCAGTATACCGCCCCGTACTGTCCACAAGAGAATCCCACTGAGAGGACCAACCGGACCGTAAAGACCATGATAGCGCAATTTATCGAGGGCCATCAGAGTTCATGGGACGAGCTTTTGCCCGATATATCGCTAGCGGTCAACACAAGCGTGGCGGACTCAACAGGATTCAGTCCCGCTTTTCTGATGCAGGGTAGGGAACCGCGGTTACCCGCAGTCCTGTTCGATCAGGTAACTCCGGGGTCCGCAACTGGTGCGCTCGGCCCTAGGACAAAGGCGGATAGGCTAAAAGAATATTTTGATATCGTCCGCAGCAATCTCCAGCGCGCATCAAAGGATTAGGGCAGACACTACAACCTGCGCAGACGAGAGTGGCGGCCTTCGTTGGACTCGATGGTCCTATTACGGCAGCAAATTCGATGGCCCCTATCGGGTCACCAAGTTCATGTCGCCCAACATTGTGCGCCTAGTGAGGCCAGGCGAACGGAAGAAGAGGGTGGCCAATACCGCGCAGCTGAAACCGTTTCACCAAGAGATGACCGAAGACGGAGAGGTACCAGACCCGATGGACGTCGAAGAGGAGCACGCGCAGAAGAATTAGTTAAGAATAAGTTAAGAATAGATAGTAGATTTCATAGATTGTGAGCTGCACTGCTAGGGCAGGGAAAAAAATAAGCAACGGATAAGTAATAAGTTATAAGAATATAAGAATGGTTAAGGCAAGATGCCGAAGCATTATAAGTATAGTTAAGGGCAAGGAGCCCCTCATAGCTTAAATTTGAATTTAACCGCCGGCCGCCGCAGCAACCGTGCACTGTCAATCCATCACTCAACACCGTCTTCAAGAGCACAACTTCAATTCGGCGGCGAAGAGCGAAAGCTCGGAGGTGAAGTTGCGAAAGCTCGCGGCGAAGTTGAGCGGCCGAGGCAAGCGCATGGCTCGCTTGCGAGCGTGCCGGCACTTTTTGAGGGACGATCAGAGTGAGTAAACGTGCAGCGCGAGTGAAAACGCAGAGTGTATAGCGGAGCGCTAGGGTTCCAAGCAGTGCGGCAGGGCCTCTAAGTTAGTTTACAGAATAGGACAGTGTTTGATCAATAAGGGATAAATAATTGAATAAAAGTGCATAAATTGTGATTAATGAAGGAAATTCGCTGATTCTTTTATTCCCCAAAAACCCTATCTGTTCTAACATCTGAATTGATTTAAAATTCAGCTTCTGTGAAGAGCACCACTCTTGCAAACGAAAGATGCCGAATGTTGCGAAAGCTGATGCATAAGTCCCTCCAGGCCGTATCCCGCGCAATCGACAGGCTTTCATCCCAAGTCAAAGCTGTTGATTTAGTTACTACTAGTCCCATAAGTCCAAGCGGATCATAATACAGGGCAACAATAGACAGAACTGAAAGCCTGCAAGGTTTATCAGTAGAATATAGAACATAAAATGAAAATAGCAACTGCTCGATCGCTGGATCTCATTCAAGACAAAGGGTGACATCGCTTCCATCATCGAACTTTAATTATTGTTCCCTTTTTTCATCAACTATTCCATCGAGAACTTGGTGACAGGAACACCACTTTCGAAGCTTGAAATTGGCACGAGACAACATACCGGCTGTCTGACGAATTTTCTCTCTGGCTTCAGAAATTGACTTGGCTCCAGATATTAAATCGTCAGCGCTAATCCAATTGGAAATGCATCACGCTCAACAATGGCCCACTGGTGCATTACGCGCACGGACTGAAACGATGCTGATTTAGTTTCATACATCAAAGTATTCAATGTGAAGATTTCAATGTCCTTTTGAGGGAGTTCCTCTATAGGATGCACTGGAAGTAACTATCAGGCGAATTCACTCGGACACAGCGATACATTTTGCAAATGTCAACTGTCACTGCAACAGGATACATGCGAAATTGGGTCAGAATGTGGAAAAACTTAGGTTGAATGATGAGTCCCGCCATCAGCACATCATTTAGAAAATGTCCGGTTGCCGCAGAGCCATCAAACACAGCACGCAAGTTGGTTGTGGTGCTGTCGTCCTTCAAGACGCTATGATGTGGAACGAAATATTATCAACAGCCTATTAATTCTGGACGAACTCTGAACGTGTGAACACGTGAAATATCCGTACAAGGGTGAGATATCGCCGATATGCCTAGTCATTCAAGAAGTTATTGGCAAAGTGGTTGTCACATTCAAACTCTTCCTTGCTAGCCTTGACTATGGGCTCTTCCAACCTTTTAATTTCTGAAAACCGTCGAACCAAATCAGCCAGGCGATCGTCCAACTGAACAGCATCACTATCAGAAGTGAGGCCAGCAGCCAACAAGGAGGTACTGCACAATCTCTCAAAACCACCAGTCACGACCCAGCCAAGAGGAGTCTTTTGCAGAAGAGCATAATTTACCCAATAGACTAAAGCTCGTAGAGGAGGCTCGCTCCAATTTATAAGATCGATTGTTCGAGGGGATTTTCCAATCCAATGTATCGATGATGAATCTAGGCTGACTATCGGTAATCTTTGGAGCCACAAGAGCATCAAAGGTAGCCGAATAATCTCAGGTGTGTGACCTCATATGAATCCTAACAGCTGATCCTTCAATAGAGACTTGTGTCTCTGAAACCCGCGACAAATGCCGCCGACCTGGGTTTCCTTAACTGGGTTTTTTTAACTCTGTGCAAAACGGGATGTGACCATGTGCAATTAAGAACCAGAGTCTAATGAGGCACTTCAGGGAACCAAGGAACTAGAACCATACCTTACCATAACCACTGCAGTGGCCAAGAGCACAACACCATACTGAAGACCTTTGACAGCAAGAGAGGTTGTGGAGTGAGCGTGAGTCGAAGGGGCGGCGCCCAAATTAGACTATGTATGTGATGGTGTCGACGCGGGTGGGATAGGATTCAAGTATGTGTTTTATGTCAACTGTTATATTGTTATGGCTCAGTGAGCATGTGGGTGGAATATCGTGCTTTAAATAGTGTTTATGGGTTAGCTTAGTGTGGCCTTATCGTAAACGAATTATTTTAATTTGGTCAAGTCGGTTTATGTAATTGTGAGATTTTTTGTTCATGTAATCATGTATGTGTAATGAATTGGGATTTAAGTGTCTGTACTATATGTTACACCGAGAAATTTGTTTTTTTTTTCTCTATATTTAGATGGTTTTTTAAGTATCTGTATATATCGTGTGGAGTGGCCACTAAAGTAGCCACCCCACACTTTATAATTGTAGTTATAGTATGTAAGCATTGTATTAGTTATAAGAATGGTTAAGGCAAGATGCCCCTCATAGCTTAAATTTGAATTTAACCGCCGGCCGCCGCAGCAACCGTGCACTGTCAATCCATCACTCAACACCGTCTTCAAGAGCACAACTTCAATTCGGCGGCGAAGAGCGAAAGCTCGGAGGTGAAGTTGCGAAAGCTCGCGGCGAAGTTGAGCGGCCGAGGCAAGCGCATGGCTCGCTTGCGAGCGTGCCGGCACTTTTTGAGGGACGATCAGAGTGAGTAAACGTGCAGCGCGAGTGAAAACACTCTGCGTATAGCGGAGCGCTAGGGTTCCAAGCATTGCGGCAGGGCCTCTAAGTTAGTTTACAGAATAGGACAGTGTTTTATCAATAAGGGATAAATAATTGAATAAAAGTGCATACATTGTGATTAATGAAGGAAATTCGCTGATTCTTTTATTCCCCAAAAACCCTATCTGTTTTAACATCTGAATTAGCCGATGTTCACCCTAACCTAAAGTGGGATCATGTGGCCCGGGAGTGGGTATTACGGGTTAGCTGTTAGGAAGTGTAGTCGGTACGAGGCCACGGCCCGCTAGTGTAGTTGGTGCGGGGCCACGGCCCGCTAGTGTATTTGGTACGAGGCCACGGCCCGATAGTGCAGTTGGGTCGAGGTCGCGGCCCGCTAGTGTAGTTGTTGCGAGTCCGCGGCCCCCGTAGGTGGTGTAGAAGTAGAGCTAGGTATGGTTTGGTCGAAATACCCACTTCCTCTCCCCCTTAAACACTCTTTCCCATCGAATTAATAAATGTCTTGTAACTCGCTGGACCTGGTAAGAATTAGAGTCGTACCCCGGCCAGTAGCTTCTTTATAAGTGCCGCCCGAGCAGGGACCTTGAGACGTATAGGGGGCGTGGCAGGTTGTCGGATTAAAGCCCCGCATGCCTGCCCAAATAGGTATTTTCAGAAAAATAAAGTTGTATACAGGGTATTTTTAGTCGGGCATACCCTAGAGTATAGGTACCCTAGTGGAGGATAAGAGGAGAATAATAGCGTATATGGAAAAAGTATAAAACTAGGGTGTTAGGTAGTCGCGTTTACCCTAGCGAACATTTGTGTACCCTGTGTTAGGCAACGACAAAAAAAATGAACACCTGCACGAAAATGTGTGCAAAAATTTAGCACGCACGGTTGGTCATAAAAGAACATAGCGCGCGCGCGAAAGACGGGCGACGTCGAGACCACGCTTGCACACGGGTGTACAAACGCGCGCCGCAGTCGACGTCGGCGTCGAAGGGCCGTTAAGGCGTCGCGACAGCTACTGTACAGTGGGACGAATTCAACTCACGCGCGGTGAAAAGTGGAATTCGTCAGTACAGTTGGCGAAAGTAATGAGGACGGATGCGTTTAATAGTGAGTACGAACCAAGTGAACAATAAGAACAATTAAGCAACAAACGAGTCGAATGATCGCGGGTTAAAAGTGAAAAGAACATCAAGATTACTATTTTATTAATTTTTTTTTTTTTTGTGAAGTGGCCGAAGATAAATAAAATTAAATAAATACAAATAAATAAATAATAATTAATAAATAAATATGAATAAATAAAAAGAAATGAATAAAATAAATAATAAAATAAAACAAATAATTAAATAAAAATAAATAATTAAATTAACAGGAATATATAAAGGAAAAACAATAAAGACGAAGGCAATGACCAAAGTGAGAAATGGCCTAAACTGAAAAGAACATTAAGTGCATTTTGTTGAGTTTTTTTTATATTTTGTTTTGTGAAAGTGATCAAAATAAAATAAAGAGAAAACGAATTAAGAAAAAAAAAGAAAATGAAGTAATAAGAAACGAACACCAAAGTGGATAAACAAGAGAGGAATAAAAGTGGAAAAGACACCAACATTAAATGAAATAAGAGACCGATAAGAGACCGACGGAACCCTTGTAGCAGGAAAGGCGAGAGACAGCGACGCCGATTACAGACAAGCGAGAGAAAAGATTAAAACTCAAGATGGAGGCAGGTGAGTGCCAAAAGTCGGAGCCTGACCTTAGGAGCTCCCTGTTGTACAGGCGTTTGAGAAACGAAGACCGCCGAGCAACCGCGGTCAACGCAGAGGTAGGACGGTCCCCTGCCGAACCGGGTAGTGGTCCCTGCCATGCTAGGTCATACTTTCAGTCGGAGGTCAGGCCACTTCCCAACGTTCCGGAACAAGCTCGGAAGTGGGGCATGAAGTATGGTGGCCGATCCGACCCCCTTGGGTTCCTAGAGGAGCTAGAGGAGCGCACCATCACATATGGCATTGCCCTCGACCGTATACCCAGGGCAATGAGCGAGATATTCTGCGACAGGGCTGCTCGTTGGTTCTTGAGTAGTGGACTCAGGGATTTGCCATGGTCAGTGTTTAGGAGGTTTTTCTTGGAGTTCTTCCTGCCTCCACGCTATTTCGAGAGGCTGGAGGACGAAATCCGGTCCCGTCGTCAGTGCGTGGGGGAGGAAGTCAAAGAATACCTGATAGAGCTGAGGGCCCTAATGCACCACGCCAAATACGAGCCTGCGCCGGAGTTGCACCGGATCTACAAGAATTCTGCCCACGAATACAGATGGCCGTGGAATATGAGACGATCATGAGGCAGAGGGCGGAACACTCGGGAAGCCAGTCAAGCGAGCCAAGTGGTCATGAATCCGAGTAGCGAAGATTGGGGGAGGACAGTACAGCCCACGGGGGGACACCTTAATTCATTCCGATCTACTCCAACCAGGTCCGGAGCGACTATTATGGACAGAAGGATCTCCACCTCGCCAGCAGTGGCCCCTGCGGAGGTTGCCCATCAGAGAATGAGCCAAGAGGCCGGAACCGGGTACGATCCGATACGAGTATGTCGTTGGTGCGCACTTCGCCAGGAAGTGTCCCAACGCACACATCGTGTTCTGTTCGGTATGTGGAAATCGGGGCAGAAGTAGCCAGGATTGTTGTCGCCGCACGGAGGCGGGCAACGGGCAACGGCGTCGCCCAGGCCAGGATTGGGTCGGCGCCGATACACACGTGTCCAGGTACCAAAACACCCACTAAAGGTGGACGGTGGCCGAATCGTCGCTACGGTGGAGATTGGCGGACAACGATGCCTGCCACTATCGATACTGGAGCCACTCGCAGCTTCATGAGTGAAGATTGTGTGCGCAAGTGGGCAATTCGGGGAAGAGCGGAGGACGTGCAGACGCGCATTCGTCTGGCAGATCGGTCCACGCTCGAAGTAGGGAAGGCATTGTGGTTGGACGTCGGCCTGGCGGGAAAGGTGATCAGTATGTTGATGCTCATCATGCTTTCGATGTTAGACCACGTCATCCTGGTAATGGACTTCTTGGGTGCAATGGGCACTACAATATGCTGCGGCCAGGCCAGAACTGGTCCTAGACACAGTGACGGCACCGGTCGTGGGGCCAGGAACGGGCGAGGAGCCAAATGAAGGCCTCCCAGGTCATGAAAGGGGAGCACCTGCTCGGCTACAGAGAGAGGATACCAAGAGGGAACCGAAGGAAGGCCTCCCAGGTCTTGGAAAGGGATCACCTGCAACCGATGGAAAAGGTCATGAAAAGGAAGTGAGGTCCGACTCAGATCGAGAGCCTGAAGAGCCCAAGATGCGGCGCGTAGAGCTGCAAAGGCAGATCTACGCTGGTTACGGAAGCGGCACGGCAGAAACGTGCCAGGAAAAAAACGGAGTAGGAGCAATGGTTAGAATCCACACGGACACAGGGGGCCAGGAGCGACTGCCAGAGTCGAGCGATCATGGAGCTCTATCTGGAGTCGAAGTGGTGCATGGAGGGGGCGAGAACAGCATCGAAGAGACGGAGTGGCCAGCGGATCTGGATCCGGAACTGAGGGAGTTCCTGGAGTCAGAGCTGGCACTCTTCCAGGGGCTGCAAGGAGTCTCGCATATCGCAGAGCATAAGATCCGGCTAAAGGACGACAAGCCATTGAAACAGAGATACTATCCGAAGAATCCGGCCATGCAGAGGGTGATTGATGAGCAAGTGGATGAGCTGATCCGGGCAAATGCCATCGAGCCGTCGCGTAGTCCTCACAGCACCCCAATCGTCTTAGTCAAGAAGAAGACTGGCGAGTGGCGCATGTGCATCGACTACCGACAACTCAATGCACACTCCATTCCGGATGCTTATCCTGTGCCCAGAGTTGGTCATATCCTTGAACGGTTGCGTCACGCCCGGTTAATTTCCACTCTGGATTTGAAGCACGGGAACTGGCAGATACCAATGGCCGCCGATAGTCGGGAATGCACAACGTCCTCGGTACCTGGAAGAGGTCTTTTCCAATGGCGTGTGATGCCATTTGGCTTACATTCGGCGTGTGCGACCTTTCAGCGGGCTTTGGATACGGTAATAGGACCGGAGATGGAGCCACATGCGTTCGCCTACCTGGACGATATCGTGGTAATAGGAGCGACGAAAGAGCAGCATATAGAGAATTTGAGAGAGGTGTTCCGCCGGTTAAGGGCGGCCAATCTCAGGTTGAACAGGAAGAAGTGCAGATTCTGAAGGGAGAGATTGGTCTATCTGGGACATGTCATTTGCGGGGAGGGAATACTTACCAATCCAGAAAAGGTGGAGACGATACGTAACCTGAGGGCCCCGACAAATTGTAAGGAATTACGGCAGTGTTTTGGTACAGGCGCTTCGTTCGCAACTTCGTGACTCAGGTACAGCCGCTCACAGCGCTCTTAAAGAAGGGGCGGAAATGGGCATGGGATCAAGAACAGGAGGAGGCATTGCGTCAATTGACAAATAGCTTGACGACTGCCCCGGTGTTGGCTGGTCCGGACTTTTCCTCCAAATTCGTTCTGCAGACTGACGCGAGTGAGATGGCCTCGGCGCAGTGCTTACCCAGACGATAGAAGGACAGGAGTGAGTGATAGAGTACGCGAGCCGGAAGTTACTAAAAGCGGAAGCGAACTATTCCGCCACCGAGAAAGAGTGCCTGGCAATTGTATGGTCGATCCGGAAGCTGCGTTGCTACCTAGAGGGGTACCGGTTCGACGTAATAACGGACCATTTGGCACTCAAATGGCTCAACTCGATCGAGAGCCCATCAGGAAGAATCACGCGATGGGCATTGGAACTGCAACAGTTCCAATTTGACGTCGCGAGTATGCGTGCTAGGATTGCCGATGAGCCAGCCAAGTTCCCGGACTACGTAGAAGAAAATTGACAGCTATATATGCATCTGGGCCACCGGACGGACGACGAGGGCTACATTCCCTGGAAGCTATGTGTGGCTAGTGGTCAGCGACAGAGGGTACTGCAAGAATGTCATGATGCTCCCACGGCCAGACATCAAGGCGTTAGGAAAATCGTGTTGACATTGGCTCAAAGATATTACTGGCCGGGGATGTTCCGCGACGCCGCCAAGTACGTGAGATGCTACGAAGTCTGCCTGTAGTTCAAGAGCGAGCAACTCAAACCGACTGGTCGCATGCTGACGAGAGAGGTGGCAGAGCCGATGGCGGTACTCTGCGCGGATTTCGTCGGACCCCTTCCACGGTCGAGACATGGCAACACGATGCCAATAGTGTTCCATGACGCTTTTTTGAAATGGTTCGAAATTGGTCTCACTCCGGAGGGCTACTGCGGCACACCTGCAGATCGCATTCCGAGAGATGATTCTAAGAAGGTTCGGAGTACTCAGGAAGTTCGTGTGCGACAACGGGTTACAGTTTACGAGCCGGAGTTTCAAGTCGTTTTTGGGGTCCCTGGGTGTAGAGGTCCAGTATACCGCCCCGTACTGTCCACAAGAGAATCCCACTGAGAGGACCAACCGGACCGTAAAGACCATGATAGCGCAATTTATCGAGGGCCATCAGAGTTCATGGGACGAGCTTTTGCCCGATATATCGCTAGCGGTCAACACAAGCGTGGCGGACTCAACAGGATTCAGTCCCGCTTTTCTGATGCAGGGTAGGGAACCGCGGTTACCCG
The DNA here is from genome assembly GCA_035045885.1 of Drosophila borealis. Lineage (NCBI taxonomy): Eukaryota > Metazoa > Arthropoda > Insecta > Diptera > Drosophilidae > Drosophila > Drosophila borealis. Next base: position 1,322,022 of record JAWNOR010000195.1, read on the forward strand.
CAGTCCTGTTCGATCAGGTAACTCCGGGGTCCGCAACTGGTGCGCTCGGCCCTAGGACAAAGGCGGATAGGCTAAAAGAATATTTTGATATCGTCCGCAGCAATCTCCAGCGCGCATCAAAGGATTAGGGCAGACACTACAACCTGCGCAGACGAGAGTGGCGGCCTTCGTTGGACTCGATGGTCCTATTACGGCAGCAAATTCGATGGCCCCTATCGGGTCACCAAGTTCATGTCGCCCAACATTGTGCGCCTAGTGAGGCCAGGCGAACAGAAGAAGAGGGTGGCCAATACCGCGCAGCTGAAACCGTTTCACCAAGAGATGACCGAAGAAGGAGAGGTACCAGACCCGATGGACGTCGAAGAGGAGCACGCGCAGAAGAATTAGTTAAGAATAAGTTAAGAATAGATAGTAGATTTCATAGATTGTGAGCTGCACTGCTAGGGCAGGGAAAAAAATAAGCAACGGATAAGTAATAAGTTATAAGAATATAAGAATGGTTAAGGCAAGATGCCGAAGCATTATAAGTATAGTTAAGGGCAAGGAGCCCCTCATAGCTTAAATTTGAATTTAACCGCCGGCCGCCGCAGCAACCGTGCACTGTCAATCCATCACTCAACACCGTCTTCAAGAGCACAACTTCAATTCGGCGGCGAAGAGCGAAAGCTCGGAGGTGAAGTTGCGAAAGCTCGCGGCGAAGTTGAGCGGCCGAGGCAAGCGCATGGCTCGCTTGCGAGCGTGCCGGCACTTTTTGAGGGACGATCAGAGTGAGTAAACGTGCAGCGCGAGTGAAAACGCAGAGTGTATAGCGGAGCGCTAGGGTTCCAAGCAGTGCGGCAGGGCCTCTAAGTTAGTTTACAGAATAGGACAGTGTTTGATCAATAAGGGATAAATAATTGAATAAAAGTGCATACATTGTGATTAATGAAGGAAATTCGCTGATTCTTTTATTCCCCAAAAACCCTATCGGTTCTAACATCTGAATTAGCCGATGTTCACCCTAACCTAAAGTGGGAACATGTGGTGCGGGACTATGGCCCGGGAGTGGGTATTGCGGGTTAGCTGTTAGGAAGTGTAGTCGGTACGAGGCCACGGCACGATAGGCATGTAGGTGGTGTAGAAGTAGAGCTAGGTATGGTTTGGTCGAAATACCCGCTTCCCCTCCCCCATAAACCCTCTTTCCCATCGAATTTATAAATGTCTTGTAACTCGCTGGACCTGGAAAGACTGAGAGTCGTACCCCGGCCAGTAGCTTCTTTACAATCGTTAATGTTATTATTTTGTGTGTAGATTAAAGGCATTAAGGTGGCAACTTTTGCTATGCGATCTGCTAACTCATTTCCCTTAATTTGTGTATGACCAGGGATCCAAATAAGCTTAACTTTAGGAAATAGATTTCTTAATAATGATCTGATTATGGAGGGATAATGGTCGTGGTTGTTTATGTTTGAGATGGAGTCTAGGGCGGACATGGAGTCGGAGGATATTATAAACCTTCCTCTCATATTCTTTACTAATTTGACGGCTTCTAATATTGCAACTATTTCAGCAGCTAATACTGTTGAGTAGTATGGTAGATTCCCATATTTAAGTGTGTGTGTTTCTGTTGTAATTGGAAAGCTAGTAATGTTGTTTTGTTAGGAGCCGTTAAGCCATTAAGTCTCATAGATAATGAAGTTTTGAGTTTATTAATGTGCGAATTCCAACTGTATTTATAATTTTTTGTTAATCCTATTAGCTTTATTGAAGTGACAGTGGATATTTGCATTATATTGATATTGATATATTGCATGTACAATTATGTTTTCTACATTTGTGTAGATGTTTGCATTTGTTGATTAAAATGGCGGCCCCTGAATAGGAACATTAACTTTGAATGTTTTCGAACAGTGTATCACGGTTTTAGTTGATATTTTTATTCTTGTTGAAATTACTTTTTGGGAGATAAATCATTGGCATAGGCACTAAATTTAATTTCTCTTTGCATTGATATTATGTTGGCTAGCTTGTTGTTTGTAATGAGAAATATTATAACGGCTAGTGGTGATCCCTGTGGTATGCCATCACTCAACGGAAGGATATTAGATAATTGCAATGCAACTCTTACAACAATTTTGCTGTTTGACATAAAGTTTTTTATGTATTGTATAATTTTTGGTCCTGCTTTCCATTCTGAGTTGATCTACTATTGTATGTACACCGACTCTATCAAAGGACTTTGAAAAATCAAGGGAGATGATTGATGTGTGTTGTTTTTTGTTAAGGGACTTTGTGATAAGGAAGTCAGCATAGAGAAGACTTTCAGTTACCAATTTCCCTTTTTTAATAGCGAATTGGTTTTGGTGTAATAGTTTATTTTGAGTTACGAACCAGCTATACAGCAATTGAGTGAAATAGGTCTGTATGAAGATAATTCTGTTTTATTTGCGTTTGGTTTTAGAATGGCAATGATTAAACTGGTTTTGTAGGATTGTGGAATGAAGTTATTTAATATGTTGTTAAAAAGACTTACAATTCTAGCTTGGACTGTATGTGAGCTATTCTTAATCATTGGATAAGATATTCGGTTGAGTCCTGGTGTTGACCCTTTTAAAGTTTGTATGCTGACTTGAAATTCAATAAAAGTGATGTCTTTCCCTATAAGTTGTGCAGACGGTGTTGGTTAATAGAATTCATCTGAGTTTTTATACTTTTCTTCCACAAATTGGGTACTAAAATTGGAGTCCCTGGAGAGATCTGACCAATGATTTACAAAAGTATCTGCTATGCTTTTGCTTGAGGTTTCGACTTTTTTATTTTGTCGATTTGTTATGCAGTGTATGTTTTTGGTTGGATTTAGCCCACAGAAACATCTAATGTTTGACCAGATTTTAGCTGTCGGTGTAGATGGTTCTATTGCCGATGTGAATGTGTTAGTGGCATCTATTTTTCTGAGTTTCACTTCTTTTTTGAATAGAGCGTTGGCTCGTCTGTAGTTAATTATGTTTTCTGTAGCAATGTTACGTTTTAATTTCCTCCACGTTTTATTTTTATTATTTCGTAGTTCAATAAGTTTTGTGTTCCACCAAGGGACTTTTCGATTAAATTTGTGGGGTGATGTTTGTGGAGTTGTGTTGTGTGCACTATGTAAAATAATTTTAGTAATGTTGGCGGCTTCTTTATTGATGTTTGAACTAATTGGAATATTATTATTATTTTCCAAACTGCTTCTTTGGTTTTAAAATATGGTCTACAGCTTTTTTCGATTTTTGGATTTCGGAATTGTGAGGCGGCCACTATGGTAGCCACCCCACAGTTCATAATTGTAGTTATAGGATATAAGTATTGTTAGTTTATAAGCATTAATTGTATTATAATAAGAGAATAGTAAATTAAGGGCAAGATTTTAACCGCCGGCCGCCGCAGCAACCGTGCGTTGCCGATCGGTTACTCAACACCGTCTCGAGAGCGCAGCTTTTGGAACTAGTATCAAAGTAAGTGGACGTGTGCAACAGAAGGCGGAGACGAAAGGGATTTAGTATGTGCAGCGGAGCGCTAGGGCTCCGAAGAGTTCGGTAGGGCTTTAACTTAGGGAAATCGTGTAAGATAGTAAACAATAAGTGAATATGAATAAATGAAATTAAAAAGGAAAGTCGGTTAATTCGTTCGTTTTCGATTAATACTAACTTCGTATCCCGAAGTTAACCAGTATTCAGCATAACCTCTTCTCATAACTAATTTGCCGATCGCGTGAGCAATCCCGGTCGTGTGTGTGTGGATATTGGATTAGTTTGTCGATCGCGTCAGCAATCCCGGTCGAGTGGGTGTGTGAATTGGTTAGTTTGCCGATCGCGTGAGGAATGAATCAGGGCTTAGCCCGCCGATCGCGTGAGTAATCCCGGTCGTGTGTGTGTGTGTGTGAGTTGAGGCTTAGTATGATGACCGCGTGAGCAATCCCAGTCGTAAGTCTGCATCTCCTTCCCTATCCTATGAAAGTAGTAGGAATCATAGTTTGTTTGAAGCACTTCCTCCCCCCTCTAAACCCTCCATCCCAGCAAACTAACAAATGTCTTGTAGATTGCTGGTCCTGGTAAGACTAAGAGTTGTACCACGGCCAGTAGCTTCCTTACAGAATAAGGATATTAGAATATCGAAAATTTTCCATTCGGCCAAGGGTGCAACTTGGTAGGAGCAGAATGTTAGGTCGATGTGAGTAGATGTGTTATGAGTTGAATAATGTGTGGGTGACTTGACGTTTATTATGATGTACTGCGAATGATCAATAAATTTTGCTAATATATTTCCTCTTCTATTGTTTTGGAGTGGGCTCTAGTTTTGGTGCCAACTATTAAAATCACCTGTGATTATAGCTGGAATATTTTGATTGTTAAGTGTGTTGTTAGGAGTATTGTGATGAAAATGTTTGCTTGGTGGAATATAAACCGAGAATATTGCTTTTTTTATACCCTGAACCCATTAAAAATGGGTAAACATGGTATATTGTATTTGTGCAAATGTATGTAACAGGCAGAAGGAAGCATCTCCGAACCCATAAAGTATATATATTCTTGATCAGCATTAATAGCCGAGTCGATCTAGCCATGTCAGTCTGTGTGTCTGTCCGTCTGTCCGTATGTATGAACGCAAGGATATCAGAACCTATAAGAGCAAGAGACTTGAGATTTTAGCTGTAGGTCCTCCTAGTGCCCGCGCAGATCGAATTTGTTTCCGATATTCGATAACTTGCCCCGTTTCCAAGTAATCGATAAAAATCGAATTCGAAATCCTGTTTTTTGAGCACTTTCGGCAAATAATATGAGCTAGAGTCACCAAACTTGACATGTAGCTTTTAGAATAGTATACATATATCAAGTATATTTCATTTTATACCTATCGCCACTTCCCCGCTACCACCGAAAAGCTATTAATCAAGTTAATTATCAAACTTGTATTGCCCATAAATTTAAGCCACAATTTATATGCAATTGAATTTTTAAGAATACACAAATATTATTTATTCTATTCTACAATAAGATGTACTGTCGAAAATTTCATTAAGATCGGTTAAGAAACACAAAAGTTATGTCGCACGTGTTAGCAGCATAACTGCTGCGCAAATTCCAAGAATTTCTGTATACATGTACACACACACACACATTCATGCGTGTTTTGTTTGAATTCTGTCAACAGCATTGCAATTGCGATTGTATTGTTTTCTGTGCTGCTATTTTAATTTTTTTTTTTTCTCATTAAAGCTCAATTATTGGCGTGGCCCTTGAGTAGAGGCAGCGGTAAGTGGTGCGGTAAGTTGCGAGTTCGAACCCTTCCAAGGAAACAATTTTTTTTATTTCTTTTATTTTTCTTTATTACTACTAAATCAAACGAGCGCGTAGCGCTAGCTGCATTTGGTGTTGGAAGAAGAGGCTTCAGGGTATCCCCTAGTCGGGAGCTCCCGACTAGAACCTCTTATTTGTTTGTTTTGATTCTATTTCTATTTAGATGGTTTCAAGGTCTAGGTTGACATATAGTTCAGTGTATTGTATTGACTTGTGTATTTGCACTCCTGTTCGACTAAATCTATTGGAAGTAGGGCTAGTTAGTAGTTTATAGTTAATGGGAACTGGTAGATTGTTGTTTTTAGATATGTGTGTTTCTTGAATAGATAAGATGTGAGGTGAGTGTTTTTTTATTATTATTAAGAGCTCACTGTAATTGTTTATATAGCCTTTAATGTTCCATTGTATTATTTTAAAGGACATTTGGTCTAATTATTAATGAGGTTATCGTAGTGAGAAAGTTAAGTTGCGTGAGCTTTATGTTAGTTTTGGGAGTGCTATCTGGTTGTATGTTCGACCATTTAGAGCTCCCGGTACTTGTTAGTGTGTGGTACCGGAGCGGCTGCGGTCCCTACTTGGCTCGGTTGCCTTTTATCGGATTCCGTGCCAAGTAGGGACCGCAACCGCTCCGGTAACACATTGTTTTAAACGAGTTAGTCTTAGAAGTCTTCGTTTAGATAATGGCTTAAAGTGTGTTTGGTGTTAATGTTTGTTTTTGGTGTGATTTTTAATTTTGGGTTTGGATTCTGTTTTATCTTTTGCTTTTAGAGGTTTTGTAAGAATATTGGATTTGTCTCTCGTGAGTTTTCTTAGTTTACGATCTGATCCTGCTTGATTGTTGTATTCTTGTGAATCTTCGATTGGAAGGGTATCCATTATTTCTATGTCGGAGTCGTAGGCTTTAACTTGTTTCGGTAGTTGGTAAGAGGTTCCTGGTGTTAATTTCGGCGTGGAGGATGAGTTGGTTTGACGCTCTGATGATGAGTTGGTGTAGTACTTTGTTTTATTTAGTTTATCTGAATTGGGCATTGTTTTGGAAGGTGTTATAGTGGGATTGACTCTGTTTGATATCTTCGCTGATGATGTGCCTGTGAGAGTTTGTGCGTATGATGTTGACTGTTGCTCGTTGTGACGGGTCTGGTAGATTGTGAGGGCAGTTTTGTGGTCTACTTTTTCTTTGATTTTGATTGCTGTGATATCTTGTTCTTTTAAAAGGCCGGGCATTTTCGACCTAGTAGGCTGTGGTTTTTTATTTGTGGGTTATTTTTGCAATTGATGCAGTTTTTGTCCTTGTTGCATGTATTGTTTTCTTCGGTTTGTGCTACTTCTGAACAGTTTATTCACGTTGGGATTTCTGGTTTGCATGCCTTTGTTGGGTGTCCCAGACGAAGACATTTTCTACATCTAAGGGGTAGTGGTATTATGTATGGGCGGACGTGTATGGTTTCGTAGCCAATCTTGAGTTTGTCAGGTAAGATATGTGTGGCAAATGTAAGGAGGATTAATCCGGTTTCTGTAACTGTGTTGCTTTGGAATTTTGTTAATTTGCGTACTTCGGTTATTTTCTGGGTTTTGAGTTCTTGAAGAATTTCGTCTTCTTTAATGTTGCGTAATTCGTTGCAGTAGATGACGCCTTTAGAAGTGTTAAGTGTAGTATGTTCACTTGCTGTAACGGTTTTGATTAGTGTGCCGGCTCTTGTTTTTCTGCAAGAGTCCACTACAACCCCGCAGGTGTAGTCATTATTTTTTTATGATAGAGGGGGATATGTTTTCAAATGAGTTGTTGTCGTTTCTGTTTATTACAATATATTTTGGTTCGTTTTCACTATTATTGTTTCTTAAAAAGAGTCTGTTTATATCGGGTGGTTTTGCCATTTTTGGATTAAGTTTATAGTATATTTTTCTGTTTGTAAGGTCGCGTGAATTAAGTGTATTCACTCTCCGCGGTTTGTAGTGGAGCTGTGTGCTCAATTAGTTCTTTTAATCACTCACAAAACAAAAATTGAAAATTTTAAAGAAAAGGACTTTTTTTTTGGAGAAAATTTACGTCTGTGAAGAAGATTAAACATGATAAACATTAATTATGCGGCTTTATACGGATGGCTGATCTGTGGATCGAGGATTCTAGTCTCTAGTTGGGGTTGGATTGATGGAAAATTGGACTCTACCGGGAACAGGATAAGCTTCGAGATAGGTCTCTTAGAGACACCTCGGGCTGTTAGCACAACGACCAATCGGACTCTTTGTTCGTCGCCAGGATAGGTCGATTGGATTCGACCCAGACGCCAGTCATTAACTGGAAGATTTCCTTCTTAAATAATGACTAGGTCGTCACGGTGCCAGCGATTGATGATGGACGTGGCGTTTTCCTTGATATCTGGCTCTGCGACTGAAAGTAGAGGTCCCACGACTAGGAAATGTCCGGGAGTCAGAGCCAAGAGATCAGTAGGATCTTCCGACATTGGGAGAACCCGTTTCGAATTCAGGCATGGTTCGACTCTGGATAGGAGAGTGGAGAGCTCTCCGAACGTGTATTTTGTAGAGAAAAAGTTCAAGCTGTACGTCAGTGCTGGTTTATAGTCATTTTTGGAATCTTCTTTATTCGGAACTCTGTCCGCTTCAAAACCTAAGATATAGGTATTATTATGTGTAAAGCTCTGTCGCAGCAGAACATAATTGAAAGAGAGAGGGTGTGTGCCAGCTAGAGTACTAGCGGTCCTGAGTCAATACTGAGTCAATAAACTCAAGCGGCTCTGCGCTTTTGGCTTTATGATTTTTATTGTATGCAACAAAATGTCGCATACTTATGTATTTAAATACAGGGTGTCATTTAATGCATATACACACTAATCCTCCCCTTTTAGGAGAATAACGTAATATAATGTAGTTGTTAAATTAACTTATATATATATATATAGTTTTGTATCGATAAATTTAATGGGGTCTTGATGAATGATGAGTGAGTTGATGTAGAAAAATAAAAATTTTATTATTTTATGTTTTGTTGGTTATATTCAAATTTTTATATTCATAAACTTTTTTTTTGTTAGGACAAATTGAAGATTTTTACATCATATTATATATTTTTAATATATATGATATATCCTTTTTTCCCGATTGCACAAAGAACGTATTATAAAATACAATTTTAGTAACGATAGTTTTTTTTTTATGTTTTTCTTTTGTTTTTAATTATATATTAATAGTTACTTTGTGGCTGATCAGGCCCAAAAATTTAATATGTTCTATGCTCGAGCTAAGCTAAGTTTTGAATAATTTTAACCTGTTCTTATTTGCTACTTGGGGTTTATTTTTTCCTACATCTACTTTTATGTTGTTTTTATCTTCTATGCTTATAACTTTATAGAGGCCTAAGTATTTACTTTCTAACTTATGCGCTGTATCGTTCTTTAGTAGAACTAAATTTCCTATTTCTAGTTCTATGTCATTTAGTTTATTATCGTATTCTATCTTTCTTTTTTCTTTTTCTTAATCTACTAGAGTTTTTACTCTTTTAAAAGCTATTTCTAACCTAAACTTAAATTCTTTTGCGTAGTCGTCAATGTTATATGTAGGGTCAATTCTAGTTTGGTTATTAAATTCTATGAACTGTCTTGGTAATCTACCATAAACAACGTCGTATAGACAGTATTCATGTACTGTCGATGGTGTAGTGTTGAAATAATTCAACCATATGTCCCAATTGTCTTTGTCAACGAAATATATGAACGAGTAAATTCGTTAAATGTTCGATGACTTCTTTCTACTGTTCTTAATGTCTGGTGATGATGTACTGTTGATTGTATATTATTTATATTCATATACGTCTTCATAGGACCGTACTTTAGTACAAAAGATTCAAATATTGCTTTACCTACTGTTTTTTCACTTTTGTCTGATACTGGTATTGTAACTAGATATTTAGTGAGATCGCATATTAAAGTAATTGCGTACTCGTTGCCATTCTCTGTACAAGGTAATGGTCCGATTGTGTCTATTAAAACAGTGTCAAATGCAGTATTTGGAGTATTCGTTATTATCATTGGGGCTTTAGTATGTGTTGTGGTTTTTGCTAATTGGCATTTCACACAAGTTTTCACATACTTTGTAATGGTCTTAGTCATTTGGGACCAGTAATAGTATTTCTTAATTTTTAACAAGGTACGCGTAAGCCCTTTTTGGCCTCCCTCTATAGGATCATCATGATATTTCGACAGTATTGCTTTTATTTGACTTTCGTCATTTTTGACTATTTGTGTCAGTTTTGTAAGTAGCGCTACTTTTAATGTATTGAAATATTTATTGCCCATATTTTTAAATTCATTAAATGATACAAATTCATAAATTTGTTCATTTGGTGACAACTGTAAGTTAGCAATTTTATGTATTTGGGCTTCTGAATTAAGCCTTTGAAAAAATTGACCTATGTCGAATTTTCCATTGGAATACAAATCAATAACTGAAAATTGTGAAATGATTGGTTTTCCTCTTTTAAGTAAACAATTTATTTTACCGAATTTTAGTTTCACAAATTTCTTTACGTCGTTATCACTATCGACTTCATAGACATTGGGCTCTTTTAGTTCTTTTTGATCTTTTTGCAATTTTATTTTCTCATCTGCGCAGATGTTTTCCTGTCTTTTTGATGATCTTGTTTGAACCATTAATATTTTCCTATTCATGTCAATTAGTGTCTCTATGTTTATGCGGGGTAATGCATCCGCAACATGGTTATCTTTCCCCTTGAGGTATTCTGGTTAATTTTGATGTGGGATTTTTCATCTAAAACAAATAGGTTAGGGATCTACGGTCTGTTTTAACTAAGAAATACCTTCCTTAAACATATGGTCTGAAGTGTTTTATTGCCCAATGTATAGCAGTTAATTCCTGCTCTGTTGTTGATTTTTTGCTTTCTTCCTGTGTGAAAGCTCGGGATTCGTATACAATTGGCAATTGCACACCGTTGTACTCTTGGGATAGTACAGCACCACATGCATGTTTACTTGCATCTGTTGTTATTCATTAATGCCATTTTTAAAATCTTCTGTATATAAATTGTGTATAAATCTTCTGTAGTAATTACAGAACGCGACGATACGTTGTGCACTATCCGCATCAGTAGGGGTTGGATAGTTTTTTATAACATCGTACTTTTTGTCATCTGGAAGGATGTCATAGTCTGTGCACTTATGCCCAAGGAATGTTACCTCGTGCATGAAAAACGCACATTTCTCTGGGTTTAATTTTAAATTATGTTTTCGACAAAGATCAAATATGCTTGTCAAGTTCTTGAACATGTGCTGCTCTGAGCAGCCGATAACTACTAGGTCTTCCATATAGAGAAATGCTTGGGATAGCTCTAGGCCTGAAAATGCGAGTGTCATCATTCGCATAAATGAATTTGGTGCTACCTTAAGACCATATGGTAACCGCGTGAAGCGATAAGAGCCAGTGCTCGTTGAAAATGAAAATGGTGAAAACCTGACATAAGATCGAGACATGAAAAATTTTTAGTTCGTACTAATTGGTCAAGTATTTCCTCAATTCTCGGAAGTGGATATTTATCTGCTAAAAGTGTTTTTTTAATTTGGCGATAATCAACTACTAAACGCCATTTTTTCTGATTTGAATTTGGGAGAGATTTCTTGGGTACCAAGAGAAGTGGGCTATTGTATTCTGAGATAGATGGTTCTACTATACCATCTTTTATTAGTTTTCCGACCTGCCTGTTAATTTCTGGCTTTTCTATATACTGGTATTTTGTCTGCTAATTTTAATTTTTGTTTATAAAAATTGTTACTTGAAATTGCTTCTGTTTCCATACCAAATATGTCACTGTATTTGGTACATAATTCAGTAAGTTTGTTTTTAAATTGTTCAGGGAATTTTAATTTACTTATGACTTCATCTGTTCTGGTTTGGTTTGGTTGGTTTTCCGAGTTTTCTTGTGTAACTCGGATCTGGTTTTGCTGTCTGGGTCCTCTGTTTGAGCCGCCTCTATATGAGCAGCATCGAGGATTGCCTCTGTTATCATTGTTTTTATTACCATTATTATTATTTCTTTAGCCGCCTCTGTTATATGGTCGGCCTCTATTAATTACCTCTGCCGCGGTTTCCAACTATCGACAAATTTGGATATGGCATCATTCATGTTATTGAATGTGCCTGCCTGCATGATAAGTTTTACCTTATCTATAGCGCAGTTCTTAGTCATGGCCTTTACTGCTTGGTCTGTACTGTATTTATTGGCCAATTCTGGCGTTAAGCCACCGTTTATAAATGCTCCTTCTAAAGCTTTTGTTAGCTGCTCAACCTCTTGAGTGTACTGGTTGGCAGTTTTGCTTTTTTGATGCAAGTTAAGTAGTTTGGCTGACAATACTTCGACTGATTCGCCTTTTACTGTGCTTGATAACTTTGGAATGATATGAGCGATTGTTTTCTCATTGCTTATCAAGTTTCTTGCATGGCCTTTTAGTTTTGTCTTTATAAGACTGACAGCTATTGCTTCATCATCTTCTTTTAGTTAGTCTATAAGACTCAAAGCATCTTTGAAGCTTTGTACGTTTTCTGCCTTTCCATCAAACTCTGGTAAGAGCGATGAGGCTAGTTTGAGAAAACTTATAGCTGTTTGGGCCATTGTGTTGTCAATTGATTGGGTATTTGCTTCAGAATCTGATGGCTTAGTATCAGCTGGCAGTCAAAGTAGTTTTTCGTCGAATGACGCTGAAGTGTTAAGAGAATTTGGAAGGAATATTGTTATATTATGCCTATCCGAAATTCGTCTAATGTTTTCTCTTAAACTGCTTAAAGCTTCAACTGTCTGTGTTAAACGCAAATCATTTAGTTTTGTTGCAATGTCACATATAAGTTGACGGCTGATATTATTGGAATCAACAAGAATTTTAACGTGCTTTAACTTTGTCTCGTTTGAGACAGGTGCGCTTTTGTTAAGGCACTTGAAATATTTATTAAACTCCTCACATTGTTCCCTAAGAATGGTAACGATTTGCGTCCATTCCATTTATAGACATTTTAATTTATCTGTGCAAACGCACAATAATAATGTCGGTAGGTCCTAAAATAGGGTGTTCTAATTGTTGTGTGTTTTTTTTAATGCTACAAAACCTAACGTTCTGGCTAATATTGGATGTTCTTTAATTACTGATCTCACTTGTATACCAGGAATAGTATTTAATACTTTTCCTTTTTGCGTTTTTGATCAGAGGTGAGTGATCGAGATTGAAAGTATACATATATAGAAACATAAGTTCGCATATACTTATTGGAGTTGCAGTTACCAATTGCTGAACTCTTTTCGTAAAATAATAAACTTGTTGTTAACAACTATTGTGCACTTTGTATAATTTGAAGAAAAGGTTAATGCACATTAGTAATACGATAATTACAATGAGAACTGGAATTATTCTTAAGTCTGGTGTTTCCACCTCAACTTTATTAATAACGTTGGCGGTGGAATCCACCGTCTTTGTGTCTATTAATCCCATGGTGGACCAAGGGAAATGATTATAGAGTGTGAATAATACCTCCGTTTTATAAGCTTGAAATATAAAAAATATAATTTGAATAATTGACTTGCAATTTAAAAGTTTGAATAATAAACTTGTGATATTTAAATCAAAACTTTATCTTTCTTCTTCTATTTGTGTTATAAATGAATTTTATGAAATCAACAGGGGAACACTTTGTTGTTTACATTAGCAAATGTCAAGTATACAATATTTTACTTAGAATAAATTTACACTACAAAGTGTTTGTTAGTTAATTGAACTGAGACAATTGTTAGTTTTCGTAACTAGCCCAAGCGCAAGTTGGGTACTTTCAAAAATTAAGCGAGGCACTAACATTTGTTAGTCCGCTTCTTCCTGTTTTGCAACAGGGTGTTGATCTTCTTCAGTTCCTCCTGTAGTCGCTGTTGGCGGGCCTTGTCCTCGACCCTTGCCTTCAACAGCGCGATGACGAGATGCCTCCTGTTGGTGAATTTGGCTTTTTCGCCTCCTCGTTCTTTCCTATGCTGGCACGCTGACGCTCCCTCGCAGCAGTCCTTCTCTTGTACTCCTCTATAGGGATAGGCATGGGACCGTCTCGCAGGCTAGTCTCCAACACTTCCTTGATTATTGGTGCATCCGTTTGCGTTATTAGTGTTCCCTTTGCGATCGTCGGTGTTTCTGATTCGTTGTTTGCCATGTCACGTTGTTGCTGTTATGGTTTCTGCTGCTGTAGCTGCAGCTCCTTTTAATATTGTCGTTGCGGCTTATTGTGGCTAAGCTTGGTGGGTGTATGTAGAATGCAAAAAATTTTTTTTTTCTCATACCAAGTTTTGTTTTGTTTCCGGATTGCCTCGTTGCCAGGCGACGGATCCTTTTGGATTGTTGTTTGTTTTATTTGCTGTTGTTATTGATGCTGCTGTTCCATCTTGTTACTGTTGTTCTTGTAGTGGAATATATTGTATAGAATATTCCCTCGTTTTGCCATTTTTGGATTAGGTTTATAGTATATTTTTCTGTTTGTAAGGTCGCGTGAATTAAGTGTATTCACTCTCCGCGGTTTGTAGTGGAGCTGTGTGCTCAATTAGTTCTTTTAATCACTCACAAAACAAAAATTGAAAATTTTAAAGAAAAGGACTTTTTTTTTTGGAGAAAATTTACGTCTGTGAAGAAGATTAAACATGATAAACATTAATTATGCGGCTTTATACGGATGGCTGATCTGTGGATCGAGGATTCTAGTCTCTAGTTGGGGTTGGATTGATGGAAAATTGGACTCTACCGGGAACAGGATAAGCTTCGAGATAGGTCTCTTAGAGACACCTCGGGCTGTTAGCACAACGACCAATCGGACTCTTTGTTCGTCGCCAGGATAGGTCGATTGGATTCGACCCAGACGCCAGTCATTAACTGGAAGATTTCCTTCTTAAATAATGACTAGGTCGTCACGGTGCCAGCGATTGATGATGGACGTGGCGTTTTCCTTGATATCTGGCTCTGCGACTGAAAGTAGAGGTCCCACGACTAGGAAATGTCCGGGAGTCAGAGCCAAGAGATCAGTAGGATCTTCCGACATTGGGAGAACCCGTTTCGAATTCAGGCATGGTTCGACTCTGGATAGGAGAGTGGAGAGCTCTCCGAACGTGTATTTTGTAGAGAAAAAGTTCAAGCTGTACGTCAGTGCTGGTTTATAGTCATTTTTGGAATCTTCTTTATTCGGAACTCTGTCCGCTTCAAAACCTAAGATATAGGTATTATTATATGTAAAGCTCTGTCGCAGCAGAACATAATTGAAAGAGAGAGGGTGTGTGCCAGCTAGAGTACTAGCGGTCCTGAGTCAATACTGAGTCAATAAACTCAAGCGGCTCTGCGCTTTTGGCTTTATGATTTTTATTGTATGCAACAAAGTGTCGCATACTTATGTATTTAAATACAGGGTGTTATTTAATGCACACTACAATTTGAAGGACGATGTGGACTTATAAAATAGAGTTTTAAAACTCTTCACACCTGCTTCTCACAGGCCGCCCATATGCGGTGCACTAGGGGGATTGAAGTGCCAGGACGATTTCCGGAAACTACGTGGCCCTAAGTTGCGTCTTACGCATTTCCACAAAATCGCGCGAAAGAACTTTGGTCGCTCCGACGAATGTTTTGCCGTTGTCGGAATGCATTCGACCTGGACACCCCCGTCGTGCAAATGCCGCTAGGAATTTTTCCGTGGTTAGGTCAGATGAATCTCTATATGGATGGCTTTGGTGCTGAACCACACAAAGACGCACACGTAGCCTTTTGTGATAAGGCAGGCGCGACCTGTGTAATTTCTAATCTCAAAGGGGCTCACAAAATCGACTCCTGTGTGAGTGAACGGCCGAGAGAATATGACACTCTCCACAGGTAAGTCGCCCATGAGCTGCGTTTGTAATATCCTTTTCTGGATTACGCAGATTTTGCAGGAGTTTATTGTGGATTTGACCAAAACAATGAGCTTTAAAATCCAGTACTGTGTTCGTATTGGACGCATCACGAGCTGCTTGCCTCCATGCAAGGATATACGATGAGTGAACTCGGTCAAGAGAAGTGAATATGCACACGTGTATGGCAGTATTATCGGATGTCGCTTATCGTAGCTGAGTGCTTTGGCCGCTCTTTCGCGACCACATACTCGAATAATTTCCCTTCTATCTAAAAAAAGGTTCAAATTAAGGAGTTTGCTGGAAGTGAGCGGTTTTTTCCTGCTCAAGCAAGTGTGCTCTGACGAGTATACTTGTCTCTGGATGACGAGAATGAGTCTTTCTTGTGCATAAGAAATCTCGTTGCTGTCAATTTCGATTGTTGACGGGAGCGACAATCTTTAGCAACGCTTGAAGAAACGAAAAATGCAAGGCGTTCTGGTTTGTGCCACTACAGCTTGTTGTTAACTAAAGCCTGTGGTGGGGCCCCTCTGCTCGCTAGGTCAGCTGGATTGTACTCGGATCGTACATGGGACCATTTGTTGGAGTCAGTGGCGTTAGCAATTTTCGCTACTCTGTTTGCTACAAAGGTAATCCATGCGCATGGTGGCCTTTGAAGCCAGGCTAGCACTATTGTGGCATTGTCGAGTAGAACCAGTCCACGTCAGCGGAAAATAGCTGGGGGCTGAATGCAGCTGATATTTCGGACAGAAGTGCTGCCCCGCTCAACTCCAGTCGTGCCAAGGACACCGTCTTGACTGGAGCGATCCTCGTCTTTGCTGTTAGGTGACTGAGTTGCGATCATGTATGTATGTGCGAACGTAAATGGCAGTCCCGTAAGCCCGCTGCGAAGCGTCACAGGCCTCCACAGGTTGGCGCAAAGCAGTTGGTCCTTGGGAATTGCTCTTAGCAAGTCCTTTTCATTGGATGTCCATTTTCGCAAGGGGAACCTGGCAGATTCAAGGGCTTTGCGAAGTTGTACAATTGCCTAACCTGCTATTGATGTGAGCTCCCGCCATTACATCGTCAACATACATTTTGTTTGCTAAGGAATAGAGCGAACGAACGACATCTGATAATTGATGTAGTACCCGGATTGCCAAAATAGGGGCACAGTTAACACCAAACGTGACTGTGTTGTGCTCGACGTCACGCTCGTTGTCCTTTCTTCCGAACAGATTTCTCTGGTAGGGCGTGTGTTTGAGATGCACAAAGATCTGCCGATACATTTTCGTGATTTCAGCATTGTCGACTTATCGAAAGAACCGCCATCTTAGGATTTGAATGTTTTAGTCGGATTGTAGAACGGGCCCTGCATGTAGCACATCGTTCAGACTTTTGGCATTCGATGACGGGTGGGAGGCGTTAAATACTACACGGAGCTTGGTCGTAGTGCTGTCAGGCTTGTGTAAAGCATAGTGTGGAAGATAAAAGTTGTCCGAACCATTGCTCGTCGCATATGACCTAAGTCCAGATATTCCTGGATCACTTCGTCGTACTTCTCTTAAAGAAGTACATTTTTCGCCAAACGATTCTCGTTTCGAAGGAATTGAGCTAGTGCGATGGACCTTGAGTGGCCCATCTGGACGTGATCGGAAAACGAAACAGGTCTTTGACTTTTTTGATCACTACCGATTGGCATACTAGCCCCTTTACAGAGCCGAAATTTTTTAACAATCGGGTGAGATGTCAACAAATACAAACAAGGAAGAGGTTCTAGTCGGGAGCTCCCGACTAGAGGATACCCTGAACCCTCTTCTTCCGACACCAAATGCAGCTCGCGCTACGCACTCGATTTCTTTAGTAATAAAGATAAAATAAAAAAACGTTTCCTTGGTAGGGTTCGAGCAGGGCTCAAGTCTCTAGCTCTTATAGGTTCTGAGATCCTTGCGTTCATACATTTATTTATTATTAGTTTATTTTTAATTTTAGCTGCAGGACCTCCTAGTGCCCGTGGAGATCGAGTTTGTTTCCGATATTCGATAACTTGCCCCGTTTCCAAGTAATCGATAAAAATAATATAATTATAAGTAAATAATAAGATCTAGAGTCACCAAATTTGACATGTAGCTTCTAAAATAGTATATATATATCAAGTATCTTTCATTTAATACCATTCGCCCATTCCCCGCTTCCACCGCAAAGCTATAAACCAAGTTAATAATCCATTTTGTATTGCCCACCAATTTAAGCCACAACTTAAATGCAATTGACTTTTTGAGAATACACAAATATTCGATGGTACAATAAGATGCAGATACTGTAGAAAATTTTATCAATATCGGTTAAGAAACACAGAAGTTATTAAAGAAAACGTGTTTAGGATTTCCTCGTATCAACGGCAGCAAGCTCAAATTCTAAGAATTTCTGTATACATGTACACACACACAGGAGGAACAAAATCTCCTATGATAAACAAACCGAAAGCAGTTGTTGCTCTACTACAAGCTACGTATATTGCAGTACGCAGCTCCCTGACTTTTGTCGGTCAATAGAAACTTGCTAATTTTTTCTATCATCTGAAAATTTCATCCATAAAGTTATTGGCGTGCTGGATTCATCAAAATCTATTGGCATTAACATGCCAGTTGCCCCAATTTCTAATCCATCCCCAGTATCTACATTGACCGCAGTCATATATTTTGCAGTGGTTGTTTCGAACGACGTAAAGCTACTAACGGCTTGTAAGATTCTCTGTCTGTAAAAGCCTTTATACAGGCAAAAATTCAAGCCCCAGGTATACTGGTGGAGAAATTTAAGTTCGCTTATGAAAGGGATATTGCGTCCTTTAAAATAAGTGTTCCGCCAGAAATTATTACTGATATTTGTTGTAAAGAGTTTTGGCCGGAGCACTTAATAGTAAAAGAATATAAGGCCAAAAAGAAAAATCGGACTCCGATTTTATTACCACCTATTTCTAATGGCGCATCAACTTTAGTTGCTGCGTCAAAAAACTAATTCCATCTTTCGAGCTTGCCTACCAGAATGTTAGAGGTCTTAAATCTAAACTCGCTAAACTGTATTTAGACTCTCTTGCTTTTAATTTTCAAATTATCGCTTTTACTGAGACCTGGCTGAAGCCGGGCATCTCAGACTCTTCAATTTTTACCTCCAAATACACCACTTATAGATGCGATCGAGCTTCCCGTATCGGAGGAGGAGTACTTATAGCTGTCGAGTCTGCTCTTTCGTCGGAACGCATTGATCTCCCCATCTCAGAGATTGAGTTGGTGGTTGTACGAGTTGTATTTGGTACTTTTTCTATCTTTATTACATGTTCATATTTACCTCCTCTATCTAATTTGTCTACCTATCAAACCCATCTTAACGCTATTAAATCTATCTCCTCCCTACTTTCTGATAGAGACCTTTTAGTAGTTCTTGGGGACTTTAATCTTCCTGTTGTTGAGTGGTCATCGCCATCAGACTCAAACTTTCTGTTGCCGTCATCGTCAAACGAATTTATTGATGGTCTACATGAAATGTCCTTACGGCAGGTTAATCGTGTGCGCAATTCAAGAAACAGATATCTTGATCTAATTTTCGTGTTGGATTCGTTCAACAGTGTTGTGCACAGGATCAATCCACTTACACTTCCTGAAGACCCTTTTCATCCAACTCTGGAAATGGTCATTGATTTACCAGCCCGAGTCCCTATCAAGGAATCGGAATTAGCTGAACGCATGCGATGTTTCAGAAAAGCTGATTTTCATAAGATCTTATTCTGCAAGTCGACTGGTCCCAACTGTACAATTGTGAAGACATTGATGTTGCCTTAAAACTTTTTTATGACACCTTGTACTCGATTTTTGATGTCTGCGTTCCTCTTGATCACCCTGCGAGGCCTGATAGGCCTCCCTGGTTCTCAAATGAACTGATGAGGTTTAAAAACGTGAAGTCGAGGTATTATAAAAAGTTTAAGAAATCGGAAAATCACTCCGATTTCTCCCGCTATGCAGTTGCCCGATCAAATTTTTCCACCCAAAATTCCATCTGCTATAAGAATTACCTTCGGCGTTGTCGCCTTCAATTTTCACATAATCCTAAGCAATTTTTTAACTTTGTCAATTCTAAACGAAAGACATCTACTTTGCCTTCTTCGGTTAAGTTTGCAGATGAGAGCGCGAACACTGATCCAGGCATAGCCGATCTGTTCGCAAACTTTTTTCAAACTACCTACTCCTCCTCTAGGTATAATAAAAATCAGCCTTATCCTTATCAGTTACAGAGGTCAAACTGCATCTTTAATCCCATTATTACCGAAAGTTCGCTTCTTAGCGACCTTAATACTATCAAGCCGGTTTACTCACCGGGCCCTGATGGTGTTCCTGCTTGCGTGCTTAGATACTGCGCTGCAGCATTATGTAAACCTGTTTTAAAACTTTTTGAAGTGTCCGTAAGTACTTCATCTTTTCCGACCATCTGGAAGGAATCATACATTATACCTCTCCATAAGAAAGGGAGTAAGTCCGAAGTCGAAAACTATAGAGGTATTTCCAAATTATCCGCTATACCTAAAGCTTTTGAGAGAATTATAACATCTCAACTGCAGCATTTATGTAGTTCTATTATTTCACCTTCCCAGCATGGGTTCGTGAAGCGCAGATCTACAACCACTAACCTTCTTGAGTTTACTTCGTTTGTAATTGATGGGTTTAAGAAAAGAAAGCAGACTGACGTCATCTATACTGATTTCAGTAAGGCTTTCGACTCTGTCAACCATTCCTTGCTGCTTCATAAATTAAGCCTTCTCGGCTTCCCAGTCAATCTTTTGAACTGGATTTCAGAGTATTTGCGTGACAGAACCCAAAAGGTTCTCTTCAGAAATTCGTTTTCTAAACGTTTTCTGGTGACTTCCGGTGTTCCTCAAGGTAGTCATCTTGGCCCGCTACTCTTTACTCTTTTCATCAATGACCTTCCCTCGATACTGTCTCACTCTCGAGTATTAATGTATGCTGATGATGTAAAATTATGCCTTGCATATAAGGATATGGCATCATGTTATCTCTTACAAGTGGACATTGATGCGTTTCAGGCTTGGTGTCTAGCCAACCTGTTAAACTTAAACTGCTCTAAATGTAAGGTAATGACCTTCTATAGAAGCCCTCCTCAATTGGTTTCTTACATCCTTGATAGCATACCGCTTGAGCGTGTTAATAGTACTTCTAATGAAGTTAATGATCTAGGTGTCATCCTTGATCATAAAATAAAATTCGACTCTCACGTTAATACCGTGGTCAATAAGGCCAGAATAGTTATGGGTTTCATCAAGCGATGGTCGAAGGAGTTTGACGATCCGTACACGACAAAAACACTTTATATATCTTTCGTACGACCTTTTCTTGAGTATGCCTCATGTATCTGGTCACCACAATATGCTACCCATCAGGACAGAATTGAATCCGTTCAGAAACAATTCTTGTTGTTTGCCCTTAGTGGTTTAAATTGGGATCCTCGTGTGCGGTTACCGTCATACTCCAGTAGACTTCTCATGATTAACCTTCCTTCTTTAATTAATCGTAGAACCATGCTGGGTGTAATATTTATTCATAAACAAATTACTGGTGAAATCGACTCTTCTGTGTTGACTAGCCAATTAAATTTCTCTATCCCTACTAGACTAACACGTAATTTTGTACCTTTATCGCTTCAATTTTGCTCAACTAATTATGCCTTGCATGAACCGTTCAGGGTCCTCTGTGATGACTATAACAAGCATTACAGAGTATTCTGCTCGGAAGCTTCTCTTCCTCGTATAAAGTCTTCTATTCTAAACTATTTAGCAAGTAGATAGTCCTATTTTTATTTGAAATTGTATTTGTACACATACTCGTAGTTTGTATCGACGTTTTTTTTTAATATTTTTTTTCTTCATATTTATTTTGCATTTCGTGTCGTACGTTACACGACTGCGCCCCTCGGTCGGTTGGGCGGGAGGTGGGATGCAGTACGTTGCATCGGGATTCGCGTTAAAAAAAAAAGCCTCAGTTAATAGTGATGCTTTAATATAATCATCAGCGGTAGAAATATCCGATTGCTGACAACTGCGGGATCAGACAAGACTGATATCATCAGCTGCCATGTTTCCCGATGCCATATAATTTAAAGCAGAAGCAAACGATTGGTCCTCCCGTTGTCACATGATTTCTGTGAGCTCAAAATACTTGAAAAGGTCCCACAGCAATGAAGCATAAATTCCACTGTAGGGATCATGAGAGTTGGATTCGAAAATCCAACGATCACCTACTGCTGATAGCTGTCGTATATCTCCGAAAACTATGACAGAAATACCACCGAATGAAGAAGTATTTTTAAAAATGTGTTTTAAACGGGAGTCCAACTAGGAAAACATTTTGGAGCCTTCCATAGATATGTCATCTATAATAAAAAGCTTAAGGTATATTAACCTCGAATGCAAAGTATTTACTAAATCATTACTTCAAGCCCTCAAATCGGAACCCGATTGATTAACTGGTAAGGAAAACATGGAATGCACTGTTGAACCACTGATTCCGAAAGCAGCTTCACCTGTTGGAGCACACAATAGTATTTAAGAAAAGTTGGATCACTTCCTGGCCTACTATTGTACATTGCTGAAAGTTTAATTAAATGGACATTATTATCTTCTGAATCTAGATTCTCGTCATTTCCATTAATATTTAAGACATTTAAATATGGATTTATTTTTGGCAATTCTAATACGCGAAATCTATCATCTACTACTTCTTGATTTACAACATTTTCTTCATTTCCTGTCTCCACTGCATTTTCAAGAGCATACTGAAGCTCACTGTCATCTAAGCTATTATATTTACTGCGATTGCTCTCGATTAACTCCTGATTTGGCCGCAAAACGATTTGCAGTCTTTAATTACTAGTTCTACATTTTCATCCCTCAATGGGGCATACAATAATACTAATTCTCGAAAATAATTGCTCCTATCAGTATTAGTATTAAATCTCCAATACCTAATTATAATAGGAGTGTTTCTCGTCTTTACGAATTCACTAATATCGCGAAGTGCGTAAACTAATAGCTGGGAGGCCCTGGGTGTTTCGATGCCATTAGCATCATCTATATTTTGGCCAGTACCACTATGCCGTTTGCTAAAACTGTAAAAAGCAGCAAAATCAGCTAGGTATAAACTATCTTAAGCGTCGGGGCGCTGAACATAATGGTCTATAAGGTATTGATTAAAACCACTTACTTACTGCTTTCGGACAAGGACTTACATAAACAGCAGTAAACGGCTTACTGGGCGGATATTTGCATACCCGAAAAAAACGTATGCCCTTTACGCTGTAACTTTCGCTTTATTGGTACATTGCCCCTGCTAATCTCACTTACAGCTTCACTTATTAGCTTTACAATTCCTCTCTGGGACTTGTTAACATAATTAGCGATGTAACTGCAGCCAGCATAGGGATCTAATATAAACTGGATATCTATATTGGCTCGCTGCAGAAGAAGAAGGTGAGTATTATAAAGGTTAAGCTTAATTGTTGCGAATGATCACCTTAAATGTATATATTTTGGCCTTCTTTATACTCGACCTGATTGCATTTATATAGCACTATAACTTAAGCTAAGTTGATCGTGGGACAAAAAGTTATTGAAATCACTAGGGTAATCTATGGTTTTACGATCAAACGGATATTTTAAAACGCCATGAATATTTTCGAAATTTCTGCGATGCATACCTTTATTTTTATTTCCTCTAATGGGAATAAAATTTCTGTTTGGGGCATGGGAGGGTATGGCTACCAAATCTACATATTTTTTTTGCCCTAACTTCTCGCCTACATGAGTGCCCGTGATTGTGAGTTTGATACTCCAAAAATGGATCCACATCCGGCTTATTTGTTTCAGTTGTGATAAACTGATCAAAAAAGGACTTTACAGACGGAATGGTTGACTCATCAACCAAGTCAACCTTCGGGGCATCTTTCACCCAAAACATGCCACGAGTGTGGGTGGAGCCTCTTTGCTGAAACTCTACTAGCCAATATTACTTAATAACACTGTGACTTCCCAAAACACCGTTTTCATTAGTTTTAAAACCTGCCTAAAACGAAAATCAAAATACCTAGCGCAAGTAACAGGGTCGGCTCTAATAAGACGGGCTTTTTTGTAAAAAGTTAAATTAGCTGCCAATTCTTATGAAATTTCTAACTTATCTACATTCTTAGGAAGTAAAACTAACAGTTCTGCCCATCTAGTCTCTTCTGCCGAAAAGAATATTAACGAGAAGGAAAGGCTATCTTCGGCACGCCGAAGATTTAATACCCTTGCAGACCCAACCATTTCATAATGCTCATAGTGCTTTGCACGTATCTAAGAAGCACAGGGAAAATAGTCAATTACAGTTAATTAACCGAGTATGGTTAAGATATCTTGAAAAACAAAAAAGTTTTCCATGCAACTTAATTTCGACCGATCGTTCCTATGGCAGCTATATGATATAGTTGTCCGATCTTAATAGGATTTTGCATATATATGGGGAGCGTAGTAAAACTAATAAATACCGAGTTTAGTCAAGAAATCTTTATAAACAAAAATGTTTTTCATACAAGAACCTACTTTTCGACCGATCGTTTATATGGCAGCTATATGATATAGTGGTCCGATCCAGCTGGTTTTGACATATGAACTGCGTGCAACAGAAAGAGGGACTTCTGCAAAGTTTCATAAAGATAGCTTTAAAACTGAGAGACTAGTTCGCATAGAAACAGACAGACGGACAGACGGACATGGCTATATCAACTCGGCTGTTGATACTGATCAAGAATATATATACTTTATGGGGTCGGAGATGTCTCCTTCTATGCGTTACACATTTCACGACAAAATTATAATACCCTCTGCAAGGGTATAAAAAGGTCGGAAGACCAATCCTAATCACCGCCATGACCTTCTTCTTTTCTGCTTATTAATGAGCAGATGAAGTGCGAACCCTCTTCAAAACCCTATAACAATCATCGTGACGTATTAAATTTTCTAAATACCTTAAGGAATTGTGCTGCCGTAATGCCTCGTGTGGCGCTGTGCTTACGCAAGCAAATGGAAGTACTGTTATTAATCATTTCCAATTTTTTATAATTGAGAAATAATTTATCTATTCTACAACCTCTCCCATCAAAGTTTCTAAGTTCTGACCTAACCATGGTTGTAAAAATTTCTGGGCACTTTCTCCTACTGCTAGCAAAAATAGATGGGAAGGCCAGCTCCTCTGAATCACAATCTTCCATCATGTCTTAAGGACGCTGACCCTCTCCAGGAGATATAACTATTCTTTGCTTAGCAATATTTTCGACAGGGACATTTTCTAATAATGATTCCTGGCCTCCTGGATTAATGTCTTCTTCTATATTATTCTGCTCATCCATGGAGGCTTGAGCAGATCTTGACACTAACTGCGATACTAAGTCCCTGTCGTCAGCAGATTCAACAAACGGAACTTCGTCAGACGAAAAGGACGACAATCACTGTTCGTTAACAGTTATTATATGCTTTCTGTAAAGCTCGGTGTTGACAACAAATTTGATTGATTCAGCAACTTTAGAAGGCCTAATGGTTCCGGCCATGAAATCACGGCTATATTCCATCCTACATTTGAGATGAATTTGAACCACCTCGCTCTCATTAAACGTCCTCGGAAGGGACGTAACAACAATGGCCACAGGAATCGGTACATTGACCACTGCTCCTTTAATTGCATTGCGGCCATATCCTAAGGACTTAATAATTATGAAAGGAAGGCAAAGGAATATCAGATTTTCTTTCAAACAATCAGGCAGATCGGGAAAATCTAGGCCATTTGTAATAGAAGTTTTTAATTTTTTGTCTAATTTAATACTACGATTACACGTTTTGCAAAAACTATATTTATTATCAGAGGGAAATATAGAGGACAGATATAAGGTATCGGAGCTTACTTCTGCTTTCACGTGAAAGTTTGTGCACTTTATATGCAAAAGCAAACCTGATCGGGACCCTGCTTAACTGTTCTATTGAATGCAGCTATCAGACCATCTAAGTTATGTCTTATAGCTGGAGAAATTATATCCTCTTGAAAATTATTCGCACGTTCTTCCCTGGTCCTGGTAGCATTGCGCCTATTTTGCTACCCTATTACCTGTATTACTCCTATACTGTCTAGTTTGCTGCGACAAACTTCTATTCGCGTCAAACGCGTCGTGTCAAGCTTGAATTAGAGCACTTCGCCTTGCAGTTGTATTACTTACTACCTCAATTATCCTACGAATCGGATTCTCTCTAACCTGTGACCTTTGATTTCTATCCCTAGCTCTTTCTAAAAGTCGTCGTCCTATGTTTTGTCGATCACGTGGTCGTGGAATATTGTCTTGTACTTGTTCGTTTACCCTACAAGCTGGGTCTTTGCTGCAACTCAATCGACCAGAAGTATTCGCCAATTGCTCCTGTTGTCTAACTGGAGAATTAGCTCGTCGCATCGACTGGTCTTCGGTATTTTGTCTCTGTTCGTTTGCCCTATAAGATGGGTCGTGTCTGCGTCTCGATCGATGCGAAATATTCGACAATTGCTCCTGTTGTCTAACTGGAGAATCAGCTCGTCGAGTGAAGCGTTCTTCAGTATTTTGTGTTTGTTCATTTACCCTTTTAACAAGGTCTTGTCTGCAAACTTGGTTTCGTTGCCTATTCCTATTTCTTTCAGATTGACAAAATCTTCATCTTCTCTACGCTATGGTTGAGACTCTATGTTGTTTATCCTCCTGTTCAGCATATTCAGAATTAGACCTATTTAACTGGTTTCTAGCTCGCTGTCTCTGGGACCTATTAAGAACTGACAACTTTTAGGTATTTTACTAAGTAACTATAGAACTTTAATAACAATAAAAACTTAATATAAGCATAAAATTAGTCATTTCAAATAATTAGAATTATTATTTAAAATAATTAATTGAAATAAATGAAATTAAGTTAAATTAATTATAATTAAATATATCAAATTAAATTAAGTATTAAAATTTATTTAACATTAAAAGTTTTCATTAATATTTTTTGGACCAAAATATAAAATAATATATAATATTAAATAATAAATTTATTTATTTTTCAGTATTTATTTATTTTTATTTATATGTGGTCGGCAAAACGAGTGTCTTCCAATTATTCAACACATTATAAATACAATTAGAAAAATTAAATGCTAAAAGCCTAGATAGAGAACACAAATTTCAAATAGCATCCCCGACCGATGGAGGTGTTTTATTTGCCAGTCCGGACAGCTGTGCCCCTTTTCACAGCTAATTTTGTCAGTGACGCTATTAGAGCCTACATCTAAAAAGAAGGGTGTAAGTAGGAAAAAGTGTTCATAAGTAAAATTAAAAGTAATCTTAATTTGCTATATTATTTAAGAATATACCATAAATAGGAGAAAAGAAAGGAGGAAGATTGTTAATAAAGTATAGAACTGTATGCTAGATATGCAGAGTGTTAATTAGATAGAATAAAGAGATAGTATTGGGAAAGTAATGGGAAATTACCGACCCGGTGGGGGAAAATTTACAGCCAGTCCGGCTAGCCATGCCCCTGCTCATAGCTGGGAATGGTCAGTGACTTCCCAAAGGTATCCTGAAAGCAACGATTTTATTAGGGGTAGAGAAAGTTCGGTAGAGAAAACGTGATGCAAACTAATGTAATTTTTACATAGCACGCGAAAAGGATTGTGCATAGCGTAGTCTGTTGTGTACGTCGATAGGAATAAGGGGCGGTAATTTCTGGTTGGTCTAGCCGGAACAGAGAATTGAAAACGCCCTAGCAGAAAAGGAGAATCTATATCGCCAACAACCAACTTATGTAGAACGACAACACCGAGAATTGTCCTACGGTTGGTTAACGACGGAAGATTAAGAAGAAGCAGCCTGCTGGAATAGGATGGCAACCGAAGATTAGGGTCCCAATTTAAACCTCGTAAGGCAAAAAGCAGAAATTGCTTCTGAACATATTCAATACGATCCTGGCTATTGTTATACTGCGGAGACCAGATGCAAGAGCAGTATTCAAGGATAGGGCGAACAAGAGAGATGTACAGAAGTTTTGTTATAAAAGGATATGAATCCAAGTACACCTTTTGCCTCATTAACGATGGTATCTATGTGAAGATTGAAACAGAGTTTAGAATCAAAAAGAACGCCTAGATCCTTAACTGTTAGTATACGTTGCAATGGGGTATTGTCGATGGTATAACTGACAAGATAAGGT
Organism: Drosophila borealis; assembly: GCA_035045885.1. Lineage (NCBI taxonomy): Eukaryota > Metazoa > Arthropoda > Insecta > Diptera > Drosophilidae > Drosophila > Drosophila borealis. Next base: position 1,349,539 of record JAWNOR010000195.1, read on the forward strand.
GTAGTACGATTAAACGTCATAAACATACACTTTGAACAATTCAGATGCAATTGATTGGCCGAGCACCAAAGTTGCATAGCGTTCAAATCGTCTTGAAGACGAGAATGATGTAGGGGATTAGTGTATGAAAGAATAAGTTTTCACGTCGTCCGCATACATGAGTACTCGGGCATGGGATATAACAGAGGGAAGATCATTTATAAAAAGAGTAAAGAGTAAAGGTCCAAGATGACTACCTTGAGGAACACCAGAAGTAACGTGAACCTGTTTAGAGGTAGTCAGTCTCAGCATTACTCTTTGGGTCCTACCTTTTAAATAAGAACTAATCCAAAGCAAAAGAGACGGAGATAAACCTATTCGGTCAAGTTTAAAAAGTAAAATGTCATGGTGCACGGAGTCAAACGCCTTACTGAAGTCAGTGTATATGACATCAGTTTGCATTTTCGAAAGGAAAGCATCATTTACCAAGGAAGTAAATTCTAGCAGATTGGTCGTTGTTGACCGGTTCTTTACGAATCCATGTTGAACAGGGGAAACAACTGATTTGCAGAAATGCTGCAAATTCGAAGTGATTATTTTTTCAAATAATTTAGGAATAGCGGACAGTTTTGCAATGCCCCTGTAATTTTGTATATCAGACTTTCCACCTTTCTTGTGGAGAGGAATGATATAAGATTATTTCCAAAGAGATGGAAAGACAGAAGATTCAAGGGATAGATTAAAAAGCTTTAGCAATGGATAAACAAGGGAAGAACTACACTCCTTGAGTAGACAACTAGGGATATTGTCAGGCCCAGGAGAGAAAGAAGAATTTAAAGAATTTAAAGCTAAAAGGAGAGAGGAATGGGAAATAATAGGGGGAGGTATAGAACTAGAGGAAGTAATAGTATAAGGGTAAGAATTATTATTAGGACAGACTGAAGAGTAAGTTGATTGAAAAAAATTAGCAAATAGGTTAGCAGAATCAGAGTCATTGCTAGCTTTATCCATCTCGAGTGAAAAAGAAGATGGCAAACTTGAAGATTTACGCTTCGAGTTTACAAAATTATAAAACTGTCTTGGATTTAGGGCAAATTGCATTTTGCAACGAGGAATATTTAGCCAAGTCAGTACACGAACCAGACTTTTTAAACTTTTTAAAATATTTAGATTTTATATTTTTTAGATTCGTTAATCTGGGACTAAACCAAGGTGGGTTTGAAGAGGTAGTCGAAGGAATTGACTTGGGAATACACATATCTAAGAGGGAGTTTAGGGTGTTATAAAAAAAGTTAATAGCAGTATTCATGTCAACCGAGTCATATAAGAAAGACCAATCGGTTGGATAAATAAGCTGATTCAGCAATGAATAATTTCCTTTGCGAAAGCAACGGCGGGGCTTATTGGCTGATGAGCACGAAATGAGAGGATTACAATTGAACATTGCAACCTCTAAAGTAGGATGATATACATCCTCAGGAAGAGATAAAGGAGGGGACCTAGACACATTAGAAATAAGGTAGTCGTTAAAAAATACAAGATCAAGTGTTCTATTCAAATGATTAGAAGTTGAATTGATTTGAAACAACGAAAGGTCAACCATGCAATCTATAAAGTCATGCTGTGCTGGGGCACTAGATAATTTTCGGCAGTGGAAAGTGACCAAGAGATGTTCGGCAAATTAAAATCACCCAACACAATAAATAGGTCATTATCACGCACGTGTGAAGAAACTTCTTTAATACAAAAAATATGTTTCATATAAACTTGAATATCAGAAGAAGGAGGAACATAAGAGCATGAAATATAAATATTCCGTGTAGGAAAAGACACCTTGACTGAGACAATCTCAGCGTCAGTAGGCGTACTAAAACAGAAAAGTTCTGACTGGAGAGTGGCTTTAACGGCACCCCCACCACCCCGACTCGGCCGATCATTTATATGCAAAATAAAATTATTCGAAAAAACCTCAAACTCAGATATGGTTGAGTTTAACCATGTTTCTGAAAATGCGATTATATCCGAATCGAATGAAGTGCTGGCCATGAAAAGATTGTTAAGTTTTGAAATAAGACCTCTGACATTCTGATAATGAGTCTTTATTCTATATACTTGGCCAGAAGAAGAAGTTAGTTTTTTGGGGCAGAAATGGTACCCTGTATTGAAGGGACTGGAAGGGTGACAGGCTGGTTTCGCTTTTTTGGCTTGAACTCGTGGACAATCATATGTGGAGGCCAAAATTTGGGATCACAAATGATTGGGAACATATCATGTGAAACATTTATTTTGAAAGATGATATTTCACGAGGAGTTATTATCTTCTAGTATGTCTGAAATTTATAAAAAGTAGATAATAAATATTTGAATAGTCTTTAAAAAGACTTTAAAAATAAAAATTATATTAATAAACTTGCTATTTTTACCGATTTTAATGAAAATGGAGCTTCAGATGGTAAAATAAAAGGCACTACACTTAACATTCTCTATCAGCAGCTAATGCAAAACGGAGCCACACTATGATTATACATTTGTATATACATACATACAATGCACAAGAATTCACGCGCGCAATTCAAATGTCACACAGAGAACACACTGTTTATGATGGTTTCAAGGACCTAGACATAAAGAGAGCATTGAGAGCATTGAGAGCACTGAGAGTAAGTGCGAGCGAGATGAAATGAACAGCGATGCCATTCTATCGCACAAATCATATGGAAGAGAGTAAGCCAAAGCAGTTTCCTCTAGTGTAAGCGATCAAAAGACCAGATGCACCGATATTTTTTGGGTCCACTTTGGTAACACGGCATCTATATTTTCTTCGGTTAGTGATCTAATTGAATTGAACAGTTTGACGCTTTAATGAGGTTGTTACCTTCTATTATCATTTCTCTATTGATACAATCTTGTTTTTAAAGTATATTTGGTAATCAGTAATCAGTATGTCATGCTCGACATAGTTAATTTCGAAGTTCTTTCTTGCTTTTGTGTAACTACATTCCGTTGTGTCTTGATTCAAAATTCCTATTATGCATTTATTTGTAATTAATTCTTTTGTTTTTGCCGTGTAGGCTTGTTTGTTTAGCATGAAATATTTGTCATGAATTACTTCTGTTAAGATGTTGTTATCCTTGTCTGGATATGGTAATATTTCAAAAATCGGTGTTCTAATTATCTCTCGTGAAATATGGGATATGATCAAAATTTCGGTTGTGTCGGTCTTTAACCATATCTGGAATTATCATAGTGACTTAGATTAATTCTCTTTTTCTTTTTAAATTTAGATTTGTAATGTGTAATTTTTCTACCTCTATTGGTTTCTTCAAAATGTCTACTTGTCTGAGATTTCCTGTTTTCTTGAATGGAGTTGTGGTTTTTGATCTTATCTAGTATCTACTTCGAAGTCTTAGCGTTTTTCGTTTAGACTCGCTATTTTACTTGTTTTGTTTGTTTGGGTGTCATATGCGGGGCTCCGGCATATATGAAGATATCAGCTGGTGTTCTACCAGTTGTGTTATGTTTCGTTTTATAGTTATACGTATAAAGAATTGTTTCAAATTTTTTTAACTTATTTTCTGGGTCAGACTCGCTGTTGATTATTCTCAATTTTTCATTAACTGTTTTGTGAAATCTCTCAAAGTCAGAAATTTCATTCTTACTAGTAGTTATGTTATTTTAACAGGTTCGGACTGTAGCCATAACTGAAGTGCTGCGCACATGAATGCTGAGTCTTTTTCGGCTTTTATTTCGTTTTGTTTCGAGCTAATCTCTGCTATTAATTTCTATTAATGCAGCATTTATTAGGAATAAATGTCTAAACAAGATAGAAATTGTTTATTATTTTTCTCTAGGGTTGAATGTTTCTGGAGTGTTATCTCTGTGTTCGGTTTATGCTATATTGCAAACTTCAGATTCATTTATGATGTTTTGTATGAGTTTTTGATGGACGGGATAGTAATACTTTTCTTTAAAGAGTGCTGTAACCTTTTCGATACCTGGTTGTAATAAATCTTTATGAGTTTTGTGGATAATTTTATTGAAGTGTGCATATGTTTGGATATCAGTCACTTGTTTAGTGGATATCATTAATTTTGTTGAGTTATTAGGATTATTTTAATTATTTCAATGCAAGCGTTTTCGATTGTTATGAAATCAGCTTCATTATAAAGGTAAATAACACTTTTTTAGTGCATAAATATTCTTTAATTAATTCTTTAGCGTGATCATGGGTCATTTCTTGATATGAAATTTTTATTTTTTATTTGTGAAAGTAATGTACTGTGTTGGCTTTTATGAATTCTATTTGCCTGTTATAACAATTAATGGGTCTTTCTGTAATAGGAATATAATTTTCGTTATCTTCTTGTGCACTATGTATTGTCATTGCTAAGCTATCTGGGGTTTCTCCTAGTAAATTTTCTTAAATTTTGATTCGCGATAAAGCATCTGCTACGTGATTCTCTTAACCTGGAACGTAAACTAGACTATGGGTTTGTGATCACTAATGATCTTGAATTTTCTTCCAAAAAGATAGGAGCTAAAATATTTAGTGGCCCAGATAATAGCTAAAAGTTATTTTTCTATTGCCGAATAGTTGACTTCGTGTTCATTTAATATTACTGGCATCTGTGGTTAATAAGAATTGTTTCTCGAAATTAGGATGTATTAATTTCGTGTCGGACATGATGAGAAGTTTTAGTTTTTCAAATGCTTCAATGTACTGTTTATCTTTTGTATTTATGACTGCACTTTTCTACAATTTTGCTGTCATTGGCTTTGCTATTTTTGCAAAATTTGGGATGAACTTTCAGTAGAAGCCGCAAAGTCCTAAAAATGATTTAATTCCTTTCGCTGTTTTAGGTATTGGGTATTTTTATATTGCCTCAATTTTGGCTGTGTTAGGTTTTATACCTTCCGTTGTGATTATATGGCCTAAGAATTCAGTTTGTCTTTTCATGAATTCTCATTTATCTAATTGTAGTTTTAGGTTGGCCTCCCTTAGCTTTGTGAATACCCTCCTCAATGACAATATATGTTCCTCCAATGAAGTGGAGTATACAATTATGTCGTCCATATAGACAAGACAATCCTTGTAGATCAAATCTTCAAGGAGATTGTTCATGCAGCGTTGAAACTTTGAAACGTTGAAACCAAATGGCATTCGAGTGTACTCATAATGTAAATTTTTCGTTCCGAAGTGTTTAACATAGTGATGTGTAATAATTTATACGAACGGTTTTATTTGTATAGTCTATTAGTGCTTGAGAATTCTCTAGGAATTCTCGACTTAGTAGCAAATCATAATTTTCTGAAAAATTATGTAAATAATTTTATTTTCTGATGATTTTTTGATTTTCTGATGTGTTGATCAAAGCTTGCTGGGTTTTTTTTACTAGTATCTCTGTCTCTTTCTGAATCCGAGAGAGATGTACAGAAGTTTTGTTATAAAAGGATCGTTAAACTCTTTAGACCATCGTTTAATGAATCCAAGAACACCTTTTGCCTCATTAACGATGGTATCTATGTGAAGATTGAAACAGAGTTTAGAATCAAAAAGAACGCCTAGATCCTTAACTGTTAGTATACGTTGCAATGGGGTATTGTCGATGGTATAACTGACAAGATAAGGTGTAGTACGATTAAATGTCATAAACATACACTTTGAACAATTCAGATGCAATTGATTGGCCGAGCACCAAAGTTGCATAGCGTTCAAATCGTCTTGAAGACGAGAATGATGTAGGGGATTAGTGTATGATAGAATAAGTTTCACGTCGTCCGCATACATGAGTACTCGGGCATGGGATATAACAGAGGGAAGATCATTTATAAAAAGAGTAAAGAGTAAAGGTCCAAGATGACTACCTTGAGGAACACCAGAAGTAACGTGAACCTGTTTAGAGGTAGTCAGTCTCAGCATTACTCTTTGGGTCCTACCTTTTAAATAAGAACTAATCCAAAGCAAAAGAGACGGAGGAAACCCTATTCGGTCAAGTTTAAAAAGTAAAATGTCATGGTGCACGGAGTCAAACGCCTTACTGAAGTCAGTGTATATGACATCAGTTTGCATTTTCGAAAGGAAAGCATCATTTACCAAGGAAGTAAATTCTAGCAGATTGGTCGTTGTTGACCGATTCTTTACGAATCCATGTTGAACAGGGGAAACAACTGATTTGCAGAAATGCTGCAAATTCGAAGTGATTATTTTTTCAAATAATTTAGGAATAGCGGACAGTTTTGCAATGCCCCTGTAATTTTGTATATCAGACTTTCCACCTTTCTTGTGGAGAGGAATGATATAAGATTCTTTCCAAAGAGATGGAAAGACAGAAGATTCAAGGGATAGATTAAAAAGCTTTAGCAATGGATAAACAAGGGAAGAACTACACTCCTTGAGTAGACAACTAGGGATATTGTCAGGCCCAGGAGAGAAAGAAGAATTTAAAGAATTTAAAGCTAAAAGGAGAGAGGAATGGGAAATAATAGGGGGAGGTATAGAACTAGAGGAAGTAATAGTATAAGGGTAAGAATTATTATTAGGACAGACTGAAGAGTAAGTTGATTGAAAAAAATTAGCAAATAGGTTAGCAGAATCAGAGTCATTGCAAGCTTTATCCATCCCGAGTGAAAAAGAAGATGGTAAACTTGAAGATTTACGCTTCGAGTTTACAAAATTATAAAACTGTCTTGGATTTAGGGCAAATTGCATTTTGCAACGAGGAATATTTAGCCAAGTCAGTACACGAACCAGACTTTTTAAACTTTTTAAAATATTTAGATTTTATATTTTTTAGATTCGTTAATCTGGGACTAAACCAAGGTGGGTTTGAAGAGGTAGTCGAAGGAATTGACTTGGGAATACACATATCTAAGAGGGAGTTTAGGGTGTTATAAAAAAAGTTAATAGCAGTATTCATGTCAACCGAGTCATATAAGAAAGACCAATCGGTTGCATAAATAAGCTGATTCAGCAATGAATAATTTCCTTTGCGAAAGCAACGGCGGGGCTTATTGGCTGATGAGCACGAAATGAGTGGATTACAATTGAACATTGCAACCTCTAAAGTAGGATGATATACATCCTCAGGAAGAGATAAAGGAGGGGACCTAGAAACATTAGAAATAAGGTAGTCGTTAACAAATACGAAAGGTCAACCATGCAATCTATAAAGTCATGCTGTGCTGAGGGCACTAGATAATTTTCGGCAGTGAAAAATGACCAAGAGATGTTCGGCAAATTAAAATCACCCAACACAATAAATAGGTCATTATCACGCACGTGTGAAGAAACTTCTTTAATACAAAAAATATGTTTCATATAAACTTGAATATCAGAAGAAGGAGGAACATAAGAGCATGAAATATAAATATTCCGTGTAGGAAAAGACACCTTGACTGAGACAATCTCAGCGTCAGTAGGCGTACTAAAACAGAAAAGTTCTGACTGGAGAGTGGCTTTAACGGCACCCCCACCACCCCGACTCGGCCGATCATTTATATGCAAAATAAAATTATTTGAAAAAACCTCAAAATCAAATATGGTTGAGTTTAACCATGTTTCTGAAAATGCGATTATATCCGAATCGAATGAAGTGCTGGCCATGAAAAGATTGTTAAGTTTTGAAATAAGACCTCTGACATTCTGATAATGAATCTTTATTCTATATACTTGGCCAGAAGAAGAAGTTAGTTTTTTGGGGAAGAAATGGTACCCTGTATTGAAGGGACTGGAAGGGTGACAGGGTGAAGGGTGACTTCGTGTTCATTTAATATTACTGGCATCTGTGGTTAATAAGAATTGTTTCTCGAAATTAGGATGTATTAATTTCGTGTCGGACATGATGAGAAGTTTTAGTTTTTCAAATGCTTCAATGTACTGTTTATCTTTTGTATTTATGACTGCACTTTTCTACAATTTTGCTGTCATTGGCTTTGCTATTTTTGCAAAATTTGGGATGAACTTTCAGTAGAAGCCGCAAAGTCCTAAAAATGATTTAATTCCTTTCGCTGTTTTAGGTATTGGGTATTTTTATATTGCCTCAATTTTGGCTGTGTTAGGTTTTATACCTTCCGTTGTGATTATATGGCCTAAGAATTCAGTTTGTCTTTTCATGAATTCTCATTTGTCTAATTGTAGTTTTAGGTTGGTCTCTTTTAGTTTTGTGAATACCCTCCTCAATGACAATATTTGTTCCTCCAATGAAGTGGAGTATACAATTATGTCGTCCATATAGACAAGACAATCCTTGTAGATCAAATCTTCAAGGAGATTGTTCATGCAGCGTTGAAACTTTGAAACGTTGAAACCAAATGGCATTCGAGTGTACTCATAATGTAAATTTTTCGTTCCGAAGTGTTTAACATAGTGATGTGTAATCATTTATACGAACGGTTTTATTTGTATAGTCTATTAGTGCTTGAATTCTCGACTTAGTAGCAAATCATAATTTTCCGAAAAATTATGTAAATAATTTTATTTTTTTTTGATGATTTTTTGATTTTCTGATGTGTTGATCAAAGCTTGCTGGGTTTTTTTTACTAGTATCTCTGTTTCTTTCTGAATCCGAAGCAGTTTGATGAACTTTTTTACTAGTATCCATTGGAAAAGCTTTGATGGTTGTGGTAGATAATAAGATTTGGAGCCCTGCCTTTGCTCAAATTCTGCGTAAGTTCTTGATTTATTTGTGGACAACAATCGCCTTGGAATTTTGATTTCTGCGTGTTGTTACTATTGTTTTGTGTTTTAGGCGTGTAACCATAATTTTGATTTTTCCCAATCTCACAGGAGTCGTTATTACTCCGATTTTTGTTAGAGTTAGACGGACAATACTACATCGTAGGCACCTTCTCGTTGCGTTACTTGCTTGAGCTTAGAAACTGTGGTTATATCATGACGAGCTAGGGTCATGAATAATCTGTCAGGCAGTTTTCTCATTATCACGTCATTAACTGTGTTGTTTAACGCGTTTGTATAAAGCATCGTATTCAATTGGTTGCCTTCTAACATTAACATATTTGATATAATATAAGATTTGTATTTTTGTTCTTCTACAAGATAAATACGTGTCTGCGTCTTGATTTCCGAAATGAGTGCTGACCTCAACTCTGTCCAGGTGTTGGCAGCGGATAGCTGTGTTACTCTTGGGCATCTCCTCCGATTTGCATTTCAATAGCACCGAATAGAATGTTGTCGCACGTCTCTTGTTGGATACAATTGCATTATAAAGTCTATGCATCTTATGAAGGCGCTTCGATCTTCGGTAGCTCCAATAAATGTTGGCAATTGCCTAATCTGGCGTGATTGATTTATATGCAAATCACTCAACTGGAGTATTGACTCCATTGGCTGTGCCATCTTTAATCACTTCACTTTTTGTTTTTTTGTCTTTGTGGTGTCTTTTTATTTGGTTTGGCGTTATTCGCGTTATTCGTGCGTGCTAACCAGTGAGTGCGTTTTGCAGGGATCAAAGGATTTGCAAATCCACGGGCACACTCACTATTATGTAGTGATCCAAAGGATCAATAGCAGAATGAATTACTAGTAATCGCAATGAAATTGCGTTGTCGGGTTATTGGTTGACTTGTGATATAATAATCCTTTAGCGGTCAAAGGCACTCGCGGCAAGTTCGCGTGTGTCCTTATGCGGATACGTTTTCGAATGATTGCACTACTCGCGATCGATCGCTATTGTCGGCTACGATTAGCGTTTTTAAGACTTGGGACTGCGATTGTCCTTTAATAGCCTTATTACATTAGCGTATTCAACGGGCTGCGCCAATTGAATAAGTCAAAACGCGATGTTCAAAAAATATATAATTTTATTTAACGGAGTGTAACTTAAGCGGAATTAACAAGAATAATTTATCCAACTTGACGGTTTAGATGCGTCGGATAAACTCAAACTCCAAACTGTGGTCAACGCTTAGCAAACCTCGGCTAAGCTTTCCAGATCATAAGCTCTTTCTCTTTTATGAATGCTATTTATTATTTACTCGGTCCCACACCAGAATTGTTATTGTCACCAAGAATTTAAATTTAACGCCTCTAAGGTTTATTGTTACAAATTCCAATTGGTGTGCATCGTATTACAATATTTAATTAGTGTGCTTAGTTGATAGGGCCTATGTATAAGGGGTTGGAATTGAGTGCTGTGGACATACTATGTTATATGCTGTATCTGCGAATGTAGTATATGTTGTGGGTGTGGTACATATGTCACTATATATATCAGTATCTTTCATTTAATACCCATCAACACCTCCCAGCTATCACAACAAAGCTACAAATCAAGTAATTAAACCAATTTACATATGCTGCCCACCAATATAAGCCACAATTTGAATGCAATTTTGAGAATACGCGAATATTTAAAAGTACAATAAGATGTACTGATGAAAATTACATCAGGATCTTTATTACTTCTAAGGCAAACCAGCGCGTAGCGCGAACTGAATTTGGTGTTGGAAGAAGAGGGTTCAGGGTATCCCCTAGTCGGTAGCTCCCGACTAGAACCTCTTACTTGTTTTATATACTATTCTTGAAGCTACAAGTTAAGTTTGGTGACTCTAACTCTTGAACTTACAAGATTTGCTCAAAGAATTAAATAATAATATAAAAATATAAATGCGTTTATCAGGCAACCCAATTAATCGAAACGATCTCAATAATTTACATTGAGCTCGTAGCCTGTAGCGTGTGCGTACTGAGGAGATGGATATAATCTCGCCTTTTTGTTCATATCGGAATCAGAAGTCGTGCACTTCTAGCCTTCTTCTTTAGACTTAGCTCGTCTGATGGCGTATGGGTTTTTTCTTCATCCTGCTATGCTACACACTAGCACAATGATAAGTACACTTTCTCAAAGATAAACTACAAGTTCAAAAAAATTTCGAAATTGGGAACGGTAACCGGTATTATGTCAGTCGTTGGCGGCTTAGACGTTTGATTTGGTTGTAGGGTAACAAGGATGTCAATTTACCCCACGGTCTGTACCCACCCTACCTTGGTGACACGGCGAATGTCACGGCCACCCCTTTTTCGGACCTCTTGTTGGTTAATTTACTGGTTTGCACATTTTTAATTTCTTAAGGTACTGGCGACGGACCACGAAAGTTTTTCGTTAAACATATTAATTTTGATTTCCATATTATTTATTGCCTATTTGCTTCGTATATGACATGTTTGCAATCATTGCATATAAAAGATGAAAACTTATGTCGAAAGCACTAATGATCAGTCAAAACTGTATCATGGCTATAAGATAAACTATATAACTGACTATAACTCTATGAGATAAGTGAAAAACAGAAATCATACTGCCTGGCAACTGATAATGGGCTTTGGAGACGGTACATTCAAATTACATGAGATTACTATATCGGGTAGTGCTTAAGGCTCGCCGATTTACAATTATCATTTTATACTTCAATCTCTTTTGCTGGCTTAAGTGGCCATTGCATACTCACAAATTGAAACAAATAAATCCATCGATGCGTACGTTGGGCCCATCGTTAGCATTGTGGTAATATCTGCGGAGCAATTTACGTTAGTTATTCTATTTACAAATAATTTGCGATATACCGTACACTCGTCGCCTAATTCTCATGGCACATAGATTTCAGTTTACTTTAAGTTTAACATTCTTACGTTAGCAACATATTTTAAAAGGTTATGTTTCAAAATTACAAAATAACTTGGTAATAAATAACCAAAGAAAGGAAGTTTCTAAGACAGTCGCTTTTATACTATTATAATTTCATTTAAGCAAAGCGAAAATGGTTTTAAAATATTAATTCATGAGCATTTAGATGGAAGCGTGTACACAAAAGAAATCCAACCGAACACGCTTACGCTCACACAAAGTGTGAACTCCTTGAAACTATTCCCTTGGCAATTTATATCTGTTCTTGGTATGCGGACACCTAATCGGTTCAATTCCTCGCCAGCGACACTCCGTTCATCGGGCTGGAACGGTAAGTTCGACCAGGATGTAGCTTGGACACAAATAGATAAGTGCGGGGTGCAGGCTCAGCCGCAATGTACTGATGTTGCCGCAGTCTTTGTTTGTAGCGATCCTACAGAAATCTAAAGTCCTTTTGACCTTCTCCACTCTCGTAGGGCTGTCGCTCCCTTGGGCGGACGCATGCTATCAAAATTTCCAAGTTGGCTACAACCGACCAGCCACGCTAAATTTGTATGTGTGTATATATAAGAATATGTACACGAAGACGTGGTTGCGCAATGGCTGGCCGGTAGCTAAATAAGATTGTACCCACTGAAAAAGGGTTTATTAAGAATAACGCACTCAATTAATTTATAACGAATGTGGAATTCTGAACACTGGAGACTTGAAATTTGTTGGGTTCTATATGCCCTGAATAAGCCAAAGCTGTGTACAGCCTCTGCACTTTTAATTAGTAAAACTTATGCGCACTCAAAATTTGCGTTCTGCTGTCAAATTAAAAAGAATGCAGCGTGGCAATCGTACCTTCTGTCTAACTTCAATTTCAGCAAGAACACACCTACAAATATAATTATATTTCACCACATCTAAATTATAACGGTGATATTGCCTGATCTATCGAGCATTCCTTCATTCTCGTGTGAGTGCGAGCGAGGCAACGCACCATCGCTGAGATAGAGCATTTTGCAGCATAATGTACAAGCAAATAGCGATTACCATGGGATAAATGCATACATTTTTGGTGACTTTTCTGACTCTTAACGGGCGCTGGTACAATGGGACGAGTTAATGAATATTGTGCCAGCTGGTCCCTACAACGCAGTTACGTCGGCAAAGATGTTCTTTAGAGGACGTTAAGTGAAAACAGAACAGCTGGTAATCCAGACGCAAGTTTGTATATCCTTTAGATGATATACGCCCACAATTTTTCCTGACCCATTTCCTAATTCATAATAAGACTGACCAAGCTTTCGAACAACTGTGGCTCTATTAAATACTGGTGCTAATTTACTATTGAATTTCTTTTTGGCATCGCTCTGGGCAAAATTCCTCGCGTATACACTATCTCCAACCCTATGTTCTTTATCGCGACTTCGCAAGTTATATTTGCGAGCATTTGTATCATGGGTTTCGGTTATCTTTGATCTCGCTGCTCTACGCGCTAGCTGCATCAAATCAGTGTGATTTAAGATGGTATCGTCGCTCACCAGATTCATTTTTCGCAAAAGTGCGTAGTCGCGACCGTCTAGGATCATATTCTGGCTGAAGCATAAGAAGTATGGCGAGTAACCAGTGCTACGGTGAATGGATGCTCTTAAGGAACCGCTTATCTCATCAAGATGTAAGTCCCAATTTGAATGATCAGTACCTATGTACGCTCGAATGGCTGCCAAAACCGACCGATTAAGACGCTCACTTTCGTTGGCTTGTGGCGAATGTATAGCCGTACACAGTTGCGAGACACCAAACCGAGTCAAGAATGCCTTAAAATATCCGGATTTAAACTGCGATCCGTTATCCGTCAGTACAGTTTCCGGAACTCCGAAAGTGTAAAATATAAACTTTTCCAAATATGTACAAATCTGAGGAGCAATAAACTTTTTCAAAGGGTGCAAAAAGTGAAATTTAGTGTTGTGATCAACCACAATCAGGAGCCCAATATTTCCATTCTTGGAGCGAGGGTATGGCCCCAATAAATCTATATACAGCTTCTGAAAGGGTCTCTCAGACGACATCGACATAGGCGGTCTCAAACACTATTTGGGTTTTTAGTAGAACGACAAACTGATTATTTTGACACATAGCTTCTGATTTGCGAAACCATTCCTGGTCAAAAGAGAAACCGTTGAGACATTCAATCATTTTACCAGTTCCGCGGTGTGCCGCATCTGTAGGATCATGTGCACGCTGTAAAACGTCTGCCACTAGTCCAGAGGGTATCCAAAGTTTCCATGAACCCGATTCTTGAGCTTCATCTCCTTTCGCAAGTTCCAGTCGTTTATTTCCGAACTTCTCTACTATTTTTAGATCTGGTAACCTCGATTGATTTTGCCCGATTTGTTCTATCAATTTAATGTACTCCTGCGATTTGAATTCAACAGACGATAAGTCTACGATCGGACCATTATCTGAAAGCTCATCGACCGCATCTTCATCGCGTCTCGACAAGGTGTCGGCGACGATATTTTGCGAGCCCTTGCGATGTTTAGTCAAAAATGAAAATCCTTGCAGACAAATGGACTATCGCGCTAGACGGCCAGAAAGATCTTTCTGTCTCATTAACCATAACAACGATGCATGATCAGTAATGACCGTAAAGTCTTGTCCTTCTATGTACGCTCGAAACTTTTGGATGCCTTTAATCACCGCCAATCACTCTAGTTCTGTCACTGTATAGTTTCGCTGCGCTTTCGACAACTTCACAGACATATATGCTATGGGCATCTCCGTGCCATCATCGCTTTCTTGAGCTAAAACGCAACCAAGCCCATGTAGACTTGCATCACATATCAACAAAAATGGCTTGGAGAAGTTCGGCGAACTTAAGACAGGAGCCGAGGTTAACTATGCCTTAAGGTGGTCAAATGCGTGCTGAGCTGAACTATTCCAAACGAAAGGCTTGCTTTTTCTCAATAAATCAGTTAGCGGCTCGCTAACACCAGCATAGTTCTCTACGAATCGTCAGTACCATCCCGAAAGTCCTAAAAATCTTCGCAGCTGTTTTACTGTCGAGGGAACTGGAAAGCTCTGAATAGCGCTGACCTTATCAGGATCAGTACGCAACTTTCCATCGCCGATAATGAATCCCAGATACTTAATCTCTTTCATGCAACATTTTGATTTAGCAATGTTGATGGTCAAGTTCGATTTTCTGAAACACAGAGCCACTTCGGTTAGGAGACTAATGTGAGACTCGAAATCATCAGAAAGGAGAAGCAGATCGTCTAAGTAGACGAAAACTCTTGTTCGAAGGTGACGCGGAATGACACCATTAAACTACATAGCGTCTGCGCGGCGTTGCACAATCCGAACGGCATCACCCTGTACTGATACAGCGGACGGTTCGGGATCGTGAACGCCGTACATTCGCGAGACTTTTCTTCTAAAGGAATCTGCCAAAAAGCATGCTTCATATCTAGCCCCGTAATGAAACGTGCAGGAGGAAGTCTGCTTAGAATCCCGTCGATATGCGGAAGCGGATATGCATCTTTTCGAGTGAATTTATTGACTTCCCTAGAATCCAAACATAGACGAACTTTTGCTCCTTTTTTAACTAGAACACAGTTGCTGCTCCATGGACTTTTGGACTCCTCAATGACTCCTAGAGCCAACATGTGCTCAATTTCTGCAAACATGTCCTTCTCCTTAGCTGGAGAGACTGGCCAATGTCGCTGTTTAATGGGTGTGGTGTTGCCAATATCGATTTTATGTTCGATCAAATCAGTGCGCCCTAATCCTTCCTTTTCGATGGACGGGATCTTGCGTATAGCATTCATTAGTATTTGTTGTTGATGTTCGTTCAAAATGTGTACTTTCGGTATCTCTTCATCATCTCTACCAACATCAAGTTCTTGTATGTCCCCGCTATTGTCCATTATCTTACTCAACAAACCAAAATCTTTCCAAAAATCAACGCCAAGATATACGCCTTGCTTGAGGTCAGGTATTATGTAAAAATCGATTACTTTAGTGGTGCCTCGATATCTCACGTTTGACAGAAGACGACCCACAACTAGACACTCTGAATTGTTTGCGGTTCGAATACGACCTGAACATCTCTTGACTTTTGGATGCGTCACTAACTGTTCCACAGCCTTCTCCAAAGATTTGATTTCGAGCAGCCATGTACTGCGCTAGCCGAATGTGGTAAGGTTGACAAAAATTACTAGTTGGCTTAGCTTGACCGACAAGGTTAGTTAGAACGCCTTGTCGGCTATAGTCTGAATCGGCATCGACTTCAGACTTCGAAGTATCGTCGAGTTTTACTGCTTTGGATGCTACAGAAGATCTCTCTTCTGTGCATCCTTCAGTGCGTTTCCCGAAGGGTAACATACTGAACATTTTTTCTTAAACGTGTCCTTGGCCCCGCATCCATAGCAAAATATAGTGCGTAGCTCCAGACAATCATCAAACCGGTGACCTGGATGGCCACAATTCCAACACTTTAGCGGCTTTCGCTGAATAGCAGACACCTCCGCTGAACCATCCAATTCCGAAACGCCTGTGCGATACGGAAAACTATTCTTTTGAACTGGCAGCTTCTGCTGCCTACAGAACTGCTCATGGGTGCGTATTTCTTCTCTCAAACGGGATAGTGTGCCAATGCCCAGGTGCATAAGCTCATATCTAAGCGAAATTTTCGCGTTCCGAATTAAGAGTCGGACTATCGAAAGTTCGGAAATTGAATAACGCAACCTCCCTACTAATTTTTCTACAGAGAATTAATATTCTTCAAACGATTCCCTCTCTCCTTGCCGTCTGGAGTTAATCAATTCCCAGATATCCATATCGGTATCGCTGTCTTCGAATTTCTTACGAAAATCAACACAAAACTGTTCCCATGTGAAGCTTGGATTGGCTTGGTGGAATTTCCAAATACTAGTCGTTTGCTTTGCCCCCAAAAAGATGATGCAAATGGTCACATAACAGGCTATAATCTCCTTGCAAATTCTGCTTAGTCAACGCGCGACTCCTATAGAGGAATTCTTCGGTCAGGAGACCTTCTTTGGAACCTTCAAATTTGACACGCCAGCCTTGGATAATATTACCAACTTTCTCAGGTGGGATGGGACCGCGACTGATGGTGTTTCGACTTCTGCGAGAAGTATCACTAGTCTGCCCTGCCACTTGAGCTCTAGCCAATTGACCGGATCAGCTTGTCCTGTGGAGTCATTAGAGTCCGAACTCCTAACCTGACTCGTGGATAGCTGCGTTTGAATCAAGGCCGTCAATTGTTGCAGCAGCACTTGCTGTTGAGATTGCACAGCCTCTTGAACGATTTTGGTAATCTCGGCTGGTTCCTGTTCACACGAAATATTTACTGATCTATTGCCAGTGGTAGCGTTGTCGCTATTATTTGCCATAAGACTCCTATTAGTATTCCTAGTCGACATTCCTCTCCGTAGACTATTCCATTTGCCCCGAGTTTCACTTCTACTGCGGACGTTTCTACTGGGATCTTGCATTGGTTGGGGATTCACTGATTGTCTTGATTGAGCTCGTGAAACTGTGGCTCCAGCTGAGTCACTGGCTTCCCCCAACTCTGCAGCGAGATTGTTATAGGACATTGACAATTGTTGTGCCGTGCAAGCTTGCTTGCAAACAGGACAACTATTTGTACTTTGCAGTGCCTCTGTAATGCAACGATGGTGGAATTTGTGCTTGCAAGGTGACACTGCCGTGACAACATTAAGAGAAATAATTTCATAGCAAACTCCGCAAAAAGGTTCTTGCTCCTGAAGAGCGGTAACTTAATCTTCACTACTACGGTGGACTGCCATCTTTTCTTTTCACTGTTATTAACAAATTTCGAATTGTCGAGTATAAACTTAGGTTCGTCACTTTCCCAAAATGAAAGAAAAGAATGTGCAAAACAATAATCGGAACTCTTTACCGTCGTCGGACTGACTGATAGGCTTATCTATTTATTGATCTGAATTGAACCCTGTTAGATGCATTGGTCAAGCTCCCAAACGCTTCTCTATGTGCTTGCAACTCCAAATGCGAAATAGCAAAGTTCAACAACAGACTTGGGTTAAGAATTGCAGATTTCTTACGAAATTGCAGAAATATGAAACAGTCTCTATCTGGTCGACCAATCCGCATATAAAATCGAATTGAAGTCGCTATTCCGAGATACGAGATTCTGAAAGACAAACTACATATAGTAAGATTCTACTCTTCACTTTGAATGTGCTTCATTTCAGGACGTTAACGTCAATATTGAGAGATGGGTTCGTTCTCTGGTCGACCAATCCGCATATGAAATCGAATTGAAGTCGCAATTCCAAGAGTTAGATTTCCCTATCCTCTTAACGTCAAGTCGAGAAACTTAAACGCGTTTTGAAAACTAAAATGGTTAAATAAATTAGGATGTACAAGAAGTACAAGATGTAGAAGAACAATTTCCGTGAGACTGATTAACTTTCTGCATGTTAACAAAAAATCATTTCGGCCCCACGTTGGGCGCCAATTATGTAGCGTGTGCGTACTGAGGAGATGGATTTTATCTCGCCTACTTGTGCATATCGGAATCAGAAGTCGTGCACTTCTAGCCTTCTTCTTTAGACTTAGCTCGTCGGATGGGGTATGGGTTTTTTCTTCATCCTGCTATGCTACACACTAGCACAATGATAAGTGCACTTTCTCAAAGATAAACTACAAGTTCAAAAAAATTTCGAAATTGGGAACGGTAACCGGTATTATGTCAGTAGTTGGCGGTTTAGACGTTTGATTTGGTTGTAGGGTAACAAGGATGTCAATTTACCCCACGGTCTATATCCACCCTACCTGGGTGGCACGGCGAATGTCACGGCCACCCCTTTTTCGGACCTCTTGTTGGTTAATTTACTGGTTTGCACATTTTTAATTTCTTAAGGTACTGGCGACGAACCACGAAAGTTTTTCGTTAAACATATTAATTTTGATTTCCATATTATTTATTGCCTATTTGCTTCGTATATGACATGTTTGCAATCATTGCATATAAAAGATGAAAACTTATGTCGAAAGCACTAATGATCAGTCAAAACTGTATCATGGCTATAAGATAAACTATATAACTGACTATAACACTATGAGATAAGTGAAAAACAGAAATCATACTCCCTGGCAACTGATAATGGGCTTTGGAGACGGTACATTCAAATTACATGAGATTCCTATATCGGGTAGTGCTGAAGGCTCGCCGATTTACAATTATCATTTTATACTTCAATCTCTTTTGCTGGCTTAAGTGGCCATTGCATACTCACAAATTGAAACAAATAAATCCATCGATGCGTACGTTGGGCCCATCGTTAGCATTGTGGTAATATCTGCGGAGCAATTTACGTTAGTTATTCTATTTACAAATAATTTGCGATATACCGTACACTCGTCGCCTAATTCTCATGGCACATAGATTTCAGTTTACTTAAGATTTAACATTCTTACGTTAGCAACATATTTTAAAAGGTTATGTTTCAAAATTACAAAATAACTTGGCTTTATTGTCTTGCCAAAGAAAGGAAGTTTCTAAGACAGTCGCTTTTATACTATTATAATTTCATTTAAGCAAAGCGAAAATGGTTTTAAAATATTAATTCATGAGCATTTAGATGGAAGCGTGTACACAAAAGAAATCCAACCGAACACGTTTATGCTCACACAAAGTGTGAACTCCTTGAGACTATTCCCTTGGCAATTTATATCTGTTCTTGGTATGCGGACACCTAATCGGTTCAATTCCTCGCCAGCGACACTCCGTTCATGGGGCTGGAACGGTAAGTTCGACCAGGATGTAGCTTGGACACAAATGGATAAGTGCGGGGTGCAGGCTCAGCCGCAATGTACTGATGTTGCCGCAGTCTTTGTTTGTAGCGATCCTACAGAAATCTAAAGTCCTTTTGACCTTCTCCACTCTCGTAGGGCTCGTCGCTCCCTTGGGCGGACGTATGCTATCAAAATTTCCAAGTTGGCTACGACCGACCAGTCACGCTAAATTTGTATGTGTGTATATATAAGAATATGTACACGAAGGCGTGGTTGCGCAATGGCTGACCGGTAGCTAAATAAGATTGTACCCACTGAAAAAGGGTTTATTAAGAATAACGCACTCAATTAATTTATAACGAATATCACCTGATGGCGGAAAACTTCTGAGCGTGGAATTATAAACACTTGAACACAGACTTGAAATTTGTTGGGTTCTATATGCCCTGAATAAGCCGAAGCTGTGTACAGCCTCTGCACTTTTAATTAGTAAAACTTATGCGCACTCAAAATTATACAATTATATTTCACCACATCTAAATTATAACGGTGATATGGTCTGATCTATCGAGCATTCCTTCATTCTCGTGTGAGTGCGAGCGAGGCAACGCACCATCGCTGAGATAGAGCATTTTGCAGCATAATGTAAAAGCAAATAGCGATTACCATGGGATAAATGCATACATTTTTGGTGACTTTTCTGACTCTGGTACAACGGGACGAGTTAATGAATATTGTGCCAGCTGGTCCCAACAAGCCCTAGTGCTTTGTTTACTTTTTTGCACTTACCAATTAAATTGTGAAAAAAATAATATTATTTGTCCTAATACTGTTGTGGGAATAAGTAAAATTTTCTACACATACATATGTATAATGTGATGTGAATAAAACCCAAAAAGGTCGCCATATTGGTGTCTATGTACTAGTGCATACCCAAGTACGAGCGATCGCCATACTGATGTATGCAAGTACATAAATACACACCTGCACACATAAGCTTTCGTTTAGTCCAATATTAGAAGTGTAGGCACTCCTCCATATGTACACTTAATAAAACTTTCATATACCTAAATAAAAACATATTATGCCATACATACAGGTGAATATGCACCGTGATCCCTTTTAATTTGTTTAATGCTTTGAATTGGAATTGTGATGCCTGTAAGCCCCGAATTATATATTTTTGTTTGATTTCTGTGGAAAAAATGTGAAACAAAAATAAATGTATAAACATATGGAGTGGGCAGACAAATATGAAATCGGACTCGAAATTTCATCCGGCTCGAAGAACCTATGTTTGTAGTTGGCCGTCCGCAGGGCTTCCAGTTGAAATTTTGGGCGAATTGCTGCTCCTATGGGGGCGCTTATTTTCTATGAATAATATTATTTCTCCCTCGTAGAAAAAACACGTTGGGTTCACTATAGAGTTACTTGTCGTCTGTTTGTATTTTCTGAATTTAGGTTACGCTGTTTTAGTGTAAGTGTGTGTTGAATATCTTATTCTTCTGGTTTCGGAATCAGAGCCAACTTCAGTGAAGTAGCGACGGCTAGATACACTTCTTGTGTGAACAACTACTATTGCAAGATCGATGTCTCTTCCTTAGGCAATTTTATCAAAGGGCCAAATTCTGAACTTCCTGCCGAATCTACTGCATGTGTCATTTTGGTAAGTCTCGGCTACAAGCACTCTTTTTCTGGGTTTAGTATTATAGTTGGATTTGCTCCCATGAGAGTTGGCCATATGAGATATGACATGTTGCACGCTCTCCAGCTTTTGACTACGCCTTTCCAGAAATGCGAAGAACTCATCAGCTGACAGAAACTTGTCAATGCCTGCAGCCTCTTTCCATTTGGTCTTAGTCTGGGTGACCAATTTTTGAAGGAGTGTATGCAATATTATGCATCCCGATATTTGCTCCAAACTGGCGGAGAACGCAGTTTTGAAGCCGACTCCAAATCAACCCTCTCATTGATGTGTGCCTGGAAAACAATACGTTTACTACTGAATCTTTTATTTAGAATATTCAGAGCCCCACGATAATGGTTACAGGAAAACTCCAACGATCGAACCGAATCCAACGCAGGGGCAGACAAACATGAGCGGAGATGCTGCAACTTTTCAATATTCGACAGCTCGGTATTTTTCGCAATGAAATCCGAATACTCGGTATAGCCACCGGAAAACGTATGTAGGTAGTTTGAGCTCAGGCTAGCACGTTCTTTTAGCCATAATCACGGCTTGGTTCACCAAGTCCTCATGACGAACAAAAGTTGAATGGGACGGGGAGTTGGATTGACGTCGCTAAATATTTGAGCGAACGCGAGCTGTAACCATGGCTATCACATCTTCGTAATCATCGTGTAATTTGCTGTCAATTCGATCAAAAGTCAGCTCTTCTTACGAGTTAAGCGCAGCATTAAAGGCAGACATGGTTGGTTCAATTAACAAGAAATATTAATTTCCTCATCACATAAATCTCTTTTAAAACCCTTGGCTCGCTCGAACAATGCAACCGCCTTGCGCTTAAGAAAAAGCAAAACCGTTTGCCTGCATATCTCTTGTGTTCTTGCCTTGCATGATTTATTTTTCACACACGCTAAATCAGAGCACCACAACTGTTAGCTGAAGAACGGTAAGCGCATACTACGCACACAAAAAAACACGACGATTTGTGCAGCTGCTTATATACAAGGGTATGTATTAAAGCTGAGCCGGCAAATGACTGCACAAAAGGAAGAGCGCGAAAGTCAACTAGCGGCGGCGGTGACACTGAGTGTGAGAGTGTTGTGTTGCCAAGGTTTTTAGCAACTATTTTGAAACTTTAGCCAAGAATTAAAATCAATTTCGGCTTTTCATAACAACACGTTATAAGTTTTATTTTTTTAAATTTAAATAAGTCTTAAAGTTATTTGGCTGTGGCTCAGAAATATTTCTTTTCTTTGCCTCGATCAACAACTAACGAACAAGTGGATGAGATTTTTATAGCAGCTGCGACAAGTGCAAGAGAGGCTGGCCAACCTTGCTTACAACGAACAGCTGTTTCACTAAACTAAGTGTACCACCTCTTTTTATGCTTGCAAGAATATTTGCTGATATTAATTTGATGCGACAGCTGCAGAATCCAACAGTCATAATAGGGAAAATAAATAGCATTAACTTTAAGAATAAAACTAACTCTTAGGTAACAATGAAGGAGAAAAATACTATGAATATGAATACAGGATATCGATTATGATTTAAGTTTAAGTAGAAGCAACTCTGGCTTCAAAAAATATTAACAGGAGGAGCGGAGGACCGAATAGGCTAAAGAGAAAGTGTTCGCCACAATGCAAAAAGGGTCTTAAGACGGTGAGTCTCATCAGCAGTTTCACATTTGGCAGAGCGATCGTAAGTATCGGACGTGCCGACGGCCGCGAGGTTAGACAAGATTTTTCGAGAATTGGCGGTGCAGAAGGTCCATAGAGTTTTTTGTCTAAATAAATTAGAGCAGAACGCGAGTGAGAATATCCAGTGTTTTCATTTCCTTTACTTATCATTCGGCAAACGAGACCGAATAGTGACCATCTGTTCTCTGTCCTTTTACTCTGCGGCTGAGTGATCCCAGCAGCACCGATCGCGGTGATCAACTTTAACCCACCCTACGGCGGAGCGATCCCTGCATTTCCCTCCTAATAACTCTGTGGTGGAGCGATCCCAGCAGCTCCTTTCGACACGCGACGAAATTGTTCGGGGAAGATAAAATTTTTATAGATGAAAAAAAAGATTATTGATAACAAGTCAAGCCACATGGAGGTTTAATTTTTTTTGTGAAGCATAAACAAAATCATTATGTTTAAGGATTTTTTTTTTTTTTTGCTCGTGATCCGCACAAATATGACAAAAATAAAGTGAGAGTGACACCGATTATAAGCACGGTACCACGGTAAAGGAGTGGAGTGAGCGTGGCAACTAATAACGTAGTGCGAGGCTGGTACGCAGTGCAAATTTGTTTTTGGGTGATAGAAATAGAAGAAATAAATGGGTCAACGTTAATTGTGCAAACAAATAGTGGTCAACAGATCGTGAGGGGACGTTTTGACTTTTTTTAATTTAATTTGCTTTATTTTTTTTCGTTGATTAATAAACGAACAAAAGGAAAATGAACATGAACTGTGTCGCAAATGTAAAATAAATAACGCGAAATATATAAAATAAATAATAAAATTTAATATTTAAATAAAAAATATGTTGAAAAAAAAAATACCAAACAGAACGTGAATAACACAGACTAATAATTAAATGAAATTAATTACATTTAAGAAAAACAAGACGATTAATAACGAATAACATTTAAGTAAAATAAATATTAAATAAACGCAATACGGGGCAGAATAATTAGTAAAGAAACGAGAAAGCACCCAGCGCTACCCGAAGAAAGGGAAGGAAATCCAGACATTATGAACGATTAGCGAACACAAAAAAAAAACCAAAGGGGATGGATACGGGTGAGTGTCAAAATCCAGTGGAGGAATTGGAAGCGGTTCGCAAGTTTGGGCTGAGCGAGCTAGAGCTTGTCGAACATTTGCATCGTCGCATATCGGGGGTTCCCACTCGTTCAAGATATGGACTCGGCTAGCCGAGGACGAGGCCAAATATACGCGAAATCCGGAACATAAGTCCCAGCCCGAACCAGATCCCACTGAATGGGACAAGCGGTTCTAATCCGAATCAGATTCCGGACCACGCCTGATCACCCCCGGTCTGCTCGAGGTTCCAGCGATCCCGAGCTATAAGGCCCGCGATGTCGGCGATAAAATAAACGTGTCGGGAATATTTCGTGTTACCGAGGGAGACCCGTTAACGCCAGCCCATCGTACCCAAAGAAGTTAGAAAGTGGGGTATGCGATTTGATGGGCAGACCGATCCGCTGTCCTTAGGGGAACACATCGAGGGTCGAGCCAAATCATATGACATCGACGTAGAGGCCGCTCGGTGGTTCATGAAGAGAGGGCTACGGGACGTGACATGGGCTGTTTTATAGGAAGGGTTTTCAGAACTTTTCTTGCCACCGCGGTATTTTGAGCGGCTAGAAGATGAGATCAGGGTCCGCGGTCAACGAGATGGTGAGGGGCTTAAACAATATGTGGTGGACTTGCGGGCATTAATGCACCATGTTGGCTACAGTCAACACAGCCCCGTCTTTATCCAAGCTCATATAGTTGGCCGTCGAATATGAGGGTATAAGGCAGCAGGGTCAACAGTACCCGCCAGGTTCGCGATCTCGGCTAGGGGGTAGCATGGGCACATATATGGGCGTCGGGCAGGCGCTATATACAAGCGTGCTGGACAACGCGCTTAGAGTAGTTCTACCGCCAGTTGTCGGGACGACTTCCGGTGGAATAGTCACCAGATCGTAACCAATGGAACGAGAAGAGGCCGCCAATAGGATGTTCCGCCAAAAGCCAAGGACATCGGCCAGGCGGCCCCCGATCTGCTGTTGATGCGGACAAGAGGGTAATTTAAGAAGAGAATGTCCCAATCCTCAGGCCATTTTCTGCGGGCAATGTAGCGCTTGGGGGGTGAGCAGCCAAGAATACTGAAGGCGACCAGCTCATAGAAACGGGCAGAGGCGCCACCCGGACCTGTAGCGGGTGGGCAGCAACGCGAACGGTGCCCGGATCCACTAGACGTATTGCGAGTCGAAAGGGGTCGTATCGTCGCGACGATCACACCGGCGTGACCCGATCTTTTAATCGTGGGGCCTGCGAGGCTAAGGTGAAAAAGAACGGGGAGATTAGAGAAGTACGGACTAGGATACAGCTAGCGGACGGTTCGGGGCTACATGTCGCACGGATGGTGCAGACAAAGGTCAGCCTAGCGGGTAGCATGACTTGCGTGCCGCTACTGATAATGGCGTCAATGCTAGACCTGGTGATCCTTGGGATGGACTTCCTCCGTACGATAGGCACGAGGATACGCTGTGGGGACAGCGAGATAACGTTAGAAACAATGAGGCGACCGGGAATCCAGGAAGGCGAAACAGGTTGTCTCGCGGAGGTAATCCCTGAGGTGAAATCAGGGATTCGGGAAGAGGCAACAGTCTGTCCCGCGGAGAGAATCCCGGAGGCGAGGTCGGGCAATAAAGGGGTGTCCAGGGTGCCGGTAGGAGTGCCGAAACGGGAGCAATGACAGAGGACAGGGAAGGCGGGGATTCAAGATCCGCGTGTAGATCAGCACCGAAGAGCGCGAAGCTGGGAATGGTGGCTTGCAAGAGGAGTTGTGCTAGCAGCGAGCCCGCCAAGGCTAGTGGTGGCAAAGGGTCTGAAGAGGTTAGACCGGATAGTAAGAACGTCTGGCTAGCAGACCTGGAGACTAGTCTGCATGTGCTTCTGAAGGAGGAGTTAGCACGATTCGAGGGGCTGGATGGCGTATCTTATATAGCCAGCCATCATATCGTGATGGAGGACAAACATTAGGCAAAGATACTACCTGTGGAACCCAGCGATGCAGCGATTCATTGACGATCAAGTGGTGAAATTGCTCCGGTCGGGAGCCATCGAGCCATTCCGAAGCCCGTACAGCGCCTCGATCGTGCTAGTAAAGAAGAAGACGAGGGGATGGCGAATGTGCATCGATTATAGACAGCTCAACGCGCATTCGATACCAGATGCATACCCCGTACCAGCATAAATCACATACTAGAGCGTTTACGACATGCACGCTATAAATTGACTCTGGATCTGAAACAAGGATACTGGCAGATACCCATGGAGGAGGGGAGTAAACAGAACACGGCGTTTACGGTCCCAGGTCGGGGTCTGTACCTATGGAAACTGATGCCCTTCGGCCTGCACTCTGCGTGTGCCACTTTCTAGAGAGACTTGGATTCAGTAATAGGGCCAAATATGGAGCCCCACGCCTTTGCCTATCTGGAAGACATTATCGTCATAGGCGCGACGAAAGAACAGCACGTAGCCAACTTAAGGTATGCGTTTCGACGGCTGAAGGGGCTAATCTGAGACTTAACCAGGAGAAGTGCCGTTTCTTCAAAAAGAAACTGGTGTACCTAGGAAATTTTTTTTTCGTGCGAATACCGACATGTGGTGAGCGGCGAGGGGATTCCCACGGATCCCGCAAAGGTGCTTGCAATCCAGAGGTTGACGGCCCCGTCGAAATGTTAAGAGCTGCGGCAATGCCTAGGAATGGTCTGATGGTATCGACGCTTCGTGCCCAATTTCGTGTCGGTGGTGCAGCCGATGACCGCTCTCCTGAAAATGCGACAATGGAGTGCAGTTCACCAGACGGACGTTCAAGGCGTTCCATCGGCGTAGAATTGCAATACACAGCGTACTGCCCTCAGGAAAACCCCACCGAGCGGTCGAACCGGACGGTCAAGACAATTATCGCCCAGTTCAACGAAGAGCATCAAAGTTCGTGGGACGAGATGCTACCAGAAATAGCGTGGCCTATTCAACCGGATTCTTAATTTAATTTGCTTTATTTTTTTTTCGTTGATTAATAAACGAACAAAAGGAAAATGAACATGAACTGTGTCGCAAATGTAAAATAAATAACGCGAAATATATAAAATAAATAACAAAATTTAATATTTAAATAAAAAAAATGTTGAAAAAAAAAATACCAAACAGAACTTGAATAACACAGACTAATAATTAAATGAAATTAATTACATTTAAGAAAAACAAGACGATTAATAACGAATAACATTTAAGTAAAATAAATATTAAATAAACGCAATACGGGGCAGAATATTTATTAAATAAACGAGAAAGCACCCAGCGCTACTCGAAGAAAGGGAAGGAAATCCAGACATTAAGAACGATTAGCGAACACAAAAAAAAAACCAAAGGGGATGGATACGGGTGAGTGTCAAAATCCAGTAGAGGAATTGGAGGCGATTGTTCGCAAGTTTGGGCTGAGCGAGCTAGAGCTTGTCGAACATTTGCATCGTCGCATATCGGGGGTTCCCACTCGTTCAAGATATGGACTCGGCTAGCCGAGGACGAGGCCAAATATACGCGAAATCCGGAACATAAGTCCCAGCCCGAACCAGATCCCACTGAATGGGACAAGCGGTTCTAATCCGAATCAGATTCCGGACCACGCCTGATCACCCCGGTCTGCTCGAGGTTCCAGCGATCCCGAGCTATAAGGCCCGCGATGTCGGCGATAAAATGAACGTGTCGGGAATATTTCGTGTTACCGAGGGAGACCCGTTAACGCCAGCCCATCGTACCCAAAGAAGTTAGAAAGTGGGGTATGCGATTTGATGGGCAGACCGATCCGCTGTCCTTAGGGGAACACATCGAGGGTCGAGCCAAATCATATGACATCGACGTAGAGGCCGCTCGGTGGTTCATGAAGAGAGGGCTACGGGACGTGACATGGGCTGTTTTTTAGGAAGGCTTTTCAGAACTTTTCTTGCCACCGCGGTATTTTGAGCGGCTAGAAGATGAGATCAGGGTCCGCGGTCCATCATATCGTGATGGAGGACAAACATTAGGCAAAGATACTACCTGTGGAACCCAGCGATGCAGCGATTCATTGACGATCAAGTGGTGAAATTGCTCCGGTCGGGAGCCATCGAGCCATTCCGAAGCCCGTACAGCGCCTCGATCGTGCTAGTAAAGAAGAAGACGAGGGGATGGCGAATGTGCATCGATTATAGACAGCTCAACGCGCATTCGATACCAGATGCATACCCCGTACCAGCATAAATCACATACTAGAGCGTTTACGACATGCACGCTATAAATTGACTCTGGATCTGAAACAAGGATACTGGCAGATACCCATGGAGGAGGGGAGTAAACAGAACACGGCGTTTACGGTCCCAGGTCGGGGTCTGTACCTATGGAAACTGATGCCCTTCGGCCTGCACTCTGCGTGTGCCACTTTCTAGAGAGACTTGGATTCAGTAATAGGGCCAAATATGGAGCCCCACGCCTTTGCCTATCTGGAAGACATTATCGTCATAGGCGCGACGAAAGAACAGCACGTAGCCAACTTAAGGTATGCGTTTCGACGGCTGAAGGGGCTAATCTGAGACTTAACCAGGAGAAGTGCCGTTTCTTCAAAAAGAAACTGGTGTACCTAGGACATTTTTTTTTCGTGCGAATACCGACATGTGGTGAGCGGCGAGGGGATTCCCACGGATCCCGCAAAGGTGCTTGCAATCCAGAGGTTGACGGCCCCGTCGAAATGTTAAGAGCTGCGGCAATGCCTAGGAATGGTCTGATGGTATCGACGCTTCGTGCCCAATTTCGTGTCGGTGGTGCAGCCGATGACCGCTCTCCTGAAAATGCGACAATGGAGTGCAGTTCACCAGACGGACGTTCAAGGCGTTCCATCGGCGTAGAATTGCAATACACAGCGTACTGCCCTCAGGAAAACCCCACCGAGCGGTCGAACCGGACGGTCAAGACAATTATCGCCCAGTTCAACGAAGAGCATCAAAGTTCGTGGGACGAGATGCTACCAGAAATAGCGTGGCCTATTCAACCGGATTCTTAATTTAATTTGCTTTATTTTTTTTTCGTTGATTAATAAACGAACAAAAGGAAAATGAACATGAACTGTGTCGCAAATGTAAAATAAATAACGCGAAATATATAAAATAAATAACAAAATTTAATATTTAAATAAAAAAAATGTTGAAAAAAAAAATACCAAACAGAACTTGAATAACACAGACTAATAATTAAATGAAATTAATTACATTTAAGAAAAACAAGACGATTAATAACGAATAACATTTAAGTAAAATAAATATTAAATAAACGCAATACGGGGCAGAATAATTATTAAATAAACGAGAAAGCACCCAGCGCTACTCGAAGAAAGGGAAGGAAATCCAGACATTAAGAACGATTAGCGAACACAAAAAAAAACCAAAGGGGATGGATACGGGTGAGTGTCAAAATCCAGTAGAGGAATTGGAGGCGATTGTTCGCAAGTTTGGGCTGAGCGAGCTAGAGCTTGTCGAACATTTGCATCGTCGCATATCGGGGGTTCCCACTCGTTCAAGATATGGACTCGGCTAGCCGAGGACGAGGCCAAATATACGCGAAATCCGGAACATAAGTCCCAGCCCGAACCAGATCCCACTGAATGGGACAAGCGGCTCTAATCCGAATCAGATTCCGGACCACGCCTGATCACCCCGGTCTGCTCGAGGTTCCAGCGATCCCGAGCTATAAGGCCCGCGATGTCGGCGATAAAATGAACGTGTCGGGAATATTTCGTGTTACCGAGGGAGACCCGTTAACGCCAGCCCATCGTACCCAAAGAAGTTAGAAAGTGGGGTATGCGATTTGATGGGCAGACCGATCCGCTGTCCTTAGGGGAACACATCGAGGGTCGAGCCAAATCATATGACATCGACGTAGAGGCCGCTCGGTGGTTCATGAAGAGAGGGCTACGGGACGTGACATGGGCTGTTTTTTAGGAAGGCTTTTCAGAACTTTTCTTGCCACCGCGGTATTTTGAGCGGCTAGAAGATGAGATCAGGGTCCGCGGTCAACGAGATGGTGAGGGGCTTAAACAATATGTGGTGGACTTGCGGGCATTAATGCACCATGCCCATGCCCACCAGCCCCGTCTTTATCCAAGCTCATATAGTTGGCCGTCGAATATGAGGGTATAAGGCAGCAGGGTCAACAGTACCCGCCAGGTTCGCGATCTCGGCTAGGGGGTAGCATGGGCACATATATGGGCGTCGGGCAGGCGCTATCTACAAGCGTGCTGGACAACGCGTTTAGAGTAGTTCTACCGCCAGTTGTCGGGACGACTTCCGGTGGAATAGTCACCAGATCGTAACCAATGGAACGAGAAGAGGCCGCCAATAGGATGTTCCGCCAAAAGCCAAGGACATCGGCCAGGCGGCCCCCGATCTGCTATTGATGCGGACAAGAGGGTAATTTAAGAAGAGAATGTCCCAATCCTCAGGCCATTTTCTGCGGGCAATGTAGCGCTTGGGGGGTGAGCAGCCAAGAATACTGAAGGCGACCAGCTCATAGAAACGGGCAGAGGCGCCACCCGGACCTGTAGCGTGTGGGCAGCAACGCGAACGGTGCCCGGATCCACTAGACGTATTGCGAGTCGAAAGGGGTCGTATCGTTGCGACGATCACACCGGCGTGACCCGATCTTTTAATCGTGGGGCCTGCGAGGCTAAGGTGAAAAAGAACGGGGAGATTAGAGAAGTACGGACTAGGATACGGCTAGCGGACGGTTCGGGGCTACATGTCGCACGGATGGTGCAGACAAAGGTCAGCCTAGCGGGTAGCATGACTTGCGTGCCGCTACTGATAATGGCGTCAATGCTAGACCTGGTGATCCTTGGGATGGACTTCCTCCATACGATAGGCACGAGGATACGCTGTGGGGACAACGAGATAACGTTAGAAACAATGGGGCGACCGGGAATCCAGGAAGGCGAAACAGGTTGTCTCGCGGAGGTAATCCCTGAGGTGAAATCAGGGATTCGGGATGAGCCAACAGTCTGTCCCGCGGAGAGAATCCCGGAGGCGAGGTCGGGCAATAAAGGGGTGTCCAGGGTGCCGGTAGGAGTGCCGAAACGGGAGCGTATATGGTGCTCGGCGAGGGGCAGGGTGGAAAGGCAGGCGATGACAGAGGACAGGGAAGGCGGGGATTCAAGATCCGCGTGTGGATCAGCACCGAAGAGCGCGAAGCTGGGAATGGTGGCTTGCAAGAGGAGTTGTGCTAGCAGCGAGCCCGCCAAGGCTAGTGGTGGCAAAGGGTCTGAAGAGGTTAGACCGGATAGTGAGAACGTCTGGCTAGCAGACCTGGAGACTAGTCTGCATGTGCTTCTGAAGGAGGAGTTAGCACGATTCGAGGGGCTGGATGGCGTATCTTAAATAGCCAGCCATCATTTCGTGACGGAGGACAAACATTAGGCAAAGATACTACCTGTGGAACCCAGCGATGCAGCGATTCATTTACGATCAAGTGGTGAAATTGCTCCGGTCGGGAGCCATCGAGCCATTCCGAAGCCCGTACAGCGCCTCGATCGTGCTAGTAAAGAAGAAGACGAGGGGATGGCGAATGTGCATCGATTATAGACAGCTCAACGCGCATTCGATACGAGATGCATACCCCGTACCAGCATAAATCACATACTAGAGCGTTTACGACATGCACGCTATAAATTGACTCTGGATCTGAAACAAGGATACTGGCAGATACCCATGGAGGAGGGGAGTAAACAGAACACGGCGTTTACGGTCCCAGGTCGGGGTCTGTACCTATGGAAACTGATGCCCTTCGGCCTGCACTCTGCGTGTGCCACTTTCTAGAGAGACTTGGATTCAGTAATAGGGCCAAATATGGAGCCCCACGCCTTTGCCTATCTGGAAGACATTATCGTCATAGGCGCGACGAAAGAACAGCACGTAGCCAACTTAAGGTATGTGTTTCGACGGCTGAAGGGGCTAGTCTGAGACTTAACCAGGAGAAGTGCCGTTTCTTCAAAAAGAAACTGGTGTACCTAGGACATTTTTTTTTCGTGCGAATACCGACATGTGGTGAGCGGCGAGGGGATTCCCACGGATCCCGCAAAGGTGCTTGCAATCCAGAGGTTGACGGCCCCGTCGAAATGTTAAGAGCTGCGGCAATGCCTAGGAATGGTCTGATGGTATCGACGCTTCGTGCCCAATTTCGTGTCGGTGGTGCAGCCGATGACCGCTCTCCTGAAAATGCGACAATGGAGTGCAGTTCACCAGACGGACGTTCAAGGCGTTCCATCGGCGTAGAATTGCAATACACAGCGTACTGCCCTCAGGAAAACCCCACCGAGCGGTCGAACCGGACGGTCAAGACAATTATCGCCCAGTTCAACGAAGAGCATCAAAGTTCGTGGGACGAGATGCTACCAGAAATAGCGTGGCCTATTCAACCGGATTCTTAATTTAATTTGCTTTATTTTTTTTTCGTTGATTAATAAACGAACAAAAGGAAAATGAACATGAACTGTGTCGCAAATGTAAAATAAATAACGCGAAATATATAAAATAAATAACAAAATTTAATATTTAAATAAAAAAAATGTTGAAAAAAAAAATACCAAACAGAACTTGAATAACACAGACTAATAATTAAATGAAATTAATTACATTTAAGAAAAACAAGACGATTAATAACGAATAACATTTAAGTAAAATAAATATTAAATAAACGCAATACGGGGCAGAATAATTATTAAATAAACGAGAAAGCACCCAGCGCTACTCGAAGAAAGGGAAGGAAATCCAGACATTAAGAACGATTAGCGAACACAAAAAAAAAACCAAAGGGGATGGATACGGGTGAGTGTCAAAATCCAGTAGAGGAATTGGAGGCGATTGTTCGCAAGTTTGGGCTGAGCGAGCTAGAGCTTGTCGAACATTTGCATCGTCGCATATCGGGGGTTCTCGTTCAAGATATGGACTCGGCTAGCCGAGGACGAGGCCAAATATACGCGAAATCCGGAACATAAGTCCCAGCCCGAACCAGATCCCACTGAATGGGACAAGCGGTTCTAATCCGAATCAGATCCCGAGCTATAAGGCCCGCGATGTCGGCGATAAAATGAACGTGTCGGGAATATTTCGTGTTACCGAGGGAGACCCGTTAACGCCAGCCCATCGTACCCAAAGAAGTTAGAAAGTGGGGTATGCGATTTGATGGGCAGACCGATCCGCTGTCCTTAGGGGAACACATCGAGGGTCGAGCCAAATCATATGACATCGACGTAGAGGCCGCTCGGTGGTTCATGAAGAGAGGGCTACGGGACGTGACATGGGCTGTTTTTTAGGAAGGCTTTTCAGAACTTTTCTTGCCACCGCGGTATTTTGAGCGGCTAGAAGATGAGATCAGGGTCCGCGGTCAACGAGATGGTGAGGGGCTTAAACAATATGTGGTGGACTTGCGGGCATTAATGCACCATGTTGGCTACAGTCAACACAGCCCCGTCTTTATCCAAGCTCATATAGTTGGCCGTCGAATATGAGGGTATAAGGCAGCAGGGTCAACAGTACCCGCCAGGTTCGCGATCTCGGCTAGGGGGTAGCATGGGCACATATATGGGCGTCGGGCAGGCGCTATATACAAGCGTGCTGGACAACGCGCTTAGAGTAGTTCTACCGCCAGTTGTCGGGACGACTTCCGGTGGAATAGTCACCAGATCGTAACCAATGGAACGAGAAGAGGCCGCCAATAGGATGTTCCGCCAAAAGCCAAGGACATCGGCCAGGCGGCCCCCGATCTGCTGTTGATGCGGACAAGAGGGTAATTTAAGAAGAGAATGTCCCAATCCTCAGGCCATTTTCTGCGGGCAATGTAGCGCTAGGGGGGTGAGCAGCCAAGAATACTGAAGGCGACCAGCTCATAGAAACGGGCAGAGGCGCCACCCGGACCTGTAGCGGGTGGGCAGCAACGCGAACGGTGCCCGGATCCACTAGACGTATTGCGAGTCGAAAGGGGTCGTATCGTCGCGACGATCACACCGGCGTGACCCGATCTTTTAATCGTGGGGCCTGCGAGGCTAAGGTGAAAAAGAACGGGGAGATTAGAGAAGTACGGACTAGGATACGGCTAGCGGACGGTTCGGGGCTACATGTCGCACGGATGGTGCAGACAAAGGTCAGCCTAGCGGGTAGCATGACTTGCGTGCCGCTACTGATAATGGCGTCAATGCTAGACCTGGTGATCCTTGGGATGGACTTCCTCCGTACGATAGGCACGAGGATACGCTGTGGGGACAGCGAGATAACGTTAGAAACAATGAGGCGACCGGGAATCCAGGAAGGCGAAACAGGTTGTCTCGCGGAGGTAATCCCTGAGGTGAAATCAGGGATTCGGGAAGAGGCAACAGTCTGTCCCGCGGAGAGAATCCCGGAGGCGAGGTCGGGCAATAAAGGGGTGTCCAGGGTGCCGGTAGGAGTGCCGAAACGGGAGCGTATATGGTGCTCGGCGAGGGGCAGGGTGGAAAGGCAGGCGATGACAGAGGACAGGGAAGGCGGGGATTCAAGATCCGCGTGTGGATCAGCACCGAAGAGCGCGAAGCTGGGAATGGTGGCTTGCAAGAGGAGTTGTGCTAGCAGCGAGCCCGCCAAGGCTAGTGGTGGCAAAGGGTCTGAAGAGGTTAGACCGGATAGTGAGAACGTCTGGCTAGCAGACCTGGAGACTAGTCTGCATGTGCTTCTGAAGGAGGAGTTAGCACGATTCGAGGGGCTGGATGGCGTATCTTAAATAGCCAGCCATCATTTCGTGACGGAGGACAAACATTAGGCAAAGATACTACCTGTGGAACCCAGCGATGCAGCGATTCATTGACGATCAAGTGGTGAAATTGCTCCGGTCGGGAGCCATCGAGCCATTCCGAAGCCCGTACAGCGCCTCGATCGTGCTAGTAAAGAAGAAGACGAGGGGATGGCGAATGTGCATCGATTATAGACAGCTCAACGCGCATTCGATACCAGATGCATACCCCGTACCAGCATAAATCACATACTAGAGCGTTTATGACATGCACGCTATAAATTGACTCTGGATCTGAAACAAGGATACTGGCAGATACCCATGGAGGAGGGGAGTAAACAGAACACGGCGTTTACGGTCCCAGGTCGGGGTCTATACCTATGGAAACTGATGCCCTTCGGCCTGCACTCTGCGTGTGCCACTTTCTAGAGAGACTTGGATTCAGTAATAGGGCCAAATATGGAGCCCCACGCCTTTGCCTATCTGGACGACATTATCGTCAAAGGCGCGACGAAAGAGCAGCACGTAGCCAACTTAAGGTATGTGTTTCGACGGCTGAAGGGGCTAATCTGAGACTTAACCAGGAGAAGTGCCGTTTCTTCAAAAAGAAACTGGTGTACCTAGGACATTTTTTTTTCGTGCGAATACCGACATGTGGTGAGCGGCGAGGGGATTCCCACGGATCCCGCAAAGGTGCTTGCAATCCAGAGGTTGACGGCCCCGTCGAAATGTTAAGAGCTGCGGCAATGCCTAGGAATGGTCTGATGGTATCGACGCTTCGTGCCCAATTTCGTGTCGGTGGTGCAGCCGATGACCGCTCTCCTGAAAATGCGACAATGGAGTGCAGCTCACCAGACGGACGTTCAAGGCGTTCCATCGGCGTAGAATTTCAATACACAGCGTACTGCCCTCAGGAAAACCCCACCGAGCGGTCGAACCGGACGGTCAAGACAATTATCGCCCAGTTCAACGAAGAGCATCAAAGTTCGTGGGACGAGGTGCTACCAGAAATAGCGTGGCCTATTCAACCGGATTCTCCCCCGCCTTTTTAGTCCAAGGCCGCGAGCATCGTCTTCCGGCGGCCCTATATGATGAGTTTACGCACGGCTCCGCCACTGTCCAGTAAACGGAAGAAGGCCGGACGTCTCACAGAAGTGTTTCTCATCGTCCGCAACAACCTGCATCTTGGTTCCCAGTACCAGAGGAGGCTCTAAAATTTGTGTCGAAAAGAATGTCGACCAAAGATTAACGAGCAAATGTGGTTACGTCAGCATCAGTTCTTCAAGGCCGCCCAGCTGGCAATTTATCATGGGCCAGGACAAGAAGACTACCAAGAAGACCCCAGTGAAGAAGGATGCAGAATAGGATAAAATTTATTGTACTAATTAATACGCAAACTATGTGTAAAAGAATAAGCTAAAGAAAGAAAGTTTTCGCCGCACGGCAAAATGGGTCGTAACACAGGGAGGCTGATCAGCAGTGTCCCTTTTGGCGGAGCGATCGTAAGTATCGCACGTGCAGACAGAGAGATGAAAAGCATAAGAAATTCAAATGTTTTAATTTCCTATATTAATCCTTTGGTAATCTAAACCGAAAAGTGACAATCTGTTCTCTGTTCCTTTACTCTGCGGCGGCGAGATCATTGCTGTTCCCTCCCTCTCCCTAAACTTAATTACTCTGTGGCGGAGCGGTCCCAGCAGCTCCCTACCCTCCTTCTAGCATCGCGTCTCGGCAGTCTACAAATTTCTTGTAGACTGATCCCGGCTAGACTGAGTTCTACAACACCAACTAAAACACTACTTTACAATTAAAAAAAAATACTCCTCAATAGGTCTCAAGCCCGTAACAGACCGCATTACTTGCTACCGCCTCTACTCGACAGCTAAACCAACAATTCATTGAAGATGAAAGAAAAACGTCTAAAAATAGCAGCACATGCACACAGTTCGAATTAAAATAAAATCGCATTTTCATTGATGTTTACATGTATACAGATATTCTTGCAATTTGCGCAAGATGCAGCAAATACGTGTCAATATAAGCACATATTTTCTTTATTGACTTTTTTTCTTAACCGATCTTTATGAAATTGACAGCAGTAGTATTGTGCTATCGTATATTCTCAAATAAATAATAATTGCTTTAAAATTCTGGCTTAAATAAGTGGGTAGCTCCAATTGATTTATTTATTTGATATATAGCTATGAAGTGGAGACGGGGAGTGACGATAGCTTTAAAATGAAAACGACTTGACCGGTATATACTATTCTAGAAGGTGCTGAGATCTATGCGTTCATACAACGGATAGACGAATAGACGGTGAGACAAATGGAAATGGCTAGATCGACTTGGCTATTGACGTTCATCAAGAATGTTTACACTTTATATGATCGGAAATGCTTCTTCTGCCCTTTTTACATTCATTTGCACAAAAACATTACCCATTTTTTATGGGCTTAGCATTTAAAAAGCAGTCAAAATATCAAACGTCAACATAAGTCAACTGATTTGAAATTCTGCAAGACTTCCGATGCAGCCATAACCTTATCTCGTATCTTGAAGATTATCAATTAATGAGCTTGAAAAATGATGCAAGCTTCACTTGCATAATAATTTGATCATGAAATGTGTAACGCATAGAACATAACACTGCTATATATATTTTTGATCATTTTACAGCACCCAAGTTGAACCGTCTCTTTCTATTTATATTCAAAACAAGTCTCCGAATTTTAAAGCTATTGTCATAAAACTATGTATAGGTGAAAACCTTATTTTCTATCAATATAGCTTTACAAATCTCGAAGTTGTAAGTTTCACTTCGCTTTTCCAATATATTTTTAACTCAAAAACTACGAACCTTAATAATAATTCCATCCAGACAAGCCGTTAACTAATAATACGAATGTTTTTTGTCCCTGTGTAATTCTTTGGTGAACCGTAAGACTTCGATTCCAAAATCATATATTGGTTGTGTATATGCCCACAGTTTCTTACTCTGGTGTTCAAAGGTTCGACAATCCACTACAATCAAAAGATGCAATAATCTCCAACGACTTCTGTGCAAAGCCCGTATCTTGGACTTGCTCCACTGCATCTTCACATCAATTAATTTGTCCACATTAAACTTTAGTCGCATCCATATCTCAAATAAATCGTAAACAGCAGTCTGAGGTTATGTCAATTAACTTCACACGATTCCTGTTTACTGTTTTGTAAAATAACCATAGGTCGCAAATAACAGTCAACACTTATTTTCAATGCGGTCGGCTCTCGAATAAACAGAAAAAACGAATCAAATTCGGTTTTGCTCTCCATCGAACACTTTATTTCGTAGCAAATGTGTACTCTGTTTGTGCTTTTGCTTGAGCAATGCCGCTGTTATGTCTAACAGTAAGATCTTAACAGGGCACGTTCGGTGGGTCGCACAGAAATGTGTGTTATTTGAAGAGCAAAACGAACAAAGTGGAAGCGAAAAGTTTTCTTTTCTTGTTGTTGTCGCGTGACGATATCTATGAAAGCTATTGCGAGCGAGAGAGAGAGTTAAAAAGAGGGCATGACATAATACAGTTAAGATGTAGGCAAGCTATTTTCTATATGTATGTGTACATGCATATATTCAAAGCTATAAGAAAACAACTATTAAATAATTTATAGTTTGTTTAGCTTAACAATAAAAAATGCATGCAATTTTATTACACACACACAAGCCCAAAAGACACTTTATCAGCTATTTTTTCTGTTCAGTGTTCGTGGAATTACAAAAATGCGAAGGAAAGTGTCTTTACTCATGCCTAGAGCCTGCTACATAGAAACAGAACATTGTGTGCTTCCTTTCAACCTTATTCATTCTGTCCTACAAAAACTGTTATTTTACAGACAACCCGAAAGTGTTAACTGTTATTTGCGAACTCTGAAAATAACTGATTTTAAGACCAAAGACCTTTACCCTCTGCAGCGGATCAACTCGAATCTCTATTGCAATGGTTAACTGGGCCATCTTAGAGTTACGCAATAATATTATGTTCCAAAAAAAACTGCTGGCCATCTACCTGATAGGGCCGCACATAATCAAATATCACTAATTTTCAAAGTTTTATATTTAATATGGTTTTAGAGGTGCTTTACAATGTCCGAAAGTCCATCCCCTTCTTGGTGAAAATTGTGGTCAATGATTTGATAGAGAAAATTACTGGCTCAAATTCTATTTCTAAGACCTTTATGGGAAGACTTCAATACTCCACTATGGGTCCCGTATTCAAAAAATTATTATTTTTATACCCTGAACCAATTAAAAATGGGTAAAAAGGGTATAATGTATTTGTCCAAATGTATGTAACAGGCAGAAGGATGCTTCTCCGACCCCATAAAGTATATATAGATACCGTCTTGGCTGGGTACCGGCGGAATATTTGCGGATAAAGGTCCGCACCGAGCACCAAGGACACGGTGCCGGGCCGATGGAAGTTAGCATCCGCCAGGATTATGCTACAGTTTGTTCTGGATGGACTCCCCGATTGGTTTTATAGGAGTCCGAATCTGAAGCTGATTCTCCGTCTGGAAAATCGTTTCCATTGGCGAGCCTTCGGACCCCTTTGCGCTGCGACTCATTGGACTGCACGGATTGATGAGCGCACGAGTCTCGAAGGTTTTCGTCCCATTTCCTAGGAGCACCAATGCAGTAGGCAGCACACTGATACTCCTGCGCTGGAGAAGAGACGACAGCGTTGTAGCTGGTGCTGTAGAATCGGCACTGGGTGTGTACCTCGCTTCTTCTCCTCTCCCTTTGTGTGCAGCAAACTGTGGTGGTTTTTGCCACAGGGCGGTTCAGGATGGACGCTGCACTTTCTTTCAGGCTCCGAAATCGAGACAAGAGGTCCGCCGACGAGGAAATGGCCTGGACTAAGGGCTAGTAGGTCAGCCGGGTTCTCTGATAATGGCGAGATTGGCCTTGAGTTGAGGCATGCTTCTATTTTTTATAAGAGCGTGGATAACTCTTCAAACGTGTATTTGAAAGAGGAAGTGGCCTTGTAAAAGAGTCTTGAAGCTCTTTATTCCTGCTTCCCATAACCCACCTATGTATGGGGCGCTTGGAGAGTTGAAGCGCCAGGAAAGGTTTTGATGGCTATAGGTGGAAATTACACGCGATTTCGCGGCTTCTATAAAGTCACGCGATAGGGATTTGGAAGCTCCAACGAACGTTTTACCGTTGTCAGAATACATTTGTTGGGGCACCCCCGTCGAGAAACAAATCGAGCGAAAGCGGCCAAAAAAATTTTTCGGTCGTCAGGTCTGAAGTGGCTTCTAAATGTATGGCTCGTGTGCTGAAGCACACAAAGACGCATACATAGCCCTTGGTTTTTAGATACGCTCGACCTGTGTAGTTTTTTATGTCGAACGGTCCGGCGAAATCGACGCCTGTATGCGTGAACGGACGGGAGAACGTGGATCGTTCTACTAGCAAATCACACATGAGTTGGGTTTGCAACTTCTTGCGATAAACTGCACATACTAGACAAGAATTTATCGAGGCCTTAACTAGATTCCTGAGTTTGGGAATCCAGAACTTGCTCCGGATCATACGCATCATTATCTGGTTTCCACCATTGAGGGATATGCGATGCGTAAAACGAAGGAGGAGACGTGTGAAGGAGCTTCCATAAGGAAAAAGGATTGGATGTCTTTCGTCATAGCGCAAAGACTCAGAAGCTCTCACACGCCCGCATGCTCTCATGACTCCATTGTGATCGATAAACGGATTGAGACTAATGATTGCGCTTGAGCTTGAAATAAGTTGCTTGTCAAAGACTAATACTCTTTGGGGTATTCAATGCGTTGTGTATGCACAACTAGCCGTTCCTGAGCTTCGGATATCTCAGTACTGCTAAGGTCCCTTGCAAATTGAATTTCAGGTTTCCG
Organism: Drosophila borealis; assembly: GCA_035045885.1. Lineage (NCBI taxonomy): Eukaryota > Metazoa > Arthropoda > Insecta > Diptera > Drosophilidae > Drosophila > Drosophila borealis. The sequence goes on from JAWNOR010000195.1 coordinate 1,390,131, forward strand.
ACACCGCCTTATAAAACGATACATATAGGCTACGACTCTAAGTGCCTGGCAGAATTCGGAAAAGCGATCTAAAATGTGAAATTTTGGAGGCAACTTTGCCAAGTTCCATTTTACGGGACGTAGCTCTTTATCAGTTTCATGGACTGATTCAAGAAGAGTTGGCCATTGAGACTGTGGCGATTGTAGCCATTCTGGTCCATGCCATCGGAGATAATTGGCCACGAGGTCGCATGATGGAACACCCCGGCTAGCCAAATCAACCATTTACTGGAGTTGGTGGATTGTCCAATTTTGGCGACTGTATTAGCCACGAAAGTCGTCCATTTGCATGGTGGCTTGCTAAGCCTGACTAGCACTATTGTTGAGTCGGTCCAACAGTCTTTCGACCGACAGCTGTGGTAGGAGTGTTGCGGACAGTTCCGCCACACAACTCTAAACGAGGGAGGGAGATGGTCTTCACCGGAGCGACCTTGGTTTTCGCTGTTAGCAGATGGACGGAAACCACATGCGCAGTTTCAATCCGGGTATATATTGCTGCTCCGTAAGAGCTCTGAGACGCTTTGCAAAACCCATGGAACTGCATCTTTGCCTTAGGGGAATATTGAACCCATTTGGGGATGCTTATTTTATTGAGAGTTGCATAACTCTCGAGGAATTTTAGCCATCTGTGTAGGAGTTGGCTTGGCAAGGATTGGTCCCAACCCAGATCATGAAGCCAGATCTCTTGCTTGAAGATCTTAGCACGGACCAATGGAGCTAACCACCCCGCTGGATCGAACAGCTTGGCGATTTGGGAAAGCACCTCACGTTTTGTGTAGGATTGCTTAACTTTGATGTCAGAGGGGGCGAAGAGGAACTCATCGGTGTCTGCTTTCCAGCGTATACCGAGAGTCTTCGCAAGGCTAGCTTCTTCAATCTCCAAGAAATCGGCTCGGAGTAGATGCTCTCTTGGAAGATTGATGAGCGCAGCCTTGTTATTGGAGGTCCATTTGCGCAATGGAAATCCAGCAGTGCCCAGAGCCATGCGGAGCTCGACGATGGCTCGGACGGCCACAATCTTAGTGTGTGCCCCAGCAAGCACGTCGTCGACGTACATAAAATTGGAAATGGCGTCGCTCGCCAAAAGATATTGTGAGCGGAGAACATCGTTCAGACTTTTGGAAGGGCTGGAGGCGTTAAACACAACGCGAATCTTTGTGATGGTGCTGTCTGGTTTGAAGACAGCGTGATGAGGGAGATAGAAGTTATTGGAGTGGTTGCTAGGAAGGACTTGTTTCATATGACCCAAGCCCAGGTAATCCTTGATCACGGAGTCGTACTGCTCTTTTAGAGGAGTGTTTCCCATTAAACTACCTTCATTTTTCAGAAACTGAGCAACTGCGATGGACCTTGAATGTCCCAAGTTGATGGGATCAGGATTCTTGAAGGGCAACGTAACTATGTATCTGCCAGTCTCATCCCTTTTGGTGGTGCGAGTAAAGTTACTTCGCATATGGAGTCTGACCCTTTTGCCAGTTTGGCTGGCAGATCTTCCACCTCCCATCATCTAACGGTGGTTCGGGGCTGAAATCCTTGTGGAAAAGAACGAAACTGTCGCGGCATTCGACTTAACAACTGGGCCAGTCAGGACCCAGCCGAAAATGGTCTCCATGCCCAGTATCGAGCCGCATATGTTGGATTGCGTGCCGCCGAGGAGGATTGACGAGATAATGTTTGCTCCTAGCAGCACATCAATCTGCGAGCTCGTGTGGAATGAGGGATCAACCAATTGAATATTTGGTAGGTCCTTCAGAATGCTGTGTTGAAGTGGATGCGAGGGCACATGGCCAACCAAATTGGCTAAAACGAAAGCAGAGGTATCAATTTGGATCCTTGGTTTCGTAGGGGAGCCAATCTTGAAGTGACATAACTTCTGGGAATTGGCTGAGATGGCTTGACTTAAGCCGGTCACTTCGGACTGGATGGAAAGGAAGCTTGATTACATTGAAAAGTCGTTCGGAGTTGAACGTCACTTCCGATCCCGAATCAATGAGTGCACGTGCTGTGTAACAAGTGCCCAAATGGCAAATGTTGAAAATAGCTGGGCCTAGGAGCACACCTTATGTGTTTTTGGCAAAGTAGCTCTGCACATTGGAGGGGGAAGTGGATTGCGAGTGGCTACTTTGTGGCGAGGGAGCTGTTACAGAGGGGGCTGGAGGAGGGATGCCACGATGCAGGAGGGTGTTGTGGCGACCCTTGCACGTGAAGCAATTATAGTGACAAGTGCAATCTTTTAGTTGATGCCCTCTCGCGAAACAGTTCTGGCAGAGTTTTTGCTGTTTGATGAAGTTGGACCTGTCACCAACAGACATATGCAGAAAAAGGGAGCACAAGCGCACTGGATGGTTCTCTTTTGAGCAAAGTTTGCAAGATTGAGCCTTAACGCTCACCTTGGCTTCAAAGGAGTTAATATTCTTGGTTGGGGGCTCCTTTCGAGCGGGTATGGAGTGGACCTGTGCACTTGTGCTCGGCTTCATGCCCTCTATCGCCTCTAGAGTGCGTTAGCGTTCCATTAAGAACGAATTTAGGTCGTTCCACATCGGGATGTCAACCTTGTAGTGCAATGACTGTTCCCACAGCGAAAGTGTTAGCTTGGGTTGCTTGGAGGCGCACAGATAAACCAGAAGGCAATCCCAGTTCACAGTTCAAGCAACCTTGGATGGTGCTCTGTAGGTCCTTAATAGCAGCTCCTGATTCCTGCGAAACTGACTGGAGATTGAAGAGCACGTGTAGTTGGCTGTTAACTAACAGCCTTTCGTTCTCAAATCTATCAGTTAAGTCGCTCCTCGCAGATGCGAAACCATCATTTGTGAGAGGAGACTTGGATACGATTGCCTTCGCTTCCCCACCAGTCTTTGAGGTGAAATAGTTTTTTGACCTCAGTTAACCGTGGATTGGTTATATAGATAGCTGTAAAAAGGTCTCGGAAAGTGGGCCATTTGAAATACTCCCCATAAAAAATTTCAATCTCCACGGGAGGGAGACTGCAGCCTCTTGGCTATTGACTGGGCGCAGGAGCCGCGATTATGGCGGTTGCGCTCTCTATTTGCTCGTCAAAAGTAGAGGCACAGCGTTCATAAACAAAGTAGCAGTGGTCATATTTGGCTTGCATGGATTGCATATCTTGCACATTTGACTCGTCTTGGGTGAGAATTTTGGAACAGCGCTCGCACTCTTGCTCGACCTTACCCCAAAGACCACGAACTTGGTCTAAACGGACTTTAAGAGTGTGGGGCGACACGACAAGATGCGGAGACGAGTTAATTCTTGCTTCGAACTGACTTCTGTCAGTCAGGGCAATGAACTCGCTAAGTGCCATTTTTTGGGTGCTGGAGAATTTGAGACCTGCTGCGCGAGTAGTTAGATGACCGGTTACCGAAATTGTCGGACTCTTAGCGGACGCCCTTAAAGAAGTTGCCCGAATAGCTAACTTTTCTGAGGAAGGAGTGTGGACCTTTTGCAGGATTGATGGCGAAGAATCCTTTTTTATCGGAGGGTGCGGAAGTGAATTACAATTACAACACACAAAATAACCAATAAGAAATATTTATTTTTAATTATATTAATTAAATGAAATAAATTGAAACGATGGAGTCGAACCAATTTGGAGGAGTTGTTTTTATTTTATTTGTTATAAAAGAAACCAATTACAAACCAAAAATAAACAAATAAAAAATATTTATTTATTTAAATTAATTGAATGAAAATAATTGGAACGATGGAATCGATCCAGTTTGGATAAAGTGGTTTTTTATTAATAAAAGAAACAACTTACAAACAAATAAAAAATATTGATTTATTTAAATTAATTGAATGAAATTATTTGGAACGATAGAATCGGATGAGGTGGTCTAAATGTTTTTTATATTTAAAAAGACCAAGGACAAACAGAAACAAAAAAGACAAATATAAAGGATATATTTTTTGTTTTGTTTTATTAATTAATCAAATGAGATTATTTCGGAAAATTGCATGCACCAATATATAATAAAAATTATATTAATAAATTAAGGAAATGAAAAAGAAACAAAAATTTTATATATATGTAATTTAATATGTCTTCCAATGCGGATGTGGATGCTACTTGAATAAATTTTTGTTCGATTACAAATAATTTGTCACGACCCAAGTTTAACGAGTACCTTGCAACGGTATATAAACAAATGCGGCAAATTTAACTGCAAGTAATGCCCGTAACCGTTGTGTTTTGTTGCTTCGTCTGTATGTATCGTATAAGTATGTATGTATTTTATTTTTAAGCGGACTGTGACTTATGTAGGCACATACATACAGACAATACCAAGATGGTCGATGATGATATTTTTTTTTTAAATAAAATCACTTGTGCGGCAAATGTATGTATATTTGATATATACATATGAACACAAAAAAACCTCTGCCAATTTAATAAAATATGGAGCATTAGTTAGCTGTGGGCTATGTAATGTGGAGAAAAAATAAACCACCGGGTTCAAGCTGGCAAGTTGGGGGAATGAAATCCAGAAATTCGTTGTATGTAAAAGAATCCGGCTCGAAGGAACATGAAAATGTGGGGGGTGATTTTTCCCTTCTTTCTCCACAATTGCGTGAGGTTTGATATTTAATATTAATCACTTCAATTAAAACTCAAATTTTGGGTTGTGTATGCTCCACTGGTTTATTTCGCCTAATTGGTTACAAAAATAAGGCGACTCAGCGAGTTATCTTAAGCTACAAGAACTAGCCTGGAAGCAGCCGCAAAACTACAGGCCAGCGGTCACTGTGAAATGCAGCAAACTTTGCGGCATGAACAAACCCACAGGGTCAACTGACTCCTTAAGGGGCAGCAGACACACTAATAACTTCAGATATGGTCTTAGATCAGTTATATGAGATATTCCATCCTTTGCAAGAATCAGATGTACAACCCTACCCAGATGCCAATGCATGAAAGTCAGATTTTCTTCATTAAAAAGCACCCCCATTTACATGTGGGTATCGCTTAATATGAGACTTATTAAATCCATCAATTCGTTTTTCGCTCAAAATAATTATGTTGGGTTGTCGGTCAAAATAAGGCTGGTTTTACTACGAGTAGTGATCTATCGTTTTGGGCCACTCAAATGTAAATACGTCCTTGACAAGCTCTAAATCCGCTGCCTTGCTACTAAAGCAGATGAACTCGCTAATTCGATCGATTTCGATTTGAAGCGAACAGACTTTTTCTTGCGTGCTCCGTTATGTTTTTAGTTCTTATTTGTTTGCGTTTCTAGGATTTTTTCCTTTATCGTGAGTACATGCTTGTGTGCAATCGGACATCTATAAATAGATTACACTCTCGTGTACCCGCTCCTTTTATCGACCACTTGTTGGAGTTATTTACGCTCTTAATTCTAATCTAATAATCGTTCCTTTATCTTGGCTGCGTTCGTTACAGTAGTAACCAGTTAAGCATACAATATTGGTTATGTTATAATTTTGCGCATACTACAGCAGCTCATCTCTTTCATTACTCCGGTAGCTGTACGGTGGACACAACCTCAGAACCCAGTCCGAGTTTTTTATTTATTATTTATTAGTGGTCGACAAAACGAGTGTCTTCCTAATTAGTCAATACATTATATTATATACAATTATAAAAATTAAATGCGAAAAGCCTAGTTAGAGAACACAAATTTCTAATAGCATCACCGACCGATGGAGGTGTTTTATTTGCCAGTCCGGCCAGCTGTGCCCCTTTTCACAGCTAATTTTGTCAGTGACGCTATTAGAGCCTACATCTAAGAAGAAGGGTGTAAGTAGGAAAAAGTGTTATTAAGTAAAATTAAAAATAATCTTAATTTGCTATATTATTTAAGAAAATACCATAAATAGGAAAAAAAGAAGAAGAAGATTGTTAACAAAGTAAAGAACTGTATGCTAGATATACAGAGTGTTAAGTAGATAGGATAAAGAGACAGTATTGGGAAAGTAATGGGAAATCACCGACCCGGTGGGGGAAAATTTACAGCCTGTCCGGCAAGCTATGCCCCTGCTCATAGCTGGGAATGGTCAGTGACTTCCCGAAGGTATCCTGAAAGCAACGATTTTATTAGGGGTAGAGAAAGTTCGGTAGAGAAAACGTGATGCAAACTATTGTAATTTTTACATAGCACGCGAAAAGGATTGTGCATAGCGTTGTCTGTTGTGTACGTCGATAGGAATAAGGGGCGGTAATTTCTGGTTGGTCTAGCCGGAACAGAGAATTGAAAACGCCCTAGCAGAAAAGGAGAATCTATATCGCCACAAACCAACTTATGTAGATCGACAACACCGAGAATTGTCCTACGGTTGGTTAACGACGGAAGATTAAGAAGAAGCAGCCTGCTGGAATAGGATATCAACCGAAGATTAGGGTCCCAATTTAAACCTCGTAAGGCAAAAAGCAGAAATTGCTTCTGAACAGATTCAATACGATCCTGGCTATTGTTATACCGCGGAGACCAGATGCAAGAGAAGTATTCAAGGATAGGGCGAACAAGAGAGATGTACAGAAGTTTTGTTATAAAAGGATCGTTAAACTCTTTAGACCATCGTTTAATGAATCCAAGTACACCTTTTGCCTCATTAACGATGGTATCTAAGTGACGATTGAAACAGAGTTTAGAATCAAAAAGAACGCCTAGATCCTTAACTGTTAGTATACGTTGCAATGGAGTATTGTCGATTGTATAACTGACAAGATAAGGTGTAGTACGATTAAATGTCATAAACATACACTTTGAACAATTCAGATGCAATTGATTGGCCGAACATCAAAGTTGCATAGCGTTCAAATCGTCTTGAAGACGAGAATAATGTAGGGGATTAGTGTATGATAGAATAAGTTTCACGTCGTCCGCATACATGAGTACACGGGCATGGGATATAACAGAGGGGAGATCATTTATAAAAAGAGTAAAGAGTAAAGGTCCAAGATGACTACCTTGAGGAACACCAGAAGTAACGTGAACCTGTTTAGAGGTAGTTAGCCTCAGCATTTCTCTTTGGGTCCTACCTATTAAATAAGAACTAATCCAAAGCAAAAGAGACGGAGGGAAACCTATTCGGTCAAGTTAAAGAAGTAAAATGTCATGGTGCACAAAGTCAAACGCCTTACTGAAGTCAGTGTAAATGACCGATTCCTTACGAATCCATGTTGAACAGGGGAAACAACTGATTTGCAGAAATGCTGCAAATTCGAGTTGCTTATTTTTTTAAATAATTTAGGAATAGCGGACAGTTTTGCAATGCCCCTGTAATTTTGTATATCAGACTTTCCACCTTTCGTGTGGAGAGGAATGATAAAAGATTATTTCCAAAGAGATGGAAAG